>OY998178.1:213666614-215116614 GCA_963921935.1 Galeruca laticollis | reverse complement strand
ATATTCCATTTCCATGTGGGCCCATTGTTGTCTATTGCTAGCTATGCGGCCCCAAGTTGATCCTGCGAGTTTCTTTATGTCGTAGTCCCATCTTAAGTTGGGGCGTCTTCTTGGTCTTTTCACGCCTCGGGGATACCATTGCGTTATCTTTGTGGTCCATCTATCGTCTGTCCTTCTAGCGAGATGCCCCGCCCATTGCCACTTTAGGGATCTGATTCTAGTTATGACATCTATCACTTGGGTCTTTTGTCTGATCCAATCAAGCCTTTTTCTATCTCTCCTTGTTATTCCAAGCATGCATCGTTCCATAGACCTCTGCGTTACCTGGAGTTTTCTAATGATATCAGTTTTCAGGGTCCAGGTTTCACAGCCGTATGTTAATATTGGTAGTACGCACTGATCAAACGCTTTCTTTTTCAAACGGAGTGACATTCTAGACTTTAAGATGATAGAGTTCTGTCCAAATGTTCTCCATGCTAATTTGAATATTCTGTTCATTTCTGGAAGTAGAGAGCCTGATATGTGTATTAGTTGACCCAGGTATATGTATTCCTCTACTATTTTCAGGGCAGTGTCATGAATTGTTATTTCTTGTGCGTTTATCAGTTCGTTATAAATTATCTTGGTCTTACTCAGATTTCTTTTATGGCCTACTTCGTTGCTTGCTGCATTCAATTCATTTATTTGTTGTTGCATTTCGCCAGGGTTACTCGCTATCAGGATGATGTCATCAGCGAATCTTAGATGGGTCAAGTATTCTCCATCTATATTCAGACCTGTGTTGTTCCAGCCCAGTTTTCTGAAGATGCTTTCTAGTGTTGCTGTAAATAACTTTGGTGATATTGCGTCTCCTTGTCTAACTCCTCTGCTGGTGGGGAATTCTGGTGTGCCCTCATATATCCTAACTCTCGCTTTGGCTTCCCTATATATATTTGCTGGGGTCTCAATATATGGCTTGCCGACCCCTTGTTCTGTTAGGGGATATATAGAGTCGAATGCTTTCTCAAAGATGATGAAGGCTAGTGCTAGTGGTTGGTCGTATTCTTTGGTTCGACTGATAACCTCTTTGAGGGTATGGATGTGATCTATTGTACTGAAGCCTTTGCGGAATCCAGCCTGTTCTCGTAGTTGGGCCGAGTCTAGTGTATTTTGTATTCTGTTGTGAATGATCTCTGTGAATACCTTGTACATCACTGGTAGTAGACTTATTGGTCTGTAGTTCTTAATGTCTTCTTTGCTGCTTTTCTTGTGGATCAACACTATAAGGGCGCTGTTCCACTCTTTAGGTATGCTCCTGGACATCAGACAGTTCGTGTATAGTTTGGCATGTTTTAGCTCCTGCATATTTGAGTATTTCGGTCGTGATGCCGTCATTTCCCGCTGCTTTGCCATTTTTTATGCTTTTCAGTGCCATTTCTACTTCCTCCATCAATACTTCTGGTATGACATCTTCTGAGTGTTCTATTATTTCTTCCAAATTTTCAGGGGCCTTATATAGGTCTCCATAGAATTTGGCTACTAGGCCTATTATTTGATTCCTTTCTGTGGTTCTTGTGTTTCCATCAGTTAATGCAACTATCTGTCTTTTCCCTATTATTAGTGCCCTTTTTGCATTTTTGTAGCTTTTACGGTTTTCTATTGTTGTTTGTACCAGTTTCTCGTTGTAATTTCTGATATCTTCTGCGATTTTCTTTCGTATCGTCTTGCACAGTTCGGTGTATTCAATTCTTTGAATGTTTGTTCTCTTTTTCATTTCTCTTCGTTTTTGTAATAGCGCTTTTGTTTCCGGAGTTAGTTTTTTGTGTTCACCTCGTTGTTGCAGACCTCGCACTTCTACGGCGCAGTTTCGAATTGTGTCTATCAGTTCAGGGTTGTTATATTCCACTTTTTGTAGTCTTTCTTCTAGTAGTGCTTCATATTGGTGAGAGTTCTCTTTCAGCCTTTCGTTGTTTATGTTTTTCGTTGTGTTGGTTTTGATTAGTCTTGATCTTTCTAGTTTTATATCTAAGACCAGTCGAGCTCTAATTAGTCGATGGTCGCTTCCTGTAGTGAACTTGTTGAGCGTGCTTAGATCTTTTACTGTGTTAATTTTATTGGTGAGGATAAAGTCTATTTCGTTTCTGCTAGTTGCAACGGGGCCTTCCCACGTCCATTTCCTGTAAGGCTTCTTCTTGAAGAAGGAGTTTGCCACATACATATTCTGAAAGTGTGCGAACTGTATTAATCTCTCTCCTCTTTCATTCCTTTCTCCAAATCCATATTTCCCCATTCCTTTTTCTTGGTCTTTCCTGTGTCCTACTTTGGCATTAAAGTCTCCCATTATGTATTTGAAGTGACTATTGTCGTTGCTGAGCGCTTGGGTTATTTCATTATAGAATTCTTCTATTTCGTCGTCACTAGGGCTGATTGTTGGGGCGTATATCTGAATAATCTGGATAGTATATCGTTTGGAGAGTCTTAGTGTTATGCTGGTTACTCTGTCTGAGGTGCTTGTTATCCTTATGATTCTATTTTTCCAGGTTTTCTTAATTATGAATCCTACTCCGCTTGTTCTTCCTGTTGGTGTTCCTTGGTGGTATAGAAGATTCCCTAATTCAAGTTCTATGAGTTCTTCATTTTTTCGTCTTACTTCGCTAATGCCCATGATATCCCACTTTATTTCTGCTACCTCTGTTTCCAGTTCCATAATCCTAGCTTGATTAGAGAGTGTACGGCAGTTATAAGTTGCTAGGTGTTAATGGGTAGTGGTTTAGACTCCGCAGATTCTTAGCACCCTCTGCCCTCGTGGCTGGTTCCCAGGATATACCCCTCCTAGGGCCCTTCGAGCTTACGGAGAATGAGGGCCGTAACTTGTCCTTGTCTGTCATGCTGGGGTTGTGAGGCGTACCTTACCACGCTGCCTCAATGCGGGTTGGCAAGGGGCGAGGGATGTCTACCGCCAGTTTTCGCCATTTACTGACGGACCCTGTACCCCCACATTTTTAGTGGAACTTTTTATTTATGAAAAAGCCCTTACTAGAGTGAGATTCGAACCTCCGTCCTTCAGGTCAAGAAAACCCAATTTCCGGCGCTCTAACGCACTCCGCCATCTGGGGGAACATATATATATATATATATATATATATATATATATATATATATATATATATATATATATATATATATATATAAATTCATTTAATTTCTTCAACCATTTGTTTATAATATTGTTAAGTTTATTTTCTTGGCTTCGTAGGTTGTTTGAAATAGTTAAAAAACTATTACACTTCACATTTTTCTCGGAAAAATGGGTATACATAATGTTAACGTTTTGCTTCTCCTTTGGAAGCATTTTCAAAAACAATACCATTGTAAAAATAAGGGACGATTAAAATATCAGCAAATAGATTAAAACATAACATTAGTAGGTTTCTTAAAAACACCAATAAAAACAGCATTAAAATCGATGTACGCACCTTAGAATATCAACGGAACGCCATACGAGGTAGGTTGAAATGAAATTAGTTAATCAGCTTATGATAAATTTGACTTAAGTTTTTAATATCTTGTCTATCATTCACAGAAAACTTATCTTGTTTTATATGTATATATATATATATATATATATATATATATATATTATATATATATATATATATATATATATATATATATATAAAACCACGAATATTGGGGTAACGGCAAGTTAATTAAAGAAAACTCTTGTTACTGTTTTTCTTCCAAGCTTTCGGAAACGTTTATTTCCATTATCAAGGATAAGTAAATTGAGATTGTTATAAATTGGTAAATATAATTATATTTGAATTTTAAAAAAAAAATTTTTCAATCATAAATCATTTCGACATTTTGACAGATTCATGAATGTAAACATTTTCTTTATATGCTAAAATGTTTTTGAAAACAAAAGAAGAAAATTGGTTATATTTGTAATATAGGTTAATATTTATTCAAATATTCTTCTTTTATTATATAAAATTCAACCTCAAATTATTATAGATGTCATCATGTCATCTTAATAATTTAAAAGTATGGATAACATTTTTAAAATCATTTACCTGAAATAAAATTATTTCTAAAAATCATCAAATAAGAATTTGAAATTTAGTTATTTTTATTATCAATTGTTAGTAGATAATAATAAATATCACTCAGATTATTATGGTCACTTTTTTTGTTGATAGTATTAGGTTCTTGAAATATATGAGCCATTTCTAAGAAAAGTCTTTTTTTGGTATTTGGTTGTATGTCCAAAATATTAACAGATTCAAAATCCATAAAGTGATCATTATCAATTACATGTTCAGATAAAGCACATCTTTCAGGATGTAACTTACAATCGCTCTTATGGAGACTTATACGGTTCTTTAATTTCTGATCAGTGTGACCAACATATTTTTTATCACAATTTTTGCATGGAATAGAATATATTACATTTGAAAGATTAAGAATTGATGTATTGTCTTTCAAATTAATGAAAATAGATTTTATGGTTAAGCATGTTTTATTGGCAATTCTAATGTTGTCCATTGGTTTAAAAATCCTACTCAACTGTGGTGTTATTTCTTTAATATATGGTAAAGATACATAATAATTTATATTATCTGATTGGTCGTTTCTAATATTAATGTCTGCAATGTCTATAGTTGGAGAATAATTAAAAAGTATGTTTTTAACTAATTTATTTGGATAACCATTATCCAAAAATAGATGATATAAAGTTTTTAACTTCTTTTCATGAAAATAGAATCTGATATTTTGGTTATTCTATTTCTCATTTGTTTAATTAAGTTAATTTTCATTGAATATTTATGGTAAGACCAATAGTTCATGAATCTTCCTGAGCTAATTCGTTTTCTGTACCAATCAATAGACAATGTGTTATCATTATTTCTTATAAATTTTGTGTCTAGAAATGGTACACTTTGATTACTGTCTTCTTTTTCCATTGTAAATTTTATATATGGATCATAGTTATTGAATATTGAAAGAACTTCATCTAAATTAGTTTTTGGTAATGCTAAAATAATATCATCAACGAATTTTTTCAAGAAAATTATTTTAAATGGTAACAATGGTATAATTGTATCCAATAAATTATCCATTGCATAACAAGATATAATAGGAGAAATTGTAGCTCCCATTGGAGTACCAAAAGTATATATTTTATCGTTAAATGTAAAATAGGTATTTTCAAACAGGAATGTAATAATTTCTTGGAAATATTTTTTAGATTTTTTACAATATTCACTGATTTCATTCCATTTTTTATCAATTGCTCTTAAAGCAAATTCTAAATATACATTACTGAATAAGGAAACAACATCTAAACTGCAAATTACATGATTATCAGGTAATTGAAATTTGTTAAATTGATTAAAAACTTCAAATGAATCTTTAATGTAATATTCTGTATTTAAATATTATGCATTTGTTAAAATATCGGTGATATATGAACCTAATAAATTGGTTGGTGTACCTATAGAAGCTACAATGGGTCTAATTGATAATATCGGTTTATGAATTTTGGGAAGGCCATAGAATTTAGCAGGAATTCCATTATCACAAGTAAGTCTAACTTTCGTAATTTTATCTATTTGTTTTGCATTAAACAATTTTTTAATTATAGTGTTACATTTATTCCGAATTGTTAGTGTAGGATCTTTGTTTAATACGATATAGGAAGAATTACTATCTAGAATTTCTGTAGATAGCTCAATATAGTTTTCTTTAAACATAATAACAGTGCAGTTACCTTTATCACTGTTAGTTACAATTATATTTGAGTTCATCTTCAAAAATTCTCTTGTTTTATACTATAAATTACGAAAGAATAAATTATTTGGATTTTGGTTTATTTGATTTGTAATTATATTTGTTGATTCTGCTATTTTTACCGTATAAGTCGCCATAAGATCGATTGTAAGTTACATCCTGAAAGATGTGCTTTATCTGAACATGTAATTGATAATGATCACTTTATGGATTTTGAATCTGTTAATATTTTGGACATACAACCAAATACCAAAAAAAGACTTTTCTTAGAAATGGCTCATATATTTCAAGAACCTAATACTATCAACAAAAAAAGTGACCATAATAATCTGAGTGATATTTATTATTATCTACTAACAATTGATAATAAAAATAACTAAATTTCAAATTCTTATTTGATGATTTTTAGAAATAATTTTATTTTAGGTAAATGATTTTAAAAATGTTTTCAATACTTTTAAATTATTAAGATGACCTGATGACATCTATAATAATTTGAGGTTGAATTTTATATAATAAAAGAAGAATATTTGAATAACTATTAACCTATATTACAAATATAACCAATTTTCTTCTTTTGTTTTCAAAAACATTTTAGCATATAAAGAAAATGTTTACATTCATGAATCTGTCGAAATGTCAAAATGATTTATGATTGAAAAAATTTTTTTTAAAAAATTCAAATATAATTGTATTTACCAATTTATAACAATCTCAATTTACTTATCCTTGATAATGGATATAAACGTTTCCGAAAGCTTGGAAGAAAAACAGTAACAAGAGTTTTCTTTAATTAACTTGCCGTTACCCCAATATTCGTGGTTTTATACCTAATTAGTCGGCAAAGACTATCTCCTATATATATATATATATTTAAATATATATATATATATATATATATATATATATATATATATATATATATATATATATAACCTTTGGAACGGGGAGTGATTTTGGCATCTAGGAACACCAAAACGAAAAACTGCATTGAAATTTTTCCGAAGTCGCGTCATGCTACTCTCTACAATAGCCCTATTTCATTCTGAAATAAGCCTAAAAGCGTATTTATGAAGTATAAAATTTTGGTGATGTCTTATTTTTTTACAATATAAAATACTACTGTATGCATAGTATTTTATTTTGTAAGAAAATAAGACTTCACCAAAATTCTATACTTCATAAATACCCTTTTTCCATTTTTACTTGATCAATAAACAATTTTTTATTAATAAAATAAATCTCTTATTACTTTCATTTTTTTCCATAATATTCATTACGTAATTATAATTTTGGAGTAAATGTTAAGTCGTTCCTACTATTGTTTGAGCCGCCGGCTGATATGAGAAACCTATCTATCGACGCATACGCAATGGCTTTAAATACTCACACAGCTGGCATTCGCCATCCTCATCTAACAAGTGCCGTTGAGCGCTAACTCTCTCTCATTATATCTCGGATATCTCGCGTTTTTAACAGATAGCACTCCTAATTTGTGGCTATTTTTTCACAGGCAGAAATATATCATAATATTAGAAAAAAAATTAGCTTTAATTTGATATAAAGAACATCCGTGTAAGTCATAAACGTATAAATAGATCAAAGTATTACCTGCTTACACCTGGCTGCGAGATAGTTGCGGCCAAGTGTGCAGCGGCACCTATGTATGTTAGAATTCTTTACATGCATTGCTATGATGTGGATGATATTTTATTTAAAAGAGAAGTGAGAGAAATTTTTTTTGGAATATTAATTAACTTTAATTTAATTAAACTTACTTGCGGCCACTTTTGACTGTCTGCGGTGTTATCAGTGTATTCTTCTATTCATCAAAGTAGGTAAAAATGTGTGTTTGACTCACGACATAATGAACGTAGTGATTTTGCAGCGGGATCTCGTACTATAACGTTCATCCAAATTTGACAAAGAAATGTCTGCCTACTCTTTCCACGAGTCACAAGCTACCATCAAATATCGAATACTACCCTGAAAAGATGAAATTCTGCTCTACGTTCACTAGAGAATGACGAATAAGGAGAAAATATATTGCTTATTAGTGGGTCTGTGCTGCTAGCTGGAAGCGTTTGAAATGTGGCTCTTTCGAATAATGTTAAATATCCCATGGACCGCAAGGAGAACAAATGCGGAGGTATTAACCAGAATAATAAGAGGAAAAATACTGATGAGTACTATAAAATGAAGAAAAATAGCGTACATTCTATTACATATTAAGAGGATATGAGTATAATTATTGTGCAAGACAGGCTGGATGGGTAAAGAGGCGTCTAAAACAGAAAAAGTTATGGCTGAGAAATTTAAGAAAGTGGACGAATATGTGGGCGCCAAAATTTTTCCACATAGCCAAAGATTGGGAGGCATTCAAAGTAGTGGTCGCCAGCATCCGTTAGCGAAGGCATTATATGTAGATTTATTGGGGGGATATTTTGTGCATAACCCTTAATCTTTCCGAGGCCGGAAATTCCGACACTTCGTGCGAAGTTTATTACTTTCCTGGGAGCTAAGTTCCTGACATCAAAGGGCGTTAGGAAGGTCTCTCCCAGTAACTTCAGCCTTTCAACGAAAAGTCTGCGCATTCGCAAAGCAAATGTTCTGCAGTTTCCATGACGTTTTCGCAGTATCGGCAATATTCACTCTCTGATTTCAAGTTTTTCTTGTCTAACTCTTTTGTTTAGCTTTCCTTGGCGATATACTCACCAGCCTTTTCGTTTGTCTCTGTCCTCGCACTTCATTTCAGTGATATTTCATAAAATCGTTTTCCCATCATCCAAACTCTTCTTTCAAGTGGATTTTAGAGAGTCCAGAGAAGGTTTCCGGGGCAGGGAATTCGGAGTTTGCTCCTTCTTTGACAAGGCTGTCTGCTTCCTCATTGCTTCTAACGCCTCTGTGTCCTGGCACCCACACAGGAGTGACCCTGTTGGTTGCTGCCAGTTGTTTTAGAGATTGTTTACAGTCCCTAGTCGGCTTATACTGGCAAGTTTTCAGTGCTGCCTGGCTCTCTGATAGTATATTGATTTCTGCCCATTTCCGCTTAATATATGGTTGTGGCTTTACCAAGGGGTTTTGAGACCCTGTTACATCCACTCCAGCCCTTCCATCCATCTTTGATCCATGAGTGTACCACACTGATGCCCTTCTTTCCAGTTGAGGTTCTGTGTGAAAATTTAGTAGTTGTTTATGACAACTTCAAACTACATTCCAGAGCCTGGCATAGTATCTGTCGGTTTAGACATGGTTTCTAGGTAAATGCGTTCCAAAATATTCAGATATCCGATCAGATTCCCTACTTTTAATGTTTCAATCACTACACATATGGACAGTGGTGGACGGTTCAGCATTGCCTCTAGAGCCGCCGTTGGACAAGTAGATATCACTCCTGTGAAACTTAGGTGAGCTAACTGTTGCACTTTCTGTAGCTTGGTTTGTGTCTAGGTTTATTGTATATCTGGCCGCCATATCAGTGGAGCATAGGTGACCATGGGTTTGATGATCATTTGGTATGTCTATTAGGTAATTTTTAGTTTCAGACCCCATGTTTTACCGAAGACTCTGTGGCATGTCCAGCTAGCCGCTATCGCTCCGGAGGGGATGTGGTTAATTTAGCTGTTCCATGTTAGTTATTGGTCGATTATGATGGCCAAGTATTTAACTTCTTCGGAAAATGTTAGCTGGGTTCCACTAAGAGTTGGGACTTTAAGCTTGTATTTTCGCCTCCTGGTGAATGAAACCAGAACTGTTTTCTTATGATTAATATTAATTCCTTCCTTTGTGCACCAGATTTCGATTATGCTTAGGGCTCCTTGCATGTAATCGAAAATTACTCCGTCATGGCTGCCCCTGATGGTTACAACCAGGTCATCGGAATAGCTTTGAATCGTAAAACCAGATTCATGTAGCTTCAATATCAGGCTATCAAGAATCAGTGACCAAAGCAGAGGCGATAGAACTCCCTTTGGGGACTACCTTTTCCTACTTTCATCTTCACTCCAAATGTCGCTACAATAATTCTGCTTTTCAGCTTAGATTGTATCCATCTGATCAATGAGTCGTTAATGTTCCTTTCCTCTAGTGATCTGGTGATGGAGACATGTGAGGTGTTATCGAAAACACATTCTATGCCAATGAAGACACGTAGAGCCATTTCTTTTGCCGCGTATGTCTTTTCCATGCTTTCAACTAGGCAGTGAAGAGCTTCAATCGTAGATTTACCTGCTTGATAAGCAAACTGATTCTTGTGGAGCGGCCTTAACACAATGAGCTCGCTTCTGACATAACAGTCTATTATTTCCCCATTGCTTTCAGGAGAAAGGTCAGACTAATTGGGCGGTAAGACATTAGTTCGTCCGCCGGACGTCTCCCAGCCTTAGGTATGTAGGTATGTAACCGAAGATAAAACTAGCCTTGAGTAGCCTTCTTATGATGGGCTCTATTATTTCAAGAACATGTTGCAGTAAGAGGGGAAATATTTCGTCCTTTACAAGCGACTTGAATGATTTAAAGCTTTTAATAGCACATTTGCTGGGAAGATTTTGCCAGCTAGGCTTTTACTGGATCTCTTGAGGCTGTGGGCAACCCCTTCCAAAAGGACAGTTTGCTGTTCATTCTAGAGAGCCGTTGGAGAACTGTGAAAGTGCGTCTGCAACAGAACACTCAAACTTTTTTTGAGGTTATTAGTGTATCCTCATTCTGGTCTTGTCATCAGTCCGATGCCGTTGGAATATTCCTTTGATAGAACTTTTTGGAGGCGTTGCACATGTGTCTCCATGCTCTCCTTTTCGAATTCCAGAGTTTTTTATTCTACACCTAAAGAGCCATTTTGTAGTATTCTCAGTGTCCAAGCTCTGTTAAAAATTCCTGACTTTTTTCTCATTTTCTTATTCCAACAAGGCACGTCTCTAGTTGTTGCCTTTTGTTTTTTAGGATAGCTACCTTCATATGCAATTTTGAAGTTGTTTCGATGTGTTTTCAAGTTTAGATGGAGTCAATGGATATTAGTTGGTCCGCCGCTAGCCTTCCTAGAAGTTCTTTATAAACACCCCCGTTAGTCAACCCAGATACCGTATATCCCTCGAAGCGTGTTTCATATATCTCTATGTCGCTGATGTGCTGATGGTCCAATATTGAAAATATCATCAAGGATATGCCAGTTGTAAATGCAATTTGTTATAAATCGACCCGCCAGGGGTTAAATCAGGTATCTCTTTCCTAGTCGAATTTATGCAGGAGGGTTTATTTCGTCTATTCATAATGTCGATATTAGTGGCCGAAAAATATTCTAAAAGGTACTTATCTCGTGTATTTGTATCTGTTCTTCCCCATGTCAAGTGATGGGCGTTCGCGTAAACAAAGAATGCAGTGCCTGTTCCCATTCCTACACCATCTAATGAAGCCTTGGACTTCCTCGGGTATAGGGTATGCTGATGAATCCTCTGGAAAGTTGGTACTTTCACAAAAGCGGTTGTCATATCTCTAGTGGTAAACTCTGGAACAGCAGAAACTTTAATATTAGGTTCGAACAATATGGCTGCTCGTGGTTTTTCGTGAGAAGTGCTATATAGTAACTTACACTCTCCGACTCTTTAAAGGTTTGTCTGACCTTCTAGGCTATTCGTCTGGAGTCAGTGGCCATGTTACTAAACTTCTTAACCCCGAAGGCATGAGAAGAAGAAGAAGAAATGGGTCTTAATCAGATTTACCTATCACGGCGAGGATAAAAGCTAGATCTCTTGTTTTATTACCAGATATAGAATGCAGATCCGAATATATTCAAATACATAATGTATTTGGATGTATACAGTGATGTTCAACTCCATTGTATAGGGTGATGTAGCAATGGGTGAAAAGGTGCATGTGGTATGGACGCCAATAATAGTTCCCTCATAGTAGATTTAAAGTAGAATCAAATTAAAAATGAATATTTCTAAAAACTATTTCCATCAATTTGGAGTAGTTTTCAAGAAACATCATGTCAGTACGTATAGCTACCTCAAAACAAAATATTGGCATTTATTTGAAAAGGGTAATACCATTCATGCTGTATAAGTGAAATTAATTCAGCTGAATCTAGTGTTCTGGGACAGTAATAACGATTTATTTGTAGTTTTTCCAAATTGAAAACATGTGAAACTTTATAAAACATATTTTTCATATAACCCGCAACGAAAGTGCCTGCTAAGCTGCCTGAATCTAGTCAATTTCAGTCGAATGCGACTGTTGCTGGACAGAAAATCATCGTACTCTTCCTAAGGGTAGAAAACAATGAAGTTGCAGCTCTGTTTTCTATTCTGTCAAAGTACCTACCTTTGTTTCAAACCTTTATAATTGTCATTTCAACTATCAACTAAACTGACACATATTTCTGCAACTAAAATAGATAATAAATACAATTTTGATAAAACTCATATGGATACAATAATTACAAGTACACCACAACATCTCATTGACAAAGCAACAAATGCAACTTTGGATTTATTACCTAAAAAATGTAAAATAAGGTATTTGAGTGTTTACAACAAATTTGTTGATTGGAAGGAATCGGAAGAAGCTACGTCATGGCCAGAAGTAATATTATAAGTTATTTCGTTGATCAATCTGTAAAATATGCACGGTCAACTACGAGTAGGTGGTCAAATTATTCTATGCTTAAAACATCGATTAATTGCACAATATTGATATTGAGTCAATACCTTTTCTTGCTTACAGAAATAAATAAATTCTTGAAAAGGTAAGTATTTAAAATGTCCTCTCAAATATTATATTTTTATGCTTCTTCTTTTATTAAATTTTTGTACATTATTATTAGGCTGTGGCGATTTTTGGAATTCTCGGAGCATGTCGCGGACAAGAGCTGTGCGAGTTGAATATAACACACTTTCAAGATTTCAACGGAAACTTACCAAAAGTAGAAATAAAAAGTACAAAAACTCACGAAGATCGATTTTTTACAAGTGATGGGGAGTTTTATGAGATTTTACAAAATACATCAATATACGACCGAAATTTTTTTACTGTAACTGTTTTTTTTACAATATCAGAATGGTAAATGTACCTACCCAGCAAGTTGTTGACAAAAATAGTATTGCTAATTGTCTGAAAGTTATTGGTAAATTTTTAAATTAGCCGAAAGCTAAGCGGTTACAGCTTTCGAAGAACTTCAACCACTATAATTGCTAATTCTGGAGCAGGTATTACAACCATCAAACGACATGGCGGTTGGAAGTCAACGGCAGTTGCTGAGAGATACAACCAGGAATCGATAAATAATAAACGAGAAATATGTAATCAATAAACCTATTCCTCACAAAATGGTTTTGCGCGCAGCCATTTTTTCATACTGTTTGGTAAACAGGTATAACTGTAACTGTGTACAAATAGTTAAAATCAACAAACTTTAAACAAATAAATCTTATTAAAAAGAAATTGCGAGAAAATTTAAATGAAAGTGTCTTAATTATATTATCTCTACGAAAAGGAAAAAAAGTTGTTGTTTTATAGTACGGTAGACGCCAATAAATAATGTATATTTTATAAATTTTCCTAAACCTTAAAAATGTAATATGTTCCTAGCATTAGAAAAATTTTAATATCAATAATATTCATCATCAACCTAGATGTTTATTTTAGAGTTTCTATATGTGCTAACAATAAATTATCATGTTTAATTAGAATTCAATAATTATTTACCTGTTTTTATTTAGATAATAGATTGTATTGATAGCTAACCTCTCAACTGGGTCTCCACTCATGACCCCATAGAAAAAATAAATTGAGAAGTGGGAGGAAGTCAGTTTTCCAAGAATATTAGAAGAACGAACAGCTCAACTTTTGTTCAGCTGAATACGATTGTTATAAGTAGTAAACAAACACCTAAATCATATGGTGAAGAAATGCGCGGTTGCCGATTTGACCAGTTTCGTTTAGCTGAATGCAGTTAAGGTAAAAATATTGTCATGGCAACGATTCTTTTGATACGTTGTAAACAAAAACTCAAATTATATAGAGGAAAAACTTGTTGAGGAAAGGCGTGGTTGCCAAATAGGGACAATCTCAGACCTCAACTTGGATGAAATTAGGCGTACGAAAAATCTGTCGTCATGGGAACTATTCTGATGGTAAAGAATGAGTGAAAACTCTAATCGTATAATGTTGATACGCGCGGTTGTCGTGTGACCACTTTCGCTAAGCTGAAATCAGTTATGGAAAAGATGTTGTCACGGTAACATCAGTAATACATGCACAATTCGCGAATTGCGAAACATCGAATCAGCGCGCTCGCTTCGCTCGGGATCTCGATCTGCTTGAATATATGGAAATCCAATTTGATCTAGATCTCTGAATTCGGAAATGAATTCATAACATACTGACTTTTCAGACTGTCGAATCCAAATTTGAGCGAGGAAAGTATAATCGAGGACGGATTGTAGGACACTGGATTTGATTGCACAAGTTTAAAATTCGTTATTTTTCCTGATAATAAGAGTAAAAAACATACCCTAAAACCCCCCATTGAACATCAAGTATAGCCAGACTCATTTATCCACACGAATAGACTGTGAGCTATGCTCTGTGCACTGTTCTAACAAATCGTATCTTCAGGCACGTTTCACAAAGCACTGATGATCCGGACTGACCATCAGTCCTATTCATTGTTTTATATGTGCCGTTCACATTTCCGCGTATCATAGGTCAACCGATAAAAACCACACGAGCATGGGTTTAGCCCGCCGTGTTTACAGATCATCGGTTGAAGTCGAAGCTATTTGATAAATAGAGATTTTCACATGCAGGCGTATCATCTGTTGTATTTTTGATAAAGTATTGCGAGCCAGTTCAGTTTAACTGTTATTTTTCTAGTGTTTTTAAACGAAACTCAAGGTCTCTAGTTAATTCCACAATATAATACAAGTTATTGAAACTTCTAAAAAATTGTTTCGATAAATTAATAATCGTCAGAATGACAGAAGTTACATTTCATTTTATGCCTACCTGATGTTTAGTAGTTATTTTTGGCTAGACCAGGATGTAACCTAACTTGTGATTGGCTCAATATATGTTTATAGAAAAAAGCAGAAGATGTGATATTACAAATATTGAAGCTTAGATATTATTAGCCCTGGATATCATTTTTCCAATTAAGATCAGTATAACTGTGCAATGATATAGAAAACCAGGAAAACTATATCTGCTGATCTTTACAATTATCACTTAAGAAGACAGTTTATTAGTGGAGAATTCCCTAGATTTAACTGTTCATTGACAACTTCATATTGTGGGTTTCTTAAATGTCTCCTAATTTCCAGTTCTTCAAGGAAATCCAGTTCTTGTTTCTCTTCACAAATATGCAGCACTTCTAGTTCTGTGTTAGGTGTCAATGAATTATTGGTGTCAAGTAGATGTTTTGCGTAGTGGGATTTATCTGGTTGTTTTAATCTGTATGCTCGTAAGTGCTCACTGTATCGTATTTCAAAATTCCTAAGGGTCTGACCCAAATAGACAGCATTACATTCTGGACATTTGAGTTTATATATACCTGACTTCTTTAATAGTGGTATTTTTGTTTTTACATTTAACAATTTTGTACTAACGTTACTTTCTGTTTTAAAAGAAATTGTTGTATTCGTTGCTGAAGATATTATCTTTGAAATATTATTAGAAATATTTCCTGCATATGTGATGGTTTTATAAGTTTTCATTTCATCAGCTTGTTTAGGATATATTAGTTGTAATGCCACTTTTTCCTCTTTTTTACTAATTAGTTTAGTTATAATATCTAATGGATAACCGTTAGATGTTGCTATTTGTCTAATTGTATTAATCTCTCTATCAAAATTACATTTGTTCATAGGAACTGAAAAAGCTCTAACTAGAGACCTTGAGTTTCATTTAAAAACACTAATATGAGCATATTCCACGAAGTAAGGGTCGAGACAGTCAATTTCATTGAAAAATCTTCGAGAGAAGATTTGACCCGACTGTACCAGAAGTTACTACAAAAACGTTACAAAGCATCACAAAACATTTGGTTTAACCAAGAATGCCTTAGAAAAAAGGTAATATCAAATTATGTGAATATAAAATGTCACACTAAAACACCACAAGCACAAAAAGCTATAAAATGTGCTCAACGAGTTTGGATAAAATCAGAATGTAAGAAATGGTTCAAAGTTAGTGACTACTTAGACAACTACATAAAAGTTGTACATTCAGAACTCACATTCCAATTACATCCAGTAGAATTTGACTGTTTGGATGACAAAATTAGAGAAAATGTCAGCACGATGAAGCATATGAAATTTTAGAAACAAGAAAAGAAGCTACAGAATCTTGAACACACACAACATAAAATTCAATACTCAAAACATCATGAAACTGTAAGTACCTACATACCAACACACTTTGCACCACGATTTGAAAACCTTTCAGACACTAATTTCACAAATAGTGAAATAGAATTTTTAAATAAAGGTTCAAAGTACAGCATACCACCTAAATTTACGAATAATATTAAACAAATTATAGCTACAGAGTCAGAAATAGCTTTAAAATCTAATTCAAATAATTTTCTTTATGAGAAATTAATAATTGCCAATTTTATCAAAAATATTGAACCTTCAAAAGTTAAACGTCAAACAAGAAATTACATTTCAGTTTTAAACGCAATAAAAAAAAAGATAGAGAATAATAACCTAACAGTTACAAAATCTGATAAGGGGAACGCTACTGTCATTTTGACGACTGAAAATTACAATTCCAAAATATATAACTTTATAGAATCCAGCGATGTAAAAGTTCTTAAAGCAGACCCAACAAAGAAGTTTTCTAATAATGTAAGGGATATTGTTAATAATTCAAATTATCTTTTAAATGATTACGAAAAGAGGTCTATCATACATAAGAATCCTCATTGTCCACAATTATATGGAACAGTTGAATTACATAAAATAACGAAACCAATTAGACCTGTAGTCTCTTATGTTAATGCTCCTATTAATATATTGGCAAAGAAGCTCAACAATATACTCAATACTTACGGATATGAATCTCAGTACTCAATTAGAAATTCAATAGAACTAATCAAAAAGTTGAAAGCAATTCACTTACAAGATAACTATAAACTCATATCGATCGATGTAACTAACATGTTTACTAAAATTCCTCCTAAAGAATGTCTAATACTTGTAAGAAAATTACGAGGAGATAAAAATATTAATCCATGAATAATATCAGATATACCTAATTTATTTGATGTATGCATTAATTAGAATTATTTCACTTTTGACAATAAGATATATATTCAAAATGAAGGTTTACCAATGGGAAGCCCTATATCACCTATTTTAGCAAACATTTTTATGGACAATTTAGAAAGAAAGATCTTTGAAAGTAATATTTCGAAAAATATTTTATTTTGGTATAGATATGTAGATGACATATTGGCTTGTTTTATGGGTAGTCAACGACAATTAGATGTATTTTTCAACCACATCAATAATTTACACCCGAAAATTAAATTTACATTAGAAATTGAAGAAAATAGCTCAATCAATTTTCTTGATTTAAAAATTCAAAGAGTTAATAATGTACTTGATTATTCAATTTACCGAAAAGCAACACAAACTGATGTAACAATTCCATTCAATTCTAACCACCCTGTGTCACACAGACTAGCAGCATATAATTCAATGATACATAGAGCTTTTTCAGTTCCTATGAACAAATGTAATTTTGATAGAGAGATTAATACAATTAGACGAATAGCAACATCTAACGGTTATCCATTAGATATGATAAATAGGCTAATTAGTAAAAAAGAGAAAAAAGTGGCATTACAACTAATATATCCTAAACAAGCTGATGAAATTAAAACTCATAAAACCATCACATATGCAGGAAATATTTCTAATAATATTTCAAAGATAATATCTTCAGCAACGAATACAACAATTTCTTCTAAAACAGAAAGTAACGTTAGTACAAAATTGTTAAATGTAAAAACAAAAATACCACTATTAAAGAAGTCAGGTATATATAAACTCAAATGTCCAGAATGTAATGCTGTCTATTTGGGTCAGACCCTTAGGAATTTTGAAGTACGATACAGTGAGCACTTACGAGCATACAGATTAAAACAACCAGATAAATCCCACTACGCAAAACATCTACTTGACACCAATCATTCATTGACACCTAACATAGAACTAGAAGTACTGCATATTTGTGAAAAGAAACCAGAACTGGATTTCCTTGAAGAACTGGAAATTAGAAGACATTTAAGAAACCCGCAATATGAAGTTGCCAATGAACAGTTAAATCTAGGGAATTCTCCACTAATAAACTGTCTTCTTAAGTGATAATTGTAAAGATCAGCAGATATAGTTTTCCTGGTTTTCTATATCATTGCACAGTTATACTGATCTTAATTGGAAAAATGATATCCAGGATATCACCATAGGGCTAATAATATCTAAGCTTCAATATTTGTAATATCACATCATCTTCTTTTTTCTATAAACATATATTAAGCCAATCACAAGTTAGGTTACTTCTTGGTCTTGCCAAAAATAACTACTAAACATCAGGTAGGCATAAAATGAAATGTAACTTCTGTCATTCTGACGATGATATTGATTTATCGAAACAATTGTCAATTTTTTAGAATTTTCAATAACTTGTATTATATTGTGGAATTAACTAGAGACCTTGAGTTTCATTTAAAAACACTAATATGAGCATATTCCACGAAGTAAGGGTCGAGACAGTCAATTTCATGTTATTTTTTTGTTGCAACGCAAAATGCCAATGAGTAATGAAGCAAAATACCATCTTTGAAAACATAGATGACGGACCAATATCCTTCTGGACTCGTTTTTTTTGCTTTTCAATTAACCTTTTTACGCACCAAGCGATGCTATGTACATCTCAGATTTATGTTAACAACTGATAATACGCATTAATGTGAAAACAATTTACTCGACCGATGACCGGCAGCGACCTATCATCAACACTGATTATCGGTCTTTTCTCCCTTAGGCGGGATCAACTATCGCTTATTTAAATGCGTCAGTTGACAAGGTTTCCGTCAACTGACAGAGAAGTAGAAAAGCAGGGGAATAAACTGTGACTAAACTAAAACCAAAAAGTTTGCAAATTCTAAAATATCTTTCTCTTTGTGAATAATTCGGAAATACATTGAAAAACAATAGAACTAATAGCTTTAACATACACATATATTCAAAAGTTTTGCATCACCCTATATCTCTGTAAGTAATTTTTTCCTCGTCAAGAATGGATTGGATACTAATGTAATGATTAGTCTGAAGTAAAAAAAACATCAAAGGTTTTTGTCCAAATTTTGGTACTATAATTTTTCTAGCAAAGGCAGTTGAATTTTATGATTTAGACTGCCAACATGAATCGTCAAGTGATACGTGAGATTGATCGTGTCAGAATAATAGGTCTAACTGAAGAAGGCCATTCTCAAAGGTTCGTGGCTAATAGAGTTTGTAGATCGCAAAGTGATGTATCTCATACATGGAACCGCTATGTTCAGACCAATTCTTTTCGTTACAGACCTAGGAGCGATAGAAGGCGTGTTACTAATGAACGTCAAAACCGCTATATTCATTTGTTGATCCGGAGAAACCGGACCATGGCATTACCAGCACTCCAAAGGGGTATGAGACATGATTGATGCGTCGTCGACCAATGAAACTACCCCGACTACTACCTGCGCACAGACTTCGCCGTCTACAATGGGCCTAAGAGCACGCAGCCTTGCCCGAAGAATTTTGGAATTCTGTGTTTTTTTCTGATGAGACAATAATTTGTTTGGTACATGATAGCCATCGAATACGTGTGTGCTGCCTTTTAGAAGAGGAAGTGCAATGTTTTGTGCTGGGATTATGTCCAACGTCCGCACGTAATTAATCCATGTTCAGGGAACAATGACTGGCGATAGATACACCAGGGATATTCTACATCCTCACTTGAGGCTATGGCGAGCAGCTGATGATAACGCTTTCGTTTTTATTGACGATAACGCCCGTCCTCATCGCACCAGAGCTGTAAATGAGTATCTAGAAACCGAAGGCATCAATCGTTTGGACTGGCCCGCCTTATCGCTAGATATAAATCTAATAGAACATGCTTGGGAAATGCTTTCCAGGGCACTTGAAGCACGCTGAAATTAACCCACGAGTGTACAAGAGCTTGTTCGTGCCGCTCAAGACGAATGGCTGAATATCTCGCAACAGCATATCAGAAATCTGGTTCACAGTATGGGTAGGCGTCTCTAAGCCTGCATAGATGCTAGAGGTGGAAATACTCATTATCAAATAATTCTAATTTATTATTTTTACAAAGAAGTCACCAATTTGTAAATTCAATTTTATTGCAAAAATACTCTTATATTTAAAACATGTGTATTAGTGAATAATTTTTACATTTCCTTGCCAGCTTTTAATAGAAAAACACTTCGATTCTTTCAAGTTATAAAATGTTGTTACACTTTGACGTTTTTAGCCATGATTGGTATGTTTGTGTAATATCAATTTCTCTTTTGCCTAACTGGTACATATTGTTAATTATCCGTACTTTAATTCAATATAACACAATGGAATCTAAGTACACATCTGTTTTTTCCTTCCTTAATACTGTTCCTCTTGATTGATTATATGATTTAACTGTTGTTTTTCATTTTGGTTTCCTGATGATGGAGATAATATATATATATATATATATATATATATATATATATCACGCAAAAGAGGTTACAGAGAATGAGCGGTAACCGCAGACATGCATGTTTCTGGCTCATTAGCATTCATCGGTACGGCATAACCAAGAAAAGGTGTACAACTTGGGAGCAAGGATGTTAATTGAATCATGAGAAAACACAAACAACGGATTTCAACAAGATAACCAAACGCACATTTGTGGCTAATGTGCCAGAAACATGCATGTCTGCGGTTACCGCTCATTCTCTGTAACCTCTTTTGCGTGATATGCCCGCTAATTATGTCATTTTTTTATATTCCACGCGTTATTATTTCATCTTTTCATTGTTTATTTGTCTATTTCCAGGGTCGGAAGGTTCAGACAGGAGAGCTATAGACGCCTCCGTGTCTCTGTTGGATGTTGTCCTGAAAACTCGGGATCTTCCATTTGAAGGCACAAATGTGCGTTTGGTTATCTTGTTGAAATACGTTGTTTGTGTTTTCTCATGTTTCAATTAACATCCTTGCTCCCAAGTTGTACACCTTTTCTTGGTTATGCCGTACCGATGAAGGCTAATGAGCCAGAAACATGCATGTCTGCGGTTACCGCTCATTCTCTGTAACCTCTTTTGCGTGATATGCCCGCTAATTAGCTCATTTTTTTATATTCCACGCGTTATTATTTCATCTTTTCACTGTTATATATATATATATATATATATATATATATATATATATATATATATATTGCTGATCAATTAGAACACAAATTGAAAAATATCTTATTGGGGATTGCAGCATAAGAGGAAAAATACACTCTATTCAATTCTCCAAGCTTTCGTAAATCTTTATTTACATCATCAGGGAACTACAATAAGGAAAGAAAAACATAAATTATAAAAAGTGTTCTTAAAACATTTCTACAACTTACATTGATCGAGATTGCATCATTGGTCTTGAACACCGGAAAAGTGCACAACAGAAAGTCATTAAAGAAATAGGTCCAGTCGGCAATACATTTGCCTATTACTGGTAAAATTTTTTTATTTAAAACATTATTAAAAAGTAAAAAGTTTAAAACATTCAAAATCGAGAATCCACACACCCACGCGGACTTGTGAGAATAATGGCGGAAACTAAAAATGTCAGGTTAAGTACACCAATCATCATTACTAAATGAATGAAAAGAATCGATCTTTGCAATGACGCGAGACACTGAAACAATCGAATTGAAAACTTTCAAGAGAATACAAGGGTGGTACCAAAATTATGGAAATGTATTTGAGTTATCACTCCAATGAAAAAATTATTTTAATCACGAGAATTAATATGTGATTATTAATGTTATTAATTATTATTATTATTATTATTATTATGGAACTATTAATAATGGGCGAACACCTACTAAAAAGGGGGGGAACACCTACCATGATGCCACAAGTAGGAAACTAGTGAGAAATATTCATATTATCATTATTATTATTATTATTGTTATTAATATGGAGACAATTATGCTTATCAAGCGTTAGGAGGAGGGAGTAGAGATTACTCAAATTCTGAATGTCAGTCTTCCTATTCATACAACCTTCTTCCTGGAAGATGAAAGCCATTTCCAAAAACAGTCTTTTATTATAACTTCTCTCACGAGAAAGGATTTTAACTCCCTCAAAATCGATGACATGATCCAACGAGGAGACATGATTAGCCAGAGAACATCTTTCAGGATGTAACCTTATATCACTTTTATGGAGGGATACACGGCTTGAAATTTTTTGAGAAGTTTGACCAATATATGATAGACCACAACCGTCACAACACAGCTTATAAACAACATTACTACAATCCGCAACAGGTATCTTGTCTCTCAAAGGACTATAAATTGACTTAACAATCAAGGAACTCCTGGAGGCAAACCTAACATTCTGTAAGTATTGTGAAAAAATTCTAGCAAGTCTGGGCGTAATTTCCTTTATATAAGGCAGAGAAACCGTTAAAACGGAAGAAATCGTTCTGGAGGATGAGAGAGGATCCAACTCAGTTGCACCTGCTGCGTCGATTGATTGTATTGAGGTTTGTGACAAAACAGAAGATGTGTTGAAGATGATCTTTCTCAGTAACTGTTTTGGATAGGAATTGTCAAGGAACAAATTGAAGAGAATATTACGATTCTTATTTCTAAATACAGGGTCAGAGAGGTTCATAACTCTAGCTGTCATTTGTTTAACCAAGTTAACCTTTATGCTAAATTTATGGTAAGAATTGTAGTTGAGATATCTCCCAGAGCTACTTTGTTTTCTATACCAATCAATTATAATCACATTATCAGGAGACCTAGTCCATAAAGTATCTAAAAAAGGGACAGCCATGTTAGAGTTTTCTGTTTCGATAGTAAACTTGATGTAAGGATCATAGCTATTAAAGGTGAAAAGGAGATCTTCGGTGGAGTCCACAGGGCAAGCTAGGATTATATCATCTACATATTTCTTGATGAAAGGTACACTGAAAGGAAGTACCGGAAGGACCACGTCCAACAGATCATCCATTACATAGCACACTAATATCGGAGAAATACTAGCACCCATAGGAGTACCAAAAGTCTGTTTGTAAAATTTATTATTAAAAGAAAAGCAGGTAGAACTGAACAGGAATTCAATCAACTCAGTGAACATGTCAATATCAATATTACACACTGTACTAATGGATGGCCAGTGTTTGTGAACTGAACGTATAACTGCTTGTAAATAAACATTGCTAAAAAGTGAAACCACATCCAGACTGACCAAAACATAGTTTTGTGGAAGAGTTCTTCTGTTAAATAATTCAAAAACCTGGAAGGAGTCCTTAATGAAATACTCATTATCATTACTGTATGCCTTGGTCAAGATATATGTGAGGAAAGAAGCAATAAACTCAGTAGGAGAGTTAATAGAAGCGACAATAGGTCTCATTGTCAAGGTAGGTTTATGAATTTTAGGAAGAGTGTAAAATTTTGCTATGACAGAGTTATAAGAAGTTAATTGTTTCCTTGTGATCTCATCAATCTGTCTCTTATTATACAGTCTCTTAACAAGAGTGTTAGATTTGGATTGAATCGTCCTACTGGGATCTCTCGAGAGGGGAACATAGGAAGAATCGTTGTCGATTATATCCTGAGATAACTTGAGGTAATCCTCCTTTAACATAACAACAGTCACATTACCCTTATCTGATTTGGTAACAATTAACTCAGGGTGCATTTTCAGGAAACATCTTGCCTCAAACAACAAATTTCGAAAAAGAGAAGGATGGCAATCATCTTTATGAGCATGATTAGTGATAACATTAATGGACCTAGTAACAGCAAGACTTCTATTGTCAACATCAGGAATTAGAGAAGAAATGTAATCGATATCTGATAGGATGGATTTAATTGGTATATCTATACCTAATTGAGGTTCCACACTGAATTTTGGGGCCCAACGACAGAAACTTCTCTACATTAGGGGGGATATTCACATTAGAAAGGTTCTTAATCCAAGAGGGCTTTGTCTTAAGAGAAGTACCATTCCACTCGTCTCTCAAATTATTAAATTTATTTATGTTTTTTCTTTTAATATCATGAAAAGATCTATTATAATGTCTCAACTGTTTATGAATGAAATTATTGCAAATGAATTCATTTGTGTTATTAATTATATCAATTTTCAAATTTAATAATTTGAGAGACGAGTGGTATGGTACTTTTCTTAAGACAAAGCCCTCTTGGATTAAGAACCTTTCTAATGTGAATATCCCCCCTAATGTAGAGAAGTTTCTGTCGTTGGGCCCTAAATTCAGTGTGAAACCTCAATTAGGTATAGATATACCAATTAAATCCATCCTATCAGATATCGATTACATTTCTTCTCTAATTCCTGATGTTGACAATAGAAGTCTTGCTGTTGCTAGGTCCATTAATGTTATCACTAATCATGCTCATGAAGATGATAAAGATGATTGCCATCCTTCTCTCTTTCGAAATTTGTTGTTTGAGGCAAGATGTTTCCTGAAAATGCACCCTGAGTTAATTGTTACCAAATCAGATAAGGGTAATGTGACTGTTGTTATGTTAAAGGAGGATTACCTCAAGTTATCTCAGGATATAATCGACAACGATTCTTCCTATGTTCCCCTCTCGAGAGATCCAAGTAGGACGATTCAATCCAAATCTAACACTCTTGTTAAGAGACTGTATAATAAGAGACAGATTGATGAGATCACAAGGAAAAAATTAACTTCTTATAACTCTGTCATAGCAAAATTTTACACTCTTCCTAAAATTCATAAACCTACCTTGACAATTAGACCTATTGTCGCTTCTATTAACTCTCTTACTGAGTTTATTGCTTCTTTCCTCACAGATATCTTGACCAAGGCATACAGTAATGATAATGAGTATTTCATTAAGGACTCCTTCCAGGTTTTTGAATTATTTAACAGAAGAACTCTTCCACAAAACTATATTTTGGTCAGTCTGGATGTGGTTTCACTTTTTAGCAATGTTTATTTACAAGCAGTTATACGTTCAGTTCACAAACACTGGCCATCCATTAGTACAGTGTGTAATATTGATATTGACATGTTCACTGAGTTGATTGAATTCCTGTTCAGTTCTACCTGCTTTTCTTTTAATAATAAATTTTACAAACAGACTTTTGGTACTCCTATGGGTGCTAGTATTTCTCCGATATTAGCGTGCTATGTAATGGATGATCTGTTGGACGTGGTCCTTCCGGTACTTCCTTTCAGTGTACCTTCCATCAAGAAATATGTAGATGATATAATCCTAGCTTGCCCTGTAGACTCCACCGAAGATCTCCTTTTCACCTTTAATAGCTATGATCCTTACATTCAGTTTACTATCGAAACAGAAAACTCTAACATGGCTGTCCCTTTTTTAGATACTTTATGGACTAGGTCTTCTGATAATGTGATTATAATTGATTGGTATAGAAAACAAAGTAGCTCTGGGAGATATCTCAACTACAATTCTTACCATAAATTTAGCATAAAGGTTAACTTGGTTAAGCAAATGACAGCTAGAGTTATGAACCTCTCTGACCCTGTATTTAGAAATAAGAATCGTAATATTCTCTTCAATTTGTTCCTTGACAATTCCTATCCAAAACAGTTACTGAGAAAGATCATCTTCAACACGTCTTCTGTTTTGTCACAAACCTCAATACAATCAATTGACGCAGCAGGTGCAACTGAGTTGGATCCTCTCTCATCCTCCAGAACGATTCCTTCCGTTTTAACGGTTTCTCTGCCTTATATAAAGGAAATTACGCCCAGACTTGCTAGAATTTTTTCACAATACTTACAGAATGTTAGGTTTGCCTCCAGGAGTTCCTTGATTGTTAAGTCAATTTATAGTCCTTTGAAAGACAAGATACCTGTTGCGGATTGTAGTAATGTTGTTTATAAGCTGTGTTGTAACAGTTGTGGTCTATCATATATTGGTCAAACTTCCCAAAAAATTTCAAGCCGTGTATCCCTCCATAAAAGTGATATAAGGTTACATCCTGAAAGATGTTCTCTGGCTAATCATGTCTCCTCGTTGGATCATGTCATCGATTTTTAGGGAGTTAAAATCCTTTCTCGTGAGAGAAGTTATAATAAAAGACTGTTTTTGGAAATGGCTTTCATCTTCCAGGAAGAAGGTTGTATGAATAGGAAGACTGACATTCAGAATTTGAGTAATCTCTACTCGCTCCTCCTAACGCTTGATAAGCATAATTGTCTCCATATTAATAACAATAATAATATTAATGATAATATGAATATATCTCACTAGCTTCCTACTTGTGGCATCATGGTAGGTGTTCCCCCCCTTTTTAGTAGGTGTTCGCCCGTTATTAAAAGTTCCATAATAATATTAATAATAATAATTAATAACATTAATAATCACATATTAATTCTCGTGATTAAAATAATTTTTTCATTGGAGTGATAACTCAAATACATTTCCATAATTTTGGTACCACCCTTGTATTCTCTTGAAAGTGTTCAATTCGATTGTTTCAGTGTCTCGCGTCATTGCAAAGATCGATTCTTTTCATTCATTTAGTAATGATGATTGGTGTACTTAACCTGACATTTTTAGTTTCCGCCATTATTCTCACAAGTCCGCGTGGGTGTGTGGATTCTCGATTTTAAATGTTTTAAACTTTTTACTTCTTAATAATGTTTTAAATAAAAAATTTTTACCAGTAATAGGCAAATGTATTGCCGACTGGACCCATTTCTTTAATGACTTTCTGTTGTGCACTTTTCCTGTGTTCAAGACCAATGATGCAATCTCGATCAATGTAAGTTGTAGAAATGTTTTTAAGAACACTTTTTATAATTTATGTTTTTCTTTCCTTATTGTAGTTCCCTGATGATGTAAATAAAGATTTACGAAAGCTTGGAGAATTGAATAGAGTGTATTTTTCCTCTTATGCTGCAATCCCCAATAAGACATTTTTCAATTTGTATTATATATATATATATATATATATATATATATATATATATATATATAACAACAGGATGTACGAATAGTGCGTGACATATGAACAATAAACAACGCATAGATTAGTGGGTATTGCACGCAAATAGAAGAAGGGGCTACTGAAAAGAGTGGTAACCGCAGACATGCATGTTTCTGGCTCATTAGCTGTCATCGGTACGGTACAACCAAGAAAAGATGTGAAACATTGGAGCAAAGGTGTTGAATAAAACATGAGAAAATATAACAGAATTCAGCAGGATAGTCAAACACAACATTTGCGTCAGTAATATTAGAAGATCTCGAATATTCGAGACAAGAACCAACATAGACACGGAGGTGCATATAACACTCCCGTCTGAAACTTCCGACCCAGATTAATGAAATAACAACAAGATGTATGAATAGTGCGTGACATATGAACAATAAACAACGAATAGATTAGTGGGTATTGCACGCAAATAGAAGAAGGGGCTACTGAAAAGAGTGGTAACCGCAGACATGCATGTTTCTGGCTCATTAGCTGTCATCGGTACGGTACAACCAAGAAAAGATGTGAAACATTGGAGCAAAGGTGTTGAATGAAACATGAAAAAATATAACAGAATTCAGCAGGATAGTCAAACACAACATTTGTGTCAGTAATATTAGAAGATCTCGAATATTCGAGACAAGAACCAACATAGACACGGAGGTGCCTATAACACTCCCGTCTGAAACTTCCGACCCAGATTAATGAAATAACAACAAGATGTACGAATAGTGCGTGACATATGAACAATAAACAACGAATAGATTAGTGGGTATTGCACGCAAATAGAAGAAGGGGCTACTGATAAGAGTGGTAACCGCAGACATGAATGTTTCTGGCTCATTAGCTGTCATCGGTACGGTACAACCAAGAAAAGATGTGAAACATTGGAGCAAAGGTGTTGAATGAAACATGAGAAAATATAACAGAATTCAGCAGGATAGTCAAACACAACATATTAACATATTAAAACCAAAAATGTCAACCACAATAAACCAACCACAATCAGCTGGACCTAGCTTCGCAGCAGTTACAAAAAATTCAGTAAAGAAACCACAAGCACCTCCATCATTCCCAAGCAGAAATCAAGCTATTGTCATGAACGCTCTCCCAGACGTCGTCCTTTTTGACTACATTAAGGCAATCGGCGAAATTGTAACACCGAAAGGGATTACCTTCGCATCACGCATTTCCAATCACCGTATATGTATATATCTATCTTCTGTATCCGTTTTAGATAATCTTATAAAAAATCATCCTTCTGTTACCATCAAACAACAAATCATACCAATTCGTAGACTTATCACACCGGCTAAAAGATTACTACTCTCCAATGTTTGTCCCTCTATCCCTAACTCTCTTATCGAACAGGCACTTAAAAATGAACTTGGGCTGCAGCTCGCCTCTCCAATTTCCTTCATCAGATGTGGCTCCCCAGAAGATGAATATGCACACATTTTCAGTTTCCGACGATCTATTTATGTTATACCTGAAAATGAACCGTTTGAAATACAAACTTCAATTGTAATCCTACATGAAAATACGAACTATAGAATCTTCATTACTTCAGACAAACTTGAATGCTTCCTCTGTAAACAGTCTGGACACACCGCAGATTCCTGCCCAAATCCGCAAGATATATCCTGCAACCCCCCTTCACCTTCTCCCTTCAGACACGAAAGTCAAGACATATCTTCTGGCTTATCACCTCCTCAACATTTCTCATCCGAAGAGCATCCTGCCGATAATACCTCTTCCATTTCAAAAAAAACTCCAGAACTACCACAAATTACAGATGGCTTAACACCCAACTTTGGCATTAAAAGGACACACTCCACTGACACCAGCATCGAATCACCTCCTATACAAATTCCTCCAATTCTTGACCTTGAAAATACTCCATCCCCCTCAATCGCTGCTTTTGTAGCACCAATTTCAGCTCTTAAGAAAAAATCCAGAACTGATAACAAAGACGTTTGGAAGATAACTCCCTCTAATCAAGCCAAAATAGAAAAATTAATTGATATCCATCCTAAAAAATTCTCTCTATCGTCCATACAGTTAATAGCTTTCCTAGGCGGTAGTGATCCTTTGAAAGAAGCCTATAGCTTTACCACTAATATTAAATCAATCATTGAAGACCTTTCACAAATATACCAAATTCTATCTGATAGATCTCTTAAAAATCGAATTACTAGATTGCAAAAAAATTGAAACGCGCAATAAACCCCAATGATGCTGTCGAACTTGCAAGCTTATCGTCCATCAATTCAAACGACTCCAATCAGGAAGATTCCGATTTATTTTAATATCTCTTTTATCCAACACATTTTCAACATTTTTTTTAATATTCTAAATTTTAAAATTCAGTATTTTACAATGGAACTGCGACGGATATTATCCGCGCCTAGAACAAATTCAGCATCTAGCCTCAACTTACCGCCCAGATTTCCTCTGTCTACAGGAGACCAATTTTAAAACAACTAATATCCCACGAAGTAAATCTTTTGAAGGGTACCATTCTATTAGAAATAATTGCAAAAGAGCTAGTGGGGGTTCATCAATATTCGCCTCAAACGAAATGTATTCAGAACTACTTCCTCTGACAACAAACCTAGGGGCAGTTGCCATAACGACATACTGCCCCAACAAGCTAACCATATGCTCCATCTATATTCCTCCAGATCATCCTCTAAAAGAAGATGAGCTTCTTGAACTAATATATCAACTCCCCCAGCCGTTTATCCTCACACGAGACTTTAACGCTCACAACAGCATGTGGGGTTCACAAAAGACATTTGGACGCGGAAAGGTAGTCGAAAATATATTGAACTGTACAAATTCTTGCCTACTCAATACAGGGTGTAATACACACTTTAATATTTCCTCCGGTACCTTTTCTGCCATAGACCTAAGCATAAGTGATCCCAAATCAGCCCCTTTTATGTCTTGGAAAACAGCTGATGGACTTTATGATAGTAATCACTACCCAATAATTATATCAGACAATCACAATGCAGCAGTTTCCGAAAAAAGTTATTGGTGCCTTAAAAAAGCTAACTGGTCTGAGTATTCCACGACAGTTGACACCCTTTTACTTACTCATGATGCTTACGCTTTCAACAATGTTGATGACTTGATAAAATCAATATCAGATTCAGTTCTCTCGGCTGCAAAGACCCACATTGGAAAAATGTCTTTTTTGCCCAATCATAGGGCAGTTCTTTGGTGGAACTCCTCTTGTGATGACGCAATATGCCAATCCAAAAGAGCTCTAAACCAATATTCGAAAAACAAAAGTTCAGACAATCTTACTATCTACAAAAGACTCAAGGCTAAAGCTAAATACGTAGTAAAACAGAGTAAGAAATCATCTTGGAAGAATTATGTATCAACCATAAACGAAAATTCCAACCCCAGTCAACTATGGAAGAAAATCCGACAAATCCAAGGTCATAAAACAAACAACAAAATTACCCGTCTCATTTCAAACGGCTCGGGTTTTGGATCACATGAACATATTTCAAATATTCTTGCAAGTCATTTCGAAGCGAAATCCAGGAATCACACAAATGTCAATATTCCTCCTTCTCATGAAACTCCTTCTAGTAACATTCTACTACCCGAAGATGTCAAGCACATTAATTCTCCTTTCACCATAAGCGAACTATCAGCTGCCTTAGCCAAATGCAAAAACTCTGCAGCTGGTCCTGATGATATTCCCTATATTTTCCTAAAATACTTATCCATGTATAGCCTCACTAAGCTTCTGAATGTATACAATTTCATATGGATGTCACAAAAGTTCCCTTCGCAATGGCGCAAGTCGATTGTTATTCCGGTACTTAAACCAAATCAGTCACCTACCTTTCCGCAATCTTACAGACCGATTTCACTTACATGCACTATGTGCAAATTAATGGAAAAGATGATCAATAGGCGTCTTTTATGGTTTTTTGAAAAACATAGTATCATCCCAAAGGAACAATCTGGCTTCCAACGTCAGCGCTCAACCAGAGATAATCTTGTACTACTACAAGCCCACATTTCTAGCGCAATTAATAACAGACAAGATGTAACAGCCACTATCTTCGACATTGATGGAGCTTTTGATAACATCTCTAGAAATGCAATTCTCGAAAAGCTCACACAATACAATCTCACTGGTAATATATATGCTTTCATAAAAAGTTTTTTAACATCTAGAACATTTAGGGTTTCTGTTAATAACTCCATTTCCTCTTCATATACCCATCATGATGGAGTTCCCCAAGGCTCAGTTTTAAGTACATCCTTGTTCATCCTCGCCATTAACAAGTTATGCGACAATCTTCCTTCCCCTGTTAAATGCTCTCTATACGCAGATGACCTAATAATGTACTGTCATGGCAAATCCAATGCCTCTACTTCCAAAATAGTTCAGCTAGCAGTAAATGCCCTACAAACCAATATTGCCACTCTAGGACTCACCCTCTCTCATACCAAATCGAAAGTCATTAAATTCAGTAGGAAAGCTCAAACTTATATCCCTAGTATCACAGTCAACAACTTTCAATTACCTGTTGTAGATGAGTGTAAAATTCTGGGAATGTTATTCGACTCTAAATTATCCTGGAAACAACATATTCAGGAAATTAAAGGTATATGTCTTAACCGACTAAATATTATTAAAACACTCTCACATTTTCATTGGGGCGCAGATGAATCTACCTTGCTTTAAGTATATAGAACCCTCATTCGTTCCAAAATAGATTATGGTAGTTTCATTTACATGTCTGCAACAAAAACTATTTTACGTTCCCTTAACACAGTACATAATACCGCCATCCGCTTATGCCTGGGAGCGTTTCGGTCAAGCCCAGCTGAAAGTCTCTATTGTGAAGCAAATGAACCCCCTCTCTGGCTCAGACGACAACAGCTCCTTCTCAACTATATTGCCGCAATTTCCTCCAATCCCTCCAATCCAGTATATCCTATATTAACATCACACCAACTTCATGACAACCCTCCATATACCTTTATTATACGTACTCTTCCTCAATTTATACAACCTCTAATTCAAGACGTAAACCTTACACATACTCGATCCCGCCCACTCTCCAACACTCCTCCATGGACCAAATTTCTCCCACAATACGATCTCTCCCTCTGCAAATTTAACAAAGATGAAACCAATAGAGATGTTATTCGATCTACTTTTCTCGATTTGCTAAATCTTAAAAAATATAACATGGTCATATATACGGACGCATCCAGGACAGAAGTAGGAGTTGGGTGTTCCATAACCACAGTACATGGATCGATTGGAACCTACAAAATACCCTCTATTTGTAGCGTCCACACGGGTGAGCTATATGCTATCCTACAAGCCTTCAAACATGTCCATCTACTTGCAAATACACACATAGCCATATGCACAGACTCATTATCCTCCATCCATTCCATTAAGAATACATTTACTAACCACCCCCTTGTCCAAGATATACACGACATATATCAACAACTAAGAAGACAAAATACAACAGTTACAATAACATGGGTCCCATCTCATGTTGGGATTATTGGGAACGAAAAAGCCGATTGCCTTGCCAAAGAAGCTGCCTCAACTGCTACTACCACGGTGAATCTTCAGCTCTGTAATGACTTAAAAGCTAGCCTGAAAAAAACCATTCGTTACAACTGGCAAATTCACTGGAGTCAAATTATGTGTTCACTGCGTGAAATTCAACCAATATTGAATCAGTTTACCTGTCCCGATCTATCTAGGAAAAATATGGCTGTCATACGAAGATTACGTATAGGTCATACTAGACTTACACATGGTTACCTAATGTCATCGTCACCCCAGCCGAACTGTCAGTATTGCCCCGTAAAACTCAGCATCAAACATATCCTCGTTGAATGTCCATACTTCGCCCCAAGACGTCTACAACTAGGAATACATACAAACTACTCGGAGATCCTAAATAGTGATAATCAAGTGCGCAAAGTGATCAAGTTCCTAGAGGAAGAACAACTTATCAACAGAATTTAATCAAAAAAAAACTCCATTTAAATATCATATCATGTAATCCCATATTCATGTTAGTTTTAAGCTATCAGTTTTGACTTACATTATGTTATGTAATTTTTGTCTGTATTGTACCTCGTGCTAATGGCCATAGCTGTCTTATGCACGTTAATTTAAATAAAAAAAAAAGATCTCGGCTTTCTATTAAACTCTTCAGGGATATATTTCTGCAGCGAAATGAGATGATTTGACATCGTGTTTATAACCAGACTTCCTAATCTTGTCTTCATAGAAGATTTTACATTTCCTGTCCACGTATTTAAAAGCTTACGCATTACTCCTAAGCAAATGCAAAGCATATAGTCAAGAGGGAAATGAGATATAAATTTAATCTCAGGAATTTTAAGTAAAGGTGATTCACCTAGATGATGTTACGGATCTGATTGTAAACGAAAACTAGTATCAGTACGACTGGCAGAATTAGTTTTATTTAATATAACTCTTCCATGATATTCTCCCCTTTCTATACATTTATCACAAGAGGAATATCCTCCATGAGATTTAACACATTTAATAAATGATCATGTAGGGGCATCGCACACAAAACTATGTATTTCAATCTTATATTTAATATCATCTATTACAAACCCATTCAATAATACCATCTGTGAATCATCGACAAAATCTTTTAAATATTTAACTAAAGGATTTTGATTTACTATGCCACAAAATATCCCAATTACAAATGGTTTTCAATTTAAAATGTTTTTGATAATAGCCAATATGGGCCACAAACTACATTTTGAGCTACGAAAGAGTGGTAACCCATCTATATTAAAACAAATTTGAAATATTATATTGTTTGGAATCTGGTCATAATGCCTCAAATAATTTATCAGTGCGTTGCTTAGGCCAAAATGATAATATTTGCCATTGGATGATGTTTTAAAATTTGTTATAATGGGGGTTTTCAAAAGAGTTCTGCTATCTAAGGGAATTTCAGGTTGATGTTTAGCAAGAATGTGCAAAAGATCAGTGAGAGCTCTTCTTGGTATATTGTGTTGTATTGTTGCCCAGTATTTTAAATCATTAGTTAATTTACTATTAGATGAATTTTCTGGATTAATATTTGTTATTTCACTACTAGTAGAATTGTCAACATGAAAAAATTGCCTGTTACTATTAACACTATCATCTGAATAACTAATATTGCTATTGCCAGTACCCGCTGCATCTGAATTACCATTATTATAATTTAGAAAACTTGAATTATTAATTTTATATCCCAAAGGGTTGGTGATTACATTTTCAGGCACATTATTATAAGTGACTGAGTTTCCAAAATGGTTGAATTCTTTTCTTCATTACCTTTTTTTTAACGATTCAGCTACTCTTCTATAAATTTGTCTTTTAGAAACTAAGTCTTTTTTTTCTTCTTTCTATTTTTCTATTCATTATTATATTTGAGATTCGGATGTATTATTTACTTCTTTCTTGAGCCGCTGTGGTGCGTGCTTTAGCCACACTTTCATATTATCTTCAATTTGTTTTTCAGTTACTTCAGGAGATGTCTTGCTTTTTACTGCATCTAAAAATATTATCCAATCAATTACTTCAAATCAATACTTAATAAAAAAATAAATAAAAAAGGTTGATTTATATTTTGAAACATGTTTGATACTCTACGAGCCTCAAAAATTTGGAAATGCAGACAAATAATGTTTTAAAAACTATAGATGATTCTTTAAATCACTAATATATACTCGTAATATCCAAAATTAAAATATACTTACTTACAACAGCAATCTTTATTTTCAAGTTCCTGAATGGTTGCTTTCCCATTCATTTTCCCCAAAAACTGAAGTCTTTTGCAAGCAGATTGGTTAATATATGTTTAAGTATGTTATTCACTTGTGAGACAATATCACGTCCACCCAAACTGGATAAATATAACACCTGTAAAATAGTTAACAATATGAAATATGTTTTAAGTATGGGACCTATTATAACTTACAAAGTTTTGAAAGTTATCTTGGTTTTCTAAATAATTTTCGAATATATCAAGATCTTCTTTTGTATTCAAAGGTAATTGGTTAGGTATGTCATCTGGTAAAGTTCTTAACAATGTATTTGTCCTTGAATAATATTTTCTTTGAAAATTTAGAATCTCGTTATTCTGCTCTTTAATTTGATAGAGTAATGGTAAAATTTGTTCTTCTAAAACTGCAATAGAAAAGTTTTTACTTATGTTATATATTAAAACAATAAATTTATGTACCTGAATTATTATGCGTAGAAGAAACTTCTCTTGTTCGACCCTTCGTAAACAGTTCTCGTCTTGATTGTGCTGTTATTGTGGGAGTAGTGTTATTTTCAATAGATGTACTTGGTGAAATTAACAATGAGGGTGTTAGATCCGATGAAATTAGTGGAATTTTTGGTGGTCTTTGATGAATATTCCCTGTATTACCTAAATGCTTTTTGGTGACTCCAGGCAATGTCGTTTCATTATCATCACTGCTTAAACAATCGTCAAATCTTGAAGGCTTACATGTTTTTCGTTTGATGGTATGTGTCTCATTGTTTATTATTAATTCATCATCATGATCTGTTTGAACATCAGATGTTAATTCATATTGTGCAATTTTTTTATTTGCTGTATGTATATCATCTGCAAAAAAATATACATTTTCTCTTCAACCACAGACAAAATGACAACTTTTATAGTTACATTAACATTTCAAGTTGATCTAAAGGTATATCAGACCTTATCACTTAAAAATGTCCAGAAATTAAAAATTGTTGGTAAATAAATTATTTTATTAAAAAATAAACTTACCACTCTCGAAAATAATTCTTGTTATATTGTACAGAACCCAGTTTCCTTCAACAGGAACTTCTCTTTTCATCACAGCGTTTTGAAATCGATATGTTGTTTATACGGGGGCCAAAAAGCTTCTTTTTTCTTGGGCGTAAGCCACTCCACTCTAATTGTACCAATCCACGGAAAACCTTCTTCATCTTTCTCTGCAAACTGAACTCCTACGAACGCCATTTTTTAGGTTAGATGAGCAGAGGTGGCCACGTGGGATACTTAATTTTATTCCACCACTTATCACGGTAAACTACACATTAAGCAACCGTTAAAGATAAAAATAATTATTTAATTTTAATTTTTACTTACTTTTGATAAACAACTATAATATTCATATAAACAGATGCATCAAGCCCCAAACGACAAACAACTATACTTGTGGTTGTGGATGCAGTTGTAGGTGGCTCTGTGTGCGCATAGTTTGTGATTGGTTTAGCGCGCCGTTACGGTTCATATTATACTCGTCGCGCCAAATTTAAAATTACATATAATTCAGTTTTTACATTCAATATAAAATTATATTAGCTTAAATGTTATAAAAAAATTAAATATATATATATATATATATATATATATATATATATATATATATTGAGATAATAGTATCTTTTATTTATTTAATTGCTTATAATTTTATATTATTTATATTAGGTTTATATTATTTATCATAATTTTAGTTGTTGAGCGCCAGATGAAATTAGTCTATCAATTTTTTTTTGTGTTATTATTGTGAGCCAGCTATACTCAGTCTATGACGATGAAACTCTTAACCATAGACAAGGAATTATGGTGGTGGAGGATACGTCTTTTACTTTATAAATTCAAACTTGAGATATAATCTAAATTGTAATATAGTTAGTAAATAAAATAATAAACACTCAAATTATTATGTTCCAATAACTTTACAAATAATTAAATATCTAATACAACCCTGTATTTTCTGGTTATCTTATAGGAATAGAGAGGGCAACACTAAATAAATCAACTAATGTCGGTAAGAAAGATCTCTTTCTCTATAGTTATTTGATTTTGTGTCATAAATATTAACCTTTTTTTGAAATGTATTATTATTTAATTGCAAATAACAATTTCCTAATTGACCAATACAATTATCGTTATGTTTTTAAACACAATTGAAACTATTAAAGAAATTCAAATATTTGACAGGATTATAATGATGGCACTAATTAAAAATCTTTCCACATTCGAGAGGTAAAATGTTTTGATATTGTGGTAAGTACTGATTGTTCAATATTAATTTGCTAATATAAGAGTTTTTTTCTAAATATCCTTTATATTTATACTTTTTCCATCAGTGATCAATAAGAAATTATTATTTTACTTTATCTAACGAAATAGTTTCCTTTTTAGGTTATATTACTATTGTTAGAACAGTTTATATAAGAAAAACTTTACCTCACAGTTCGTAGTCACTCTTAAACTCAGTTCTTCAGATGATATTCTTTTCTGCTTCTTTTAATTTTGAATAGGATGGCCAAATAGTTCAAATTTATAATTCTTCCTATAATGTCACTATTAATCTGTCTTCCTGTATAATAATGTAGGTATTCTCAATTTACAATTCTTTTATTACAATCTAATTCGTTAATATCTTTTCTTATAAGTTTCAACAATTTACCTTGTTTAATAATTATAAAGTATTTTTCTTAGCTTCAGCTTTTCTTCCATATAACTTAACTTCTTTTTATTTTATTTTACTAGATTTCTTTCTTAGGATAATTCTTTTTCACATCTCTCCTTCAAAAAATTCCAATCTGTCATCATGTTTATTTTTCCTAGCAACCATCCATGACTTGTTATTCCTACTAGATTGATATTTTATTTCATGTAGAGATTAAGTGAGGACTTCGCGCACTACTCTTGAACACTTTAAAATTTCTTATCTATTAATTTTTTTTTACAAATTAACATTTACACTAATAATTATTGGATTCATAATAATTATATCAGTAAAATTTATATTCTCTCAAGCACCTTTATAATTTATTTGAGGAGAGTTTTCATTGAATTTATCATTTCAAACCTATCAATTTTATTTTAGTCCAACATACCCTGAAATTTTCGAAAACTATTCTTTTGGATTTATTCAACAAGAATATTTTCGAACATTTTAATACTTACTATTGATTATTCCTATTGATTTATTAAAAATCAAAAATACTGGGAAAAAATATAGATTTATCGTATAACTGTAAGAAAGTACATTATTATATATATATATATATATATATATATATATATATATATATATATATATATATATATATATATATATATATATATGATGATCAAAGCATATTTTTAACTGAGTACAAAAGTTATTTAGGGACCTATTAAAAACGTGATAATGACGTGACTTATGAACATTTCTTAGACGTCCAAAATTCAACGTGAATATGACGTTATATTTTGGTGTGCTGACGTCGTAGACGAATAATCACCTATAAACAACGTGATATTGACGTGACCATGTTCACTGGCGTATGGACTAAATCGATTAAAAAATAAACGGTTTCAAAGATTAAAACTAACTTTTCCGCATCTGTGGCTCTAAACAATATTCTATCATGAAATTGTCACTTGTATACACTTCGGGGGATGTATCGTGCTAACAAACCGAAATTTCTCCAAAAAGTGTAATGATGGCTCTTCTTTACCACCATATGCAGATCAGATTTATATCAGAAATTTTCAAGAACATATTACATCGCTCAAATATCGTCATATGCACACCTAGAAGTTCCAACAAATGATGAGCCTTCAGACTACGGCTGGGTAGAAGTCGACAACAAATTTGAATTAAACAATTTAATTTGTTTAAAACTTCATTATATTTGAATTATTGTTCTATTTAAACTTGTTAAGCGTTTCGCTAACACATTAGCATTATCAAACGAGTGAACATACATACATATAAATTAAAAAAAAATTCATTATACGTTCACTCATTTGAAAAAGATACTGTGAATCGCGTTACAAGTTTTAATAGATCATTACTTCAAATATAATGATGTTTTAAACAAATTAAATAGCTTTACCTACCACCATCCCTGTAAGTAGTCAAAAACACACAGTCGGCAATCAATGTAAGACGTCTATTACGCAAGGTAAAACAAAACGCACGGCTGTAAAGTAAATCGCACGGCTTCCATAGCAACCACTTAGCGACTGTCAATAGACGTAGCCATTTTATTCAAAATGTATGACTTAGATATTTGACGTTGAATTATATTCTATATATAAATGGTAGATAACATTTATTAGATATGAGATTGCATTTAATACTAAGAGTTATTTGGAATTATATGATAATTGGTTCCGTTTCATCCAATCCGCATCTTTTAGCTGTCAGAATGTATCTCATATTAGTAAACAATAGTATATTATACACCAAGCGACTAAAGTGGCTCATTCAATCCCGCGGGTGGTGTTTGATTCCTGAGGGAGGTAATCTACCTAAGGGATTAATGTTACTTTAGTCGAGAGGTGTATATGCTATTTTATGCAATTCCAGTAATTCTACACACATTTTTAATAAAAATAAATACTACTTAGGATGGACTTTTACGAAACTTGGCTGGGCATCGAGGGTGAACTTCTAAGATCTTGGCTGGGCATCGAGGAGCGACTTTTATAAAACTTGGCTGGGCATCGAGGGTGTACGTTTTTACTTGTACTTTAAATACCTTAATAAGATTATGAACATGAGTGGGTCGTAGGTAAAGTATAGTACGTAACTCGTGTTGTAACGCATTTTACGCACTTACGGAATTACGCACTCGCCGCTACGCGGCTTCGTGCGTAACTTTTCCGTTCGTGCGTAAAATGCTTCTTACAACACACGTTACGTAATATACTATTATTTCATCGTTCAGTCACAGATTAGAATATATACAAAAGCTTGACACGGAACAGTAAAAAGAGAGAGATGGGTAGACATACCTATTTAAATGTCCATCCTTGTATGTCGACTCCGTTCGCGCTACTTCGCGAAATGTTTCAACATGGTTGTCAATTTGCATAATATTTCCTTCAATTTACGATCATAGGTCAAATATTTTATATGCATTATTACTTTTCCGCCCAACCTTTCTATATGCGACAAAAGTATTGGTTTACCCCAAAAAAAGTTGGAATTTAGAAATTTTTTTTAGTTATTTTTACGTTTTCCATCAACAACAACACGAAAAAACGGTTTTTAGGAAAAAAATCCTGTGTGTATGTCGTCGTCGTCGTTGTCGTCGGCCACTTTTCCTTACATGTCTTGTTAGCACGATACAGTCTCCGGAGTGCAGTCAGCAATTTTATGATTGAATATTGTTAAGGAAATGTCACAGATGATCCCTATTGATTTTCAGCTCACCAGAGCCAGTACAACGGGTGCTATGGTACTTGAAGTACGATATTTTGTCATTTTTTGAGAAATATCAGTTTGTTAGCACGATACAGCCTCCGGTGTTCATTAAGTCACCAATTTTATGATTGAATATCATTCAGGGCATCTCACTGATAAACTCTATTGATTTTCAGCTGACCAGAGCCAATACAACAGGTGTTACAGTACTTTAAGTACGATATTTTTGTCTTTTTTGTAGAAGTTTCAGTTTGTTAGCACGATACAGCCTTCGGAGTATATGGGTGGTTCTCTCGAAATTCGCAATTTAGGTTTTCGAAATTCAAGGCAAATTAAGAGAATAAAAAAAATCGGAAAAGAATTAGGGTATTCAGATTATAGTCGTCAACATTGATTGCTAGTAATTAAAGCTTAATTTTTGGAATTTTGGGTTTTTCAAAAAGCACTTAAATGACGGAGTGCACGCAAATGACTTGAAGCACGTAAATGACTAAAAATCGCTTGGTAATGACAAATATATTAGAATAAAAATAAAAAAAAATGTTAAAGCCCATATTTTATTTAAAAAATTAAAAAGAGGAACACACAAATAAAAAACAAAAAAATATTCTTCTTAAATAATTAGTAAGTTCGTCAGTTTCTGGTCTATTTCTTGTGAAGTCAAAACTTGGAAAAATTTATCTGTAACTGGAACTGGAGGTTCTTTACACCAAGTTGTTGGCGATCACTAGATATTGGCCCGTAAAAGCGATTTCCTCTCCGTGCCATCAAATTAACTGTAATATTATCTTCATTTTTTTGCTCAACAATGCCTAAAAGATTTATTTATTTTACTACAAACAAAAAATAATGAAAATACCCACAAATAAACAAGTTTATTATTATGTGAATAATAAAAAAAGTTAGAGAAAATTACCTGGGTACCATTTGTTGTTATATATAGCAGCTATCCACATTTTGATCTCTAAATCATTATAATGATCATTGAATCTTGGTATATCTTCGAGTAATACATTCACATCTAAATCATTATTTCCATCATTGATATCTTTAGGTAACCAATTCACCTCTAAATCATTATTTCGATCATTTATATCTTCGGGTAACATATTCACCTCTTAATCATTTTTTCCATCATCTAATCTTGGTATCTTTTTGGGTAACAAATTAACCTCTAAAATAAAATTGTGAGCACATTTATTGCCAATACTGCACTCATAGCAGGTTAAAGAGTTTAAAATTATTTTATTACTTTGTCTGTTCCATGTAACTTGGTGTGTTTTCATGGTACCTACACAACATGGGATGTCTTTCGGTAACACTGCTTCACACTTTTTGATATCCTGTTCTTCTGTAACGCAAATATAAATATTAGGCAAATTTTCTGTAACGTTTTTGGAAAACTTGTCAAAAGTGTCTATATCGGTGTTAAATTCTACCAATCGATCTGCACATCTTTTAACTGCAGCTCCAATTCCGTCTGGGGCACCTTTTCCATGTCCCGCTTCAGAGTAGTTCCATGATATTTTTTTGATGTTTGGGAATAACGTTGGCAAGTAACTTTGAATATAATAAAATAATTTTTTGTTCCGGTATTGTGTACTAGGACTATCAGAAAGAAAGTGTAAAGTATCTATATTATCAACTTCAGGTTTACTTTGATAGTGTTCAATAATAGGACAAATGTGCGCTAAAACTGGAGCAGCATCATGTCGAAGAGATGAGGAGACTGTACAAAAACCTTCTTTTTGCTCCATATAATACAGAACACCTGTATGTAAAGTTATTTGTTCCCTAGATGCTCCGAAATGTACTGATTGAGGTTCACATGCATATTTGCACAAATAATTTTCTGAAAAGTCTATTTGAAGTAACAGTTCAGTTTTCTTCAATGTCCTTTTCAGTTTTTTGATTTCTGATGATTGGTGAACAATATTTAGTGTATGGTGTAAAAATGTAGGCAAGTATTCTTGGTTTATTTTACACACTAGTTCGTATGATGTGGCTTCAAGCGTTTCTTTTACAGTTCTCTGTACTGTTATTTCTTTTTTGGTTTTACCACTAATTCGCTTTTCATTTCTTGTTTTCCATTGTTGATACAATACTTCCTTAGTTTTTTGCTCCTCTGTTAAAGAAAACATTAGTTTTTGTGTCTTACATTCACTGCATTCTCTTTTTAGGCATTGTGTTGAATCTGTAGTGCAGCATATTTGACTGAGAACCTCATACCAATTTTTCTGTTGAATAATGTTACTTATATTCAGGGCAGAAATTAATAGCTTCATATTTTCATGTGTAATGCATAAGCAGGTATCTCGAGCTCATACTTTGGGGAAAACAACCCAAAAAGGTCTCAACTTACAAAATAATGAGTAAGAGACATTGCTATTGTTTTTCTTTTTGAAAACATTATATAACACTTTTAGAGAATTATTTAGATATCTTCTTTGCTTCTTTACACCTAAACGTGTTACAGTATCTTTTTTCCCAGGACAAACTTTTGAATTGTCATCATTTAAAAAAAAAATTTGTATGCGTGTTTTAAGTTTTATAAACTCCGCTTTCTTTTTTCTATCAAAACACATAATATTTTTGAATTATTTTTATTTTTATGACTTCTATATAGACTGTATCATAAGAAACTTGAAGCTGTTTGTAAGAACCTGTATTTTCTTAAAAGATTCCCAGAAATAACTTTAGTGAATGTTTGTTTAGATTTATGACCTTTTAAATTTTTAAAATTGGCGGAAAGTTCTTCATTTAGGAGCAGCTTTCTTCTCACTTTCTGTGGTACCTGAATGCCTTGAAGAAATTTATTTACTTTGGTATTGCGTGAATTTTTACTCAATTTTGTTTGTTTTGCTCTGTAATATTTTTTTTATAACGTTCTAACTGTGTTCGCAACCTTTGATTGTCAGCGGCAATAATTTTTATGTCCCTGTAACATTTAGCTCTTTTTCCATACATTATTTTTCTTCCTCCTACTTTTTGACGGCTCGGTCCTGGTCCTGGTGTTTTGGACGATAAACTAATGTTATCTGGTAAACGGGAAGAAGTTGGTGTTAAGTTAACTTCATTGTTCAAATTCCCATCAAGCACATTACTGGGATCATTATTCTCAGCATCAGAATCCGGTGGGATGTTAGCTTGCAAGTTTTGTAAAAACTCTTTCCTGTTTCTATATCGTTTCGTATTATTACGCCAATTTTGTCGTCTACGTCTTTGTTCCCTAGGTGTCAATTCCTTTATTAATTTAAAAGTGCCGTTCTCTTTTCTTACTTCATACCGATTGTGTTGCTTAAGTCTTTCCATTGCTGTTCTCTCTGGGTCATTTTTTATCATTTGTCTTCGTTTCTTTGATCGTTCTCTGTGCCTTTTCTTTTTTTCTTCTTCAGATATTTTCTTACGACCCATATCCTAATAATAAAGAAAAATGTCATTTTCGTGTGTTTTTGTCATTTGCGAGCGCATAATATCGCACGCAAATGACACTGTATAAAACGCACGCAAATGATTATTTGGAAATAAATAACAAGCCGATCGCCTGTTACGATTTCTATTTCAATTTCGTCGTACTAATGTTTCGAAATTAAAAAACTTGTTTCTTTAACAAAATTCGTGTATTTAAACGATATCGTACATTGGAAAAGTCTCTTCCTATCAGTAAAATTCATGAGTTAGTACCTACATCGTTGTGGTTTTACATATTTGCTGGTGAGTTAGATTTTTGAAATATTTTTCCCGATGTGTGTTTGATTTAAAATTATAATATGGGCTGGCGTTTGATGAATTTTGTATGTTTAATTCTTTTCTGTTGTAAAAAAGAAACATTTTATATTCTTTTTGAAGCAAATTTTTAATAATATCTTTTCATTATTTTTTTAGCTTTTTTATGATTCCGCATTTTCTGTTTATTTAGCGAACAAAGCGAATATTATAGAACAGACTTCTGTTAGTTTTATTTTAAAAACTAGATTCAGTTTTTTATGTGTTGAAGCATAAGCTTCCTATCTGTTCTATTTATTCCTTCCTTCCCAGAATTTTTCCTTGATTTTTACTCTATTTTCCTTCCTCAGCTCTGCAGCCCCTGGGTAGGCCCTATGACAACACCACCCTAGAGACACATATAACCGGCCGGGATGGATTAAGAAGACATCTCCATCGACTAGGACTTAGCTGAGAACTGAATAATTCCAGAACCTCTCCAAAGATAAGTCCTTTGTCTTATATTCAATTCATGGAAATCTAGAATTGGAGATTTTTATTGTATAACGACGTTCGTATTCGTCTTGTATTTTGGATATGCAGTTAATGTGAATTATCTATTGAGTTATTAATAAATATAATTTGCTGAACATTTGATATTTGATTTTCAGCAATTTATATTAACTTGGACCATCGCGTTAAAATATTTTTAGTATTTCGTTTGTTAAGTTAAAGTGAATATAAGGTTTTCCAACCTTTTTAGTATTTTGTTTAATTTAAGTATCGCTTAAAAAGCTGGTTGCGTCCAATTTAATATCGATTGTTCACCCCATCCCAGTGATTGCTATAAGGATACATTAACTGGAGTCGAATACCACAACCTGAGGAAGAGTCTCAAGCCGTCGTTATACAATAAAAATCTCCAATTCTAGATTTCCATGAATTGAATATAAGACAAAGGACTTATCTTTGGAGAGGTTCTGGAATTATTCAGCTCTCAGCTAGGTCCTAGTCGATGGAGATATGGTCTTCAATCCATCCCGGCCGGTTTTCTGTTGTCTTCTATGGGTGGTGTTTTCATAGGGCCTACCCAGGGGCTGCAGATCTGAGGAAAGAAAATAGAGTAAAAATCAAGGAAAAATTCTGGGAAGGAAGGAATATATAGAACAGATAGGAAGCTTATGCTTCAACACATAAAAAACTGAATCTAGTTTTTAAAATAAAACTAACAGAAGCCTGTTCTATCATATTCGCTTTGTTCCCTAAATAAACAGAAAATGCGGAATTATAAAGCTAAAAACAGAATGAAAAGAAATAATTAAAAATTTGCTTCAAAAACAATATAAAATGTTTCTTTTTTACAATAAAAAAGAATTAAACATACAAAATTCATCAAACGCCAGCCCAAATTATAATTTTAAATCAAACACACATCGGGAAAAATATTTCAAAAATCTAACTCACCAGCAAATATGTAAAACCACAACGATGTAGGTACTAACTCATGAATTTTACTGATAGGAAGAGACTTTTCCAATGTACGATATCGTTTAAATACACGAATTTTGTTAAAGAAACAAGTTTTTTAATTTCGAAACATTAGTACGACGAAATTAAAATACCATAGTCCGATAGAAATCGTAACAGGCGATCGGCTTGTTACAATATTAACTACTCCTTCAGTTTTATTTTTTAGGATTTCATATTATGTCTACCTCAGTAAGTACAAAAAGTCAATAACTTACCTGAATTTAAATTAAAATAAATCACAAATGTGAATACTACAGGTAGCTCGCTAATGACCGTCAATAAATGTACGCACTAAAAAAAATGAATAACCGTCTCCTTTGCCGATTTCCAAACTACTAACCATCGTTTGCGATTGTCAAATCATAAACAAACAGGTATTTATGTGTTCTTCGACAGTGTTGCCAATAATGAACATCACTAACGTCGGAGTTATTTTCCGGTTTTAAAAACGCACGCAAATGACATGTATAGTAAGGGACATAATTTAAAAGCATATAATAATTAGAAAAAACGATGTAAATCTGTTTATAATGCATTTATTTAGTAGTACTGTACAAATTCTCCAAGACAGTATTTAAAAATGTTTTTGAAAATATTCTTTTTTATAAATGTAGTACTTTATATTCACGAAACTAACCAAAGGGACACGCACGCAAATGACATTTGACGTATATTTCATTTTTTTTTATAAGTATAACATAAGATTGGATTAAATTCTTATTTAAGTCATGATAGAACTTACTTATGTTTACATTCTGACAAAATCACAAACAATAAATTACACAGGTTTAGGAGTAAAACGTCAAGGACATAAAATTGTGAATTTCGGGAGAATCACCCATATACAAGTGACCAATTTTATGATTGGATATTATTAAGATTAAGGGCGTCTTAAAGGTGAACTGTATTGATATTCAGCTCACTAAAGCCAGTACAACGGGTACTCTATGGTACTTGAAGTACCAAATTATTGTCATTTTTGGAGATTTTTCAGTTTGTTAGCACGACACAGCCTCCAGAGAATATACGATTGATCAATTTTATTATTGAATATTGTTCAAGGTGTCTCACAGATATACCCTATTGATTTTCAGTTGACTGGAGCGTGTACAGCGGGTCCTATAAATCCAGATATATTGAATGTTTGGTTCTTTTTGGAGAAATTTCGGTTTGTTAGCACGATACATCCCCCGAAGTGTATACAAGTTACAATTTTATGATAGAATATTGTTCAGGGCCATATATGCGGAAAAGTTAGTTTTAATCCTTAAAACCGTTTATTTTTAAGTGTGATAGTTATACAGATACGAATATTTGACAATCACTTGTTTTAAATCAATTTTATTAACATTAAAAGAATTATACAATTAAAAAGATTATAATGTATAACAATCATACCATAAATATATACTTTTTTTCACAAACTATATCTTTGGCAACCATGCACAATAACGGTGACGGCTTGGCTCAAAATACATAACATGTTTACTTTTTGTAATTAGCTGAAAAAGCTGTATCTCAATAACAATATTATGTTTTAATTTCGTAGTATTTAGTTTCAATAGTTACAATTATCAAATTATACTGTATAAGTGATATGTTAGTGAATACTGTATTTGGGCTCGTCCCGTTTGTATTCCCTGTGATAAATGATAAATTAAGAATTATTTGTACCTCGGAATTTGGTTGATTTTTGTAATGATTTGCGTTATCTAAAAATGTATTTATTAATTAATCTCCCAAGAGTAGTGACTATTTATAACAAAGCATAAGAATGTACATATAGGTATTAAATAAATACATAAATATATATTCGATTATGGTTATTATATTAATTCATGGCGCAATTTTTAAGATTTAGTGGAAATTTCCAAAAAAAACTAGATCCGGCCTTGAAAATTGTTATTGTCCCAGAGTCAACATTGCAATTTAGTAAGAAATTCAGAAAATATCTTAAACTGGCAACATCGTGGCCATACCGAGTTAAAGGTCCGAGGTCATAGAAGACGGAGTTGAAAATCGTTTGATGTTTTACCGGGGTTGGTATCTGTTCTCTCTCTAATCTGTGTTTCAGTATAGATCTTCATCAGGTAGAAGCCTCATCTATGTACATTTGAATTTATCTGGTTTTCTGGAACTCAGTTACCAACATTGATTAATCAGATTACTATTTAGCCCGAAGAAGGAAATTTTCTTATGATTTCCATTATATTGACTTAAGCAACCTATATTTTTAAAAATTTTGTACAGATGAAATACGAGAGCAGACAGCTCTGACAGCGACTTTGACAATGAATCCGAGAGAGATGAGAGTGACACAAGCCAAAGCGAGAACAAAAATTATTAAATTACATTGGTATTTTTGTAATAAACATCATTTTATTACCGAGTAGCTAAGTTATAATAAATTATGAATTGATTAATTAACTTATCTCAATATTTTTTCAATTATTTGATTATATACTTAGTCGTTTTAATGTATTTATCCGGAATATTTATTATATCGAAGCGTAATGCCGAATAATTCAAGATACGTTATTTCATCCCAGTGGAAAATTTGTTAGTAGATTTTTATTACACTGCTGTAATTGATAAAAAAAAATTGAGGGAAACCGCGTCAGCTCATTCTTTTAAATAAGCGATAGATGCTCCCGCCTAACTCGTGCGTTATGTCTTTCAAAAAATCAGCGGACTGTCTTTCCACCGAGATACAACCAGCTCACATATATATTTATCCAAAACTGTATATAATCTACCATTAGATAAATTTTCAGTTAAGAGGAAATCATTGTATGTATAATTTACTTCTTGTTCGAGCGACCAGCTGACGTATAATCCACTATGTTATAGTCTGCTGATTGTTTTCTATCATCGAAATATTGGGATAGCAATAATTTAAAATATTTTGAGGTAAGAGGAAATGATTCAATTTTTTTTATCCGTGCGTGGGAGGCTCATGAAACTTTATGATACAACTTTCTGATGCATTCCACTAATTATCGCTGAGAGGAAATAATTGACCAAATTTTTAACTGGCTCCTGGGTTAATTTCAACACCATATGATTTAGGTTTTCATTTACCCGTTATCAGGCCCACGGTTGCCACGATACATATGGTGTATAACTGAATGTGCCAGTTTCATGGACATGAATTAACAAGTGAAATCATATCAGAAGGATTAAGAATAACATATATTTTTTCTATGATAACGATATTTATCTCAAAAAGTTACAAATATCTTCGAAAATTAGATTTAAAATTTTTATTAGATTTCAATAAACCTCTGTAAGTCGACCAATGGCAGAAGCCCTTGTTGTCAGATTGAAAGTACGTTCTGTTGACAAATCCTACTTAGCTATCCAAGTTGAGTAAGATAAAGTGAAATTTGCCTAGAAGAATTTGACAATTGATATCAATATCCACAACCAACCTCAAACAGATATTATCCTCGCCGACTTTTTAGTTGTTTGAGTTATATTATTTAATAGTAGAAAGTGTGCTTCTGTGTGATTACCTTTTAAAAGACATCTTTAAAATGAATCAAGGTTTCACCGAAGCTAATTCCACAAATTTTTCCAAAGTGGATGTGGGTATGATGTCTCAGTACACTCGAACTCCCCTAAACAGAACAAGAGTAAGCAATCCGGTACTAAATCGAGTTCGGAATTCTGGGGTAACGCAATTTGTGTATGTTTGTTACATCACATGTTTTCCAAACAACTCAACCTACATGGAGAACATTGTACATAAACTCTCTAAACTTGAGAGCAAATTTTCTTTATAAACAGTGTGATAAATAAATGACCTTAGTGTAATACTTTGGCCCCCAAATGTATTAGGTTTGACCCTTCTGTACCGGGTCCACTGTCACCACTCTAATACCTTCTGCCACCAATTCTTTTTAACTATGCAGCCGAGCGTGAAAAGGCAAATCCAGTCCGATGTAGGCTGGGAACGCCTGGGCTTAAAACGGTTGATTTCCCTCGCCAGGACAGGATTGTTCTCTCAGTTGGGCCTCGTATCCCATAGTGATACACACTCTAGGGGAAACTTCGGGGTAGGATTATAAATAAAGTATCAGAAAACCACAAAGTTGTATAAAAAAATATAATAAAATTTTTTCTGTATATATAAAAAAAATTCCCAATATCAAAACAAATATTAAACTCCACATAGTAAAAAAATATAATACCCACTTATCATTAAATATATTCAACGAGTGTGAAGGGGGCGTATGATTTAACCCTTATCTCGTAAATTAGCCTGCCTTGCTGCAAGAAGATACTTAATTGTCTTTTTAAAACCAATACTATACAAAACGATTGTGGTTTGGAGTAATTGCACTTTGTATCAACAGAAAGTGAAAATGAAGGCGTTTAAAATCCTGCTGAGTTATGAGTAATAAATGTTTATCGACAACCCGGTCAGTGCATATTACAAAAATTCCGAGTTGCAGTTTTCAGGCCTTTTAATGACCTATAATGTTTATTTAATTTACGTACTATGACGAGATTACCTAACCCCGTCTGAAAAAATCATTTATCGTAGCAAAACTTCACTGAATACATGACTTTAAGGAGACGAAATCATACGCTTCGGGATCTTGGTACTAAGTACGAAGTTATTTGGTTTTCAATCCTTGCTTATTTTCTATCTTCGAGGTGAGAATGAATTATGTGACTCAAGAATAATATAATCAAATAATTAGTACCTAACTCCTGTCGGTTTATATGCCCCTAAAGAAATCACAATGTTCCTACAATTTTGGGGAGAACCTTACTCTGTCATCACACACGATAAACTCATATTCTATATAACGAGCGGTGCTCAATTGTGAGCCTGGACCTGCAGTATTCAAATGAAACTTGCCAATATGTCCAATTCTCGTGAAGAATAATTAGAATAAAACAATACACTGTTATAGTTTCTCCCTATGCATCTAATTATGTTATGAATACCAAGTTTAGAACCAGCGAATACAAAAAAAAATAACAAATAAATTTTCCCTCAAACAAAAAAAAATTTCAACGTGTTTTAAAAACTTACTGCGTGGAGAACTCCCTCTCTAGAAACCTCGTGTGATGCTAGTGACCGGTGTCGAGCTATGCTGAATTTCGGCCAGAGGGCGAGCTTTTTCCGGTTTGTGCCACCGCAGGGGGATAGTGTTCACCGTCAAGGATATCTTAGTATCCCTTTTACGCCCTGACACAACGCAGACAAACTCTTTCCTATGAAGCCGCTAACACAAAAAAAACTGATACCCGTTACCGTGACAGGGGAGGACTTTTCCTCTTCGCGTCTTTCGCCCGACTCTCGGCACTGTCTCTCAGAACTTGGTTTTTACTATCCCTGTTGAATAGCAATAATCCATTTTTTTGTTTTGAAGCGGCCTCAATTTTCGTTATTAACTTATGTATACAAAACGATTATTTAATTTTGACCTAGTAAAATGTTTTATTTGTTTTAAGACTGTCATGGTTTTGTGTTATTTTGCTAAACAAAAAGTATGTCGCATTCTACTTCTAATTATATTTGAAATAAAATATGTTTTACCGTGTGTTCTGAAATTTACTACTTTAAATTTTTCTCTTTGGTATTCGCATTTATTACAAAATTTAATTTTCATTATACATACATTTCACTATTTTGAAAGCATAATCATTGCAGTCTAAAATATATATTGCCAAATTTCTTTGACTACCCGAGAGTTACCTGTTTAAATAAGAGGCACCCGATTAGAAGAACTTTATTTGAAAGAGTACGTTTTGACAGTACTTTGCGTTTCTCTTTAACTAGTCTACCTATAAAGTTTTCCCTCGTGTCAACAGTGCAAAATTTCTTTGTTTGCCATTGGCTCTAACCTACCACAGTGTACCACAAGAATTCAAATTTTTTTTTAATTTTTATTTGAAATATTAGAGTGGTGATATTAGTTGCAAATACTTAGTTCAGACCCAATATATTTTCTGACATTTTCATTGAAATTCATGAAACGAGCCCATTCAGCTAACCGAAACATGACCCATACCTCAGATTAACAAATAAAATAGATATGTCTGTTTTGATTTTTTCCTGCCCTAAACATCGAGTCACATTCTAAGCACACTTGCGGACACCTCCACTGCTTTGCCATATTTACAAATTCTCTTAAGTTGCAGGAAAAATGAAATTATAAGTTTAATTGAAAATTTGTTAAAAAGTTATGGAAATGAAAAAAGTCATACTAATTTATGCATTTGAGTCGCTGCTTTTAATATTAATTAGTAATATTTGAGTTTTGTTTAATAAAGGCATATACTCATATAAATTTTAAACAAGTATTTGTTATAACCTTAGATACTTTTATGGTTACAACTAAAAGTGGCAACATTGCTCATAATTTCAGTACCTGTTTTATGTGTCAAGGGTAACATATTTAGTAGGTTTGTCCTTGTTCAATTACCATATAAACAGAGATGCAAATATCATCAGAGTGTGCTCGACGATAATTACGAACCCGCCATAGTATGGTACTAAATAATGTCAAACGTAATTATTTAGTTCTTTCGTTTTGATGAGTTTTGCAAGATTTTTAGTGACTAAATAAACTTTTGAGTCAATTAATTAAATGTTTTTGGATTATCATGGTTCGTCGGTGCCAAGTTTCTTAGAAAAATGGGAGAAATTACCAAGGCCATGTATCTACAATACCATCCCCACTTTTTGTAATTCATTCATCATTTCACCACTAGCGCTTAGGATTGTTGGCCGCAAAGATGTGTTTATGAATGAACTGCTCTCTCTATTGTATATAATTTCTCTAAGACCCATACCAAGTTCATTTCCAAGAGTATTAGAAATACCAATACAATAAGAAAAACATGTTTAATAGAAACCAGTTTCTATAATTTTTTCTATAAATCATTAATATAGTACACAGTTTTTGTTCGCTAATTGTTTGAAATTATCTAGTTCTGGTTGGCTCCAGACATTAAAACTCGCACGTTTAAAGCAGGTTATATGAAAAAAAGTATGCGCACCATGGAAATAAAGTATGTTACTCCAACCTGCGCTTTCGAAATCTTACACGCGGGTTAGAATGACATACTTTCCCTAGGTTCGCAATATACTATTGTTATCACTATTAAATTCAATTGAAAGGAATGATTTGTTATAGTAATATTAAAAAAAATCCTTGAAACAGTTTCAAGAATCGTTTTGAAGTCGATAAATATTGTTCATGAAGCCAACTCAATTTTGTTGAACTAAGAATTTCTCTATTCAATTTTTAGAATGTATCAAGTTCGTTGCGCTTTACGAGTCACATCAAAATTTAATGTTGAAATTGAAGTTACCACGCCCGAAGTGACTACTGGACTAGGTACCGCTATTGTTTTAGGAAATTATGGAGCTTGTCGTCCATTCCAAATTCTTTACAGGAACGAAGAAGTTACGCTTAAAGATGTTGTTTTATTCAGGTAAGCAGTCGACTAGTTCACTCAATTATTTCAAATACTTTCGACAAGTAAAATTGGAATGTAAAGTCATTTTTTTTTCTATGCAGAAAAGTGTGTTTGATGCGTCTTTGACTATTTTTTAAATAAACGCGTCGGTTGAGGGGTGAAAACAAATCTATTCAAAGGAGAATTTAAGAGCAGTATAATTTATTCGAAATGTTGCGGAATATCTGCCACTTGCCAAAAAGCGAAACACAAATGAAACAATGTAACAAATAAACGTATAAAAGGGATAAGTTTCGATATAAGAGGGAAATACCGCAATATATTTAATGTACCATTTTCTGTATTTCCAATTCGCTTTCTCGAAGCTTGAACAACAAATGCTTGAATTTCGATTTCCATCCCTTCAGCTATCCAAAAACCATCAGCGTGGAAATTTTTACAAAACATGAATTTTTCTTTTGCTGTGTCTAAAATAAGAACTGAAAAGCTTCGTTGCATATCTCTTGCAAAATTATATAAAACAATGTTCCATCGACATTCTAACTTCCCTATACCGTCACTCATATAGAGTTTATTATTCCTTTGAACTTATATTTCTTATTGAGCTTTGTAATAAGTCACTGCTATGTGAAAAAATGTCATGGGCTTTGATCCGTGACAAGCAAGTCGGGGGTCGAAATTGTGGTTTCATTATAAAGCATGAGGTTATAATGAATATTTTTGTTTGTTTTTGTCGTGACTTATGGAAGTAACATTTCCAAAATGAAACAAAGGTCGTTTGAAGAAGTCATTTTTCACCGAATAACGGTAATGAAAAGTACACAGTGCTATTCTGAGTCCGCTTACCGTGCCGTATTTGAATTGGCACAACTGAATCTAAAGAAATTTGACATTTCTTCAAAATGTATTAAGTATTTAATGGTATGGAGACAATATTTAAACCATGAAAAGATTCTCTATACAAAGATAATCAGTATTATACCATTTTTCAAATCTGTGCGAATTAATACAAAAAATTATTCCTGTTTTATTATTACGCGGATTAAATACAACAACTTCTGTGAAAATTCGTCAGAAATTAAAAAATACCATATAGAATTAGACAATCAATACTCGATGTGGAACAATTATTAAAATTTTACTATCGCACTGGGTACTTTCATTTATTCTTATCGAGAACTAGCATTCATAAGCGGATGTGATAGAAATTTAAACCAGTAATACGAGAGATAATATTTCTGTTGTTAAACCCTTGAATTCATGTTGTTGCTTTTTGGCAACACATGACTGTAAATATCGCACTGCTGCATAACATAGCATATCTGTTTGTCTACATACCTCCCAACTACAGGTTGGCAAATTAATTTTGGCAGTGGGCAATGCGCGAGAAAGCCATACAACTTGAGAATGTTGTAAACGCAGTTATCGGGAAGAGCAGGCGACGTATATTCCGCATGCAAACTTTTAAAGGTTGTGAGGCTGTTAATACGTACGAGGGTAACAGAATATTTTGAATTTGGATTTAAAAATAATAAATTGTGGCACATGTATAATGCAATATAAAATCGAGTTTCCAAAACAAAATAACATTATTGTGTTCTTTATTATTAATTAAATAAATAAGGAAATAAAAACCATTAGATTTTTCTACGAAAATTGGGTTTTTTTTTGTACAGACATAATTATTTATTGCTTCAAAAACCATACGAGGAATTCTATGATTACCGTTTATTATTTTATATGATGTAAATAATAAATAATAACTAGATTCCGAGAGACATAAACTCTCATCTTTACTTCAAATGAATGTCTTTTAAGTGGCCCTTCATAATAATCGTCATTGAGGTTTATTTGTATATAAACTGGAAGTCGGGTACATTTTGTAGATGAAGCGTACAATATGATAAGGATTATTAAACGACTTTCTGAATTTAACAATGGCCAACAATTTTTCCTATCTGTTCGTAGTAATAGTTAATGACATACCTACCTGGTAAGCTTTCTAAAATTGTTATTCTTAACAATAACTAGTAAATAATAATGTAAAAATTCGGGTATATACATAAAATTAGAAAAACAAATTGGGGAAATCGCCTTTAGAGATAGTCTAATAAGTATGATGATATTATAAATAAAATATTAAAGCATTTTTATGGTAGATGTTTCTACTTTCATTAGTAAATTTTTGGGTTTTTTGCAAATATTTACTATGAAATTAGAACATCCCTTCACACTTTTTACAGAGTTAGGACTGGCAAAGCAGAAAAAATCTTGGTTCTGGGTGCCGTCAATTAATGTTTATTTAGAACTATGTACAGATGTGCTACAAATATTATATTACTCTAGTGGAATTTTTACATTTGTTGCGTTCGATGTATTTAGTCATACCACCTACAAACAAAGACTATAATGAAAAATATGTTTTAGATGTACAGAGACCATCAACAGTAAAATAATGATGTGCATCTACAAATGATTCTTCAAAATCTCTTTCTATATCAACTTCATCATCCTCGCTTCGGCCAAATTAATAATAATATTATCGACAACAGTATCTAAAAGTGGTTTATTTTTCATAAATTCATCTTCAATCATTTTAACATGGTCACATCTAACTTTCCAATCATTTGCAGAAAATGTGTCAAAAAATTCATTACAGAATTCTTTAACCTTTGTAAAATTGAAAGTAACATTTCGTTTGACCACATATTCATTAAGTGCCGCCCAAACACTTTCGATCGGATTTAAGCCAGGGTGATAAAGGGGTAGCCTTAAAACTTGCAATCCATGTCCAATAAACAATTCATCAATTTCATAAGTTTTATATTGCGGTTTGTACATTTTTTCAAGGTTATGAAGATGCGGTTTTAATATTTGTTCACTGTTATATATGTTTTTTTCAGAAAGCCAGTTTTTTAATTGTTGTTTAGTCCAAGCAGTCGTAATTTTTTATTTAGAACATTGTGAAATTGGGCGTTATCAATTACCACAATGTCGTTTTATGGTAGGTTTGGAATGAGTTTTTCTTGTACCCACATAATTTTCGTACGCCATTTCATTATGACAATCTCCTGTTTTTGACTGGGAGTTCCACATAATACCAGCATTAGGTACAAAACCATTTTCACTTCCTACATGCACAATAATGAGCCTATTACTTTTTGAAACGGGTTTTCTTAATCCTTCGTTACTCTTGTCGCTCCATCCTTTAAGGTGCGTGTGATATGAATGAATGTATGTTTCACCCATATAAATGATAGGTTTGTTCTGTTCTCTGCACTTTTTTATGTTTCTTGAATGTAGTAGGCGTAAATGTCTGATTTCGTGACGCTCCCTTAACAAACTTCTGTTATTTTTCATGTTGGTCCAACGAAAACCCAAAGAATGTATTTGTTTCCGCAGAGATTCGCGACTTCCTGCGAAGCCATAACTACGTATCTGCGAAGGTTTGGTGTACATTTTTTAACGTGGATACTGTTTCCTCGGATATGTGATAATTTATTATGCATCTTCTAAGCACAGTTTTGTCGAATTGATCCATACGGATACTGGACGTTCTTTGTTTTTTAGTAGGCACATCAGTGTCAGCATTACTTCCAGTCAGAGTTTCTTTTTTAATACGGGAAAGCGTTCTTTGGCTAACTTTAGTAGTAGCAGAAACTCGTTCAATGACCTGACAATGAAATAAGTTGATATAAATGTTGTATTAAAAATTTCACTCATGTGTATTTCTATACAGAGGAAGTAGTTTAATTTGTTTTCAGTGACCGTTCTTTGGAATAAACATTTTTGTCCTTGTTTTCGGCCATTTTAAAGAAATAATAAATTCAAAAATACTATATTACGTTTCAGTTCATTAGTTGTTTTAAACGATCTTTAGATTTAAGTTCGAACATATTTTAATATGACCAAACCGCAATTGTAATTGAAATCGGAAGATGGTTCAAAACAAATAATAAATCCGAAACGTAATAGAGATAGGTATGAAATGAATATAATATTTATAATTATAAGCTAAAAAACATATTACATTTAAATAGGTATCTTACACAAAATAAACATTTGCCCTTTTAAATAGACAGAAACAGAATAGGTATTTATGCAACAAGTGCACAAAGTGGTGCTTTATTTCCCAAATGGAAAAATTGACGCATGAGCCGCAGTCATGCAAAAACCAAAAAATGTTTCATCTAGATTGCTTTAAATGGACTAAAAATGGCGTCGATTTGTTTGTCATTTCGATGCATAAAATGGACACATGGGTGCATAAAATTAATACATGAGTGCGTAGAATACTTTGTCTCACCCTAATGTGACTTTTTCAAATCGTTTAACAAATAAATATTTTATGCACGAAAATCGATTTAAAAAATTTATTATCAAGTGTAAATTTGTTAAATAATTACTTTGGTTTAAAAATTTTATCGCAATAATTAAAACTTACCTTTGTTAATGGAATTGTTGACTTGCCATTGTTTGCCTCTTCGGTCATGAAATTTGAAACGTTCATAATCATTTCACTGCTCACTCAACTTTTTATGATTAACTTCACTTTCTGGAGTCGCCAAAACAAGTTAGTATTGCACAGCCCCGGTAATCACACTTTTCTCTGAGCTGTACTGTTGAAACGAAGCTCACGAATTCTGCCAGCGAAGTGAGCTCCTGCAATCCGCATACGTCTTTGCTACGGCGCATTATACGTTGCCAAACTTCCGACTGCCAAAATTAATTTGCCAACCTGTACAAGATGCGTGCAAATCACTGAAGGGGGACACGTAGGAATGACGAGCGACCATTTTGTACGAGTTATAATACGCACGTTTGTTTTGCTTATTTTTAGAAAGTTATATATTTGAAGAGAATCTTACTAGGTGATGTGAAAATTTTGTTTCGAGTTATGCATATATCATGCTGTTTAGCGGAGGTATAGGTTCTTTTTTGTAAAATAAGGTAATTTTTGTTCTATTACCACTATGCTTTCTCTCCAATTCATGTTTTTTCTGAAATGTTGCCGACCAGCAATATTATGCATGTATTTATTAGTGGTATTTTACAGTTAATACTTTTTTTCATTAAAGTATGAGCAAAAATAAACCACTAACCGAGCAGGAGCTTGCGTCCTATTGCGTGAATTCCTCTGGTGTGAGAGATGACGGATATAGCGATTAAGACAGTTTGGAGGACCATTCCAACAAGGTTGAAAGTAACGCAGCATTATAATTGGTCCAGCAGTTCAATGATGATGACGATTTACCATTGTCGACCTATTTGCCTTCCAAACACAAAAAGGCGCAGGCGACCTTACTAAAAAGGATATTGACTGGAAATCCAAGCCCTTGGAGTTGTATGAGGATCAGTTACGCTTTCATGGGGATACTGAGTTGTCTGCTGAAATAATGTTATTAGAAAATCCTTTTCAGTTCTTCTCAGAAGAACTAATAGCAAAAATTACTGAAGAAACTAACTTATATTCAGTGCACACTAAGCCTGAGAGACCAGCTTCTTTTACAGAAAACGACATGAACAATTATTTTGGAATCATTATTTATACATCCCTGCTACATACACCCAACGTCAGATCATTCTGGAGTGAAGAATTGCACATATCGCAGATGTGATGCCAGTGAACAAATTTCAAAAATACGCCATCTCGTTCATTTCAACAACAATTTTACCTGTATTCCTCGTGATCAACCGGGACACGATAGGCTTTATAAGACCTGATCTCTCGTTGACTACTTGAACAAAATATTTTCTTCGGTAGCTTTAGAGCAGTGTGTTAGCATTGATGAGTAAATGTGAGACATAATATGAAGCAATATAAGCCAATGAGGCCTCATAAATGGGGCTTCAAATTTTTTGTGATGTCAGGTCATTCGGGGTTTGCTAATAATTTCGAAATTTGTAGTGGTGAACAGAAATATAATCAACCTGATGATGAACCCAATCTTGGAGTTACTTCTAATTTGGTTCTACGCTTAGCTAGAATTATTCCTCGTCAGATGAATTACAGACAATTACTATTCATCCTTGCAACTAATGGTATATTTGGCCAAAAAAGAAATTCTTCCTCTGGGCACAATACGACGAAACATAATAACAAATTGCAAATCGCCAACGTAAGCTGCTCTAATAAAGCGGAGTGTGGGACAAGCCACGAGTTGGTTGCTTTAGTGGATGGTGTTGATATTTCTACTGTGGTGTGGAAGAAGAATAAATATGTTACTTTGGCATCATCCTTTGTAGAAAAAAAAACCTATCACCAAAGTGAAACGGTAAGATCGCAAAGAAAAAAAAACTGTCGAAGTTGAGTGTCCATTAATTGTTTCCTAGTATAACATACACATGGGGGGGGGAGGTGTTGATTGGCATTGGCTTGGAACCTTTATGGGAAGGTATAAAATAAAATTGAAAAGTCGCAAATGGTACTCTACAAACGAGTGCTTTTGAAAAAACAGCCTCGTTGCATGGTGAAAACCAATCTGAGTTCAGAACAGAAGTTGCTTATCATTTGTGCAATGTGAGATCGCCTCCTAGTAAACGCGGACGCCCGAGTACCAGCCTGTAAAACAAATTAAAAGAAAAATTAAAAATAAGTTATTAAGCACCTGCCGCCGCCGCCGATGATGTCGGCAACAAACAGTTTTTTGTGAGAATAAAGAAACACGCGATTTTAATTTTATTTCATTTTTTCTCCATTTTTCCCATATTAAGACCAATTCAATGTACAGTATTCATATTATTTGGGAATAGAAAAAATCATGCATTCAAGGGTTAACGTTGTATTTAATAGAAAGTAAAATATGTATAATGATATCAAACGAGTATATGAATGTTTAGTGGTTTTTATTTTTATACTAGATCCAATCAAACTAACAATAACTTGACAACAAGTTATCAATTTAAAATCCATTTCTACATATTTTTTGATTCCACCTTTTTCACGTGATCTATAATTTTTCCCATTTCTGTGCAATTACAGTAAAAAAATATTTCGAACATCTATTAGACTGAAGGTTATATTTAGCCATGCTACTGTTCCTTTTACATCCGGCCAAACAAGTTCAATGGGGTTTTAGAGTGGTAGTCTAAGTATGTCAAAATTTCTACCTCAAGCCATCTCATCAACACAATATTGCTTGACTCTTGGAAAACATTGCTTTACCAACAATTATGAATGAACGTGTATAGCTTACTAAAATCCTGGATTAATTGGGAACTTTTACAGATGCTGAAACATATGCGAAACTTGAGGAAGGAATATAAACACTCTTCTAATATCCCTGACTTCCAGATTCATAGAATATTCTCTAGCCGATTGAAACAGCAATTAACTAGCTCTAGAAAAAACTATGAAAAAAACATTGTCAACAGTGGCAACAGCAAAAATGTCCACCCTATCTTTATAACAAGCTGTGCTGTTATTACGAAGCAGCTGAAATTTTTTCAAACGAATCATCGGTCAATACACTACCAGATTTGCTAGGATCTCGTATCGAAGCATCACTTCACAATATCACCTTTCTTCAAAAACAAATTCTAGATCACATGTTGCATCTTGTAATGCTCTTTCCTCAATGTGTGTCACTTTGACGCCTAAGTCCAGGTAACGAGTTGACTCCAGCTCCAGTATTTTATGATGGTATGTTCCACTTGCTCCGGACAGCGGTAGTGAAATAGAAATACTCCAAGAGTCACTATGGTGATGACAAAAGCACTAAGTTCAGCAAAACAGATTTTACTTGCCCTCCTGGGTTCGAAACCTGGGTACTTGATGCTGAAGTTCTTTACCTTACACAATGTTATTAAAGTATGAAAGCTGAGAGAAAGCAAACCATAAATAAAATCAAACACCAATTAAACACAACGTACTTTATTTTCATTGATTGACGGTACAAAAAAATCATCAGAAGCTCTACTATTAGTCGATAGCAACATACGGGGCAAATGCACTTAAATTAACTAAAAGCGGGTTTCAACGGAATCTATAGGGTAATTACGAAAGCGGGATGCAAACGTAAACAGGAGAGTGAAAACGGAATGCAAGCAAAAACACTCGGTCGTTCAAATATTTACTTTATGGGACTACTGTTCTTAAGTCTCGCGGCATCAAATGCACGTGTCCACGACTGTTACTAGTATGTGAATACTTAGCGCCCCCAGCAACAACTTTTCCCCAATTGGCTCTATCAAATGGCTTAAGGCCCAAAACAAAACTACCCCTGGGACATGAATAATCAGCTGCCCCTGTAGCAGTTTCCCCCAATCGGTTCTGACGAATGCCTTAAGTCCCAAAACACGACTACCACTGGGATGTGAATTTTCAGTTCCCTTCAGCAGCCGTTTTCCTCCAATCGGTTCTAACGAATGGCTTAAGGCCCAAAACACGACTACCTCTGGGGCGTGAATAATCAGCTCCCTCTGCAATAATTTCCCTCAATCGCTTCTAACGAATGACCTAAGGCCCAAAACACTTCTATCACTGGAAAGTGGATACTCAGCTCCCCCAGCAGCAGTTTTACCCCAATCGGTTCTAACGATGGCTTAAGGCCCAAAACACGACTACCACTGGGGCGTGAATAATCAGCTCCCTCTGCAATAATTTCCCCCCAATCGGTTCTAACGATTGGCCTAAGGCCCAAAACACTACTATCACTGGGAAATGAATACTCAGCTCCCCCAGCAGCAGTTTTACCCCAATCGGTTCTAGCTAATGGCTTAAGGCCCAAAACACGACTACCACTGGGACGTGAATACACAGCTTCCTCAGCAGCAGTTTCCCCCAATCGGTTCTAACGAATGGCATGAGGCCCAAAACACTACTATCACTGGGACGTGAATACTCAGCTCCCCCAACAGCATTTTTACACCAATCGGTTATAACTAATAGCTTAAGGCACAAAACACGACTACCACTGGGACATGAATCCTCAGCTGTCCCAGCAGCAGTTTCCCCCAATCGTTTCTAACGAATGGCTTGAGGCCCAAAATACGACTACCACTGGGACGTGAATACTCACCTTCCCCCGGCAGCAATTTTCCCCAAGTGGTTCTAACGAATGGCTTAAGGCACAAAACACGGCTACCACTGGGATGTGAATTCTCAGCTCCCTTCAGCAGCAGTTTTCATCCAAGCGGTTCTAACGAATGCCTTTAGGCCCAAAACACGACTACCACTGGGATGTGAATTCTCAGCTCCCCTCAGCAGCAGTTTTCTCCCAATCGGTTATAAAGAATGGCTTGAGACCCAAAACATGACTACCACTGGGACGTGAATAATCAGCTCCCCCTGCAGTAATTTCCCTCAATCGGTTGTAGAGTGTGGCTGAAGGTCTAAAACACTACTATCACTGGTACGTGACACTCAGCTCCCCCCGCAGTAGTTTTACCCCAATCGGTTCTAACTAATAGCTCAAGGCACAAAACACGACTACCACTGGGACGTGAGTAGTCAGCTCCCCTCGGCAGCAGTTTTCCTCCAATCGGTTCTAAAGAACGGATTGAGGCCCAAAACACGACTACCACTGGGATGTGAATACTCAGCTCCCCTCAGCAGCAGTTTTCACCCATTCGATTCTATCAAATGGCTTAAGGCACAAAATACGACTACCACTGGAACGTGATTACACAGCTCTCCTCAGCAGCAGCTTTCCTCCAATCGGTTCTAACGAATGACTTAAGGCGCAAATCACGACTAGCACTGGGACATGAATACTCAGCTCCTCTCAGCAGCAGTTTTCCTCCAATCAATTCTAACGAATGGCTTAAGGCCTAAACACGACTACCACAGGGACGTGAATACTCAGCTCCCCTCAGCAGCAGTTTTCCCCTAATGAATTATAACGAGTTGCTAAAGGCCCAAAACACAACTACCACTGGGACATGAATACTCAGCTCCCCCCGCATCAGTTTTCCCTCCCACAGCTTGAGATAACTCTCTTCACTTACGCTTTCATACTCTGGGTGGTTTGGAACCCCTATAAAAGTTAATAACTCACACCCAGACTCTGGTTCGGACTTCTTCAGTCGGTCACATTCGAATTCGGCGTAGTAATTCGGGTGGAGTGGCGGACTGCAGCTATCCTGAAATACAACTGACTTGCCTTTTGGTGTCCGATATTTGCTTGGCAAGATCTCCCTACCAGACATCAGACGGTGTTGCACAGAACCACACTTAGGGACTTGTAATAATTCAAAAATGGAGTGTTGATCGGACTGAAGCTCATATGATATGGAAACTGAAACTTAAATAACATCCTAAGAAACCAGGACCTCCCCTGTTGACCGTACTTCTGGCACTTCAAAACTAACTCTGCTACTTGGAATATTCTTTACCTATATCTTTCTACAATCTGTTGGACCTGCGCGGAACCCTTATAATGCTGTCAACCTCTGACGTATATCGGTCACTGGACGGCTCTTGGCGTGGTGCCTTCGGAGCAAACGGCGAACAGACTGAATACTCGACTCGATATCATTTTACAGTTCGAATGCTGGCGTTTCCTCCAACCCAGCGTAGCGAAGAGTGGGATCTGCTTGTCTATAACAGATGGAGTTTCGGATGTCCGGGGATGATATAACCCTAATAATTAATTGATTCGCGGAAGGACTATATGATTCATTTACGGATATGTGGCGGATAATACTCGAAAAAGAACCGAATTTTCTTGCCGAAAAATAACGGAATTATGTTTAATGTGAACCTCTGTTGCTTTTACCTATTTTATATACCGGGAAAATAGTAACTTCCTTACAATCTTAAAACCGATTCCTCCCTAGGTCTAGATGCATTACTTCTTAAAAATATGCACATGCATTACCATATCCGTTGTCCCAAATTAAGAATTTCTCTACGTCGGAAGGATGTCTCCAAAGTAGTAGAATCCATTGTTGCTGACCAATTGCTTGCCTTTTTGTTGCGAGAAAAGGTAATCCCTAACTTCCAACATCGCTGGTTTCATAAAGGGTCGATCAACTCTGACCAATTTACTACACTGTACCAACGATTGATCCTAAGAACTCCATCCTATAGATATAATTCACCTTGACTTCTTAAAGCCTTTGACAGGGTGCCAAGACGTGGACTTCCACTGAAGCTCTACCATCTTGGCATAAGAGGTACTCTTAAAAAATGGGTTTCAGCCTTCCTAACGAACCGATTCTTAAAAGTCAGAGCTGGACAAAAATGCTCCGAAGAAAGACCCGTTATTAGCGATATAACACAAGGTTCTGTTCGTCTACCCCTACTTTTTATGGCACATTCCAGTGGTCTTCGATACTGTCTGTTAAGCTCAATTTCGGCTTACGTTGATGACATAAAATTTTAGGGTAACATCAGTTATCTAAGTTTGCAGAATGATCTCGATGAACAAAAAGAATAGAGTTCCAACTGGCTGATGCCTCTATACATTTATAAGTGTGTCGTGTTACGCGCCGGAAAGAATATACCGCAGATTACGTATTTCATCAGTGGACAAATATTATGCACTATATCATCACTTACCGACCTTGGTTTAATAGTAAACTCCTCACGTGAATTTACCATGTTTCTCATGTATGTAAACGCGCGAACTCTAAATTGCACCTAATACAAAAAAAATTCTCTAAAGCTTCTCTCGAAACATATTGCAAACGTTATAAATGCTATTAGTCTGAGAGCCCACGACATTAAACCTGTAATGATAGGGTTCCCAAAGATCATACATGTAGATAATTGAATTTTTAATGTATTAAGTTGGTGTTATTGTTGTGATTTTCTTTTAACGTTTTATTGGAGTTTTACTTATTTACATTTAGAACACTTGATGAGAATCATCTTATGACCTTTAGACTTTTTGGTTGCCGGGGATTCAATAAGAGAGAGACGAGAGAATATTGTGACGGACAACTTCAAAAAATCGACTTGGACTGTAAATTTAGGTATTTTATAGAATAAAATTGTTATATTCACCTCTGGGAGTATTATTCAACCTAGACAAACGAAGACAAACATACATTTTGGGGGGCTCAACCGGGATGCAGATAAAATTATGACTATAGTCTAGACATAAAGAAGAAGAAATGTCAATTACTAAAAACGCAGATAGCATTTTTAGGATTTATCATTGAGGGTGGGAAAGTCCAACCCTCAAATGAGAAGACTTTGGCAATCAGGAATTTTCCACAACCAACGACTCTTAAACAAATTCAATCTTTTCTAGGTTTAACAGGATATTTTCGCAAGTTCATCTCCTCATCTTCCATTATCGCGAAACCTTTGAGTGATCTTTTGAGGAAGAAGCAAAAGTTTGTTTTTGGTGACGAACAGAAAGAGGCGTTTGAGAGACTCAAAAAATTACTTGTAAACCAGTAATAAATATTTATCAGCAGGGCGGTGAAACGGAATTGCATACAGACGCGAGCAAATATGGTTATGGAGCCTGTCTGATGCAGAAGTCGAGCGAATATGATAAATTCCATCCAGTTTACTACATGAGCAATAAAACTACACCAGCTGAGGAAAAATACAGTAGCTATGACCTAGAGATGTTAGCCATCATTCAAGCAGTGAAGAAATTTCGAATATATTTACTAGGAATACAATTCAAAATTGTTACTGATTGTTCAGCTTTCCAGAAGACTATGACTAAGAAGGATTTGACCACCAGAGTTGCTAGATGGGCTTTATTATTGGAGGAGTATTTATATAAAATTGAACATCGCAAAGGGAGCAGGATGTCTCACGTAGATGCTTTAAGTCGTTATCCAGTTGTTATGGAAATTACGAAGACGTTTATTGAAGCAGATGGTGTTATAGAACGACTTAGACGAGCACAAGAAATGGACGAACACATACTAGCGATAAAGAAGATATTAAGTACAGATGATTATGAAATTTTTTTAGTTAAGAATCATATACTTTATAAATTTGAGAATGGAAAGGAGTTGGTAGTAGCTCCAAAAGCAATGCAGATGGATATAATAAAAAGAGCACACGAGATTGGTCATTTTGCACTCCCGAAGACAGAAGAAGTGGTAAGACGAGAATTTTATATTCCAAAGTTGAAAGAAAAAATCAAAAAATGTTTGGGAAATTGCATACATTGTATATTAGGTAACAGAAAGGAAGGAAAGAAGGAAGGCATGTTACATCCCATACCTAAACAGGAAGGACCACTGCACACATATCACATCGATCATTTAGGACCAATGCCTTCGACTAATAAAAATTATCGTTATATATTGGCTATTGTTGATGATTTCTCCAAATTCACCTGGCTATACGCATGTAAATCTACAACAACTAAAGAAGTTATTAGTTGGTTGGAGAAACAAAAACAAGTTTTTGGAAACCTAGGTAGAATTATAACAGATCGAGGAACGGAACTGCTTTCACTTCTGAAGAATTCAACAACTATTGTACTGATGAAGGCATGCAATGCTTAATAATAACCACTGGAGTTCCAAGAGGAAATGGTCAGATTGAGAGAGTGAATCGTATTATCATTCCAGTTCTTACGAAACTCACCTTGAACGATCCTAGAAAATGGTTTAAATATGTTGAGCGCGTACAAAGAGCATTGAATTCTACTATTCAGAGAAGTATAGGGACTACACCTTTTGAAATTCTGACAGGAGAAAATATGAGAAATAAAGAAGAAATAGTAATCAAGGAATTATTGGAAGAAGCTACAATACAAAAATTTGATGAAGAGAGAAAAGAACTCAGAGCAGAAAGCAAAAAACAGATTTTAAAAGTACAGGAAGAAAACAGAAAAACTTATAATTCAAGAAGAAAAAAATCAAGGTTATATAGAAAAGGAGATTTGGTAGCCATTAAAAGAACCCAATTTGGAGTAGGAATTAGAGTTCATAAAAAATTCCTAGGACCCTATGAAGTCACAAAGGTAAAACCCAATGACAGATATGACGTAATGAAAGTGGGTCATTATGAGGGACCAGTGCGTACTTCTACATGTGCAGAGTTCATGAAACCTTGGGTTGATAACCAAAGTGAATCCGGGTCGGATTCATAATAGGATGGCCGAATGTAGATAATTGAATTTTTAATGTATTTAGTTGGTGTTATTGTTGTGATTTTCTTCTAACGTTTTATTGAAGTTTCACTTATTTACATTTAGAACACTTGATGAGAATCATCTTATGACCTTTAGAGTTTTTGGTTGCCGAGGATTCAATAAGAGAGAAACGAGAGAATATTGTGTCGGACAACTTCAAAAAATCGACTTGGACTGTAAATTTAGGTATTATTTAGAATAAAATTGTTATATGTACCTCTGGGAATATTATTCAACCTAGACAAACGAAAACAAACCTACATACATATATTTCGTTATTTCATTCATAGGAGAACACAAAGTGTCCCTGCCGGAGACCGGTCAACGCTATAAAATCAAATAAACAATAAAATATTTTTTTAGGTTTCTGTAATGATTAGTCTCCCGTATTGTAATTATTTCTTGAGACAGGAAAGGGGTAGGACTATATGAAAAAGCAGTACTGTCCGCTCCCTGATAGGCCTTATCAGTTGCTGCCGAGAGATAAGCAACACCTTCGCACCCAGGTTTCTATCCTCATCGATCACCTCAAAAAAACAAAGCTTTGCTGAAAGGTCATCAATTTTTGTGTAAGAAAACCCACTTCTGCCTTTTCCAAACAGTGGAGAACATGGCGGTAGCAGCGTTTGAAAGTCGCCCTCTGCGCAACCGAATTTGGCGTTTCATTCGGTTTTATCAGAAATCGCCCGGCTCTTTCCGATTTGTATTATTGAAATACGCCTACCGCTATCACAAACAATGAATTTTACGTGTCGTTGTTTGTTTAAACATATGTAATCACATGATCCATGTGATGTTTTTTGATTTTTCAGCCGTTTTCATTGTTTTTTATACTTTCTTGTCGTTGATTGTCGAAACAAATGATTTCTGAAAAGTTTTCAATAGTTTATCCGTATAGAGACATTATAAAAGATACAATTGAATAATATTGAAATTTGGATGAGGGCAATAAAAAAAGAATATTAGTTTTTCAAATAATTTGATCATTCATTAAATTTTAACTTTTTTTCACAATATTGAAAGTTGTATACGTGTACTAGTTCACAAGATGAGGTAAACTATTGTATACTTATACTATACTTGTTACGAACTACTTCTCATTCCTCTTATCAACTATTTTTTCTCTAATTTTCAACAACTACTTTCTATTAAGTTTTGTAATTATTCTTATGAAGTAAACTATTGCTTCCCTACCTGCCGAATCGACAGTAAGGGTATCGAAATCATTGTCACAATCGTCGTCGGTTAGAACCGACATTGCCAATATATCGTCTACGATTATGGACGTCGGCTGACGCGTATACCAAAGTGGCTGTAACTTTCCGCTCATCTCCCAACCGTACTGCTCGAAACGAAATGTTACGTAATTTGGGGACGTTGTTTTCAGCCAGATGCTGGTGACGTATACCGTAGTTAAGATTTTTGGTTTCATTAATCGGTAACACGACGGGATAAGGCTTGAGTCGAAGCCTCTTACCTATTCCAGAAAAATATCATTTAATTCGTTTCCCGAGTATAATTTTTGGAAAATCTCGAATCTCGCAGCATACACGCGCTTACAATTTTTTATTGATGGCTTCTCAAACGAGACTGAGCCAGGTATTAGAGTTGTTACAGAAAGAACGGAACAGGTTCCTTTGAACTGGTTAATGCAAACTGTTCCGTGTACTTGTTCATAAACTGAACAGTTCCATTGGAGGACGACAACACATTCGGTTATGCTGAACTGAGATGACTATTTGAAGTAGGAAAAAGACAAACAAGACTGATCTTATATATTAACAGATGTTAAATTAACAATATAATGATTGGATAGGTATTTATAAAATAAAATTCAGATTTAAAATACTTAATCAAAAACTTTTACTTTTGTAAATCAATAACTTTAACACTTAAATCTAAAAAAAGGTCGGGCCTTTTTAAATAGAGCCTTAACAATATTTGGTTGCATTGTAGAAATCGAATAGAAACACCTGGACGTCTGTTCAGTTCGGTTGGGCGGTTCACCAATACCAAATATCCCGGTAAACAGGAGTATAGGAAGAAAGAACAGGAACAGGTTCCAAATAAATAACGGAACAGTTAGAACTTGTTCTCAAATTTTCCCTATTCCATAACATATCTACCAGGCGATCTACAGAAACTTAGCCCCTCCCCCTTTTCATTCTGATTGTTTTGAAGAGCTCTGCCGGAGTCTCACAACGTAGGGTCGAAGACTCGTTTCTGCTCAAAATATATAGCCAAGAAATCTTCATGTTTCAGGTAGTCTTTATTCAAAAATATAAAGCGGAAGATATTCGTGAGGGCCAAGAAACAGCCGAAAAATCTTTGGAATAATGTATTTAATCTCATTCGTTGAAACAATAACAAGTAATATTTTTTCACAGACGAAAACTAATTAACTTTCAAATGTAACGAAAGACATAAGAAAGTATAAAAAACACATTAAAAACGGCTGAGAAACCGAAAAACATCACATAAAAAATATGCGATTTCATTTGTTTACATAATCAAGGACACGTAAAATTAATTGTACGTAATAGTGGTAGATGTATTTCAATAATAAGAATCGAAAAGAACCGGGCGATTGCAGATAAAACCGAATTGCCAAATGCCAAATTCGGATGCGCAGAGGGCGACTTTTAAACGCTGCTGCCGCCATGTTCTCCACTGTTTGGAAATGGCGACCGTGGTTTTTCTTACACAAAAAATGATGACCTTTGGTTTTTTGAGGAGATCGATGAGGATAGAAACCTGGGTGCGAAGGTGTTGCTTATCTCTTGGCAGCAACTGATAAGACTTGTCAGGGGGCTGGCAGCACTGCTTTTCCATATAATTTTATCCCTCTCCTGTCTCGAGAAACAATCACAATACGGGAGACTTATCCTTACAGAAACCTGAAAAATGCATTTTTTATAGCGTTGACCGGTCCTAGACATGGAAGCAGGGCCATTTTGTGTTCTCCTATGAATGATATGACGAATTATATGTATGACCTTTGGAAGTCCTATCATTACAGGTTTAGTGTCGGGGGCTCTCCTACTATATGTCCGACCTATACTTGAATAGTCCTTCGTGGTATATAGATTAAGTTCGCGAAATGCTGGAAAAAGTTCAAAGACGCGCATCTAGGTTTCCCTTTGGTCGTGTTAAACATACGCACGAAGAGAGATTAGTCATACAAAATTTCACAACAAAACGTCTCCTAGGTGACTTTATCCTTTCGTTTCGAATTTTGAAATTCAACTTCGACGACCTTCAAGCGGATTTCCCCTAGAATACGCATCAGGTAAAACTTCTGAGTGTCAGAATCTTTAATATTTGTAATAGTCCTCCTCATCAAATAATGGATTCAGACAATATTAATAGCTTCAAAAACCAAATAGATTCCAAATTCTCAATCATTAGTTTAGTTTTAGGCTAAGTACTAGTTTTTATTTTCTTTAGCATCTCCATACGCAATAACTCATTATGGTCTTTACCATGGAATAATAATAACAATAATAATAAGAAATGACGAGTCGAACTGGATATTTCTTTGGTAGAGCCAATTTTGGATGTCATCTTTTCTCCAGGCACTTGTCGGTAATGTTTGAAAAAAACGACTCATTCATGACTACAACTGAAAACGGATTGAGATTGTTCCAAATGATTTCAAACCATTCTTCAAATACCAGAAGAAAGCAACAAATCCTTGTGCGATTCCAATATCCAAATCAATTATCTGCCGCCCTTTCCCAGAAAACATCGCTAAGCCTGAAGACTACCCTTCCATAAATACTTGTCGAGAACTTTTTCTTGTCTTGTCAAACTTTGGAGACTGTAGGGCCTTCATTTATCCAAGAATATATTTGCTTTCTTTCTTCTCGGAATGTTACCACTGATTGAATGTATTTTCTACGCCAATAAATTATTTCCTCTTTTTCTACTAGAAGACTACTATCCACCTTCTCCAAAATGTCGTTTAGTTCATATTTGGCAAATCAGAGTCCAGCTGTTGCAATTCTTTTAAAATGGGATATTCATATTTTTTTAAATATATATGAACTTTTCTAATAATGACATTTTTCAAAAAATCGTCTACATGGTTTTCCTGGATTCTTCTCTGGTCCTTTTGATATCCGTCAACACCTAGTACATCCCTTTTTTAATTATTAAAAGCCGGACAACACTTTTTGGAATACTAATTGATTATAACTACTAGTAAGCAAGCGACTGGCATTCGAAGAAATAAGTTTTACAACAATGTAACGTTTCAAATTCAGTTCAAACTCAATAACTTAAACAGGCCAATAATTAAGAAAATAACTTTTAGCATTGTATAAATCCTCATACAATGCTTGTAGTAACTATTTGTAAATAATATTATCATTAATTATTTGTATTTTTAAAGTACGCCAATGAACCGTTTTGACTCCTTCCTTGATAAGGTTCGCATATATTTGAAAAATAGTAGTGATGTATTTAAATAATTTTTAGCGATACCCAGGTAACGGGCAATATTTGTTCTTTCAATTATATTTAAGAATTACTCAATTTTAAGGTTAGAGACAGTTCTCTATTTTCAGATGCCACATATTGGTAGATGGTCATAATTTGAGAGAATCTTTGGAAAGGGTGGAATTTTCTTTAGTTTTGGAATTATGGTTTAGCGATACATCACCTGTATCGATGGTTATGGTTTCCCAAAGAATATTACAACTTAATATGTCGCCGATTGATGGGCTTCATTATCACTTACCAGTTCTATTCGATTATTTTCATTTATCGGCCATTTCTTTGACTGTTCACACTGCGTTGACTGCCTTACATCAACCTTCTATAAAGTAAGTTAGACATTTTACATAATGAGAGTATTAAATGTTTATGAACCTATAATTAGCAAACAATGGGGATATGCATAAAGTTAAGTGGACTCTATGAAGTAGCGACTCCATATTGTAATAAGTAATTACTCCTCTTAATGAGCGCGTACGTAGTTTTGGTATGCATAATATATATCGAACAACGGAGATGTTACTCGGATCTAAAAGGGAACTTCGATTTCCAGGTTTCGACTTTTGTGGTCTCCCCGAATTCGTTTATTCAGTCAGTTTCAATTTTTATGTCCGTTGAGTATGTTTGATAAGTTGATTAAACGATATCGAACTGTTCTGAAGAGGATTCTTCTGAAAGTAAAATCGTATTTGTGAAGATAATTAAACAATATCCTGTTTTGTTAGAGAAATATATCATCCCGGAAGTAGAAAATGAACGACATGAAGCGGATGAAGAAATAATAGAAAAGTCAAAAGCTGAATTGGGAGCAAATATAATGAAGGGTAGCTTTGGAAGAAGATTCAAAATATGAAAACCTGACTAAAAGCGAAGACAGACTGAAATCAAACCGAACATATATCAATAAAATTGAAAGGATGGGAGCATGACCTGTTTAATTTCTTGCAAGGAGAATCAAATCCCATTATTGCTCGAAGATATTTTGTTTCGTAGTATGGGAAAACGCAGTTTTGGTTGCACGAAGCATCTTTCTACTTTAGCAGCCTATTGTATGACCATTGTTCTGGGGTATCTGCGTCCCTAAAAGGAATCATGAGCCACGGAGCTATACCATACCCAGAGTCTCCAAACAAAATATCACTAGCCTGGTTCCATTGTATGACGTTGTATACATTCGAATTGTTCCATATCCTAGAATCGTGTACAGATTCTGGCGAAGAATCATCCACACTTGTGAACTCTTCATTTGAATTGCACGTTGCCTGCACATTTATACTGGCATCATTTTTTTTTGTTAACATATTCGTCTCCGTGAATAGAAGGTTTTAGTAAAGGAATATGAGTACAGTCTATGTAATGGCTGAAGGAAAATTGAACTTTTCTTGCCACTCATTTTTCGCATTCCGTAGATATTCATGTGAGGATAGAAATTTGATCCAAATATTTAATTTCTGCACAATACGTGCTATGACGTTGGTAACGGTTCGGGATATCGTCGATTGATGGGCACCAATATCTTCTGCTACGCTAATTTGAAATCCTGGACAACCAATATAACGTAAAAAACATCATTCTTTCTTCATTGCTCAAAGCTGGCCACTATATACTTCAGTATATCCAATAAAATGCTTAGTTATCCACTGAACATTAACTCTGCTGAACCGATATAAGGCACGATACACTACTTCTCTTGGTTCCCTACGAACCTTATACAACTTGATAGACCTAGGTAGACCTTTGAATAAATTCAGCCATGACCTACAGATATCTAATTATTATGAAGCCGAGTCGCTACTATGGAGACTCGCGTTTTTGAAAGTGGATACTCAGTGGACGGAGAGGACACTAGCATTTATATATATATATATATATATATATATATATACAGTGTTGGGAACATTACGAGGGAACATAGGGTTTACCTTCAATGTGTTAGAAAGACACAAAATACATATAAATTCAGTGCATCATTCTTTTTCGTTAACAGGATATTATAAAGTGGAAAACGTGTAATACAAGAAGTTAATGTTAGAAATACAGATGTGTAATGTGAACAGTTTAGTTTATTATTTGAGAAATAATAAGATTGTATGAACTATACTGATAGCTTAATTCAATGAACAATAAAAAAATCAACACTACTTCCGTTTATCCCTTCATGATTAATTTACAATGAAATAGTTCAATAGTAATAAAATTCACTATATTAGTTCGGTTAGTATTGGAATAAATAACCTAAATAACCGTAACATGCGAAATAAAATTTGTATTAATAATAATATGTGTTTCGAAATATCTCAATTCTCATTTTTCGCTAACAGGATCTCATAAGTGGAAAACCCACAACGCCCGCCTCTTACTATTTGTAGCTTCTGACAGTATTGCCAATTCTCATTGTATATTTATATTAATTGTAAAATGCATTGTTCTAACGCGAGAACAAGTTATAAGAAGATTTTAATTATGATAATTCAAGAGGTTGTAACAGATCAAGATATAATTAATTCCATGTATTCGTTAAATATTTTATTGTAATGCTGGAAATTGTTCTAGTTTTCGAAAAAGTATAAACTGAATAAATTAGAGAATCGAGTATAGTTAGAAAAGTTTTAAAATTGCCAATAACTTTTTTATTATTGTAAAAATTATTTTCTGTCACCTTAAAATAATCTTCCATCAGATAATGATTTCGATTTGGCAATGCTGCTTCAATCGTCAACAATGTTATTCTTGTTAATTTCCATTGGTTACGATCATCCGTGACCCTACAACACACTAGGCGGTAGTCTTTCCGAAGGCGGTGCCTGGCATACAATTGATTTATCGAAACAATTGTCAATTTTTTAGAATTTTCAATAACTTTTATTATATTGTGGAATTAACTAGAGACCGTGAGTTTCATTCAAAAACCTTCATGATGAATTTACAAAGAAATAATTCAGTAGTAAGAAACTAATTCACTATATCAGTTCGGGTAGTACACGCTAATATGATTTGAACAATAAATTAAAATCTACCTAATAGGTATTTGAAATAAGAACCACTAAAAAATCATTGGAAAATAGCTAAATTAATTACATTCGTCGATATTGAAGGTACAATTAATGAATGTAAGCATAATAATTTTCATTAACATCATAAGGAATAGTTTTAAAGATCTCAATGTAAACCGCTTCTGTTTCCTACGCTCCTGATAAAACGATTTCGCTTCAGCTTAAATTCTACTTTTATCTGTCCCCTCTCTTCATTTTCAATCCACGCGTTAGATTGTAGAGTGCCTTTCAAAAATTCCTTTTTATTTGTGAGAGAAATCAGTCACATTTAATTTCAATGTAAAACGATATCCTCTCACGTCCAAACAGAAATTATCATGGTCACATGGAGTTACCAGTGTGTTGGAGAAGGACAATCATGAGACAGAGAATTAAAAGCGAGCGTAGATTATTACACCAGACGAATACGAATCGCGCGTGCGCCTCTTGAAGGTGTTTAAATGTAAAATCTGGGTAGCGCAGAACTGTGTTTAAGCTCATTGAAGAATTAAGTTTTATTTTTTAATTTATTACATATCATAATATTACTTTTATTTAAAAATTGTAGGCATTAGAATTCGATTTTAGTTTTATTTTCGTTTTTTTTTAATTTGCACTGTGTGTGTGTTTACACAGAGAATTCGTTCTCATTTGCATACAAACGATAACAAAAGATAAAGATTTTTTTTTACTAACATTCGAAACACAGCAGATGTTTGGAGACCAATTTCACGTTGCCAAATCTGAAAAAAAGTAAAGGTTTTAACCGCCTTCAAACTGAAAACTAGAACAATTCCCAGCATAACAATAAATTATTTAACGAATAGATGGAATTAATTATATCTTGATCAATTACAACCTCTTCAATTATCATAATAAAAATCTTCTTATAACTTGTTCTCGTGTTAGAACAATGCATTTTACAATTAATATAAATATACAATGAAAATTGGCAATACTGTCAGAAGCTACAAATAGTAAGAAGCGGGCGTTGTGGGTTATCCACTTATGAGATCCTGTTAGCGAAAAATGAGAATTGAGGTATTTGGAAACACATATTATTATTAATACAAATTTTATTTCGCATGTTACGGTTATTTAGGTTATTTATTCCAATACTAATGGAACTAATATAGTGAATTTCATTACTACTGAATTATTTCTTTGTAAAGGGATAAACGAAAGTAATGTTGATTAAGCTATCAGTATAGTACATACAATCTTATTATTTCTCAAATAATAAACTAAACTGTTCACATTACACATCTGTATTTCTAACATTAACTTCTTGTATTGGACGTTTCCCACTTTATGATATCCTGTTAGCGAAAAAGAATGATGCACTGAATTTATATGTATTTTGTCTCTTTCTAACACATTGAAGGTAAACCCTATATTCCCTCGTAATGTTCCCAACACTGTATATATATATATATATATATATATATATATATAAAAGTCGGTACTCCTCACGGAAATAGTTGACACTATCAAGTTGAACCTTATACCCTCATTTTTATGTATATCAAATGGAGTAGCTTCTTTAAAAATGTGAATAAAAAGTAGCCACTCAACTTTAAGCAAATCGTCGATTATTTGATACGAATATACATATCATACTTTTAATATGGGTAAAATTCATAATTCATTCTGTGCGTTGGTTGGAAGAAGAAATAACTTTCTTTTGGTAGTTGGTTTCTGCATTATTACATTATTATTAGATGATACTTCCAACTGCAGTCTATAACGAATATAAAGAATGGATTCAGCTACTTTCTCACAGTTTTCATTACATTTAGGAGGGAAAACAAAGTAAAGCCTGCCAGGGCACGTAATTGTTCTAGTTATTGGATTTTGAATAGATGAGGATTTTACTGGATGAATATCCATACTGAACGATGAAATAAAACAATTTCATTAGTTTCATAATTCATTATATTGGACCTAATATTCAATTTAAACTTGTGACGTGTTTCGCTAACACAGTAGCTTTCTTGCATCATTCGTTTGAGAAAACTACTGTATTAGAGAAACGCGTCACAAGTTTAAATTGAACATTAGTTCAAATATAATGAGATTGTAAACAAATTAAATTGTTTTATTTCATCGATTATTGGGTTTTATTGGTGAACCATCAAAATTTGCTTTTTAGTTGGGTTTCTAATCACACTTTCAGTTTTTTTGATAATTGAAATAAGCGAATATATCAGGACACGTATACATGCCATAATAACTGATGCCTGATATTTATGCTTTCCATGGGCCTGTAGAAACTTGAAATCTGCACAGCATGACAAAATGCCTTTGGCTTCGCTTCGGGCACTGTACTATTATGGTAATGAATTCCTATCACGAGGTTTTGAGAGATTTAATAGTGTTTTCAAGATGCCCGAAAAGATGCTGAAGATATCTTTAGTAATTGAGAGAATATATAGTATCTCAAATTCTCACTATCAGGCGGAAAGTAGGTCGAAGAATTGTTTGGACCGAGACTTTCAATTTTAACTTTGACGAATTTTGCTCGTTATCCATCTAAGAAGCCTTGCTTAATTCCGTGGAAGAGTAAGAAGATAGCGACGTTCCAAATTGTCCATTGAATCGCTACCAGAGTTACCATCCTACGGTTAAATCATTGACCTTCTTTGCTTGTTCTTCTTCTTCTCACAGTACATCCCCTATCGGAGGCTTGCTATCATTACAGCAATCCAGACCTTGTTTACTGAAGCTCTGAACAGTTGAACATTGCTACAGTTAAACCAATCCCTCAGGTTCTTTAGTCAGGAGACACGGCGCCTTCCAATGCTCTGCTTTCCACCAATCTTTCCCTGAACTATCAGTTGGAGAAGTGTGTATTTCTGTCCTCTCATCATATGACCCATGTATTGAAGCTTTCTTTTTTTCACTGTGTTAATGATTTCACACTCCTTCTGCATCCGGTTCAGCACTTCGGCATTAGTAACTCTATCGATCCAGGAAATGCGCCACATTTTACGGTAGTTTGTCGACGTGGTTTTTCTTGAGGGTCCATGCTTCAACCCCATATAAGAGAGTGGAAAAAACGTAACAACGCAGCATCCTCTTCCTAAGTCCCATGTTAATATTTCGACTCGTAAATAACTTCCTCATCTTTGCAAATGTTGATCTGGCTGTCACCATCATCGTTTTTATTTCTCTTGTCTGGTCACCGATTGTTCTATCCAGGTTCCTAGATATTTATATGTAGGCGCATTCTCTATCGTGGTGTTTGCCACCATCAGGTTCGCATGATTCAGATCTTGAGGGAATTTTGTAACTACCATTAACTTGGTTTTCTTAAAGTTAATTTTTAGCCCGTATTCGTTACATCGATCATTTAATTTTTCTAAAAGGTGTTGTGTGTCTCCAAGGTTGCTCGTTAACAAGACGGTGTCATCAGCATACCTCATATTATTATTTACTTCTCCATTTATAACTATTCCCACTGACTCATCTTCAAGAGTTTCCCTAAAAATAGCTTCGCTATAGAGGTTCAATAGAATCGGTGATAGGATGCGACCTTGTCTACCACCACGATGAATCTCCATTTCAACTGTTGGTTGGTTTTCTACCATTGTATTAGCTTTTTGGCTCCAATATAGATTACTAATTATTCTAACGTCGTCGGAGTCAATGTTTTTAATGACGAGCAGCTGATATAACTTGTCATGTTTCAACTTGTCAAAGGCTTTCTCGAAATCGATATAACATGCATATAACACCTCTTGGTTTATATCGAGACAGCGCTGGAAAAGAACGTTGATCCCAAAAAGCGCCTCTCGTGTTCCAAGTCCTTCGCGGAATCCAAATTGTGTGTTGCTTATGTCTTCCTCTAGTCTTCTGTAAATTCTTTTGAGAATGATCTTTACAACTTCAAGGTGTGGCTCATAAGTGCGATGGTTTGGTAATCTGAGCATTCTCTTGGATTTGGTTTCTTTGGTATGAGCACAAAAGTGGATGATAGCCACTGTTTAGGAATTTCTCCCTTATCGTAAATGCGGTTAAAGAGGTCCAGAAGAATATCAACCACATCATCGTCAAAGAGTTTGATAAGCTCTATGGGTATCCGATCAGGACCAGCAGCCTTACCGGGTTTCATAGCTCCCAGGGCATAAACTATTTCCTCTCCTAATATTTTTAGGTGCACATTGCTTGATTCTAAGACCGGTTTTGGAGGTCTTTCAGCATCGAACAGTTCCGACAGATTTGCTTTCCACCTTTCAAGTGTGTCCTCCCCCACGTCAGTTATTATACGCCCATTTGTATCCTTGATAGTATTACTAGCTGCCTTGACCCTGTTACATCCAGCCATTTCCTTTATCTTTTTGTTCATATGAAAGTTGTAAAATTTCTTTTCTAGTACTTCTATTTTCTCACATTGAGCTGCTAGGTATTCTTCTTTTGCTTCCTTAATTTTTCTCTGTACTGCTTTATTTAGTGCTCTGTACTCATCTTTGTTACCTTTGCTCTTTCTCCTTTCCTACATAAGATCTAGAATTTCTGATGTCATCCAGTGCTCGTTCTCAGTTCTTTTGCTTCTTAGATGATTTTCAGCTATTATTTCTAGCTCTGTTTGTATTTGCTTCCACTTTTCATCTACACTACTTTCATCTGATGCACCAATATCTCTCATACATCCGTTTACCTCTTTCTTAACTGTGTCATGGATTTTAGAGTTCTTAAGGAGCTTAGGATCTATATAGTTGTTTAGACGTTTTGTTATCATTTTCATCCTTATACTCAGATTAGCTATATTTGGGTTTGGTTCGGAATCAATGTCAGCACCCGGGTAGGTTTTAGCAGCTTTGACTGCGTTCTTATAGCGACTGTTAATGAGGATGTAATTTATTTGGTTTCTAACTCTATTTCCTGGGTTATCTGCAGGGGATTTTCAGGTGTACAATCTACGATCTGGTAGTTTAAAGAAAGTATTTGTTATCATAAGATCTCTAACTTTACTGAACTCTACCAGTCGGTCCCCCCTACTATTCCTTTCTCCTAGACCAAAACTCTCTGCGTATACTTCGACTTTGTGTTTGCCTACTTTGGCGTTGAATTCTTCCATAACCACTTCACTTCGCTTCACTTCATCGTCCTCTTTATCCGCTGTTGGTGCATACACCTGTATTATGTTCATAATTCCCATATGTGTTTTAAGTTGAAGCATCATGACTCTGTCTGAGCAAGGTATAAAATTCAAAACCGAACCTGCAAAGTTTCTATTCAAAATAACTCCAACTCCATATAAATGTTTCGGGTCACTATTCCCAGAGTAATAGATTGTGCCGTTACCCGCTGCGCAGGTGCCACTTCCTGGCCATCTCACATCACTAACCCCCAAGATATCCACATTTAGTCTCAACATTTCCTTCACAATGTTGTCCAGTTTTCCTGGTGCAAAAACGCTTCTTGCATTCCACGTTCCGATCTTCATATTCTTCACTGTTGCTTTCATGAACTTGTTAGCCACTGTTCCCCCCGGAGATCCGACTGGGGAATTATTAACTCCGGAATATTTTGTTTTGAACATTGCCATGATTGCTGTGTACGATTGTACTAGGGATACTCTTACAGTCTTTAATGCAGTAGTTTCCCCTTGCCTTCTGCATCCACATGCCGTTGATCGTCCGTTGATTCATCCGCCTATAGGTATGATTTCTCATCTCTAGGCTCATCTACACGAAGCTGCTGGCCGGCAAGAGGGTTCTGCTTATACCCGCAGATACTCGGTCGACAGAGCCTCGTTAGTTGTCTAGCAGGGTGCACCGCGTACATGTGAGGTTGTCTTTTGGGTTTGGCTTAGTTCTTTTGTCAAACCCCTGTTACACCCCGCTTAATCTTCCACCATAATACGCATCAAACATTGTTTCCGTGATGAAATGTTCAAAATGAAACGTTTTGCAACAGTGCTCTCTTTACTTTATAGTCATACTTTCTATATTTTAATGTTATTGAACAAAACTTTGTTAGTTTCCAACATATTAAGCTTAAAATTGGATGAATTTAACTTTTTCTGAAATTTTCAACCCATCGTAACCACAAATTATAGAGATTATCTACTTATGATAGATATGTTTATGTTTCAGGAAGGGCCTACTTCGGTACATGCAAAGTTGGTGAGTTGCCAGATTATAAGAAACTATAAAATAATCCATTTATGATTGAATGATTTTTCCAACTTCCGCTACCTTTTATTCATATGTATCGTCTGTGTTTCACTCCTTGATATCCGCTGCATGCAACAATAGATACATGAATAATCCCTACTGCACTAAATATATAATTTCTGAGAATAACATTCCTTTGATGATTTCGGCTCGTTTTCTAAACTTGGGACGCGTGAGATATAACGATGCCGTATGAAATTTGTTCTTTAATGTACTTTTGTATAATTCACGACAACAAAATGTACTTTGTGACATCTAAAACAGTTTCACAAAATAACCATTTTAACAACGTTTTTGGTAACTTTTTATATAGTTGGATGCACTGTTTTACTTATAACTGACAGACGCACATTTATAGCTGACATTTTCTGTGTAATTTTTAACATTGTTTTCTACACACCACTTTAAAAACCGCTCAAATTCCTTCTCATATTTTTATTTAGATTTTTCAGGTTAATGCGTTATCAGTAATATTGCGAAATTCTGGTGGAGTGTATGATAATTCGCTGCTTAGTTCAACATTCATAAATTTCGAACTACGTATTAGTAATCTCCCGAACATTTAAATTTAAAAATGCTGTCAACCGTCACCTGTATATGTAAGGGTTACCACCGTAAATAAATAAACACAAAAATCCCTAATTGCAGTTTTATTTTTATTAAAAACAGCTATGCACGTTCATTATAAAATAGTTTGTAAAATTCGTATCACAATGACTTTTTGCAGGACTTGTGCTACAAAATAAGTCATTGTGATACAGTGTATTTTTTTATAGATAAAGATCATTTGCTTTTGTTGTAGTGCTCCAAAACATTCGAAATCATGGAACAAAATTCGAACAACACAATGTTCGTCATTAACGGATCCCGTCCTACCAGTGAGTAGTAATAAGATTTATAGCAGAATTCACGAATCACCGCAAATACATTTAGAAGCCTATAACGTTTTAGTAGATTCTAGCAATCACCTTAAAAATACGATCAAAGAATATAAATCATTGTTACAACAGAGAGAAGAGAACATTTCAGAAAGTTACGACACTCTTGTCGTTAAGTACAATGAATATGACAGCACCAAGGTAAGAATTCCATTTATCAGCAAATACAAGTTTGCTGTAGTCTTCCTACATCCTAATGTTATTTTCCCTTGAAGTGGGGGACAGGTTAGTATAATTGATAGCAGATTTCTCTGTTCTCATAAAGCTTCGATAACTCCAATACACAGATTATTCTGAAGAGATATGTATTATTCTGTTTGTGCATGAAGTTAAGGAAACGAAGGTTCAGGAAGTTCTTGAATAACAGGAAATTAATATTCCAATCGTTTGGAATAATAGACGCACAGTACGAGGTTCAAATGTTAGTGTTTTTAAGGTAGAGTTCTAAGATAAAATAAGATACATATGTTTTACCGATGTTTTGATTTAAACAAAAAAACAATCCAACAAAACTAAAGCTTGTCTTTTGTGAATGGTCTCGTTCAGGATACTTTTGTGCATATACCCTTGACGCCACATGAATGTTTTCATGGCATTCGTCTAAAGGAGAGCGCCCAACAAACTAACGTAGCATCTGATGTGGCGAGTGCTCTGGTGAGTAACACGCTAAATGCATGTTACTCCGATTTGAATCAACGCAACGGTTAACAATGAATCGGCACGTCCCTGTTTCAAAAATAAAACTTGTTCTACTTTTTGCCACGTGCTACTAGACGTTACGCAAATTTTTCAAAAATGAACAATGATCCAGATTTAAGTATATGTTTTGTTGCATATATTCAGGCAAAACCATTTATTATGATCACACACGTTCCGATTCTTCGAACAAAAATATACAAGACTTGGCGTGGGAAGAATGTTGCGAAGGAATTGGAATCAACAGTGGATATTGCTCGTCTATAATCTATAACTCTTTTTAAAATTATCGACTTAACTTGTCAGACTAACGTCTCAAGAGTTTTTTTTTAAGTTCTATGGAATGATTTAAATCTTTCTGTTCAAGACGATAGCGCTTTAATTTTTGATTTTATTTCAAATACCCGTTAATTCACTTAATTTCTTTTTATTAAAGAATCTAAAATATATATGTGAAATAACTGTAAAATAGTTATTCTTTGACCAATATAATTTTTTCCGTTTTATTAAAAACTAAATTCAAAAAAATAACCAAGCTATCATACCATTATTGTCAAAATGTTATTATAGAAAAAATATGATTTTTTAATAATTTTTTCGAAAAATAAGAAACAAAATTTATTATTTATATATTTGTACATTATAATAACTTTCACTTGAAAATGATAATTACTTTATACAAAAATATATAACATCATTATTTTTCTTGTCTTAATGAGTTTCAAAATATATTTCCAGAAACAGAAATCAAACTATTCTATATCTACTGTATTGTTACACAGTTATTTCTTTACGGACAAGATTAAACGGATTGGCACTACTCAGTGTCCACCGAGAAATTACCATATCATCAGACGAAGTTATTGATGACATGGCAAAAAACCAAGAAAATTTGAGTTTGTTCTGTAATGTACAATATCTATTATTACTCTACTCTAAACTCTCGTATGGCACTCTGGCTGTTATAGTCATTCTAGTTAAAACATTAACAGACTGCAAACTTGTAACTTTCTGTAACAAACATTAAATGTAATCGTATTCTTTTGAATACATTCATGTTGTAAAGCAAAATTTCATATATTATTTATTGCCCAGTGTGAGGTATTACTGTTAGGATTGTTAATAAGAAAACATGGCTTGAAAAGCCAATTATTACTTATTAGGGAGACCGGGGCTTAAAGTCTCACGGGTTTAAAGTCACAAACCCTTTCCTGCGCAAAGTAAATATGGCAACGTCGTCATATTCATACGCCAGGAACTATTTCAATGCTAGTTAGTTTCGCCATATTCGCCATTCGTATAAGTCGCATGTGTATATGTTTATAAGTGAATTTACGGAAAAAGTCAATGTAAGTAATTTTTTGGATTAATAATACAAACCGTATATTTTATCTCAGTGCCAGAATTTAAAAATGCCGTATTATATTTATGATACCCCTAGGTGTTCTCCAAAAAGTCACTATAAATTTATAAAATTAGGTTAGGTAGTTATTTTAGAAAGAAAATGGTAGGACCGTTTAGGGTCTCACACGTTGTGGGGCAAGTTGTCATGTGTGACTTTTCACCCCGATATTAAAAGAAGTAAAGCTCTGAATCGGATTTAATTTTTAGATGGTGCGCGAATACAGAAAAAGAAGAGATCGAGGGAGTTTTGATAAGGAAACAATAAGGAAAGCGGTGTTACAAGTAAAAAATGAAAATATTTCTACTAGGCAAGCAGCAAAAAATTTTGATTTAAATTATAAAACAGTGAGGCGCTATTGCAAAAAGCTTTCAGCAGAGGACCTTAATCAAAATCAGTTAAATATGGACGTGGGATATGGCAAACCTCGCATGGTATTAAGCCGAGAAATGGGAATGGATTTAAAAACATACCTCCTCGAATCAGCAAATATTTATTTCGCACTTTGTCCGAAGGAAATTAGAGAGCTTGCATTCCAGTTTGCCATTGCCAATAAAATAGCTGTTCCCGAACCTTGGAAAAGGGATCAAATAGCTGGACCTGAATGGTCTACATCATTTTTAAAGAGAAACAATGATTTATCTCTTCGCACTCCAGAACCAACAAGTTTCGCACGCGCAACAAATTTTAACCAACCAAATGTGAACAGCTTTTTTACAAATCTGGAAAAGGTTATGAAAAAATATAACTTTGATCCATCCTCAATATGGAATATGGACGAGACGGGGGTGACCACTATTCAGAAGCCTTGTAAAGTAGTGGCCAGAAAAGGATTTAAACAAGCCGGATCCATAACTTCTGGGGAACGTCGAACCCTCGTCACAGTGGCCTGTGCCATATCTGCTTTGAGAAATAGCATCCCGCCATTCTTTATATTTCCAAGAGTGCATTTTAGAGAATTCTGGCTAACATCTGAACAGCAGAATGTGCGGGAACAGCTAATCAAAGTGGCTGGATGATAGAAGAAAATTTTGTACTATTTTTGAGACATTTCATTAAATTTTCAAAATGTTCCAAAAAGCACCCCTGTCTGTTACTTCTTGATAATCATCAGTCGCATCTCTCTATCGAGGGCTTTGAGTTGGCTAAGGAAAGTGGTATAGTTATGTTATCTTTTCCTCCAAACTACTCACACAAGTTGCAGCCTATTGATAGGTCAGTTTATGGTCCGTTTAAAAACAGTATAATAATGCTTGCGATGCGTGTATGATGAATCATCCCGGTCAAACGATGACGATATATGATATTTCAGTTCAAGTTGCTCAAAGCTATCCCCTAGCCGCAACACCAAAAAATATACAATCCGGATTTCGTGTATCAGGGATGTTTCCCTTCAACCAAAATGTATTTGATGGAATAGAATTTAGTCCATGTAAAGTAACAGACAGAGACTTGCACCAAGAAAATCAGGATCCAGATCTCGAAAATCCAAAGGCCAGGACCAGTGGAATTTCATTCCAAACTGATGAACCAACAGTTGACGAAATGTTAACAAGTAAGTTAGTTACCTGAGTATCTTAAAATTATTCTGCAATAATTTGTTTTTCTTGAAATAGGCAACAAAAAAACAACTGTGTCAGAACCTGTAAACACAGAACTTCACGACACTCAGCAGCCTGGTACTAGTGGCTCATCCTTAGAAAAAATCCCAAACCATACTCAGCATTCTGAGCCTAAGGAAAGTATATTTAGTGTCTCAGATATAAGGCCCTTGCCCAAAGCAGGTAAGACTTTTACCAAAATCAGGTGACACATTTTAAATAACAGTTACCTTAAATTTCAGGTGCAAGAAACAAAGGGTCAAATAGAAAGAAAAGGAGGTCGGCTGTACTAACTGATACGCCAGAGAAAAAGGCTCTTGAGACGGAGTTTGCTAAGAGAAAAAGTGTAAAAAAAAATTTAACAGGAAATATAAGAGTGTCAAATAATAAAAATAAAAAGGGAAAAAACCATAAAGGTTCTTAAGAGAAGTCCCCTGAAGAATCAGAGGACGAGGATGAAGAAAGTTTTTGTCTTGTCTGCTTGGAAGCATTTTTCAATAGTTCACCAAAAGAAGTTTGGGTTCAATGTACAGTCTGTAAGCTATGGGCCCATGAACTGTGCACTCCCGGTACACCCTGGTACGTCTGTCAGAACTGTGAAGATGACGACACTGAATAACAAAATTGGAATAGAGCATAATATAATGTATTATTTGTTTCTTTTTATCTGTATTTTTTAACTTTTTTAAATAAAATCTAGCCTGATATCTGCCTGACTTTTCACCCCTTTCCGTGAGACAACGTGCCTCATAAAGGGGGCGAGATGTCACACTTGTAACAGTTTACGTTTTGCAAAAAAATTAATAAATTCGCGTTTTTTATAAATACATTTTTGGTCACTTTGTATAGTCAAATAACAGAGTGACAAAGTGCACCAGAAATAACTTTGCTAGGATTAAAAATGGTTTCACAAAAAATTAACAACCTTTTTTGTGACATTTAGCCCCGGTCTCCCCTTACCTTGCAGTTGATTACAAATGATGAGCTAATAAATATCAACCAGATGATTTTGTTCTGCATTATTACCTTGCCCTGTACCTTCTATAATGTATAAGACTGATCCTGTCAATGGCTAAACTATTATTTAGATTTTGTCATTTATTGCCTAACGTTCTATTTAAGCTATTACAAACGACAAATGTAGGTAAAGTTTATTCCTGTTCATTATATGGTAAAATCTGTAACAACTATTTTTTTAGTGTTTTTAAATGAAACTCAAGGTCTCTAGTTAACTCCACAATATAATACAAGTTATTGAAAATTCTAAAAAATTGACAATTGTTTCGATAAATCAATATCATCGTCAGAAGACAGTCAATTTCACTATTTTTTCAATTTACGGCACTAAAAGCTAGGAACTGTAAGTTACAATTTTATAAGAAAAACAAAGCTAAACTGCAGTTTCAGGGGCTTGAAACTTCAAAAAGTTTTCCCTAGACCGCCCGGTAGTTCATCCCGTCTCCAGAGCTTCATCCTAGTTACGCCACTGATTTGAGGTGCAGAGGAAACCAATAAGATTGTCGAAACAACAATATTTCAACGAGTAACTGTGCAGATTTTGGGATGGAAGTATCATTTTACCATACTTTTCGAAAGGCTGCTCGTTATCGTGACACGATAACACAGTTCTTTCTCCCCAAATTAGATAGGTAGATAATACGTGGTTTCAAGCATATTTTGCCGCGTGGGGTTATTTAAAGTTATAGGTTTGGGTCAACAGCTCACAAAACACTTGTATTGAAGGAAAATCGACGCTGAGCAAGTGAATCTGTGTAGGTCATTTGCCTCATGTGTTATTTCATACATATACATATTTTGTATACCTTACTATTAAGTCGATTAAAATTATTTATATTCTTAACATTTGTTCAATTGGTTTTAGTTAATGAAAAAAAGGCCTTACAAACAAAATTCAGGACTTGCCGAAGTATGTACAGAAAATATCAAATTATGGAATTATTTTCTGCTGTCATTCAGTTGTAAAATTGCGATTCAACAGTTTTTAAGTAAAAAGCATCATAGTTTGAGGGTAAGAAGATTCGCAGAACTGTTTTTTCTCATTTATAACCCCAGGAGCTCAGCATTTGGATGCAACGAGACGAATTATCAAAATTATTTAGTTATCTCAGAAATAGCACGGAGGTAAATAATACTATAGTCCCGAATAAATTTCAATTAATAGGTAATTATTGTACTTGTAAACTATAAGAGATTGGATGTTTATTGAAAACAGACCAAACTGAAACTTCTTGCATAAAATTCAATAATACTCGTATATGAAGCTTGATACTTTTATGAAAGCAAAACGAATTTATATAGTTATTGAGGATAAAAATTTATTAAAGATTCAAGTAATATGAATTTTATATAGATGAGGATACACAGCATTGAGATTGTCCATACTAAACTCAAAATGTTATTTACTATATCCAGAAATAAAAGTAGCCATAAGTAAAAGAGGAATGTTGATCTCTGAGTGCACTTTGTTTACCCGTAAATATCTGTTAACTATACATAACATATATTTCTGAAACTGGGTGGAATAAGTTGAAATGAAGTTATTTATACAGTATATCTACTTCTCAATATATTCACTGTTAATACAACCATTAGTATTTGGTAACGTTCGAGTTTGTATCAACATATTCCAGTATTTTCCATGGAACCTCTATTATATTCACCAACCGCTTACCAGTATTTTAATACACCTTCTCTAGGTTCTCATCTTTCTCTCATGATAATCTTTCGAACAAATCCATAATCCTTCAAGGATAACCAAATAGATGTGCGATGTCGTTTTCACGGAACAATAATCTTCATAAAACTTTTGTATGGTTGAATATTAAGCACTTTTATTGTCATGTGTGCACTTATTTTGGGGAATTTGACAATTATTCTGCCAGTAAATGTATCACATGTTTATTAGTAGAATCTGCATGTACGGTGATTCTTCAAGAGTGACGACGTACCGTATCTCAGGAACTAATAGACGTGGGGTTTTGTGACAAAAAGGCCTTCAAAGGAAATCGACAAAGAGAAAATGTTGGAAATATTTTTCAAATTCATATATCCACCGCTAGTGGTGTAATTGCGTTGGTCGTATAAAAAATGCATTTCTTCGAAAATATCCCATTATTAGTTTAGAAATGAATACTCTCACGTTAATGCCACAAAAATTGTCCATCTTTTTGATCTATGACTTTTTATTGTAGGACGTAAAATAAGGGCGGGAGTGGAAGCAAAATTTTTGGACTCTAAGTGTCAATAACTTAAGATTGAATTAACGGAATTTTATTAACAAGATCTGTTTGAAGAAAGGGAGGTTCGTTCAATAAAATAAAATACAACCATCAAATTCTGGCTCTTGACGTTTTCGCTAGGGGGCATGTTTTACAAAGTTAACCATTTATTATTTTACCTTAAGTATAGTAATACGTACAGGTTGGCAAATTAATTTTGGCAGTCGGAAGTTTGACAACGTCCCCTGCGCTGTAGCAAAGACGTATGCGGATAGCAAGAGCGCACTTCGCTGGCAGAATGCGTAAGCTTCGTTTAGACAGTACAGTGTGATTACCGGGGTTGTGCAATACTAACTTGTTATGGCGACTCCAGAAAATTAAGTTGTTCATAAAAAGTTGAGTGAACAGTGTCCTGAAAGAATTATGAACGATTTAAATTTCATGACCGAAGAGGCAAACAATGGCATGTCGACAATTCCATTAACAAAGGTAAGTTTTAATTATTGCAATAAAATTTTTAAACCAAAGTAATTATTTAACCAATTTACACTCGATAGTAAATTTTAAAATCGATTTTCCTATATGATATATTTATTTGTTAAACGATTTAAAAAAGTGACATTAGGGTGAGACAAAGTATTTTATGCACTCACGTGTCGATTTTATGCACTCATGTGTCAATTTTATGCACCGTTATGTCATCATGACAAACAAATCTTAGCCATTTTTAGTCCATATGGAGCAACCTAAATTAGACATTTTTTTGGATTTAGCATGCCTGCGGCTCATACGTCAATATTTTCATTCGTGGAAAAAAGCACTACTTTATGCACTTGTTGCATAAATAACTATTCTGTTTCTGTCTACAGGAGTATATAAAAGGGCACATGTTTATTTTGTGAAAGATACATATTCAAATGTAATAGGTTTTTTAGCTTATAATTATAATTATTATACTCATTTCATACCTATCTCTATTATATTTCGGTTTTATTATTTGTTTTGAACCATCTTCCGATTTAAGTTACAATTGCGGTTTGGTCATATTAAAATATGTTTGTACTAAAATCTAAAGATCGTTTAAAACAACTAATAAACTCAAACGTAATATAGTATTTTTGAATTTAATACTTGTTAAAAATGGCCGAAAACAACAACAACAATTTTTGCCGCCTACCTCTATTCAAAGTATACATTTCCCGGCCTCAGTGTAGGGAGCAAAGTCGTACTTTTCATCCCTAGGGAGGAAAAGTAAAAGTGACGTCATAGTAATAATGAAATCATTTTTGCAATTCCGAGACTAAAGTGGTCAGTTTAGTCTCACATGTAAGAAACAAGGGATATAAAGGGACAGCTAAAATACCAAGGGATTTGAAGTACAAATAAAAACGTACACCCCGATGCCTAGCCAAGCATTTTAGAAGTCCGTCCTCGATGCCCAGCCAAGTTTCATGAAAGTCCCTCCTCGATGCCCAGCCAAGCATTTCAAAAGTCCATTCTCGATGCCCAGCCAAGTTTAGCGAAAGTCCATCCTAAGTAGTATTTATTAATTTTGTTTGTTAGTTTCATAAACAAATTATTGAAAATGGCTTGTTATTTGAGGGACGCGGAAAAATCATACGTATAACATGGGTGTAAAGTGCCTTTTCCTCCCTCGGATAATTACTTCATCCTCGGGAGGAAAAGTAGCACTTTCCTCCCTTGTTATACAAATAGCAATTATTTCAACGAACGATCACTGAAAACAAATTTAACGACTTCCTTATTTTATTTGTATGAAAATACACATGAGTAAAATTTTTAATACAACTTTTATATCGACTTATTTTATTGTCAGGTCATTGAACGAGTTTCTGCTGCTACGAAAGTTAGTTAGTAAAGCGGACACTGATGAGCCTACTGAAAAACAAAGAACTTCCAGTATCCGTATGGATCAATTCGACAAAACTGTGCTTAGAAGATGCATAATAAATTATCACAAATACGAGAAAAAAGTATCCACGTTAAGAAATGTACACCAAACCTTTGCAGATAGTTATGGCTTCGCAGGAAGTCGCGAATCTCTGCGGAAACAAATACATTCTTTGGGATTTCGTTGGACCAACATGAAAAACAACAGAAGTTTGTTAATGGAACGTCACGAAATCGGACATTTACGCCTACTATATTTAAAAAACATAAAAAAGTGCAGAGAACAGAACAAACCTATCATTTATTTGGATGAAACATACATTCATTCATGTCACACGCACCTATAAAGGGTGGAGCGACAAGAGTAACAAAGGATTAAGGATTAGAAAAACCCGTTTAAACAGGTAATAGGCTCATCATTGTGCATGCAGGAAGTGAAAATGGTTTTGTACCTAATGCTGGTATTATGTGGAACTCCCAAACAAAAACAGGAGATTATCATAATGAAATGGCATACGAAAATTATGAGAAGTGGGTACAAGAAAAACTTATTCCAAATTTACCAAAAACCGCTGTTGTGGTAATTGATAACGCCCCATATCACAATGTTCTAAATGGAAAATTACCTATGACTACTTGGACTAAACTAAGAATTAAAAAACTGGCTTTCTGAAAGAAACATATATTACAGTGAACAAATGTTAAAATATTAAAATCTTTATAACGTTGCAAAAATGTACTAACCCCAATATAAAAGTTATAAAATTGATGAATTATTTATTCGACATGAATTGCAAGTTTTGAGACTACTCCCTTATCACACGGGCTTAAATCCGATCGAAAGTGTTTGGGCGGCACTTAAAGAATATATGGCCAAAAAAATGTTACCTTCAATTTTTTTGCGATAACTCCGATTGCAATATTTTCAGCACAGACGATCCCACCCATTTTCCATTTTCCGGTTTCACCCCCAGCACAATAGATCTAGCCATCGGTAGAAACATAAATACTATCACAAAAATGAAAAGCATCCCAGACCTTAACTCCGATCACGATCCCATCCTACTTGAACTCAAAATGACACACACTACACACTCACCCCCAACAAGAACACATGATTAAACAACTACAAACTGGTCATTATACAGGAAACACATAAATGAAAACTTAAAAATAACAGACAATATAGACAACCAAATTCAACTAGTTAACACAATACAGAATCTACAAAACGTTATAATCACAGCCAGAAACAAAACAACATCCTTTAAACCTAAACCCAGAACCCAAACCCCCCTCCCAGACCATATAACTAAAATTATAAACGACAAAAACAAAATTCGAAGACGATGGCAAGTTAGCAGAAAATAAGAGGACAGACAAGTGCTAAAATATTACCGAAATTTAATCAATGTCCAGATCAACGAACATAGAAATCGCGAATGGAAACTCTTTCTAGAAAAGCTCTCTCCACAATACAATTCACTATGGAAGATAACAAAAAAGTTCAAAAATAAAAGGGACGAAATCACAAAAATAGAAACAAATGGTAAAATTTTCACTCAAAAGTCGAATATTGCGGAGGCTATTGGAGAGTACTTCCAGGACAATTTTACAAATAATACAGTAAACACACCACCACCTTAATATAACACAAACAGTAACAGACTACTTACTCAACACTCACACAATCAATAAAACTAACTTAGCAACTACTTTTGAAATTGTAAATACAATTGCATCTCTTAAAAATAAGACAGCGCCGGGTTTGGATGGTATATCAAATATCCTCCTCAAAAACCTACCAAAAAAAGCAATTGTGCAAATAACTTACATAATTAAAACCGGTATTTACCCAGATATGCTCAAGATTGCCAATGTTATCCCAATTATCAAAGCCAACAAACAATCTTGTTATGTGGATAGTTACAGACCGATTTCACTATTAAACAAAATAGCAAAGGTGATTGATAAAATAATATTAAAAAGAATTCAACAATTTGTTGATAAACAAAACATAATTCCGCAAGAACAGTACGGTTTCCGTGGTGGTCATAGTACTGTTGCTCAGATTATCAGGGTCTTCAACCACATTAGGGAGGAATTTTACAAAAAAAACAAATCTGTGATGGTTACGATCGATATACAGAAAGCTTTCGATATAGTATGGCATGATGGACTAATATATAAATTAATAAAACTCAAAATACCGGAATATCTTATCAAAATTATAAAATCATACCTTACAAACAGAAAATTTTACTCTCGTGTGAATGACGGCGTGGCTGGGCCATACCCCATACAAGCCGGAGTTCCGCAAGGGTCAGTTCTCTCACCTTTGCTATACTCCTTATTCACCCACGACTTACCCTCCTCCCCACAAATCTTAACTGCCATGTACGCAGATGACACTTGTTTTGTTTCATCTGCAACAACACCTGACACTGCACTTCAAAATATACAAACATACATCAACACGCAAATACTCACATACATGAGAGACAATAAATTGACGATCAATCCCTCAAAGACAGAGTACATGTTACTCAGGAGGAAAGCAAGGAACAATGGCTCATTACAATCTCTGCTATGTGTAGATGGGCAAACAATCACCCCCAGTAGCACGTTAAAGTACCTTGGTTACACTGTGCAGGGCAACACCAACGCCAACGCACACATTTCCAAGCAAGAACAGAAAGCGAAGATGGCAATGAGCAAATTGTACCCTCTGATCTGCAAAAAAAGTTGTCTCTCCGTACACAACAAATTGATGATTTATAGACAAATCATCAGACCCACATTAACTTACGCTGCACCCGCATATTACACCGCTACAAAACACAACTTCCATACATTGCAGGTGGTGCAAAACAAGTGCCTACGCATGGCAATACCCTATAAAATCGATTATCCAAAACTCCCAAAAAATTCATTGTTGCATGAACAAGCCGACATGTCCACTATCAAGGACTTTATAACTAAAATCTCACAAAATTTTTATAATTACTGTTTACCTAAAAACCTTCGTGAAACACTCAGAGCCGCCAATCGCGCAAAAGACACCCGTGATAGTGGGTGTAGACTTTTGCATGGTAATTTATTCACATAATAAGTTGTTTCACCTCAACAACCAATACTTCGATTATGAGGGTAGCATAGTCACCCCTAATCAACCAAACATTTTTATTCCCATACATATACTCCCCTAAAATGAACAACTGACATGTTGCCGTCTCTCATAAACTAGTACCTGTTCGTTTTGAAACCCTGCTTTTCAGCTGCTTTTCAGGGATATACAAATCGAAATTGCAGTGGAGTCATACTTGTGAATCTCGGGACAAAGTAATTTACATAACAAAAATAAGTGGATTATGCGTTTTAGCAAGGTGCCATATATTGAATACCAAATCACGGGATTGCACCAGGGCGGCCAGAACATCGGCGTTTATACATTAGATGTATTTGTCATGAATGTAATCTTAAATTATAAATGTTAACCTATTGTTAATAAAGACATTTTAAAACAAACAAACCTTCAATTTTACAAAGGTTAATTAATTCTGTATTGAATTTTTTGACACACTTTCTGCAAATGATTGGAAAGTTAGATGTGACCATGTTAAGCAGATTGAAGATGAAGTTATGAACAATGAACCAGTTTTAGATACTGATGTATGTAATATTATTATTAATTTGGCCGAAGACGGAGATAGCGAGGATGATTTTGAAGAATCATTGGTAGATGCACATCATTATTTTACTGTTGATGATCACTGTACATCTAAAACATATTTTTCATTATAGTGTTTGTTTGTAGGTGGTATGACTGAATATATTGAAAGCAACAAATGAAAAAATATAAATAGGTGTCACAAAATTGTAGATATTAGAGACGAATTCCACTAGAGTTTAGTTTAGAACTCTCTGAATATCTTCTGTTTCAATAAATTAGATAAGAATTCAACAATGATAGGTCCTTTTTTTCCAACTGTATATATATTGTTAATATCTCGCTCGTTATAATTTGTATTTAAGGCTGGATCTATTTTTACTAGAGTTGTTGTTAGTAGATTATTTTTATCGATTGATGAGAGTTCAAAAATAGCTATATTGTTTTTTTATTTGTTCTTTCCAAATAAGTACATAATCTTATTTTTAAGATATAAAATCTGTTCTTCAGAGTTATCTACTTTTTCACTTATAGAGTTAATTTCATTTTTTATTTCATTTGTCTTTTGTTCAATAATACTCTTTATTTGTTCGAATAATTGGTTGTTTGTAAGATCACTAATATTCATTTAAGCTCCTGTACTATAACTGTAATAGTGCTGACGAGGTAGGTATGCGTTTTTGTTTTAAGAGGGGCCCCGCGTTTTAGGAACCTGAAAACAGTTGGCACCCGTGATTTGCAACAAACTTTAGGTCATTTTGTACACAACAAATCTAAAGAACGCAGGGAAATAAGTGTTGAAATTTCAACACAATATAACTTGGACCTTTGTCTTGGGGATCAGGTATTTCGGTTGAGTTTTATATTGTTATAAAAAAGATACAAGTCATTAAGTGATGGTGTGATTTTGACAGTTTTGACAATTTGTGCTCACCAATCTGGACACCAAAACCTGATCCCCAAAAGGAAGCCTAGTGAATTTGATTCTGAAAATATGAAATCTCAAATCATTGTATTTTTTGAGGTTTGTTGTGCGCAAATGTTTGCAAACGAACATCTTTTTACTTTAGTTCAACCGATCCACCGTCTTGACGCATGGCGATGGATAGAACTTCAATGACAGAAGACAACGGTCAATTCATATGGGTCAAATGCTGTTGTCATATGTTTTGTGTTCATAAAAATATTCCAAATTTATAGTTTAGTGTGTATTATATTTGTAAGTGATTATAATTAAGTAATTCTCATGCTAAATAAGTAAATTTGAGCTTCGTAAATGCTATTTATATTTACTCCACAAGATTGTGTTTAGTGTAGCCTATACTTAAAATAATCCACAATTATTTTTAGCTGTTGCTAGTGATTCCACAAGTGCCTTATATTTATTGATCCCCTTATCAGGGCTTTTTGGTTCCTCCAAGAACCTGTACACAGCCACAGCCTTCTGAGTTAGTGAAAAAAACTACATTGGTAATAGTATTAATTGCTTTCTACTAATTTAACAAAATAGACATTTTTTATTCTATTCAAAAAGTAACACAATATGTAATTTTTTATTTTCGAAATGCAGGAATAAAAATGTTAAATATTTTTTATCTTCAATTTTTTCAGGTTATGTATTGAACTGTTATACTTTTTGCATTTTCCTCCAGTTTGTAATAAACAGACATGCCTGTTTTTCCATTGATTCTTCTCAATTATTCAAGTAAATTATAGCAAAACAAAATCAAATCAATTATGCAATATGTTTGTTTAATTGTAGTACTACAAATTAAAAGTTCAGAGAAAGTAAGTAGGTAGTTTTTATATTTATTATATTACAGAATGTCTGCTTTTCCGCTGACCCTTCTTAATAATTCAAATGAATAGTAGCAAAGAAATGCCAATTAATTAGGTAAACTATAAAAATGTTTATTATAGCAATAAACAGACATGTCCGCTTTTTCATTGACCCTTATTAATTATTCAGAAAGATTAAAGAAAAAATTGGTGTACGTTTTTATTGAAAAGAAACAAATGAAAAATATTTTATAAAAATATCAATAAAATTATTATTATAAATTTAATGTATTTTGTCTTCATATTTATTAATACATGGCAACTGAAGTTCATCTTCTTCTCTACCACTTCTCCTCATAATCAAAGAAAATAGAAAGTTTATAAAAATATCCATTTTTCACGATTCTATACTCACAAAGGGGTGGTGACCCCCCATCCACATTATTAAAGTCTGGATCCACGTAGTTACAAAGACTGAAAAAATATACTTTGAATATTTTCTTTAAATAAATCATATTATTACTTACAAAATTATTTTTCCCCCAATTCAGCAAAAGTATACAAGTAATCCATTTTATCTTGGAATCCATATTACAAATTTGATATACATAAGTACTGAATACATTTTCTTTATTTTTATGCATACATGGCAACTGAACTGCATCTTCTATTTTCTTAATCCTCAGACAAAAAAAACAAAAATTTATGAACTATCCCTTACAATTACATCAGGTTACATTTTAGTTTTAGTTTTTACTTACTGAATAGCTATAGCGAGCACTGCTATATGGAAAGTATTTGGACCTGTCCGGGCAGTTACATCAGGTTCCGTTTTAGTGAAATTGTCAGTTCTGAAAATGAATAGAAATTTGATTTTTGTGAATCAGTCTTGTTAGTGTTTTTAATTACGGAATGGTATCTCGAAACTCTGTTTTATGAAATATTAATGGACTTGCAAGGCAGTTACATCGGACTTAGTTTCAGTTACATAATCAGAACTGTAAATGAAATAAGAAAATTAGATGCTTCTTCTAAGTAGGCTTTGCCATTTTTTTACTTACAGTATTGTTGTAGCGGAAACTGCTATATGAAAATTATTTGGACCTGTGCGGGCTGTTACATCAGGTTCCGTTTTAATAAAATTGTTAGTTCTGAAAATGAATAGAAATTTGATTTTTGTAAATAAGTCTTGTTAGTGCTTTTACTTACGAAATGGTATAAGGAAACTCTGTTTTATGAAATATTAATGGACCTGCGGGGCAGTTACAATGGGCTTAGTTTTAGTTACATAATCAGAACTGTAAATGAGATAAGAAAATTAGATGCTTCTTCTAAGTAAGTTTGTATAGTTGTAGCGAAAACTGCTATTTGAAAATTATTTGGAACTGTGCGGGCAGATATATCAGGTTCCGTTTTAGTGAAATTGTCAGTTCTGAAAATGAATAGAAATTTGATTTTTGTGAATCAGTCTTGTTAGTGTTTTTAATTACGGAATGGTATCTCGAAACTCTGTTTTATGAAATATTAATGGACTTGCAAGGCAGTTACATCGCACTTAGTTTCAGTTACATAATCAGAACTGTAAATGAAATAAGAAAATTAGATGCTTCTTCTAAGTAGGCTTTGCCATTTTTTTACTTACAGTATTGTTGTAGCGGAAACTGCTATATGAAAATTATTTGGACCTGTGCGGGCTGTTACATCAGGTTCCGTTTTAATAAAATTGTTAGTTCTGAAAATGAATAGAAATTTGATTTTTGTAAATAAGTCTTGTTAGTGCTTTTACTTACGAAATGGTATAAGGAAACTCTGTTTTATGAAATATTAATGGACCTGCGGGGCAGTTACAATGGGCTTAGTTTTAGTTACATAATCAGAACTGTAAATGAGATAAGAAAATTAGATGCTTCTTCTAAGTAAGTTTGTATAGTTGTAGCGAAAACTGCTATTTGAAAATTATTTGGAACTGTGCGGGCAGATATATCAGGTTCCGTTTTAGTGAAATTGTCAGTTCTGAAAATGAATAGAAATCTGATTATATAAGCATTTCAAAAAATCAAAGAAAATAAGAAACCAAATTATTATTGAAGGATGACTTAGTAATAGTGTTAGTTGTTATTATTAAAAAAATTGCAGAACAAAGGACGACTAAAAAATTAATTTTGTCTACCTAATGTAGAAATGGCAATAGCGCTTCTAAATAGAATAGGACTCGTTATGCTCGCTCTAGTGAGGTGAAAATTAGAAGGATTCAACAGTGAGACACTCTGAAAAATATCCAATTATAAAATTGGTCACTGGTGTACACTCCGGAAGCTGTATCGTGCTAACAACCCGGAATTTCTCCAAATAATGTTGCACTTCAGGTACCATAGTGAGCTTAAAATCAATAAGGTTCGCCTATAAAAAGCTCCGAATAATATCCAATCATGAAATTGCTCATTTATATACACTCCAGGGGCTGTATCGTGCTAACAAACTGAAATTTCTCCAAAAATGTGATACTTCAAGTACCATAGCACTCATTCTACTGGCTCTGGTCAGCTGAAAATCAAAAGGGTTCATCTGTGAGATATCCTGAACCATATTTAGTCATAAAATTGGTGACTTGTTGCACTTCGTGGGCTGTATCGAGTTATACAGATAGTATTTTTTTCTAAAAACCATTTTTTTGTGTTGTTCTTGCTGAAAAACGTAAAAACAACTCAAAAAAATCCAAAATTCCAACTTTTTTTGGGTAAACCAATACTTTTCTCGCATATTAGATCGGTTGGATGGAAAAGTAATAATACCAATAATGTATTATATAAAAACAAAAAAAAAATATTTACGAACAAGGTAGAAGCAAACTTGTACATGTTGATTGTATGTTTGATTTTGTACTGTATATATTGATCTCCCCACAATATAATATATATATATATATATATATATATATATATATATATATATATATATATATATATATATATATATATTATTTGTCATTACAGATCTTTCGCTTTAAATTAGTTGTTATAGTTGCTTTGTAAGTTTTTTAAACGTTTGCTATTTTAAATTTAAATTCCTCACTGTACCTTACTTTCTTCTTTTTATTAAATGTAAATCATTGTATTACAAGTAAATATTTCTTTGTATAATAAATTTGGAAAATCTTTGTTTATATTATTTGTTTCTAGATGAAATTGAATATATTTACACATGTAGTTGAAAAAAGAGCCTACATGTCAAATAAAATTTGAAAGCAACCAACAGAAACTCTGTAACTGATATAAATATGATTATTGAGTCAAAGTTGTGACACGACGTTCTGTTTTTTCAGACTAAATGGCCTATTTTCAATCATGTAAATTTTCAACTTTTCTGCCGTTTAATTTTCTAAGCATTAAACAAACAAAAATTGATAATCATGAAAACATTTTATTATGTTAATATAAATGGTACAAATATTGAAAGGTAGAAGGCTTTTAAAGTAAGTATATTTTTCGTCCATTCTTGATTTCTAGCAATTCCCACAATGCTGTCACTTGATATCCATATTATTAAATAGCACATCTCCTTTCATGCAATATGTAATGCACCTTGTATCAGGTGATAATAGTTATATTTTTCAATTATCAGTATTATATATTCATCAAAATGAATTATACAATTCTTGTCTTTTGAGAGCGGTTTTTATTTTGTCTTCATTCAGATACTTCAAAGGTCACTTCACTTCAATTAAGCATTTTTCGCTAACAAACCAATATTATCAGAAACAACATCATTAAAACAGGGTCTCAAGAGAATGTTGAAATATGGTTTAATGATACTAGAATAAACAATCAATATTATTTATCTCATGTTTTCACATTAATCAAATAATCCAGTAAACATAACCTAAAACATAGCTTTTAAAATTAAAAAATACGGATTGCAGGATAATTTACATTATCATAACTATAATTTTTGATATCGGGTCGATACGATTACTTACTTTTTAACAATTTATTCCTTTCAAAAACATTTATGAAACTATTAAATAATCAAAAATCTACACTCAAATGGAAATTATGTCAACATATTGTGTTTGGATCCGTGTATATAATATTCTCTTATCTATACACAGTTGTGCTGTGGTTTGGATGCAACAGAAAAAACAGAGATAAGGTTTCTGTGCTCACAAAAAGTTGAAATATTTGAAATCAAAATATTCGAACAGAGATGCGTTTCTTTGAACCGTCAAGAGTGGAAAGACAGAGAGAGAAAATATGTTGAATAAGTAAAAGCCGATTCAGTACTACTATCGACATCAATCGTAATTATTTTGAACCAAATAATTACTAGATTAGTAACTAGTATTGTGTAAGTTCTTAGGTTTATATACCTGTGAGGAGGCCCCTCTTAAGAACTGGAAATACTGCAGATAACAAAATATGATTATATATCGATTTTTTCATCTAATTTCCTAGTTATATACAAATTGATAATTGTTTTTAATGGATTTTATTTACTCACGGTATTGTACTCATCTTCTCCTACATTTTGGTGTAAATTTTAACTATCACTTTGGACTTTTTCCACTATAACTTTGCTTGTTTATCAGAGTATTTAAAACGTGACTTCACTTCACTACAAATTCATTCATTGATATCGACATGCGGTTTCAACATATTTTGTTATAAATTTAATCTACTTTACAAAATGTAATAAACGCTTAACTTTGTAAAACACGCCTCCTACGGAGGGCGGCAAGGACCAAAATTACAAGGATGTATTTTTATTTTATTCAACAAACCTTCCCTTCTTAAACCAGCCCCATGTTACCGAACTTCCGTCAAGACAAACTTAAGTTGTTGATAGTTACAGTCCAAAACGTTTAGCTTCCACTCCTACCCTTATTTCGCGTCCTGCAATAAAAAGTCATAAATCAAAAACGTGAGAGTGTTTATTTCTAAACTTACAATGGGATATTTTCGAGAAAAATGTATTTTTTATATGACCAAAGCAATTAGTTCCTGAGACACAGTTCCTTGTTACCCTTAATGAATCACGTACATATTCAGTTAAATCCAACTTGATTCGTCAGATTTTGGTCTCATTAGGATTCCTTCTTGCAGCAATAACTGCAGTATAATCTGCAAATATTGCAATTGTTTTCTTCAATCTTAGGTATATCACTCATACGTAGTGGGTAAAGTGCTAAGCCGAACCGTACGCAACATCTAAAAATATTGTAGAATAGACCATTTTCTACAATGTTAGTCTATTAGTAAACACTATCAAGTGACTCTCTCATTGGCTTTGTTACATTTGCTAATTTTCATTTGTTAAGAACATACTTCATTCAAATAAATGGTCAATTAGATAGGACAATATTGTTTTATTTGGATAAAAATCCCCTATGACCAGATCAATATTGATTTCAATATCAGCTACAAGTCGTCTTCTATTTTACAGATCAAAATATACACAAATTTTACCTCCTTTACCCATACATTGTGTAGCTTTGGATGGTGAAAGTACAACGATGCCAGTTATTTTTGAAGATCAATATCAGGATCCGTTCGAGGCGAAAAAAAGAACTTGTGAAGAAGTTAGTTCAAATCAAATTCAAGGTGAGTGAAATTATTACACATATACAAATAAATAGATATCGAGAGGTTCACGTGATACAATCTTTTTCCTATTCTTGTTGAAATTTTCATCAGTAATTCCACTATTGTATGTACATAAAATTATTATACAAGCATTGATCAATTGACAAATAAAGATTGGATAAAAACATTTGGATACAATTATTAGTTGATTTCAACTCATTTCTCAATAAAAAATAGTACACAAAGGAATACGTTAAATCCTAATACTTCGTGGGATATAATCAGTCTGGATCTAACCAGTGGCTTCGTTAGAATATCTGTCCGCTTATGTTCGGATCCAAAATATTCAACATCGATCATTCCCGCCCTTATGAAATCACTGGTGAGGAGGTATATCACCTCAATACGCTTAATGCGGAATGGGATTTTGAAATCTCAGCCTGAACATTCTCAACTCTCATGTTGCTTTTTCAATATTCGTGATAAGACATTGTGTAGCCGGATTTTCCTATTTGCTCTGAAATAGGTTAATACAATAACCATAGAAACTCCACCTAAACCCTACCTCAAAGATTGGCATATGGATTTATGTACTTGAAAACTCCCGCAATTTCCACAATTGTTCGACTTTCTCATTTAAGTGATCCATTCTGCTATGGGGCGTAAGAGGAAATCGAAATATGAGACCGTACTTTTTGAAACTCTCCTTGCTGTTCAATTCAAGTTCATCATTCCTCTTCGGAGGACTAAAAGCACATCATTCTTCGAGCACTACTTAGACGGCTTTCTTGTCCTTGAATTTTTGCTTGCCTAAGACCAGAAATATAAGTAATGTTCACAATCAAATGAAGACGTCCCAGATGAAAAATCAAATGGACCATAAACATTACCAGAGGATTTTAGAGTAGTCAAGTTGGTACACATTATAAACTCAACCACTATATTTTCCCGAACTGATGTGGCTAACTGAAGTTGATTTTATAGCTTGATAACTAAATGGATTGCAAATTTGGATGGCACTCAAAGTTTGTATGCTCTATCAAAGAGCTACGCACAAAACTCACCCAAAAGTCCATTTCTAAAAGAAAAATGCATATTTTATATATTTACATTTCAAGTTTGCTGATTCTATCTTTGATTTATGAGCAAACCATCGTCGCAAATCTAATTTTAGATATAAAGAGCATGTTGATATACAGAGCATTTCAATGAAAACTATCCACTCTCTACAAATCGGAAGCCGTCACTTTTATGAAAAATACAAAAATACGTCATAAATCATAAAAGGGGGACGTATTTTTGCTCATATGTACTCGTCATAACTTTAACCCGCTCCTCCCTATGGTCACCTCTCCAATTTTTTACTTCGAACACCTTGTATATTTCCGCATTTTTGGATTCTCCTCTAAATTGTGATTCCAAAAATATCTAATAACTAAAGTGAAAAGTATATGATTTGTGAGTTTCTGGTAATTTCAATTTACTGATGAAACCAAAAACAAAAAACAAAGAACAAAACATAGTGACTGAGAAACTGCTGTGTGACGTTTTGTAAATAGAGTGTCAAGAATGTAGCCTAGTATACCTTAGAATAGTAACATTTAGAAGGAACTAGTATATCTTCCGAAAAAATGGTGTTTACTCTGCAAGAAAGAATTCAAATTGTAGGTTAATATTACGCAAATAACCAATCTGCAAGAGCCACAGCTAGACAGTTTAATGCTGCTCATCCCGGAAAAACTGCCACACATAAGAACGTAACTGAATTAATGACAACATTTTTAGAAACGGGATCATTTACGAATAAAAAAACTCACGTTACAAGAACAACAATCAATATAACAAATTTCTAGTGCAGTTGGTGCTTCTCGTAGCAGTGTTTTCAGAATGTTACATAAATACAAATAACATCCTCACAAAATTAAATTAGCTACAGGAAGACGATTCCGATCGGCGTCTCCGGTTTTGTGAATTGGTGAATGAACGATTGAACAGCGATCCAGATTTATTGTACAATATCTGCTTCTGGGATGAATGTTCATTTGCACTAAACGGTGTAGTAAACATGCATAATTGTAAATACGACACAAACGGACCCACACGTATGGGAGAGTTTCGCACTCAAACACCACAAAAATTGAACGTCTGGTGTGGTATTCTAGGTGATATTGTTGGACTTTTTTTTTTGAGGGAAATATAAATGGCGAATCTTATCTACCATCACTCAGAGAAGTCATTGATCTTAAAATAACACATATACTAGAAAATGATGATAATATGTCAGAAGCTTTGCTGGCGGTCCAACAAGATGCGGACAGTATTTAAGCAAAAGATTTCCTGATTGTTGGATATGCAGATGAGGCCCAATGTTGGAATGGGCACCTAGATCACCCGATTTAACCTCACTAGACTTTTTTTAATGGGGATATCTGAAAACTAAAATGTATGCCACTTAGCCAAAATCTATAGACAATTGTTCAAGAATGTCAACAAGTGAACCTAGAAATGTTACCAAATGTGCGACAATCCTTTGAAGCTCGATTGTATCATCGTACGGAAACCAAATGAAGTCAATTTGAACATCCAAAAAATAATTTATCATTGTTATGCTAATTTGTTAATAATAATTAAACTTTACCCGTAATTCCTAATTGATATCCTTTTCACCTTAGGTATTAAATATTTCTGGAATCACCTTTCTTGGGAGAATCCAAAAATACGGGAGTATACAGGGTGTTCAATTTAAAAGAATGGGAGAGGTGCCCATAGGGAGGAGGTAGTTAAAGTTATAACGAGTACATATGAGCAAAAAGATGTCCCCCTTCATATGATTTTTGACGTATTTTTGAATTTTTTTATAAAAGCGACGACTTCCGATTTATAGAGGGTCGATAGTTTTCATTGAAATGCTCTGTATTTCTACCTACTGAAATGTCACAACTTGACTTAATCTTGAATAATAATTTTAAAATCGAAAATATTATTGAAAATAAGTTCTCTCTGGTTTCTGACGATCATTTCCACACAACATTGGAATTTGCCAAGTTTTACTGCCATTTGGTGAACATTATTAACAAATATGTTCCAAAATATACTAAATATATGTCAAAATTCCCGCATTGGCTTAGTCTAAGCACCATTAAAGACTTTCAGGAAAGAAGATTTCATGTCAAATAGAAAAAGTATTCTAATAACGTGGAATATTTAACATTCAAGCTTTTGCGAGCTAGGGCAAAGTATTTAATTAACCTAGATTTTGAAAACCATATCAATAATGTTGAATCTCGAATAACTACAAAACCAAAGAACATTTGAAAATTTGTAAAGTCAAAAAAGGCAAGTCTGGTACTATCGATGCCATTAGAGATAGTAACAAGAAACTGATTACCGATGATCAATTTAATCTCCAATACTTTCTCAAATTACTTCAGTTCTGTCTTTAACTCTCCTAACCCAAACCCCAAAAATACTATTTCAAATAACGATATTGATTATGTAACTTCATATCACATCCCCTTACACAAAATCGTCGATATAATTAATAACCTTCCGGATAAACCTGCTGGTGCAGATAAAGTACCAACTGTATTAATAAAAATCCCAATGACACAGGACCAATTGGACAGGCTTATTTCAGTAACATGTTTGCATAAAACCCAAAATAAAAAATTAGATACAAAAGTAATAGAATGATTTGAGATGTACAAAAAACCAAAGTAACATTCTGACATCAAATCAAAAACAAAAAAATAAAAAAAAATTCTGGTAAATTTGTGAATTTTCTCAAATAAATGTTTTAATGTACGATTTAGAGAAAAATGTTACATACCAAAAATGTAGAACGTGTTAAGGTCTATGAAAAAGCTTTGTAACTTTTTTGCGTCAAATGAAAAACAAAGGATATACGACTTTTTTTCAACTTTGACAGGCCGCCATTTTGTTTTTACTGGGCCGATTTGGCTCAATAACGAACTCGTCCAATATTTTGGCCTAACCGATTTTTTTAGCGGGTTTGGTTTCGATCCATCAAAAAATACGCCTTCTATCATGCTTACAAATTCCGTTATAACACATACATATGTATATATATGTATATATATATATATATATATATATATATATATATAAATATATATATATACATATATATATTATATATATATATATATATATATATATATATATATATATACGTAAAAAATGCTAGTCTTTGCTGACCAGTTAGGAATGATAAAACTCAGTAATATTGGGGAATGCAGCAACAGGGAAAAAGATAATTCTTTATTGGTTTTTATCCAAGCTTTCGAAAACGTTCGTTTTCATTATCAGGGACGCTACAAATAGAGGAAAAAATGGGATTATTCTCAACTCCATCAATAGAGAGACAAACCTGTACTTACGTCCAATGTGAAATTATTTTCCTTTGTGCAAAACATAAGATTGAAGAACTCATCACATGGCATCAGTTAGGGAAAATTGACATTCAAATTAGCAGTAATATTTACAACATTGAGGCTGTTATAGTATAATATAATAATAAAAACACAAAGCTTGCACGAGATTAACGTCGTAAAATCATTTTTCAACAAACACAACCGAAAAGGACGTCACCAAGACGGAAATGGAAACGGGCACTTGACATCACTGGTCCAAACAGTTCACGGTAGTCGTCATTAAGCAATTTTTCGAAACGTGAGAGCGGCGCGCAGGTTCTATCTACCTATCTATCTATTGGTGTTGAATGTCAATTTTCCCTAACTGATGCCATGTGATGAGTTCTTCAATCTTATGTTTTACATAAAGGAAAATAATTTCACATTGGACGTAAGTACACTTTTGTCTCTTCATTGATGGGGTTAAAAACCAATAAAGAATTCTCTTTTTCCCTGTTGCTGCATTCCCCAATATTTCTGAGTTTTATTATATATATATATATATATATATATATATATATATATATATATATATATATAACCTTTGGAACGGAGGGTGATTTTGGCATCTAGGAATACCAAAACAAAAAACTGCATTGAAATTTTTCCGCAGTCGCGTCATGCTACTCTCTACAATAGCCCTATTTCATTCTGAAATAAGCCTAAAAATTGCGTTAACGAAATAGCATTGTGCAAATTATTTAACCTTCCGGAACACGCACCTGATCTGAGTGATCGTGATATCTCGGAATTGAACTTCTGTTACGATCGCTCATTCTCGGTAACTGTAGTGAACAATGCGTTGTGCTCAGATGTTGAATTTGTTAGTTCTAGCTCGTTGTTGGTAAAAACTAGGTGACAAAGTGATCTGAGAGATACAGTGCGTTTGCTGGTGTATGTAAAATTATTCTGATTGACGCAAGGTGTAAACAGTCTGTAAGTTTAATTATTGAATAATTTCAAATATTTTGTGTGATTTACAATTCACTTTCTTTATAGTTGTAATGGGTACTTATGAAGCAGAACAGGCTCGCCTGGAACGTCTTATGGACGAAACATTTGATGAAGAAGGGCTTGGTGATACGGATGAAGAATTTATAAACGAAGAGTTGGCTGTTTTTGAAACTAGGGAAAAAGATTCCGAATCTGAGCAAGATCTTAGCGATAGAGAGGATTTGACCGAAGAAGATTAAAAAAACCTTATTATCTGGGAAAGCCCTCAAAAAGATGGTTCAAGCACCCTTCGAATCAAAATATGAGAACGAGATCATGTAACATTATATTTCAAAGGGTAAGACTAATCCGTTGGATTGCTGGAGTTGTATATTTAGCAATAACATTATTGAAAAAATTGTGGAATATACTAATACAATTATCGAAACAAAGTCTGAAATCTACTCCAGGGAGAGATATTCAAGAAAGACTAATACATCTGAAATATTGGCTCTTATGGGGCTACTATACCTCGCAGCAGTAAATAGAAGTGGCAGATTGAATACTAGACAATTATGGAGTCGCCGCGGTACTGGCATTGGAATATTCAGACTTACGGTGGTAATAAACCGTTTTCATTTTTTACTAAATTGTTTTGATAACAAGAATACAAGAACCGAGAGAGTAGTTATTGATAAATTAGCTCCCATTAGGGACATATTTGACATATTCAACGACAATTGCATCAGGTCCTATTGTACTTCGGCATATATGACTATTGATGAAAAATTGGCGGCCTTTAGAGGTCGCTGCAATTTTAAACAATATATTCCATAAAAACCTAACAAATATGGAATCAAAGTATTTGCATCGGTTGACGTCAAAATATTTTATACGAAAACATTAGAAGTATATGTTGGACAGCAACCCTAGATAATTGGTTTACAAGCGTACAGCTTGTTTCTGATATGTTACACAACCATAAAATTACTGTAGTCGGAACACTAAAAAAAATAAGATAGGAATTCCACCAATCTTTGTAGATGGTAAAATTAGACCAAAATACAGCTCCATGTTTGGTTATACAAAAGACACCACATTAGTATCCTACATTCCAAAAAAACGCAAAACAGTCCTTTTGCTATCTAGTATGCATCACGATGATACAATTGATTCGGAAACAGGGGAAAAAAAGAAACCTGAACCTGTAACGTTTTATAATGAAACTAAGGGAGGGGTAGATGTCGTTGATAAGATGTGTGCATCTTACAACTGTACCCGGAATACCAAAAGGTGGCCCATGGTCATTTTTTACAGCTTGATGAATGTAGCTGGCATTAATAGTCAAATAATATTTGAAGGAAACTGTGAGGAGGACCAGTACATGCGGCGAAGATTATTTTTAGAAAAACTCTCATTTCAACTTCTAGAAGAGCATCTACAACTAAGAGCCAAGAACGTTAAAGTACCAAAACAAATACGGGAACGAATAAGAGAAATATTGAAAATTGAAGATCCTGAACCTGATCATGCAGTGGGAAGAGAAAATAAAAGGGGGAGCTGTACAGAATGCAGTAAACGTTGGTTGTCACGGTATTCTTGCTATAAATGTAGGAGTTATTTCTGTTTGGAACACTTTCTCATTGTGTGCAAGAACTGTTCTCAATAAGAAACAATGTACAGTTTTATAAAGGCTAGGTTCAATGTTACTGTCTTTAATTTTGATTTTCATATAAACTTTAGTGAAGCTCCTATTACTTTGACTAGAATATACCTATGTTTTAATATTAAAACCTTCTAGAATAAGGAAGGAGTGTTGTCTTATACTGACATTTTTGTAAAAAAAACATTGTAGCCTATTTCTGTTTCTTATTTGGTGTTTATAACAATTACTATCTATAATGATCTGACAGATACAGTGCGTGTGCCCGTGTACGAAAAAAGGGTGCGTGTTCCGGAAGGTTAATAAATCAATAACAGAGGCTTATTTCCCTAGTATATGGAAAACAGCCTTAATAATTCCTATTTTTAAATCCGGTAGTAAATATTTGAAAACTTTAGTCCTATATTCAAACTTTCTATCATTGCCAAATTATTGGTATCAATTATTTGGGCTTACTTGTTCACATATGTTAAATATATTATTGATGAGGAGCAACATGGTTTTATGAAAAAACGTTCTCTTGAAACGATCCTCTTTATTTATAGTGAATATTTGTTAGAATATATGCATAAAGGATTTCAGGTAGATGCTGTGTATACCGACTTTAGCAGGACCTATGATAAAACTGATCATTCAATTTTGTTAGATAAGCTTGGTGCAGTCGGTATACAGGGCAATATACTACGATGGTTCAAACTATACATAAGTAATAGATGCCAGGCAGTAGTCATAGGTAAATATTGACAACATTGTAGAAGAACATAATGGCAAATGAAGTTCTCCTAAAATGGAATATTTAGAACGAGTAATACCCATCACTTTACATCTTCTAATATTAAAATGCAATTTGTTAATCTGACTCCATTCATATACTTATACTGTGTATATATTTTTGTATCATAAAACCGTCTCTGACTGAGTGTATTCTTCTGAAAATATTAAGATCATCTGCAAACAAAAGGCATACAGTATACTTAAGAACAGATGGTAATTCGTTGATCAATATAATAAATATGAGAGGTCCGAGATTGGAATCTTGCGGCACTCTGGAATTTGCATGGTATTTCCCAGTGACATTTCCATAATGTCTGACGACCAATTTTCTCTTTTCTAAATAGCTTTTATATAATTTGATAAAGTCTGCAGTTCACCCGTAACAGTGTCGATAGACTTGATCATATTCAAAATAAATTTATAAATTATTGCGGAACGAACAATATTATTGATTCAGTTAGGCGGAAATTGATTTAAGTTTCCCTAGAAGATAGACGTCAAATAAATTATGTTAAATTTGTATATTGTTAATAATCTTATTCCAACGAGATTACTAGTCTCATTAGATTCAACGTTCCGGCCTATGATATAAGGGAGTTTCAAGTTTTTAATAGGTTTGTTCCCGCACACGATGGAACTAATTCGGAATTGTACTGCGTATGCGCCGTGGCAATTGAGTGTTCCAGCGGCTAGTTATACAAACTAGTAGTTGCGTTAAACTACTAATTCAACGTTCCAGCAATTTATCAACATAGGATAGAATCGTTCTAGAACGGTTCGAAAATTTCTTTCTTTTGAGCACGTATTTCAAATTTTCTCTTATTTCACGCAAGCGCAGCGCTATTTCAGTTTTGTTTTGAGTTAACTTGCAATAAATCAAAATAAGTACATTTACAACAAACTTTCATACGAACGCATATATGACCTTTATATGTTCCGTGATGATATGTAAATATACGGTGTGGAAGTAAGATTTTTTTCACATTTGTATATTTACTTCAAATATAATCAATTACAAAAAGGTTAAGTACTATCTAGATCTAGATTTGTAAGATCGGGGTATCTGGTCGGCCAATGAATTAGTAGACTACCTCGGCCTATCCAACGGTTCGAAAAATTTGCATTTAGCCATTGCTTAACAATCCTTGCGTTGTGGAATGAGCTACCGTCGAATTGAAAATACAAATTTTTTCTTGTCGCAAGTGGAAGTGCATGAATTTCATCAAATATTTCATTTCTTATAAACTCTAAAAAAATTATGCATTAAGGTTTCCATCTGTACGATACTTGGTATCTTTTTAGTTTTATTTTGTGTTTTAGAAACTTTGATTCTTCTTTATTTTCATGTCAGTCCTTGATAAATACTATTAGTTTGATTACTTCATAACCTTGTCAATTAACATAGTTTAAATTAATTTTGTTAACTGAGTGACAACTTTTACCATAGCTTTAAGGACAGTTTATTGAAAGATATCGTTCCCAGATACTTTCAAGGGCGGCGGTATGTACGATACTTGGTATCTTTTTAGTTTTATTTTTTTTACCATTGACGCTTCAAATTGACTGGGCAAAGGTGATTACCAATCCGCGCCCGTCCAGCTCACACCGGTCGTGCTGCAACGACTAGCCTCGAGACGAGAAAATCGATTTTCAAGAGAGAGTGTCGCGAATAATGTCGAGAGAGAACTGTCAAAAGTGACAGAACGAAAAAAGTCAATTAGAAACTCGTAATAATTTTGAATGCAAAAAGTTAGTCACTCAGTAATTTATTGTGGTACATAATGTGTTTTTCACCAGCATTGTAAACCAGAAAATAAAATAAATAGGTGTAAAATTGACCAAATACCACGTAATTTTAGAATTATTTCTGGTTCCTCACGAAAGGAGTCTGTGAAACCTGAAGGTCAGATTCCGGCCTACAGAACAGGACACAGAAAAGTGGGCAAGGCCGACTCAGGTCCCCAACATATGGTCCTTGAGCCTGGATACTAAAATCTGTTTTATTCTTAAATGTGAAGAACACCAAGTGGCGACATTCCAAGTTCCAGTTTGCACTGTTAAGGAGATAAAGGTCAGATCTACTCCCTTTTATTCCTTTCTAATCTACTTTAACCAAATATTTTTACAAACCAATAGTGCAAATACTTGAAACTCAACTTCAAATTTCATTTCTTCTGTCAACAGATTTTACTCATCCCTTTTGCATCCATAAATATCAATATTTATTTTTGTTTTTTATTCACGAATTCGATAACTAAAATAAGGCAATTGTTCGAATTTGGTTTTTAATTACCAAATTCTCCCGTGATTTTATTTCAACTTCCCCTGTATACTACCTTTCGAATATTATGCTCAAAACATATAACTAAATATATCCTTATTTTCAACAGTTAATATTTCTTTACTTCACTAAAAAAGTCATTTAAATTTACTAACACCTAAGAAAAACAGATAAATATCGTTTTCTGAAATTCCACTGAATATATCAAAGTCCCCGACATCTTATCTCTTCATAATAACGCCCGTCCAAACCTTGTTATCTGTTTCTACGAAACCGTTTCAAGCCCAAAAAAAACATATCTCTAACTACCAATTTCACTTGTGTTTGAACATTACATTATAAAATACTCGTATCCCATTGGTTAGATCCGAACAAGTGTACCCTACGTCTCCGACGTATAAATACGACATATAACCTACATTCACCCTCTTTTCATCATTGAACGGGGTACTCAGTTTAGAAGAGCACCCGGCGTTTTCATACCGGGAACAAACATGTGTCCTTAAGCTTTAATCATCTCCTAAATCGTCATAATATGTGCAAAATACCTTCATTCATCGCGTAAACAACAAGTGAAGTCTTAATTGTCGACGCAACAGTAAATAAACTTATAAGTTCCTGACAATATAAAACCTAAAGTGACATAATTGTTTCATTGCATCGTACAGTACATCATTTACATCATACCTAAAGTGAAAAATACCCATTTGGTCCTTCGAGTACATCGTATAACAACAAAGAAACTACATTTCCTCTAATTAACCCAAAGTAAAAAGGGTTAATTTAGAACAGCAATATTGCATCAAATTCACATTTTAACCTATAACCTCAATTTATAGTCGTGGCACCTTGCAAGACTTTTAGTCAGAAATTTATTTTGACAAGTTTTTTAACCAACTTTTTCATTTATAATTGCCCAGTCAGTGGCGTAACAAATACATTTGGGAAAAATAAAATTCAAACCTATTTTGATTTAACTTACCTATAAATTAAAAACTTTTTGCCATGTCTAACGCTAATCAGGCCATCCCTCAAGGCAGTGACATAGACGATCAAGGGAAAAAAATTCAGGACAATTATAGATATCTTGTAAGCCGTCGCGGCATTGTAAAGGCTCATTTGACGCGATTTGAAGCTTTTTTGAAAAAATGCTCTCCAATTTTTTTAGCACACAAAAACCAGTTTTTGATTCACAAACTTGTCTGGAACACATTGATAACTTGTTATCCGACTTTGAAAAGGTACAGGGGGAGATCGAAAGGTTATGCTTAGATTTCAATTTAGTAGAACTCAACTTACAAAATGATGAACGCGATGAATTTGAAAATAAAATTTATGATTTATCTGCTAGAGCAAAACTTATATTAGAGGAAGCTCAAGGTAATTCGGATAATGCCGCACAAAATGTCTCTTTCGCGAGTCAAGGCACACCACCTGTAAATTATAATACTCAATCTAGTCCTCGACTTCCACCAATATCGTTGCCACAATTTTCGGGAAATTACGAAACGTGGGTAAATTTCCGTGATACTTTCGAATCTTTAATAGATAAAAATCCTCATATAGGAAACAGAAAAATTTAATTATCTTCAATCTAGTCTAAAGGGTGAAGCAGCACAAGTAATCAGTTCTCTAGCTACAACCAGCAATAGTTATTCTACGGCTTGGTCCATTCTAAAAGAAAGATATGAAAACAAAAAGGCGATCATACATACTCACATGAAAGGTATTTTTGAACTAAACCCCGTAAAATACGAGGCTTATCAAAATTTAAGAAAATTTTTAGATTCATTTCAAAGACATTACAAACCTCTAGAAAACCTTGGTGAGAGTGTCGAAGACTGGAGCACTATTTTACTATATTTATTAACCACAAAACTAGATTTATCAACACGCAAGGAATGGGAAATTTTTTTTCCAAAGACAGAGTTAATCCTTCTATTCTAGTTTTTTCAACTTTTTTATCAGAAAGATGTAGATTTTTAGAATCACTCGACTTTAAACTTCAACAAAAATAGTATGAGAAAAAATTCGATAAATCTCATGATCATAAAATATTATCGCATATTAGCCAAACGGGAAATTCATGTCCATTGTGAGTAGGCGTAGCTGCACTTCAGCCAGACAGCCCGCCGACTCTTATCAGCTCAGGATGTGGTCAGTGTCGTGCCGCTTATCGGTTCTTATCAGCTCTCGCCAGTGCCGTACCGGAAAAGTAACTTATGTTGAAATATTACTAAGAATTTCGTACCGGGTGGCTTGTAACATATAATATTTGCGTTAGGTCACGATCAATATACAGGATGGACACGTTCGATCGATATACAGGATGTCATAAGAACACTTGCATCTCTGTTATTATTGGTCGGATTGCAGGTGTTATGTAGATATTTTAGCTACATTTGTCCACACTGAACACACGATATCAATTAGGATATTTTTGAATATTTTGTAAGCGGAGTGCATTAAAAAAAACACAGGCTATAAGATATTATATTACGTAAATATTTTGTAGAAGGGGCTGATGTATACATCTTTTAGTTACAAGAAAAGTTACTAAAAAAGTTACTAGATTTGCCCCGCCCCTCCCCCTCCCCTCCCCACCGTCTCCCCAGGGCGCCAGGTGTTCTAAAAATAGCCCTTCCAAGAAATACAGATGACGTCACTAGCGCGGCTGGCAGGTGGAGAGTTTTAAGGTTGTTCGTAGTGTACAGAAATCTTGCATTTATTATCGTTCGAAAAATAAAAGCTTATAGAAAGTGATAAAAGTCGAGCTATTTAAAAACCACAGACCTAGTAATTATTATCGTTTTGGCGCTTACATATAAAATGTAAAATTATTTATCATTAATGAACAAATAACAGAAATACCATTTTGTGTTTGATATAAAATGTGTTCAAGGCTAGTCGTAGTCTCCTGAATATCCAGCTTGCAAATAATTTACGGTTTTCGCGGTTTCGCTTCCGCATGCCTTTGCTGCATTGGTGCATGGGAAAATTGCAGTTTTTGTTTCAAGGTGAACCTAAAAATTGATAATATTGTAAATAAATTTGTGATATAAAATTAAATCTTTTGAAATGATAAGAAATGAGTACTTTGTATATAACGGGGTATTATTGTGTTATCTATCTGAAACAGGAATAAAGAAACGATATTCGAGGTTTCAACGAACAATGAATATTTTACTCCAAAGCGACGTTGCCACCTCCTCCTCAACCCGATAAGGTGTTTTTGATACAGACGTTGTCATTTCTTTAAATCAAATTATGCCGATAGAAATAAAACATTGCTACAGCTGTTAAAAGTTTTGTACAACACACATATAAATCTATAGCTGTAATATTTTTTACCTAACAATAACTATTGAAAAATGCGAGATGTTGCCAAGTAGTGAGGATACCTACTAATCGTATTGAGGTTTTGTAACAATAACTATAAAACTTATTCATCTTAAAAGTCTAAATCTAAATCAATCACCCAACATCTCGCCTGTGGGTACGGTATTTTGACCATCGTCTATATAAACAATAGAGTCAGTATCGTAATAAACTACAGCCTCACCTAATTTATCTAACATTTCGTACAACCTGAGACGTGCGTTGGATGTAGTGAATGTCGCTATAAAAATATTGGTAGATTTCGGATCTTCGTAAAACTGATCTTTGTATTTATAGGTGACTTGAACAATGTCATCGTTAATAAAAACACAATTAGATATATTTATTTTATCGTCCAATAATATGTCATACCAATCTTTGGTATCTGTGATATATTTAGACACACTCATGTTAGTTCTTTGACCGAATTTACCCCAGCAGCTATTTAAAACTATTTTGGCAATAGCCCTCTTACCGGGGTTGGACTTAATGTTGTTAATATCCAGTTCGATGCCCATTGTTTCTTTGATGGCTTTGGCATATGCTTCGTTTGATTCATAGCTATGCGGGCTCGTTTCTAACTTGATTTTCATAAAATCCCTTACATATCCTTTAAACAACTCATTCGTTTTTTGTTCAAAGTGCCACACTTCGGATATATTGATAATTTTGTATCCTTTTTCTATTGCTTTATTTATTTCCAAAGTGGTCCAAGTACCTGTAAACACACGTTCTGAGTCTGTATGAGTACATACCGACGTATTGTTTTCCATGCAGGTACGACAGAGGGCAAATGTTAATTTTGTAGTTTTCACCGGTAATACAGGGTGATACAACTCACGAGGAGGTAAAACAGTGCATTTTATCAACCCGAACCATGTAGGATCATATGTTTCGGGTTTAAATATTTTTACGGGAAATCCTACTGGATAGAAATCCATATAATTAACGGTTGGATACAGGGAAACCACATCAATGTACCTGAGTTTTTTACCTGTTACCTTTAATTTTGCAGCATTGGTTCGGCCTCCAAAGAATGAATCTCTAGGCTTTAAAGACTCATCAAATTCTACAGGTTTAGCTTTTTTAAATTCAGCAGATTTGAGCCAATCACATTCCCACATTTCAACTAAATTGTAGCCAGCATCTATAATTTGTTGACTTCTACGTCTTGTTTTTTCATAAAGGTCTTCCATGGTTTCGTTATTAACTTTATTAATAGTTGTGGGATTGTAACATTTAGGGCACCCGTGCCAGTAGCAGCCGGAAAATTGGAAAACTGTCGGCTTTTCTGTCGCCTCAAGAAATCCATCCACGGGTTTTCCGCAGATAACTACTTCACCACCATTTAAAGCGTGACGTACGTTAGGGTACTGGTTTAACCACGTAATAGAGATCTGGCTAAACTGTTCTTTTCTTTCATCCTCTACACTAGCTATTGTTTTAGGTACCAAGTATTTAGAACGGAAAATACCCATACATAAACTGGCTACTGTTAGGTATTGAAACGGATCAATGTTGGCTATTTCCAAAAAATCTTTCCTAAATGTCAAACAACCTCTTCTTAAAATATCAACGTCGGAATCGCAATAGGCCTGTATTTCTTTCTGCATGTCAAAGATATAATTTTTATGTTCTTTGTACCATTCTAAAAACTCATTTCTTTGTTTAACTTTCATAGTGCTAACCCCATAATATTCAACATCTGGTAGGGGGCCTACGTAATTTTGGTTCTCCACTGTATTAAAATAATGTGGAAAATAACCTTTTTTTAATTCTTTTAATTCGAATGTTGTTGGAAATGCTGCTAGAGGACCAGCCACAAAGTTTGAACTATCGATTATTTTCAACTTTATGTGAGGAACTTCTAACAACATTAATTTAGAACCGTTGTAAATAGTGAAAGGTTTTATTGTGTTCTCCACACAATATTTCAAAATAAAATATGAATCGTAACCTTTTGCATTGTGAGCAACCGCTGTATATCCTCGATGTTTTTCGGATATAAGCCACTGACAAAATTCGTCATTATTTGTAAAAGTATATTTGATACCATCAAAGTCGTGGGCTATTACTAAATTAGGTATATGTATACCGGTATCTTGCATAGCTTCGTAGTCGAAGAAAATATACTTTTCGTTGTAGGTACACCTCTGTATTTTATCTTCTGACATACCATTACAAGTACAAGGTTCTGTGCAAATAGGTGAAGTTTTTTTATATTTATTATATTTACAACCCTTATTCATTCCAATGCTACGACCGTTGCATTCACAGGGCACGTTACATATACCTCCTTTGGCAGGTTTCTTAGTCATGTAGCATTGATGATTAGTCTCTACAAAATCGTCGCAGTTTCTACAGTATGAAAAACCACACTTGTGAAATTTTTCACGACTAAGAAACTTGTTGCACCCTGTACACCTGTATACCTTTTTACAAACTTCTTCGTGATTAGACAGACACTCGCGATTATAGCAATACCTGTTACAGTTTTCACAAAAGATTTTGTTTTTACTATCGATGCCATGCTGTTGCATATTACACAAGTTACATTTCGGTAATTTTTTACATTTATGTTTTTGTTTATGATCGTAGCACGTGTCACATTTATAACAATAATAGTTACGGCCGTGAAAACCAGCCATCTTACTTATAACATCAAAATGATTGTGATTTTTATACAAGTATAATTTTACAGGTTTTTCCTTACCCTCGTAAATAATTGTGTTGAAATTTTCAGCACAAATAATTTTAATCTGTACATCTAATAACTCTTCTGCTCGTTTAAGATCTTGTAAAGAGAACCCACATACGTAGTCACCGCCCAGTCTACGACATAATGAACGGGCTAGGTTAGTTTGTATAGATCTACCCAATCTAATGTGTCTTATGTCTGATGCCGATAGTTTTTTACCCAAGATTTCATTGGTGTGATATGTAAGGGCTACTATTATAGCACGAGCACCGCACAAAGCATCACTGTTGTTTATCCTTGTAATACTTCTTTTTGATATACGATTTTCTGCTAAATTAATTATTTTTTTACTATGACCTTTACCGCGTGGTACTTTAAATATCTGTACGTCGAAGGTTGTACCTTTAATATCGACATTCTGATCTGACGTAACGATGTTTTCGACGAGATCTAAAAGAGTATCGGTATTAAGCTTAGTAACCGTTTCCGTACTTATCGGATTATTAAAACCAGAGTTTTGAATAATGACCCTGATTTTATCACCCTTTACATAATTAGCTTCTTTTTTAGAATGGTCTATGACCTCTTGTAAACTGTTACGTAAAAGCTGTTTTTCAGCTCCTAAACCACCACCATATTTAATATCTTTATTTAAATTATACTGATATGTAGATAGAAAAGCGTTAAATTTTTTAATATATTTCTTTGATAGATTTTTAAAAGACCAAGGTTTGTTTTCCATTGTTAAACATTTTTCGAAAATCAAAAAACTCAAAATTTTCAAAAATCAAAAAAAGACTCAAAATATTTTTAGGCTTACCGCAAGAGCAGGAGACACGTCTGAACACGCCGAGAGCAGGAAAGAAAATGAGTTTGAGCAGCCGTTAGCTGTTTTATACAGAGAGAAAAAAGGGGCGTGGTCTGCCGACGTCACGTGATCTTCTCAGGAGAAAATATCTTTCCCAGGTGAGTTTATACAAAACCGTTTTAAATTATATATTATTTTATCAGGGGATTGCCACCGTGAATCATATATAAAAATATAGGTATTATTTCTCGATTTTATAACATATGATCGGACTGTGGTTAGATAACCTCACTTTTACAATTTCGATAAGCTTTATAGCGAGCTGTTTATCAGCTGTGAATATGATTCATTTATAAAATTTATTTTAGGGAATCTCTTTTAAGCACGCTACACCTGCAAAGTAATAATTTTAATTACTGGTTTACTTAAAATACTCAAATTCTGTTTCTGGTAAATCTGAAAAAATTTAGGAGACTACAAAATGGTCGAAAAAAAATTTCGTGGCGTGTGCAACGGCTGAAATATAGATAAGAAAATTGTTATAGTTTTGAAAAGCTTGTAAAATTGTGGGAAAAGTGTAGAGCCGTGCGCAAAACCGGAAACGATGATAAGAAAATCGCGATAATTTGAAAAAGTTCGTATATTTTAATGGAAAATGTGGCAAAAAAAATCATGTTATTAGATAAGAAAAATTACAGCTTGTAAAATAAATTGCGCAATGACACGCTGACGTTGTGTCATAATGATATTAAAAAAGGATAAAAAATAAAACGTTTTAAATCAGAAAAAATATTTATTAATAAATATAAAATCTTATTTATTTACATATATAAGTATTCTATAACTAAACACTATTAGAGTTTTTACAATCACAATTGTACTCTTCATCGCAATGTTATACTTCCTCCTTTACGACAAAAAGAACAAAAAATTTGGTCTGCAATCGCTGCAGTCACAGGCTCGACCCCAATCACAATTAGGCCTGTTTACTCTAGAAAGGTATAACATGAAATAACTACCTGATCCTTAGGTAGTGTCTTTTATTCAATTATATCTGCCAGCCTAAGCTCTTCAATTATTTCACAAAATTCTTCATCTTCTCTGTCAAGTTGTTTTAATCGTTCCACAAGTACATTTGGGTCTGTCCAATTCTGGAGTATATTATTTACAGGGTAACGTCGTGTACTAATAGTAGTTGTTGGGGGTCTATTTTCTGAATTAAGTTTTGTTTTAACGAGGTCTTTGTTCATATATGCCATGTTTTCCGAAATACCTCGTATATTTCCCACAACTGATCTTGGTAGTGTACTTTTCAAATTTCCGCGGGTACGTTTGGTGCTTCTAAATAATGGTTTAATTATTTTATTGAACTTAGTTGAATTTAACATGTCTTTTAATCCTCTTTCCCCAAAAAAACAACAAAAAACACAAAAAATACTTACATAAATATTATTCCTCCCTAGGCGTCGGAGGGACCCAAGAACCATCCCCGATGTGGAAAGAATATTCATGGGCACCCCATGTGTAAAGATCACCAGAGTATGTGCTGTCAGCGGGGTTCTGTAGATGATACGTAAAGTGTTTTACTAAAACATCATCTATAAAACACGTTATTTGTACTACTAGTCCTTCACTTATGTCTTCGTACCTATTTTTTAGTTAATAAAGGTTATTTAGGGGCTTCTATGTACGCGTATGAACGTCAATGATTACGACTATTGGTTGTTTATGGTCGCTTATACACATCTATGATTACGACTATTGGTTGTTTATGGTCGCTTATACACATCTATGATTTACACATTTGGGCGCCTATGGTCGCCTATGGTCACTTATGGTCGCTTATGGTCGCTTATGCGCGGCTATGTTTTACATATATGATCACTTATGGTCATCTATGGTCATGTATGAACCTGTCCGAGTACATACCGAGGTTATAAATAGGGGTGTACACAATAGTTTTTTCATTCGTTACCATGACATTGCGTAAGCAACACGTATTAGAGCTCGCAAGAGCTATTCGTGAAAAATACAATGCGCTCAGACAATACGAGCGTGATCGAGAAGAACATCTCGAAAATATATTTAAACCCGTAACAGAACCGTTAAAACAAATAAAAAATACCTTAGTACAAGGTGAACCGTCTTCACACGAAATTAAAACTACGAAAGAAACACCTTCCCAACAGCCAAGAAATGATGTGCCCCCTATAAGTGAAGAGAATAATTCCTATTTAGATACATATTGGAAAACTTGTGATGATTATGATAACGCCTTTGGCCCCGTTTATGATGGCTCGCAATGGAAATTAGGTAATAAAGAACTTAAGTTTGACGGTCAAAATATTTCGCTAACCGATGCAAAGTTTAAAGGAACTTCTGGTCTATATTCGCTTTTGTTTGCTAAAAATCCAAAGGATTTTACGCCCGAAGATCATCAAAATTATAAACAAATGTTGGAATTAACAGGTGTGCATCGCAATCGCCGAGGACATTTAAAACACCAGTCATGTCCAACTAAGTTCAATAAAATAATTAAACCATTATTTAGAAGCACCAAACGTACCCGCGGAAATTTGAAAAGTACACTACCAAGATCAGTTGTGGGAAATATACGAGGTATTTCGGAAAACATGGCATATATGAACAAAGACCTCGTTAAAACAAAACTTAATTCAGAAAATAGACCCCCAACAACTACTATTAGTACACGACGTTACCCTGTAAATAATATACTCCAGAATTGGACAGACCCAAATGTACTTGTGGAACGATTAAAACAACTTGACAGAGAAGATGAAGAATTTTGTGAAATAATTGAAGAGCTTAGGCTGGCAGATATAATTGAATAAAAGACACTACCTAAGGATCAGGTAGTTATTTCATGTTATACCTTTCTAGAGTAAACAGGCCTAATTGTGATTGGGGTCGAGCCTGTGACTGCAGCGATTGCAGACCAAATTTTTTGTTCTTTTTGTCGTAAAGGAGGAAGTATAACATTGCGATGAAGAGTACAATTGTGATTGTAAAAACTCTAATAGTGTTTAGTTATAGAATACTTATATATGTAAATAAATAAGATTTTATATTTATTAATAAATATTTTTTCTGATTTAAAACGTTTTATTTTTTATCCTTTTTTAATATCATTATGACACAACGTCAGCGTGTCATTCCGCAATTTATTTTACAAGCTGTAATTTTTCTTATCTAATAACATGATTTTTTTTTGCCACATTTTCCATTAAAATATACGAACTTTTTCAAATTATCGCGATTTTCTTATCATCGTTTCCGGTTTTGCGCACGGCTCTACACTTTTCCCACAATTTTACAAGCTTTTCAAAACTATAACAATTTTCTTATCTATATTTCAGCCGTTGCACACGCCACGAAATTTTTTTTCGACCATTTTGTAGTCTCCTAAATTTTTTCAGATTTACCAGAAACAGAATTTGAGTATTTTAAGTAAACCAGTAATTAAAATTATTACTTTGCAGGTGTAGCGTGCTTAAAAGAGATTCCCTAAAATAAATTTTATAAATGAATCATATTCACAGCTGATAAACAGCTCGCTATAAAGCTTATCGAAATTGTAAAAGTGAGGTTATCTAACCACAGTCCGATCATATGTTATAAAATCGAGAAATAATACCTATATTTTTATATATGATTCACGGTGGCAATCCCCTGATAAAATAATATATAATTTAAAACGGTTTTGTATAAACTCACCTGGGAAAGATATTTTCTCCTGAGAAGATCACGTGACGTCGGCAGACCACGCCCCTTTTTTCTCTCTGTATAAAACAGCTAACGGCTGCTCAAACTCATTTTCTTTCCTGCTCTCGGCGTGTTCAGACGTGTCTCCTGCTCTTGCGGTAAGCCTAAAAATATTTTGAGTCTTTTTTTGATTTTTGAAAATTTTGAGTTTTTTGATTTTCGAAAAATGTTTAACAATGGAAAACAAACCTTGGTCTTTTAAAAATCTATCAAAGAAATATATTAAAAAATTTAACGCTTTTCTATCTACATATCAGTATAATTTAAATAAAGATATTAAATATGGTGGTGGTTTAGGAGCTGAAAAACAGCTTTTACGTAACAGTTTACAAGAGGTCATAGACCATTCTAAAAAAGAAGCTAATTATGTAAAGGGTGATAAAATCAGGGTCATTATTCAAAACTCTGGTTTTAATAATCCGATAAGTACGGAAACGGTTACTAAGCTTAATACCGATACTCTTTTAGATCTCGTCGAAAACATCGTTACGTCAGATCAGAATGTCGATATTAAAGGTACAACCTTCGACGTACAGATATTTAAAGTACCACGCGGTAAAGGTCATAGTAAAAAAATAATTAATTTAGCAGAAAATCGTATATCAAAAAGAAGTATTACAAGGATAAACAACAGTGATGCTTTGTGCGGTGCTCGTGCTATAATAGTAGCCCTTACATATCACACCAATGAAATCTTGGGTAAAAAACTATCGGCATCAGACATAAGACACATTAGATTGGGTAGATCTATACAAACTAACCTAGCCCGTTCATTATGTCGTAGACTGGGCGGTGACTACGTATGTGGGTTCTCTTTACAAGATCTTAAACGAGCAGAAGAGTTATTAGATGTACAGATTAAAATTATTTGTGCTGAAAATTTCAACACAATTATTTACGAGGGTAAGGAAAAACCTGTAAAATTATACTTGTATAAAAATCACAATCATTTTGATGTTATAAGTAAGATGGCTGGTTTTCACGGCCGTAACTATTATTGTTATAAATGTGACACGTGCTACGATCATAAACAAAAACATAAATGTAAAAAATTACCGAAATGTAACTTGTGTAATATGCAACAGCATGGCATCGATAGTAAAAACAAAATCTTTTGTGAAAACTGTAACAGGTATTGCTATAATCGCGAGTGTCTGTCTAATCACGAAGAAGTTTGTAAAAAGGTATACAGGTGTACAGGGTGCAACAAGTTTCTTAGTCGTGAAAAATTTCACAAGTGTGGTTTTTCATACTGTAGAAACTGCGACGATTTTGTAGAGACTAATCATCAATGCTACATGACTAAGAAACCTGCCAAAGGAGGTATATGTAACGTGCCCTGTGAATGCAACGGTCGTAGCATTGGAATGAATAAGGGTTGTAAATATAATAAATATAAAAAAACTTCACCTATTTGCACAGAACCTTGTACTTGTAATGGTATGTCAGAAGATAAAATACAGAGGTGTACCTACAACGAAAAGTATATTTTCTTCGACTACGAAGCTATGCAAGATACCGGTATACATATACCTAATTTAGTAATAGCCCACGACTTTGATGGTATCAAATATACTTTTACAAATAATGACGAATTTTGTCAGTGGCTTATATCCGAAAAACATCGAGGATATACAGCGGTTGCTCACAATGCAAAAGGTTACGATTCATATTTTATTTTGAAATATTGTGTGGAGAACACAATAAAACCTTTCACTATTTACAACGGTTCTAAATTAATGTTGTTAGAAGTTCCTCACATAAAGTTGAAAATAATCGATAGTTCAAACTTTGTGGCTGGTCCTCTAGCAGCATTTCCAACAACATTCGAATTAAAAGAATTAAAAAAAGGTTATTTTCCACATTATTTTAATACAGTGGAGAACCAAAATTACGTAGGCCCCCTACCAGATGTTGAATATTATGGGGTTAGCACTATGAAAGTTAAACAATGAAATGAGTTTTTAGAATGGTACAAAGAACATAAAAATGATATCTTTGACATGCAGAAAGAAATACAGGCCTATTGCGATTCCGACGTTGATATTTTAAGAAGAGGTTGTTTGACATTTAGGAAAGATTTTTTGGAAATAGCCAACATTGATCCGTTTCAATACCTAACAGTAGCCAGTTTATGTATGGGTATTTTCCGTTCTAAATACTTGGTACCTAAAACAATAGCTAGTGTAGAGGATGAAAGAAAAGAACAGTTTAGCCAGATCTCTATTACGTGGTTAAACCAGTACCCTAACGTACGTCACGCTTTAAATGGTGGTGAAGTAGTTATCTGCGGAAAACCCGTGGATGGATTTCTTGAGGCGACAGAAAAGCCGACAGTTTTCCAATTTTCCGGCTGCTACTGGCACGGGTGCCCTAAATGTTACAATCCCACAACTATTAATAAAGTTAATAACGAAACCATGGAAGACCTTTATGAAAAAACAAGACGTAGAAGTCAACAAATTATAGATGCTGGCTACAATTTAGTTGAAATGTGGGAATGTGATTGGCTCAAATCTGCTGAATTTAAAAAAGCTAAACCTGTAGAATTTGATGAGTCTTTAAAGCCTAGAGATTCATTCTTTGGAGGCCGAACCAATGCTGCAAAATTAAAGGTAACAGGTAAAAAACTCAGGTACATTGATGTGGTTTCCCTGTATCCAACCGTTAATTATATGGATTTCTATCCAGTAGGATTTCCCGTAAAAATATTTAAACCCGAAACATATGATCCTACATGGTTCGGGTTGATAAAATGCACTGTTTTACCTCCTCGTGAGTTGTATCACCCTGTATTACCGGTGAAAACTACAAAATTAACATTTGCCCTCTGTCGTACCTGCATGGAAAACAATACGTCGGTATGTACTCATACAGACTCAGAACGTGTGTTTACAGGTACTTGGACCACTTTGGAAATAAATAAAGCAATAGAAAAAGGATACAAAATTATCAATATATCCGAAGTGTGGCACTTTGAACAAAAAACGAATGAGTTGTTTAAAGGATATGTAAGGGATTTTATGAAAATCAAGTTAGAAACGAGCCCGCATAGCTATGAATCAAACGAAGCATATGCCAAAGCCATCAAAGAAACAATGGGCATCGAACTGGATATTAACAACATTAAGTCCAACCCCGGTAAGAGGGCTATTGCCAAAATAGTTTTAAATAGCTGCTGGGGTAAATTCGGTCAAAGAACTAACATGAGTGTGTCTAAATATATCACAGATACCAAAGATTGGTATGACATATTATTGGACGATAAAATAAATATATCTAATTGTGTTTTTATTTACGATGACATTGTTCAAGTCACCTATAAATACAAAGATCAGTTTTACGAAGATCCGAAATCTACCAATATTTTTATAGCGACATTCACTACATCCAACGCACGTCTCAGGTTGTACGAAATGTTAGATAAATTAGGTGAGGCTGTAGTTTATTACGATACTGACTCTATTGTTTATATAGACGATGGCCAAAATACCGTACCCACAGGCGAGATGTTGGGTGATTGATTTAGATTTAGACTTTTAAGATGAATAAGTTTTATAGTTATTGTTACAAAACCTCAATACGATTAGTAGGTATCCTCACTACTTGGCAACATCTCGCATTTTTCAATAGTTATTGTTAGGTAAAAAATATTACAGCTATAGATTTATATGTGTGTTGTACAAAACTTTTAACAGCTGTAGCAATGTTTTATTTCTATCGGCATAATTTGATTTAAAGAAATGACAACGTCTGTATCAAAAACACCTTATCGGGTTGAGGAGGAGGTGGCAACGTCGCTTTGGAGTAAAATATTCATTGTTCGTTGAAACCTCGAATATCGTTTCTTTATTCCTGTTTCAGATAGATAACACAATAATACCCCGTTATATACAAAGTACTCATTTCTTATCATTTCAAAAGATTTAATTTTATATCACAAATTTATTTACAATATTATCAATTTTTAGGTTCACCTTGAAACAAAAACTGCAATTTTCCCATGCACCAATGCAGCAAAGGCATGCGGAAGCGAAACCGCGAAAACCGTAAATTATTTGCAAGCTGGATATTCAGGAGACTACGACTAGCCTTGAACACATTTTATATCAAACACAAAATGGTATTTCTGTTATTTGTTCATTAATGATAAATAATTTTACATTTTATATTTAAGCGCCAAAACGATAATAATTACTAGGTCTGTGGTTTTTAAATAGCTCGACTTTTATCACTTTCTATAAGCTTTTATTTTTCGAACGATAATAAATGCAAGATTTCTGTACACTACGAACAACCTTAAAACTCTCCACCTGCCAGCCGCGCTAGTGACGTCATCTGTATTTCTTGGAAGGGCTATTTTTAGAACACCTGGCGCCCTGGGGAGACGGTGGGGAGGGGAGGGGGAGGGGCGGGGCAAATCTAGTAACTTTTTTAGTAACTTTTCTTGTAACTAAAAGATGTATACATCAGCCCCTTCTACAAAATATTTACGTAATATAATATCTTATAGCCTGTGTTTTTTTTAATGCACTCCGCTTACAAAATATTCAAAAATATCCTAATTGATATCGTGTGTTCAGTGTGGACAAATGTAGCTAAAATATCTACATAACACCTGCAATCCGACCAATAATAACAGAGATGCAAGTGTTCTTATGACATCCTGTATAACGATCGAACGTGTCCATCCTGTATATTGATCGTGACCTAACGCAAATATTATATGTTACAAGCCACCCGGTACCAAATTCTTAGTAATATTTCAACATAAGTTACTTTTCCGGTACGGCACTGGCGAGAGCTGATAAGAACCGATAAGCGGCACGACACTGACCACATCCTGAGCTGATAAGAGTCGGCGGGCTGTCTGGCTGAAGTGCAGCTACGCCTACTATTGTGCAAGGAGAATCATTTCATTTATTCTTGCAAAAAATTCATTGACCTCCCAGTAAACAGCCGCTTTTCTGAAATGAAACGTTATAATCTGTGCACAAATTGCCTTCGCCCTGGTCATCGAACATCAGATTGTAAATCAATACACATTTGTGAAACTTGCCGTGGTAAGCATCATTCAATGCTTCACATGCAAGCAGACAGAGTTAATCCGTCAATTCTAGATTTTTTAAATTTTTTATCTGAAAGATGTAGATTTTTAGAATCACTCGACTTTAAACTTCAACAAAAATAGTATGAGAAAAAATTCGATAAATCTCATGATCATAAAATATTATCGCATATTAGCCAAACGGGAAATTCATGTCCATTGTGCAAGGAGAATCATTTCATTTATTCTTGCAAAAAATTCATTGACCTCCCAGTAAACAGCCGCTTTTCTGAAATGAAACGTTATAATCTGTGCACAAATTGCCTTCGCCCTGGTCATCAATCATCAGATTGTAAATCAATACACACTTGTAAAACTTGCCGTGGTAAGCATCATTCAATGCTTCACATGCAACCAGGCAACCATTCACAATATAGAACCTCCAATTCAAACAATAACCGTTCAAGTCTATCCAATCCAATTAAAACTCATGCTCATATAAACGAACCAAAAGCGATGTTGCCAAATCGCAACCAGAATTCTAGTAACACCATGTCGCCAATCTCCAATCAAAGCTTTAGCAACGCCATGTTGCCGGACCCTCATGTGAACCCAAATGAAAATGCATGTAGCTTCTCATGCAGTAACCAAAACCCAAGTACTTCAGTGTTATTATCCACAGTACTAATAAGCATTTATAACCAGAATAATGAACCTATACCCTGTCGAGCCATTTTGGATAGTGGCAGTCAATCCAATTTTGTAACCCAAGATTTATTCAACCTATTAAATCTGCCCTATGAATCTGTGAACATTCCAGTTGCAGGCATCAATGAAAAAACCACAAATATTTGCAAACGTGTTAAAATTGAAATAACATCATCCTATAAAGGTTTCACTTTCAAAATTCCGGCTTTAGTTATAGACAAAATAACTAATTTTGTTTCTCAGCATCCAATTGATACGTCTAGACTAAACATACCGGCAGATATACCTCTAGCTGATGACGAATTCTATAAACCTTCTACTATAGACGTTCTCATAGGCGCTGGGCTATTCTATGACATTTTAGGTTCCGGTCAAATAAAATTGGGCAAAAATAAGCCTGTAATCCAGGAAACAAAGCTAGGTTGGGTAGTCGGCGGACCAATAACATTTGTAACAACTGTTGGCCCCACATCATTTCTTTCATTCACTCGTACAAATGACTTGCAAAATTCCTTGGAGAGATTTTGGAGCCTAGAAGAGCTTCCACAACCCAATCTAAAACATCTATCTCACGAGGAACAACAATGTGAGGCTCATTTCGAGTCCACAACTACCAGAGATGAATCCGGACGATTCCAGGTTAGCCTACCTTTAAAATTAAACGTAAATTCCCTAGGTGAATCTTTTGACACGGCAATAGAACGGTTTTATACCTTAGAGAGAAAGCTTAACAAACATTCTATTTTAAAGGAATATTATTCCAAATTCATGATGGAATACATTGACCTAGGTCACATGTCAGAAATTACTCCTGAACCTCATTCAGATTCGATCTACCCTGCGAATTACCTACCCCATCACAGTGTGGAGAAACAAGACAGCTTAACCACTCGTCTGCGAGTCGTTTTTGACGGCTCGGCAGCCACTTCTTCTGGTATTTCTATAAATGACGCTCTGATGATTGGACCCACTGTCCAGAATGATATTTTTTCTATTCTTCTACGCTTTCGCCAGCACAACTTTGTGCTCATTGGCGACATAGCAAATATGTACACGCAAATCCTCATTAGTCCAGAACAGCGCAACCTACAGTGCATAGTATGGCGTGACGACTCCAGCAAACCCCTTCGACATTATTGTCTAAACACCGTAACTTACGGCCTGTCCAGTTCCTCATATCTTGCGACCAGATGCTTAAAACAGGTATCATTAAACCATGAGAATGATTTCCCTGATGAAAGTCGTGTCATCTCATTTGATTGTTATGTCGACGATATTCTCACAGGTGCTTCCAGCTTAGAAAAGCTCATGCTTCCTATTAATGACGATTACAATGACTGTTCTCAGTAGTCTCAGTAAGCTGATGTTTTAACATGTGTTTTAGAAACTTTGATTCTTCTTTATCCTCATGTCAGTCTTTCATTAATACTATTAGTTTGATTACTTCATAACCTTGTCAATTAACATTGTTTAAATTAATTTTGTTAACTGAGTGACAACTTTTACCATAGCTTTAAGGACAGTTTATTGAAAGATATCGTTCCCAGATACTTTCAAGGGCGGCGGTATGTACGATACTTGGTATCTTTTTAGTTTTATTTTTTTACCATTGACGCTGCAAATTGACTGGGCAAAGGTGATTACCAATCCGCGCCCGTCCAGCTCACACCGGTCGTGCTGCAACGACTAGCCTCGAGACGAGAAAATCGATTTTCAAGAGAGAGTGCCGCGAGTAATGTCGAGAGAGAATTGTCAAAACTGACAGAATGAAAAAAGTCAAGTAGAAACTCAATAATTTTGAATGCAAAAAGTTAGTCACTCAGTAATTTATTGTGGTACATAATGTGTTTTTCACCAGCATTGTAAACCAAGAAAATGAAATAAATAGGTGTAAAATTGACTAAATACCACGTAATTTTGGAATTATTTCTGGTTCCTCACGAAAGGAGTCTGTGAAACCTGAAGGTCAGATTCCGGCCTACAGAACAGGACACAGAAAAGTGGGCAAGGCCGACTCAGGTCCCCAACACCATCGAAAAAGAAAGGTCCAATTATTTGGTCTTTAAATATTCCGCACCACACATTGACCTTCTCAGAATATTGTCGTTTACAGTTTATCGTCCAATGTGGGACTTCAGTAACCCAGTACCGTATGTTTTGAAATGAAACGACCCCATATGCTGAAAACGTAGCTTCATCACTGTAGAGAATTTATTTCAAAAAATGTCTATTGTTAAGATAATCTCCTTGAGCCCATAAACAAAAATCCATACGTTAGTCTTTATCGCCAGGCTCTAAACTATGGAGAAATTTGGGTTTGAAGGCTTTCATTTTTTGCTTTTTGAGACTTCTTCGAATATTCTTTTTCGACAAATTTGAATCTAAACTAGCCAGTCTTAAACTTGTACGTGGATTATTTCTAAAATGGTTTAACACAATCCTGTCATGTTGAACATTCTTTCTTCTTACATTATTTTTCAAAATGTGCTTACTTACAGCTCCAGTTGCGTTAAACAATTTTCTTATTCTGAGTACAGAGCTAACTTAAATAAGGAGACGACCTTGGTGTCTATCGTTAAATATTCGGCATACTTCTCTAACGCTTCGGTTGTTGTCTCCACAATTTTTCAACCATTTCAATTCAGAGAAATAATTATTATTTTAATAACGAGTTCAATTAATGAAACTCAAATTATTATGACATTTGCACCGGAACCAAAATCAAATCCTGCTTTTTAATTTTGTTTAAATTACCTACAAAAAAATAAGAGTAAATACCAATCATAGGAAAATGTTTATTTAGCTACAAAGCTCGTTTTACAATAAAACGTAGTAGGTAGGAATAAAAAGGGCAGTGTTCTAATTAACCCTTTTTACGTGGGCTATTAGATGGAATGAAGGTTTGTGTTGTTATAAGATGTACTCGAAGGACCAATATGGTTGTTTTTCACTGATGTAATGATGTAATGTATGATGAAATTAAACACTTATGTCACTTTCGGTTTTATATTTGCATGAATTTATAATTTTATTTATTTTTGCGTAGACAATTAAGACTTCCCTTGAACACGCGATAACTCAGAGTATTTTGCACATACTATGATGATTTATTAGATGAATAAAGATTAAGCACACATGTTTGTTCCCGGTATAAAAACGCCGGGTGCCCTTATAAATTGAGTACCTTTGTGTACCACGTTACATGATGAAAGAGGAAAAATGTAACGTATATGGCGTATTTATACGTCGGTGGACGTAGGAGCGAGGAAGGAGCAAAATATTAGGATCTAGCCAATGGGATAAAAGAGTTTTAAAACGTAACGTTCGTATACAAGTGCAGTTGGCAGTTAGGGTGATTTTTTTGTGGGGCTTGAAATGTTTCGTAGATACAGATAACAGAGTTTGGAAGAGAGTTTTTATGAAGCGATAAGATGTCGGGTACTTTGAGATATTCTTTGGAATTTCAGAAAACGATATTTATCTGTATTTATTATGTGTTACTCACTTAAAATGACGTTTTTGTTGATGTGAGGAAATATTAAATGTTGAGAAGAAGGATATATTTAGTTATATGTTTTGAGCAGAATATTCGAATTGTAGTATACAGGGGAAGTTGAAATAAAATCACGGGAGAATTTGGTAATTTAAAACAAATTCGAACATATTGGGGGCGCGGGAAGAATGGAAGAAAGGTGAGAGATGGCTGCTCTCAGACATCGAATGCTGATGTTAGTGACAGGGTAGGTAGCGTGAGAGTGTGTAAAGTTTTGTGCAGGATTGTGAATGAAAGTGAATAATTGTGAATGTAACTATGTAAATAAATGTACAGGGGTTGTAAAGTTGGTGTCAGAGTGTTGTAAGGACTCTGACGTCATGAGTGTAAACGAATGTTTAGGGTTGATGTTAGAGTTGTAAGGAATCTAACGTCATGAATGTAACGAATGAACAAGACTTGAGATTAGGGTGTTGTAAGGACTCTAACGTCATGAAATGTAACGAATGAATAAGAGTTGATGTTAGAGTGTTGTAAGGACTCTAACTGAATGTAAGAATGAACAAGAGGCCTAGATGTATGCTAGTTCTTGTTTTGTAAGAGCACGAATGTAAGCAATATACTCTAGAAATGGACTAGAGTTGTAAACGATAAGAATGTAAGCAATATACTCTAGAAATGGACTAGAGTTGTAAACGATAAGAATGTAAGCAATGTACTCTAGAAATGGACTAGAGTTGTAAACGATAAGAATGTAGTAATATACTCTAGAAATGGACTAGAGTTGTAAACGATGAGAATGTATGTAATATAGAAGGAAAGAGAGAGCGTAAGTGATTGAGTACATGATTATGTTGTAGAAGAGTAAGGTTTGGGTTAAGTTTCATGAGAAATAAATATGAAGGAATAAGAGAGATAGGAAAGGGCCAAGTGGCAGTTTTTTTCGGGCCTACTGGATCTATGTACCATCGCAATTCGCCACCGGCAGAGGCTTACCCGGTCCGATTGGGGCCTAGCGACTTACGTCACGCCAAACGTCGACTCTAGGTTAAAGCAATTGTGGTACCAGTTTGTTTAAGGAGTTACGGTCCAGGAACCTCGGGCATATGTAAACAAAAAAGGGGACCAAGTTGTGAAGGGGTGTGAAATTCCATGAGAAAGCATGGAAAGCTCATGTGGGTGTTTTTCCGGGTTTTTACTGTATCAGAATGAATGGTGCTGGGTAAGAAAGGGAACGTTTTTCTTCGGAGAATGTGAAAACTCCAACGTAGCTTGCGCTACTCCCTTTCTACGCGGAGGAATGAATTGTACAGTGATGGTGATTGTAAGAGAGTAATGTTTTAATGTTTGAAAAATTAATGTGTGATTAATTATTGATGTGACATGATCGTATAAGTACAAGTAATATGACCACCAATATAAGAGTAATTGTGAGAGAGATCCTCTTTACGTATAAGGTTGTTTATTTGTGCAACGAGAGAACGCTTTGTCACGTTGACAAGATATAAATGACGTTTCTTATTTATGTTTCTGAGGAATCAGGCATGGGTAACGGAATGATTTTGACAATTGGCCGGGTGTAAGTTCCTGAAGCGGTTTTGACTTGGACCGAACGGATTTTACCGTCTTTACCAACTGTGACGTCTGTTATCCGTGCTAAAGGCCATCGTAAGGGAGGGGAGTCATCGTCCTTGATTAAGACCATGGTTCCTATAGTGAGATCTTTAGATGGGGTAGTCCATTTGGGACGGTTTTGCAATTGGTTGAGGTAGTCGACTTACTACCGTTTCCAAAAGATTTGTTGAGCATGAGTGCATTGTTGCCAGAATTTTAATCGGTTTGTAGGGAGTGAGGATAAATCTTTGTCTGGAAGTGCCATTAGAGGTGTTCCTATGAGAAAATGGCCTGGGGTCAATGGCAGTAGGTCAGTAGGGTCAGTCGAAAGGGGATGTAAGGGTCGTGAGTTGAGAATGGCTTCTATGTGAGTCAATATGGTACTGAATTGTTCGAAAGTAAAAGTGGAGGTAGCAAGCAATTTTATTAGATGAGTTTCAACGCTTTTGACTCCGGCTTCCCAGAGACCACCCCAATGTGGGGATCTGCGGGGAATGAATTTCCATTCTATTGATGATGTAAGTGAGTGATCATATATGGGAGGAATTCTTAGTCAGGAAGTGAGATACTTCAGCAAGATAATGATTAGCACCAACAAAATTCGTGCAACTGTCGCTGTAAATTACAGATGGAAATCCTCGTCTAGCAGTGAAACGTTTCAATGAAGCGATAAAGGAATCTGTGGACAGATCAGAGACTAGCTCAAGATGAATTGCCTTTGTCGAGAAGCATATGAATAGGGCGATGTAAGAGAGTGTGCTCATGAGACTAGAGCAAGTACGAGTGCGTGCAACAACAAGTGAGTAAGAGTAAGTACGAATGAATGTGAATGCAAATGTAAGTAGTAGTATGTACGAATAAATGTAAAAGTATTATGAATATGAGCTTTGAGTGCCAATATGAGTATGAGTATAAGTATGATTGAGGTGCAATTGTATGCGAGGGCAAGTAATGAGGTAAGTGTGAGTTAGCATAAAAGTAAATGTAAGGTAGTGACCACGAGTGTATAAGTATGATGAGAGAGTTTTTTTTCTAACTCTTTTGAGATTGTTTTTGTATATGTTTTTCTGATTATAGATGTTTGTGTTAAGGAGACCCGACTCTTTTGCGGGTAAGAATGAGTTTTTAAAATGTTTTAATTAATGTAAGGGAGAGTTATCTCTGTTCTCGTCAAGAAAAAGAGGGTAAGATATGTATATAATGTTTTTGTCAAGTCGTTTTATATTCAAAGTGTCGTCAATGTGATTGTTTTGGTAACATATGAGTAAGGGGGGATGCCGTTTTCTTCTAAACGTCACCCAAGTGTTTATATTATCCAAGTATCATCTTCTTCAACCATGTATCTTCTTTTTTGACCAACTATCATCTTCTTTTCAACCATGTATCTTCTTCTTCAACCAAGTATATTCATCTATTCAACCAAGTATCATCTTCTTTTCAACCATGTATCTTCTTCTTCAACCAAGTATCTTCATCTTTTCAACCAAGTATCATCTTCTTTTCAACCATGTATCTTCTTTTTCAACCAAGTATCTTCATCTTTTCAACCAAGTATCATCTTCTTCTTTTTAACCAAGTTATCTTCTTCTTTTCAATACCTTTATCCAGGTATTCACATAAGAGTAATTTTCATGTCAAAGTGTCTAAGCTTTTTTAATCGTCCAGGGTTTTAAATGTTAAAGTATTTGTTTCTCAATGTCTAAGTATAAGTTTGAGTTTTTCACAAAGTTTTTTTGTTTTTCTTGAGTGTCAAGTATATAAGTATCACTGTCCTCTTCCAGAGGACTGAAGGATTTGTTTTCTTGACGAGAAAGAGTTTAGGTAATGAATGAGTGCTATCATGCACTGAAAGAGCGTTGAGTATGAAAGTGAATCGTTTATTCGAGTGTAAGTGTTGGTTTGAAAATTATTTATTTATGAGTTAAGAGTGTTTTGTGAATTAAGAGTGTTTTTGAGGGTAAGTTGTGATTTGAAAGTGGTGTGGTCACACCAAAAGAATGAGTATAATGAGTATGAGAGGGGTTATCCGTAAGGTATTGTGAATGAGTCTTGTCCAGAACAGTACGTTTCTTGACGATAATATTCTGGAGATTGTTGCATTGGTGGTGAATGGTTAGGGTTTATATTCAGAGATCTCAATGATGTGTTTTGTTTGTGAATATGAGGGGTTAAGTGAAGTGAAGTATGGTGATTGTTTCTGCAAATGGCACATACACCGGTAGACGAGCAATGGGTGAACGTGTGTCTGGAGCCCAGACATGCTGTGCACATTTTGTTATTTGGTATATATTTTTTGCGGTCAAGTGTAGAGAGTATTCTGAAGTGTAAGCAAGAATAAATTTTATGACCTGCTTTGTTACAGAATGAGCATGTTGAAATGTTGATAGGGTTAGAGCTATGAGTTGTACTACAAGAGAGCTGATTAAAGGTGTCCCTTTTAAGTGAGTTGGGTAACGAATGATCAACGAGTGAAGGTTGAGTTGAAGGTAGGGTTGCGAGAGAGTGTAGGTTGCATGGTTCATTTAATATGGAATGAAAGGAATGGGTCATGGCGATGATCGGAGTGTCATTTCTATCGACAGATCTTGTGTCAGAGTTTTGTATGGATGGGTTGTCTGAATTAAGCAAGGTATGATGTCGTTTTGGACAGATTAAACAGGTTTTTACCGAGATGCAATTGGATATTGAGTGTTTATAGCCTAGGCACGTAAAGCACATTTTATTGTCTCTAATGTATTTAGTTCGATCAGGGATAGAAAGCCGTCCGAATTGGGAACATCCATGAATTTTATGGCCTGTTTCCTCGCAAAATGAGCATGTTGAAGATGGATAATTGGAAGTAGGTTATGCGCTAGATGAAGGTTGGTTGCGTTGACCATTGTTTTGATGTGGGTTTTGTTCGGGATACGAATGTTGGTTCGCAATTAATGCTACTCTGATGGTGGGTGTGGTCACATTAGAAGACTGGTTACGATGATGGGATGTATCGGGTTTGGGATCTTGGGTTAACAAGTTTTCCAAGACCGTACATTTTTTTTCCAAAAAGTCCAAAAAAGTATCACTAGCAATTAAATTTTGATCAGTCTCTTTTTCTTCAAGAGATCTTTTTGTATTATAATCTAATTTTGTTTTTAATATGTGAACGATTAGTGCATCAAATAACTCTTCCTTATTGATATTTAGATTTAACAATGACTTTACGATAGATCTAGCTTCGGACGTAAATGTTCTTAATTGTTGGGCAGTACATTTTGAGATGTTATTACATGCTGTCAAACGGTTAAAATGGGCAGTAACAATCTGCCGTGTATTATTATATTTAGAATTCAATAAATCCAACGCTACATCAAAATTGGTTTCATTTACCTGTAATTGAGAAATTAAATTGAGCGGGTCACCTTTCAAGTATGATTTCAAATAGTAGATTTTTTCAGTTTTTGGTGTAAGCCGGGTGTTATTCACTATTACTGCATTAAAAAGATCTATAAAGGCAGTGTATTTAGTGCTATCTTCTGAGAAAATCGGTATTTCTATGGAAGGTAATCTAATATGAGTTTCACTCTGAGACTGTACAGTTAATTGATTAGTTTGATTGAATTTAGGGTTTAATTTTTCGAAAGCATTTTGTAGTTTGCAGTGTAATGAGTAATATTTTTCATCAATCTGACTTCTATCGTCGAATTCTAATTCAGTATCTACGGCTATGGTTTCAATTTGGTCTTGAATCTCAGAGTATTCAGAGTAATATTTTTCTAAGTTGTCTATTCGGGATTTTAAAGCATACTTGTCTGACTCGTCCAGATTGCTATGGAACCAGTTGTAAATGCAAGTAATTGCTGCTTTGCAACTAGCTCGTTGCGTCTTTAATGAATCCATTTTGTAAATGATGTATTAATTATATGGTTAACATGAAATGTAAATCAATGGCTATGTTTGAACAACGCTTATTTTGTATCAGCGTAATATATTTTTTTATATATACTTGCTACCAGCCGTGCCTTTGTTCAGTTTTCTACGGCTTGTTGCAAGTAAAATTGACACTGTAATTGTACCTGGTTTTCTCACACAACAATACCGACTAGTATTATCATAGTTCCATAACAATCTTAATATGTAATTATTTAAGCGACACTGTACAATGAATGTATGTTACATAAAAAATATCAAATCACTTTGTCAAATGGTGTTATTATAATCAAACACATCCAGGTGTAATTATTTAAATCACGAAGTCTCAGTTAAATTTCAAGTTCAGTAATCAAATAAAGAGTTCTTGCTTTAATAATAAATACCTTAGTTGTTTGTTGACACTGACCTCTATATTTGATAGCTGTTGCAATCTGGACTATCTTCTCTTCACTGATTCAATCCGGCTTCGAATGACCATGTCCTAATTAACCCTTTTTACGTGGGCTATTAGATGGAATGAAGGTTCGTGTTGTTATAAGATGTACTCGAAGGACCAATATGGTTGTTTTTCAATGATGTAATGTATGATGAAATTAAACACTTATGTCACTTTCGGTTTTATATTTGCATGAATTTATGATTTTATTTATTTTTGCGTAGACAACTAAGACTTCCCTTGTACACACGCGATAACTGAGAGTATTTTGCACATACTATGATGATTTATTAGATGAATACAGTTTAAGCACACATGTTTGTTTCCAGTATAAAAACGCCGGGTACTCTTATAAATTGAGTACCTTTGTGTACCACGTTACATGATGAAAGAGGAAAAATGTAAGGTATATGGCGTAATTATACGTCGGTTGACGTAGGAGCGAGGAAGGAGCAAAATATTAGGATCTAGCCAATGGGATAAAACAGTTTTAAAACAAGTGAAGTTGGCAGTTAGGGTGATTTTTTTGTGGGGCTTGAAATGTTTCGTAGATACACATAACAAAGTCTGGAAGAGAGTTTTTATGAAGCGATAAGATGTCGGGTACTTTGAGATATTCATTGGAATTTCAGAAAACGATATTTATCTGTATTTCTTATGTGTTAGTAAAGTTAAAATAACTTTTTTGTTGATGTAAGGAAATATTAAATGTTGAGAAGAAGGATATATTTAGTTATATGTTTTGAGCAGAATATTCGAATTGTAGTATACAGGTGAAGTTTAATAAAATCACGGGAGAATTTGGTAATTAAAAACAAATTCGAACAGGCAGTATCGAAATTTTGTGATCAAATAAAAAAACAGTTTAGAATGTGATGTTGAAAAATGAAAATAACGTAACGCTTGGGGGGATGTACTATACCAATGACAGGAGATTATGTTAGTGGTTTTTAAGAGTGCTCTTTACAATGGGGTCAAAATGTAAATATAGACGTACGCTACTGACACAAAACCAAATATTGACAAGGGCAACCACTCAACTATAGTCTGTTTCTTATTGTCTGACAGCACGCGAAAAGGTCACAGATGCTAGTCAGGTAGTAAAGCATAAGCGTCACAGTTCATCTAAGGAATTTATTTATTATTTAATTTTATACCCCATCTGATATATGAAGGTAATATAAATGTAAATTCGGTTAGTTAAAACAACTAACTGACCTTCATACATCTGTAGAGTACATACAGTTAAAACAATAAATTATTTTTGAAATAATCTTGTAATGCAACTATTCTGACTGATGTTTCATTAATTATCTTGAGAATTTGAAGCAGGTCAATTCTTGGGAGACATATTAACAAACCATTTACCAATTCATTCTCCAGATAATTACTTTCTGATTTTCGAAATGTTGATAATAACATTTCCAAGAAACATTACAATAGGGTCCTACTAGGGATTGTCCCAATGACTACTTAGAAATTTATTATATGTATTATATACGGTGAAACTTGGTCTCGCCCAAATTTGTATAATTTGTTTTGCTTAGAGTCGCTTATGTTCCATAAGTGTTAGCTGTGTTGTGAAAAATGTCTTCAAGTTTTACCCCAGTAAAGCGTAAGAGCGTACGTAGCTTACAAACGAAGACTGTAGTGTTAAATGAGCATGATGCTGTTGTACATCAAATGCCGGCTGCTACTGTTGGATATATAGTTTTGACATGTTCCAATATGACAGGAGTTAATGAATCTACTATTTACATGCTTCTAAGAGAGAGGAAACATGGAAATATATCTCCACCTAAAAAGTCAACTGGAAGAAAACCATTTGACCTTGATGAACATATGCAAAATACAATAAGACGGAAAGTACATGAATTATATTTTAAAAAAGAGATCCCAACCCTCGACATAATTCTAAGAATGGTGAAGGAGGACGAGAATTTGCCTGACATAGGGCGAAAAACTTTGTGGAAAATATTACACAAATTATATTTCACTTGGGAGAAGCAAAGTCGCAAATCAGTGCTAATCGACAACGAAGAAATAATATGTTGGAGACGCCAGTATTTACGAGATATCCGAAAATACAGACAGGAGGGAAGACAAATCTATTATCTAGATGAGACATGGCTCAATGAAGGACATTCAGTGGAAAAAATATGGCAGGACAAAAGTATTCAAACCAGTTGTCAAGCTTTCATAGGAGGTTTATCTACTGGGCTGAAAACTCCTATCGGTAAAGGTCGCCGACTAATAATAACGCATATTGGATGCAATCAAGGGTTCGTTGAAGGTGGTTTACTGGAGTTTCAGTCAACATCGAGCTAAGACTATCATGAAGAAATGACTGCAGGTGTATTTTACACAAATGGTCGAATCAATTCCAAATAATGTTGTAATCGTTATGGACAATGCCACTTATCATTCGAGATTAACAGAAAATCTTCCATCTACCTCTTGGAGAAAAGCTGGTATTAGAAACTGGTTAATCGTAAATGATATATCATTTGAAGAGGATATGTTGGAAAAAGAACTTTTAAAGGTTGCTTCAGATCACAAGCTACAATTTAAAAAGTTTGTTATTGATGGGTTAATATGGGCCCAAATGAAAGGTTATGTAGCTGGACATAATAAAATATTTAAAATGAAAGATGTTCGTGAACTCATGAAGTACTCATTGACAACAATAACTGAAGAGAACTGGAGAGATGCTGTGAACCATGTAATTAAAGAGGAAGAGAAAATGTGGGTTTTAGATAACCTCATAGAACAAACTATAGATTGAATTTTATATTTCCTATAAATGGTATGTTTACTTTACTTACTATACATTAATTCATTGTCAATAAACTTGAATTATTAGAATTGAACTATATATTATTTCAATAATTCAATTTAATAAAAATGAAAATGTAACTTGTTAATAGGCCTAAACGAATGAATTTTATTTCAACTGTAATGTTGACCGAATCTAATTAAATAAGTAAAATGAGCTAATATCGTAATCTCCGCCACTGCCGCAATGTTTATCCTTTTGCTGGCATTGTTCAGTTTTATTACCATATTGTATTTTGAGCTGAAACAGGGATGTACAGATAACCAATACAGACACCTACTTGTTTTGCATTAAAATTTTAATATTTACTTGTAAAATTCTTAGGATCACTCTGTAAGAGATAATTTTCTATTTGAATATTTTATGAGGCTACTGTGCTGACAGACATTAAGAAATAGACTATAATTGTTTTTTACTGAACACCAAAATGTGGAGTTCATACAACGTCGACTACCGAGTATACGGGGCCGTTCAAAAATCAAAAAAATAATTTTTTACGACTTACATCTCAGACACCGGTGAAGTGACATTACTCAAAATTTTGATCTAGGGGTTTCAAGGGATACTCTTTACAGTGGGGTAACCGAAAATTCAATAAAAAATCGCTTATAACGTTTTTGAAAAATCGACGTTTTGAAGCCCCCTAAAAATGTTCGCTGCTGATATTAATAAAATATTAATATGTTAAAATAGTCCTCTTGCCGACCTTTTTAAACCATCAAAATTTTAAGTTAATCAACTGTGAATTAAACGCTATAACTGGTTGTTGCGATTTTAAGTGGGTCACACTGTTTATTCTAAATCCAAAAATTTTTTCTCATGAAGTATTTTATTTCTCCCCACAACTACATAACAATGTCACTTCTAATATATAAATTCCCTCAACCATGTTTTTTGTGGGCTCTGTCATATTCACATCTCCAGAAGTCTTATTTTGAGATCCAAAATCCCTGTTTTGTATATTTCTGTTTCACATTTTTCAGAATGCTATTGCATAATTTCAATTATATAAAATAGATATATTGGAATAAAATTCATGAAATGGAGAGTTTTCAAATTTTCTTGTTGAGTCCACTCTTGAGTATACCAACTTCGGGATAGACTTGTGAGAATATTATACCTTTCAACAATATTCATACATTTGCTTTTGAAATAAACTTTGTTTTAGGTAACGACATCTGGACGAAACCGTCCAAAGTAGATGTGGACGAAGCAATTTGCTCCTGTGGAATCGGAAAACTATGGACAAACAAAATTGGATCGATAAAAACCTTACTCAGTAGTGATTTATACAACGTAGGAGACCCTTTATCATTTACCATTCCAGCTAGACATAGTAAATCTTTGGATCATTTACAAATGTGTTCAACTAATAACTATCATTATACTCTAAGTAACCGCGGACAAAAATCATGTCAAAAAGAAAAATTATTATTTTGTCAAACGGAACCAACTTTAAAAAATGTAGCTAGTGAACATAATATGAGGAACAGGGTATATTTTTCAAATAAAGATAAAGAAACTATATATAATACTAATAATGATAAAATAAAAAGTTCTCGGAAAGCTGAGCCAAAAGAATTATCATCCATTGATATAGACATAGAAAGTTATATCGTAGAAAGAAAATACAAGCAATTTAGTATAAAAAATTTGTCTAACGTGAAAGAACAATATTATACGTTAGTGAAATCTTTGAGTGGAATGCCCTCGGAAAGTGTTCATGAAATTCTCAGATCTACATCGACTCAATTTTTTTCTCCAAAAACAAAAGTGAGCAATGGAATTAATAAAATCAAACCTTCAATATTAAAAAGGAATCACAAGTCTATCAAAATCGAAAACGGAATTGAAAACGGACAAAATCAAATGAGAAAATCAAAAAAAACTCTTTCTAACGGTGATATTGAAAGCTTATCTTCTAGTAGTTCCATTGAAACCTTACCGATACCGAAACATAAAACAGGGTTTAAATATGAAAATATGACCAAATATAACGGTATTAGAAAAGTGAGAAGCTTTCCTTGCTTATCTGAAGAAGTATACCCACAAACTTTATCCGGCACGGAATCACTGCCAAATATAACATCAAAATTAGAAGAGAGACTCTATTCAGAAATGAAGTACTATTATAGTAGTTCAACTTCTTCGAGTACTACTGAACAAAGTGGATGGATAACATCTAGAAGTAGTTCTTTGGGTAAGTTCGATATACAATTCATTACAATTTCATTAAAACGGTCCTATACCAGAGTTGTGTGCATGCAGCTTACACATGTTTTCAGTGTTCGTTCCGTTTTATTGAAAGTCATCATATATAAGAGTGCTATAACTGTGAATCATGTTAAATTTTATTAGTGCTGGATTTTTATCATTTTAAGATGTCATTTCACAATTATTAAATTATTTTTTTGCGGCTGTTTCACACTGTATTTTTTTCAGCATCTAGCCTAGATGTAACCAATACGCTACCATGCCCATCGGTACATTTTGAAGTAATTCAAAAACGACTTTTCACGAACTTGGAAGGCAAAAAAAGTAAAGATAAAAAGGCAAAAGCGGAAATCAAAACAAAACCCAAATCAAACCTATTTTATATAGATAGTGATAGTTCCAATAACGATTTTAAAAATAATACTAATGATCAAGATTCTATTTTTTCTAAAGGTAAGATAACTACTTATTGAAAATACGGTATGGCTGTACATTTACAATATTCAAACAATGGATCTGTTTATTCAAGCCTGAAATGTTGGTGATGTTACACATTAGAATTTTATAAACCTATATTGTTGTCAAACGCATTTTATTCATCAGGCGTTTCAACAATTACTACTCTACCGCACTGATTTTGTTTAGACTAATACACTTTCTTCAAGTTTTCCAAATTCAAAATGATGTTGTTCCAGTCCCAAAAAATGACTCTCATTTTGCGATATCTCAAAAAATATAATCTATTAGGGTAGTGGGAAATGCAAATTAAGAAGGATTCGTCAATTTTTCTCCAGCTATTAGTTGGTATCTTGTTCAACACTTCATTGTTTTAATGCTAAAATGTTTTTTTTATAATTCGTGTATAAAAGAGACTTCCTTCTAACATTGTTTACAGTGTCACAATGAAGCTCTTTGAACACTGTTTTAGTAATTTTTATTGTATAGTTGGTTATTGTATTTAGTTATATTTTTATTTGACATTCGACTTTTACCTTGACACAAATTATAAATAAAATGGTCTAGCGTTGTTATAGCTAGCAAATTATTATATTAAAAGTTCTTAAAGGTAAATTAGACTGACATATATTAAAAATAATAATGAATAAAGTACGCTGATGTTTATTTACGAATGATTTGTCAATTGTTTATATTTATATTGTATAGAATCAATATAAAGGCATACATAACGTTCGATTTTTGGAATAAATTACCAGTTGTCTATGTGAAGATGTATTACAGAAATAATTCTGTTCATGATATAATATAAATAGATCGCAAGAGTATATATGAAGAAGCTGTTTTTTAAACAAATAATAATCCTCTGTTTGCTTAAATGGAAGTTGGTTTACAATTTACACAATTATACGGTTATAATATGTCAAAAGTCAGAAGTGTTGAATAAAACCATCTGTGATCTGAACAGGAATCTACAGAATTGCCAACTTAAATTCAAACCACTCCTTCTAGTTTAAAAACAGGGATTATATGTAATTCTATTTTATTTAAAAACTTAAATAAATGGGAATTATAAAATATATTGTGTAAAACTTGTGCCACAATGACTTTCTGTAGTACACGTGATTTGCGCAACTCACCGCTTCGCGGTTCGTTGCGCAAACTTCACTCGTACTAGAAAACGAGTCATTGTGACACTTGTTTTACAAATAACTATTGAGAACGATTGAAATAGTATTCGAGAAGTATAATTGTGGTAAATAGCTTCAGTGGAACGTACAGATATATTCGAAAATAATATCATGACACGAAAGTGCTTTTAGTTGAAACAAACACTTTCAAAATTAACATACCAAAACTTCTCCAAAAATGGAGTATATCTGAACTTATAGAACCCGTTGAACTGGCTCTGGTAGGCTGAAAATCAGTAGGGCTCATCTGTGAGATCTCATGAACAATATCCAATCATAAAATTGGTCATTTGTTTACAGTCCGAAGGCTGTATCGTGTTAACAAAGCGAAATTTCTCCGAAAATGGCCAAAAAAAGTAGTATATCTGCATTTATAGGACCCGTTGTACTGGCTCTGGTGAGCTGAAAATCAATAGGGTTCATCTGTTACATGTCCTTCACAATATTCAATCATAAAATTGGTAACTTGTTGCACTCCGGAAGCTGTATCGTGCTAACAAGACATGTAACGAAAAGTGGCCGACGACAACGATGACGACATACAAACAGAATTTTTTTTCTAAAAACCATTTTTTCGTGTAGTTGTTGATGGAAATCGTAAAAATAATTTTCCAACTTTTTTTCGGGTAAACCAATATTTTTCACGCATATAGATAGGTTGAACGGAAAAGTAAAATCAGAAATTTCAATCAATTTTTTTGGAGTAAACTAATACTTTTCTCGCATCGTAGATAGAGCTGGAGGAAAAGTAAAATTGGCATCACGTAATCCCATTATAAACAAATTCCGTGTATAATTGTAAGTATGCTACCTCAAGGAAAAAATAGGAAACGCGAAAGATTTTGACTTCAGAAGATACTGAGACGACACAACAATTAAGAATACCGGATACGATGGTGTCAGAGTTGAATACTGTGCTAAAATTCTTGTTTTGCAATATGATAATCCTTTCATCAGAATATCTAGCACAGTGCGGTCACTTCATTTGTCATAAAGAAAAGTATTGTCTCAGTTTATTATTACATATTTTTTTGAATTGAGTTAGGATGTCTCAATGTTGTAAATTAACAAACATACTATATGTTCAATCATTGTATCTATATTCAAGAACAAATACAGTTATTAGAATCTAATTTCCTTTTTTAGGCTGTGAATCCAATCAAAATAATATTTGTGAAGATTTTGCTCTTCCTCCTCCAAAACAATTTAGAGATTTAGACTCGCCTTCCAGCTCCGTTACGAATGGGGTTAACGAAGAAGAAATCAATGCAGTCGATAATCTTCTTTATCACGTAGTTGATACACAAACAACTTTAGAAAGAAGGGCAAGTCAATTTGATGTATCCAAATTGCAAAGTGAGACTGACGGTAAATTTAATATACACTTTATCTTAAACACTAAAGCGGTAATTCCGTGGATTAAGTTTAGTTTAAAAATGTCTTTATTTACCAAAATTTACGAAAATAAGATTTACATGAATATCAGAGAATATATAATATATGTACATAGTAACCGATGGTCTGGCAATTCCTACTACCCTTGTGTGTATCTGGATGTAAGACATGGCTCCTTGCTACAAGCATTGTCCATTTGTTAACTTTTGTTGCAGTTACTTTATCCCTAGTATAAAAATATGACTCCCCAGCTTTTTCGACTAATATGTCCCTGAGGAGCAGCTGAAAAACGGGGCTTCAAAACGAACAGAGAATTAGTTTGTGTAAGACTTCAACATGACAGATGTTGATTATATTGACGTATTTATTTATTGTTTGTAGGAATTATATGATTTGATTAGGGGTAACTAAGTAAGCCCCTGATTAGATGCTCTTGATTGTGTTGAGAAATGAACCTGTTATATAAATAAAGTACCATGCAGAAGCCTACACCCACTATCACGGGTGCTTTCTACATGACTTGCGGCTTTGAGTGTATCTTGAAGATATTTAGGTAGACAGTGGTAGTAGAATTTTGTGGATAATTTTTTTGTGAAGTTCATGATAGTGAGCATATCGGCTTGATCGTGTAACCATCAGGTTTTCGGGAATTTATGGTAAACTGTTTTGTATTTTATACCCATACGCAGACACTTATTGTTTTGCACCACCTGCAATGTGTGAAAGTTGTGTTTAGTGGTTGTCTAGCATACTGGTGCGACATAAGTTAAGATTGGTCTTATGACTTGCCTGTATATCATCAGTTTGTTTGTTATAGAGAGACAAATGTTCTTATAAATAAGAGGGTATAATTTGCTCATTGCCATGTTCGTCTTTTGGTACCTGTTGTGAGATATGAGCAGTGGCGTTGATATTGCGGTACACTGTGTAGCTGATGTATATTAGCGTGCTGCTCGCGGTTCGAGGTTTTGCCCATCAATACATAGCTGTGATAGCAATGAGCTATTATTCCTTGCTCTCCTCCTGAGTAACACGTACTATGTTTTGGAGGCATTGATAGTCAGTTTGTTGTCTCTCATAAAGGATAAAAAATGTGAGTTTATATGTGTTTGAATGTTGAGTAATGCTGTGTCTGGTGTTGATGCTGATGAGACAAAACAAGTGTTAACTGCATACTTGGCTATTAGGATTTTTGGGAAGTATGGCTAGATCGTCTTGTAAAGGTTATGAATAAATAATTTTGATTAAGTAGTCAGGGGGTTTGATATTAACTAGTTTGTACAATAGCCCCTATTGCCATACGAGGGCTTTTTGAATGTCAACTGTGACCATTATGGATTTATTTTTGGTCTAAAATCCTTCTCCTACGTAGTCAAGCACTCTAATGATTTGAGCCTCTAAAACCGTACTGCTCGGGGGGAATTATTTTGTGTTTATCCGCAAAGTGTTGTATTTTTGTTAGGGTGATTTTGTCTACTTCTGCTTACAGTGCCATATCCGTGATCAGACGTAGGCGACCTCTCACTTCTACCTGTGTTGTGCTCTCCAATTACAACAGATAGAAGGGACCTACAGTTTAACGACGGATCCGAACGTCTATGTTGAGAGACTGTACTAGGCAGAATACTGTCGGTGGTTTGCCATTGCTTTCCGACAGGTGGCTCTCCGAATTTTTAATTATGATGCTAACTAGGTCCGGGTTTTATTCCGGAGCCTCTCGGTTGGCAGACAGAGCACATTTCCACTAGACCACGGAGACCACTACCACTACTTTTGCTATATTATTTAATAGGGAGATGGGTCTGTAACTATCCACATAACAATGTTGTTTGTTTGATGATAGGGATAATATTGGCAATCTTGATCATATCGTGGTAGCTGCCAGTTTTAATAATGTATTGAGGAGGACGCTGGGTATACCATCTTTCCCGGCGCTGTTTTTTTAAGCGACTGAATTGTATTAAATATTTCGGAAGTGGAGACTAAGTTTTCAGTAAGTAGTTTTTAACTGTTTGTGAAATGTTGGAGTGGTGTTCAATATTTATTGTGTTATTGGTAAAGTTGTTCTGAAAATACTCTCCAAAAGCTTCTGCGATATCAGATTTTTAGGTGATGGTATGCCCCTTTACGACAATTTTATTGATTTAGTTCTGTTGGTTTTTTAATCTACTGATGATTTTCCTTGTTTATTATTTCTTGCATTGCCGGTTTTATCGGTCTGTACCGTTGTTTAATTGGCGTGTTGTGTTTTAACTTTATTATGTGTTATGTCCTTGAATTTTATGAAAATTATTTCGGTTTCCAAAAAATGTTCTAACTATTTTCTCTGTTACTGGTAGTTCTGGATTTATGTCACATTTTATATTGCTTCCTTTCGGATTTACTTTTTTTATAATATTTATTGTTTGTTGTATCTTGTTGGGGTATCTTAAATTATGTAATCTGTCTCGAAATGCTTTATATTCGGACATTGTTTATTATGATTCTGTGTTTTTTATTTTATTATTTTCAGCTTCTTCGAGATTTGTCGGTTGTAGTTTCCGATTTTTTACCATGGAATTTATATGTATTAATTTGGTATCAATTTCTGGTTCATCTGTGATCAGGTCGCTTTCTTTTCTAAATAGATCTTCCCATGATATTTTCTGTTCCATAATGTCTTCTACTCCCAAAATGGCATCAGATTCTAAATGGTATATAGAAAAATCATGATTTACGGTATTGTTCATCTATTGTGCATGGAATATTCAAGCTCTTTGTAATTTTTACTTTATTGCCGTTTGCCAATGTTACCGATGTGTTTTCTCTGTTAGCCTCATATACGGAATGTTTAATTTTTTGTCTCCTATATATGGTTATTCTAATCATGTGCCGATTAATGTCTTTAATCCCTGCTTGTTGTCTGTATACATCATGATGTGTGGTCTTTTTTCGACTGACATATAATAATTGTTCTGTGAAGCGGAGGACTTTATTGCCTCTTGGAGAATCGGCCCTTGATAAAATTCCCGACTTTTGGCAATTGAATATATTTGACGGTATTCCTACAGTTCCGCAATGACTGCTAAATAATTTTTGTTTCCCGTAGCAAGTTTCTCAGCTATGTCCTCTTTTACCAAATCTCCAGCAGCAATCTTGTCTATTGTAATTCGGAAACCTGTTTCCGCTTTGTGGACTTTGTTCGGTGGGACGATTGTGCCTGGTTTTGTCCTCCGGTAAACTGAGTTTATTGATTTCTTTTTTTATGTTTTCTAACTCGACTATGCGTCGTGTGATGTCTTTTATTGATTTAATTTCATCCCTCCGAATATATAGTTTGTACCTCGGGTTCATGTTTCTATATATCCTGTTCGATATCGTTAAAACATGGCATCGGATCGTAACCCTGTAGTTGCAACATTCAAACTAGCTTTAAAACTTATCAAACAGTCCAAGAAAAGTAACAAAATGGACGTCACGAGATTAAGGAACAGCGAAACTAGATCAAGGGTTGAAGAACGACTTGCAGAAGAGTTGCAGACAGCACACAGCAGAGATAAGGGAGACATAAACATCGAATGAGAGAAAATTAAAAACACAATTCTTGAAATAGGAAACAGAGGGTTGAGCAGGACGAATGAGAAAAAGAAGAACGATTGGATGACCGATGAAATTATCGAATTAATCAGAACAAGAGGATAGGCTAAAACCACTGATAACAACAGATATAAAAGTATACTTCGGGAAATACAAAAGAAAGTAAAAGAGGCGAAAGAACAATGGTTGAATGAAAAATGTGCCGAAATTGAAAAACTACAAAAAGTACATGACTCCTTTAATATACATAAAAATGTTAAGGAGATCACTGGAAATTATAAAAAGAAGAACGCAGATATACTGATGGATGATAATGTGAATATAGTGGTGGACCTGGCATCAAAGTTTAAGACATGGAAAACATACATCGAAACGCTGATCGAAGATGACAGAAATAGCCCCTTACCCCCAGAAAATGATATAGAAACCGGACCAGAAATAACAACAGATGAAATAGAATATGCGCTGAAGAACATGAAGAACGGGAAAGCACCTGGTCCAGACGAAATACCCATTGAAATTTGAAACTGTTTAAGGAACGTAGCTTGGATGCACTTGCTGAGCTATTCAATGCGATCTACAGATCAGAAACGATACCAAATGACTGGTTGGTGTCGACCTTCATTGTGATTCCCACGAAAGCCATCGCAAGATTATGTAAAGATCATAGGACCATAAGCCTAATGAGCCATACACTCAAATTAATTTGCACGAGAGAAGCATTATTTAGTATAAACGTGTTGACTCAACGCTGTTTGGACGTTAACAAAGATGTGTACGCCTGCTTTGTGGACTATGAGAAAGCATTTGATAGAGTCTATAATGAACAACTTATCAAAATTCTGTGAGAAAAGCAAATAGATACTAGAGATGCCAGGATTATTGAAAACGTATATTACGACCAAATAGCATACATCAAGATAGATAATAAGTACACAGAAAACATCAACATCAAACGGGGTGTGCGACAGGGGTATATACTTTCTCCGCTATTGTTTAATATGTACTCGGAAGTCATCATGAAGGAGGCATTACACAATGAAGAAGCTGGAGTAGTAGTAAACGGAGTTCCTATAAACAATTTACGATACACAGATGATACCGTACTGCTAGCAAAAAGTATAAATGACCTGCGAAGAATGGTCCAAAAACTGTGAAACAAGTATCCATTATGACTTGAATATGAACCTTAATACAACAAAATTCAGGATCTTTATCAAAAAACCAAATCAAATCACACAACTGATCGTAAACCATCAGACAATAGAGCGAGTCTATAAATATAAATATCTAGGAACCCTGATCAACGACAACAATGATTACTCATCAGAATTAAAAACGAGAATTGAAATAGCATGTAACACCTTTATTAAAATGAAGCAATTCTTTTGTTGCAAAACTTTAAGTAACCACCTTAAAATACGAATGCTAAGCTATATATTTACAATAATGCTCTATGGAATAGAAGCTGCCACTTTAATAAAAGAAATGCTTAAAAAAATAGATGCCTTCGAGATGTGGCTTTACAGAAGGGTACTCTGGATATCATTCGTTGACAGAATTACCAATGAAAAAGTCTTGCGGAGAGTCTCAAAGGATCTAGAACTGTCTCAAGAGGTAAAGGTCAGAAAACTCCAATATCTGGGACACGTAATGAGAGGTACAAGATACAAGCTGCTACAACTAATTATCCAGGGTTAAATAATAGGGAAAAAAAGCATCGGAAGAAGACGGATGTCGTGGCTTCGAAATCTTAACTGTACATCAAACGACTTGTTCAGGCAGCAGTCAGCAAAATAAAATTAGTCATGTTGGTCGCTAACCATCGCGAGCAGTCGGCACCTTAAGAAGAAGAAGATCGTTAAAAGCCATGTATCTCCTCATCAACGTTTGGAGTTCCGTGATATATTGTTTCTTGTATTCCACTTTCTAGTTTATTTATGGTATTATATTCTACTTGTTTTCTTACAAAGCGCACCGTTTTGGTTCGTAACGTGTCCAAAGTACCGGATGTGTTTAATTCAAATTCTCTCAGTTCGACTATTAAATCTTCCTTATTAGGTCTGTATACTCAACCTACTTTTGTGTCTGCTACTCCCAAACCTGTACCGCCACTTTCTTCCTGGTCAGACATTTTCATTGCATTAAGAACTTTTCGTTCTTCTACCCCTCACAGTTATATTCTTTCAAAATGTTTTGTTCGTATGCCAATTTGTTCTCTCATCCCTCACGACTCTGTTTTATAACCTTTTGCTCGGGCTCCAATTTGTAATGCCGTGGGTAGTCAGGGGGTAGAACATAAAGGGCTGTTTGGTTACAACTAGTTTATTGAACAGGTTAAACAGTTAAATTAAATGAAACTTCTTAATCAAAATTCTAAATCTACTTATATATACAGCTATTCACAAACCTTCGTTTGAGTTGATATCTTCCGCGTGTTCTTAGTGTCTAATCGCTCCACTGTCAAACAATAGCCCAGCTTGGTTGAATAGTTGCTGGCTACTCCTGTGTTTCATTAGAGTTGTCACCTCTGGATATTAGATTTTCCCGTACGTTATTTTGGTTTCGTCTGTTTATTTTTAAATCGCGATTGATCGAAATAAACAGATGATGGTAATGTTGAGATTTCAAAGTATTGCCAGAGCTACAGAATCGGATTTCATTTTATTACTGAGGTTTATTATTGAAGTAAGGATGTGGACGATCAGAATTATTCCAGGCTCAAAGCACACCGGAATAGTATCGGGACAGTTTGTGTTTATTCCGAGCTTAGTACACACCGGTATTGTTTCGGAAATAAGGACGGTTATGCTAAGTTCCAGGTTCAATTCACACAGGAACTTGGGAGGGGGGCGGTATGTAAAATATCAAAAGGTTTTTGACCAAGGAGTGGTCCTAATTGTGGAAGTTTATACTGTTGCCTTTCATATTTATTTTTCAAGCAAATTTCGCATTGATTGATAAAATTTGAGATGGTTGTCTGCATAGAGGGCCAGTAAAATTGATCTCGCAAACATTTGTAGGTTTGTAATATTTCATTATAATTTTCAGAATCTTAACAATATAACAAAAAGTAACACACACTCATACATTTTAATGTACTGTAATATGTTACCTTGTCTCAAAATAATGCACTGCATCGGCCATTGAAATCACATCACTTGTTTTTCCATTGAATTACTGGAAAAAAATTGGCTTGGGCAGTAATAGGTATCTGAAGTATTAATTTTTTGTATTTCAACAATTTGAAATAAACCAATATTTCACTCACTTGTTAATATACAAGCATTTTAACTGGATGAAAATTCGATTTTTAGCAGATTTTACTCTTACAAAAACCGATAAAGACTCCCTGAAAACGTTCCTGAATGCCAAAAAGGAATTCAAAAGTCAATTAAACATACCAGGATTTCTATATTCCGATATGAACATGTATGCCTCTACCATTCCGTATTTTCACATCAGCGACGAATTTAGGATATTTTCGCCAGAAGGCATGCATTTAGTGGTTTGCGTGCATGGTTTAGATGGAAATTCCGCAGATCTCAGATTGGTTAAAACGTATTTGGAATTGGGATTGCCTGGAGCTTATTTGGATTTTTTGATGTCCGAACGAAATCAAGGAGATACATTTAGTGATTTTGATACTATGACTGATCGGTAAGTTAGTTTTTTAATGGTAACAAATTCGCATATGAACTAGCGGAAAATATTTTCCATAAATGACGACGCTACAGAAGATATGCGTATGTTCCAAACGCCTGGAACAGAGAGTTTTTATGGTGAAGCCTTTTCTGTCGATTCTACCTCTCGCTTTATTACAATGTTACCTCGTCCTCAATAATCTACATTAAACCCAAAAAACTAGAGGATGGGTAACTGTATTTTCTTTTCCGGTTATCTGGTGGCTAACTCCGGCAGTGATGACAGGTGTGGTTCACTATATATTTGGTCAACTTAATTATTACTTTCTTAGGGTGCCATTTGATTTTTACCCAGCCTAATCATTAAGAACACTTTACCCTGCTAACCAGAAAATTCGGTAAAAAAGTTCTACCTTCAAAAAATTCTCTTCTTTAATAATTTAAAAGACATTCAATTTTACAAAAAGTATTAAATTAGGACAATGTAAAATAAAAAAAAAAGAATTAATTTACAAAAAAAAAGTATTTTGGACTAAAAAAATAAAATATTAAATGAATAGAGGAAAACAGTTTTGCAAAAAAACTAAATTGGGAATAGGTTGGCCCCACTCAAAAGTGACACTGCTCAATTACAATAAAAAATTATCAAAAAAATATACTATATTGAACTAGCTATATGTGCGAGGAGGTATGTGACTTGCATTACCAAAGTCGTATACAGAGTTGCCTATAAGTTGCAAACGAAGTGTAACAGCTTCTGTCGCTTTGAATTGATAAATATTTGATATTTTGGTTATGAAATACAGAGCCCCAGCAACTTATTAACTTTTGTTTTAACAAGAACAGCTTACGATTGATAAAACGAAGGTGATATTTGACACATGTCGCTTGAGTCATTCGATAATGTAATGTTCCCCCTCTTTAAAAGGAAGCTGCTCCTGGAACTTCTGTATAGACAGAACTGGATGTGTAAATCGGCAACTGGACCCATATCTGCACTTTCCGGTCGTATGTAAATAACAGGGCACCGCCTTCAATGGGTACCGTTAACGAGGGGTATAGCTGCAAATTAATATGTGGACACCGGCATCTCAGAAGATCACCTCTATCATGTTCCTGATGACTCGCCAATCCAACTGCTTCCTCTCTATCTTGGGCATTGCTAGATTCTCCACGTGGGATTCCAGCACATGATCTCGAAGGCTTCGTAGCGCTTCCCATACATCCCGGTAGGTGAATCGATCTGTAAATTCGTTACCAGGTAGAAGATGTACCCGCGAATTGAGTTTGAGTCTCAGTGTCTTATCAGGGGCTAGCATCTGAAGTTTATCTAACTGTCCAAACTTCTTTCGAAAGAATGTTGCCAACCCTCGTGCGTGTTTGTTACTGGCGGAGATGTTATGTGCCAGTGAGTACTCTTCCGGGAGCGTGAACAAATCTTTTCTTTGTTCTGTAGTGACTCCGTATCTAGATTTCCCGATACCTCCGTATGCGCCCTTGACTTCTTCGCAGACTAGGTCAAACTCTTGTTGTAGATGGTTCATCCCTTCCTCTTTGTCATGGTCTCCTTCGAATGGCGCTAGTCGGTTTTCGTGGACTACTCTCGGTTTTCCATTGGGGATCTTGCTTATACGATAGATGATGTCGTTGATCCTCTTCTTGATTAAGTATGGACCTCCCCATGATTTCTATAATTTTGGAGACAATCCTTTTTTCCTTGTCGGGTGGTGTAACCATACTTTGTCCCCTTCTTTCAAACTTCCGTCTGTGGCCTGCGTATCATACCGTTCTTTCATTCTGTCACTGGCAACTTGAAGATGTGTTCGAACTAATTCGTGCACATCGTCCGTCCTCAATCTCAATTGGATCACGTAATTTTCTCCTGCTTTATCTTCGCCAGGCCAACAGCCAAACTCCAGGTCACACGGAAGCCTCATTTCACGTCCAAATAGAATTTTCGCAGGTGTTTTACCCGGGAACTCATTTATGACCGATCGATTATCCAACGCAAATAGGGAAAGGTACTGGTTTTAATCTCTCTGGTGGCTGGAAACTACTTTGGACAGGTATTTTCCAATGGTCCTGTTCATTATCTCAACCATTCCATCTGATTGTGGATGCAACGCTGTTGTCCTGGTCTTCTTCATTCCCAGCTTGTCACAAATTTCCTGGAATACCTGGCTCCCGAAACTTCTTTCTTGGTCGCTGTGGACTCCATATCGGATGATAAATTCTTTCACCAGTACATCCGAGACAGTTGTATCCTCTTGCTCCGGGATCGCTTAAACTTCCTTCCACTTTTTAAAATAATCCATTACTACCAGGATGTATATACCACCATTTTCTGACGTAGGAAATAGTCCAGCGATGTCTAAAGCAATCCTTTTGAATGGGATTCCAACATTAAATTGTTTCATAGGTGTCATTCTCTTGCGATGTGGTCCATTACACGTAGCACAAGTCGTACATTTCTTACACCAGTTCTTCACATCGTCGGAGCTGTTCATCCAATAAAATCTTTCACGGACTCGCTGAAGGGTTTTCTTCCCTCCCAGATGACCTTCCGATGGACTGTCGTGTAACTTCTTTAGTACCTCAGCTACTCTCGTTCTCGGAATAACTGGCTCCCGGTCTCCTCATCTCGGATTCATCATCATTTTCAAGGACTTATTTCAACAGCCCTCCTTCCAGGACAAGGGAGTCCCACTAAGCCCAATATGCCTTGAGTGTCGATGAAAATCTTGACACTTCTCGCCATGTAGGTCGCCGATTTTCTTCCTTCCATTGCCGAATCTTCTTTAGGTGAGGATCCTTATCCTGATCCTGGTGGGGGACCATTCTTCGTTGACTACAGTAGTTCTTGAAACTGCAGCTTCCTTAGATTCCACTTTGTTGCAGTGGGAGCAGTCTGTTGGGCACGGCCGTCTGGATAGGGAGTCGGCATTTTGGTGACACGCCAGCTCGATGTTCGATGTTGAAATCGTACTCTTAAAGTTGCTCAATCCTTCTAGCGATCTGGCCCTCGGGGTTCTTGAACAGCATTAACCACTTGAGTGCAGCGTGATCAGTCCGGATTAAGACCTTCCTTCCATAGAGATACTGGTTAAAGAGTTCCACGGACTTCACTACCGCCAAAAGTTCTCTTCTTGTGACGCAGTAGTTTACTTCTGGTTTGGAGAGGACTTTAGTGAAATATCCCAGCACTTTTTCTTGCCCTCCTTTGATCTGTGAGAGCACTCCACCAATTCCTATGTTGCTGGCGTCAGTGTCAAGAATAAAGTTTCCCTCTGGTAATGGGTATCCTAATATCGGCGCCGTGGTTAAATGCCTATTCAAGGTTTCAAAAGCCGATTGACAGTCTTCGTTCTATTGGAAAACTCTTCTTTCTTCCGTGAGTCGAGTAAGGGACTTGGTAATATCTCCAAACTTCCTAATAAATCTTCTATAGTATGTGCAAAGTCCAAGGAAGCTCCTAATTTGACGTTTGTCGGTTGGTTGCGGCCATTGCTGCATGGAAGCAATTTTTTCTGGATCCACCGCCACTCCTTCATTGCTCACTATATAACCTAGATAGTTGACTCGGTTTTGAAATAGCTGACATTTATTCGGGTTTAACATGAGCTGGGCAGCTTGGAGTCGTTTGAATACATCTATCAAATCCCTGAGGTATTCGTCAAATGTCTTCCCCAGTACTACGATGTCCTCCAAATAGACCAGGCATATATTTCAAGACAACCCTCTCAAGGCGTTTTCCATGAGTGTTTTAAATGTCGCGGGCGCATTACAGAGCCCGAATGGCATGACGTTGAATTGCCATAATCCAGTTCCGGTGGTAAAAGCTGTCTTCTGGGTCCATTTCTACTCGCTAATAACCAGACTTTAGGTCCATGGTGGAAAACGGTTCGCTCCCGGCCAAAGTGTCTAGCGTATCGTCGATTCGAGGCAAAGGATAGCTGTATTTCTTCGTCACGTTGTTTAGCTGGCTATAGTCCACGCAAAATCTCGTAGTTCCATCCTTTTTCTTGACAAGCACTACTGGAGACACCTATGACTAGTAGATGGTTCTATTACTTTTCTTCTGCCATCTCTCGAATGATTCTTTCAGCTTCCTCTCTCTTCACTTGTGGTAATCTCCGAGCTGATTGCCTAATTAGCTTGGCATCGCCAGTATCGATTTTGTGTTTGACGGATGATGTTCTACCAGTATTTCCTCCATTTGGTACGAATCGGTCTCGATTCTGCAAGAGAAATTCGCTCATTCTCGTTTTTTCAACCCGATTCAAGGATTGACCAGCTACTGAACATCTGTTCGAATCTGGAATTAGAATTGTCGGTGGTCGTTGTTTGACGAATTACAGACGTCACTGGTATGCAGGATCCAAGCCTGGTTTCCTTTTTGATGGTAACTGGGTAATATTTGACGTTTATCACACGTACTGGGATCTCTTTCGGCGACGTAACCAATCCTTTTCCAATTAGTACTCCTTTGCCAACTGTAACCACTGAATGGTTTCACAGTTCGAACTGGATTGCTGCTGCGCGTTGTGTTTAACTCATTTTATTTTGTACACACGTGAAGTGTATTCGTTACGATACGAATTTTCACAGTTCACGAATTATAGACAAAACTTGCGTTCGCCTGGGCCCATAACCTTATAAATATTTGATATTTTGGTTATGAAATACAGAGCCACAGCAACTTAGTAACTTTTATTTCAACAATAACAAATTCTTTAAATTACAGCTTAGGATTCAAAAATCTAACATTATATTTGACACATGTCCCTTGAGTCATTCGATAAAACTAAAAAGTAGATATTCAGTGTTGTCATCAAGGTTACCAACTTAACATGAATGCCATTGAAAATTACTCAGATATAATGGAAAGGATGTGAATCGTAGTTTTTCAATGATTCTAAAACGAAGCGCCAATTCGTGCAGTGGGAGAGCCCATCTTCACCGAGAGCCAAAAAATCTCGAATGAGCAAACCAAACTTGAAGCAATAAGAATTGTTTTTTTTTGACATTCTCATGATCACACACAAAGTATCAATCAATATTACCTTCACGTTCTTACTAAATTCCAACAACCCGAATTGTGGAAGGACTGGTTATGGATTCTCCACATAGACAATGCGCCGGCTCATTCCGCTTTGTCCGTCAAGAGATTTCTAGTCAAGTTCAGCATTGCATGTATCTATTTCCTAAGGCCAAATAAATTTGATAGAAACAAGTCTTGAGTCCTTTGAATGCGTCGCTATCTTAAAGGAGCTGACAGAAGCTTCTAGCACTGTTTCAAACAATTATAGATACGCATGGAGGGTTGTAAGGATAGAGGAGGTGATAAAAAATATAACCTAAAAAATACCGTTTCTATGTTAAAAGTCTAACAGAAACATATTTAAATATTGCTGTAATTGATGCTATTTATTTATTGAGTTTTGAATTCCAACTGTATAAATAGTTTATTGACACGGTTTTTAATATTCTTTTTTAGTTTAATCAGCGAAATTCTACATTATTTAGATACAAGTAGTATACGACCAACAAGAATAAGTTTCGTAGGACATTCGTTAGGGAATATTATAATCAGGTCGGCGTTAGCGCGACCCCAAATGAAATTTCTGCTATCAAGACTGCATACTTTCTTATCATTATCTGGACCACATTTAGGTACATTATACAACAGCAGTGGATTAGTCAATATGGGTAAGTAAAATTACATATTTTTAAAATTTCAATTAAAACTTGTAATAAACAATTTTCGAACATAACAAAACGGTGATCCTGAACATAATATATCTATAAGGATTGCACCACTTTTTGAAGCAAACAGATAAGACACATCAAGCGAAAAACTTTGATAAGTTTCAAAAGAACAATACCCCAATGATCCCCCGAACCTTGTCAGAGTATTGAACTTGGCATATCGATTCAACGACATTGATCTCGGCGTCATTGCACTTACAGCCCTCTCAACTCAAGTACAGCTGAATTGTTGGATATTTACCCGTGCGTCATAACTAATATTCATATGAAATAAGTTGAAAAATATTAGTCAAAGCAAAGTCTAAATTATTAAATTTAAAAACGGGCTAATATCCGATCAAAACGACGTGGCTAATATCCCGATCAAAGTATAAATAGTGGAAAATTACTTAGTTTACATTTTGAAATATATAAATATTAGAAGTCCATAAAAGGATTATCGTTTTAATGAAATTCGTGAAAATAAAAACCACTATTTTTTAACAACTTCCATTATTCGGTCATTAAATATTTTGTTTAAAAGTCTATAAAAATTAAAACAATCATGTTTTTACTGAAATTTGTGAAAATAAAAGCCACTATTTTTTTAACAACTTTCATTATCCGGTCGTTAAGTATTTAGTTAGAATATTTTATGAAACCGTGTGTAATTCTGGTTAGACGACTGTGGTGTCACACAATGAAAAACTATATTATATGAACCCCTTTACCACACTCTACACCTAAATGAGCATTTTGATAACAAGGTATCATCATCAGATAACTTGGTTATTGAAATGCGCATCTACGTGTAGAGTGTGGTAAACATAGTAAATCGACTAACATATTTTGTAATATCAATTTATTTAATAAAACTAGTACAAACGATAATAACAATCTTATTTTTTCATCCCAAGAATAGTATATTGTATAACGAGCACGAAATGGTCATTTTGTGCGAATTTTACTTACTACACTTACTATACTTTTTCTACGGCTATATTACTTTAAAAAATGAAATGTTACCTTGCGTCTGTGCAAAATATTTCATTATTCATTCATTGCTAGGCAACTAGTTAACAATGAAAACGTACTACATGTACTAATCAATGAATGTTTAATAATTGGCGTAGTTCATTACAACCGTAGAAAAACATACATTTGTTTTTATGATTTTAACAAGTCTGTAAAACGTAATCAAGATCGTTTTAGTGTGCAATTTTGAGTACTGTTCTAAAATGAGATAGCCCGTATACCGTATGGTGAATCGTTTTCATGACATAAGGAAATCTTGTCCACAAGCAGTTAGGTTCAGAATCGCACAATCGAAATCCCATTAGAGTAGCGTGTCACCGTTCATTTCTATCATAGCGCCATTCTGACCCTTATTGCTCATGTATATGAATACATAGCATTTACCTATGTCATTCAAACGATTCAGCGTACGGTATGTATGTATGTCGATCCATGAATCGGTGAAAATTTCATCTTCTGGGGCTTAGCCCTGCTTAGAAAGAACATTTGTGCTATAATTTCATTTTCGAAAAATACAGTATTGCTTTGGTTTATAAAAATTATTTTTTCCACCAGTAAGTGCTTTTTCTCTAGCAGATGCGACAAAGTGTTATTGAGAAAAGTTTTCAGAAAACTAAGTAAGGATACAAAATTTCAAAACTGTCTGCCTAGTTTAATATAAGAGAATTATTTCCATCCAAATAGGGTTGAAACACAGCAGATGAAATTTAAACTTGGAGATATTCAGATTTTTCACCTATTCATGCTTTGATGCCGGAACACAGTGTATATTGATAAATGAATTAATATCTAAGAAATAAAACACTAACAGAAATATATTTGGATACAAAATAACACAAGATTCACATAAGTTATATGTGTATTTATTAACCACTTTCATGTCAGAATTATCACCGATGTTGATTATTTGTTCAATATCTATATCACACATACATTGTTCTCGTTCATACCATATTTCTATAAGCCGATCGGTATGTTTTACACATTTTGCCCATGCTTCAGCGTTACACTTCTGAAATGCTTCACTCCACATACTTAATACATTTTAATCACTATATACATCTCTGCCAATATATTTATTATATTATGTCTTACAATCTGCCCAAATTAACTCAATAGCATTGAAGTCTGGGTGATAAGGTGGTAGCCTTAATACTTCGTGACCATATTGTCCAATAATTTCCGATTTTTTTTATGAAGGGGTGGACTGTTTATCTAAAATTTCACTGTGGTATGGTGCATTGTCCATTATTATCAAAAATGGCTCCTCCAAACCGGGAATTAACTGTTTAGTGATCCACTTAGTGAATATTGCATCATTCATTTCTCCATGATAATCTAGTGTCAAGGATTTTGAACAGAACAATAAACCGGCTTCTGGAACAAACCCTTTCGAAGAACCAGCATGCAAAACAATAAACCGTTTACCATCATAGCCATCTGGTTTGCCTACAGTCTTGCCATTATCATCCTGCCAAGAGATTGTTTAATTTCCTCGAGAATAAATCCACGTTTCATCTAAAAAAATTACTTCTCGTGGATATGTACTTTAATGGTTTTCCAGATATGTACGTAAAAAACATGCTCTTTGTGAAACAATATGAGTTCTTTCAATTAAAGCTCTTACGATTATCATATTTTTTAAATGTATCTCCCAGTTCTATCAATAATACATATAAAGATGATGTACAACTCTACCCTTTGGTTTCGAGTTGTTTCTTAACAAAAAAAACCGCTGTCACCAGATGTAATAAAGTCGACCTCTATTAAAATCTAGACCCTTATTTATTTTAACACGTAAAGGTAATAACGCTGTCACCAGTGTAATATCTCTAACCTCTTTGAGTGTAATATCTGCTTTCTACTCCCCTATATAATGTCGGCTGACACCAAAATCTATAACCCAAAATGCGCAGCTGAGCGGACAAAGGCTACTCCGGCCCGTTTCCTGAGCTAGGTTCGCCTGGTCTTGACGCGGGTTGGCCTCCCTTTGCCAGGACAGGGTTGGTCTCGGTATTTCGTCTCCTTTCCGAGGGTACCACACTCTCCAGAGGGGGAAGGACTGACTTACGGGATACGGGTGATGAATCTAAATAAGGTGGAATTACAACGTTGTATATAAAAAAAATATATTCAACAAAACACCTGTGAAAATACACATACATACATAAATCCTAATATAAAAAAAATCCCGAGATACCCTCAAATAATTAAAGGTCTTAGATACAATTTAAAATCCTACCTATACCCTTTTTCCTTTGGAAACGTGTGCCCAGACGATAAATATAATATTATTGTGTGTTTACCTTCTCATCAAACGATTTATTTCTAATTCACGGGCTTGGGCTGTCCTTGACCTAGTGTTACAACCGCAGACGACAGTTATTCTCGACAAAACAAATTTTGATGTGTCAGTGACTAATAAAATATTTATCGGCCAGCGTCACGACTTTCGCAATCCCCCTCAGTAATGAAATCACCTACATATGTTTACGCATTCCATTAATAATTAAAACTTTAAAATCAAATCGGAACAAAAAGGATTATGTAAATTTACCAAATTGACTACTTATCAGCACAAGTTCGCTGCAGTCTACAAAAAGAATTTATCTATAAAACACACTCCGGTTTTTGTGTTGCCGTGTACATAATTTTTAACTCTCATGAAACTTACTGTCTCCTACCTACCTACGAGGTGGAATAGAAATATGCGGCCTAAACAAAATGATAACTCCCCCAGATGAAAAGGAAAAAAAATTTAATTTGACAAGTTGGAGACTCTCTGGCAAATTTAATTAGTATCAGCCCACACGGTAAATGAACTATATATATATATATATATATATATATATATATATTACACAAAAAAAATTATTTAACTGAGTCTGCCCAGATGTGTCCAAGCCCTTTAGAAAAATAGAAAATTCAGATACAAATATTCGCATTCGCTATTTCGTGTATTGGCAAACGAATTTATACTCCCAAGTTTCAGAATTTCGATGCAAATAATAACTGACAAATCTGTCCAATAAAAAAAACTCCCAATCTAAATTCTGTTCAAAAACTTACGGCTTTGGAAACTTCTTTTGTATGGCCGGGGTGCTGCTGGAATTCGCTAGTTTCTTACCGCCACGAGTAGTGCCACTTCGCCGATATCGGGCTAGGTAGATTACAATTTTTGCGTAGAGGGTAATTCTACCGTTTTGTGTCTCGAAACGGGGGACAGTGTTCACTGACAAGGATATCTCAGTATCCCTATTCCACCCTGACACAACGGCGAGAACTTTTGCCTCTGATAACGGTAACACTAAAAAACTACTACCGCTACCGTCACGAAGGAAGGGACCCCTTTCTCTTCGCGGGTTCGACCGGCACTCTCCTTGTTTTTTCTCCTCCACCCTTTTTGTGTTTTCCCTACTTGGGTTTTTTTTTTGTCGAATTGCAAAACAATTTCTTTTTTTTGTTGTTCGAACGTGTGCTAATTTTTGTTTGTTGAAAATCGTATTCAAAACAAATTGGTTTACTGTGACCCAGTAAGATGTTTTATTTTTCTTTCGTCTGTTTTGACTTCGTCTAAATTTTTTAAACAAAATGTGGGTCGCATTCCAGTTTTTTATTATGATTTAAAACAAAATATGTTTTACCGTGTGGTCTAAAACTTTCTACACTAAATTTATTTTTTGATATTTGCATTTATTACAATGATTTGCAGACAAAAATAATTTCCTTATTTTTCAATTAATCATTCAAGGTTTGAAGGGTAACATGTTTTTCTGAAAAAATAATCTTAATAAATATAGATACAACATTTTACAATCAAAAGGCTGCAATATGCACTAATTGTGAAGCTATTCAAGTAAACGGAATATAGATGCGACATCTATTGGATGAAGTTTGAATTAATAAACGTGAACTCAATAACCCTCCTAATACAGTTGTGATCCAAAAAAGGGCAGTTACATTAGGTCAGTAATACCTTTCTCACTAGTCACAGTGTAATATCCATTGAATATAATAAAACGTGTAAAAAAAGTGCCCAAATTCATTCGATCACGACTGCACATTAATCAATGTAGACCTATTATCTTTATCACCCATACCTTGCAAATAGTTTACTTTTTTTATACACATCGTACAATATATTTCGTACTGTCATTTTTTGTCCTTCAGGTAAATCATTTGTTTTTGTTTTAAGACGAAGTCTACTTTTGCCCGGGGAAAATGGAATGGGTTTATTCTTGTTCCGTTTTTTAATATTATACACCGTTTTTCTTGATATTTTTAGTGCAGTAGCTACTCTCTAAAATACAATTAAGAAATGTAATGGAACTTCTGTTTCGGTTTTACGCATTACCTCTTACACAGATGACAAAGGTTACAACGGTCCTCCGTGTATCCTCTCCCTTTCAAAATACTCACACAAGTTTAAAAGAAACTGTTGTGCTTGTGACTATCATTTTTCGACTGTGTAGGCGCCGCCGGAGCTTTAGTTTTCACTTTCCCGCCAGCGGAGGGAAAAGTGTTATAATAGCAACATAGATAGATGCTGCTTCTTTTGTCTCTTCCGTAATTTCCGGCGGTATGCACTGCATTTCTATAAATCATTAATTTAGGAACTAATTGGTTGTTATTTAAGTGAACTTACTCGATAAAACTGCTTATTAATTCGGAATTAAAACGCAGCCGGATACGCAACCCACTAAACAAGAATCGTAACAAGTTTTTTTGTGATGTTATTTTTAGAGACTTTTTGTGATGTTTATTTAAAACGTTAATAATATGTCTTCTAGACGTCTTAATTTTATTACCAACTCTATTAAAATCCATGTCATGTGAATAAAACATATTTTTGATGTACACAGTAATACTTGAATTCGCAGTTACATACACATCCTATGAACTTCTTTTTAGTAACTTCCTATAGGAAACATTCGTACGATGTTAATTTGAATACTTCTCACTAATGTCACATACAGAACGTTACTGTAATATTACAAATTAACATGTTTCTAAGATGATCACATGTTGCAGTTAGTTTTACATCTTTCGAAATAATTTTTAGTAACATCCTACTATTTCGTCTGTACGATGTTAGTCTACAAAACTCTCAGTTTAGTAATATCTCATATTCAACATCACAGTAACATAAGAAAAAAGAAGGAAATAGAAGAGGAAGTGACGAACGAAACATACAGTAGTTATCTGTGAAATCAAATGACAAGCATGAAATGGCGGAAGGTTTTCAGTTATGTGTTATATTTTATTTGCAGGAAGCACATATTTTGCATGTAGTACTTGAATAAAGTGGTCCCAATAACCCTCCTAATACAGTTGTGATCCAAAAAAGGGCAGTTACATTAGGTCAGTAATACCTTTCTCACTAGTCACAGTGTAATGTCCATTGAATATAATAAAACGTGTAAAAAAAGTGCCCAAATTCATTCGATCACGACTGCACATTAATAAATGTAGACCTATTATCTTTATCACCCGTACCTTGCAAATAGTTTTGATGTAGGTGCTCTCACTTTTTTCATACACATCGTACAATGTATTTCGTACTGTCATTTTTTGTCCTTCAGGTAAATCATTTGTTTTTGTTTTAAGACGAAGTCTACTTTTGCCCGGGGAAAATGGAATGGGTTTATTCTTGTTCCGTTTTTTAATATTATACACCGTTTTTCTTGATATTTTTAGTGCAGTAGCTACTCTCTAAAATACAATTAAGAAATGTAATGGAACTTCTGTTTCGGTTTTACGCATTACCTCTTACACAGATGACAAAGGTTACAACGGTCCTCCGTGTATCCTCTCCCTTTCAAAATACTCACACAACTTTAAAAGAAACTGTTGTGCTTGTGACTATCATTTTTCGACTGTGTAGGCGACTGTAAAGTTTCATTTTTCCTCCGCCGGAGCTTTAGTTTTCACTTTCCCGCCAGCGGAGGGAAAAGTGTTATAATAGCAACATAGATAGATGCTGCTTCTTTTGTCTCTTTCGTAATTTCCGGCGGTATGCACTGCATTTCTATAAATCATTAATTTAGGAACTAATTGGTTGTTATTTAAGTGAACTTACTCGATAAAACTGCTTATTAATTCGGAATTAAAACGCAGCCGGAGACGCAACCCACTAAACAAGAAACGTAACAAGTTTTTTTGTGATGTTATTTTTAGAGACTTTTTGAGATGTTTATTTAAAACGTTAATAAGATGTCTTCTGGACGTCTTAATTTTATTACCAACTCGATTAAAATCCATGTCATGTGAATAAAACATATTTTTGATGTACACAGTAATACTTGAATTCGCAGTTACATACACATCCTATGAACTTCTTTTTAGTAACTTCCTATAGGAAACATTCATACGATGTTAATTTGAATACTTCTCACTAATGTCACATACAGAACTTTACTGTAATATTACAAATTAACATGTTTCTAAGATGATCACATGTTGCAGTTACTTTTACATCTTTCGAAATAATTTTTAGTAACATCCTACTATTTCGTCTGTACGATGTTAGTCTACAAAACTCTCAGTTTAGTAATATCTCATATTCAACATCACAGTAACATAAAAAAAAGAAGAAAATAGAAGGGGAACTGACGAACGAAACATACAGTAGTTATCTGTGAAATCAAATGACAAGCATGAAATGGCGGAAGGTTTTCAGTTATGTGTTATATGTTATTTGCAGGAAGCACATATTTTGCATGTAGTACTTGAATAAAGTGGTCTTCGTTTTCGTTAGTTCCTACTTAGCTACAGTTTCTATACTTAGTTATAATGGACGAACAACAATTGTTATCGGTAAGTACCTATTCCAAAATCATAGTTATTAAAACTTAATACTCATTCAATACTTTAATGGGCTATTATACCATTGTATAAGGAACAATGATTATACATTGAAATACCAGGTGGCGGAATTGTACACTAACATTATATAATAGAGTTTACAAAATAAGAGTTTTCCACAATATTTCAAATCCTAGATATGCATTATACCCTACGAAAAACTTAATATTGCAATAGGGTAGATATTATTATTAATAAGCTCATATGTTGGCAGATATTTGAATCTAGAAGAAAATATTTCCAATGTTCAAGATGTTTCAGAAGCTACTTACACAAATAAAATAAAAAACAAATAGTTGGTAATTATGTAATGAAAGGGAAGTAACTATTTCAGATAGTCTGATACAAACATTGTATTAAACAGTACAAAAAATATTGAATAAAGTATCTGTAGTTCTAGTTTTTGTAGTAGTAATCTTAGCCATCAATATTGTTTTGCAGGCTCAAAAAAATTTAACATTATTACTAACAATTCTTGTGAGTAAAAAGAGACTGTTTAAGACTTTAAAAACAGAAATTTCTGTTAAAAAGCTCATTTCCATTTGAAAATTCACTGAATACAATAAATGAGCTGTAATGTAACTTATGATACTGAATGCTCCAGTCAACAAACAGCGTTCAATTATTTATTATGGTAGAAGCACAGATATTGGATACTCAATTGGATACAATTAATTATAAACTCATTTAACTTGATAATGTAATTTCTCTTCTTCATAAGTAGTTTTTTTTTGTATACAGTGGATTAATAATGCTTAGTTTTCATTAAGTTACAATTTCACGATGTTAATATACAATTTGTTCCAGGATGAAAAACAAAATGAGAATAGTATATTATTTTATACTGAAAAGAAGTATGAATTTTCATAGCACACCTGAATTTACCTGCCAAATGGAGTGAGGCATGTAATAGAAGGTAAATCATGAAAGGCACTTCTCGAAATAAAATATGTTATTATTCCTTTGAAGAACCCCGCATGTATCTTATGGAAAATGGGTCCCAGTCGATTGGCTGAAAATCAAGTTTGATGTAGTTTATGATGATCGATCAAAGGTCTCCATGGGCACAATTTGATATAAAGTAATTGTTTTATTAGCTGCTGTTCAGAACACCTTTTAATGTTTCACAGATAAGGATTTTGAAGTGTACGTTCTGGAATGGTTGAGGCATTTGAAACAGCCACTCTTGCGTGAGAAAAAGTAACCGTAAGTGAACGATAGAATTTTCTTTAATCATATTGGATTTCTGTTGATGTGACGTAATGTTTCATTAAATCTTTATGGTGTAAAATTTTTATTAGTTTTAATATAATTAAAAAACTATTCTAATAAATTTTCTGTAAACTAGCTGTAATGTATGTGTATCCGTTAAACTTTATTAATTCAGTTTCAAAGTATGTTACAATATGGTAACTACAGATTAATATACCCTTTTTTATTTCTTGCTTTCACTGAATGCATTCAATAGTTTCCACTTTCCAGACTTGTTATGTAATATGCTTACACAATTTTATTTTTTTTAGGTTGGATTCCTGGACAAGATATTTTTTTTTCTAATTGTGTACCTGTTTTTTTCAAATTTACTATATTGTTCATTAACAGTGAATAAACGTTTTAATCCTTTATTGCTTTTTTTGCTATTTTATTTTAAATGTACAGGATGAACAACTAAGAACGACTGTAGGCCACATCTCAGAAAATAATCATGGTACAACTTTCAAAAAAATTACATTTAGGTAAGTGATCCTGAAAAATTGCTGGAAAATATTTTGCAGTCTCTAAAATATCCGCTAGGGGTGGAATGAACACTTGAAAACATAATACTCCAAAAAAACATACTAAGGGTGTCCTAAAAATACAATTTTTGAAATCTTGATGAGGTTATGAATACATTTAATTAAGGAGATTTTTTGCCATTATTCTTCAAATAATGGGTGGGGAAAATTCAAACTTATGAACAAATGTATAACTTTTTCGTTTTTCAACCGATATTAATAATTTTAGCAGCACTTGAAAAAGTTTTTCTGTTTAATAAGATTGATAACAAAATTAAATAATTTTGTATCCACTCGGAAATTCCAAATGTAAATTGAAGCATTTTTTTAATTTTTATATCTGATATCGTAAATCTTATATCATGGAATATATTCCTATTTTTTAACCCCTTTTCATCAGAATTTAAAACATGCCTCATTACATTTGAAATTTCCGAGAAAAATGGGAAAATTGTCTACTTTTTCACATCGCGTTGACAAAATTGCCCAATTATGTTATTTTTGTTAAGATTATCTTATTAAAGAGGAAAAACTCTCTTAAATGGCACCAAAAACATGGATATCGATTAAAAAAAGTGTTACGACATTTGTTTTTTGGGTTGAACCTTCCCCCACCCCTTACTTGAAGAATAAGGACAAAAAGTCCCTAACTACATTTTTTCATAATCTCAACAATATATCAAAAATTGTATTTCTAGGATACCTTTGGTATGTCTTTTTTGGGGATAATCACAGTATTATGTTTTTAAGTGTTCATTCCACCCCATAACAGATATTTTAGGAACTCAAAAATATTTTCCAGCGATTTTTCAGGGTCATTTTCCTGAAGGTAGTTTTTTGAAGTGGTACCATGACTATTTTTTGAAATATGGTCGACAGCCGGCGTTCTTAGTTGTTCACCCTGTATTTGCTGATTAGGCACAGAAACATTTATAGGATCTCATCTAGAATGTTTGAGGTATATTATTTAGAGGTTTATGTAATGTCCATATAACATCTACGAGAATACACTGTATTATTTTTGAAATGTCGCATTTAGATCATTGATAAGATGTTATTTTTTAGACATTGCATGTTAACAGCCACATGCTGGGCATAAACGGTTGTATAGATGTGCACGTGATGAAAACAAGAGGAAAAGAAGGAAGAACATTATCACAATGTGATGTTGAATTAACATAACTGTAATATTTATTTGCATAGTGGAAATGATTGTTAAAAATAAATTAATATTATGACAGTGTCCACTGACAGCTTTATGTTACATTACTATAGCAACAACCTGTGCCTAGTCACCGACACCGGTCTAAACCGCCTTGCGAACCCAATTATGTTTAAAATTTATTACTATCAAAAAGAGACGTTTTTGCATTAATTTGTCGACATTTGAAGAAAAAACAGCATATTTTATTTGGAGGAAAAGTTACTTTTCATTACTTGCTCTCTACTACCAGCCTCACTTCGTTCGGCTATTAAACACGAGAGCGTCATCAAAAGTATTACTTTTCCTCCATATAAAATAATATAATATTTCAGCTTTGGATTTTGTTTACATTATGTAATTATTTGATTTTACCATTGTTTTTCCTATTACGTAGGGTTTTCACACTCTAATTACTGCTGTGTAAATATTCCGGTTATGCGGAATCGTAGGCAGAGCCAATCACCATTTCAAAAGTGAGGTTGGGAATTTTCAATAATAAAGTATAAATAGAATAAAAATGTATTGTACTTACTTTGAAACTAAAATACCAAGAGACGTTTAGCTTTAAGAAAAATTGTTTTTGTAATATATCCAACTGAAGGAGATAATAAAACACAATAAAACAATACCACAATGACAGACAACAATGACTTTGTAAGTAGATGGTACTGCACTAGTCAAGAGAGAGTCAAGTATGAAGCTATGCATAGTAAAAATACTGTCGCTTGTATAGTTCTTTCTTTTCACTCTTCAGAGTCAATCTCCAAAACAACTTACTTCTCTGCTTAAAAGACAGAGATTAACGAATTTTGATCTGCTTGTCACGGTTGATAGAAAGAGATGTTACATAAAGAGTATGTGTTTTATCTTATCACATATTAATGACTCACGGATAAATAAACAACAATTCAACTGTAGTGGAAAATATCCAATATTAATACTTGAGGTCACAGCTTTATGAGATACTACTACGATACAAACTTAGTAGAACCAGTCAGTGGAAAAACAAGGGAAGGGACTCAAATTTGAGATAGGCGCCTAATTTGAGATAGCTCCTCATATTATGATATTTGTAACGTCATCTAACAAAAGGGGTGTCAACTTACGCTAATAAACTAGACCGCAGTGGTAAGGAGTCGTTAAGCGCGTCAGTTCGTTTGTTTTTATGAACGTGCGTTTTTCTTCAGATTTGAGGCTTAAAGTTTTTTTGATAGTGTGAATAAACCAGAATTTGCAGTCAACGTAAGTGGTAATAAAATATTTTATGTATCGAAGTAGTTAGTTTATGTGTTGCCTAATGATGTCTTATTAAAATTGGCTGTATTCTTTCATAACTAACCTAAAAATATTGTTGTCAATTTTTATAAAGCGAATTCCTAATTTGAGATACCAAATGGTTCTGAATTTGAGACTATCTCAAATTAGACTCCCAATGCATATATTACATATATTTTGATGTTTTATTACAGATGCCTAAAAAACACAAGAAATGGGATCCTCGTGGTATGGTGAAAGCTGTGCGTAATAAAGAGATGGGATACCTTAAAGCCTCAAAAGTTTTTGTTATACCCAAAGGCACTGTGAACAGATACTCAGTCAGATAAAAGCCCCGAAGAACTTGTCAAACTATCGACAGGCCGGAAACCAGTTTTCTCTGAACAACTAGAAAACGAACTAGTTCAATATGCATTAGCCATGGAACAACGATTTTTTGGTCTGAGGTCGGGCGATATTAAACGAATGGCATTCCAACTGGTAATCAGGAATAAGTTGCCGCATCCATTTAATGGTGTTAGTAAATCTGCTGAGAAAGAATGGTTTAGGTTATTTTTGAAGAGGCATCCACAACTTTCGATGAGAACACCGCAAGGCATGTCTGCAGCTCGTATCAAATATTTTACTCCCGAGAAAGTCTCAGCTTTTTGATCTCTATGAGCCAGAATATTCCAAGCTTCAAGATCCTTCCCAGAGGGTATTCAATGTCGACGAAACGGGCATTAGCGTCGTTCAACATAAGCATAGTAAGGTTTTATCGTTGAAGGGAAAACAACAGCTTTCTACATTAACCTCCGCAGAAAGAGGTAAACTAATTACCGTAATAACCTGTATGAATGCTACAGGAGTTTCTGTACCGCCATTATTCATTTTTCCACGGAAAAATATAAGTCCGAGCTAATGATTGGTGCTCTAACTGGAGCCATAGCTGAGTGTCACATTTCTCGTTGGGGTCAATCAGATATTTTTACAATATGGTTAAGTCATTTTATCAAATTCACGAAACCCACAGCTGCTGACCCTGTTCTACTTGTATTGGATGGACACTACTCCCACACAAGAAACATTGCTCTCATAGATTTGGTAAAACAAAATTATGTGACGATAATGTGTCTTCTGCCACATTCTACCAATAAAATGCAGCATTTGGATGTTTCATTTATGTCTCCGTCAAAAACCTATTACGCTCAGGAGATATAAAATTGGCTTCGGGAGAACTATTTAAGTACTGTATCCCCATACGCAATTGCTAGTATTTTTGGCAAAGCCTACAATAGATCTGCCACTATTGAACTATCGTGCAATGGTTTTAGAAAAACGGGACTAGTTCCTTTGAATAGAAACACCTTAAGAGACCATGATTTTGGCGTGTATAGTGTAATGGAAACAAAACAGGCCTTCAAGAAGAACACCTCTCCGAAAAATCAAATCATCAGTAAGATCATCTGAGCAACCAAAATGAAAATGAAGCAATGGCTCTACCAACGCCAGAAAGAAATGAACGTACACCAAGTCCATCCCCAGCAAATAAACCTCAGAGAGAATATTATTCTCCTACGGATATTTGTCCTCTGCCTGAATACAAAACCAGAGAAATTAAGGTGAATGTTAGGGCTGGGCAAGCATCAATAATTACCTTAACTCCTTACAAAGATGAATTACAAGGTAGTTTAGAAAAAAGAAAAGGGAAAAATACTATACCTAAAAAAACATAAGTGAAGAGTTAGAACCAGAAGAAAAACAATCAAAGAAACTGGTAAAAAAGTCTACTGCAATTGTACGAAAACAGAAATTAGCAGTTTTGAAACAGGACCCACCTTCCACTTCCGGGTTAGAGCAGAAGAGAAAAAAACGCCGGGTTTCTTCTAGTTCAATCTCAGAAAGCGATAGCAGTATTATATTGGCTACTTCCTCTTCAGGCGAATCCGAAGGAACTGATGCTGAATATTTATTATGTTCCTGGAGACTTTCCGAGGACAAGCATGGCGAGCTATGGGCAAAATGTGTTCACTGCGGCAGATGGGCCCATGAAGATTGTGGGGAAATTGAAGATGTTAATTTTATATGTTCTTCCTGCGATGAAACGGGTTTTTTGGGTAGTATCCCAAATTAGAAAATGTCTCAAATTGGGACATCAGTGTGTCTCAAATTAGGCAACCATCATTATATGGGAAAATTGACAAAAACAAACTTCAAGTTAAATAACTTCAGTAGCTGTAGATTCTTGTTGTTTTGTTAATACACCAAGCAAGCGATTTTGTACAATAATAATAAAAATTTGTTCCATGATGATTTCTTTTTCGAATTTACAAAAAAAGTGCCTCAAATTTGGGTCTACCCGTGATGGTAATCGAGTAGTCACCATGATGAGCGACAGCAACTTTATAAAATCACAAATACGGTCAAAATACAATTGGGAGAACAGATTGAAAACGGGTAACAATTCACTTTAACGGGTAAAGTATAGCTGTCAGGTGACATTGAAAATGTGAATTACCAATTTTTTATATGAATACCCGTTGCACTTATTATATTTAATCATAAGACGTTAAACAGGATTGCATAGAACGAATTTGTTTTACAAATTAGTGTAAAGTCGTAAGTCAAAATACTGTGCAGGGATTCTGTAAAGATTTATTCGAAATATTAATTAAGTAGCGTCACCATCACCGGCCGATGATTGTTCAGAAAACGAATTGTCACTTTCACACAGGAGTTTTTGATAACCGATTGCGAAGGCTGCAATGCGTTTCTCAAAAAATTGTGGTTATGTTTTATATTTGCTCAAAAATTATTTATAGGAGAAATAACCTCATAATTATAAAACTAATTCTAATACCTTTTTAGGAATGTGGTTTATGCAAAAATGGAAAAAATCTGGATCGCTTTTACAGTTATGCTTAAAAGATTCGGTAGATCCTCGTCAGTCATTTTTGTATCGATTAAGTCAACGAAGTACACTACATTATTTCAAAAATATTTTATTGTGCGGTTCGGGTCAGGACAGGTTAGTATTATTGAAATATCGAAAATTTAAGTAAATCTATATAAAAACATAACCCTAATCACGTTTTCCATATTTTGACTATCGATGTTTACAAAAATGATGGTACCGCATAAAACCTTTACTTTTTCCAGTGTTCTGTTGAACAGCATTTGCATTATATTCTAGGTACGTACCACTTCATTCTGCAAGAATAGAACTTTGCAAAGAATCTCTTAAAGATACTTCAGACCAGGGAACAATCTTCCGGGAAATGGTACACAACATAATATCACCAATAATTGCTCAGAAAGAAGTGAAGCTTATTAGATACGACATCCACCATGCTCTACCGAATACTGCAAATGCTCTTATTGGTCGAGCAGCACATATAGCCGTTTTGGATTCCGAACTTTTCATTGAAAAATTTATGGTTGTTGTTGGTATAAAATATTTCCGTTGATATTGAGGTTTTTTTTATTAAAAGTTTATAATTATTGAAAAAAACTTAGTTTTACTTATTTGTTCAATCAAATATTCCTTCATTCATATAGATTTACTCAAGAAAATTTCCAGTGAAAAAATATGGTTATTATATGCTATTATATTAAGCATGTTAAAAGGTCACGTTTCCAGTCTTTATCAATGAGTTAAGCATTTACTATTTTGCCTTTCGATTTCGCCGTTTTGTTCTTGTCAGTATGGTATAGTGTGAAATGAGGTGACGGAGGAGAGAGTGAGACAAAATGATCCCTCTAACAATTTTTTAGGATAAAAATGAGAAAAAACTCAGAATATTTGGACACAGTTCAAGCAAAGAATGTGAGGGGCATATCAAAACATATTTCTTTGGAAAAAATTTACCGCGCGATGAAAACAACAGAAAATTATTATTATTATTTAAAAGCTCTAAAGGGGCTATTTTACACCACGCGTAGGGTAAAATGGCCCCTATATTTCTTTTCTACATAAAAATGTTTAATTGCAAAAATCGCAAATAAACACTTGCTGCTATATTAAACAAATTTGTATATTGTTTTTAAATACGTTTTTACGAGTAATTGGATTGAACTAAGTAGGTACCATTCATTCGGTGTCGAACCTTTGTACAGAGCAGTTGTGCGCTCCGAAACAATTAAGTAGTTAAAAAGTAATTAGTGTATTTTTCAAAGTGAACCAAAACAAGTGAGAATATCAGGTTAACATTTTATTAAACGTTAGTAAAATAACAATTATTAACTATAAGTGAATCTGAATTTAATATCAGATATAAATAATCGAAAATACCTCGCCAGATCCGTATTAGGGAAAACTTAAATGATACTCAAAAATGGATGACAACATATCTCAAATAGGGTGTACATCCACAGATAACACAACCCAACAACCCGAAACATATTCCTCAGTAGCAAACCAGAACAAACAATTTCCCGTCCAGAAATCAAGCTATACTATTCGACGCAATCGAAAACACTAGGCTAGAAGACTACCTAAAGGCACTATGCCAAACAATCCAACCAAATAACATATTTTTTTGCTCAGAGTTATCCAGCAACAGAATATGTATTTTTTGGCAAATGAAAATTTAGTGAACACATTCATCAACAATCACGGTAAAATCCAAATAAACCAACAAATACTACAGGCACGTCGACTAGTCACTCCTAGCCAAAGATTAATATTATCCAATGTCTGTCCCTCTATCCCCCACTCAGTCCTTGAATATGAACTTAAAAAGCTAGGGATTAATCCTCTTTCACCCTTATCTTTCTTGCGAATAGGAATCTCAGACCCCGCATTTCAACATATCCTAAGATTTAGAAGACAAATATTTATATCTCCATTCAATAACCAGTCCCTTCCCGATTCATTTTAAATCACATATGAACAAACCTCATATAGGATATTTTTGTCCATTGATAATCAAGAATGCTTACAATGTAAACAAACTACTCATACAACAAAAAACTGCCCACATAGAACAATCACTTCAACTCACTTTAACCCATCAACAGAATCATCACCAGAAAATCCAACCGACAATCAAACTGAAGAAGAAACAAACAACATTTCACAATATCAACAGGATCAATCAATTAACCAAAACTCAGAACAAATTTACGAACCTCAAACAATGAATACCTAAGTAGTTAAACGCACCGAAAATAGTAAAGACAAGCACACCGACAGTCAACAGAAATGAAATCGAAACAACTAAACCACAAAATAAAAGAACATCAATAGAACGTTCCCCATCACCTACAACAACTGAATACCTACCTACATTTGTAAAACCAACAAATAGTGAAAAGAAAATAAAACAAACCAAAAACAGAAAACCAAAAAAAAATCAATAGGAGAAATGTTAAGTCACACCAAAGCGCTCCTCAAGAATACATATATCAATTATCCTCTAACCCATGAAGATTTTTTTGAAAATTGTGAAGGGTGTACAGATCCTCTCAGTATCGTGAAAATGTACACCGAAGAAATAACGGAAGTCACAGACCTACTTACCACAATATACCACTATTTAAAGGATAAAAAAAATAAAGATGAGATGCACTCGAATTAAAAATAAAATTCTCAAACAGATAAACCCTGAATACCAAACAGAACTGGACACAGATACCTCTATTGAAACCTATTAATCTTGTTAACATTCACTTCCTTAATTCAGTGGGATATAAATGGGTACTATACCCACCTAGAAAACTTGCAATTATTGATTTCAAAATACCTACAAACCCATGCTTATATGCCTACAAGAAACCAATTTCAAAAACAATAGAATCCATAATCTAAAAAATTATAATTCTTTCGTTAAAAATCGAGAAAATGCAAGAATAGCCAGTGGAGGTGTAGCAACATATATTAGAAATACAATAGATGCAACATCAATTCATCTAAAAACTACTATTGAAGCAGTTGCCGTTAGAGTGAAAGGTACAATGACCTTCTCATTGTGCAACATATACATTCCCCCAAATCAGGAACCTACTACAAAAAAACTCACTGAGCTGCTGAGCCAGATAATAGTGTGAGACTTTAATGCCCACAACTATATCTGGGGCTCTACTAAGCAGACACCTTTTGGAAAAAAAATGAAAATCTATTAGAAAAGTACAATCTTAACCTCCTAAATGACGGCCAAAAAACCAGACTTGACATAAGAACTGGTGAAGATTCAGCAATGGACCTAACAATACGTCACCCATCTCTCTCACAAATACTTAATTGGGATTAATTAGCAGCGAACCAGAAAATACACCGGACACAATAACAAAATGGAAAATAAAATCAGCACATTGGAACGAATTCCAAGAATTTATACAAGAAAATCTCCAAGAGTTAAAGGAAGATGCGGATATTGATCAAGAAGTACACTTTATCACAGAATTAATAACGCAATCAGCAAATAAACATATTGGACGGTACGAACACAACAACAAACACCAAACTGTTTCCTGGTGGAACTTGGACTGCAAAGAGGCTGTGAAGAAATCGAAAGAAGCTTTTAACAGATTCAAAAGAAGCAAGACGGAACAAAATTCAATTGAATTCAAATGATTGAGAGCCAAAGCCAGATACACAATAAAAAAAGCGAAACGGGAATCGTGGAAAGAGTATGTTTCAACAATAAACAGCTCAAGTCCAATGTCCACTATATGGGAAAAAGTCAAAAGAATATCCAAACCAAAACAATCCAATACAATAAACTTTCTGGAGATAAATAATACTATTTATAAAATCCGAAATGAAATAACAAACATCTTATCAAAAAAACTCGAGCAACTCAAACTACACATCAGATTTCTTGAATCACAAAAACAAAGCAAAGCAGCAAGAAATTGACTATAATAATAATAACCAGCAAACGAACAGTTTGAACTATGCAATAACCATTGACGAACTTGAAAATTCACTCCAAAACTCTAAAAACTCCAGCCCAGGTCCTGATAATGTTCCTCTTATTTTTCTAAGAAATCTAAGTAAACAAACCAAAGAACATTTACTAAAGATATATAACCTAATCTTAACAAAGAAAGTATATCCCAGAGCATGGACAATTTGCATTATAATTCTCATTCCTAAGCCATGTCAAGCGAAATCAGATCCAGAAACATATAGACCAATTTCACTCACCTGTAGCAGGGGAAAAGTTCTTGAGAAGATAATTAATAAAAGACTTTTATGGCACCTAGAATCAGAAAAACTAATTATACCCGAACAGTGTGGTTTCCGTAAAAATCGCTCCACGTTGGACAATCTTATCTTTCTAGAATCTGAGATCCATGAGGCCTTTGCAATAAAGCAGCACTGCATCGGAGTATTTTTTGATATTCGTAAAGCCTACGATAATACAGTCTGGAAATACTCAATAATCAAAACTCTTTACGACTGGTCAATACGGGGTAACATATTGAAATATATATCGAACTTTCTAGATCAACGACAGTACCAAGTACGAGTAGATGGCGTATACTCACAGCTGAACACCCAAGAAAACGGCATTCCACAAGGGTCAAATCTCATCACGACATTATTTCTCATAGCAATAAATTCAATTATAGCAAACTGTAAATCACCCGTGAAATGCAGACTATATGCAGATGACCTGGTTATCTATTGCAGAGGGAAAAATATGACTACAATACATAAAACCATCCAATAGCTACAATAGAGGATTGGTCAAAAACAAGTGGACTGCGTTCCAACACGACAAAAACCAAAGCTTTATGTTTCTCGAAAAGGACTCAGCTACAACTTGAAATCTTGTACCTTTATGGACAGAAAATAGAATATGTGAGAGAAATAAGTTTCCTAGGAATGATACTCGACCAAAAGCTGACATGGAAATCACAAATTCTGACATTGAAGGAAAAATGCCAAACTGGAACTGATTTACTCAGATCACTCCCATTCAAAAACTGGGGCGCAGACTACTCAAGTTTACTGCACATCTATAAATCATTGATCAGATCAAAACTTGACTACGGAGCGATTGTCTATAACTCTGCCAACAAAAGCCTTCTTCAGTCAGTGGAAGTTATACAAAACACAGCTATTCGCATCTGTTTGGGTGCCCGTCGTACAAGTCCTATCCAAAGCTTACATTGGGAGACTGGAGAGTTACCGCTTTCTTACCAAGGAGAATATCTAAGCATCTCTTGTGCTGTCTCTGTAATATCAAACAAAAGAAATCCAGTAGCCACAACGTCTTATCTGATCGTTTTAAAGCTAAATTTCTATCCAGATCAACTACTCCTCCTTTCTATCACAGAGTCAAAACATATTTAAACAAAATAAATTCGTATTTCCCAAACATTTATGACGTCCCATCAATAAATTATCCTCCTCCATGGATAATAACACTCCCTATTCTAGACCTAAGCCTCGCCTACCTTAATAAATCCGAGACTCCAACAGCCAGAATAAAACAAGAATTCCTAAGAGCCTTAAATAAATACGGTAGCATTTATAAGGTATACACAGATGCTTCAAAAAACCAAGATGAAATTGGGGCCGCCTTCTACTCCGAGGACTTTTCGAAATCCTACATACTCCCACCCTTCACATCTATCCATTTAGCTGAATTATTCGCCATCTTAGAAGCACTCAAGAAAATCCAGAAAATCAAGCATAAAAATGTCCTTTCAATATCTGACTCTCAAAGTTCACTAACAGCACTTCGTCAACTGTACTCTAATCACCATATAGCCATACTGATCAAGAAAGAGCTACAGAATTGCAGAAACAGCAGCATACATATTAAATTCATGTGGGTCCCATCCCATTCTGGAATAGAAGGGAATGAGAGAGTAGATCAAATCGCAAAAAATGCATTCACCAATCAACAATCAGAAAGGAACGATTTTACCGTACATACTGATTTGGAAGAATTCTAGAAGAGCAAAATCTACGACAAATGGCAGGAAGAAGCAAGACGTAACCAACACAAATCATACGAAGTCACTACAAATTCTCACGGCTGGAACTGTAAAAACATAAATAGAAGAGAACAAGTGATCCTTTCCGTATTCGAATCGGTCATACGCGCATCACACACGACTACTTACTAGTAGAAAAAAATAAACCAATGTGCGAAATGTGTAATAGTGAGTTAACCGTGAAACACCTGGTAATCGAATGTGTGAAATACGACAAGGAACGGAAAAAGAATCAACTACCACTATTACTAAAAAAACTATTACAAGAAAACCAAGAAACTGAAAAACTCATAAACTACTTAAAAGACTGCAAATTAAGTAACAAAATATAGAGACTATAACCAAGCTACAATAAGTGAACTTCCATCATTTCAACTCGCTAATAACCCTACGTGGTTGATGCGATTGATATATATATAAAAAAAAGTACCATTCAACGATGATTGAATGTCATTCCTTGTAATGCCAAATTTCGATCTTGAAGTGTTACCGTTGGAATTTGAAATTAAATTGCCGACTACACAGCAATAACTTTATGGTTTGAAGCAACAACTTCTGGATTTGAAGCGGCGGTGAATAACGTTTCAGTTTATGATAAGTCTCCTGCATTGTCTCCAAAAAGAATGACTTCATCTGTAGATCATCCACTTGCTTCCCATTACTCTGACTCATTTGTTGAAAGTTTCTCACGAAAGTTTCGTTTCCTTCTAGGTGAAGTTAGTTATTCCAGAAGATAAACTTGGAAGTGATGATGTATGTGTCTGCTGGAGGGGAAGGAGTTTTTTGTTCGTGGATGGGAGCCCCAAAGAACTAACTGCTTGTGGAGAAGGAATTCTTTGTTCACTAACGGGAGCACCCGTTTCATTTTCCACTAAATGGCGATCGGTTGTGCAAGATAGTTTAAATTTCCAATCTGGGAATACGTTTGGATTAAAAGGGAAAGGAAGATGTCGGTTTCCTCGACGCCACTGAATTGTGTGTGGCAGCTCTTCTGTACGATTTTTCAAACAAGCTAACAATGTTATACAAGGTTATTAGTTTTCCAGAGGTTGTCTTAAACTATAAAATAACTTTCTCGTTAAAATATGCCATTAGAGATGAAAATTGTTGCATTTCCTGAGTGCAATGTGAAGAGACAGCTTTATAACGCCATTGTCTCTATAGTATTCAACAGCTTGGACAGACTCATAACTTGAGTGTCCGTCAACAATAAAAGTACCTTATTTTCAACTGAACACTGAAGCTGTTCTACAGGGCATGCGATTAAAAGTATTTTCTAAGGCAAGACGCATTGAATTTGAATCTCATTGTTGTTGGTTAGTTTTTGGTACATAAGCTCTAACCATTTTTTCTGAAAAGATGATATTCGATAATTATAAAAAAATATTCCAGCACATCTTTATTTGGACGGCTAAGCGAGGGAAAATGGCCCTCGGGCATGCCGCGGAAATTATTATTTAGACGACAAAACATAGTTAGTTTTTTGCTTAGTAGTTGTCTTCCATTGTTCACTGTTATTAATGGTTAGAAGCCTACTCTTCCAACGATTTTTTCATCAGTGATATCTTCTGTGATTTTGATCGTCTGAAAAGGACTGTAGTAATATAAATTATAAAAAGTAGATACTCTTTGGAAGGCAAAGGTCCTATGTAATTAATTGCAATATCGATCAATGGTTTATACAGTAAGTATCTAATTTTCACTGGGTTTGGTAATGTGGGTGTCGATACAATGCACGTTCCGCATTTTTCTGAAACATTATCGATTTTGGGCCACCATACGTTTCCTCGTAATCTGGCTTCCATCGATAAGATTCCTGTTATGTGCCTCATATACTGCTCAATACTTCCTCTCAATAATATACCCTTATGATAACATATATATATATATATATATATATATATATATATATATATATATATATATATATATATAATATATATATAAATATATATATATTGAGATGATATATTCAATAAGAAATAATATATAAAGATCATAGATGTTAAAGATTAAAATATCATAAGATAAAATAATCATGACAATAACATATGACAACAAATTTCAGTTTCTTTAGAACATTCAGTCAACAAAAATAAGAATTTCAAGTAGTAGGTCAAAATATAATACCAAATATGATATAAATTCAATTTGATTAGCATTATATCAAGGTATAATGTCTAGTAGCAAAATTTTTTTTGAAATAATAAGTTGATTTTAACTTCAAAATTCTAAGTTATTAAATAGATCAAAAATTTAAGAAAATGGAAGTTTGATAATAAAAATTTGTCAAATTCAACAAACCTACAGGACTCATGAGTCATGTCCATAGATTGGTCTGGAAATTAGATAATTAACTTAATAATTAAGAAAGATCTAAAATTGTTGTTTAAGAACGTCAATTAAAAATGTTTCAGATAAAGATATTTAGTTCAATAAAATCTTATGCAATTTGAAACGTGACATCTAAATATTTCATAAAATAGTTTCCAGTTTGAAAGAAAAATTTAAACAAAAATTTGATAAGATCACTCAATTTAAATTTAGAAATAATGGAAAATATTGTATATGGAAAAGAATTATAAAACTTATATTATAGCGTATGTAGAATAAACATGTAAAAATTTCTATTGATTACTTAATACAAAATAAATAATCATTTGTCAATAATTTTTCTCTAAACTTTATCAATTATAAATATTTATCAGGATATCAAATTAATTTCATTATACGAGTAGTAATAATCAAAGATAAATAAATAAGCTAGATCCAAAAATGATTACAAATTATCAACAAGATAATTTTACGTTATAAGTAACATAAGACAGAATCTTGAAAGAAACCAAGCACAACTAATTAATTTGACGGAAGCGAGACATTAGACACTAAAAAGATTCATTTGTTAGCGACATAAATTTAATGAAATCTATAATTTGTATGCTATGTCGATAAAAAAGGGAGTTAAAACATGTGAAAGAAATACCAACTGATAATTACTATGATTATTGACAAATGATGAGGTTGGAATTTCATAAAAAAGGAAACCTATTGAAATATTATGTTTAAATATGCGGTGAATGAAAAACCAAAAGAAATAAATTGTATACATATGTTTTTGAATATTTCTATTGTAAAATTGCAATATATCGAAATTAGAGCTGACCAATCAGACAATAGAATGAATGGAACATTCTAGAGTGTGTAAAACTTCCGGTTATCAACAAAGGGTTGAAGAAGAAGGAGAGGAAAAAGATGTTGTTGTAAGGAAGCCGAGGTGATGAGATTTTTTTTGAATCAGTTAATGAATTTTAATAAAAAGAAGTGAAATATCATCGTAACATATCTATCATAAAAATCATTTTGTGCACAATTAAATTAAAGTGTGAATCATATTCCTAGAATATGAATAGTTGCATCCAGTTTCCAATTAAATAGATTAGCATCAGGAAGAAAATGCAGCATCAAGAATGTGCGGACATTTTGTGAAGCGAAAATACAAACAGGTTGGTGATATTTAAATTTATTTTGATAAAAATAATATACAGTACTGAATTAAAAGAGTGATCATTGCAAACCTAATTAAAAATTCTAAAAGGCCGAAATTAAATGAGAATTTGAATGTAACATTAAGAATAATATGTGTAATGATAATGTTAAAAGATTATATAACTTACCTGATATTTGGTTGACAAATGTAGATTGCATGTAATAGTTCATAAGAATTTATAGTTTCATAAGTCACAAAATTTATCATCATTCACACACTTACATTTTACAAATATCAAATTTCACTTGCTACATATTTTAACAATTTAAACCGATGCACCACGAGAAACGTTTTAAAACATACTGTCTTGAATGCTTATAAATAATTCTTTTCCACATAAATTTGTGTTATAATACAAAAAAAGGTTTTTTTTGTACCATGCAGGTGCTTTCAAAAAGCTTTTGAGAAACGATATTAAAATTATGCAAATAATTTCATAGGCGTCACATCTATATTTTGTAACATTTAGAATATGAATTTACATAAATGATATTAGTTAAATTTTTGTTTAGTTTCCAACATATCTAATTTCCGTTTTTGAGACTAATCCCCTGAGAAAAGTTTAGGTTTCATGAATATTAGAAGAAGAGGAATTTGAAGAAAATTAAGGTAAGAAAGAACTAATAAATTTCATTGAGCAAAACATTTAGATAAAAGAAAATTAGAAACATTAATAATCAATGAATTGAATTGGCATCCTAACAATTAAGTGATACTATTTGATTAAGGTTTTGATAACTGATTAAAATTTAATTAATTGTATCTTATATAGAAGGTTATTCTTAGAATTAAAAATTAATCATAAATAATAACAATTAGAAAAACAAATATAACACTACAAAATTAATAAATAAAATTAAGATAAACATACTAATTGGCTCCCAAACGTGGTAAATATTATAAATAAATAAATAAAGCATTTTAATATATATATATATATAATATATATAATATATATATATATATATATATATATATATATATATATATATATATTATAACACAATAACACATAGTGTATAACATGTAACACAGAAGAAATATCAAAGTAAGTTTCATAGCAAACTGATCTGTTAAGGGTCATTAAAAGTGGCACGATAAGACATGCTCCCTGAGTGTAGGCAAACATAAATGAAAAGACCAATTGTCACAATAAAAAAAAAACTGTACATGATACTATTTAATAATAATTCAATAGATTATGTTATATGTAATTTCAAAACAATTCGTAGAAATTAAAATGAAATTTGAAAGATACGCGTTAAATTTTCATATAGTTAGTAATTAGGTTATTTTATGCAAGGGATTTCAGGAATTTTAATAAATAGTAAATAAGTTATGTTAATATTTATATGTATAAAAATCTTTATCTCTATATGCTAATTTCTAATACAAAAATGTCATTTTCATGTTTCATATACGGCTTAAAAATTCATGATAATATAAACAGTGAATCGTCGTTAATGACACTATATCTATACATTTAATACGATATAGGGAAGTTTCGATAGCAACCCGAAACGGGATAGATTATGATGAAAATCAGAAAAGTCAGTGAATTTTGGGACGTCAAAGTGGGAAAGAATATAATAATTGATCTCGATATTTGAGGTAGAACAGAAAGTTATTTGAATTAAATATATAATCATAATCAGAAGGAAGAAGAATATTTATATATACGGTTAAAGGAGTGATTTTTGAAACGTGAGTGAATTTTTGAATGTCAAAGAAAGGAAGGATAAATTATCTCCAGAAGAAAAACGATTCAAACGACTATATTTGATAAAAAAGGAAAGTTAACCCAATTTTAAAGTGATGAAATGAAGACAGAATATTATTTAAATAATAATGGATTTAAACTAATACAATGGAATTTGATACATACTGAAATTTGTTCATAATTTGAATCGAGTTGAGTGATCAATGAATGGATAGTTGATAGATTTCCGAGTTCTTATAGAGGTTTTTTGGCTGATATTGTTGAAGGTGATTAGAAGTTTTGGACCACACAACCTCAAATCCAGTGTGATATAAGGTACGCAAAATTTATTGATTTTATGAGCTTGTAAAACGGATTTGTGCGTAATTAGTGTCATTTCGGTTTACTTTTAACATTTGCGGAGAATTAAATACACACTTTTCTAAAATTTTACAATCATTTACGGTTTATATATTTTTTATTATTTAGAATTAGATAGTTATAATTATATGTTATTATGGTAATAATTTTGGTTTGTTACCTATGATATGTGTACATAGAAGCAGTAAAATATTTCATAATTAAAATTTCCTGAAGTCATAAGCTTGTACATTTTAATTTCACGAACCAATAATTAGAGTTAATTTGAATGGCGCACTTGAACACTATCCTTTGATAGAGTTGATATACATGTTTAATGATTTTTCAGTGTCAAATAATAAATAATAATTATTATTATAACCGTTACAATATATATATACATATGTATTGAACTTAAATAGCTTAATAGGAGAAATGTTCATGTTTGTGAAGCAATAAGTGGATTAGAAATCACTAAAACACACTGTTTTATCATATTTGTGTGAAAACCGTTTTAAATATTGAAAGGATACCTATGATATAATTCATTTACTATGAATATTGAAATACGAAAGTTATATTCAAAATATTTACTATGATTTTCAGTTCATATCAGCTCATACATCAGGTTATAAATCCTCGTTAGACAATATAATAAATTGTAAATTTGGCAAATACTTCATAAAGATTATACAAATACCTGAAAGAATTAATAAATATTATTAGATCAATATATTTTTTTTGTTTTTTTTATTTATGAAAAATAAAGCGCATCAACCCTTTAGGTTATTAGCGCTACCAAATGTTACAATAATAAATATTAAATAGTACTACAGGTATTACAGGTATAAGAACACAAACGATTATAATATTAAACTTTCAAATTTTGTGCAAAAACTGAATAGTTCGTAGATAAGCTACCAAGTTTTCCATATAGAATTCTTTTCCGAGCAAATAATACATAGTAGATGGGATGTTGAATGACACTCTTTGCTGAGAAAATTTTGGACAGTCTATCAATACATGTTTGACTGTTAAAGGGCATTGACACACTGTACATCGGGATTGTTCGGATTTTGACATTAAGTGTTCATGGGAAAATCGGGTGTGACCTATTCGAAGACGGGTCAAGATAACTGATCTTGCCAGGCGTTGCTAACCGATGCCTTAATATGTATTTTGATGTCTGACATCGTAGCTCTCGTGACTTCGGTGGCATTAGGATCCTGAAATGCAGTTTTGGCTGCTGCATCGGCTCGCTCATTTCCCTCTATTCCTGTGTGTGAAGGCACCCATAAAAACTGTATAACTGCTCCTGAATTGTATAGCTGGGATAGTTTTTGCTTAATTAGTATCAGTATTGGATTTGATGGATATGTCTGGCGCAAACTTTCAATTGAGTTCAATGAATCCGTTACTATGAGCAAGTGTTTCAAATTTTCTCTATTGGCATGGACTAGAGCTTGAAATATCGCATACAGTTCTCGGTTGTAATATGAGGTAGTCTAAATTTGATTATTGCATTTGGTGTTACAAATGCGGCTCCAACTCCAGTATCCATTTTAGAGGCATCAGTGTAGATATGGGTGTATTGTTGGAAATAAGATATTTTCCTCTATTTAGGGTATAGTTTGTTCGTTCTTATCAAAACTTGTCAACGATGTATCACATAGTGGTGGTTTTATTACCCATGGAGGAGGGGAGGAAATGAATTGAGGAATCGTTGGAGGAATAGATATATTTAGAAGGTTGAGGGATCTGTTAATTCTTTCATAAAGTGGTGGATCTGTTCTTTTACTCTTTTCATAGTCAGCCGAATAACGATTGGAGAAGGTGTTGTCATAAACTGGGTGATTGGGATTTGCAGATATACTGATCGCATAAGCGAGGCTAAGATAAATCCGTCTGAGGTGGAGGGGGGTTTCGGATGCTTCACTGAGAAGGCTCTCGGAGGGGCTTGAACGAAATGCACTCAGCCAAATTCTGATCGCAGTATTCTGGACTGGATTTGAAAGATTCAGTACTGTTTTATTCGCTGACGAGTAGGCTACGCATCCGTAATCAAGACGTGATCTAATTAGTGAACGATATATATGTATTAAAGACGTTGAATCAGCGCCCCAATTCCTATTAGATACTATTTTGAGCAGACTAGAACTTTTGTGAGTTTTACAAATCAGGTCGTTGATGTGAGTTGACCAAGTCAGCTTGTAATCCCAAATCATATCGAGATATTTTATATGATCACAAAGATTCAAATTATTGTTGTATAACTTGACTGTAGGGTTAAAGAAAAATGGATTTTTGGAAAAAATTATGTATTTGGCTTTCTCTGTGGAGAATTGGAATCCTGTAGATTCAGACCAGGTTTCAAGATGTCGAATATGTTGCTGCATGACAGACGTCATGTAGTTTATGTTTTTACCCTTAATATATAAAACTAAATCATCTGCGTATAATTTCCCCTTCAATGGCTTTTCAAGATTATTTAAAATATCGTTCATTGCGATTAAAAATAGTGTTACGCTTATTATCGAGCCTTGAGGGGTGCCATTTTCTAGTTCTTTGTTATTCGAGAAATGCCCGTTCAATTTCACACGAAAGGATCGTTTATGTAAATAGTTTCTAATGAATGCAAGCATATTTCCGTTTATCCCCCAATCATCTAATTTTAATGAAATTTTATGCTTCCAAGCTGTATCATATGCACGTTTGATGTCAAAAAATACTGCTAGAACTGTTTTCTTGTTAAGGAATGCTTCGTGAATGTCGGATTCTAAGTCAATTATATTATCAATTGTTGAGCGTCCTTTTCTAAAACCGTTTTGTTCCCTAGAGGTAAGGGAGATAGGCCTATAGGAATTAGCGGTATTTCTGGGGCAGTTTGGTTTTAAGATCGGTACTATTGCCGCTTCCTTCCAAGTATCAGGGAATTGTTGTTGAAGCCAGTAATAATTGAAAATATTTAATAAGAATATTGAAGCTTGGTTGGAAAGGTTCCTTATGAATGCTGTTGGAATATTATCTGGACCGGGGCTACTATCTTTGACCTTTTTCAGGGCTTCGTAGAACTCATCCAACGAAATGGAGGTGTTAAGGGGAGAATTATTGTTGGAATTGGTACGAATGGGATTGAGTTTTTCAGTTAGTTGTTTATACTCAAGGAATTTACTGTCATAATTGAAATTACTGGAAAATTGTTCAAAAGTGTTTGCTAATGTATCGGAAATTTCCTGAGTACTCGTTAGATCTTGTCCTCGTTCTGTCAGTATGTTGATATTAAAATTAGAGTAGGTGCCAGATATTCGTCTGATTCTATTCCAAATTTCTGTGGAGGGCGTAGAGATGTTTATGCGAGATACAAAGTTTATCCAAGACTCTTTCTTAGATCTTTTTATTATGTACCCCGCTCTAGCTCTGAGATTTTTGAATTGTTGTTGATTTTGTATGGTATTATGTTTTTTATACCTATTAAATGCTTGTTTACTCAATTTTATCGCTTCTTTGCATGCATTATTCCACCATGGTACGGTAGCACCATTGTGAGATAGAGATGATTTACCTATCGCTATATCCGCGGCTTTTGTGATGATGGACATAAATTCATTCAATAATTCACTATTGTCGATTTCGTTAAAGTTAGTTTGACTTAAAAGGTTATCTACAAGGTTTTTATAGATTGCCCAGTTTGCAGATTTTAACTTCCATTTGCTAGTAGGGTGATGTGATGTCTGGTTATATCGGTTATTTGATGAAATTATTGGAAAATGGTCGCTTTCGTGAAGATCTGAAAGTACGTTCCAAGTAAGGTTAAGTGCTGTGTTGGAATCGGAAAAGCTTAAATCTATGTGTGACAAATTACCATTATAACTGTTGCAGCGTGTGGAACGGCCATCGTTTAGAAGTGATAAGTTATTTTGTTCAATTGCGTCGTATATTATTTTACCACATGGGTCATTATAGGGGGAACCCCAATATATATTATAACCATTGAAATCTCCGACAATTAGTCTAGGAAGAGGAATCTGATCAGTAAGATTGGTTGAGCTCTCAATGTTAATATCCTTACTAGAAGAAAGATATATGTTACACATATTTAATTTGGTTATGCCTTGTATGCGAACTGCAATTGCTTCTAAATTAGTGACTAATGGAATTAAACATGATTCTATCTCTTTTTTAACATAAATTGATACGCCGCCGCTGGCTCGTCCCCTGTTTTGTCTATTCAGAAAAAAGCCGTTCAAGTTTTTAGGTGTATAAGTCTTATTATTTGTGAAATTTGTTTCTTGTAAACATATGATTGATGGGTTTTGCTCTGATATTAATATTTGTAGCATTTCTAGATGTGAGTATACGCCGTTGATGTTCCACTGCACTATATTATTGAACGCAATGAAAAAAAAATTAGAATTAAAATATTTGATTTTCAATAAGTTTCCTGCGATGAATCGCTTTCAGTGTCAGTAGATTGAGGATTACAAGCGCGCTTACACTTTTTCCGAATTTTAGTGCATCTGGTTTTAATACTGCGATCAGAAATATGTGGATGTATTTCTTCAAGCATTTTACACAGTGCTGCAAACTATATACCGTTTCTTGAAAAATTCGCTGCACAGTACGGTTTTATTAGCGAAACCATTTATAAAATTCATCGTCGGACAAAAATTGTAATGATTAATTTTATATTGAATCGAATAAGCTCATTCTTTTGGCCATTGCTGTATTTCTTGAGTTAATACCTCATCAAACAAATCTTGTAAATCTTCGAAAGCATTCATATTAAATTATTAATTATATATTGAACCAGATATCATAAATAATAAGAGAATTAGTATTATAAAAATATGTTGCTAGTATTAAAATATATGAAAATAATATAATTTAAGAAAACAGGTAAAAAGGAAACACTTTTCTTAATTTAAACAACATATCAAATAAAGATATATTAAATAATAGCCTATAACAATATAATAAATAAAGAATTACCTCAATAATAATACAAAATATAGAGATTGCCTAACCAATGTAATGATGTAAATAAAGTTGCCTAAGACGAAGAATAATTTCCATATCATAACCAGCTGTTCACCTAAAAAGATATAATTATATAGTCAAGTCAAGAGAATTTTAGATATAAGTAGTTACATGAGAATACAAAGATTATTATAGATAATTCATTATAATCATTAATTTAAGAATAAAAAACAAATACAAATATTGAATAGAATAGAATTCAATAGATTTTCATAGATAAACAAATAATGACATATAGACAAATGATATATGGTAAATAAAATAAACATTGAATCAATAAATAGTAATTTGTTAAAGTTTATTATAAATAATATAATGCAAAGAGTTTTTACAAATAACATAAGAGAATTTATATTTATAATGAATATGAGTGTAACAATGATATACTATCAATAACAATATTGGATGTTGTACCATTTAAATGTATCTATGTATAACCAATTTTAATTTATTTGTATGATGAAAAAACTCATAGGAACTCTATAAATGAACTAATAATGTAAAAGAGTGTATGTATGAAATTTTTTAATAAGTGAAAGAAGTTTCAATTAATCTGATTGCAAAAGACAATATTTTATTGGTTATAAAATATGACAGAACAAATTGTGAATCAACAAATAAACTTTGAAATAGTGACCTGAAAAAGAACAAAAGACTGTTTGTTGAAAAAAGTAGAGAATCGAGGGGGCGCTTAAGAAAAGAAGGGAAGCTGGTGTCAAGAAGCGAGGAGTGTGTGTGATGGTGTTCCTGAAATTTCAAGAAATTCCCGGTTTAAAAACTTATAAAGTACTATTAAATACAATCTTAGTAATACTCACAGTCAATTGTATCAAGTTTTTCGGCAAGAATCTACGAAATTCTCATTAATTTTGGTTTTTTGGAGCTTCAGCGGAGTGTTCCTGGGATCCAAAGACTTTCATCCCAATTCAAGAGCAACAGGTCAGTGTTTTTAAATCATTATTGGCCAATAATCAGAGTAAAAACTCAAAATACTCAAATAAGTACTTAATTTCATAAATTGATAAACTTTTGCACATATGATCGATCTATATAATATATATATATATATATATATATATATATATATATATATATTTATATGTTATATTAACGATTAACGACGTATACTTTGTTTAGGTTATGTTGCTATTAAACCATTCAATTGACAGTTGTGAGTGCCTAATAACTTATTTGGCAAATAACTCGAGTTGTTCGAAGGTTTTATTTATTAGGAGGTAAAGAAATCGAATTTTTGGTTATTTGGTAAATAATAATTAGTAGGGACTTTATTAGGAGGGTAAAAAACCGGGCCGTAAAATTCTTACTTCTATTCAATAGTTATACGTTAGGATAATTAAATATAAAGGAAAACTAATATTCTGAAATGAAATTCGATGAATTGATTATAGAGATTTTAATTAATTATTGGTTATTTGAATGTTCTTATAAAGGGAGTGAAAACAACAATGTATTATGGTTTACCCTGGAAAAGGTTATATTCAATTTATCATAACAAATTGATACTAAACCTATCTTAATGAATTATTATCATTTCAAGTAAGTGAATTGACTTCTTCTTATACTAACTTACACTAATGCATAAATTTAATTTCCGTTTAGAATAAAATTTACCCAGAATGTCCACAACAAGATGGAATTTAAAACTTATTTACAAAACGATAAGTTGGAGATTTAATTTCAAATGTTCATACCTTCTATAACTTTGGGGCTACACTTCTTTCTTTCGAGCTCATTCCAGGTGATCAGGAATCCATTTAAATCGGGGAATTATTTGATTTCAGGTAAGGATATTTTATATAGTTTTTCTTTTTAATAACTGTTTATCATGTTTTCAACAATTTTATGTTGCATACAATTGAAATTATGAAATTATAGTACCTTTTTCATCTTCAAATTCTCTTGTTCCATCTTCTTTCTCGCAAGCCAACAACCAACTAGATCTGGGAGAAACGAAGTTCTAGTCATTGGATAAAGAAGAAAGGTAATCATTAATGGGTGAGGAGTTGTTCTTTAAGAACATATATAAGTCTTTATAAATTGATGGGAAGTTGCAGAAAACATGAAGTTCAATATTAATGACTTCTTTATCTAATAAAGTGAGTCTGGGAAAACATTTTGAAACGGCACTCAATATTTTTCTTTTTGTTAAGTTTTGATCAATTAATGTGGAAGATGAACGAATTTGTAATGTGTCCTTTTTAGGGTACCAAGATACTCCTAAAACTTTACAATGGTTTTCTTGTAAGTTAAGATCTTTACCTACAGGTGAATCGATAAAATGTTTATTTGCCATTTCTAATGGATTCGAGCAAAACTTATCTAATGTAAAACCCGATGCTTGTAAAATTGCACTAATAGAACAGGTAAACAGCTATAAATACTTAGGAGTGATATTCTCGTTAACCGGAACGTTCTCAGAAAATTTAAAATCACGTATAAAGAAAACGAAAATAACACAAAACGCACAACAAAATTTAATTAAATCCTCACATATGACCGATATGGAAAGTGTTAAATAGCATTGTAGTTCCAACCTACACATATGCCAGTGGAATATGGGGACTTCGGTACATAAATGAGGGAGAAATAGTTCAAAATCCATTTTGGAAAAATTTTCTCTATTTACAGAAAACAACTCCCAGTTACATTTTGAGAGCGGAAACAAGACTAGTGAAAATTGGATTTTTTATTATAAAACAAGCTCTAGAATATTTACTAAAAATTAAAAAATGGTCATCAAAAAGATTTCCTAAGATAGCGCTAGATAGAACTTACCAACTATACCAACAAAATAAAACTGTATCAAAATACAATTGGATAAGTCAAATAAATAATATTTTAACAGAAATTGGAGCTCCAGAGTTTGTTATGCATAGTTTCGATGGGGATAACATCAACATTATTTTAGAAAAATACGAACAATATAGTCATATAGAGGACTGGAATAAAATATTACTAAGTACATATTGTCCAATGTATAAACACATACTAGAAGACAAGCATCACTTTCAAAGCACAAACCACTTAGATCTTCCAATCCCTTTGCATATTAACCCATTAGTGCGTCGAGTCACTCTAAAGGGACGCTATTATTTTACGAAGTCTACATCTTCCTAACCTTACTTTCGAAGTGTGATCGCGCTTGTTACTCGATTTAAGACCACATACAGTCAGTCTTTATAAATTAGCAGAGGTGTGAGGTTGTTTGTCTATTTTATGTGCTTTACTCTACTAGGAAGGGCGGGTAAGTTTTTATTTTTTATCTTGGATTATGGTAGAGCTACTTTTTAAAATTTTCAACTGTGCATAATTATAAGGTTTAGTATCATAACTGTATTTTTTTGCAAACAAAATATTTTTTATTTGAGACAGTAAGCCTTGTTTTTTTTGTCGTCCCCTATAAGGGACTCTATGCACTCTGGACCTTATTGATAAATATATTTTTTTGCAGTTTGCCTCTTTACGAGCTTATATCTTCACTGGAAGAAGATGCGGATCAACGAAATGCAAACATATATATAGAACCGCCAGTTGACCATGGAGCAGACACAGAGGAAGACAGCGACAAATCGTATGATGAACATATTGGTGACATAAATCATTTATGTCGTGCTATACTAAAACAAAATTGTGAAATATCTCAAGAAGAAAATAATCTAGATGACATACAGGAATGTTTACCAGAACAACTACTATTTGCTCATCCTGAAACTCATGATTTATCCAATGCCACCACCAGTCAGTCAGGTCCAAAAAAGAAGCTTCATAGTTGGAAAGGCGCTGCTCCTGATTTATCCAATGCCACCACCAGTCAGTCAGGTCCAAAAAAGAAGCTTCATAGGTGGACAGGCGCTGCTCCTGATTTTTCAGCAAATCGAATTTTTGTACCTAAAGCTAAATCTGCCCAGACACCTGTAGATTTTTTTCTTAAATTTTTTTATGAGAATCTTACATCTAAAATTGTAAAAGAGACAAATCTATTTGCACAACAAAAAAATAGGGATTTGCAGTTCAAAAAGGATGAGTTTTTCGTTTTATTGGGTGGAATGCTGTTATCTGGATATGGCAAATACTCTCACAAAAGAATGTACTGGCATCCAACAGAAGATGTGCCAAAAATGTTATCTAACAGTATGCGCTTGAATAGATTTGAAACTTTGTTACGTCATATGCACTTCAATGACAATACTAAAATTGATACAAGTGACAGACCTTACAAAATTCGTCCACTAATAGATGCACTCAATGAAAATTTTAAACGACATGGTGGATTAGAATAAGCTTTATCAATTGACGAAAGCATGATTCCATATTATGGCAAACATTACGCCAAACAGTATATAAAGGGAAAACCTATACGTTTTGGTTACAAAAATTGGGCAATTTGTAATAGTAATGGGTATATGATTAACTTTGAGATTTACACTGGAAAATCAAACTCAGAAAAGTTTTTGGACTTGGAGGAGATGTGGTGATGACACTGCTTCAGAAAGCAGAAGTTCCTGCCGATAATGGACATAAAATTTTTTTCGATAATTATTTTACGAGCTTACGCTTATTACAGCGCTTGTCTGAAAACAATATATGCGCCACTGGAACTGTGAGACAGGACCGAACAGAAAAATGCCCATTTCCTGATGTAAAATTTTGGAAAGACAAACCAAGGGGAACATGTTACTTTATGTCATGCGAAAATGTCACTTTTGTGCAATAGAAGGATAATAAAGTTGTCACTGTAGCAACAAATTTCGAATCTAATGATATTGTAACAACTTCTAGGTGGTGCAAGGACTCCAAAAGTAAAAAGCAGATTACACAACCGCAAATTATAATAAAAATATGGGTGGGGTCGATATAATGGATGGACTTATTGCAGTATATAGAACCAGATTGCGACGAAGAAAATGGTATTGGCCAATAGTGTCGTACTTGTTAGATGCCAGTGTGTCAAATTCATGGATTTTGATGAAAAAAATGATGCCAAGTAATCCTAACTGTGCCTCACTACTAGTGTTTCGCAGATATATAGCACTTAGTTTCCTTCAAACATATGGCAAAAAACCAAGCCGAGGAAAAACTACACTACCACATCCCGTTGCTTCTAGATTTGACAACATAGGCCACATGGTTCGCTATAATGAAACGGACAGAAAATGTGATTGTGGACTTTATCCTAAATTTTGCTTTGAAGGTTATCATACTAATTAAAATTATTTATAATTTATGTTTTAACACTTTTCAGTTTGCACTTGTTTTATGTTCAGTTTGCATGGAGTCCCTTTAGAGAGACATTTAAAATTCGGGTAATGAAAAATGCTAAATCAATTTTTACATTTTTTTACCTACTTTTATATGTATTTTAAAATATTGCATTGAAAAATCCAAAAAATCGAATACTTTATAACTCCATGCACTAATGGGTTAAACGCTTCATCTCACAACTACGCACTACTAACAAAAATACTGTATATGTATGTTAATAACAATGCATATACCATAAAAACAAATTAAATATGCACAATTTGCAACTGTCTAGTTCCAGAAACCCTAAAACATTTATTATTTGTATGTCCAATGTATGAACAAATTAGATATTTCTTTAAAACCTATCAGTCCCTAACGGACTTTGAAACAGTAATTAATGAAGCTGAACCACAATTATTATATCAAATATATAATGTGACAAAGAATATTTTAAAAATCAGATCATTGATTATAAACGAGTAGTAAGTATCCTTTCACTCCCGTCAAGGCATCATCTGAGCATATCTATAAAATTATAATTCATTTCTTTTTTTTAGTTATTATTTTTTTACATTTATATTGGAAATATTGTCACTCCTGGTTCATGTATTCTGTACGAAAGAACAATAAATGTTCTATCTATCTATCAATGCTTGTAAAATTTCTTTCAAGTTCAAATACAAGTTCCTGAAGGGAGTTTGCCTCACTACTAGTGTTTCGCAGATATATAGCACTTAGTTTCCTTCAAACATATGGCAAAAAACCAAGCCGAGGAAAAACTACACTACCACATCCCGTTGCTTCTAGATTTGACAACATAGGCCACATGGTTCGCTATAATGAAACGGACAGAAGGTGCCAAGTGTGCAAGAAAAAATCAAATTTTATTTGTGTGAAATGTGATTGTGGACTTCATCCTAAATTTTGCTTTGAAGGTTATCATACTAATTAAAATTATTTGTAATTTATGTTTTAACACTTTTCAGTTTGCACTTGTTTTATGTTCAGTTTGCATGGAGTCCCTTTAGAGAGACATTTAAAATTGGGGTAATAAAAAATACTAAATCAATTTTTACATTTTTTTACCTACTTTTATATGTATTTTAAAATATTGAAAAAATCCAAAAAATCGAATACTTTATAACTTCATGCACTAATGGGTTAAACGCTTCATCTCACAACTACGCACTACTAACAAAAATACTGTATATGTATGTTAATAACAATGCATATACCATAAAAACAAATTAAATATGCACAATTTGCAACTGTCTAGTTCCAGAAACCCTAAAACATTTATTATTTGTATGTCCAATGTATGAACAAATTAGATATTTCTTTAAAACCTATCAGTCCCTAACGGACTTTGAAACAGTAATTAATGAAGCTGAACCACAATTATTATATCAAATATATGATGTGACAAAGAATATTTTAAAAATCAGATCATTGATTATAAACGAGTAGTAAGTATCCTTTCACTCCCGTCAAGGCATCATCTGAGCATATCTATAAAATTATATTTCATTTTTTTTTTTAGTTATTATTTTTTTACATTTATATTGGAAATATTGTCACTCCTGGTTCATGTATTCTGTACGAAAGAATAATAAATTTTCTATCTATCTATCTATCTATGCTTGTAAAATTTCTTTCAAGTTCAAATACAAGTTCCTGAAGGGAGTTTGCCTCACTACTAGTGTTTCGCAGATATATAGCACTTAGTTTCCTTCAAACATATGGCAAAAAACCAAGCCGAGGAAAAACTACACTACCACATCCCGTTGCTTCTAGATTTGACAACATAGGCCACATGGTTCGCTATAATGAAACGGACAGAAGGTGCCAAGTGTGCAAGAAAAAATCAAATTTTATTTGTGTAAAATGTGATTGTGGACTTCATCCTAAATGTTGCTTTGAAGGTTATCATACTAATTAAAATTATTTATAATTTATGTTTTAATACTTTTTAGTTTGCACTTGTTTTATGTTCAGTTTGCATGGAGTCCCTTTAGAGAGACATTTAAAATTGGGGTAATAAAAAATACTAAATTTATTTTTACATTTTTTTACCTACTTTTATATGTATTTTAAAATATTGCATTGAAAAAATCCAAAAAATCGAATACTTTATAACTTCATGCACTAATGGGTTAAACGCTTCATCTCACAACTACGCACTACTAACAAAAATACTGTATATGTACGTTAATAACAATGCATATACCATAAAAACAAATGAAATATGCACAATTTGCAACTGTCTAGTTCCAGAAACCCTAGAACATCTATTATTTGTATGTCCAATGTATGAACAAATTAGATATTTCTTTAAAACCTATCAGTCCCTAACGAACTTTGAAACAGTAATTAATGAAGCTGAACCACAATTATTATATCAAATATATAATGTGACAAAGAATATTTTAAAAATCAGATCATTGATTATAAACGAGTAGTAAGTATCCTTTCACTCCCGTCAAGGCATCATCTGAGCATATCTATAAAATTATAATTCATTTCTTTTTTTTAGTTATTATTTTTTTACATTTATATTGGAAATATTGTCACTCCTGGTTCATGTATTCTGTACGAAAGAACAATAAATTTTCTATCTATCTATCTATGCTTGTAAAATTTCTTTCAAGTTCAAATACAAGTTCCTGAATGGAGTTTGCTTCCGTTAGTACATCGTCAACATACGTCTGATTTAATAAAGCATTACTCTTTTTTCAAGATAATGTCTTCCTCAAATCTTTTTTCTAAAGTAATAAATCTATGTCTCGCTACAACAAACGAATCACCTAAGTATTTATAAGCCCGTTCACTTACAAGCGGGAGGTCAACTTGAAATCTTCTACTGGGAAGTATTTCTAGGGTTGAATTGAAAATGTTTTCCGCCTGAATGTCTTCCTTAGATTGAGATTCTGTATTAGTTGGCTCTTCTTGAATTCAAAACTTTTCTAGTAGTGCGTGCACACGTAGCTCTTCCCGGGCCTCGGATTACGAAGAAAGTGGAAAGAAAGAGTATTTACGGAAGAAGGTGAATGAATTTCTTAAGCAGTGGTGTGATACTACCCCCGAAATCACAAAGCTAAGGTGGGTATCTAAGAGAGTAGGTCCATTTCTACCGAATAGTGGGTTTTAACAGCGAATAATAAATATTTGCACCTATTGAGTGTTGTATTTCAGAAGGTAAGAAAATCTTCTTATACGCAAGAAACCTACTCACTAAATTGAGGGGGGATTTTGACAGGCTCGAAATCAATGATTACTTGTGGAAGGGTCTGAATTATTTTCCCTACACCGGCGCATGGGGTGTCTAAGCTCATGGTGGGGTCTACAAGTGAATAAAAGGTAATGTCAGACATTAAATTGATATCCTTACCGTCACCAAATATGCCTGATGCTTGTAAAGGTTGATTAAATGTAAAGCCTTCCAATTTGTTTACAAGTGAAGAACAAATGAAACTATTCTGACTACCAGGGTCTAAAAGGACTCTAGCTACTATCGATGGACCTAGGATAAATTTTAACGTTTGCTGTGGCCAATAGAACTTGGCCTCCATTCATATTTAAAGCAGATAATTGTGGTAAGGGTAGTTGAGAGTGTCTCTGGTTTTGTTGGGGACACAGTGTAAATTTGCCGCTCGTCTCTGTATTTTAGAGAAGTGGTGCTACAACAGCTACACATATCGTCCCCTTAAAGCCAGAAGGTCGTATGTGACAAATTTTTAGAAAATTATATTTTTGCACGTATGTGACAAATTTATCAAGTACTTTTAAATGGGAAGAGGTTGTGTGTAAACAATATTGTATTAATAAGATAATAAAGATTATAAAAATACGTATGTGTCGTGGAAAACAAACCAATAGTAAGAAAAAGGTCGCATGTGCGGTTTAAATCCATAGGTCATTCTGCTATATATCACTTAGACCAAAAGTGCTGATTTTAAAATGACAAAAGGTTTTATATCCATTTGTTTCACATGCGTATATTTGTGGATAAAGAATAAAATAAATCAGCTTAACTTACTTCTTAACATAAGGTGGTATGTTCGCGCATAAGCACGTGCGACTATTTCCTGTTTCCAAATAATCACATTAGTCCAAAGTACCTTTATGTTTCGTTGGTTTACTATTTGCTACTGTCAGTGGTAGAAATATAATAATAATATAATAGAAATACAAACGGTAAGTAAGTCGTTATGTTGTAGTGATTATTAGGCATATCAGTTGTTTTAATAACATTAAATTCATTACCATTACTTCACATAACCTAAATATTTTGCCCGCTTAAACTATTGTAGCAGAAACTATAATGAACATGATTATTACTTACAGATTTTTGCAGGGCCATTTATTTAGATTATTTTTAGGCTTTAAATATTAGATTTTGGTATCCCAACTAATGAGAAAAGTTTATTTGTAAAAATTTAAAAATTTAACAGTTGCATTTTTTAACGAATTAATTAATCAATTTTGAACTGTAGCTGAATAAAAAAATTTTACTAAACATATTTCTTTGTGTCTGTGTTTGTATACAATGTGATACAACTAACTGTTTATTTTACATTAATCTTTTAAATTTGGTAGGCTTATTCTAGAGACTAATAAATTGATGAGTTGGTTGCTGTTTAAAATTATATTACTATAATAGTTTATAACACAGCACATATTCTTTATGTTCATTACTACACACAATTAGTTCTTCATAAACGATTATAAATAAACGAAATTAAATAAAATAGTTATATGGGAATAACGGTCTTAGATTGTACAATTGTTTTTTAGCAATGTTATCCAGATCGAGAAATATATTAAATATGGCTTTGAAAACTTCTGATGAAAATGATGTAACTCATGGTGTTAAAATCTTGGGATATGAAATTTTAAGATGTGAAACTGAACCTCTAACGACTGAAAAAAATGTAATAGATATCCCTGCTGGTAATGTAATTGATATTCAAAATTATGTGGTAGACACTGAACATGGTAATCTGTTAAATAAGGATATCCAAATGCAGATAAATGAATCAGTCACTTTTCACTGCCCAGAACAAACTGTAAAATATATAAAACAGCTAGATTATAATAAAATAGGCAACTATGTAAATAATAAACTGACTCCAGATGAAATTGGCAATACGGTATGAAACGATGAAAATGTAGAACTCGAAGAAGAAAACGATTTTATAAATGATGTCACATACGAACCATCAGCTGATGAAATTAATGAGACTGAGGAAGCGTTTTTTTGAGGAAATTAACTGCAATAATGAAGAACAATTAGAGGAAGAACAAGAGAGAGCTGAAGAAAATAAAGGAAATAGGAGAAAACGAAAGAGCGATTCTCTTCAATGGAAGAAATCAGTAGCAAAACAAGGAAAAGAATCTTGGGAACGAATATTAAAATCGGACAGGAATAATATTTCCTAAGAAAAAAGCACTATTGGTAGATTGTTCTAAGTGCAAACTAAAATGTAATAATAAAGTAACTAAAGAAGATATAGAGAGAAGTCACGAATGTTATTGGAAAACAGGTTCATATGAAGACAGAGATATTTCTTATGTAAATATGTGAAAAAGAAAATGGTAAGTAGACGAAGGAAAGATACAAGTTCCGCAAATCCTAGAAGAAACAATACATACATGTACTATTTTCCTGGAGATACTCAGGTTTGCAAAAAGACATTTTTGCATTGTTTAGACATATCTGATAAAACAGTACAATTGGCGAAAATTAAAGAAATCCGTGGATCATCAGTTGTTTCGAAAGACGGAAGAGGAAAACATTCACCAAAAAATAAGACATCTGAACCTAGACGAATTTTTGTCAAGAAGCACATCAAATACTTTCCAGTGATGGAAAGTCACTATTGCCGATCCAAAACAAAGAGACAGTACTTATCATCTGAGCTGAACATAACTAAAATGTATGAATTATATGTAGAAAAATGCACTGAGGAAAATACACCAGATCCAGTTTCTTCTGCAGTATATAGGAAGATATTTTGTACAGAATATACCCTGGGATTCCATAGGCCAAAAAAAGATAGCTGCTCCACATGTGAAAAATATAAACAAAGTGATGATGATAAGAAGCAGGATATGAAGGATAGCTACGACAGGCACTAATGAAATAAAGAATTGTCCCGGAAGAAGAAAGAAGAGGACAAGAAAAGAGCGGAAATGGACAACAGCTTTAAATCGGTAACATTTGATTTGCAGTCGATTTTGTATACTCCTTGCTCGGAAGTATCGCATTTTTACTATGCATTGAAATTCTGTTCATACAATTTATGTGTGTATGACCAAGGCACCAAGGATGGATTTTCCTATTTTTGGACTGAGACGGATGGTAAAAGAGGATCAGATGAGATTGGAGTAGGTAATACACGTATGTTCTGTGACACTTTATCGGATGAACAGGCGAATGGCCTATGGGTGGTTACCGATAGGAAGAAGTTTCCAGAGGGTTTACAAGAAGTAAAAGAAGTCTCTAGATGGTTAGCAAGTAATGACGGTAGCGTCTACGGGGGTTATGCAAAAAGTGTGTATGTTGTTACGTGTATAAGGTAGAGGGTGGTTTAGAAGAAGCGAAGGGGTTTTTAAGGGTAGCGTCTACGGGGATTACGCAAGTAAGGGTGTACGGGGGTTATGCAAAAAGTAAATAAGTGTGTATGTTGTTACGTGTATAAGGTAGAGGGTGGTTTAGAAGAAGCGAAGGGGTTTTTAAGGGTAGCGTCTACGGGGGTTATGCAAAAAGTTTTTTGGGGGTTTGGCCTGGGCCAATTGCCAAAATTTTTGGGATAATGACGGTAGCGGCTACGGGGGTTATGCAGAAAGTAAATAAGTGTGTATGTTGTTACGTGTATAAGGTAGAGGGTGGTTTAGAAGAAGCGAAGGGGTTTTTAAGGGTAGCGTCTACGGGGATTACGCAAGGGTGTATACAAGAACGGGGGTTATGCAAAAAGTGTGTTTGTTTTTACGTGTATAAGGTAGAGGGTGATTTAGAAGAAGCGAAGAGGGTTTTAAGGGTAGCGTCTACGGGGGAGGGGAGCGTCTACGGGGATTACGTAAACAAGGGTGTATACAAGAACGGGGGTTATGCAAAAAGTAAATAAGTGTGTATGTTTTTACGTGTATAAGGTAGAGGGTGATTTAGAAGAAGCGAAGAGGCTTTTAAGGGTAGCGTCTACGGGGGGGGTTGCGTAAAAAGTAAATAAGGATGTATACAAGAAGTAATTAGAAGAAAGAAAATATATGGAGGATTGTGTGTGTGTAAGAGATGAGGGGTAGTGCTTACGAGGGGGAGGGGCTATGCAGTTAAGGGTTCTATATTTTGAAATTCTCAAAGGAATGTTATTAGATTGATAACCAACATTTTTTTTTAAAACGGATATGTGTGTGAATTCATATCATTTTATAGAAGGTTTTTTATATTGTAATAAATGAAATCTCGCATTATTATGAATACATCTAAGACAAACAAACAGATTACAGCAACCACATTAGACGTTGCAACTTAGCAATAAGTGATGGGGATCTAACCATTGGTACAATATTTTGAAATTCTCAAAGGAATGTTATTAGATCGATAACCAAATTTTTTTAAAACGGATATGTGTGTGAATTCATATCATTTTATAGAAGGTTTTTTATATTGTAATAAATGAAATCTCGCATTATATTAAATTCGCTTAGTGGGTAATATTTTGCAATAGCTAGCAAACACGTGCAAACCAAATCATTTATTCAGACAATAGCGAACTTGTTTCAAAATATGATAAGATTGGAATGTCATGATTTCTAGTTTATAATTGTTAGTAACAGATTAGATTGTACGAAATCGTAGAAAAATATAGTTTTCTGGAAATAGGATGATGATATCAAAAATAACTCATTGGACTTGTGCATCCCCTCTATAATAAAATATTCTTTTAAATAGTGCTCACAGTAAATACTAGACAATAGACTGTACTTAGGGTTCCAGTGAAAAGTTGTCGTTTAAGGTTCCACAATTCATAGTAAGTTTACTATTTTTTTTCATTCATCTTTAACTATTTTAAAAAACTTAATTGTTAAATTATTATTATTATTATTATTCTGTTATCTTTTCAAATAATTCTTTCTTTATTACAGATGAATTTTTTAAATGAGATTAATACAATAAGCACTGCTTTTGCAGAAATAAAACCCGTTATAAAACTGAAAGATTTACCAAGGGATACACCACATAGAATAAACAGCGCAAAGGTGCACCAGGGGCAATTTGGAGTCCAAATACTTCTGGAGCTGGACGAAAATATAGTATTTCTCCCCAAAAGAGTGACGGATGCATTTGCGTCGCATGTAAATCAATTTACGCCGGGGAAGTTCAGCATTACATTCCTAGGACTTCAAACTTTCCAAAGGGTTTCCCCTAGGACCCTCTTCAAAATAGAGGAGAATGTATAAAAAACATAACAAAACAGTACATATTGAATTTCAACACCTTGAAAAATAATCTGGACACAGGTGAACAGCTTCAGTTTTCAAAATCGTAAGTTTTTATAATTTTTTGAAAATGAATTCTGAGGAAATAGCTCTCCTGACTGATAATATTGTTAAAAAGTTTCAAGCAATTGAAAATATTTTATTTCAAAAAAAAATTGTACTATTTATGATATAGAAAAATGGTCAAAACAAGCTAAATGCCACATTAGACTTTGCTACTTAGCAATACGTGATGGGGATCTAACCATTGGTACATTACGTAAACTACAAACCAACATGGGTCACTTAAAGCGGTTTAGAACAATAATTCAGAATCTAAGTAAATCTGGAAAGGGGCTTACTATTAATATTAAAAAAAGAAGTAATAGAGTAAAATGGGAAGATATTAATTCAATTTTTGAAAGTAGAGTTCGAACCGGGATTATTATAAATAAATCTCATAAAGATATCTTACAGTTTTTTGATGATTCGTTGTTTCTTTTCAGCACTAGAATGAAAAACGCATTAAAAAAATGCAATATGTTGAAAGTAAATACTTGTTTTTGTACAGAATTTATTAGAAAATCAGGTGATACTGAAATTACAGAAAATAAATATTTTTCTACAAAAAATGAAATAATTGATAAGACAACTGACTTTAAAAAATGGTTTGCAGTTAATGTAAGAGATGTCATTTTAAGAAAACTTTCAGAATATTCTGAGGAAGGATCGGGGTGGGCCTTAAGTAAAATTATATCTCTGGAAATCAATATAAATAAATACGAGGTGGCTAGTGGAATATCATCATATATTAAATTACCAGACATAATAGCTAAAAGAAAGTCGTGTATCAACGTTCAGAATGACGATAATGCATGCTTTGCTTGGGCAATTGTTTCACCTTTGTTCCCTTGCGTTATTAATAAAAATCCTACACGTACTTGTTCATATCCTCATTATAGCAAAGTTTTGAACATAAACGGTCTTACATTTCCTGTACACCCAAATCAGATTACAACTTTCGAAAGAAATAATGTTAATATTTCGGTTAATGTTTTTGAATTGGAAATTTTCAGACCATCAAATTTTAGTGTTGTGCCAGTACGTTTAACAAAACAAAAAAGAGAAAAGCATGTCAATTTACTGATTATTCAAAATAAATATTTTCCTAAAAAGAATGATTGCGAACCAGAGTCAGATAATGATGATTATGATTTTAATGATGATATACAGTATCACTATATTTGGATAAAAGATTTGTCAAGACTTTTATCCAAGCAACTCTCTAAAAATACTAGGAAAAAATATATATGTGATAGATGTTTGAATTATTTTGTTTCTCAAGAAAAATTGGATGACCATTTCAAATATTGTGAAAAAATTGATAATAATTGTAAAATTGAGTTTTCTAAAGATCCATATGTCAAGTTTAAAAATTTTGTATACAAAGAAAAAGTACCTTTTATTATTTATGCAGATTTTGAATCACTACTTATTCCTTATATTGATGTAGATGCTAGAATAAAATCTCAAAAGGGATATGGTTCGAAGTCGGTAACGAGAAGTGCTAGGTATCAAAAACATAAAGCTTATAGTGCTGGACTATATTTTAAATGTAATTTTAACGATAACTGGTCATTTTATGATAGTAATCGAAGTTCTGATTGTATGTTATGGTTTGTAGATAAAATTGAAAATATTGCAAAATTTGTAATGTCAAAATTAAAAAATGTTAAACCAATGAATGTTGAAGTGAATTTAAAAGATGCTTCAGATAAATGTCATATTTGTGAGGAGATATTTAAGGAAGGTGATAAGATTGTTAGGGAACATTGTCACCTAACAGGTAATTTTCGAGGTTTTGCTCACAACCACTGTAATCTTAATTATAAAAAATCATTTGTCAATCCAGTAGTTTTTCACAACCTAAGTGGTTATGATTCACATTTCATAATTAGAGATTTAGCTAACCGAAATTATGTACAACTTTTACCTGTTAATAAAGAAAAATACATAAGTTTTACAATCTGGGATAATAATACAAATATTAGGTTTAGATTTATAGACTCTTTTAGATTTATGGGATGTTCATTAGATTCATTGGTATCAACATTAGAACCAGAAAATTTCATTCCACTTAGAAAAGAATTTTCTAATCTAAATACTGAACAATTTAGTTTATTAACTAGAAAAGGTGTTTTCTTTTATGATTATTTAGATGATATAAAGCGATTAGATGAAACTGCATTACCTAGTAAAGAATATTTTTACAACAAACTTAACGATGAACATATAAAAGATATTGACTATAGGCATGCAAAATTAGTTTGGTCAGCATTTAATATGAAAACCCTTGCTGATTACAGTGACTTGTATATGAAAACAGATATTTTACTTCTAGCGTCTGTTTTTGAAACATTTCGTGATACTTGCTGGAAAACATATGGTTTGGATTCTGGTCATTATTATACAGTTCCTGGTTACACTTGGGATTGTATGCTCAAGTATACTCATTGTAAATTAGAGACAGTGCAAGATATTGATATGCTGCTATTTTTTGAAAGAGGTATAAGGGGTGGAATATCTCAGTGTTGTAATCGATACGGCGAAGCCAACAACAAGTATATGCCTACGTATAATGAAAACAAACCTGTGAAGTATCTTTTATATACAGATATTAATAATCTTTATGGTTGGGCTATGAGTCAGGAGCTTCCCTACGGAGGATTTAAATGGGTAGATCATAATATTGATATAACTCAAATTCCAGATGATTCCCCTGAAGGGTACCTGCTCGAGGTTGATTTAGAGTATCCAAAAAATAAACACGATCTACACAAAGATCTGCCATTCTGTGCAGAACATATTTCACCACCAAATTCTAAACAAAAGAAATTAATGACTACTCTGTATAATAAAAAAAATTATATTATACATTACAAAAATTTAAAGCAAGCTATAGCTCATGGATTATTGCTTAAGAAAGTTCATAGGGTATTTAAATTTTAGCAACGTTGTTGGTTGAAGCCTTATATAGAATTGAATACTTTGATGAGATCCCACGCAAAAAATAATTTTGAAAAAAATTTGTATAAACTTATGAATAATGCAGTATTCGGGAAAACGATGCAAAATTTGCGTAAACATCGGTTAGTGAAATTAGTTCGAACGTGGTATGGCAAACGAGGAGCTAGAAATTTAATTGCAAGTCCCACATTTCATAGTCGTGTTATATTTAACGATGATGTTGAGAATCCTTTATTGGCTATAGAGCTTAAGAAAACTAAAATTGTATTTGACAAACCTCTTTATATAGGATTAGCAATTTTAGATATTTCAAAAATATGTGTTTATGAATTTCATTATGATTATATCCTGACCAAATTTTCACCTGAACAATGTAAATTACTTTATACCGATACTGATAGTTTAGTATACGAAATTCAATGTAATAACATATATGAAGAAGTAATAAAGGCGGATATTCACCGTTTTGATACTAGTGATTATCCTGTAAATAATGTGTGGGATATTCCTCTAGCTAATAAGAAAGTACCCGGAATTATGAAGGATGAAAATAACTCAAAAATTATGACACATTTTGTAGGTTTACGTTCTAAACAGTATGCCTTCAGAGTGTTAGGTGAGGAAAACGATGTAAAAAAAGCTAAAGGTATTAAGTCTAATGTGGTAAAGAAAAAAATAACTTTTGATGATTATATTCTCTGTTTGCAGAAATTTATAGAAAATTCTCACGAAGAGTATTTCATGCATGCAACTCAACGTTGTATACTATCAAAGTTACATGATGTATACACCATTGAACAGACAAAAATTGCTTTAAACCCATCAGATGATAAAAGATATTTGATACCTGGTTCACATGACACTCTTCCGTGGGGACATTATAGTAATATGGAGTTATAATAAATTGATTGGAATTTATTTTCAGATGAAGAGTTTGGTAGATCTATGTACTAAGATAATTTGTAATCGTATTACTAGAATTTCAAGTTTTCTTGTACAAGCTCAAATTCCTCAGTTTTTGCTTTTATCTGTATAACTATATTTAATATGTACTGTCAAATGTATAATTTTCATTTTGCCTTTAATGTAATATGTACTGTTTTTTTTATTTGATGTAATATGTATATAAATACAATTAATAAAACAATATTCATATAACCTTGAAACTTGATTTTTTATCCTAGCTCCTTCCCACAGGTTTTCAAGAATTTTTAACGTTATTACGTCGATTTGAAGTTTCATAAGTAGTACATGAGTAAGAAATGCTGTTCCTTTAGACTGGTGTTTAAATTGTAAATTTGGAATTTTGTTGCCAAATATGCCTTTTCAGCAACATATGACGGTGATGCTTGAGGAAAATACCGATTTAGGTTAGTCTTTTTCCCATTTTGTTCTAACGCGATACGAATGTTCACCATCATGATCGTTTTCATTTACACTACATCGAGGTCACTCTAATAGTTGAATAGTTGCAGGATTTAGAGTGCCATCTACAGGAAAATTTAATTTCTCTTGGAAAGCTTTTAAAATCGATGACATATTTGTGATATCGTGTTCCGACTTGTTAACATATCCAAATCTTTCGATAATTTACATCAATTTTCTCAGATGCCACTAAAGGTAGAATTATTATTAATAGTAAAAGAAACATCCTTCACTTTCGATGTTCAATACTGATTCCAAATCAACATAAAAGTTTTCATCATCAGCCTTACTTGTGTTAGAGGTGAAATGAAACAAAGAATATTTTCATAATTTTATAATGTTAAATCATTGATTACATGGACTTTGTAATAGTACAGATATTCTCTAAGTACTCTTCCTATTAAACTGCTGTTGTCATAAGAATAAATATCACAAACAGCATACATTAAATCTAAACAATTGGAAAAGCTACATATTGGATTCGATATAAATGTTTTTAATAAATTAATGATATTATAATAAAAATCGCAAAAGTTCACTTTATTTAAAATTGAAATGTGATGTTGAAGCAAATTCTCATGAACACGTTGAATTTCTACAACTTCTTCTTCATCGAGGAAAACTGTCTTTCTGAATTTTCAAAGATTTTTGATTATCATAAATAACTTTAGTTATTTGACAAAAATCTTGGTACAACATGATGGGATTAGAATCTACAACATCATCATCTGGAGAATTGAAGAATAACTCGTTACTTTTATGCAGCACTTCTATGATCTCATCCCATTCTAAAGTATTGAATGACATTTTTGAAGGTTCCACGATAAACGATGATAAAATGATGGCAGGTGCAAAAGTTCTGACAGGACTCAGGCAACATCCAACTTCAAATCGACGACCAACATTGAAAACTGTATGCAATAAATAATGTCTTTCTTTTCTTATTGCAATTTAATAATTAAGTACAATTTGATCTAAATCACGATCATAATTTGGTTCTTCATCATAACTACTATTATCACTACATGACATTGTAACACTATAATACCCAGAATCGTGACTACTCATTATGATGACTTCTAAACTAATGTCGATCAATTTATATGTTTATCTCTGTCCTCCACTCAATTAAAGTTGATTGGTTGCTGGTGATCTATACTACTACGTCATCAGTGTTAATCCAACTGTTATGTTTTTCATCTAATCCTAACCATTTAACGTACATTTTGTTACGTTTCCTCTTCAACACCTTTTCAACGAGATAAATGTGGGGATTTTTGGTTTTTTGTAATTCTTCTTCATAGAAACAACCTCTAATAGGCGATCCAGTCATATCTTCTATCAAATACGTTACAGGATTCGTTATTTTGACTTTCGTAATTTTGAATAGTTCAGTTGTAAAATTGGGAGTGTAACCTTTTTCAAAAGCATGTTTCGCTTTACTTATTCGCACAATATCTCCCACATTTAATTTTCTGGGTCCGGCGATTTTCAAATAACTGAATTTCTTATTTAAAATCAATTTTTCGTTACTTCGATTCACCTCTGATGGTTTGTATCCAGTTTTACTATGTTTTGTGTCGTTGTATTCCTTTGTGATTTGAGGTAAAATATCGATCCATTGGTATTTCCCAATTAAGCTGAAATGTTTATAGAGTTTCGTTTTGAGCGTTCTAATAACTCTTTCTGCAATTGCAGCTTTCTTCGTACTAAATGTACTATAATGATTGATATTATGTTTTTTCATTAGCGATTTGAATTTACTATTGTAAAATTCCGTTCCCTGATCTGATTGTAGATTTTTTGGTGTTCGACTCCTGATAATACTCGAAAATGCTCGTGTTATTTCTTCGGCTGTTTTCGTTTTGAGTGGACGAGTCCACATGAATTTCGAGAAACAATCGATAACCACCAGAATCATTTTAAATCCTTTATTATGCTTTGCATAAGGTCTCATTTCGGCTAAATCCATTTGCCATAAGTCATCAAGACCTTTGATTATTGTTCGTCGACGTGGATAATTTCGTCGAATCGGTTTATGCAATTCTTTAACAAGTTGAATCCTGTCTGCAGACATGGTGTATAGTGAACAAAGAAGGTTATTTTGTTATATATATATATATATATATATATATATATATATATATATATATATATATATATATATATATATTCTAAAGGTCAATTATTGTTCTTCTTCTAAATTACACTGTACGAGAAGATCCATACAAAAATAATCTCTACTACCCAATTTGAATTCTATTTTATCGTTCTTCTTTATGCTAAGGCCGTTTAACTGTTGATACTGATATTCCATATTATTCTTCAATAAAACGCTGCCATCAGAAGCATAATGTTTACAATTTTCAATTTTACAATCAAAAGGGAATACAAAAGCCGTACCTTCCGTATCCAAAACGTAAAAGTTCTTGTTGAATTTCTTCGTGCCCCTAAAGCTGATTAGACACTTTGTGTGATACTTTTCTGCGAATTGGTGTATCTGTCTGCTGATATTTGTCGATGAAACGAGATTATCGACATATTTTTTTATCGGAATGTTTGTATTGAGAGTAGCAATCCTTGAATCATAGTTTCTATGTATTTCATCCAATGTATCTTTCATTTTTTTGTCAAGTATGTTTACTATAAATTTTCTATTTGATTCTATTGCATTATCCACATACTTTTGAGTTGATCCATTATTTATTAAGGATTTTATTTTATCATTTATTTGCTGAATACTTGTGTTCAACGACAATTGAGCTATTTCGATTTTTTTAAATCGTGCTTCGAGATTTGTATCATACTTCTTTTTATATGCGTCAGAATGTCGACCAAACTTGTCGAGACTCATTTTGAAAATGAACATAAATCAATCGATGGTTAATGTATATAATCGGCTTCACGAAGTTCATGTATAATGGCAACAATCTCATTATCATTGGAAGTGTTACCTGCATCCTTGGAAGCTATTAACTCTCTAAGTCTTTCAACAATCTCGTTTACATCGTCCCAGTAAACGTACTCTATATCTTTATCATTATAGGTCATGATGTGATCAGGAAATCCTTTACCTACGATGTTAGTGGTAGTGTTTCGTCTTATAATAAATTGCTTTTTAATAATATTAATATATTTCCACCGCTGAGAACCTTTTAGTGTTCTATCTTTTTTCAAATGAACCCCCGTTCGTTCCAATAATATTTTGTATGTAGGTAAATCATCTTCGATATATTTGGGATGTTGGTAGAAAAGTAATTGGTAAAGACCTGGAGTAGCAGGTATTCTATCCCATCCTTTATCTCCTTCTACGAATATATCTCCGTTTTTTGCGTCAAAGTTTATGCGTTTATTCCCCAGAGTCCACTGATCGTTTTCAGCATTATACTTTGGACCGTACAAATCATCGATTTGTGAGTCTTCGTTAAAGAAATCGATGACACATTGTCGACCCATTGTAGGATATTGTTCGATGTACTCGTTGACTGTTCGTGGTGAGAAATGTTCACTAGTATTCACTTGAGGTTCACCATCATCATCATCATCCGTAAATACTGATTCATTTTTCGGATCATAACTGTATAATTCTTCATCACTGATAAAATTGGGGACATGTTCTTTTTTCTCTTTAGATGATGTGGGCTGTGGTGGTGGTGGAGGTAGGGTTGCTGTAATCTGCTTGTTTGTCTTAGATGTATTCATAATATTTACGATATCTTTGAGTGGATTAGATATAGGTTTGAAAATTCTATTTAGTGTCTCATCATGCTCAGTTTTGTTCAGTTTAAAAGATAAATACTTTTTTCTAATCATTCGTTTCAGATCTGCAATTTTTCGTTTTCGCACAGCGTCTGCATCAGATGACATCATAATGAAAAATGAATGGTTAAATAATTATTATATTTTTATATACATATCAAATCCTTTACGATATCTACCATCTTGTAAATCAAAGTCTTTAACAATAACCAAAGCGCCATATTTATCATTCCAGCATTCAGAGCACATTTTCTTGAATTGTTCAAATGACATGTCGGGGGAAACGTGTTCGTTGAAGGCATGTTTAAGGTTAATTTCATCCTGTTTAAACATTACAATCATATTGCAGTTATCACGTATTAGCTGCTTTGGTATTTTCGAATAAGTCTGACATAGGTAGAAGACATCAATACTTCTGTGCCTACACATGGAAAAATATTCTTGAATTGTTTGTTGTTTGTCGCATGACACATCGTCAAAAATGAAAATCGAATTCGGTTTGGATTGTGTAGGACTTACAATTTCATCGTTTTCTTTAAACGGATAATATCCCACACCTTTTACACCAGTCAATACTTCTTCGAGCAGATGGTATTTTGGTTGATATAGAGATTTAGAATAAACGTAGACATTTTTAAATTTCACACCATTTGGATTGAACAGCAATGATAGCACAATATTTGTTTTCCCACATCCGCTGGGGCCACAAATAATAGCACGAAACGAATCAGGTAATAAAAGTCCATGTTTTCGGCTACGTCTATCTTCCAAAACGCTATCGGAATTTTCAATCGGTAATGACTGCTCTTGTTTAACAATCTTATGATACTTTTCAAACAGTGCAGCTATAATTATAGGTTCCATCGTGAACAAATAGTCAGTCTTCATGTTGATTCACGAAGGTGAAGGTGTGCTAAACTCACTCATAAACAATTTGCCTTTTGAGCTTCATTTTCCTGGCTACCAATACTGTGGACGTAAGTTTTACTATTTTTATTTTTTCACAATATTAAATCCTCTATTTATATAGCTGGAACGCGTCTGAAAAAACGGCTACTACGAGGAGATACAGGTGTCAACGCTCTCGACGCAGCTTGCAAAAATCACGATATCGCATACGCATCTAACAAGTCACTCACAGATCGTCATAAAGCTGATTTGGTACTAGAAAACGCCGCTTGGGAGCGAGTAAAGTCAAAAGACGCTAAATTAGGTGAAAAGGCAGCCGCCTGGCTCGTTACCACTGGAATGAAGGTCAAACGCAAGTTGGGAATGGGTATGAAGCCGAAGCGTCGTAGATCTTTTCATCGTGATGTTGTTATGAAGGTGAAGAAATCCATGAAAAAGGGATCTTCGCTGTCAGATACAGCGATGTTTGCATTGCGAGCAGCAAAATCTCTTATTCAAAAATTCGGAGGCCGAAAACATGTTCCAATACCTAGAATAATACCTGTAGCTAAATCTGGAGGATTTTTACCTCTTTTCGCTGGACTTTCAGCTTTGGGAGCATTATCAGGCGGTGCTGCGGGAATTGCGAAAACTGTGATCGATGCAAAAAATGCTCAAAAGAAATTGGAAGAAGATCATCGTTATAATAAAGCTATGGAGCCTATAGGTAAAGGATTGTATTTGCGAAAGAACGCTAAAGGTGGATATGGATTATTCTTGAAAAAAAACTACCATTGAAGCTACCCAATAGAGCATTATTCGACTATGAATTAATCAAGTTTGCCAAATTATTGAAAATAAAATATTTTCGAGATGTGTACATGCGCGATTCTCTACCGAAAAACGGACCTCGACGATGTGAATCAGCAATACTAAATTTAGATGTGTCTAAAAACTCAGGCACGCATTGGGTAGCATATAGGAAGATGAATGACTGCGTCGAATATTTCGATTCATTTGGTAATCTGAAGCCTCCGAGAGAACTTGTCACTTATCTTGCTGGCAGTAAAATATTTTACAATTACGAGCAATACCAAAATTACAATCAGATCAACTGTGGACATTTGTGTTTGCAATTCCTCTATAATGTTTGAAGCATGGTTGGTTGGCGAAACACAATTGTTGTCGTCTTTTACAAGTGCCGAATGGAGAACTATTCCTCTAAAGTATTTGGTAGAGCGAGTTAAACCTTGGGATTTATTAGACAATTGGCATAAATTACCAAAAGAATATCAATCGAATTTCAACTTGCAAATTTGCTTGCCTTGTTTTGTGCATTACAATCGACCGGATCAACGTACTCATGTCGATGGTCCGGTTAGCTCACAACGCAACTGTCATGCATGTAATTATTATTTGAAAAAATAAAATTGTTTTTTCTAATCTAGTAATATTATTTAAATACACCACTCCCATAAACATCACAGTCATGTCTCAACTGTTGAACTTAACGTCCACATCGAATGAATTCTCCTTCACTCCTCCCACACCGATAATATTGAAACCTGAAAAAGAATACTTTATTGGTGTGTTGGGGTTTTATTCGTATCATTCTATACCGAATATCGATGGTGAGAAATTTTATTTCTACAATAAAAATGATCGTAAGAAAGGACTCATCACCATTAACTTCCCGTCAGGATGTTACGAAATCACAGATATTGAAGCTTATCTCATAGATCAATTCAAATTGAAGACGGATACAACTGTGGCCGATATATCTTTGAAGCCCAACAACAACACTCTTCAGTGTGAAATTTACAGTCGACAGCACGCCATCGATTTTCAATACTCTGATAGTTTAAGTAAAATACTAGGATTTTCTCCAAAGATACTAGATCCTGGTAAAGTCCACCGTTCCGATCTACCTGTTAACATTTGTAAAATATCAACTTTACTATACGATTGCAATATTGCTGAAGGATCGTTTGACGGAGATAAGCCTGCTCATACAATATTCAGTTTCCCAATTACAGTGGACCCTGGTTATGCAATCAACGAACGACCAAACAATCCGATTTACTTAGCTGTGAGCAGCACAAACGAAATCACCAACATTACCGTAAGAGTGTTGAATCAAGATCTCGAACCAGTAAATTTTTGAGGAGAAAAAAGCACGTTACTTTTACATCTATTGGAACGTTAATGGGTCTACTTATCAACAACGACTATTATAAAAGTCCCTCATCATCTACAACAAAATTAGTCTCTTGCAGATCGTTCAAAAGAACGAAGCTTCATCTAACTCCTGCAAATCGGGCGTTTCTCAAAGCAATCGGATTAAAGTTGAAGAAGAATGACACTAAAAAGAAAGTACGTGCGTTCTGATAGGACACTACCATCAACGAAAATATCTTCGATATTTGACCTTTACCGAGATCCACAATATGAAGAGTCGATAAGAAAAGAAGATTTTCACACCTATGTTCCTTATGTGAAATCATTCAATAACAGCGATTCTGTGGAATTTGACATACAACAAACTGACGCATTTTTTCTCATGTACGAAACTCAACTTGAAATTAAGGGAAAATTAGAAGTTAGTGGCGGAGGAGGACATGTTAATCTAACGCCAAATTGCGGTGCATTCCTCTTCGATTCTTGTTCCTACATTCAAAGTGGAAAGGAAATAGGAATAGTACGAGATCCCGGTATAGTAACTACCGCAAGAAGTTTGTTGTGTTATAATCCACAATCGAAAGAAATGGCTTTAGCTGGCTGGAATTATCCCAATAAACCGCTATTGAATGATGTTGATAAATCGTTTAGTTTGTTGATTCCTCTAAAACACATTTTCAATGTATTCAATGACTATACTAAAATCACATATGGAAAACAAACTTTTCGATTCATACGTGCTCGTCATGATAACGATGCTGTAATAGTAAATGAAGTAACAACAGGTACTACGACATCTAACACTACAATAAAGTTTGTTATAGATAGCATGGCATTGAAAGTTAAACACGTCTATCCTAACGATGAAATAAAATTACGTATGATGGAGCAAATAAAAAGTGATCGACCAATATTCATTCCGTTCAGGAAATGGGAAGTTTGTGTATTGCCTACGTTAACGAAAGACGCTAAAAATGAGATTTGGTCAGTTAAAACGAGCTCGTCTGTCGAGAGACCTCGATATGTTATCGTATGCTTTCAAATAGATAGACGCAACAAGAAGACAAACGATCCTTCGCAATTCGATCACTTGAACACCAACAATGTAAGATTGGCTTTGAACGGAGATTTTTGGCCCACCGAACGATTAAAGATGGATTTCGGAAAAAACGACTATACTCTTGCCTATCATAATTACGCCTCATTCTATAGAAGCTATACCAATTCCAGCATAGTACATCCAACATTGGACTATGAAGGATTCAAAGATCGTGCTCTCTTTGTCATGGACTGTTCCAAACAGGAGGAGGGTATGAGGGCATCGACAGTTGATATAAAAGTGGAAATTGAAGTAGGTGTAGGATTTCCTGCAAATACTAGAGCATATTGTATAATTATACATGACTGTTTATTAGAGTATTACCCCCTAACGGAAATTATCAAAACGATCATATAATACCAGTGTTGAAATACACAGCGAGACAGTTACAAATAAACCACGATGAGAATAGCATTCATTGACATTCAAGGCTTCATTATCGAGGGTACATTCCATCCTAAGGAATTGTCCATCGAAATCGGATATAAACATAGACACTACATATTTAAGCCGCCACAACCCTTTCATTTGCTAAGCAATCAAGATAAAATAACAAACAACTTTTTGGAACACCATATCCATGGAATCAAGTATTCTTCTGGCGATGTTGATTATTCAAAATTGGACGAGATTTTGAAAAGTACAATGTCTAATGTCGATTGTATTTACGTTCGCGGTAATCAGAAATATGAATTTTTACAAAAGAAATGTGAAGAATATGGAATTTCTACGACAACTGTTGTTGATGTCTGCAAGTTTGATGGAACGTCCTCAGCCATGGAAAGTTTAAAAAAACATTCGAATGCTTGTCATGCCGATGGGGCTTTCAATTGTACACAAATTAATGTAGAACGATTACGATGTTGGTTTTTAAATGTAATACCATTATAATTTTACTCAAATAAATAGAAAAAATTGATGAGTTGTTTTATTGAAACACATTGTATACTCATTTATGTCTATACTACATGAAGACTTAAACTTTCGTTTTACAATATTCAATATAATTTTCAATATTAAAATAAATACTGATGTTAAAATTATACATGTCATTGCAAAAACATTATTAATTTCATCCTTGATGGCATCCTGTTGTTCCCGAACCTTCTGTATCCAAAACGTAAAAGTTCTTGTTGAATTTCTTAAGAAAAAATTGATGAGTTGTTTTATTGAAACACATTGTATACTCATTTATGTCTATATTACATGAAGACTTAAACTTTCGTTTTACAATATTCAATATAATTTTCAATATTAAAATAAATACTGATGTTAAAATTATACATGTCATTGCAAAAACATTATTAATTTCATCCTTGATGGCATCTTGTTGTTCCCGAATTGTATTATTCATCATATTGTAGCCGGTTCAATTCTGTGGATATTTTTTTGCAGGCGGCGATTTTTGAAGACGTTATCCTCCAAGCACATTCGCTCCAATTGCTTTATCAGTTTAATCTTATTTTCATAAATTGAAATATCTTTACTCAATTCTCGAACGCTTTTAGAAAATTCCTCCAATTTGCGTCTATACTCTTCCGATGACATTGTGATACAAACACTCAATTCTCTTTCATTTATTATAAAAGAAATCATGCACATGCTTTGAAGACTTTCAAAATACCCCGTATAAAAAAAAGACATCAGTTAAATATGATTTTAAAAAAACTGCAACATAAAATCTATTTTTATTAATTCGATAGAAAACTAGATTCTGCTGTTTCATGAATAAACTCAGTTTAGATTTTATCGTAAATGACTAATACAATATCAAGTTGATATCATATATTTTTTAAAAGATACTAAAGTAATATTCCGTAATATGAAGTAATATTCCCTTATCATGACATTCCAATCTTATCATATTTTGAAACAAGTTCGCTATTGTCTGAATAAATGATTTGGTTTGCACGTGTTTGCTAGCTACTGCAAATATTACCCACTAAGCGAATTTAATATAATGCGAGATTTCATTTATTACAATATAAAAAACCTTCTATAAAATGATATGAATTCACACACATATCCGTTTTAAAAAAAGTTGGTTATCGATCTAATAACATTCCTTTGAGAATTTCAAAATATTGTACCAATGGTTAGATCCCCATCACTTATTGCTAAGTTGCAACGTCTAATGTGGTTGCTGTAATCTGTTTGTTTGTCTTAGATGTATTCATAATAATGCGAGATTTCATTTATTACAATATAAAAAACCTTCTATAAAATGATATGAATTCACACACATATCCGTTTTAAAAGAAAATGTTGGTTATCAATCTAATAACATTCCTTTGAGAATTTCAAAATATAGAACCCTCAACTGCATAGCCCCTCCCCCTCGTAAGCACTACCCCTCATCTCTTACACACACACACACACACACACACACACACACACACACACACACACACACACACACACACACAATCCTCCATATATTTTCTTTCTTCTAATTACTTCTTGTATACATCCTTATTTACTTTTTACGCAACCCCCCGTAGACGCTACCCTTAAAAGCCTCTTCGCTTCTTCTAAATCACCCTCTACCTTATACACGTAAAATCATACACACTTATTTACTTTTTGCATAACCCCCGTTCTTGTATACACCCTTATTTACGTAATCCCCGTAGACGCTCCCCTCCCCCGTAGACGCTACCCTTAAAACCCTCTTCGCTTCTTCTAAATCACCCTCTACCTTATACACGTAAAAACAAACAAACTTTTTGCATAACCCCCGTTCTTGTATACACCCTTGCGTAATCCCCGTAGACGCTACCCTTAAAAACCCCTTCGCTTCTTCTAAACCACCCTCTACCTTATACACGTAACAACATACACACTTATTTACTTTCTGCATAACCCCCGTAGCCGCTACCGTCATTATCCCAAAAATTTTGGCAATTGGCCCAGGCCAAACCCCCAAAAAACTTTTTGCATAACCCCCGTAGACGCTACCCTTAAAAACCCCTTCGCTCCTTCTAAACCACCCTCTACCTTATACACGTAACAACATACACACTTATTTACTTTTTGCATAACCCCCGTACACCCTTACTTGCGTAATCCCCGTAGACGCTACCCTTAAAAACCCCTTCGCTTCTTCTAAACCACCCTCTACCTTATACACGTAACAACATACACACTTTTTGCATAACCCCCGTAGACGCTACCGTCATTACTTGCTAACCATCTAGAGACTTCTTTTACTTCTTGTAAACCCTCTGGAAACTTCTTCCTATCGGTAACCACCCATAGGTCATCCGCCTGTTCATCCGATAAAGTGTCACAGAACATACGTGTATTACCTACTGATTGGAACGGCCCTCTTCACTTATCTCAAATCGCTACCTGTTACAGTCAAACATGTTTATTTAAATTCAGACTCATGTGGTGGTCAAAATCGTAACCGGTTTATTTGCCCCCCGGCTATTGTATGCTGTAAAAAAACTGCCAATTGAAATTATCAACCAAAATTTTCTAGAAACGGGTCATACTGCTATGGAAGTAGACTCGATACATAGTGCCATAGAGACTAGCAAAAAACATTTGAGAATTTATACTCCCCATGAATGGCCTGTTGTTATCAGAACTGCTCGCCGAAAGAAACTGTATCTTCTTCAGGAGCTTTCTTACAATGATATTTTATATCTAAAAGCACTGAAACTTTCTTTAACTAGTCAAAAAATGTCTGAAGATAAAGACGGGAATATCATCAACTGTATGAACATTAAGATGCTCCAATTCAGAAAAACTAGCCCAATGATTATTTTTGTAAAAGAAGATCATTCCCAAGACAATTTTACTGGAATGCCCATAGTAGCGCCAAAAATTAATAGATTAATAGAAGAACGGTCTAGGAACCAGAATTGAAAAAGAAATATAATAAACCTTTGCCAATAACTGTAAAAAAAGAAAAGTCTTGTGAACCTTTGTAGAGTAGATGCTATGCTAGCCATGCACCATAATCTTTATACATCTCTTCCATGTAGTTCCAACGTAGTAGATCGAATTCCAGAACCCGATCAAGAAGAAACTGAACTTCTGTAGAATACTTTTTAACGATTTTTTATTTTATGTTTCAAATTATAATTAATAAAATTTTCTATCTCATCTATGTACAATCATTTGCGAAATAATGAAAGGCAAAAGGTCGTATGTAGATTTTAATCTTAAATAATTCAATTTAAATAATTTCATTTTGATAAAACGATAGAAGTTGTGTTTTTAATACATTTTAAAAACTATAAACACATATTTTTGAACCCCCATATCGAAATTTTGTGAAGATTTCAATATAATACATGCCAAAACAAACTACAAAAAATTGAATTTAGCGATTACTCTATTTTATTGAAATGTCACATACGACCTTTTGGCTTTAAGGGGACGATATGCAACTAGTAACGCGCTAAACTAGTATTATAAATGAAATATAAATCAAGTTCCAAAAAAGTAGTAGTCCAAAAACAGGTGATATTTTTCTACTAGATTGGCAAAAAGCCATGAGTTGTTTTCCATCTTTTGTCTGATTAATTATTAAAACCAGAGAAATAAAATTATTTCATTATTGAAGTGTTTTATACAAAATGTTAAAATGCATACTGGAAATAAATAAGTGAAAATAGCCGAAGAGTTCAATTTTATTTGTACTACAGTTCACTCCAAATTAAAAGGAAGCTACCAGCGAATATTTCTATCAGATTAGTCAGATTACCATAACATCGTTGGTGGATATCGAACCGTATTGCTGGGATTCGAGGCTAACTACCAATTTAGTTTGAGGAGTTTGAGAACATATGCTCCAAGGAAAGAAGGATATGAAGATAACAGCAAAGACAGGGAAGACAACTTTAAGGTCAGAACATTTTTTTTCCTTACATGAACTGCAGTAGTGTAAAACCAATAAAAACTATAAAAATAATGTACCAAATAAAACTTATAAACAAGGGTGTTCGTTTAAACATTTCATGTGTTATTAGTACAAGTTATTTAGTGATCATAACAATAAAGCTATTTATCAAAAAATTAGATAGTTATTTGTCAAAATAATAAGGTATATATCTATATATCAACAGAACCAGGTTTTTGTGAGCAAACAAAACAGTTTTGAAAGTTTGTTACAGTAATAATTCGGAATCGGAATTGGTACAGAGTTGGCTAAGCAAATACAAGGTGTTCTTAAATTAAAGGTAGATAATATTTAAAGTGTATTTAATTTGTTTCGACAAGTTAATGTTATTTAGATAGGGTTTAAAATTTATTTGATTTGTTTTGACGAGTTAAAACGTGGTCGGGTGAACGGTAATATTACAAGGTTGGAAAATTATTTAGAAGGGATAAATTCAGATAATTAGATTGACTTAAATGAGCTCAGCATTCGCGAAGGTTTCTTATTAAAGTAATATGATGAATTTTGTAAAGTTCCAGAGGATATTGATAATTTAGTCACAAATGATGAAATGGAGGAGGCACAAGCTGAGGAGAGGGAGCCGGGAGAAATAAGGTATGTTACTTGTCATGGTAAACTCCAAAAGCTTATGGAAAGTGTTTCTAGTGGCATTTTCAGCAATATTTCAACTAATCCGAGTAGTCCCCAACACCTCCACACCTCGCTCAACTAAGGTTGGCTTACCGAGTATGAGAATTCCAACATTCTCAGGAAATTCTGGAGATCTTTTTTGGACTTATTCACTGCGTCCATTGACTATGATATGTGCTTGGCAGATTCACAGAAATTTGTTTATCTGAAATCATTTTTGAAAGGTGAACCTCTTTCCCTGATTAATGAATTAAGTATATCTTATAATAATTACAGAATGGCATTAGGCATGCTGAAAGAAAGGTACGACAAAAAATGCCAGTTGTTAATCATCATATTAATGAAATTTTAAAGGTCACTGTCGTAAAGGGAACGAATGGGCATAGGGAATTTTTATGTCAAATTAAACAACACATCACTGCTCTAGAAGCAATAAATGTTCAGGTAATGGGACAATGGGATTTACTCTTAACAAATATATTTTGTACTAAAATTGATAGGTTTTTAAGGAATGAGTTTGAACTGGAAAGAGATCAGACAAAGTTGACTACTTTAAGCGAATTTTTTGAATGTTTAGATAAAAGAAGCGTAGCTTGGGTATCTTCACAAAATATTGGCGTAAGGGTAGAACAAAAAACAAAATATTCTCATTCAACCAATTCAGTTACAGAAAATTCAATAGTTTGCATTTTCTGTCAGCACTTCACAGAAAATTCTATAGTTTGCATTTTCTGTCAGCACTTCATAGATGTTCAAAATATTTCTGTCTCTAAGCATTGCGCAAAAAAGTAATTTTGTCTATGAGTATAAACTGTGCTACAACTGTCTTGGGAAGGGACATAATGTTATCAAATGTTTTAGGGAAAAATGTAAAGTATGCTCAGGCAAACAGAATTATTTATTACATGAAAGTAGAGAAAATAAATCAAGGCAAGACGGTAGTGAACCTTTAACTTCTCAACTAAATACAAGCGATGAAAATGACAGTACTGACATAACTCAAGCTTCTACATGCATTCACTCAGGTACAGCAAATAGTTTTACACAGTCACTCGTTTGTAATACTAAAAAAACACATTTTGTTAGCGACTGCCAAATTTGTTATAAAATCAGAAGAAGGGACAAGTTTAGCAGTTTGGGGCTTATTAGACTCTGGTTCACAAACATCCTTTGTGACTGAATCTGTGGTCGATAAATTAAAATTTAAACCATATAGGTCAAACTTAAAAATTTCAGGTACAGGGTTATTGGTTATAATTTAACCACCCCTTTATTCCGCTTATGCGTATAGATACAAAAAAAAAGTTTTATATAAAAGTTGTAGGAGCATGAATGAATTTTAATAAAATGTACTTTGCACACCAATGGCGTTATTGAATTACGGGGTATAATATAACAATATATTTTTTAAATAGAACGCCCTGTATGTTATGGCATATTCGGATAGGGCATTTTTTTCTCATAACAAAAATATATACTTTTATAGATTTAGCTTGTATACTTTCCAAATTAATGGACAGTAAACTCCTAAAGTATTTAAGTTAGTATTTAGCTAAAATAAGTAGTTGGCTATGCATGGCTTACTACACTTGTTGATATTATCTGTTAAAACTAGATAACTTCTAAAGTAATAAACAGTAAATGTTAAAAAAATAGGCGACTGGGTGTGACATTAACAAAGAACATAAAAATCAATGGTGTTTATTACGAAATACAATAGCAAACAACATAAAAAGCAATACAGTGTTTAGTACAAAATAGAAACCGATTTGATATTTTCATACATTTTAAGCAAACCAAAGTAAGTGCTTGAAATGACCGCCGTTAGTTTCAATACAAAGTTCATACCTACCTTCTCCTTAAATTTTCTATACAGTTTAAAATTTTATTACTATTTCGATGGTTAAAAAGTTCTATTTCAGCTTCAATTTTCTCTCTAATTATTGCAATACTGTTGTTACTGGTATCGGAATAAACTTTTTCTTTCAAGTGGCCCCATAAAAATCCATTTAAATTGAATCGTGCCACCATTACCTATCTAAGTTGCGAACTCATTATTTAAGTGTTCTTGCACTTACATTATGCGGAAGTGCTCCGTCTTGTTGCCATATTATGACATTAAGCGCATCTTCTGGAAATTCCTGAAGTAAATCGTCAACTTGTGACACAATGTCATTGGAATATAATTGACCCGTTGAAGTGAAACTACTTTACCCCGAAAAATTCCACACCAGACATGAATAGATTTTCGACCTAATTTTTTTAATTTGTTTAATTTTGTATTTATATATATTATTTTTTAGTGTTTTTTGAACTTTATAGTAACTTGTCTGTAATTCACCGCTATTTTTATACTACTCTCTGCATTCTCTAAAATAAAAATGATTGATATTTTTATGTGTCTTATTCTAAGAATATATTTTTAGGTAATTTGATATTACTTGAATAAAAGTATTATTTTACCTTCAAAGTGTAACAGTATATTCAACTGTTCTTCTTCATTTACTATGGCAATACGTTTCTTTCTCAAAAAGTTATAATAGACATTGACGTGATGGTAAATATTTACAAATGTGTTTAGTCTAGGACTTCGTCAATTCGGATACAACTGTAGATATTCTCGTCTTGTAGCAGGTTTATTATTGTTATTTTTGACATATACAGAAAATATTTCTACTTTTTCAGAAGCCGTAGAATCCATTTTTGAAAGATATAGCTAGCAATTAGTTGTATTTGCTACGTTAGTTTAGAATTTTGACAGATAATATCAACAATATTGCAGTAAGACAGGCATAGCCAACTACGTTTTTTAGCTAGATACTAAGTTAAATACTTTAGGAATTTACTGTCCATTATATTGGAAAGTATAGAAGCTAGACCTATAAAAGTATATATTTTTGTTATGAGAAAAATAATTCCTCTCCGAATATGTCATAATATATAGGGTGTTCTATTTAAGAATATATATTCTTATTTTATACCCCCTAATGCAAAAACGCTACTGGTGTACAAAGTATATTTTATTAAAATTCATTCATACTCCTGCAACTTTTATTTGAAACTTTTTTTTGTATCTGTATGCTAAGAGAAATAAAGGGGTGGTCAAATTATAACCAATAACCATGTACAGGTCAATCAAATCGGACTATTTAAGGAATGGTTGATTTGGAAATAGAAACAAAAACGAGCAGCTTTAAGGTAAAGTGTGGCGTTCTAGACAACATCACTTGTGATCCACCGCCTCATAAAATTGACACTGCATCTTTTAATATTTCACCAGGAATAGAAGTGAAATGTTAATCGGGGCGGACTTGTATTTTGTCCTTATCGATCCAGGAATAATTAAAATGCGTACAAACTTGCCTAATTTTCAAAATAGTAAACTAGGGTGGGTATTAGGGGGATCCACAAACATTCGAAAAAATGGTGCGGATTCAAACTTGAGTGTAGTTTTGTTTTCTCAGGAAACTTCCAATATCAATGATCTGTTACCTACATTTTGGCAGCTAGGACGAAATGTCTAATAAACGTTGTTTCTTAACTAAGGATAAAAAAGTGTAATCCATGTTTATTGAGACTATCAGTCGAGACAATACCGGCAGATTTGTGGTTAATTTACCTTTCAGGGACAATAAAACTAGCAAGATTGGTGAATCTTATGAATTTGCCAAGAAGAGGTTTTTGTCCTTAGAGAAAAGGTTCCACAAAGACAAAATGTTGTTTAATAAATATATCATTCATTGACGAATACTTGAATCTAAATTATGGGGTTATTCTGGAACTATCTACGCTATCGAAAGATCATCTGAAACGCTACTTTATGCCACACCATTGTGTCATACGGGAAGAATCAGTCAGCACTAAATTACGAGTCGTTTTTTATGCAAGTATGAAAACATCATCGGGGTTATCACTTAATGACATATTTTATTATAAAGGCTCTACAGTGCAGGCTGACCTTTTTGATAATGTATGCCGATTTAGGACAATTAAATTTGTTTTTACTACCGATATTATTAAGATGTATAGACAAATCTTAATAAATCCTGACCAGAGGCACTTTTAAAACATTTTATGGAGGGATGATCCAGATCAAGAACTTAAATGGATACAATTGAATACAATGATGTATGGTACGTATTGTGCTCCTTTTTTAGCAACGCGCTGCTTAGTTCACTTAGCTACAGAAAACTCTTCTAAGTATCCTCGCGCGTCTAACTGCTTGATAAAACAGACGTATGCTGATGACATTCTTGGGGGCTCAAATGATGTTTCAGAATTTTTTCTGCTCCAAAATGAGTTAATATCTCTTCTAAGCTCTGCTGGATTCGCACTACATAGATGGGTGTTTAAGATTAATCAGTTTAATATTAGTGTAATATTAACAGAAACAAAGCAGGTTATGGTAATGATGAATCGAAAAATGAGTTCTCTATCCATGTGGATCAAAGTCTGAACTAGGTTTTAGGTATATCTTGGAAAGCTTCTTGTGACAATTTTGATAATTGTGGGTTTTCGTATGACTCTGATTGTGTTCCAACAAAACGAAATGTGCTGGCACATATCGCCATACTATTCGATCCGCTAGGATTTATTGGGCCCATAATAATCATAGGTAAGTTCTTAATGCAAAAGGTTTGGACAGCTAAGTTAGATTGAGATGAGGAGCTACTCGAACAACTTTTAGATGACTGGCATTCTGTAGGTTCCTCGTTTGTTGTATGATCCAAAAGAAAATCTTGAATCAGTTCAGATACACGCTTTTTCAAATGCGTCTACGAAAGCATACGGAACATGTATTTACTTGAAGGCAAATTACTTTGATAAAACTGTCTCTTGTGAACGTATTTGCTCAAAGTTTAGAGTAGCACCTCTTAAGATAGTAACGCTTCCACGGTGCTTTTTATTGGCTAGAGTAGTTCACATGTTGCTTTCAATTGTTGACATTAGAATTGTTAAAGTTGTCTTGTGGACAGATTCCAAGATTGTTCTTCGTTGGTAGAATAGTTCTCCTACCAGATGGACAACTTTCGTATAACATCGAGTATCTGAAATTCAAGAATAAACTGTCAATTTTCAGTGGTCGTTTGTTTCATCTAATAATAATCCCGCTGATCACATATCACGAGGTCTAGATGCACTTTCACTATTGCAGTGCAGTGAATGGTGGAACGGTCCAAAATTTTTATACGATGCAAATTTGTGTATCTCAAAAGAATGTTACAAATTCTCTGATGCTTAGCCGCCAGGGCAACGGACAGTGACCAATCTAAGTACAGAAGCATTTGCAGAAGCTTTGCAAATATTTTCGAAATTTTCAAGTTTTCGTAGATTACAAAGAAGCATTGCGTACTGTCTAAGGTTTGTCAACAATTGTAAGAACAAATTAAAATTGCATGGTCCTCTTTCAATTAAAGACCTTTCATAATCACTATCATTAATCATTCGATGTATCCAAGCTCATTATTTTTCTGATCAAATGCAGGAACTTAAATCGAATGTAGGACTTTCTTCAGGCCTTTCAACTTCACTTTGTCCTTTTCTGGATGAGACTAATATCTTAAGAGTGAGAGGTCGTCTTTCACATTCTGAGTTACCTTATTCTCAGCGTTTTCCAATTATTCTTCCTCCAAAAGATCACATTGTAAGGTTGCTTTATAGTAAATAGAATACACCTCACTACCTTCGAGTACTTCAACAATTTAAACTAATTGAAAATGTCTCCAACGTAGATTAAAATTTTTAGATTTAGATTTTAACGGGGTTAGAATGCACTGAAACCTATGGTTTATTGTGCTCCCCCTATCAGAGCTGTTCTCGCTACTACTACAGCTCGCTTTCCAGTTCCAGGGTTCTAATGAACTCTAGTATTTGGAACGGCTGCAAGGAGGTTATATTCTCACTCTTACAAGTATCTTGTCCGAAGCATTTCTAGCGTTGGCTTGCAATGGCGAGTCATTCCAGAATTAGGTGATCCGGAGATTCATCCTCCTCCTCACAGAATCTACACTCGTCAGTTTCTGCTTGACCTATTTCTTATAGGAGCATTTCCCTACACCACAGAAAGGCTCCAGGACAATAAAGGGCGTTTGTGCTCCTTTCCTGGCAAGTGTATTGCCCTCTTCATTTCCTGTGATTTCCGAGTGGCCAGGAACCCAGACTAAAGAGACCCTGTAATTCTTGCCTAATTGATCAAGTTTTCTTCGGCACTCCCATGCCAACTTTGAGTCAATAACATGGGAGCTCAATGCTTCGATAGCTGCTTGACTATCAGAATGGATCGATATGTCATATTTCTGATAGTTCCTTGCTAGGTTCATTTCCACGCATCTTTCAATCACAAGTATTTCTGCCTGAAAGGCGCTCGGTAAGGAGCCTAACAATAATGAGTATCTAGTGCCAGGCCCAAATACTTCAGCGCCTGCTCCAGTGGTAGTTTTTGAATCATCCGTATACCATCTGATGGTGTTTTCTTTGAGATTTTGGGTGGTTTATTCCCTTTCCCAGTCTCTACTCGTATTTAGCATCGTATTGAAATTTTTTTCGATACTTACTTCCTTGATCATTTCGTCACTGGGAAGATTCGCTGATGAGATGTATTTTTTTAGAGAGGACCAGGCTCCCTGATTTTTAATACTCTCATTGCCTGAACCTTCCTTAGATATTCTAAGAATTGCCTCTTGGGCAGATCTTTCTATCACCAGATGTAGAGGTGTGAGATCGGCAAAGATCTCAAGTGCCCTGGTTGGACACGTTCTCATAGCTCCAGTGATGCACACACAGGCAAGCCTTTGAACTTTGTCGAGGGTCTTCCTCGTGCTATACTGACTTGCTTTTGTATGCCAAACTATTGCCCCATACGTAGTTGCTGGTCTCACAATCATGGTGTACATCCATCGCAGTATTTTTGGGTTACAGCCCCACCTCTTAGGGGCCATCCATAAAGTACGTCACACGTTAATGGGGAGGGAGGGTATCACCGAAGTGTGACATCGTGTGACAAGGGGCATGGGGGGTCAATACTTTTGTGAAGTCACATGTTAAAATTTAAAATACTAAAACGCAAAGTTTGGATGTGAATTAAAAATTTTAAAAATTTACGAACTTGATCTATATTTATTAATAATTTAGCATTCTCGCTATGCGATAATCTCTCATGCAACGTCATTTAAGTTCTAGAGAATGATGTCGGCACTAAGGATGTTCCTGACGTTCAAATTCAGAACGAAAATGAAGTGCTTGATTTACCAGTAATAGCTGATATAAAAGAGTGGATCCAAAGTCCATGGACACTCGATAATTAAGTTTTTTATCTTCAATTAATATAATTAATCGTTTATTATTTTCTATCTAGTCGTTTGTTTTTTCGGTTTTATAAAATGTTGGACTTTATGTTGATTTTATTAGATTATTATTTAATAAAAATAAGTAAAAAATGAAAATAGCTGTTTTCTCTCGATTATTTTTAAATACATACATAAATTTAAAAAAAATTGTGACGTCACATCAGGAGGGGGGGGGGTTATAAAAATGTGACAACCTGTGACAAGGACGGGGGGAGGGGTTCAAAAGTCCTAAAATTCGTGTGACGTACTTTATGGATGGCCCCTTACCAGCTAGAATTCTGCACGCTATCAAAGCTCTTATTGCTTTACTAGCAGTTATTTTAACATGCTCATTCCACAGAAGCTTACTGTCTAGGGTTATCCCTAAATATTTAACTTGTGATTTCCATTCTATGATTTCTCCGTTCAAGGATATGGGTTTCATGGCAGGAAGTGTTCTTTTCCGGGTAAATGGAATTACTATGGTCTTGTTTGGGTTAATGTTTAGCCCCACTGACAAGCACCATTGTTCAATGATTCTGAGGCCCTTTTGTAATAAATCACACAAGGTGCTCTCGAACTTGCCTCTGACTATTAGAACCATGTTATCAGCATAGCCCATACATTCGCAGCCAAGCTCCATTAGCCTGTAGAGCAACTCATCTACTACGAGGCTCCATAAAAGGGGAGGTATCAGTCCCTCTTGAGGTGTCCCTCGAGTGGCTTTAACTGAGGTGGTTTGATTCCCCATCTTTGTCTCAGCTATCCTCGTCGTCAACAACTCATACATCCATTTTACAATGGTTTCATTTACTCCTCGCCTTTTTAGTGCTTCTTTGACAGACACATGAGTTTTGTTGTCAAAGGCCCCAGATAAATCCAGGAATGCGTACATTACGATTTCTTTGTTGTTCAGAGTCCTCTGGATGACTTCGGTCAGCTGATACAGACTTGTCTCACTTGATCGACCCGCTCTGTAAGCATGCTGACATTTATGAAGTGGTATATTCTCCAGATTCTCTATTCTCATTTAGTTATCCACTACTTTCTCAATCGATTTCAGTAGAAACGATGTTAGACATATCGGTCTAAAAGATCGGGGATCAGTCCCATCTTTTTTCCTTCCTAATTGGCAGCCGTCTGCTATTGCAGTGTCTCACTAGCTCTTGTACTTCTTCTGGCTCGGTCGATACCCCCAATGCTAAGGTGAACCATGATTGGAACAAGGTCCCGTGACACGTACTTGCCTTTGATCATAAATCAATTTGGAATCCTTGCATGCCAAACCTTTGATTCGGCCTTCTTTGTTCATCCATGGTTCTTGGATCAGTACAATATCCTGTTGTAGCCTAGCGAACAACCTTGCAATCACGGCTGAAGCTCCCTTCGCGTGATGCAGGTTAATCTGAGCTACATTCGTGAACTCAACGGTGAATTATTATGGATGAAAGAGGCCGAATTACTCAGCCTCTATTCATCCCTCTCCTTTGTCTCTCCCTGACCCTCCTCGACAACCAATACAATATCTTCCTCGGAGTTCGAGCAAGTTTCTTGATCTCGAGTCAGACTCTCGACCCCCAGGCTGCTCCACCCAGTTTCCCGGGATGCAGAGGCGATCTCCGCATTCCCAGTCACCCCAGCAGAGCCGGAGGAGATCTCGGGCTGACCCAAGGTCAAGATTCCACCTTTTCCCCCTTTTCCAGAGGTTTTGGATGTGGAGGGTATCTCCATGTCCTTTGGATCCTCCGCGGAGTTATTTTTCTTCCCCAGCCGAAAACGGAAGTTTAGCGCGTAGCCTCCTGCCTTCAGAGCCTCCCCAGATTGGTGATCGATCCCAATCGTGGGGATAGTTCCCTGTCCCTCTTTTTAGAGTTTAGGATCTTCTAAGCCTCAGTAGTGAGGTTGGAGTTCTGAACCTCGACAAGTTGGAGGATCTTCGCCAATTTCATGTCGTTGCTTCTTGGGAAGAACACCGTTATGATGACCGGCTTTGGGATGTCGTCTTCACTTCGAGCCACCAATTCGGGTCCTTCTCAAGAGTTCAATTTCCGCGCTGACCTCATGACCCGGTCTGCCGATTCTTGTGGCCCACAGTCCACCAGTATCATTCCACAACGAAAATGGATACATGAGAAGTGGATTCCCTTCTCTTTGCTCTGGCATAGCTCTTCCACCAGAGTGATTTCCAGTGTGGAGAGCTGCTCTGCTTTCAGGATGACCCCAGGATAAACATTGGGCATTATTCCCACCCTGAAAGCCTTCTCTGTTTTGACAGATGATGCGTGACCAGTGGCTTGCCCGGTTACCGTTGCAGCTGTTTTCGGTTTCTTGCTTAGAGGTCGTTGCGGAGGAGTAATATTCTCCGGGGCTCTTTCAAGATTTGTCTTCCCTGTTGGTGGTTCCTTCGGGGGGGATGGGTGCTGAATAGCCTGCTTCCTGGCCTCTTCAGGGGATATTCCCTGATTGAGGAGTCGCAGGTATTTTCGCAGCCCTGCTCCACTGAGGTCTTTTCTCAGTTGCTCATGTATGCCGCCCGGTTCTCCCAGTTTTGGTAGGTCGAACGGCATACGACCTTTGTGCCATTTGGCCTTTTTCCCTCTGTGAGGTGCCCGGATGAAGAGGTGGAGGTTTTCTCCACTATTTTTCTGGTGGAAGTTTTACTTTTTCTTTCTCTTTCCATAAATGGTCCCACGAGAAGCTAGGGTCATTACGGTCCACCGCTACAGAGCCCCGCATGCAGAGGTAATGTGTTCAATGTAATGGAGTTCCCCCCGGTGCTCCAAAGTCGAAACCAGTAAGGACTATTCTTCTATATAGCCACGCATTCTTCGGCCTGGTTTCCCACCTTGACTTTAGTTTTTTAATGAGGTTGTCTCCTCTTGGTACGGGCATTGAAGCGAGACTTGACCACAGACCAGGAGACATTGGTACAACAGGTGATTTCGAGGTAAGCTCGAAATTTCAGCAGACATCGTAACCCTGTGTGCAATCCCTTAGCCACGATACTACAGCTGAGACAGGTAAAGTTGGTCCGTGGCTGGATATTCGAGGGCTGCCAGTTGAGTTTTTAAACACAACGAGCCCGCAGGTATTTCCTCGTAGACCTCCTCCTCATATAAAATCATCTCAGAGGCCTTTCTCCTATCCGCCACCTGGAGACGCGCAGGGTTGATGCTTCACCCCCTTCCACATCAATAAATATCCCGACGAACAGCGACGAACTACGTACATATCTACTGATGTGGATCCGGCTCCTACGTAGGTATTTTGGATAATCATTTACCCTTTTCTTATAAGTTATATGTATCCATAGGCAAAACAACACAAATTAACTACAAATATATTCTCTTGTTTAACATGTTACATGAAATGATGAAAATTGCTTAAAATGCTGTTCGTTATGACATATTATTCAAGACTCTGTCAATAAAGCTCCATCTGTCCGGTATTCACGGCGCATTTTTCCCTCCAGCCAATTAGCGGCCGTTCTCACTCAAATCTCCTAATAAGGAACTCACGGACAAGTCGGCAATCAGCCGCTGCCAAGTGCACCCTTCGTTGTTTACACGGAACACATGGGAGTAACAATGAAGGTTTAATTTTAGTTAGTATAAACTGTGGTGAAATTATTCAAGAATTTTACCACATGTATTTATCAAAAAATGAAAAATCAGAATTATTCGATATTTCCTTTATTTATTTTTACAAACTCATTAGTGATAATTTACTTATACTAATTACACTAGGTGGTAAGATGAAAATGAAAGGAACGCATTATCATAACATGCTCTGACGTTTGAAATTAGCAATAACATTAACAAGCGTATATGATTTTTAAAATTTTCGTTAATATAAAGTCGATATGTATGACATTTTCGATACTTAACTGTATGAACGAGATCCACTACTTAAGATCAAGACGTAATTCGCAAATGTTCTAGGGAGATTGATCCATCTGAAATGGTCATAAACTTACTACATTGATAGATGAAATTCCGTCATGTAGAGCATTGTTGAAAATATTGTCGGGCTAAATATTCCGACAGGATGTTATCGCTAATTTAGAATACGATATTTTCAGCATAATGGCCTGTTTCAAAATATTTTTTACCATTGATAAAATAAAATTAATATATAAATAGTAACTTGCAAATAATAGAATAGCAAATTATATCAGTAGATTTACCGATATGATCAAGTCTCAAAACTTTTTGATCCATTATACATTATAAAGGTTTTCTACATTTTAAATGTTGCTAATTTGAAAGATACGAAGTCGCTTAGTTCACCTTCATTTTATCCTATCCCGTATTTTCGTCTGTTCAACACAGATTTGACGAAAAATGTTGTAGGTGGGGAAATCATATTTTGAGATAAAATAGATTGATTTTCTGGATATCGACAGAGAATATGATATTGGTTAGTGTAAAATATGAGTGAAATTGTGAGACTTTTCTAAAAAAAAATAGTTTATACTTTTTCAAACCAATTTATCAGTTTAGTAAACATTCATTTCTTAAATCGAATTGTAAAATTCTTTGTTTTTACCCAACCGACATAGAAAAACCTAAATTTTTAAACTTGGTTCTCAAATTTTCCAAGAAAATGATACTTATTTGATCCATGCACAGGATGTTTCAAATAAGTTTTCAGTAGAAACAAATTATTCCGACAACTACGCTAAAAACGCAAAACTCATGGTTCTATGAAATTCAATGACAGTTGTGAAAATATCAATTCTTTCTGGACTTAAGCAATTGAAATATGTTCCTGATAACAGAATCCTTTCATTTTCCTCTGGCCACCTGATATCATATAAAACTAGAAATTAGTCGCAAATATCACTCAGATACCCATGACCTTTGGTTTACTATTTACATGTACCTATTCTAATATATACAAAATCAAACATTAGGTAGCACAAGACCGTTATCTACCAATAAAGTAAATTTTTATTAAATTAAAATTTATTCTGCTCATTAAAATCCTCGTGCAGAGTGAATAAATAGATAATTGTATTTATAGATTTTTTCAGATAACCGTATGTCTGATAGAGGCCAAATAAATGTTAATTGATAGAGATTATTCACTTCATAACATGACAATTCATGTAATAAAAATTAGATCAAGGCTTTGTGAATTGTTTTCGGAGACTAACAGGTTGGAATATAAAACGCTATCGAATAAACTGGTAAATTTCGAACAGACCATTCATTCTCAACTTGCTCTTATTCTGTGACTTTATCGACTAAGGTGGTAAGAGAAGATACCAATTTGACAAAAACGTGGTAGTTTAAGATATGCATTTTAGTATTAAATTTCAGAATAACTCAACACAAAGCAAATTCACAGCTTTGTTCACATTTTTGTACTATTTGCATGTTGCGCCATCGTCAAACCAGTTGGTATTATATAGCCTGGAGAGTGGTTGCTTTTATTTTGGAAATTTGAAATTTATGGTACCAAATGATTCTGATATTTCGCATCTTTACTTGAAAATGTGACAATAATGGATTGATAATTACATTTTGGTATTGAATGGAATCATCAGCCAATAATAGCTCCAAATATGTATTTGATATAAAGGTAGTATTATATTCATGTAGAAGATTTAGAAAAGTGTCCATAGAGGTGTGAGAAAAGTACTCACGTTTTCAATTACTCTCCACTCATCTTATTTTCAAGACTTCCATTCCAGAATACTTTATCTAATTATAAATTACACAAGTACACTAACCGGTAGAATGTTTTTTTAATTGTGACCTATTAGATGCCGCTTATATAAATATTCATTTAATTTTCAAACATAATAATCACTTGTAGCTTATGAAAGAATTATTCGGTTTATTTTTAATATTCGCAAATTCTTGATAATTTATTGTTATGCAATAATTAAATTTCTCTTTTTATGGAAAAATTTAATAAAACGATAGTAGATAAAACTTGCTCAAGGATAAAGTTAACACTATTATCCAAATACGGATGTTACATTCGGTTAAAGTTTAGAGGAAATTATGCAGTAGGCAAGATCCCATTAAAGATTATCTTAACCGCATTTACATTTATATAACCAGATACATTTCAATGGCAATTAACTCCAAAGAACAGTAGGTGGTGTTGAAAAATGTCACTTCTTTAAAAAACAAAGTTTATAAGACATTTGAATTTAAATTGGGTAGTATGGAATGAAATTGTTTAAATTTTCATTTTTTCTTCTATAGTAATTGTAACTAATTATGGAACGGACAGTACTCGAATTGAAGCTGCGTAATTTTATTTCTTTATATTTTAAAAGTAATTGACTAGAATTGTAACTAATCTACTAAAAGTTTGCTCCGATGATATTCGATAAATGTGTAGTAGGGCAACAAATATCAAGTTAACATTTTATTATCATTAATAATAATTAAATTTATTGGTGAATGTAACTATCTAATCTTTGAACAGTCTTACACTTATTGTGTTTCAAGGTTGCACTTCGCACACAAAATAAGTCTCGAACGAACAGGGAGAATCGTTCCATTTTAACCCTTTTCCATCTCTATTCCACAATTCCAAACAATTTTCTTGTTCCCCATTTTCATATTCGAAATTATTCGGTTCTCCTGCGTTCCAGTTGGTAAAAGTAATCGGACGTCCGGTTGACATCCAAAAGTATTTTCCTTCTTCGGCCAGATCGGTACCCGATGTCCAGAAATGTTCGTGGCCGAACCCTAAACATAAAAGAATAATTACTACTGGAGGAAGAATGAAAGTGGAGTTTAATATATTAATGAGTCATAATTGTTGGCATCAGTATTTGGTGGAATAGTGCCGGAAAATGAATGAAAATAGATGAAACAATAATTTTTTGACATGCGCCATAAGAGACATTGTGTTAGAAAGAAACAAGTATAAATTCAGTGTATCACCTCTTATGTTTAACAGGATAACATAAACATGTAAAAGAACTGAAATAAATTTTTTATTTCTTTTTGAATGTAAATTATGTCAGTTAGTTGCCGGGTTTCGTTTTTGGTAATCCCTTTGTACCTACATTTATATTAATTGTATAACCGCTTTGTCTTAACATGAGGAATAATCATAAGAAACGTTTACTTATGTTAATTCGAGAGGTTGTAACATATCCAAATAGTTAATCCGATGCAGTTGTTGAAAAAATTATTGTACTGCTGGTAATTGTTTTAGTCTTTCAGTGGTTAATAACTTTCCTACTGTTGAGATTGCGCAACGTGTAAAAAGGTAGTTGAAACGTTAATGTGTTTTTTTATCAACAAATGTTTAGAATATGTTCGTTTTCAAAGACAAAATTCTTTGCGTAAACAGAAACAGTACAAATCAAAAAATGCCTTCGAAATAGTAAACTTAGGTGTTTGAAATTAGTTCAAACATTCTTAAATATTTTTGACTCCTTTTGATTCCTTTCAATTTTATTTTTAATAACCAAGCAGTAAAGAAAAAAAGCGAAGTTTGTTTATCTGAGTGTGTTGAAAGATAAGTCTTTTTATGATTACATAACTAACAAGAATCTCTGTATTCTAAATAGAGATACTGAACTAACTTTTATTAAGTCTCGTAGTCAAACGCGAATAGATATTACCCTATCTACTATAAACACTTCGAATATAATCTCCGGCTGGCATGTATCTGACGATATTTCAATGTCGGACCACCGCTGGATAAAATTCGAAATAAAACTGGCGCTCACAACCTCAACAATGACTCGCGACCCCAGGAAAACTAACAGGACAAAATATATCCACTGTTTGAAAGGGAATCTGCGAGGAGTCGAGGATGTGCTGCCCAACAATAAAGGAGATTTGTAAATGTATTCTAAAACCATCCAAAACTCCATAATTAATGCCTATAAGATGTCTTTCCCACTGAGGCGGGTCGATCTTGATGGATCCCCCACTCGGTGGTGGGTGGTGCCATGAGATTGACCAGCTCAGGGGGATGGCGAGGAAATCCTTTAATAAGGCTAAAAGAACCAGGCTCGATGAGGATTGGAACTTATACAAGTCTCACCTCAAGGAGTATAAAAAAGTCAGACAAAAACAAAGAGAAGCATTGAGACTCTATTGCGAGGAAACCAAAGATTTCCCCCAAGCAGCTAGACTCCAAAAAGCCCTCTCAAAAGATCCCCACCGTCATATCGGTATACTAACCGGAGAGGATGGCACAAAAACTGCCAACCTAAAGAAAAGCCTTCAATTATTGATGTCAACTCACTTCCCGGACTCCAAAATCACAAATTCGGCAGCCTGGGAGGATGAGGAGAATCACCACCCGACGGACGACGACTGGCGTATATCACGACAGATCGTCGACTCGGACAGACTGAGGTGGGCCATCTCAGGCTCCTCCCCCTTTAAATCCCCGGGAACAGACGGCATTTATCCAGCCCTACTTCAGTGGGGCCTGGATGACCTAATGCCGCACCTGATAGGAATCCTCACTGGCACTGAGGTATATTCCAAAAGGTTGGAGAGAAGTCAAAGTCGTGTTCATACCAAAACCAGGAAGAATGGGCCATTCCATCCCAAAAGCATATCGACCCATTAGCCTCACATCGTTTTCAATGAAGACTTTGGAGACGCTGTGCGAACTATACATAAGAGATGTGGTGATAACACGAAATCCACTGCATCCAAATCAACATGTACACACTAGGGAAATCCACAGATTCGGCTCTTCATCTCGTAGCGGGCCGCATCGAGAGATCGTTGGAAAATAAGGAGTCCACCCTGGGTGTATTCATAGACATAGAAGTAGCATTTGAAAGAACCTCTTTTCCTAAAATAACAAATGCACTTTCCAACAAAAATATCCCCCAAACCATAAATGGCTGGATATATAACATTCTCTCAAAAAGAGCAATGAAAATCAGTGTGGATGATGTAATCATCAGAGGCTTGGTTGTAAAAGGTTGTCCACAGGGAGGGGGGCTCTCGCCACTACTGTGGAACATGATCTTAGACTCCTTGGTCAGCCACCTCAACGAAAGCAACTTCTACACAATAGCATATGCAGATGACCTAGTGATTCTGCTAACAGGAAGAATCGATGAGACACTCTGTTCTTTAATGCAAGAGGCCCTCAATAGCATAGAACAATGGTGCATAGACCATTCGCTGTCAATAAATCCAAAAAAAATGGAGATGGTTCTTTTCACGAAAAAAAGGATCTTGCAAAACATCAAGCCCCAAAGCTCCTAGATACCAAACTTAATTTCTCTTCAGAGGTGAAATATTTAGGGGTCACCTTTGACAGTAAGTTAACGTGGAACTCTCACTTGGAAAACAGAGTTAAAAAAGCATATGTTTCTTATGAGCTGTGTCGTAGAACCATCGGCCGCACCTGGGGAATGTCACCTAGGGTTGCTGCCTGGATCTACACTGCCATCATCAGACATATGCTAACGTACGGCGCGATTGCCTGGGGAGCTAAAGCAAACCAGTTGACAGTCGTCCGTAAACTGGATCAAATCCAAAGAACAGCATGCCTCAACACTACAGGAGGCATGTGAACCACATCAACAAGAGCTATGGAAGTAATCCTCGGTTTCACTCCCCTTGAGATATACATCAAGGAGCTTGTTTTGATGACCATGACACGTCTACGCTCTACTGGTATACAACCTGATGTAGGATCCGGTGAACTGAGACGTAACTTGTGGCATGAGGCCCTCAGGAAGGTCCCACTGTTGCAGGCCAATATGGACTCGATTCCAACGCGATATGCCTTCACAGGCCCTACAAGGTAATCTTTAAAAACAACGTACAAGACCCAACGGAAGAAGACGCAATCCGCATCTTCACAGATGGGTCTAAATCAAATGGGGGCTCAGGATGTGGAATTTTCTCCAGACCCCTGAATCTAAACATTAAATGGGCAATGGGCTACAATGCAAGTGTTGCTTAAACAGAGCTCACTGCTATCTGCATCGCTCCAAAAGAGATTACCAAAAGGAAAGCCACAGGTAATAACATATACATCCTTACGGACAGTAGACAAACACTACTAGCCCTGAACAGACCACGTATTACATCAGGCCTAGTACTAGAATGTCACATGGCCTGTAACAACAACACGGTCACTTTAGGCTACATTAAGGGCCATGAGAAATCGAAAGGAAACCGTATTGCACACTCGGTAGCCAGGAAGGCAGCCTCCCAAACACTTTTGGGATCTGGCACTTTCATTGGTCTATCGGTGTCAGCGACGGCCGACCTTAAAGAAACACTCCCTCAATACGTTTAAGGGTAGATGAGATGACGCAGAAGGCTGCAGGCTTGTTAAGGAACTGTTACAATATACGGACAGCAAAGTACCTAAGGAATACGTGTGACTATGAACAGGCGGAACCTACGAACAGCCACGGATATTCTGACTGGTCACTGCCACCTACAAAAACACCTCCACAGACTGGGTCTCTCTGACACCCCACTTTGTAGAGGATGTGAGCAAAAAGATGAGTAGAGCACATTCTTTGCGAATGTCAGACACTCTCTCATCTTAGGTTTCATGTATTCGGCGAGCACAGGCTAACACACGCTAGTATGAGGGAACTCAATTCAGGCGACGTTATCGCCTACTTCAAAGAAGTAGGCTGGATGACGAGCTAGAAGGAAGTTTTGAACCTCAGAAGGTTGCACAATGGGCCAATTGTGGCCTAAGTGCTGTATCTGTAAGGGTCTACCCACCCTTACAGATACAGATTGTTGAAAGATATGTCATTGTCCAGGGTGTATTACGTGCGCCAATTGAGAAGATTACTATTCCAATTATTGTAATAATTTGTTATTTGTGGATTAAAAACCCACTGGTTCTTCGTAGTCTAGTTTCACAAGAATAGTGTGTGTTAAAGAAGGGAAGTAAAGTGAAAATTGTCAATAAATTCAAAAAACATCATATCCATTCTCAGGAAAATAAGCTCAGATAGACATTTAATTTTGGTAAATAAATTCTAACTTCATATAAGTAATTGAAAGGCAGTTCCTAGTTTGAATGATCTTTTGTTTTCTTTCCAAATTAGAATTAATACATGTAAATAAAGTCTTGAGTTAATAATTTAGATTCATCCTGATTTAGATTGAATATTTCTAATATATACAACTGTGGATGCCTTAATTAAACAGAGAGCTATTGAAAAGGTAAAATTACTAGACCCGAGAATTGGTTTAATAGAAATTCTATGACAGAAAGTGAATCAACATTTTTGAAAACCAGATTAGATCTTTTAACTAAAGCATTCGATAGTTACAATTCAATACAAGATCAAATAGAATGTTTAGATGGAGATCAAAGTTCAGATAGAGAGGTAGTCGAAGAAAAATATTGTTCAATTTTATCCTTATTGCAAAAAAGATCAATTCACTTTCTGCCAAAAAGGAGTAGTATAAAACCAGAATTTCAGATATCACATGTAAACAAACCTCAATTAAACATTCCAGAATTTTCAGAAGATATTACTAATTGAAATGCATTCATACAATTATTTGAAACTTTGATAGTAAAAGATTCATCGTTGACAGATTTTGAATAGTTAATATACTTAAAGTCCTATGTAAAGGGTGAACCTTTGCACTTAATTTCAAATCTTCAATTATCTAGTGATAATTTCCAGGTAGCTCTAGATTCCTTAAAAAGTAGATATGATAATCAACTAAATATTATTTATGCTCATATTAAAAATGTTTATAGATACTCCTACCTTGAGCAAAACAAACTCCACAACCCTCAGAGAATTTGTCACCTCCATAAAACAAAATATAGATGAACTCAGAAATTTGCAAGTAAATGTTGATGATTGGGATTTGTTACTAGTATCCATTATCTCCCAAAAACTAGATAATTATACAAAAAAGGCTTATCAGTTTGAAATACCTCCAAATGCAAGACCAACGTTCCTCAATTTCTTTAATTTTTTGAATACAGGTGTTCAAGACAAGTAATTCCTGATTCAAATTCTACTCAGAAAAAAGGTCAAGGACAGAGAACCTCTCATTTTGTCCATATTTCTCAAAAAACTAGACCAGATATTCAAGCTGCTAATGAAAACAGAGTGACTTCACAAATTGTAAGCAGTAAATGTCTATGTTGCAATCTAAATAATCATAGAACTTATAGTTGTTTGAAATTCAGTGCCATTTCTCATAATGACAAACTGCAATTCATAAAAAATGACAAGTTATGTATAAATTGTCTGGCCTACAAGCATTATGTGTGATAGTGATAGTTCCTCTACTGGATGTTTAAAATGTCAAAACTATCATCATACTTCGTTATGTAAACAAACTTCTTCTAATAATAGAAATTTCAATCCGAGGTATTCACCCAACTCTGAAAGGCTTCATAGAAATTTGCAAAATACTTAAAATAATAGTCAAAATAGACAGATAAAGTTCAGTTCCCAAAATTCAACCAATTTTAATCGATATGGTTCTACCTTTGATAATAATAATCAGTCCAATAGTTTGGTAAACTCTAATAGAAATTTACAGAATACATCAAATGTTCATAGATCACTTCAAAATAGTAATGATAACTCACACATCCCCAATTCTAGTAGAAACCTTGAAGGAAATCCTTCAAAGCCACAATTAGAAAATCATTCTTCAAGTAAAAATAATGATATTACTCTCTCCACTTTATCCTCTAGTGAAGAAGCACTCCTAGCAACTGCACGTGTTACAGTATATATTAAAAAAACAAGCCTATTCAAGTGAAAGCTGTTTTAGATCCTTGTAGTACAGTTTCATTAATTACAGAAACATCAACAGATAGTATCCAACTTACTCCACAATCAAAGGTTATTCAAAACCATGGTGTTGATGGCATAGTTACAAATTCTAATGAAAGGGTAAATATCAATGTTCATTCCAATATTGCAAGAAATGTTAGTGATAACATAAATTGTTTGGTTATTAAGAAAATTACAAAAAAAATGCCACAATTTTCATTACGTAGAGAAAAAATTGTAATTCCTTCAAATGTGAAATGAGCAGATCCTAATTTCCACATTCTTTCTCAAATTGACATACTTTTAGGAACTGATATTTATTATGATCTGATAAATGGTGGTATAATAAAAATTCAAAAAATTTCTTGACACTAGTAGATAGCAAGTTATGTTATATAGTAGGTGGTCCTATTCGTAGAGAAGCTATTTCATATGTTTCACAAGGTGATAGTTCAAATAATAGTTGTCGTTTCTTTCTTCACAGTTCTGATACTGATGAGTTCTTGCAAAAATTCTGGGAAATAGAAGAAATTTCCCCAAAAAATAAAAAGCTTAGTCCTGATGAAGAGTTAGCTGAGAATATCTTCACAAATAGTATACAAATTCTAGAAAATGGCTCCTTCCAGGTGGATTTGCCTTTAAAAAGTTCAAAGAACATTTAAAGTTAGGTAATTCCTATTCCATGGCAAAAAATAGATTTCACAATTTAGAAAGCCGTTTTGAGAAGAATCCTAGTTTATTCAGAGATTATAAATCCTTTAAAAACGAATATGTTTTATTAAATCATGCTAGATATATTTCTTTAAAATTGATGAATGAGTTCCAAGAAAATAAATATTTCCTTCCTCACCATTGTGTGATTCGAGAAGATAGTATTGCGACTAAGTTGAGAGTAGTGTTTGATGCTAGCATGAAAGGTTCATCCAATGTTTCGTTAAATAATATCATGTTAAAGGGTTTCACAGTTCAACTAGAACTATTCGATAGTCTTTGTCGTTTTCGTACGTTTAATTTTGTGCTTACTTGTGATATACAAAAAATGTATCGAATCATTAGATTAAATCCAGATCAGACATTCCTACAAAATATATTATGGCGAGAAAATCCTCTAAGATGCTTAGAACTATTAACTGTTACATATGGCACAAATAGTGCTCCATATTTAGCTACTCGTACACTGAATGAATTAGCTTATAGAAATAAAGAAACATGTCCCTTAGCTTCTGATACTATTCTTTCTCAGTTTTATGTAGATGATATTTTATCAGGTAGTGATTCTATAAATAATTTGACAAAAACTTATAATCAACTAGTAAAGTTGTTGCAGTCAGCAAATTTTTCATTGCATAAGTGGGCTTGTAATGATCCACAATTTCTAAAAAATGTTATAAAATAGAATTCTCAAGAAAGTGTTGATTTGAAAATGGAAAGTTTTTCAAATGAAGTGTTAGGCGTTTCGTGGGATCCAAAGTTGGATCAATTTTCAGTAAAACTTCTTAAAAATCTTAGTAAAAATTTGATTACTAAACGTGTTGTCCTATCCCAAATTGCACAGATGTTGTTTGATCCTTTAGGGTTTATATCTCCTGTCCTTGTAGTAGCAAAAATTCTAATGCAAAATATTTCGCTGTCAAAATTAGGTTGGGATGATGAATTAAACTCTGAACTGCTACATCAGTGGACAAATTTCATTTCACTTATTCATGAACTTTCTCAGTTATTAATTCCTGGACACATTTTCTTCAAAAATAAAATTGTGAAAATTGAATTTTAGGGATTTTCCGATAGTAGTTTAAAGGTATATGGTGCTGTTAATTAATGGTTTGATTTCTTGTAATTTTACAGCTTCAAAAAGTAGAGTAACTCCTTTAAAAGCTAAATAAAAAGGTCGTTGTGGTGACATGGACCACAATTTTTAGAAAATCCACATGTAGATTTAAATGAATTTTCATCTAATGAAATGAAAGATAACATTCCTGAAGAAAGAAATATTAACGTTTCGTTACTTAATATTGAACAGGATACCTTGTTAAATTTTTGGAATGCCCTTTTTTCAAAATATTCCTCGATTGTTAAATTAAAAAAAAAGTTCTTGCCTTTTGTTTAAGATTCTTGAATAATATCAAAATCAACTCTCAGAAGAATTTAGGTCCTTTAACTGAAGATGAATTAAAAAATGCACAAGTTTTTATAATAAAAATTTTGCAAATGCATTACTTTTTTTAGAGAAATTTCAGAATTAAAGGCTAATGAATTCATTTCCAATAAACGTATTTTGCATTTAGCTCCCTTTATTAACAATTCTGGTCTTTTGAGAGTAGGAGGTCGTTTAGCTAATTCTGATCTGCCTTATGATCAGAAATTTCCAATTTTACTACCTTCAAATAATTTGATTGCAACACTTATGTTAAGATACGAGCATTTGAGATTAGGGCATGCTGGTGCGCAAACCACATTGTCAAATTTTCGTTTAAAATATTAGCCTTTAAATGGTGTTGTAGAAATCAAAAGAATTATCAGAAAATGTATAGTTTGTGCTAGATTCAATTCAAAACCCTGTGAACAAATGATGTCAAATTTACCTTCAGATAGATTGAAACCTTGCAGACCTTTTTCTAAAGCTGGAGTCGATTTTGGTGGTCCATTTCTTATTAAATCGTTACATCTCCGTAAGGCTCCTTTAATAAAATGTTATGTTGCTGTGTTTGTTTGTATGATTTCCAAGGCTGTTCATCTAGAACTGGTTTCTAGCTTATAGACTGATGCTTTCATACTTACATTGAAAATATTTATCTCAAGAAGAGGTAATCCTTCGATCATATTCAGTGATAATGGAACTAATTTTCTTGGGGCAAAAAATCATCTAAAATGATTATATGACTTTTTCAAGGTTGAAGGTAATAACAATTACATTGTAGAAATTTTGGCTAGAAAAGAGATTGTATGGAAATATATTCCACCCATGAGTCCTCATTGGGGCGGTATTTGGGAGGCTGCGGTAAAGAGTACAAAGCATCATTTATACAAAATAGCTGGAAATGGCTACTTCACATTTGAAGAGTTCAGCACTATTTTAGCACAAATAGAAACAATCCTGAATTTGAGACCTCGCCAACCTCTTTCAAATAATGCAAATGACTCATCTTGTTCAACTCCTGGACATTTCTTGATTGGTGATAGTCTTACATCCTTTCCTGAACCAGATTTATCAGATAATTCTGAGAATCGCTGGACGTTGAACAAAGGAATATTTAAACCAATTGCAAAATGGACCAAAATGGCTCATTCCACATCCAAAATTAAAAGAAAATGATATTGTATTGCTCAAGGAAGAAAATTCGCGTCCGTTAGAATGGCCCCTCGCTAGAGTTGTTGAAATTATTCCTAGTAAACATGAGAAAGTACGTTTAGTTACAATTAAAACGAAAATTGGAACATGAATTAGAAAAATTACAAAACTATGTCCTTTACCTAAAGAAGATTAATTAGAAAACTAATTTCTGCGTCTTTAAATAGTAATTCTTTTATTTTTCCTTTATCGAAGCTAAGAAGCTACAATGAAATTAGTTCAAACATTCTTTAATATTTTTGACAATTATTCCTTTCAATTTTATTCTTATTAATCAAGCAGTAAAGAAAAGAGTAAAGTTTGTTTATCTGAGTTTGTTGAAAAATATATCATTGTCCAGTGTATGTTATGTGCGCCAATTAAGAAGATTACTATTCCAATTATTGTAATAATTTGTTATTTGTAGATTGGAGAAATTACATTAGATTTCATTTTACGACCTATGGAAATTATTTCTGAGTTATAAATAAGCAAATATACCTCTCTGACTGTTGAAAATCAATCGAATTCTAATGAAAGTGTATAATTTTAATATAAAAGGAATATTCTGAGAAAATGTAAAATGAAAAACCTCAATAATTATACTGAAATGAATTTAAATCAAATGTTCGAATAATCCACCGTTTTGAGATAAATAATAGCCCAACCGATTATAACATTCTTGACGAACATGAGTGAGTATTTCAGAGGTAATCTCCATACAGGCTTGTAGAATTTGTTTTCTAAGTTCATTCAGAGAATTGGTCCTGTTCTCCTTGAATCCATAAATTCTCGATTTCACATAACCCAAGAAAAAGAGATCGTTGTGTGCCAAATGTGGAGATCTGGCAAGCCATCGACATGTTACCATTCGTGGAGATTATACGATTGGAAAATAATTAATATCATTTAAGTTGATACTTAATTGTGAGTGCAGGAGTAATTTGATTTTGCCGCATATTCAAATATTTTTGTCAGTTTAAATTGCCGTCAATATAAAATGGTTCAATCAAACGTTCACATAATATTCCAGCCCATTTAACTTTTGAAAATACTGAGTTTTACTATTACACTGTTTGTGTAGCTTTGTCCTAGACCAATATCGCAGGATGGAGTTCATGCAGGATGGAGCACCATGATATGGTGATAATTCCTCACTATTATCCGATAATGATATTATCATTATCGGATAATAGTGAGGAATTATCTCGATGACCAATTTCCTCATGGTTGGATTGGCAGAGGTGGTGAATTTCCGCGGCCGCCTAAAACTCCCGAAGGTAATCCCCTAGATTTTTATTTTTGGGGCCACAGGAAATCATTAGTATATTCGCAAGAAATGAACACCCGTCAGGAAATATGGCGTCAAATTGTAAATTCTGTTAATTTTGTCGCCAATCAGCCTAACATATTTTTTTAAAGTAAGATCATTCACCCAAAAAAGCAATAGGCTTATTGAGCTCAACGGAGGTCACATAGAACGTTTGTTATAAAAGGCTTTTACTGTTTGTTTCTGATATTTTCGTCTCATTAAAATTATAGGTAATTTTATTTAGATTACATTTTCAGAATCACAATTTGTTTTCAATTTACCCATTCATTTAATAGTTGTGTTCTTTATTGATATTACCGATTAAAGTTATATTTGCGTATTAAATGCTATCTACTGGCCCAAAACATCGACTTAGTTATTACACATCTAAATTAAAAAAATTGAGCAACTTCATGTTTAACTTGAAATATCTGGAGAAATATTGACTTTATCGTTATGAAGAAAGAGTTATGTTATTAAAGAGTATGTTATTCACGTAAAGAGTATTGGAGAATCGAAAAAGTGTGCTAAAATTTCTATTCCGTTATAGTGGCGTAGAATTTGGGGCGATTGACTAGTCACTTTCACCTATCGTACGCCTCTTGTAGTACCCAGAAACGTTTAACATAATTTAGTAGGGTGTACAGTATCTAGGGGAAAGGGGGGAATGGTGACCAGTGGGGTAATAATAGCCATCAAATATAACAGTTACTGATTGAATAGATGAGGCTTTTACTTGATGAATATCCATACTGAACGATGAAATAAAACAATATAATTTGTTTAAATTTTCATTCATTTGAACTAATGTTCAATTTAAATTTCTTGACGCGTTTCACTAACACTGTAGATTTGTCAAAACGAATGAAAGTAAAATATAAAAATGTCTTAATATATACATTGCTAAATACAGAAATCTATTTACTAAGGTTAACAATGGCAATGAAAGAAATTACCTGGAAATTCATTCACTACAAACATTCCTGAGACATCTTCTAGGTAAAGAGGTTGAATAAAGAAGACTGATTGGTATCTATCTGGTCGTTAAGGAGATTAACTGAATATTTATTTTTGTTAATCTCTAGGGCCTCTAATAAATTTAATCTAAAGGATTTACCGACTACATAGAGAATTTCAAAATTTGGGTCGAAAATGTGTTGGATTTCTAATAAATGATTTGAATAGTTAGAATCTACTTTTTTGTTGTCATAGCTACGTTTGTGTTCCGAAACTCTAGTTTTAAAATTTCTGAAAGTTCTACCGATATAAATTTTATTGTCATTACCACATTTTAATTTATAAACTCCTGATTTGTTTAATTTTGAAGATTTAGATCTATTATTTTCAATGAATTTGGATAAATTATGATCAGTTTTAAAGGAAATATTCATGTCTAATGTTTCTAAAAATTATTTAATTTTTAAGGATGGTGTTCCAAAGTATTTTAAGCTTTTAAATTGTTTATTATTTTTATCTGAAGGAAATACTTGTTCTAAAGTATGTTTCTTTATATTTTTATTTATGATATTGTCAATTAAATTTGGACCGTAACTATTATTTACTGCTATTTGTTTTATGATATTTATTTCTTTGTTATAATTATTAATATTTAATGGGACTGTTAAGAGTCTGTGTATCATACTATTGAAAGCTGCTAGTTTATGGTTTAAGGTTTTAAACATAAAATTCAACCCACCTGTTCATTGGATAACTTCAACAAACTAGGTATAGAAACAGAAATTAATGTGTATAATTTTCCAAATGATTCTAATATAAAACATAAAGCTTCAGAAATTATTAAAAAACAATTTGTCGAGTTTAACAAACCCAATTTTGAATTATTAGTCGCCAAATCAATTTAACAAAAATCAAAGTCAAATAGTCTTACTTTCACAAAAGCAGATAAAGGAAATACGGTAATAGTATTACCTAAAGAAGATTATATATTAAAAACCAACAATTTCATTCAGGCAAGCAATTTTGAGACCCTTAAAAAAGACCCAACTAATAAATTTCAGAAAGAAATAAAATTAGCAGTAGATAACGCTAAATCAATAATTAACGATAAAGAAAAATATAAATTATTTTTACCCAATCCGCAACACCCTGAACTTTATTCAATAATTAAACTCCATAAAGAGGGGTACCCAATCAGGCCAGTTCTTTTTTATTCCACAGCACCTTCATTCAAAATGTCAAAGATTCTCATAGATTTCATCTCTAAATATTGTTCATTCATACCTCGATTTTCAGTTAAAAACTCAACGGAATTAATTAATAATATTCAAGATATAATACTATCCCATAATTCTGAATTCATATCGTTCGATGTAACAAATCTATTCCCTAGTATACCTCCTAGAGAAACTATAACTCTTGTTGATAACTTGCTCACATACAATTATGTTAATCCTATAATTTACTCTGATATAATTACTTTATTAAATGGAGAGGTTTATAGCAGTAAAGATGGTTTGATTATGGGCAACCCCCTCAGCCCCCTACTAGCAGAAATTTTCATGGATAATATAGAAAAAATAATTCATGAGCACCCCTTTAGTAAAAAATTTATATACTGGCACCGATATGTGGACGACATTTTAGCTAGCTTCATCGGTATAAATCGACATTTTAGCTAGCTTCATCGGTATAAATCGACAATTAGAGAGCTTCATTACTTACATAAACTCGATTCACAATAATATCAAATTTACCGTAGAACATGAACATAATAAGTCTATAAACTTTCTAGACCTTACAACTTAAAATATAAATAATAAACATGATTTTTCTGTATTTCATAAACCATCACATACAGATATTACAATTCATAATAGTTCGGTCCACCCATTCAGTCATAAACTAGCAGCTTTCAATAGTATGATACACAGACTCTTAACAGTCCCATTAAATATTAATAATTATAACAAAGAATTAAATATCATAAAACAAATAGCAGTTAATAATAATAATCACGATCCAAATTTAATTGACAATATCATAAATAAAAATATAAAAAAACAGACTTTAGAACAAGTATTCCCTTCAGATAAAAATAATAAACAATTTAAAAGCTTAACATACTTTGGAACAACATCCTTAAAAATTAAATCATTTTTAGAAACTTTAGACATGAATATTTCCTTTAAAACTGATCACAATTTATCCAAATTCATTAAAAATAATAGATCTAAATCTTCAAAATTAAACAAATCATGAGTTTATAAATTAAAATGTGGTAATGACAATTGTGATGAAATGTTTATCGGTAGAACTTTTAGAAATTTTAAAACTAGAATTTCGCAACACAAAAGAAGCTAGGACAACAAAAAATTAGATTCTAACTATTCAAATCATTTATTAGAAAACCAACACTTTTTCGACCCAAATTTTGAAATTCTCCATGTAGTCGGTAAATCCTTTAGTTTAAATTTATTAGAGGTCCCAGAGATTCACAAAAATAAATATTCAGGTAATCTCCTTAACGACCAAATAGATATCAATCAGTCTCCTTTATTGAACCTCTTTACCTAGAAGATAGCTTAGGGATATTTGTAGTGAATGACTTTACAGGTAATTTCTTTCAATGCCATGGTTAACCTTAGTAAATTGATTTCTGTATTTAGCACTGTATATATTAAGACATTTTTATATTTTAACTTCATTCGTTTTGACAAAGTTACTGTGTTAGTGAAACGCGTCAACAAATTTAAATTGAACATTAGTTCAATTAAATGAAGATTTAAACAAATTATATTGTTTTATTTCATAGTTTAACAGTTACTGGCCTATTATTATTTCACTTTTAATACCTATTACGCCATCTATATATGTGACGTTCAAACTGTACTTTAGCAACCAAGGAGTTCTGCCGGCAAAGCAGACATTTTTGGCAATGTCAGTTTTAGTAGATATTCATGCTTCATTGTCCGATTTTTAAAGGTATGTAAAAGCACTCAATTCAACTTATTAACTACATAATTAGTACCAAAATGTTGCAATTTTAATGTAGTTTAAGCCTGCATAACAAATTTTTGTTTTAGTTTAAGAGATTAATGAAGATTAATTACTGTGAGTTTATGAACATAAATATGTATTTTGGGGTTATAATGGCCTCGTGTATAGGGGTAATGTTGGCCGACCACTATTACCCCATTTTTTATAAACAATACTGCAGTAATAGATGCAGCAATAAATACTGCAGCAATAAATGCAATAAATAATGGCAGACCCGTCCGTGAAGTCGCAATAAGTTTTGCTATTCCTACACCTCAAATACGAATAAAGCAAAATGACACATCAGAGGCTTCTTTAGGTCGAAATTCAGTATTTTCAAAACAAGAAGAAAACGTTTTAGTAGAGCACGTAATAAATTTGGCAAAACATTTTTATGGGATAACTCTCACAGAGATTAAAAAATGTGCCTATAAATATGCCGAAGAAAAACAATTACCTCATCTATTTTCCTTCAAAAAGAAAATGCAGGAAGAGATTGGCTGACCGGTTTTTTAAAAAGGAATCCAACTATTCAATTAAGAAAACAGGAAGCGACAAGCATTAACCGCATATCTGCGTTTAACAAAACTGAAGTAGACTTATTTTTCTCTTATTTGAAGTCTCTTCTTTCGTCTTCGCCTTTTCAGCATCCAAAATATATAATGCAGACGAGACGGGCAATACAACTGTCCAAAACCCTGGAAGAATACTTGCTTAAAAAGGAGGAAAGAGAATCGGCTTCATAACAAGCGCAGAACGAGGCCAAACAACGACAATGATGTGCTGCATAAATGCTTCAGGAACATATATTCCACCCTTATTTATTTTTGCGCGCGAAAGGATGAAATCTGAATTGAAGGAAAATGGGCCACCAAGTGCAATTTACTACTGCTCTGACAATGGTTGGATAAATGAAATCATATTTCTAGAATGGCTCCACCATTTTTACGATGTAGTAAAACCATCAAAGGAAGATCCAGTTTTGCTAATTGTCGACAACCACTGTAGCCTCTGTACATTGGAGGGGTACAATTTCTATAAAGAAAGAGAATTTGTAGTGTTAACAATACCACCGCACACGTCACATCGACTCCAACCGCTGGAGTATTTTACTGATACTTGAAATCAGCATATAACATTGAATGTGCAAATTATCTAAGAAGTCATCCTCATGAACGTATCACAACATCCAAAATAGCTGAAATATTTCAAAATGCATATGGTCGCGTAGCCACACCAATTAAAGCCATTAAAGGATTTGAGAATACAGGAATATTTCCATGCAAACCAGAAAATTATACCGATGAAGAATTCGCTCCAGGTGAATTATTTATACAAGAACTGTATGGAAAAAAACAAAATCAAGAGAAGGAGGTAATCGAACTAGATGAAGAAAAGAATAATAAGGAAGTTACGGAGAATCCATAATATACGACACCTGATAAAAAGCATGACTTATCGTTTGTTGACATAATTCCAATACCAGGATGCTCGAAGGACAACTCAGTTGGAAATAATAGATCCAACCATAATAGCAGTAGGAAGCAACATTCAGAAATAATGACGTCAACTCCAATGAAGTCAATCTTAGAAGAAAAGCAGCGGAAAAGGGAGGAACAAATTAGACTTAAAGTTGATAAAGGAACAAAACGAAAAATAGTTGTCGAAAAATCAACTCCTTTAAAACCCAGTCCTACTCCTCGAATAATACCCATAAGAAAATGCTCAAAAACCCAGATAATCACAGAAAATAGTTCATCTGAAGAAGATGATCGCGACATCGTTGTGCAATTTGTGGCGAATTCGGTAAGAATAAAGAACTGGATTTTTGTCAGTGAAATGGGAGTAATACTGGCATTGGCCACTATCACCTCTTAACCGTGGATAATTATAGCCACCCGCAGCATTCTGAAAAAATGTTCGTATCTTTAAAAAATTTTGTTTCATTATTTTCAGTAAATACACTCTGAAGTAGTAAGGTATGAAGTCTTATTTACTGTAATATTTTAAAAATCTGAGCAGGTATAACGGCAGAAACAAAAAAAATGCTTAGGCGGCTGCTATTACCCCCCCCCCCTCCTTTCCCCTACACTGTGCCAAATATAAAATGGATACATAAAACAGTTTTAAAATACTGAGCACAAATCTTTTTTAAATTTTTAAACAAAAAACGCTGTAACTCAGTAATCAACTACATTTTTATTTAGGTGTTTTGAGGTAAATCTTCATAATTTGAAGTCAGAATTCTACTGTTAAATTATTTCAAATTAGTAATGAATTACCCTGTTCAAAGCCACCGCCAGATACACTTTCAATTAAAAATGATAAGTGAAAGAAACTTTTTATAAATTTGAGGAAAGTGTTATCATATCGTGCCTCCCTCACTCAAATACTTCACATTCTATGAACTATAAATATAGAAATGCCATTTCCATTCATAAGTGAACGTAACTTAACGTAAATTTTTTATATGAGAAACCATTTTACTTTTTAGGACGACTATAAAAGATGAAATATAATTTTAGATGATACATGAATTATATCAACGGTTCCCATAGAAACCGATGAGTTGCTGTTCCATGGTATAAGATGAAGACCCCGTACTCAGCACAAATATTTATATATATATATATAAATATATATATATATATATATATATATATATATATATATATATCCCAGTGTATCACACACCGAAACGATCCCAAGCACGAAGAAGTCCATCAACGGGAATTGGAACGACAATAGTCCAATTTTGCAGAGATATTCATCTGAGGAAGACAAAAATTGCCGAACCGGAGTATATCTCTATAGGAATGCTTGAAATATTTCTTCTATTATTACTGTAAGTACAATAAATTTTTATGTCTGAAGTTGACCAATTATCAAACATTCTTCAAAGTTTAAAATTAGATCCTTCAACTGACTCACTAATTTTAAATCAAAGTTCAATTAATAATAATTTAATTATGGCCGAATTTAGACCAGAATATCTAAAATGTGTGCCAGATTTCGATGGCAATCCAAATGATTTGAACAGATATCTAAGTGTCTGTAAATCATTAATTGATTCATTTTACAGAATAGACACACCAAATTGTTTCCAAAATGTGTATTTATTGAATTGTCTAATATCTAAATTGACTGGTAATGCTGAATTAGTCGTAAATATACAAAATGTATCTACTTGGAACGAGTTAAGAGATGTTTTAACGAGAAATTTCGCAGATCAGAGAGACGAAACTTGTCTAAATAGAGATTTAGTAATGATGAGACAACAATCAAATGGAAAACCACAGCAATTCTATGATAGAGTTTTAAACATTCTCAATCTTTTGTGTAGTTATGTAGACGTTCATGAAATCGAAAATGACTCAAAACTTTTAAAAAGAAAATTATATAATAATGTAGCTTTAACAACATTTTTATCAGGACTTAAAGAACCGTTAGGTACAACTATTAGATGCATGAAACCAAATAATTTAGCCGAAGCTTTACAATATGTTTTAAAAGAAGATAATGTACAATATTTCCAAAATTTTACTCATAAAACAAGTATAAAGCAATCGCAATACTCTGGTAAGCCTTTTGTACAACAACAGAATTTTAACAGTAATCCAACTCAATTTAATACTCATACACCTAATAATTTCTTTAGCGCACAGAGATCATTTCCATCTCAACCCATACCTGTTCGCCCTATAACTCCAAGACAACCCCAACGTTTTCCTACGAATTCTCAAGTCTTCAAACCTTAACAGAACCATAATGCATTCAAAGCAAATCAAAATTTAAATTTATCAAAACCCACACCCATGAGTATTTCCACAAGAAATACAGTAAACAATCACCCAATGAGTTCACCTATTAGAAAATCATACCCAGGTCCTTCAAATCAAAATCATTTCCGAAATTCTCGACCACAAAATAATTTTATAGCCGAGGAATTATTTAATGCTGATATTAAAGACGAGGAAACTGAACAATATTATTATCCTGATCATTCATATTCTGAAAACGAACAATATCAATTTGAAGAATAAAACAATAATGATTATTTCGATTCCTCGAATCAAGATTCTCCAAATTTTCACGAAACGCCTCAGAATTTAGGGGAAACATAGCCCCCGAATCAATTCCATTAAATTTTAGTAATCATAGTGAATTGCCTTATATAATATTCCCCGAGTATAATATCAAACTTTTAATAGATTCTGGATTATCGAAATCCTTCATAGATCCCGAAATTGCATTTGAATATTTTTCAGATAACCTAACTCATGACCCATTTACTGTGAAATCAGTTTTTCAAGAATCTTCCCATAAATATAGCACTCTAATCCCCTCTTCAAAAATTTTCAATTTATCTGATAATTTAAATCTCAAATTATATGTATTCAAATTCCATAGTGTATTCCAAGGACTTATTGGCCTAGATAACTTGAAATTATTGAAAGCCAACATAAACTTTTCTAGTGGATGGTTAATGACCCCACATAGTGAAATTAAATTAAATTTTCATAAAACTCAGAAAGACATAAACTCTATTACCATCGAACCTAGAACTGAAAAGGTTATCAAAATAAAAACAAGTATAAAGAATGGTGAAATCATCATTCCACACCAAAAATTTCACGGTTGTGAAATACCAGAGTCGCTATCAATTGCAAGAAATGGAGAAGCCATTACTACAATTCTAAATATCACAACAAATCCAGTTAAATTGAGTTTCTCAGAACCACTTTCTGTAGAAAAATTTGATAGCAATGCTTTTAAAAATTTCGAATTGAATAACCTAGAAGAAACTTCTACACAAACTTCAGATTTAAATAATATTAGAACAGATCACTTGAACGACGAGGAAAAATCCAAAATACTTGAACTTTGTTCCGAATATTCTGACATATTTTATAACGAAAACACACCACTTACTTTTACGAACAAAATTAAACATGAAATACGAACCACGGACAAGATTCCTGTTTACGCTAAAACCTATCGATATCCTTTTGTGTACAAAAAAGAAGTAGATAAACAAATTCAGAAATTTCTTGAACATAAAATTATCCGACCAAGCTCAAGTGCCTGGATGCGCCAATTTGCATCATATCCAAGAAACAAGACGCTTCTGGGAAAGCCAAATTTCGTGTACTAATAGACTATAGACGTCTTAACGAAAAAACTATTGATGACAAGTACCCACTTCCTAATATAACGGACTTATTAGACAAGTTAGGTAGATGCCAATACTTTACAACCTTGGATCTAGCTTCAGGTTTTCACCAGCTAGAGATGACCGAAAAAGATATAGAGAAAACAGCTTTCAGCACCGAATCCGGACACAGGGAGTTTCTCCGAATGCCATTCGGTTTGAAAAATGCCCCAGCTACCTTCCAGCGAGCAATGGACAATATACTACGAGGCATACAAAATGAAAAATGCCTTGTTTACCTTGACGATATAATCGTTTTTTCCACTTCATTACAGGAGTATATAGAGAGACTAAAATGTGTATTTGATCGACTTAGAGAATCTAATTTCAAGATTCAATTAGATAAATCGGAATTCCTGAGAAAAGAAGTAGCTTATCTCGGACATGTAGTCACCCCTTCTGGAGTGAAATGCAACCCAGATAAAATTAAAGCCATCAAAGATTACCCAATACCCAAAGCTACTAAACAAATCAAAGGATTTTTGGGACTGATGGGATATTATAGACGTTTTATAAAAAACTTCGCCCACTTGACGAAACCACTGACAAAATGCCTAAAAAAGGGCGCGACAATCGAACACAATGACGAATTCTTATCATGCTTCGAAACATGCAAAAATATTCTGACCAATGGCCCAATTCTCCAGTATCCCGACTTCACGAAACCTTTCAACTTGACCACAGACGCCAGTAATGTAGCACTCGGTGCAGTGCTTTCCCAAGGTCCTATCGGAAAAGATCTTCCAATCGCTAACGCATCTCGAACCCTTAACGATTCTGAACGCAATTACGATACCACAGAAAAAGAACTTTTGGCCATTGTATGGGCCACCAAATATTTCCGACCTTATTTATATGGCAAAAAATTTACCATTGTTTGTGACCACAAACCACTTCAATGGCTTTTTCCTCTAAAAGACCCAAATTCTAAACTCATTAGATGGCGAATTAAATTAGATGAATTTGATTATAAACGTGGAAGCCTTAATACTAATGCGGATGCATTATCTAGAATAGAAATAAATACTAAAGAAACGAACGAAATTCTTAATGATGAAGATTTTTGGAAAAATTTGACGATGTTTGAGCCGCGATATAAATTTTAGCAATGAATCAATTCCGTCTCAATCACAACGAAGTATTAATACACCTTCGTCATTTACAGTTGAAAATCAACTAAAAATTCCAACAACAGAAGTAACTCAAGACGATAACCCTGACCTAGATACTATATCCCTGATAGTAAATCCCGACGCTCACCTAGACAATGCAAATTTGTCGACAACAAACTCAAGTGACAACAATCCTGACTCTGCATTACAGCAGATAACACCTGACCGTCAAAATGAACCCAACGACGATAGAATCAACGTAAACGAAAACGAGTCTCTTATTACGATTCATTCTAATGCTGAAGAAAATCCGGTAATAGGTATCCCTATCGCAAAATGCGCAGTTAACGTCGGACAAAATCAAATTATAATAATTAGTTCCGTTTTACATTTTCCAGCGAAACCTAAAGTTAGAATATTATTTGAGAAAAAGAAACAAATAACTGTGCAAATATCAAAAAATAACCTAGAACAAGACATTATCAATTTTATTAAAGAGTTTATTTCACCAAATATTCAATATCACGTTTATTTCGAAAGCCCCGAATTGTACGAACCATTTTCGACAATATTACGAAAATATTTCAGATCAAATTCAATCCAATAAAAACGTTGTACCACAAAATTAATAGATGTAACAGATCAAGAAGAGATCAAAACTATCATACAAAAGTTATCACGAAGGAAAATCAAATCACCGAGGAATAGATGAAACTTATTTAAGATTAAAAGAAAAATATTATTGGCCTAACCTAAAAGAATCCGTACAAACATTTATAAACGAATGTCAAATTTGCCATCAAAGTAAATATGAACGAAATCCAGTACATATGCAATTAAATATCACCCCAACCGCCTCGAATCCATTCGAAATTATTCATTTAGATTCTTTCACGATCGAACAAACATAATTTTTAACTTTTATTGACAGCTTTTCTAAATACGCTCAAGCATATCACATAAATTCTGCCTCTGGTACAGAAGTGGTAGACAATCTTATCAAATTCTTCTCTCATCACGGCATACCGAAACAAATCATAGTTGACAATGGCACAGAATTTAAAAACTTCGTATTAACAGAACTACTGAGCCTTCATAAAATTCAAGTTCATTTTACCTCTCCCAATCATCCTCAATCCAACGGACAAATAGAAAGACTCCATTCAACTCTAATAGAACATATACGACTCCTAAATACTAAAGGTTTCTCAAAAACCACAGTTAAAATGAAAATGTTATATGCTATACTTGCTTACAATCATTCGATTCATTCCAGTACAAAAATGAAACCGATAGATATAGTCAACGGACATATTAATAATAATGATGTTTATGACATTGACATCAATAAAATACTCTTAAATGATTACATCAACAATCACAAAGAAAAAACAAAATTATTGTTCTCAAAAATTAATTCCGACTCAATTAATCGAAAATAAAAAATTACTTCTAAACTAAATACAAACCTAGACAAACCGGAAATATTTAAATCTTATCAAAAAGTATATGTGAGAAAACACTTACGACCAAAACACGCTAATAAGTACACTTTACCAATCAAATTAAAAACCCTCAACCTTGCAAATAAAACAGCTAGAGATAAGGTACATATGGACAACTTGAAACGTCCCCGGAAAAAACGTCAAAAATAGAAAATTATGTACGATACATTTACACAACTTTCAAACGTAATATTAAGACAATAATTTAGAATGTAGAATTTTGCTTTATTTCAGATTTTCTGGAACTATGGAACTCCAGGATAAAATAACAATTAGAAATCTAATTAACAATCCCGGGTTGCTACCCTTTAAGTTAGGAACCGTAAAAATTGAAATGTACAGTTATGGACTTATCACTATTATGATTTGAACCCAATTATTTTAGAAATAAATAAATTACAAATTCAAGCCACAAAAATTAGAGCCTTTGCTGTTCAAAACATACAATACGCTAATGATCTCTCAAATTATTGTAAATTGCTTGACTTCACAGAAACCAAGATTAACGATAAGCTAGCAGAAATATTACCCCATTCTTCAAGAACTAAAAGAGGCCTTATAAACGGCATAGGATCAATCTTTAAATCTATCACTGGAAATTTAGATTCTAACGATGGAGAAAGATTTGAAACTCTCATCAAAGAATTACAAAATAACCAAAATAATTTAGCTAGTAGTATAAGAAATCAAAATTCATTATCAGTCTCGCTCATTGATAAATTTAATAAAACCATCGAACAAATAACCAATACCGAACAAATTTTGGAAACAAAAATTAAATTTATCCATAATTTAATCAACAGACAAGCAAATTACGAATATTATGCACATATTAAGATGGCTATTAGCTTAATCATAGATCTGTATGAATTGATTAATTCGGTTCTAAACGATATTGAAAATTCAATTACATTTGCTAAACTTCAAGTGGTGCATCCAAGCATGATTAAAACTTCTGATTTATTTAAACAATTAAAGAATTTGGAGAAAATATTTACAAAAAACGAATGGCCCTTAGAAATTGAATTCGATAAAATTTTACTCTATGAAAAATTAATTAAAATTGATTGCTACTCATATAATAATAAAATTACATATATTTTAATAATTCCTATAACATATCCCAAAGTTTTCGATTACTACCATTTATTTTCGGCTCCAATACTAGAAGGGAGTCAGTTTAAGGTGATAATACCTCAGAATAAATTTTTAATTACGAATGGTGTCAACTTCGCTTATTCAAGCAAACATTGCAGAGATTCTCCCTCAGCAGTATGTCTGCCCGAGAATAGACCTGCAGTAAATGCAAGAAGAAAGGCCTTGTGAAATAAACTTACTTGAAATGAAACGCTCTTTCACCTGCGAGAAAACCAAATTTCAATTGTCGAAGCCATTTCTGAAACAACTAAACAATTTCCACTAGTTGTACATTATTCCATTCCAGGATACAGCAAATTTCAAATGTCCAAATCAGGAGGAAACCAAGTAGCTTACAGCGGGTACTTATCTCTTAGAAATTCCTTTGAGATGCCAAGTAGTAGCTCATCACACAGTCATAAATAACCAACAACTCTATAGTAGCTTCAGCCAGCCGATACTACTATTAAATCTAGACAACAGTACCTTTCGCCCAACCACATCAAACCTCGACTTTCATTTGGAGGAAGCAGAACTAGACGATCTTCAACCACTAAAAAGTAAATTTGTAGAAAATCAACCTCAATTAACATTCGGACAAGTCTCAAAAACCCCAAGCTTATGGTCCTTATTAATTTATTTATTGTTAATTTTTATTTTTGTATTCTGAATATATAAAAAATGGGCGTCGAAGTACTGCACAGCTGCAAAGAAACTATCCCAGGTGGACCACTCAACCGTTCAACTTCCTCGCTAGCTGCGTAAGTTGAATTAACGAGGGGAAGAATTATATCAAAGGTTCCCATAGAAACCGATGAGTTGCTGTTCCACGGTATAAGATGAAGACCCCGTACTCAGCACATATTATATATCATCATTATCATCATATGCAGCTTATTCAACCATTTTCTTATGGTGTAGCCTCCCTTTACATATTTATATATTCCATTTCCATGTGGGCCCATTGTTGTCTATTGCTAGCTATGCGGCCCCAAGTTGATCCTGCGAGTTTCCCATCTTAGGTTGGGGCGTCTTCTTGGTCTTTTCACGCCTCGGGGATACCATTGCGTTATCTTTGTGGTCCATCTATCGTCTGTCCTTCTAGCGAGATGCCCCGCCCATTGCCACTTTAGGGATCTGATTCTATTTATGACATCTATCACTTGGGTCTTTTGTCTGATCCAATCAAGCCTTTTTCTATCTCTCCTTGTTATTCCAAGCATGCATCGTTCCATAGACCTCTGCGTTACCTGGAGTTTTCTAATGATATCAGTTTTCAGGGTCCAGGTTTCACAGCCGTATGTTAATACTGGTAGTACGCACTGATCAAACGCTTTCTTTTTCAAACGGAGTGACATTCTAGACTTGAAGATGATAGAGTTCTGTCCAAATGTTCTCCATGCTAATTTGATTCTTCTGTTTATTTCTGGAAGTAGAGAGCCTGATATGTGTATTAGTTGACCCAGGTATATGTATTCCTCTACTATTTCCAGAGCAGTGTCATTAATTGTTATTTCTTGTGCGTTTATCAGTTCGTTATACATTATCTTGGTCTTACTCAGATTTATTTTAAGGCCTTCTTCGTTGCTTGCTGCATTCAATTAATTTATTTGTTGTTGCATTCCGCCAGGGTTACTCGCTATCAGGATGATGTCATCAGCGAATCTTAGATGGTTCAAGTATTCTCCATCTATATTCAGACCTGTGTTGTTCCAGCCCAGTTTTCTGAAGATGCTTTCTAGTGTTGCTGTAAATAACTTTGGTGATATTGCGTCTCCTTGTCTAACTCCTCTGCTGGTGGGGAATTCTGGTGTGCCCTCATATATCCTAACTCTCGCTTTGGCTTCCCTATATATATTTGCTAGGGTCTCAATATATGGCTTGTCGACCCCTTGTTCTGTTAGTTAGGGCATTTATTACTGCTCTGGGATATATAGAGTCGAATGCTTTCTCAAAGTCGATGACGGCTAGTGCTAGTGGTTGGTCGTATTCTTTGGTTCGACTGATAACCTCTTTGAGGGTATGGATGTGATCTATTGTACTGAAGCCTTTGTGGAATCCAGCCTGTTCTCGTGGTTGGGCCGAATCTAGTGTATTTTGTATTCTGTTGTGAATGATCTTTGTGAATACCTTGTACGTCACTGGTAGTAGACTTATTGGTCTGTAGTTCTTAATGTCTTCTTTGCTGCCTTTCTTGTGGATCAACACTATAAGGGCGCTGTTCCACTCTTTAGGTATGCTCCTGGACATCAGACAGTTCGTGTATAGTTTGGCAAGGTACTTCCATGTTTTAGTTCCTGCATATTTGAGTATTTCGGTCGTGATGCCGTCATTTCCCGCTGCTTTGCCATTTTTCATGCTTTTCAGTGCCATTTCTACTTCCTCCACCAATACTTCTGGTATGGCATCTTCTGAGTGTTCTATTATTTCTTCCAAATTTTCAGGGGCCTTGTATAGGTCTCCATAGAATTTGGCTACTGGGTCTATTATTTCATTCCTATGCTTTTCAGTGCCATTTCTACTTCCTCCACCAATACTTCTGGTATGGCATCTTCTGAGTGTTCTATTATTTCTTCCAAATTTTCAGGGGCCTTGTATAGGTCTCCATAGAATTTGGCTACTGGGTCTATTATTTCATTCCTGTCTGTGGTTCTTGTGTTTCCATCAGTTAATGCAACTATTTGTCTTTTCCCTATTATTAGTGCCCTTTTTTCATTTTTGTAGCTTTTACGGTTTTTTATTGTTGTTTGTACCAGTTTCTCGTTGTAATTTCTGAAATCTTCTGCGATTTTCTTTCGTATCGTCTTGCACAGTTCGGTGTAATCAATTCTTTGAATGTTTGTTCTCTTTTTCATTTCTCTTCGTTTTTGTAATAGTGCTTTTGTTTCCGGAGTTAGTTTTTTGTGTTCACCTCGTTGTTGCAGACCTCCGACTTCTACGGCGCAGTTTCGAATTGTGTCTATCAGTTCAGGGTTGTTATATTCCACTTTTTGTAGTCTTTCTTCTAGTAGGGCTTCATATTGGTGAGAGTTCTCTTTGAGCCTTTCGTTGTGTTGGTTTTGATTAGTCTTGACCTTTCTAGTTTTATATCTAAGACCAGTCGAGCTCTAATTAGTCGATTGTCGCTTCCTGTGGTGAACTTGTTGAGCGTGCTTAGATCTTTCACTGTGTTAATTTTATTGGTGAGGATAAAGTCCATTTCCTGTTAGGGTTCTTCTTGAAGAAGGAGTTTGCCACATACATGTTCTGAAAGTGTGCGAACTGTATTAATCTCTCTCCTCTTTCATTCCTTTCTCCAAATCCATATTTCCCCATTCCTTTTTCTTGGTCTTTCCTGTGTCCTACTTTGGCATTAAAGTCTCCCATTATGTATTTGAAGTGACTATTGTCGTTGCTGAGCGCTTGGGTTATTTCATTATAGAATTCTTCTATTTCGTCGTCACTATGGCTGATTGTTGGGGCGTATACCTGAATAATCTGGATAGTATATCTTTTGGAGAGTCTTAGTGTTATGCTGGCTGCTCTGTCTGAGGTGCTTGTTATCCTTATGATTCTATTTTTCCAGGTTTTCTTAATTAGGAATCCTACTCCGCTTGTTCTTCCTGTTGGTGTTCCTTGGTGGTATAGAAGATTCCCTGATTCAATTTCTATGAGTTCTTCATTTTTTCGTCTTACTTCGCTAATGCCCATGATATCCCACTTTATTTTTGCTGCCTCTGTTTCCAGTTCCATAATCCTAGCTTGATTAGAGAGTGTACGGCACTTATAAGTTGCTAGGTGTAATGTAGTTATTGGGTAGTGGTTTAGACTCCGCAGATTCTTAGCACCCTCTGCCCTCGTGGCTGGTTCCCAGGATCTACCCCTCCTAAGGCCCTTCGGGCTTACGGAGAATGAAGGCCGTAACTTGTCCTTGTCTGTCATGCTGGGGTTGTGAGGCGTACCTTACCACGCTGCCTCAATGCGGGTTGGCAAGGGGCGAGGGATGTCGTCCGCCAGTTTTCGCCATTTACTGACGGACCCTGTACCCCCAGATTTTTAGTGGAACTTTTTATTTATGAAAAAGCCCTTACTAGAGTGAGATTCGAACCTCCGTCCTTCAGGTCAAGAAAACCCAATTTCCGGCGCTCTAACGCACTCCGCCATCTGGGGAATAACATATTATATATATATATATATATATATATATATATATATATATATATATAAAATTACTTGTTGTAAATGAAGTTGGTCAGTTACTAGATTTCATGTTGTTTGTCGTAGTTCGTAGAACTATCATTTTGTAAAATAAACGTTTTTAAAAAGAGTATTTCGAGTCAGTAATTTGAAAGTCATGAATCAAAAATTAAAATTACTGGATTGTATTCATGAGGTAAAATTGTATGAATGAGAAAATATTTCCCTTTGTCTGCATACCACAAACGGAAAAACATTGTATTGTGTAACAAGGTTATTATGATTTTTCAAAACTATTTATTTTTGTTAACTCTCATTTCATTTTCCACAAATGTCATTATTCATGATATTTATATTGTACGGAAAATCTTTCATTTACTGAAAAATTTTAGGCCTCGTTCTGAATCATATTGTTACGAAACAGTACACTGGTAAAGACCCTAAATCCGACTCTGTCTAAGCCAGGTATGAAAATTAAAATTATGGTGGATACGCAGGGTTCTTTTTATAACTGTTTAATATTATCTTATCTAAACATTGTTTTTGTGACCAGACTTATCTAGAAAAGGCCAGAACCAATTGTTTTTGTGTGTGTAAGCCGCAGTCCGGAATTTTCTAGTAAAAAAGGCTTAAATATAAATAAAGGGCCGATCAGCGGATGAGTTAGTTGATAAAGTGATCTCGTGGAATAAATACACCGAAATAGCAAACAGTAAATAAGTGAATATAAATTAGTTAAGTGTTCATATAAATTAGTTTAAGTGAATATATATATAAATTAAGTGTTAGTGATTAGTTTGTTGTTTAAATAAATTAGTAAGTAGCCATACCGTGTGTTTAAAATTTATCCCACCCATTTATTGTTTAAATAAAAAATCATAACAATAAAATATAACCACTGTTCAATACTCTATAATAATTTTTAATTTCTGTTTCCCAAATTAAAAATGTATATGACATATTTGCAAGGACAGGCTGTATAGTCAATTTATAAGTACTGCCACGGCGACGAAGGAGTAGAACAGATTAATACCGACATCGATAGTGTAAACGTCGATACAAAAATTTAGTTACGGTCTACGACCTATTAGTTTTAATAACACATTTTACGGGGTTTTCGCGCTGTGCATCACTCATCTAGAGGCCAACAGCAAAAGGGCGCCCTTTATAAGTGAAGACCAGGAGAGTGGTAAGTACTGCTATTTTTTCTATACATCTGTCTTACAATCTACAGTCCATTTTTATACGTTTCCCAGAAACTCTGGTGTTTCATACGAAACAACCACACTTTTGGAATACTTCGCAAATACACTGTTCAAAATAATTAGAGAACCCCATATCTACGTCTTAATAACTTTAACAATATATGAATCAAATAAAGCTTGTTTTTACGATGTACATTTTGTTGAAATAAATTTGCAAATAATAAAACAAATTCTACATGGCACTTTGATAACCGTAACGACACGAAATACTATTGTTTATTAATAGTAGTATTTGTACCATTTTAATATAATAATATTATTCGATATTTTTATTTTTATTAATGACAATACATATCAATCTGACAAAATAATGAAAACCAATTGCACTCTATATAAATAAAAATAATTACAACTCGTGAAGTAGTGAGTGTTATTTTTCATCTCAACACTCCCCCTTCGTTTTTAAACCAACTAAAACTGTTAAAAATATGTGATGAGTGGAAGGTAACACTTTCGTAAATATATCTGCCAAAATTTCATCTGTCCCTATTGTTACGAAACAGCACACTGGTGTAGTTCCTGAATCCGACTCTGCCTAGCCATGTATGAAAGTTGAAATTATGGCGGATGCGCAGGGATTTCTTGGAACTGTTCACGATTTTTTATGACTATCTTATCTAGACATTGTTTTTGTGACCAGTCTTATCTAGAAAATTCCAGAGAGCCGATTGTTTTTGTGTAAGCCGCAATAGTAAAAAAGGCACTTATATATAAAGGACCGACCAGCTGGAGAAGTTTAGTTTATAAAGTGACCTCGTGATATAAACACCGAATAAGTAAATAGTATAAGTAGTGAAGTGTCTATATGAATTTATGTAAGTGAATATACTGTGTATATTATATAAATTAATGAATAGTGTAGTGAATAAATAAATTAAGTTAGTAAACCTACCGTTTGTATGAATTTATCCCACCCTTCGTAATAAAAACTTTTTAAATAAATAAGAAAAACATTACATTGGTGTCAGAAGTGGGATAACATAAATAAATAGCTACATCAAAATGGCAAAGAAGCTAAGTGACAGAGTTAAACGCAGAATCGGAAGATCGTGAGTTGAAAACGTCCGGTAAGAAAAGTGAATTAGTATAGTAGAAACACTTAAAGTGGCACTGGAAAATGATGGCTTTGATCCAGAAACTTTTTTATTCAATGACGAGGCTTCCGCCTTTTTCTCGTCAATTTCTGCCATGGAAGAGAAGATTTCAGCTATGGAAGAGGAGAAGATTTCAACTAATGTGAAGAACGATATTTCTGCTAACAAGAACAAACTTTCTTCCGATATCATATTAATGAAAAACGACATTGCCGCTGACGTGGAGAATAAAATGTCATCCCTTAAATCGGATATTGAGGATAAAATCACAACGATGGACGAGAAAATGGAGAATAAAACGACAACGATGGACGAAAAAATCAAGGAGTTAGAGAGTAAGATAACGGATTTAAGACACGCCAGCAGAACAAAAGAAGATCGAGATCTACAATCCAGAAATACAACCCAAGACAGAAGATATTAGCAGTTTAGCCCGAATCAAGGCTCCAACGTTCGACGGAAATACATCGTGGACCAATTATGTGAAACAATATGAAGCAGCCACGATGGCTTCGGGATACAACAAAGGTAGGGCCATACAGGAAAAAGGTGACGATGACAGATTTCACCAGATCGTCAACTTGTTGAAAGGTATGGCAGAGAAGAAGCCGAAGAAGTTCAAATGTCGGAAGTGTGGCGAGCTAGAGCACGTACGCAGTCAGTTTAAGCGCCCCAAGACTCCTGCAACCCAAGAACTCCAGTCACAGGAGAAATGAGACACTGGCGAACACCAAACTGATGTGAATCATCGAAAAGCCGACTCTCTGTCCAGACGGCTTTGCCCAACAAACTGATCCCACTGCAACAAGGCGGAATCTAGGGAAGCTGCAGTTTCAAGAACTACTGTAGTCAACGAATAATGATCACCCGCCAGGATCAGAGAAGATCAGGAGAATGATCCTTACCTAAAGAAGATTTGGCAATGGAAGGAAGAAAATCGGCGACCTACATGGCAAGAAGTGTCAAGATTTTCACCGACATTCAAGGCATATTGGGCTCAGTGGGACTCCCTTGTCCTGGAAGAAGGGCTGTTGAAAAGAGTCCTTGAAAACGATGATGGTTCCGAGATGAGGAGACAGCTAGTTATCCCGAGAACAAGAGTAGCTGAGGTACTGAAGAAGTTACACGACAGTCCATCGGGAGGCCATCTGGGAGTGAAGAAAACCCTCCAGCGAGTCCGTGAAAGGCTTTATTGGATGAACAGCTCCGACGATGTGAACTGATGTAAGAAATGTACGATTTGTGCTAGGAGTAATGGACCTCATCGCATGAGAAAGGCACCTATGAAACATTATAATGTTGGAAGCCCTTTCGGAAGCATTGCTTTAGACATCGCTGGACCATTTCCGATGACAGAAAATGGTGGTAAATACATCCTGGTTATAATGGATTATTTCACAAAGTGGGTGGAAATTTACACGATCTCGAATCAAGAGGCCACAACGGTCGTGGATGTATTGGTGAAAGAATTTATCAGCCGATATGGAGTACCTTTGGACGATCTAGCAGGAGAAGACTACGTGATCCAATTGAGAAGAAGGCTAGACGATATTCATGAATTAGTTCGAACAAATCTTCAAATTGCCAGCGACAGAATGAAAAGTCGGTACGACACGCAGGTCCCAGTAGGCGGTTTCAAAGAAGGGGACAAAGTATAATTACACAACCTGACGAGGAGAAAAGATTTTATCGAAAATTTCAAAAATCCTGGGAAGGTCCATACTTAATCAAGAAAAGGATCAATGATGTTTTATACTGAATAAGCAAGATCCCCAACGGAAAACCAAAAGAAGTTCACCTAAACCGACTAGAGCCATTCGAAGGAGACCATGACCTAGAGAAAGGAGTAAACCATATTCGAGTTGTGTCTGACGCTACCTTTGATGAATTTATGGGCGCGTATGGAGGTACCGGGAAAGCTAGATATGGAGTCACTTCAGAACAATAACAAGATTTATTCACTCTCCCGGACGATTATTCACTGGCATACAACATCCCCGCCCGTATCAGGAACGCACGAGGGTTGGCAACCGTCTTTCGAAATAAGTTTGGGCAACTAGAAAAACTTGAAGACCAGATTCCAGCCCCGGGCAAGACACTGTAACTCAAACCCAATTCGCGGTACGTCTTCTACGTGGTAATTAAAAATGAATTTCAAGATCCATCTACCTACCGTGATGTGTGGGAAGCACTTCGAAACCCCAGCGACCATTTGTTGGAATCTAGTGTGAAGTAACTGGCTATGCCTAAGATAGCGAGTAACCAGTTGGATTGGCGAATCATCGGGAACATGGTAGAGGTGATCTTCGCAGATACCGGTGTCCAGATATTAATTTGCAACCCCCGTTATCAGTATTCGCTGAAGAAGGTACCCTGTTATTTCCATAAGATCGGAAAGTGTAGAAATTGGACCAGTTGCCGATTCAAACATCCAGTCTCGGCTACACAAAAGTTCCAGGAGGAACTTCAATTAAGGGAGGGGGTAATGTTACGAAGCAACACACTGGTGTAGTCCCTTAATCTGACTCTGTCTAAGCCATGTATGAAAGTTAAAATTGTGGCGAATGCGCTGGGATTTCTTAGAACTGTTTACGCTTTTTTGTGACCAATCTTATCTACAAAATTCCAGGGAGTCGATTGTTTTTGTGTAACCCGCAATCTAGAATTATCTAGTAAAAATGGCACCAATATATAAAGGACCAACCAGCGGGAAAAGTCAGTTTATAAAGTGATCTAGTGATATAAACAGGAACACGTGAATAGTCTAACTAGTGAAGTGTTTATATAAATTAATGTGAGTGAATAAACTGTGTATATAATATAAATTAACGAATAGTGTAGTGAATAAATAAATTGAGTTAGAAAACCTACCGTGTGTATGAATGTATCCCACCCTTCGTTATAAAAACTTTTTAAATAAATAAGAAAACATTACACTATTTACTCGATCCTAATTGCGCCTTTATTAATGGAATCTCTCATTAAATTTTGTTTTATTTCAATATGTTTCGTTTCAATTTTGAACTAATAACTGGATTCGTAATAAGTTTCTGTGCTGCTTGGTTATCATTTGAAATTAGTATTTGCTGTTGCTCAATTCCCATGTCATTTATTAATCATTTTAGGTGAACAGATTCTTTAGAAGCTTCGGTTATTGATATAAATTCCGTTTCTGCAATAGATAAGGCAACAGTCCCTTGTTTTCTTGATTCTCAGCTTATTAGTGATCCTGCAAAGGAAAAACAATATCCAGTACAGGATCTTCTGTCGACAGCACCGAAACCCAATCTGCATCAGCATAACTAACGATTTATTTTTCTTTTCTTTTGAAAATGAAACATTTTTTCTGTGCCTTGCAAATACCTTAGTATTATCTTTGTGGCAGTCCAATGTATTTAACCATGGCAAGTACTAAATTGGCTTAAATAGCTAACTGCGTAGGATATAGCAGGATGTGTTTCTACGGCCAAATACATTTAAGATTGTGATATGGTACATCAATCTGTTCGTTTTGTTCCGCTTTTGTTATTTTAGAACCTACTTCCATGGGGGTAGAAACACTTTTACAATTTTACATTTCATATTTTTCAAGTAATTTTGTATATATTTGATTTGGCCGACACTTATGAAATTTCCTTGTTGTTGAAATTCTATTCCCAAACAGTAATTTAAATTTCCTGGATCTCTTATTTCAAAATATTTCTCTAATACTTCTATTACGTTTTTCTATTGTTTTTTTATTGGACGTTGCTACGAACAGATCATCTGAGTATACGGTAATAATGGTTTTTTCTCCCCCTTTGAAGGATATTTAGATGCATGGATTAGCTGTCGACGATTTGAAACCCGTTTCCTTTAAATTTGTGTCCAATTTCTTATACAACTGTATCCAAGCCTGCTTTTAACCTTACAGTGCTTTCCGTTGATTGTATTCCTTTTTAAGTCTTCTAACATTTTTACAGATTTTATAAATATTTCATTGTTCTCATTCGAAGTTTCTTCTAAAACTATTCCTTGTAGATACTTTTCAAGGTTTTATGGTAATTCCTTACACATTCCTCCGTCCAATTCTCCATTTAAGAAAACTGTGGTAACATCTAGTTATTGGATTTCAAGATTTTCTTCAGCAGCAACTCCTAATAATAACCTGACTGAGCTCAGTTTTGCTACTGGTGCAAAAGCGTCGGAAAAATTAAAGCCTGGTCTTTGGTTCAAACCCCTAGCAACTAAAGGAGCCTTTTTTCTATCTGATTTTCTTTCTTATAGTACCCATGTCTCATTCCTTATATGTTCTTTTAATTCATTTTATATTGCATCTTCCCAATATTTTTCATCTTTTGCCTCTTTATTTTCTATTTCTTCGCCAAAATAAGACTCGTACTAATCTTCGGTCCATTTTGGTATTTTTTTCTCTTTTGTTGGTCTGTTTTTATTTTCAAAATGTATTTGTTCCAACCTATTTTCTTATTGAATTTGGATTTGTTCTACAGTATCTTCTCTACTTTCTAGCTCATTTTCCTTGTTTTCTTCTTTTTTGAAAATTTTGTTCTTTATATAGTAATTTTTGTTCTTTATATTGTAAACTATTTGTTTTTTCTGGTTGTTTCTATTAATACTTCATTTGTGGCCAATTTTTCTTTATTTTCAGGAAAACTTTCATGATTTAAATATTCATACTCAATTTTTTCAAATTCGTTTGTCATTTTGTTAAGAATTTTTACAACTCTTAAAACGACTACTTCGTTAATTTGTGCCATCCATATTTTAAAAGCTTTTGAAATCTCTGAATAGCCCATAAAATTTCTTTGCTCGGCTCTTGGAGCTAATTTTCGTCCATTTGCCTATTTATTTAAAACATATGCTTTCAAAGCAAAAATTCGTAGATGTTTCGCTGAAGGTACTCGTCCAACCCATAATTCTAATGGAGTTTTTCCATTTATAGAGCTTGATGGACATCTGTTTAACAAATAATTTGCTGTTTTTACAGCTTTATCAAAAAATTTTAGAGGTAATTTAACTTCAATAAGCAAACATTTTTCTTTGTCTAACAGCGGTTTCTTCTTTCAAGCAATCCGTTTTGTTCTGGAGTTTATGGTGACGAAAGTCTTCTCTTATTTCCATATTTTTTTAAGTAGTAATGAAATTCATTGTTGCAATATTAAAATGTTTCATTGTCACTGTATTTAATTTTTGTGTTGTATTCTTTTTCCACTTCATTTTTGTAATTTTTTAAACATTCGGGTACTTCATTTTTGTGTTTTAAAAAATAGATTTTACAATATCTTGAAAATTCGTCAGTAAATATTACAAAATATTTTGAGCCGACAGGTGACTGCTCCTGAAACGATCCCCAAACATCACAATGAATAATGTCTAAAGGTTTTATAGTTTTTGGAACTTCTCTTAAATGAAGAGGTTATCTGGTCAGCTTTCCTTGAATGCATATTTCACAAACTTCCAGTTTTTCTTTCGTATTAAAACCTTATCCATAAATGTATTCAAGTGATTATTTTATTGATTTCTGAAAATTAATATACTTTATTCAATTCATCGTCTTCTCTAATGTAGTACAGGTCACCTTGTCTTTGAGTACTTAAAATTGTATGTCCATTTTAATCAATTATTAATGCTTCATTTTTCTTAAATAAAACTTCATAATTTTTGTGAGTTATTTTACCCACTGATATTAGATTTGTCGTTAAATTTGGTATATTCAAGTATTTGTTAAATTAACAGTTATTTTTAATTTTATTGTTCCAATGCTTTCAACATAGGTAGTTTGATCTTTGGATGCAAGTTTAAGCCATTTTTCTTTGGTATTAGTATCTATTTCTCTAAATCTTTGTTTAAACATAAGTGATATATAGAACCACTCAAATTTTCGAAATCAAGATAAACAAGAATGGTGTCTTGATTTCGAAAATTTGACGAATAACATATTTTTTCGTACTTCCGGGCCTAAAGTGACAACTTCACTCCCTTGTGACAGGTACTAAAGTGTTACATTTAATCCCTCCGGGATTAAATATTGACGAAACTCCCGGAACGATTAAATCACAAACAAACGAATTTAAGGGATATTTTATTGAAAAATATAATTAATTAGAATGGTAATTAACGTTAATATTCAAATTTACAATGACACTAGTAATGACAATGTTTCTAAATTATAACTGTCACAACGCAATGTTACTATGGTAACTTATTTTAAAGACAGTTTATTAAATGAGTTGAAGAGAGAAAAAACTGATTGAAATTATTGAAATAATTAATAAAATCATACCGGAAGTACGAAAAGTATCGTATATACCTTGCGACTGAAGTACATTTAATCCTTCAGGTAAATTATGGCCCTCCCTGCGGTCGGGCCATAAACTTTACCTTCAGGATTAAATGTACTACTTCAGTCCCGCGGTATATAATATACTATTATTTTGAAAGTAGATTCTGCAGTGATTATGGACTCTTGGAAAAAATGTGAAACATTTGCTGCATCTTTTGTAGAATTAAATGTTTTAATAAATTCGACGGTCCTTTGCTTTGCACATTTTCTTCAATATGTCCTATATATTTTTAGATGTGAAACAGTTCTTAACTTATTTTAATTTCGAAGGGGAAATAATAATTACTATTAATTCTGATTTGGCATTTAAATCATTCTCTTTCCATTTTTGTTTAGCTGTATCGTCTTCTACTAGCATTTTTTCTTCTCCAGAATTGTACGCCCAGAGTCCAGCTCTTATTGATAACGGTTGTGCTCGAATTTTCCATGTATCATGATTATCATTACGTAGAGGTGTAATTCCGTGACTGGTCTAAACATGAGCCATATTTTGAATTCCATTTTTCTTCACGTAACAATTGCATATACCCTCAACCTATTGTTTATTAATAGTGTTATTTGTACCACTTTAATATAATAATATTATTAGATATTTTTAATATGTAACATTTTTATTAATGACAATGCATATCTATCTGACAAAATCATGAACACCAATTATCTTTACACTATATAAATAAAAATATTTGAAACTAGTGAAGTAGTGAGTGTTATTTTTCATCTCAACAATTATCACAAGAATTGAAGTAGAAGCAGCAAGCTTCCCACCTCTCTAGCTTAAAGTTACGTGAAAAATTTGGTTCCTAATAAAGTGAGTGTTCTCCACCAGCACAAAATAGTGCTTTACATCTCTGTGGCATGCTGTTTATAAGGCTACGGATATCTTCTTGAGGTACATTACCCCATTCCTCGATTAGAGATTAGTTGTTGAATGGTTTGAGGTATTTATAGGGGATTCTAAACACATCTGTTTAACATATCCCAAATATGTTCTATGGGATTTAAAACAGGGGGATTCTGAATACATCTGTTTAACACATCCCAAAGATGTTCTATGGGATTTGGAACAGGACTCAGTGGTGTCCAATCCATTGTTTAAATCCCGTATTACTGAAGGAAGTTCATGGTGATTGCCACAGTATACGCCTTTGCGTTATTTTGCATAAAAACCAAACCATATGCTGCCGGTATAACGTAATGTCCAGAAATTTTTTAAAGTGTACCCTGTATACCAATTTGCAAATATGTAATTAAATATTTTGACAGTTTTTACAATGTCCTGTTCAATGACAAAAAGCTCTCACAATATCTACCTATAAAATGATACAAATGTTGGTATATCTTCATAAGGATCCAATATATAGATAATTACATTGGCATTGGTTATTCTATTTGATGTTGCATAATTCTTTTATTGCTTAAGGTTAACATAAAACTGATGGTTAAATATCAATTTCTTAATTTTAATTAGGTATGTGAGAACTATGAATTGACTGTTCTTTAGATTTTTAAATATGACAAATATTATTTAAGATGATATTTTAACTTAACTTGACATACATCTTGAAAGACGGGAACAGATTTAAGCAAAGTTAACTGTTGCAAAATTTCATTCATCATATTTGTTAGGAAAATATAACTGCAATTGAAGGTATGAAGAATAGGTTATCTTGATTAGCCAAATCCGTCAGAAGTGCATTAAAAATTCACAAGTATAATATAACAGAAATGCTTTTCATCTTTTCTTAAGACTGTGTCTTACGTTCAAACATGTTTTCTCTGTAGCTTATTCCTCCCATCGTTTTAATATAGCCTCCTTCGAATATTGATTTGCTTAGTTTTTCTTATCACTATTATGCAAAATATCTAGTTCAACCAGTCGACCTGCGATTCCGTATCATTTCAAACTATCCCAGCTCATATTTTTGAACTACTGTCCAACTTTCTAGCATGATTTCGGAGTGCACAACATCACGATAATAAACAAAAATTTTAAATGTTTCAGTTTCGGCTCAATGTTCACTGTTTTGAAAGTGATTAAGTAGAGACATTTAACCTTTGTAATAAGTGATTAACAAAAAATTGCAGATATCAGGAGAATATTAACTTATATTGAACTTAAATATACTGATTGATTGTTGAATATACAAAGGTAATTACTGATAAGACCAAAAAAAAAAGAAACTGGATATGCGAACAAATAGTGAACACTGTTCCCAAAGTTTAGAAAAATTCCAAGCATACACAAAACATACGGCGCAAAGAAAGGTCGATCCTCTGAGTTGTAGAACCGGGTGACAACCTTTATCTCTGTACAAGATGGATGCATTGAGAATAAATTAAAAGATTTGGATGAAAAATTGAAAATATTTCCTTAGACGCAAAATTAAATAGAGAAGAGAATATGCAATTGATAGAAAAAGGAAAAACGAGAAAAGAGAATTGAATCATTGGAAAGTGAGATAAGGAAGAAAAATTTAATAATAAAAGGCATACCAGATGAGCAACATGAAGATGAAAAAGCAATGCAAAATAAAGTTTCTACGATATTAAGAAAAATAGAAACAAATATTGACCTACAAAACGATGCCGAAGAGATAAGAATTGGATACAATAAAGAGAAACAGCCAAGACTAATACTTATAAAATTCCGGTAATTCACCAAAAAAATAGAAGTATTGAAGCAAACTAAAAGAAGTAAGAGCTAAAGGATTAAAGGCTATATTAAAATACAATTAATTAATAGTAAATGATAAAATATATGAAACAAAAAGTAATTAACAAATCGACAATGAAGAAATGGAAGAAAACGAATACCATAAAAACAAAAGAACTGCAAGCAATAGACGTCCAAAACAAGACCCTACAACAGAACAGATACGGAAAATGACAAAATCGTGGAATACAAAAAACTGAAGAAAGCACGTAAGCAAGGAAGCACCGGAAAGCCTTGAAAATGGAAAAAAATAGACTGGAATCAAGAAAAAAGTAATATAAATAATATTGAAAAAGAAAAGAGTAAAAAATAAATATGGAAACTTGCAACCTGGAATGTACGAGGAATACATGGAAAGGAAAACGAACTAATGTACGAATTCAACAAGGCAATCATCGATATTTTAGCATTGACAGAAACAAAGAAAAAAGAACACGGTGAAATCATACTAGAAGAGGGACACTGATTTGTGTTTTCAGGAGTAAAGAAAGAAAAAAGAGCAGCAACAGGAGAGGCGTGTATCATACATGGGATATTTGCAAAAGGATTGAGAAAGTGGGAAAACCAATCAGAAAGAATACTCATAATAGAAGTAAATATCGATGGTGTAACAACAACAATCAAAATAGCATATGGGCCTGATGATGACGAGAAAGCGGTAGAAAAAGATAAATTTTGGAAATGATGAATGAAGTAATCGAGACAGCCAATGGAAATATATACGTTTCAGGGGACTTAAATGGAAGAGTAGGGAAAAATCAAATAAATTATGAAGAAATTGGAAAACATGGAGAACACAAAATAAATAATAATGGATCAAGAATAATGGAATATTGTAAAATAAATAATCTTATAGTCGCTAATACATTCTTCCAACATCCACAAATATACAAAACAAGGGAAAAACAACACATACAAATCTATAATAGATTACGTTCTTGTTGAAAAATATAATTGGAATTCAGTATAAGATATAAGAGCAATGCGAGGACCTGAAATAAATACTGACCATTACATGATGGTAGCAAAAATTAAAAGGAAAAACAAATGTAACATAAGTAAAAGAAAAACAAACAATATACGAAACAATAAAAGCAAACAAGTTAAGATAAGATGAGGTAGCAAGAAAATACACAGAACTCACTGAAAGAAATGAAAATGCAATAAACAAAAGCTAGAAGAAACATGGAAATACTTTAAAAGCAACATTTTAAAATCGGCAAAACAAGTTTGCGGAATATTCAGGTCTAATAAAACCAGAAGGCAAACGTGATGGTGGAATCAAGAAATTAGTGAGGAAATTGAATTTAAAAAACAAAAATGGAATGAATATTTAGAGAATAGAACGGAACATAATTACCGGAAATATAAAAAACAAAGGCAAATAGTCAAAAATGTAGTAAAAGAAGAAAAACAGAAGAGCTTTTTGGTAGAAAGAGAGGTAATAAAATATTAAGCGCATCGACAGTTAAAGAACAAAAAGGAGAAATATTAACACATGATATTGGAATAATGGACAGATGGAAGGGATGGAAGGTGGAAGGAGTATTTTAAAAAAATTATTAGATATCACTACCGATGAAGAAGCAATAGAAAACACGGAGACTGTAAATAAGGATCAAATAACGAGCGACGCTATCACGTTAAACGACATAACAGAAGCGAATGAGACATTAAAAAATAAAATAACTACATAAATTATAAAAAGTTTGGGAGAAAAAGGAACAGAATTGCCTCTAGATGTTTGTAATAAATCATGGTCTGAAGAAAAAATACCAGAAGATTGGCAGACAGGAATACTTCTACCAATATATAAAACAGGAGATGTTAGAGAGGGCAGCAATTACAGGGGGATAATGTTGCTGAGTTCAGCCCTGGAAGTGTATGAAAAAATTATTGATAAGAAATTAAAGATGCATATAGAACCAACACTGGATGAACCACAAAGTGGGTTCCGGGTGGGAAGAAGTGTAAACGACCACATATTCACAATTAATCAAATCATAGAAAAAACACAAAATAGCAAAACAAAGACATACTTAGCATCTATATACTTAGAGAAAGCTTTTAACTGAGTTTGTAGAAAGAAGATATGGGACATACTAGAAGCAAGAAAAGTTGATAAAAAACTAATAGGAGTAATAAAAAGTATTTACAGAAAAAACAAACTATATATATCGAGCATCTGAAATATTTGAGACAAAACAGGGATTAAGGCAAGGTGGAGCTCAAGCCCAACTTTATTCAATATTTTCATGGACCACATAATCAAGCAAACCAAAACAGACACACATGTGCTTACTGTAGGTATGAAGCAACTTTGACCAATTAAGATACGTGATTGTTCATTTGCTAACGATCTAGTTATAATGGTCAATACGGAGAAAGGTCTCCAAAAAAACATTGACATATGGAATAAGACTCTAAAATTCAATGGAATGCAAATAAACGAAAATAATGATGATAGTAAGAAATCAAGAAAGGTTGAATATAAGAATTAACGAGACTATAAGTTACTCACTTAAAATTCGTAAGGAACAACAATTTACAGCACTGGTAACCAGAAAAGGTATATTATGATCTGAACAGAAAAAGAAATAAAAACTTACCACATGCTGAAACCTGGATTTATTAATAAGAAGGAAATCTCAAGAAGAACCAAAATAACAGTATTGCAAACAGTTTTTAGACCGATACTTACTTATGACAGCGAAACGTGGGTACTGGACCAAAAAATTAAGAGCAGAATACAAGCTGTAGAAATGAAATACCTTAGATCTGTGAAAGGAATAACTAAACGAGACAGAATAAAGAATGTAAATATAAGACAGGAGCTAGAAATAAAAGCCATGCTAAATTATATCGAAGAAAAAGAACTGGACTTGGGGGGGGGGCATCTACAGAGAATGGAGGATACTAGACTAGTTAAAAATATATGGGAAGCAAAGGAGATTGTTAAGACAGAGGTAGACCAAAACAGTCCTGGGATAACAACATAGCCAAAATATTAAATGAATGAGGGAAAACAATTATAGGAGCAAAACAGCAAAAAATAGAAAAATGTTGTTGATGAGACTTGATATTTTAAGAAATCTCCCTACACCGAAAGGAAGAAGGGAATTTGATTATATATATATATATATATATATATATATATATATATATATATATATATATATATATATATATATATATATATATATATATATATATTGAAGCAGTTTCATTGGGCTGTATTCAATTTAATAAGGATTAATAGTATTACTGAAATAAGTTATATGGATTTTTCCATCTTGTACTTTATTAGCCATCATTTTAACGAATATTTATAAATTGTTAAAAAAACATGTCTAAATTAATTATAGATGCTGATAGTAAAAACAGTGAACAAAATCCTCACTATAATACTGAAGAAAATCTGACCAAAGACATTGAAACAGACGATATACTCTTTGAACCATCAGAATCGGAAATATTGAAATCTGATTCAGATACATCGGAAATTAAAATTAATAATTCAGTACATGATGTAATTTCAAAAGCATCCGTTGAAATTAGAATGAAATTCAAAATAATTTAAAAGAAACGCGTCAAATTTTCATATAGTTAGTAATTAGGTTATTTTATGCAAGGGATTTCAGGAATTTTAATAAATAGTAAATAAGTTATGTTAATATTTATATGTATAAAAATCTTCATCTCTATACATGCTAATTTCTAATACTAAAATGTCATTTTCATGTTTCATATACGGCTTAAAAATTCATGGTTTATTGTAATATAAACAGCAAATCGTCGTTAATCACACAATATTTATACAATTCATACGATATAGAAAAGTTTGGATAGCAACCCGCAACGAGATAGATTTTGATGGAAAATCAAAAAAAGTCAGTTGGATTTAAAATGTCAAAGTTGGAAGTCGTATTATAATTGATCTCGTCAATAAGAACGATACAAAAAGTTGATATTAAAAGTATAGTAGAAACAAATGTGAACCAATTTTATAATAATAATAATAATTTGAAGATAATTGCAATATACAGGAGAGAAAAGTCATTCTGATTTAAAAACGTCAAAAAAAAGGCAAGGGATATTGTAATTTATTTCTACAAGGACGATAAAACACGTTTATATTTGATAAACATGGAAAATTAAACCAATTTTATAATCATCAGAAGAAGAGAGAAGATCATTGTATATCCAGTTAAAGGATAGAAATCTGGGGGAAGAAATCAAGGCATTGCGTGTGAAATTTAAGAAGAGCTTTTCAATAATATTTTGGACAGTACAACAGAAAGAAATTGATAGTGAAGATTCGTTTGAAGTGGATACAAACTTAGTAAATAAAAGGTACCGTTTTAAAATATTATATTAGAGATCTCTAAATCAAAATAGGCCTTTATTTAAAAAAACATTTTAATTGTTCCATAGAAATAGTTGTTTATTTTTTTGTAGTATATCTGTACACATTTTCTGTTTATAAATTTCTATGTTTAAGAAAATTCCTGAAATCATAAGTTTGTTCATTTTAATTTCACAATCCAATAATTAGAGTAAATTTGAATGGCGCAATTGAACCCTATCCTTTGATAGAGTTGGTATACATGTTTAATGATTTTTCACTATCAAATAATAAATAAATATAGAAACCAATACAATAAATATATATATATATATATATATATATATATATATATATATATATATACATATATACGTTTTACCGTCAATGTGTTAGAAAGAGACAAAATATATATAAATTCAGTGTATTACTCCTGTTCGCTAACAGGGTATCATAAAGTGAGAAACGAAATAAATGTGTAATGGGATTTCTGGCAGGCACCGTCTTCGAGAAGAGTACAGTAGCTCTTATGACTGGCTTTTACTTACAGTTTTAAATAAACAAATTAGAAATGCATGCTAGCTATTACTAGTCACTTTACCACAGCAAAATGTTGTATAAACAACTCATTATGTTAAAGATCGCAATAAAAGAAGTTAATGTTAGAAATACAGATGTGTAATGTGAATCAACATTACTTTCGTTTATCCCTTCATGATTAATTTACAAAGAAATAATTCAGCAGCAATAATCTAATTCACTATATTAGTTCGGATAGTATTGGAATAAATAACATATCATGCGAAATAAAATTTGTATTAATAATAATATGTGCTTACAAATATCTCAATTCTCATTTTTCGCTAACAAGATCTCATAAGTGGAAAACCCAGAACGCCGGCCTCACAAATTCTCCGTAGCTACTAACAGTATTGCCAATTTTCATTGTATATTTATATTAATTGTAAAATGCATTGTTCTAACACGAGAACAAGTTCTAAGAAGATTTTAATTATGATAATTCAAGAGGTTGTAACAGATCAAGATATAATTAATTCCATCTTTTCGTTGAATATTTTATTGTAATGCTGGAAATTGTTCTAGTTTTTAGTTTGAAAGCGGTTAAAACCTTTACTTTTTTCAGATTTGGCAACGTGAAATTGGTCTCGAAACATCTGCTGTGTTTGGAACGTGTTAGTAAAAAAAATTTTAGTATCTTTACCGTTTGTATGCAAATGAGAACGAATTCTCTGTGTGAACACACACAGTAGAAATTACAAAAATTAAAAATACAATCGTATTCTAATGAAAATGCCTAGAATTTTTAAATGAAAGTAATATTATGATATGTAATAAATTAAAAAACAAAAATTCTTAATTCTTCAATGAGCTTAAATCAAATGTTCGAATAAACCCCCGTTTTGAGCTAAGCAGTAACCGAGACGGTTATACAATTCTTGACGAACACGTATGAGCATTTCAGGTGTTATTTGTATACAAATTTGTAAAATTTGTTCCCTTAGTACATTTAGGCAAGTGGCTTTGTTTCCTTGGAACCCATAAATTCTCGATTTTATATAACCCCAGAAAAAGAAATCGTTGGGAGTCAGATCTGGAGATCTCGCAGGCCATCTTATGTTACCATTCGTGGAGATTATCCGATTGGTAAATTGTGTATTTAAAAAATTTATTGCTAGTCGATAATTATGTGATGCACAAACGTCATGTTGGTACCAGATATCATTGAAGTTGACATCTAATTGTATAAGGGCAGCAATAATTTGATTTTCCAGCATGTCCAAATATTTCTGTCCGGTTAAATTGCCGTCAATAAAAAAGGTCCAATTAAATGTTCACCTAATATTCCAGCCCAAACATTTAACTTTTGGGGATATTGAGTTCGATTATTGTAATGTTTGTGTAAATTTGTCTTTGACCAATATCGAATAACGAATGAATTATGTGCACCGTGTATGAGAAAACTCGATTAATCTGTTAACAAAATATTTTTCGAAAAGTTTGCGTTCAGTTGTATTCTTTCCATAACTATTTCACAAAATTCCATTCTACGAAATTGATCGTCTGGAGAAATTTCATGGCTCTTTTTCAGTTTGTAACTAAGATAACCATTTTTTTTAATGCAGTCCGAATCGTTTTCGGATCAACATCAAATCCTTTGCTAAATGAGTGGACGATTGTAGGGGATTATTTTCCACACTGGCACAAATTAAAATATCTCTTTCTTCGTTTTCGGGTTGGGTTTGACGATTTTGTGTACGCGGTCCATGTTCAATAAGATTGACACATCCATTCTCTTCAAAAATTTTTATAACCGTTCTCACTTGTTTTTTGCTAATTGGTTGGGCATTTTCGAATGCCACAATAAACAAATTTTCTGCTATTTCTCGATATGAATGACCCTGGTCGTACCATTTTACAATTTGCACTTTATGGTGTACTTGCATACTCATTTTAATAAGATTTGCAAAAGATCGTTACTCATTCGCAAACAAACGTTCAGTGAAGTACCCAGTTTGTACAGTTAAGCATCTTCAAGAAGCGCACGCGCAATTCGTATTCGTCTGGTATAACAATCTACGCCATGTGACCATTATAATTTCCCTTTTTCCGTGAGAGTTTATCGTTTTACGTTGAAATTAAATGTGACTGATATCTCTCACAAATAAGAAGGAAATTTTCAAGGGCACGCGTGGATTGAAAATGAAGAGAGGGGGCGGATAAAAGTAGAAGAATCAAAGGAGCGTAGGAAACAGGCGGTTTATATTGAGATATTTTTGTACACACAAGACAGTAAACAAATATTAGTATACACTTATTTATGTTATGATACCCTATTAAAGAAAATGGTGATACACTGAAAACACTTGTTTTATTACAACATATTGTCGCTTTTGGACTCTGTATTGTTGCCATAGATTATTCCGTATGATGTTAATGAAAATTAATATGCTTATATTCATTAATTGTACCCTCAATATCGACGAATGTAATTTTTTTAGCTATCTTCTAGTGATTTTTTAGTGGTACTTATTCCAAATACCTATTAGGTAAGTTTTAATTTATTGTTCAAATCATGTTAGCGTGTACTACCCGAACTGATATAGTGAATTAGTTTATTACTACTGAATTATGTCTTTGTAAATTAATCATGAAGGGATAAACGAAAATAATGTTAATTTTTTTATTGTTCATTGCATTAAGCTATCAGTATAGTACATACTTATTATTTCTCAATTAATAAACTAAACTGTTCACATTACACATCTGTATTTCTAACATCATCTTCTTTCATTGCGATCTTTAACATAATGAGTTGTTTATACAACATTTTGCTGTGGTAAAGTAATAGCCTGAATGCATTTCTAATTTGTTTATTTAAAACTGTAAGTAAAAGCCACATATGAGAGCTACTGTACGCTTCTCGAAGGCGGTGCCTGCCTGACATCCCATTACACAGTTATTTCGTTTCTCACTCTATGATACCCTGTTAGCGAAACGGTAAAACGTATGTTCCCTCGTAATATTTCCAACACTGTATATATATATATATATATATATATATATATATATATTGGTTTGGTGTGAGAAACCTAATTATTATTGTTATTGTTTAGTTATTATAAATTATTAGTTTTGGTTTGCCCGGTATATTAGAAAAATTTTGAAATATGTCATAAAATAATTATACCTTACATGAAAACTCCATGATCTCAAGGTAGGGTTCATATGGTAAAATGAAACTATTTTAATTTTAATTATGAGCGCCAAAAAATAAAATCCTTGTATTTAAATAAAGACATTTTTTTAATCAAAAATACTTGCTTTAATTTCTTTATAAAATCCTAGAGACGGTCCTGTATATTTAATTTCAAACCCCCTCTACGATTCAGAAACGTCTGGTCAATAATGCCAACTGTTGAATAATAGATGGAGCAATCATCGAGAAATTTCAAGTCTTTCAATTGAAAAACGTTATTTAATATTTAGAAAAACAAATACATTATTCATTTACAAAAACTCATAAAAACAAACTATCTAGGATGATCATTTATTCAACAAAACATACACTCAAATGAATTATTATTATATGTGATTATAAACTATGTAACATTATATACACATTTAAAAACGAATCATGTTACAAAATTCTCTATGAACTAAAATGGCGAAAATAATGATGGTTAAAGTGTATGTAATATCAAAGTTCAAATATTTGCACAACACAAGTGAGTTTATTTAACCTTTTTTATTCGAATGAAATAGTTTTAAATACCTGTTCACTTTTCCATTTTAATACACCTCATTGATTGTTTTTTAGATTACCTCCTGGAAAACCACACAGCCTGTCGTGCTTGGATAGAAATCAAAATTGATGTTATTTCATCCACATCAATACATTTTAAATGGAATTCCATAGTCCAGCTCTTTCTGAAACGTATCGTGGAGACACCATTTCCACGATACGAAATGTTGGTTATACAGATGAAATTTACGGTTAGTATTCTATAATTTTTACCAATTTTTTTGTTAAATCTAGGTTTGTTTACTTGATTTATAAATTTGTTGAGTTACATTTAAGAATAATGCATTTCTTTTATAGTTACCACTCCAACGTGCTGCTTTTCGAATAGTTTTGAATTATTTTTCTAAAAATTTTGCTTTTCACCCATTCACCTCTACCAAAAAGAAGTCTACCTAGTCAATAGTGTACATTATCAACAAATTTTTTTATTCAATTTTTTCGGTTTTCAATACGCTTGCCGCTGATCAAAATATTTCAAATCTAATCCACCAATCAAAATTGGCTATAAAAAATCTTGTTTACAAATTTCACTTCAAGTTTTAAATTGCTCATCTATCCTTCTAGGACATTCCGTTTAAAGTCTTTAAATGATTAAATCTGATATATTACTTCTTTTAAAATATATTCCAAATTATTTAGAAATGACAGCTCTTTTTACTTCAATTAGATCTATCCGGAATGACAATTCATTTCACAAACGTCATACTTTATAAACTTAATGTTATTATTTTGACTTTTCACCTTGACATATACTATAGTATGTACAAAAAATACGAGGAGTAATAAACCCTAATTAAGTATGCAAAACCTTTACAGGGAGCACCATGAAATTTTTGATAAATCTCTTACTTTAAATTACATTTCTTCCGTAAATCTAAAAACCAGGTAGATCGACCCCGTATTTGTTTCAGTTATAGAAAAGTTTAGGGTTTATTCATTGTTAAAGGATTAGCAGATAAGCAATAACGCAATGCAGTGGTGTGTATTTTGGGAAAAAAATACGTTTTAAATTATAATATAATAAAAAATGAAAAGAAATAATTATTGGAATACATTTTTTACTTACATTTTATTCTATATCCGACTCGGAAGAGGAAGAATCGTTGTTGACATTATTAATAATAGGGTCGATTAACTCATCACAAATATTGTCAATTTTCCACATATTTGCCTCTACTTTGATAACATGCTCGATACAGTTTGTCCAATTTTCCTTACTCACATGACTTACAGCACTCTCAAACAATTTCACAACATCGTTTATTTTAAAAGTATTATTTTTTTTCCAACTTCCCCCTTTACCTGAGCCCATATTAATTCTATGGGATTAAGTTTACAATGATAAGGGGGAAGTCGAAGAACTGATATACCACGAGAAGAAGCCATTTCTTCTACAATGTAGGTTTTGTATTTATTCTTGTTCATTTTTGCAATTCTGTAAAGTTCTTTCCTTAGTGGATCTTTTGGAAGCCTAATATTTTTCGAAATAAGCCACTCCAAAAGCTCTGCTTTACGCCAACGACTTGTGGGCAATGCTTCTCGTAACCGTGAATGGTAACTTGCGTTGTCCATAACAATTACAGCCCCTTTTGGAATCAGATCCAGCATTTGAACAAACCATTCCTCGAAGACATCCCCATTCATATCTTCGTGATAGTCCCCCGTGCGTTTTGAAATAAAAGTTAATAATCCACCATCCACAAAACCTTCAGAACTTCCAACATGGACAATGATAAGTCTTTTTCCTTTTCCAGATGGTGGCTGCAAACCAAACGACAAACCTTCCACGAATGCCTGCCTTCCGCTTTTAATGTTTTCATCTTGCCAAGATTTGGAAACTGTATATCCAGCATTTATTCATGTTTCGTCTAAGTAGAAGATTTTCTAATTTTGTTCTCTGACATGTCGAATGCTTCTTAAATAGTCTCTTCTCCAAAAAACTATTTCCGGTTTATCTATCAAGAGAGATTTTCTATTATGTTTTGTATATCTGAAACCCACATCTTTCAAAAGTTTGTATAATGTCATTCTGGAGAATTTTGCATAGTCCGTATCTTCTTGCACTGATGTCATAATTTTGTCAAGTGTTGGAATTTCCTTTCGTAAGTAAAATCCATGGACTTTACGCCTTAGTCTTTGTTTTAATGACTCATCGATCTCAATTGGTTTTCGGCCTGAAGGAGTTTTAGGGGGTTGAAGAGTTCCATTCTTGCTTTCTTTTAGTAATCTATAAATTGTTGATTTAGCAACACACAACATAGCAACCGTTAATTCCACAATATCATCAACACTTGCACTTGGATCCTTGTTTTTCAATGATATATAACAATTCAATATCAGAGTTTTTTCATTTAAAGATAATGGACCTGTTTTTGGTCGTTTATATGGTCCTTGGCTTATCGACATTGTTTGGTACTTGCACAATTAACATTCAACAAATGTTTTAAATATATTCCAACTGTTTGCAATATTATGACAACCATACAACTTTACTCAAAGAACTAATACTAAGTACTGATTTAATGTACCTACTTTCTTTTAAAATAATATTCCCGATAATGTTTCTAAGAAAACTGGGTTGTTTGGAAAATCCCTCTCAATAATCGAATAATCTGTAAATAGGTGTAATATTATTAAGCCGATTACAGTAGGCCACTTGCCATTTAAAATTTCTGAGAAAAATTCCCCAAACACTACATATAGGAGTAATACAAATAAAAAATATTTTGAATAAACAGGCATATCCGAACTCTGCCACAAAATAAAATTTCACCTGACTTGTATCAATTTGAGGATTACTGAAATGTTCGAACTGTGCCGCAACCATTTAGTTTAATCCTATTAGAGTCATTAGGGTTTATAATAGATAAAATCGGAGGCCCATAGAATTATGTATATTTCTGAAAGGTTTCAAAGATTTCTTGAATTAAATATTTTGAAGAAATCTTGATTGTTTAGATCGATATTTAGGGGATTAGGGGAAGGATGTTGATGCACTTACACTATTGCCTAAAAATCAGGAAGAAGTATTTAATAGTGTTCGTGAATTACAATTACGAACGAACCGAGAAGAGGAATTTCTATTAAAAGCAGACCAGGTATTTAAAATTATTGTGTTCTCCTGTTTTTCCAACCTTAATTTTTTATGTAATTCGGATTGTATTTTGATGGATGGGACTTTTAAATACTGTTCAACTTTTTTTTACCAAATGTTTACCATTCATGGTTTTAAAAACGGCTATTACGTACCTCTTGTTTTTTGTTTGCTGCCGGACAAATCAAGTCAAACATATTCAAGTTTGTTTTTAATTTTAAGACAAAAATGTAAAGAAGTAGGCTTAAATTTTCAACCTCAAGAAGTCGTAGTAGATTTTGAACTAAGCATTCATAACGCTATATATGAATGTTTTGGCAGAGATCAAATTCTTTTTGGTTGTAAATTTCATCTCTGTCAAGCTTGGTTTCGTAAGATTCAGGAGTTTCATTTGGTACAAGAGTACAGACAGAAAGGTTCTGTAATTGGCGAATACTTAAAAGTACATTTCGGTATTATGTATCTTAGTCCTGAGGAAGTTGTAGAATTTTTTTATAATGAACTACATTTTTTGCTTCCGAATGACCTCTACCTCTATCACTTTTTTTTATTAAAATTAGTACATCCCGTTACCTCTGACCTAAATCGTATATTCTTTAGCAAAGCTGCAACTCATTCGTTCAATACAAAATGTACCTTACGGTATACCCTCTTAAAATATATTTTGGTACGTCTATGAAATCTACTTAAATGAATGATTTATTACTCCTTGTCCTTTCTATATAGACTATAAACAATTATATAATGTTACCAGAGAATTTCTTTCAATATCTAATTATTAATTTTGAAAACAAATCATAATGTTTTGACTTTTACTGTTTAAGACATAAATTATTATAATTTATATAATGTAACTTTCAAAATTCTCTCTCTCAAAGGTTAGAAATCATGTTATATATTTCACATATGTGTATTTACAAAGTGTATTGAAAATTTCCTTCATGATTCTTCAGTTTGATTCTTGTTTATTTTCTTTATTGAATAATGAATGATACAGATTGTCTCTCTTTCGGACGATTCAAGAAATAATTCCAATTCTAAAATTTTGTATTTGCATATAGTGTGTAGTATTTCATTCCATATTATAGTATACAGAGTGTTGCAGGTTCCTTTCAATGTTAACATCCCCTAAATTTTGCGTTTATTAAATTTTTATATAAGGAAAAATTTTATGAACGCAAATTGTACTTTTAATATTTCCTTTTTTAAACTTCTCCATTAATTATATTGTATTTGTATAAATCTTTTATGTTGAAGACACCTCTCATTCCTCCACTTTCCATATATCTTAGAACATAACTATTTACTCCATTCTCATTTTCTATCACATATGGTCCCTCAAAAGGTGGTTTTAATTTTGCACATATCTGTTTATTTTTGTCTGATACCCTTAAAGCACGGACGATTACTAAATCTCCTTTATTGAATGTCGTTTTAACTTTACCCCTTTTTTCCATCCTTCGTAGATATTTATTTGCATTGTTTTGTAAATTTTTATTTACTCTTTCACTGTGTTTGGTTAATTGTTTAAATAATTTTGAATTTCTTCTATGTGATGTTCCCAATTGTTATGATTTTGATTCCACAAAGTTATTCTCAGAAACTTTATCACTTCTCTTATGTACCTTTCAAATGGATTTGAAGATGGATGCCGAATACTAATTGTCTTTAAATTTATTTGATTCTTACCACAGAATTTTCTAAATCTTTCATTTGTGAAATAGGTAGCATTATCTATTATACAACTTTCAGGTCTTATAATTTCTTGCATATATTCTGATAGGTTTTCCATAATGACCTCACTTTTTGTTGTTTTTGTACGGTACAGTTTTACGAATTTGGAAAATACATCAACCACTACCAAAATATGCCAATTTCCTTGTTTACTGGGTATTAAATTGCTTAGGAAATCTATAGCTATAATTTCCCCATATCTCGTTGTCAATATAGATTTTGCTATCTTCTTATTTCTTCTATGTTTGCTTTTTCCCAATTGGCATGTACTGGTGATCAATTTTGCGATACTTTGGTCCCCTTTACCAATGTAATTTTCTCTAAATAGTAACCATAATTTCCTAGCTCCTATATGTCCATTTCTTTTATGTAAATTCCCCAAAATTATCTTATCTAAATTTTCTGTTATTATAAATAAATCTGTTTCCCCATTTTTCTTTATCCATGTATTTTCTTTCAAATGTCCTCTTCGTTTCTGTTTTTTAGTTAATCCCATTTGATCTTCGATAATGCTGTTTAAAGAAAATATCCCATCTGAATATTTAATGATATTTACCCCAATTTTCACAATTCCTTTATTTTTATTATTATCACCTTTACTTTCAATGCTTAACGCGTCTGCCACTAAATTTGTTTTTCCTGGAATGAATTTAATTTCGAAGTCATATTCCTGTAATATTAAACCCCATCTATGAACTCTACTGTTGCCAAATCTGTTTTTTAAAATTGTTGTTAGTGAAGAATGATCGGTTTCTATAGTAAATTTTGCTCCTAATAAATAAAATCTAAATTTTGTCACACAGAAAATTACACTTGCCAATTCTAATTCTGATACCCCATAATTCCTCTCATAATTTTTCGTTACACTTGATACAAAACATATGGGTACTTCCATGTCATCCTGTATCTGTAATAGTACTCCTGCAAACCTCTCTTTGGATGCGTCCGTCCGTAATGTGAATGGTAGATCATAATTAGGATGATAAACCTCTAATTGTTTTTAAATGCTTCCTTCAAATCATTTATAGCCATTTCTGTCTCATCAGTCCACTTCCATTTGTTATCCTTCTTTAAAAGCTTTATTAAGGGTATTTGTTTCATGCTCAAATCAGGTATCAGACGTTTAAAATAGTTCATCATCCCTAAAAATCCTCTCAGAGATTTTAGGTTTGATGGTCTCTTATACTCAATTATAGCTTGTATCCTCTCTTCATCCATGGACATCCCATTTTGGTATATTTTATAACCTAGGAAGCATATCTCTTCCTGATAAAATTTGCATTTATTTTGATTTATTTTTGAACCTGCTCTATCTAATTCTTTTAAAATAATTTCAATATGTTTTAGGTGTTCTTCTTCATCATTCGAGAAGATCAATATATCATCGATATAATGAAGTGCAAAGTCTTCAAATTTATTCAATGTTTGGTGTAATGCTCTAACCAAGGCAGAACAAGCACTTTGTATACCATATGGAGCTACACAAAATCTGTACAACACACCATCAATAGAGAAACCTGTGTAATCTCTACTATCTTCATTCAAAGGAATCAGCCAAAAACTGTGCTTTAAGTCAATTTTAGAAAATATTTTTGTATTCGTAATGCGCCCAAAAATTGCTTCCACATTCATCGGAGCCTCGTATTGTGGTACGGTGTATTGGTTCATGATTCTTGCATCTAGGCATAATCTCAATTCACCATTTGCCTCCTTCACGACCACAATAGGGTTTACATATCTTGTGTTACATCTCTCTATAATACCGTCCTTTAACATATTTTGTATCTCTGAATCAACTTCTTTCCTATATTTATAAGGTATGGGATATGTTCTTATTCTGAAATTTTCTATTCCCCTAACTTCTATCTTATGTACATAATTATTTGCCATTCTCATCTCTTTTTTAATCAATCCTTCATACTTCATTATCAAATTCTTCACTTTCTCTTCATATTCCTTATTTCCAGACACTAATTCCAATTCTTTCTAATTCCACTCCTTTCTATATTCCATAACCTCTTATTATCCTCTTCAATTGCTAATTCTTCCATATTTCCACTCCTTTTTATATTCCATAACTTCTTATTATCCTCTTCAATTGCCAATACTTCCAAATTTCCACTCCTTTCTATATTCCATAACTTCTTATTATCCTCTTCAATTGCCAATTCTTCCATATTCTCTTCCTCAAATTCAATCCTATCACCATTTAATTCTATCTCCATCTTTTCAAAATCAATTATTGCCTTATATTTCGTTAATTCATCTATTCCAATAACTATGTCTGTTTCTAAATTATCCACTAGCAATAATTGCATCTCAACTTCTTTCCCATCCTTTAATTCAATAATTTGTATTATAGATCTGCTAACTTCACACATTTTCTTTCCATTTGCTCCTATTAATGTAGTTTTCGGTATTTTAATTAGCTTATTTTCATAACTTTCAATATTTTCTTCAATTAATTTTGTTTTTATTATGGACGCTTCCGAACCTGTATCTATTAATATTTAGACTTGTTTCCCATTTAATTTTCCTTTAATTTTTATTAATCCCATTATTTCTTTTAATTCCAAATCTTCCCCAAATTTAATATATTCCCTTGGATGTTCATATGTACAGATGATATTTCTTACATTTGGTATGTGCTCGATCCAAAATTTTGGTCGGGCTCTTGTTCAGTAATTATCTCCGGTTCTACCGACATCACTCTATCTTCTCTCCTTTGGATATTGTTTACTCTTCTGTGTCTCCATTTCCATTTCCCCATTCTTCCTCCCTATAGTCTTTTCTTTGTTCTCTGTTTTCTTCTCTTTGTCGGTTTTCATATTGTCCACTCCTATTATTTTGTTCTCTGTAATTTTATTCTCTATAATTGTTATTGTTGTTATTATTATATCTTAAATTTCTGTTATAATTGTTTTGATTGTTAAAATTTCTGTTATAGTTATTGTTATTTCCTGGATTACTGTTATAATTATTGTTCCTGTTGTAGTATCCATTGTTATAATTTCTATTGTTAATGTTATTCGTTCTATTATAACTTTGTTCATAATTATCTCTTCTGCTATTTTGATTATTTATATTATTCTCATAATTATTGTTATTTTTGTTATTGTATTGATTATTTCTATTAAAATTGTTACTATTATTATGATTATGGTTATTTCTGTTAAAATTGTTACTATTATTATTTTTATTACTATTATAGTTATTATTATCCACTTTGTTTCTTTATAATCTTTGTAAATAACTACTTAGTTGTTCAATGTTTTTAATATTCTGAATAGTAATCGTTTCAGTTATCTCATATTCAAAATGTCTAGATATAAACATTATTATTTCCTCCTCTGGTATGGGTGGGTCTAGGAATTTAGCATTCATGAATACTTTCATAGCATAATCATTCATGCTATTTCCTCTACCTGCCCCATATATTTCTGAGTAAAGTTTCTCTCTTACTCCTGCTTGGGCACTATTTCCCCAGAAGTATTTTATGAATTGTTCTTCAAAATCTTCAAAATTATTAAAATCCTCCTCCTTACTTGTGTACCATACCAACGCATGATTATCCAAGTTTTCTCTTATCATTTCCTTTATGTCTTCTTATTTTGTATATTTGTTATTTTATTCTTTAGAATTTTTATAAACACCTTTGGGTGTATTTTCCTGTTATCCCCTTCAAATTTGTGTTCCCCTCTATTTCCAATATAATTGTTTATTATCTTCGTCTCCATCACTCCATTTCTTACTTCTTGGAAATTCCTATCTCCTCTTTGGTCATGTTTTTCCCGTAAATAAAATAGCCTTTCTTCTATGTCTTCTAATTTTCTTGTCATTTCCAGTGTTTCTTTTGATTGTTCTTCCTTGTGAATTCTACTTCCAGTTTGCTCAATTTTTCCTTTCATAACTTCAATTTCCTTTTGTATTTTCCTAATCTTCTTTTCTGTTTTCACCTCCTCTAGCTTTTGCTTCTCTTTACATGCTTCTTCAACATTTTGTTGAAATTCAGTCAAAGTTCTGTCCCATTTTCCCTCTAGATTTCCCAATCTTTCTTGGGTGTCTTGAACTCCCATTTTAATTTCCCAACTTCTCTTTGAATTTTTCCTTTGAAATCCTTTTTCTTTTCCTCTATTTCCTTAATTCTGTTAATCTGTAGATTTTCTATTTCCGTGATCCTTCCAATCACCTCTCCTCTTATTTCTTGTTTGGTAAATTCTATTTTACTTTCCATGTATGTATTTGATTCCTCCAATTGCTTCTCAACATGCCCCGATTTTTCTCCCATCAATTTTATTATAAGGTCTTTAGTTTGTTTTATTTCTTCCTTATTCTGGTCCATCTTAATATTCATTTCTTGTTTTATTTCTTCCTTATTCTGGTCCATCTTAATATTCATTTTTTGTTTTATTTTTTCCTTATTCTGATCCATTTTTATATTAATTTCTTCCTTATTTTGATCCATTTTTGTATTTATATTATTCATATCTCCCCGCATGCAACTCATATTCTCATTTTGTTTATCCATTTTTCCATTTATATTTCCTTCCATTCTGTTCATATTTTGATCCATTCTTTTCATCATCATTTGAAACATACTCTTTACGTCCATTTTTTTTTTCTTTAGATTCTTGTTTGTCCTCTTATCCTGTTTCTTCTGACAATGGTGCATCTTCCTCTTCCTGTCCTTGTTCTGCAATATCTCCCTCTGAATGTTTTCTCCCCTGTTCCAAATATTGCACCTGAATATCTCCTCTACCATTACTCCTTTCTTCTCTTTCTTCATCAGACCTACTTTCAACTCCTACCTGCTTACCGTCCCTTAATTTCATTTTCCTTTCCATTTTATTTATTTAATTTTTTTTGTTACAGTCAAAAAATTATTATCTCAATGCTTTTTTATTATTATTCACAACATTTTATATTTACCCCCATGTTGCGTGCGTCAAATTATAGTGATTTGTTAGGTGTGTAATTTTAATATTTTAATATGAATAGACTTTCTCTATTTGCCACACGCTGGGCGCCAAATTATACTGGATTGGTATTCCTGTGATACCTTTATTATTGTAAAGTAGTTCAGTTTATATGAATTATTAGTTTTTGTTTGCCCGGTATATTAGAAAAATTTTAAAATATGTAATAAAATAATTATACCTTACATGAAAACTCTATGATCTCAAGGTAGGGTTCATATGGTAAAATGAAACTATTTTAATTTTAATTATGAGCGCCAAAAAATAAAATCCTTGTATTTAAATAAAGAAATTTTTTTAATCAAAAATACTTGCTTTAATTTCTTTTACTGTGTGAGACATAAATTGTTATAATTTATATAATGTAACTTTCAAAATTCTCTCTCTCAAAGGTTAGAAATCATGTTATATATTTCACATATGTGTATTTACAAAGTGTATTGAAAATTTCCTTCATGATTCTTCAGTTTGATTCTTGTTTATTTTCTTTATTGAATAATAAATGATACAGATTGTCTCTATTTCGGACGATTCAAGAAATAATTCAAATTCTAAAATTTTGTATTTGCATATAGTGTGTAGTATTTCATTCCATATTATAGTATACAGAGTGTTGCAGGTTCCTTTCTATGTTAATATATATATTCCCCATCCATCCATCATCAGGGAGCACTACAAAAGATCATAAAAACGTTACAACAACTATACCATGCGACCAACACTACAATCATCCGAGTCAAAACAACCCCGACCAATCGCAAAATCTATCTCTCCCTCTCGCTCTCTCTCTCTTTATCACACACACACACACACACACACACACACACACACACACACACACACACACACACACACACACACACACACACACACACACACACACACACACACACACACACACACACACACACACACACACACACACACACACACACACACACACACACACACACACACACACACACACACACACACACACACACACACACACACACACACACACACACACACACACACACACACACACACACACACACACACACACACACACACACACACACACACACACACACACACACACACACACACACACACACACACACACACACACACACACACACACACACACACACACACACACACACACACACACACACACACACACACGCACACACACACGCACACACACACGCACACACACACGCACACACACACGCACACACACACGCACACACACACGCACACACACACGCACACACACACGCACACACACACGCACACACACACGCACACACACACGCACACACACACGCACACACACACAGACACACACACAGACACACACACACACACACACACACACACACACACACACACACACACACACACACACACACACACACACACACACACACACACACACACACACACACACACACACACACACACACACACACACACACACACACACACACACACACACACACACACACACACACACACACACACACACACACACACACACACACACACACACACACACACACACACACACACACACACACACACACACACACACACACACACACACACACACACACACACACACACACACACACACACACACACACACACACACACACACACACACACACACACACACACACACACACACACACACACACACACATACACACACACACACACACACACACACACACACACACACACACACACACACACACACACACACACACCCTTATATGTATGGCAATATTTGTGGAGCACGTGCATAGAACGTATTTGTGGTAGCAAGAGAGATGGTGTCATATTATTGAGTATAAATAGTGGATATAGAAAATCTGGGTTGTTTTTTGATACCCTCCAAATTAAGGGACTTTTTGATGATAATGTATAGTGGTAACTTTTGAACTTTTGACCTCACCGAAGGTCATTTTTAACACAAATTTCCACAAATATACAACTTCGGAATAGTTACACAGTTACCACAAATACTTGGGTGAGCATTTTAACACTCGGTTACCACATATATTCAACTTCCAAATATGTTTGCACACGTATACCACAAATATGTGTGCACTGTCCTTTACACTCTTTTGCCACTAATATAAAACTTCATGATACTCACACACACATTATATTTTATGTTTTGTTCATGTTATATTTTATAACGTTTGTATTAATAATGTTAATAACCATATTAAGGATAATTTTGAATTAGAATCTTAGTTTTGAATAAAAAATTTCTTACACATTTTAAGTATTCTTTGGGGCAGTATATTTTGATGTCGGCTGAGCAATCTTTCTTTTTTACGCCCAGTCCCAGTTTTGAAATACGGGTTGTTGCCACCCCAATATAACAGAATAAACATAATCCTGAAATCATGTTTTTGAATAACATTATCAATACAGGAAACAATCTGGTACGACAAAACTTTGGTGATATGATGACGTGCAATGGATATTTTATAGCCAAGAACATATTTCTTGATGTCACGTTTATAACTTCACGATTAGGTGAGTTTTGTGTACTGTTACCAGTAATTTGTGATACGTTTTCCAAATAATGGGATATCGCTATCTTTTCTCTTCAATTTTTTTCTTTGTACTATCATTTCGTACTTCTTTTTCAAAAATGCCTTGATAGATTGATTCTCTCATATATAAATTAATCTCATTTGTACCTCCATGTTAATTATAAATGTTCATTTATCTCTGTTCGGAGTGTTGATGCGGATCTTTTGGTATTATTTTTAAATCAATATTACCGTCTGTTAGGTGTACACATTCCATTCAATATTTTGTAGGCGAGTTTCTGTAAAAGTACTTGATCGACTATATAATTATTAAATGCCCAGTCCGTATTTAAAAAATATTACAATATTTTTCGCCCCAAAATCAACACCATGTATAACGAGTCTCACTAACTTAAGAAAGAGGACTAAAAATGTATTCCAGTAATGTACTATGTGTTCCTGCGGAAACTATTTTAATAGTAAAAAATTTAAGCTCAAACTGTAAAATTGTGCGAATTCCGGGAGCCCAAAATAAAAACATTAATTTTTCAAATGAAATTAAGTTTTCACGGATACTTTCTTATCTATTTAGAATATTACCATATTATTCCACACCTAAAACCACACCCTGTCTAATGAATTTGACCAGTTTGGTATACATATTTGAAAAGAGCTGTAAAAACTGTTAAGCGTGATGTACTTTACGTTTTTGCGCAAACGATTTTACTAATAAAAGTAAATAGCGCATTTTTAAAAAATCTGATTAAATTAGATGTAAGTATCTATATTTTTATCTATTTATTCGATACTAAGGAATGAAAAAATTAATAATTACACTGACGTAGTTTCATTAGCACAAATTGCACATTCTACTCTATAAAACATCTTGTATCATGGTTATAAAGGGCATCAGACCCATGATGTATGGGTTTTTTGGAACTACCTAAGTACCTTTCATTTACAGTTAACATATGTCGGTTTACCTTTAACAACTTACGTTTTCAACACGATAAAAGTGAATATTTTATATGCCACTTTTCCTACTGTCATACATATCCTGAGTCACTGATAATGGAAAACCAACCAGCTTATACCAATCAAGCCAATAATTGAATCCAATAACTTAATTAACTGCTTCTCGCTTGATATTTTGTCCCGAAAAATAACTTTTTTGGGGACAAACATCCTGTAGAGTCAATAAAATTCAAACTCATTCCAACTCACAGCTTTTTTAAATATACATAAAAAGTACACGCAAAATTTTCATAAAGTACACCGTCACCCTGTTATTGCCATTGAAAACGATACTTTGCAGTTGTGAAAATACCTAAAACCGTTTCAATTGTTGGATTCATATGTAACAAATTAATTTTTTTTTTATTTTACTACCTTGTACTGTAAGCGAAGAGAAGCGTTTTGATAGATGTTGTGTTATGATTTTTTTCTGGTGCAAAGTTCATATTTAACCCTGTATGTATGTACATAGAAAGAAATAGTTTGATTTAATTGAAGAGAGTGATTTAAAATCACGAATTAATTTTTTTCTGCTTAGGAGACTGTGAAAATTTTTTAGTTCTAAACAACTCTCCCGAATAAACTTTTTTGATACAGTCAAAAATAAGGGCAGTTTACTCTTGGTTGAAATTCCTATTTTCCATGCTCCCCTATCTACAACTGAGAAATTTGAAAGTTATAAATGATTCCAATCAAAGTTGTTTGCAGTGCACCAACTTTGGTTGTAGTTAATGTTTTTTTGTCTTTCACTTCAAGGGACTTGAAGTAAATGGAATAATATAAATAGTTGTTTTAGATCACAAGTGACTGATGATGTCGTTTTAAAGATATGCTGCCCTAAGAGCAGATGAATTTGAAATCTGAAAATTTCGGATGAGTTTTTTTGGTCACTCACAGATCTAAAATATTTTGGATAATCTTCCTCTTCCGGTACGTGAAGTGATACCGAAATTTTAAATTGAGCATCCTATACATTTTATACATTTTAAATCACCCTTAGGGTGAGTTGTTAGATCCACATATATCAGACAGGTTCCAGTAATGTACTATGTGTTCCTGCGGAAACTATTTTAATAGTAAAAAATTTAAGCTCAAACTGTAAAATTGTGCGAATTCCGGGAGCCCAAAATAAAAACATTAATTTTTCAAATGAAATTAAGTTTTCACGGATACTTTCTTATCTATTTAGAATATTACCATATTATTCCACACCTAAAACCACACCCTGTCTAATGAATTTGACCAGTTTGGTATACATATTTGAAAAGAGCTGTAAAAACTGTTAAGCGTGATGTACTTTACGTTTTTGCGCAAACGATTTTACTAATAAAAGTAAATAGCGCATTTTAAAAAAATCTGATTAAATTAGATGTAAGTATCTATATTTTTATCTATTTATTCGATACTAAGGAATGAAAAAATTAATAATTACACTGACGTAGTTTCATTAGCACAAATTGCACATTCTACTCTATAAAACATCTTGTATCATGGTTATAAAGGGCATCAGACCCATGATGTATGGGTTTTTTGGAACTACCTAAGTACCTTTCATTTACAGTTAACATATGTCGGTTTACCTTTAACAACTTACGTTTTCAACACGATAAAAGTGAATATTTTATATGCCACTTTTCCTACTGTCATACATATCCTGAGTCACTGATAATGGAAAACCAACCAGCTTATACCAATCAAGCCAATAATTGAATCCAATAACTTAATTAACTGCTTCTCGCTTGATATTTTGTCCCGAAAAATAACTTTTTTGGGGACAAACATCCTGTAGAGTCAATAAAATTCAAACTCATTCCAACTCACAGCTTTTTTAAATATACATAAAAAGTACACGCAAAATTTTCATAAAGTACACCGTCACCCTGTTATTGCCATTGAAAACGATACTTTGCAGTTGTGAAAATACCTAAAACCGTTTCAATTGTTGGATTCATATGTAACAAATTAATTTTTTTTTTATTTTACTACCTTGTACTGTAAGCGAAGAGAAGCGTTTTGATAGATGTTGTGTTATGATTTTTTTCTGGTGCAAAGTTCATATTTAACCCTGTATGTATGTACATAGAAAGAAATAGTTTGATTTAATTGAAGAGAGTGATTTAAAATCACGAATTAATTTTTTTCTGCTTAGGAGACTGTGAAAATTTTTTAGTTCTAAACAACTCTCCCGAATAAACTTTTTTGATACAGTCAAAAATAAGGGCAGTTTACTCTTGGTTGAAATTCCTATTTTCCATGCTCCCCTATCTACAACTGAGAAATTTGAAAGTTATAAATGATTCCAATCAAAGTTGTTTGCAGTGCACCAACTTTGGTTGTAGTTAATGTTTTTTTGTCTTTCACTTCAAGGGACTTGAAGTAAATGGAATAATATAAATAGTTGTTTTAGATCACAAGTGACTGATGATGTCGTTTTAAAGATATGCTGCCCTAAGAGCAGATGAATTTGAAATCTGAAAATTTCGGATGAGTTTTTTTGGTCACTCACAGATCTAAAATATTTTGGATAATCTTCCTCTTCCGGTACGTGAAGTGATACCGAAATTTTAAATTGAGCATCCTATACATTTTATACATTTTAAATCACCCTTAGGGTGAGTTGTTAGATCCACATATATCAGACAGGTACCAAACATGCTACCGTTATATATGTCTGTTACCATTCTATTATGCCAAAGTTGGTGTGATCGATTCGCAGTATCGGAAAATCCTTAGTCACGGGGGTTTCTGATTTAACAACGTATTTTTGAATTGATACCATATTGTTACAAATGAAACATGCATTGATTTTGTTTAAACCTTTCCAATAAGTAATTAGCTACAAAAATGATAGAAACATCAACATATGTTCCAAAAATGGCACACGTAGAAAAATTTTCGTTTCGGGTGAGGTTTGTGTCCCGACTATGGTGACAGGAAGGTAACAGGCATTTACGTTCCTAACGTTAATAATGAGTTTGGTTCTAGCAAATCGACTTAAATATGTATAGAAAAAAAAATAACTAAAGCCACTCAAAAGTCACATTTTTTCAGTATGAGTGGCTGTAGTGAACAAACAGTTGAAAATAGGAGAAACTGCTTTTATACCCCTTTTATATTTTCATGTCAAGTTCAAATTCAAATGGAAATCAAATGTTGGTCCATGCCGCAGCATTTTATTTGAAAACTTAGGATAAGGAGATTTAGCCGTTTTTTCTATTTTCTATCACTTTGCAAGTACAGCCATCAAATTCAAAAATATGATTATATTGTGACTATCAAGTGGGCTAATTATAAATAATAGACATCAAGAATACAACTTTGAAAGCGACCACTCAAGAAGATTTTTGAAAATTAAAAATATACAGGGCCTTCTCTTTAAAATAAAGTAGGTAGGTAGGTATAACTTCTAGTTGAAAAAGAAATGAAGGTATCAAAAAACAACCCAGATTCCCTATATCCAATATTTATACTCTACAATAATACCATCTCACTCGATAACACAAATACGTTCTATGCACGGGCTCCACAAATATTTCCATACATATTTGTGTCTAGGTGAGGGTGTGTGTCTCTATATTAGTGGTAACCTGTGTATGAATGATCGATATTAGTGGTAACCTGTATGAATTATCGTATTATTGGTAACCTGTGCATGAATTATCGATATTAGTGGTAACCTGTGTATGAATTATCGATATTAGTGGTAACCTGAGTATGAATTATCGATATTAGTGGTATACTGGAATATTGTGGTATACATACACAAGTATACCACAGTAAAAACAAATGAAATTCGTATTCTACGAGAGATTCTGAATCAATATATACCAACTTTGTATTTTTCGAGTGTATGATACCATAACTGCATTTATAACATATTAGTCTAAACACTCGTTTAGTTGTAACTTTTCACTTGCTGCGTTGAGCTGTAACAAAGTTATTTATCTTGTTATTAAAACAACTCCAGAAATAGAACTGTAGTTAGCAAATTTATTTTCCATTTCCATTTCTAGTAATATTTTGGTGCTGTCTGGGGATGTTAAATCGTTCTTTATTTTTAATTGAGTTCGAAGTTCAATTTTATCGCGGTAATTGTTTAGAATTTCCTTTGTACAGTGTTATTAGGTAGCAATGCGCGAGCATAATTCCACCATCATGTCAGTAGTGGGAGTATGTTTGAATTTTGGACTCACTTGGAAAAGAAATGATTTTTGAAAAATCAGTAGTGTAGTTGTAAGCCCATCGGCTTATCTGACTGGAATCACCGAACCATAAAACTCACCGCTTGAAATGATTTATTCAAAAATTATCAAAAAGTAACTAGTTCCTTTATTTTGCAATTATAGGAATTATAGACACAGTTCTTTGTTTAATTTAGTTACTGAAAATGTATTTATAGGAAGGAGGAGGTGCCCGAAGAGTTTATTTCTATAGCCCGAGTTCTAAATAGAATCTGATCGGTACTTCTCCACGAAATTTGGTTTTAAAGAAGTAGGGAATAAGATTTCCAAAGTTTATTTTTAGAGCCTGAGTACTAGATATATTTTGGAATCTTCCGGAACATAGGAAATTGGGAACTGTATTCAAAAATCTGTTTTTAGGGCCTCAGTTCTGAGCTTGATTACCAGAATTCAGAAATGAGTTGTGAAAGCAATTTTTATAAGTTCGAGCGCTAGGTATCTCTCACAATTTTGTCCATTGTTTTATTTTATGTTTCGTATTAATTGATAACAATAGTTTTCGTCAAATCTCTGTAACTTCCAATTTCTACGAGAATATTTGCAAGGTTATAGCTGTCACCGTATTTCGTTTATACTGAATCCATATTGTAACTTCCAAAACTAAAAGGCAAATTTTAATCCATTCAAAGAAAAAGCCAGGTTGAGATAAGAAACCGTAATGTGTGTGTATCCGTTAAGATTACTGAACAAACGTATCTGATACTAAAATATGTGGGATTATATTCTATTTAATTTATAGCCAATGGATGGGTGGACTCTGAAATACCGAACAAACCATTTTTTTGTAAATAGTTTTTGTGCAATTCAACCAAATATTTTGTTGATACTAAATATACCTCTTTTATTCCCTTAAAACCAAAACAAGTTAAACAGATTAAATTGATAAATATCTTATTTCTGAAATAAGTGGAAAGATCTTACAAATTCGGGGTGAACCGCTCAAAGTTCAATACCTTGAAACTTTGAGGAAAATATGAAGTTATTACCATAGCCTGAGAAAGCCACCGGTAACCATATCACGAGGGCTGTAATGATTACAGCCCGTTACATATCCCCTCTTGCTTATGAAATTATTTTTCTAGCACGACCCCTGGATTACCATTTCGCCACTAAGCTACTCTGGGATCGTTGTTTTTTAACGACGAACATGTATTCTCCACGTCAACATAAGATTGATGCTCGAGGCATACGGCTCTGCGAAGGGTGTCACTGTAACCCTTTTCTGGCAAAATTAGCTTGCCGCAGAATGGTACGTTACAACATATGCAGGATATTTGTGGTGTATTTTTATTTATTCGTATGTTTTCAGTGGTGTATATAATTTTGGTACATTCCACAAGTAATCTCCAGTTCTCAATACTTCTTGTTTTCGATCTTTCTCGTTCATCTGGTGTGTAAGAGGATTACGTTGCAGGATATTTGTGGTGCCCTTTTTATTTATTCGTATGTCTTTTGTACTGTTACCTGTAATTTCAGATATGTTTTCCACATACGGGGATATTACTGTCTTTTTTAAATTTTTTTCTTTGTTCGATCATTTCTTGCTACTTTTTCAAAAAGGCCTAGGTACTTTTATTTTTTGAGATGTGAATTAATCTTATTTGTACCTTCATATCAATAAAAAATGATGTACGGAGTGTTCAGTGCGGGCCTTTCCATATTAGATTTAAATCGATTATAACTTCTTTGTATGATAATGTCCAATTCATCCAGACAAGAATTTTTGCTTTTTTCAGTCTTCGGTAGCAGTCTTTTGTATTTATGATAAACGGGGCGTGCGGAGAGTTTTTCGTAAATTAGATTGTGTTGATATATGAAAATTTTGTGGTATTAGGAGTTTTCGGGGGCGTCTTACCCATTCAAAGTATTCTGAATATCCTGTCATTTCCACTCCAACTAGAAAATATAACCTTCTTTATTTTAAATAAAAAACCCTCTCTCCTATGAAACTGAGAATCTGTTTGTAATTTCCAATTCTAAACCACTCTCCAGAATCAACTTTTTAGATACTATCAAAAATAATGGTATTCTACTTTTGGTTAAAATTCATATTATTAGCTTCTCGATGAAAAAGAGAGGTCTGCATTCCACTAATATGTAATTACCTATTTTTACACTCTGTAACCATAAATATTCAATTTCAATATAAATACAAACCTAGGAGCGTGATTATTTTGCGCCTACTGGCGTATGTCCCACCATATATTTACGAGACGCTCCATCATTCCATGACTGTATATTTCATGAACATTTCATAAGAGTCCTTTTTGGGTATAGTAAAAAAGCCATAATTTAATATTTTCATTCATTTTTTTAATCCTCTCGACGAAGTATAATACTTGATGACTTATGTACTACAGACTCAATTCAATAATTGGCAGGCGAGTTTGTCTAAAAATACCCAATCCATTACAGTATTTATAATTTTTAAATTCCCGGTACATATTTAAAAAAATAGTACCATACTGTTTCGCCCCAGTAACAACGCTCTCACTAATTTGGTATACATATTTAAAAAGAGGATAAAAAAATGATCCCAGTAATAATAAAAATAAATTTTTTGGGGACAAAAATCCTGTAGAACCTCTAGAATTTGAACTTATGTCAACTTGCAGCTTTTTCAATTATACATAAAAAAGTACGTTTGCAAAATTTTCATAAAGTACACGTCACCCTGTATATTGCCATTGAAAACAATACTTTGTAGTTATCAAACTACCTAAAACCGTTTAAATTATTGAATTCATATGTAACAAAATATTTTTTCGTAGTTTTCATAAATACATGTAAGATGATAAATGAATTTTCTCAAGATACATTTTTTGTATTTTAGTACCCTGTACTGTGGAGTGAGGCGTTTTGATAAGATTGTTTTCCTAGTGCAAATTTGATTTTTAGCTCTGTATGTATGTAGAAGTACATAGAAACTACCATTATGATTTAATTGAAGAGAATGAGTAAAAATAATGAATTAAATAAATTTTTTGTGTGTAGAAGAATGATAATCGAAGTATAATTTTTTATTCTAAACAACTCTCCCGAATAAACTTTTTTGATACTGTCAAAAATAAGAGTAATCTACTCTTGGTAGAAATTTTTTGTCCTCTCCTGTATACCATTTAGAAGTTTGAAAGTTAAATAATTCCAACGGTAGTTGTTTGCAGTGCACTAACTTTAGTTGTAGTGAAATATTTGTTGTCATTCACTTCATGGCCTTGAAGAAAATGGTATAATATAAAAAGCTTTTGTTTTATCTCATCAGAGACTGAGATTGTCAGTCTAAAGATATGCTGCTCTAAGAGCAGAAGAATTTTAAATCTGAAAAATTCCGATGGGTCTTTTTGTGGTCGCTTACCGATCTAAAATATTTTAGATAATCTTCCCCTTCCAAAGTTATATGTTTTAAATAGAGCATCCTATATATTTTATACATTTCAAATCATCCTTAGGGCGGGTTGATACAACCACAGATATCGGACGCCTTTATTATTTTATTAATTCCCATCGTATATACAAAATACTACTAACGAATACTGAAAAAAGCTCAAAATCCTAGTCTTCGTGAATTGGACATTATCATACAAAGAAGTTGTAATCAATTTAAATCCAATATCAAAAGGGCCGCATTCGACACTCCGTACAGAGATGAATGAATTGGCATTAATTATTATTATGAAAGTACAAATAAGATTAATTTATATACCAAAAACAAATGTGTCCAATCAGTTCTGAAGAAGTAGCAAGAAACGATCGTACAAAAGAATAAAATTTAAAAAAAAGATAGTAATAGCCCATTATTTGGAGAACATATCAGAAATTACAGAGAACAGTACAAAAAACGTATAGAAAAATAGAGCACCACAAATATGCTTCAGCATAATCCCTTTACACACCAGATAAACGTGAGAGCTCGAAAACGAGAAATATTAAGAATTAAAGATTAATTGTAGACTGTATCAAAATTATATACACCACTGAGAAACATACGAATACATAATGCACCACAAATATCCTGCAGCATAATCCTTTTACACACCAGATGAACGCGAGAGCTCGAAAATGAGAAGTACCAAAATTTTATACACCACTGAAATACCGTTGGAAGTTGCTAGTTATCTGCCGGATATCTACAAATATTCTAAATCAAGAAGTTGCCACAATTATACAACGACAGTACCGAAGTGTAAAACTATGTTTAGCTTCTCGATGCAGAAGAGAAGCCTGTATGCCACTTATATATAATTAACAATTTTTACACTCGGTAGCCATAAATATCCAATTTCAAAATTAATGTACACCTAGTAGATCATAAATATTTTATACCTACTGACGCATGTCACACCATATACTTACGAGACGGTCCATAATTTCATGACGGTCTATTTTATGAGCATTTAATTAGAGTACTTTTTGTGTATGATCAAAAAATCGTAGTTTAAAATCATTTCTCTATAGGTACCCCTATCGATTACAGTATTTATAATTCCCGGTACGTATTTTAATAACTATGTCCATATTGTTCCGCCACAAAAAAACGCCCTGTATTATAAGTCTCACTAATTTGGTAAACGTATTTAAAAAGAGGACAAAAAATTGATTCCAGGAATGTACTTTGGTATACATATTTGAAAAGAGCAAAATAACTGAATACAGTGATACTTTGCGGCTTTGCGCAAACGATTTTACTAGTAAAATTTTGCATAGGGGTCATGAAATAAGAACAGAGCATCCTTTCAATACTAATTAAATTGTATTTTAGTATATATATTTTTTATTCGTTGGATACCAAGGAATGGAAAAAAACATAGTTGCACTGAAATAGTTTATTAAGCATAAGTTTATTTTTTAAATGAAACCAACAGATTCTAGATAATTCTGCAATATCGAAACAATTGTCAAATTTCTTAAAACTTTTACTATTTGTTCAATATATTGTGGAATTATGTAGTTGTGAAAATACCTAAAGCCATTAGAATTATTAATTCATATGTAACAAAATATTTTTTCGTAGTTTTCATAGATACATGTTAAATAATAATTGATTTTTCTTAAGGTACATTTTTTTTATTTTGGTAACGTTTTGATAGATGGTGTGATGTTTGTTTTGTTCTCTGTGCAAAGTTGATATTTAACCCTGTATGTATGTACATCGAAACAACCATTGTAATTTAAGTAAAGAGAATGAGTATAAATAACGAATTAGATCTATTTTTAGAACAACATTTTTTTATGTGGGAACCTGTGACAATCTGAATGTGATTTTTAATTCTTAACATTTCTCCGAAATAAACTTTTTCGATATTGTCAAAAACAAGGGTACTTTACTCTTGGTTCAAATTCCTATTTTTGTCGACTCCTGCATACCATTTAGAAATTGGATTCCAACGGAAGTTGTTTGCAGTACACCAACTTTATTTGTAGTATTTTTTTGTTTTTCACTTTGTGTGCCTTGAGAAAAATGGAATAATATAAGAAGTTTTTGTTTTATTTCATCAGTGACTGGCAATATCAGTTTAAAGATATTGTGCTGCCCTATGACCTATGACCAGATAAATTTAAAAACTGAAAATTTCGGATGTGTTTTTTTGTGGTCCCTTACCGATCCAAAATATTTTGGATAATCTTCCTCTTCCGGTATGTGAAGTGATACCGAACCTATGTATTTTCAATAGAGCATTCTATATACTTTATACATTTTAAATCACCTTAGGGCGGGTTGCTACAATCACAGATGTCAGACATTTACCAAACATGCAATCGGTATATATGTCTATTAGCATTCTATTATTGTTGGTGTGCTCTATCCGAAGCTATCGATAATACCTTAGTCGAGGAGGTATCTGATATAACAACGTATTTTTGAATTGATACCATACTGTTACAAATGAAACATGCCCAGTTAGAATTAAAATTCATAAAGCCGATACTTTGCATTTGCATTTATTTTGTTTAAACCTTTCCAATAAGTGATAGGCTGCAAAAATGATAGAAACATCAACATATGTTCCCGAAATGGTAAACGGAGCAACATTTTCGTTTGTGGTGAGGTTTGAGTCACGACTAAATATTAACAGATTGGTAACATGCATTTACGATTCTTATAAATATTTAACAGTCAGTTTGGTTCTAGCATCTCGACCTTAATATCTACTATGTATAGTAAAAGATCTACAGCCACGCAAAAGTCACATTTTTTGGGTATGAGTGGCTGTAGTAAACAAACAGTAGAACATTGGAAAACCGGCTTCTATGCCCCTTTTCTATTTTCAAGTCAAGTTTAAATTAAAATAGAAATCAATTTTTTGACCTTGTCGTCGCATTGAATTTGATACGGACATATCAGCCGTTTTTTTCTATTTCTGTCATTTGGCTACTACATCCATCAAATTAAAAAAAAACAATAATAATAATATGATTTTCAGGCTAATTTTCAACAATAGACATCAATAATACAACTTCAAAATCGACTCCTCGAGAGGATTTCAAATATTAGAAATATACAGAGTTTTCTTTTTAAATTTAGAGTAGACACGTAAAGTTCTAGTGGAAGTGAAAATTACAGGAAATCCAAAATACTATAAATCAGTAACACCCCCGAGGAATATCCTAATAACCCAAAATTTTCAAATTTCAACACCATCTAGTTTATGCAAAACTCTTCGCACACCCTGTTTATCTTATATATAAAAGACTGCTACCGTAGACTGGAAAAGCTAAAAATCCTAGTATTGGTGAATTGGACACTATCACGTGAAGAAGTTATATTCGATATAAATTCAACATCAAAGGGTCCCCATTCAACACTCCGTACATAGATAAATAAACTGGCATTAATTATTAAAATGAAGGTACAAATAAGAACTTATATATCAAAAAATAAATGTACCTAATCATTTCTGAAAAATTAGCACGCAATGATAGTACAAAGAAAACATTAAAAAAAAATAGTAATAGCCCATTATTTGAAAAAGGTATCAGAAATTACTGGTAACAGTACAAGAAACATATGAATAAATAAATAGACCACAACAAACATCCTGCAGCACAATCCTTTTACACACCAGATGAACGCGAGAGCTCGAAAATTAAAAGTATTGAGAATTCGATATTACATGTAGACTGTACCAAAAGTATGTACACTACTGAAAAACATACGAATAAATAACAAACGGCACACAAATATCCTGCAGCAAAATCCTTCTACACACCACATGAACTTGAAAGCTCGAAGACGAAAATTATTAGGAATTCGATATTACTTGTAGACTGTAGCAAAATTATATACGCCAATGAAAAACATACGAATAATTAATAAGGCACCACAAATATCCTGCAGCATAATCCTTTTACACATCAAATGAACGCGAACGCTCGAAAACGAGAAGTATTAACTGGAAACTTCTTGTAAACTGTACCAAAATTATAAACCCCTCTAAAAAACATACTAACAAATGAAAAGTTACCACAAATATCCTGCAGCATAGTCTTTTTACACACCAGATAAGCGCGACAGCCCGAAAATGAGAATTCTTAAGAATTGGAGATTACTTGTAGACTGTATCAAAATTTCATATACCACTGAAATAACCTTGAAAGTTGCCAGATAACTGCTGGGTATCCACAAATATTGTAAATCAAGAAGTTGCCACAATTATACAACTTCCGTATATTCTATTAAAATGTAGAGGGCGCTCAACGCAGCAAGTGAAAAGTTACCACTAAACGAGTGTTTAGACCAATATGCTATAAATGTATTTATGGCATCATACACTCGAAAAATACAAAGTAGGTATAGATCGATTCAGAATCTCACGTAGAATACGAAAATCGTTGTTTTTACTGTGGTATACGCGTGTATGTATACCACAATATTCCAGTATACCACTAATATCGATAGTTCATACACAGTTTACCACTAATATAGGGATACATACGCACATACACACACACACACACACACACACACACACACAAAGCAGCGAACTAGTCAAGAACGTTCCAACCTAACAAAAAGCACTGATGGCGACACAAACATGAATTGTCAAAAAAGGTCAAATTGTGACAAAATTTTACCCGACTATTATACTAAATAATCCTGTACGGAATCTATCATTTTCAGTAACTAGACTACTGATACATTACATTGAAATTTTCAGTCAAAGAGTTTTGCAAATTTTGAAATTAGATATTAGGTGTTTTTAATTTGTAGGTTGTTTTTAATTTTTATTTCTGTAGGAAAATACGATATTGTTATTAGATATAAAAAAGGAGAAAACAAAAATTAAAATTTTGTGATTTAATAATTGTATATAAATTTTGAATCTTAACTTACTGTGGTATTCGTTTATAACATATTTTGAAACAGTTTGATAGAAATTGAATTTATTTAACTCAATGAAAAATTTATTTTTGGCAGTGACATTTGGATTATTATTGATGACAGATAATTCATTTAAATATCGTTAATGCCATAAGGCATTTAAAAAGCCTTTATAATCTAGAACAAACAGTCACACGAGACTATTATGTAAATAATCAGGAATAAGAATTGGAGTTAATATTTAATTTGGACAATACTTTAAACTTTTAAAAATTTACTAATATTTCAATAACGATTTGAACCCACCCTGAGATAAGAGTGATAATAATTTATAATAAATAAATTTACCTTTTGATATAATAAAAAAAATTTTGATAGTCGGGAATTACTTGACAACAACTGTCAGATTTATATATATATATATATATATATATATATATATATATATATATATATATATATATATATATCGCCAGAGCGAGGCAAATTTTCCAGCACCACTCGACTGCTTTTGAATGCACTGTACCATTCATGCGTGAGAATTTTTGGTAAGTGCTTTTCCATACGAGATTCTGTATTCGATGTTTTTTCCATACACAAAATCACACAAAACACATTTGAGATGAACTGGCAAAACAAGCAAAATAACACATGATGTCCAAGATGTGCTGAAACATAGAGTTGTGCCATATTGGCAACAAGAAACACTTTGACAATTTATTTGAGTGGATGTTCAAATGATCAGTTCCTTCTTGACGGTATGATCTTAGTCTGAATGAAGCAATTTTGAGATTGAATGATGTCACGAATTTTCGAAACGACGATCTTATCTGACTTTAGACTAATAATGATTAGCCGACAATTGTAACGACATTGTGGACATAAACTTTAGGGATCTTATTGCAATAATATGGATCCTCTTAATTATGATTATACAGGAAGACATCCTGATGAAACATTTATATTACAGTTCATCAATTATTCATTATCCAAATATTCTGCGTATTTTTGTATCAGTAGTCTTCACTATATTTTTTTATATTATACTCTAATCATCTTCAAATTAGGATATGACATTCATAAATTTGATATTAATCATAATTGGAAGTTTTTTCATATTTTTAGGACTGTTTTGAATCAATGAAGTTGAAGGAAATATACGTTAAAGAGTTGTTGTCGGCTTACCTGAATCTTTTATATATTTCTCTAACTTATCGTTCTCTTCTTGAGAGGTGATACTAGATAAATGCATACCATGAAATCTACAATATTGGGTCGCACGAAAGTAATTTGCCTGAAAGAAAAAGGAGAATCAACATTGTTATTGACATTGCAAGCTACAATAATTCGATTAATTTGAAGTATAGTCAGCTATAATAAGAAATAATTCAATTATTTAGACAATTCGCTATATAATCATTGCGATATATTGCATAGAATTGTGCAGAAACTGAAACAATTGATCGCTGAAACTGAAGAGAATAGAAAAAAATCCTGTTTATATATTTTGACATAGTAGAAGAAATTTATAGAAATTAAATAGTAAAAAACATGGTATCATGGTTCATTTAACCAAATGAAAAAAATTCATTTTTTTCCGCCGACACAGAAACTAAAAAGTGTGACCAGTACTTCGGTTACCTTTATTATGTTAGTCACGCCTGCTTTCGTTAAGTAATGTTATTATGTTTAACCTTCTTGCATCGACGATTAAAATGTAAACGAACAAACACTAACGATGTTTACGCAGTAGCACTAATAATGAGATTAATATCTTAATATTTCATCAATGAAAAAGGAGAATTCTTGCAGTATCTATAAAACACTATACATACAAAATAATTGATATGAATGAAGTTCTTCGCTACGTTAGTATTTTTTCGGATTGAAGGTAGTAATCAGCTGGTATTAGCACATATGCTGTGGTGTTAGTTTCTGAAATTTAGACACTTTAAGCTGTGTCCTCACCTAATCGACACTGTCGATCGACTGGACATTGTTGATCAACAAATCGACAAAACTGCAGCTGTCCACACCACAGTCGACAGAAATGTTTGTCGATTAGGCGAAATCCGCATGTCTGACGAAGATGGCGTACTTGCTCATGCCAAATATATTATTAATGCGACTAAAAAAAAAAGAAATTTCTCGCAAAAGAAGATTTTGCGTTCGACCAATTCTTCAAAGTAGAGCTAGATACGACGCTAGTAATTTGATAGGAGATTTAACAAAAGATGACATCAACATACGCATTTCTTTTTTACTCTGATGTGTATATAACAGCGGATGTAACAAAAAGCGTGTAAAATAAACAGAAACAATTAAATAGAGGAAAAGTAAAAGAAATAAGAAACGAGGAAAAACAGTAAAAAACGACTACAACAAAATTACTGTGGATAGTTCCTACTGGAGAGTACATTGAAAAAAATAAAGGAACCGAAGTCAAAAAACTAAAAGAAGGGCTCGCAAATAAGGTAAATATGGAAGACAAGACAACGAACAAGGTAAAAGACTTAGAAAATAAAGGAATAATTGGAAAAAATAAGAAAAGTATACGAAATCAAGAAATTGTAAAAATAGGTACGTGGAATGTACGAAGTATATATGAAGAAGTATCCTTGAAAACACTAGAATAAATAACGATAAACTACTAGGAAAGGAAGCAGCTGGGAAGTGAAATAGTAGATCTAGGTAGGCACATTTATTTAAAAGCGGGGGGAAACAGATATTTCGGAGTAGGAGTTTTAATCTAGAACCATGAGAAAGAGGGTACCAGATTTCAAAGCGAATATCAGAAAGAACATGCTACATGCGGCTACGAGGTAAATATACGAGTAAAAATATAAACATTATAAATGGACAAACTCCAACAGAAGAAAATGACCTAGAAACAAAAAATTAATTCAATGAAAAGTTAAATGAAGTAATAGACGACATCCCGAGGTACCACGTTAAAATAACAAAAGGAGACATAAATGCGACAATAGGAACAGAGGAGGTGTATTACAGGAGGCAAAAGTCTACAGTAAAGTGGCAACGAAAATTGCAAAAAATTAGTTGCGTTTGCAGTAGAAAACTAAATGAAAATAGCAAGCATGGCCGTTGGCCCCAAAGACATAAAATAGCATGGATAGTCCCAGATGGTAGAACAATAAATCAAATCTACCACCTATTAATAGAAACGAAGCATCTTGGATCTATTAAAGACTGTAGAAGCTATAGAGCAGCAGGCACCAATAGTGACCACATATTAGTAGTGGCGAAACTGAAACAACAGCTTCCGACACAGAAAAAAATCAAGATAGATATACGAAGATATGACATTAAGAAATTGGAAGAAAAAGAGGGAGCTCATAATCTCGAAATTGAAAGAGGCTTACTGGCAAAAACGATACAAACACATCAATAGGAGAGGAATGGGTAGAGTTTCAAAGCGATGATTGAAGCAGCAAACCTGTGCTTAGAAAAGCCAAAGCAGGAATGAAAAGAAGGATGACGAGTTAAAGACGGTCCTAAATAAAAGAAATAAAACAAAAATGATAAGAGACAAATATAGAACCCAACAAACAAAAAGAGAGTACGAAGGGAAGAAAAAAATTGCAAAACGTATTTGCTGTCAAGGAAAGAGGGAACAATTAAAAGATCACTATGATAATAAGGAGAGTAAAAATTTCTATAGAGAAGTAAAGAAATCAAGACAAAACATGACAATAATGTCGAATTATAGTATAGACGAAGGCCAGTTACTGGGAGACACAAATGACAAACTAGACAGTACGAATCTATCAATAAATAATTTTGTTTCATTTTAATTCTTCTCGTTATTGCCTATTGCTTGCTGCTTTTCGTGACAATGTATATCGCCGGAGTCAATTATTCGTTGGAAGTAAGTGGTTCCGCTACAACTCCGAGCTCGCTTAGACCGCATGTGTTCCGATATGCTCCCAGCACTGGTTAGCAAGAGGAATCGCCCCTTATCACAGGTTAGTGGGCAAATTTTAAGGCAATAAGTAATTACAGTTCATTTGCCCTTGCAATTTATATATTATCAGTATCAGTTGCGAACAAAATGTGGAATTACATCTCCTTTTCATTGATTTTAAACAGGCTTACGACTCGCTACACAAAGAAAAAATTTATGAAGCATTAAAAAAATTAGGGATGGCAAGAAAATTTATAAATCTAGTTAAAATTACCCTGACCGAAACAAGCAATAAAATTTTAATGGAAAACTGCCTATCGGATGAATTTATAGTGGAAAAAAGACTAAGAATGAACCTATTTAATTTAATATTAGAAGCAGTAATAAAATAAAGTAAAATACAAGGAGCTTTCACCGTAAAGCACAGTGCATTGCGTACGCGGATGACAGTGTTATTAAAAATATTAAAGAGAGAACTGGATAAGGCTTTTAGTAAATTTGTAGTTGAACCAAAAACATTGGCTTACAAATAAATGAAAAGAAAATAGATGGAAATACGTACTAAAGACATAAATGAAATCAAATGCACCAAATGGATATCAGGAAGAAAAGAATATAATTTAAGTTAACTAGTTCGATTATCTACGAGTAGCCGTAACATCCACAAATCATGAAGAAAATGAGACATATAAGAGAAATCTGAAAGGTAATAGGGGCCTCTATCAAAAGTATTGAGAGCAAAAAACCTTTCAAGTGCAGTCAAAATTATATCGTATGAAACAATAAGTGTAAGACCAGCTACATGTATCAGAAACATGGACAATGGCAAAAAAGAGGAAAATAAACGGGAATTATGGGAAAGAAAAATCCTCCAGGAAAATATGTGGCGGTGTCAGAGCGGCAGAAGGTATCTGGAGAAAACGCACCAACAAAGAATTAATGAACATATAGAAGAAACCGAAAATAACACAAACAGTTAGAGCACAAAGAGCAAGATTGATAGGACACATTGCCAGAATGTCACAGCAGAGAATTGTTAAACTGATGCTGGATAGAGGAGAAGGTGGTAAAAGAAGAAGAGAACGCCCAAACAAAAAATGGCTACATGAAGTCATGCTGGATATAGATGAGGTAGGAACGATCGAGTGGAAAGAAGTACAAGGGGCCATAGAAAAGAATAGTAATGTAGTATGTATAAACTATTATGGCTATACTTAAAAGCGGCAATGTTTGTTTGCTAAATGACAACATAATTTTCCATTTTTATGATTGTCGCAAATGACATGTTATGAATGGTTTGGTGGGACCATTAAGAGTTGTGTTCTTTTACTAAATGAGCTTATGCATGATTCTATGTAGGCAATTCATTTTGGGATAGCCATAATTCAGAAACTAACCAAGGTACGAAGCAGTTCATGCATATTCGCATCGAACTTGAAGTTTTAAGGAATTTTGGAGAAGTACAGAAATAACTTTCCTAGCATGTAGAAATGGTTGAAGAGAAAAGAATGAGAATTTTTTGAAGAGGTTAGTAACGCTTGTGGAAATAATAGTTGTGTCCAAAAATAATTTTGGCATTAGAATTGAAAGTAATTTTGAGATATCTCTGTAAATATCAATATAAACAGATGTCTATATCGAATATCTCTTCAGTATTCCATACTCTTCGCTAATTTGTAATTAATATTTTTTAAAATGCATTATTTGTCACTGACAAACAACAATAGCAATACTAATCAGAAAATGAGTAAAATAAAAAGATAAACATTTACATATCTCTCACGGCAATCAATCTAACGTGGCGGCTATTCAATTTAAAAATAACCATAGAACTAGCGAATAAGATGGCTAATGAGCCGATATAAATTGGATTTATGAAGGTTTTAGTTTGGTATTATAACTCAAAATTAATAGTTCTGTCACTTACAATCAAAGAATTTGGCTATATCATACTTTTAGATTGCGAAGTACCCAAAAATAGCAAATATTCGTATTTTTGTCCTACCTTAAAAAATATTCCCAAATAATATCTTTTCTCTCCTAACTTCAACAGTGGCATCGTCCACCTATTCGGCGTCGGTGCTGTTTCATCTATGCAGTTGGGACAATCTGTAAAAAAATAGAATAATTTTTCAACACATCATTAGCTATGAGGCTCAAAAGACATAAATACATGAGAAGTAAAAGCTTCACAAAGCTTTCTTCCATTATAATTAATAAAGGGACAAAGACGGATATGACAGATGACTACAAATTGAAAGTAAAACTTCGGCTTCATCTTTGTGATGCCGTGGGTAATCAGGGGGTAGAACATAAAGGGCTGTTTGGTTAGATCGACTTTATTGAACAGAATAATGTATTTACAAATTAAACTAAATGAAACTTCTTAATCAAAATTCAGCACGTAATTACATATACCTACTACCATACATATATACATATGTGCCTACCATAATGTTCGGTACATATGGGAAAAATTCTAGTTGTAGTATAATAATAATTTAATATATGCGATTGATCCTGCATAGTCCATAACCTAAAATTACATTTTGACATCAGTCAAGTGAACACTGTCATTGCCGCAAATTAGAAAAATTCGTTGTGAAAATGGGAAAACTGGGGTTAGTTAGTTACTTAGAAAAAGTGATTAGCATGATAGTTTAGGACTACGTACGAGATTTGAAGTAAAAACAACAAAAAATAAGAAATTTCCCCATTGCGGTTCTCACATGATATTACCCCAATTTCATTGTTGAAAGAGTTCAAGTAACGCCATATGTAACGTATAAACGTAAAACTATTCAAAATTAATAATTGATATCATTCCTAGAGAATTGAATGGAAATATTAGATAAGCATTTGAAACTTTACTGTAGCGATACCTTTTGTATTGTCAGTTTGAGAAGTTTAAAATAATTTTTTACATAGTACCACAATTGAAAAAAGCCGTTTTTGTTATTTTCATTAAATTATTAGAACTCATTAACTACTTATAATAATAATAATAAATTGAATTAATTGACCAACTTATTAATATTTTCTGAAACAATAATAAACAAATCACCCACTAACTTAAAATAATAATGAATTCAAAATCCTACATATCCTCAATCTCGTTCCATACATTTCACCGTCCTGGATATAACTTCTCTTTTCTCTTTTTGTGAGTATTGTAATGTTTTTGTTATTTATTTAAACAATAAACGGGTGGGATAAATTTTAAACACTCGGTATTGCTACTTACTAATTTATTTAAACACTAACTCACTAACACTAATTTATATGTACTTAACTAGTCACTTAAATTTAATTTATATGCACACTAACTTATTAATTTATAACACTTTTATATTCACTTAATTACTGTTTAACTCACTATGGCAAATTATAAAACTGAACTCATCCGCTGATCGGTCCTGCATTTATATCAAAAAACTTTCATCACTAGAACATTCGGGACGGGACATGCCTTCCGCGATATTTCTTAAAATGCCTTTCGAGAACATGTTTAAAAACGACGGTCACAATAGATCCCAATAGACCTTCTCAGAATTTGGCGCGCTCGCCTTTTTCTTAACTCCGTTAACATAAGGTTACAGGGCCGTACTTAGTATCTGCTTCGGCGTGCGAGTTCGTAACAGTATTACTTCAAAAAATTTCATGCACTCTAGGAATGACCTCAATCAATATTTCTGAATCGTTCACCCTTACACATTAAACACTGCGTTACTGGAACTACTTCAACAATGAAATCGGTGCAACATAATTTTAGAAGCGGGCGATTGCGAAAAATACGTATTTTCCTATTTTTTGTTTTTTCGCCCCAAATTTCATATCTGCCCCTAAAATATCATTCTAATCACTTTTTCCAAATAGCTTTTTTCGATATTTTGCCCTAACCCTACTTTTTGCATTTTCACATCAAATTTTTCAAATTTGCCGCCATCACCGTGGTCACGTGACGTCAAAATGTATTTTTAGGTCATCGACCATGCATCGTATCGCATATATTAAATTTTCCTATTATATTATAACTAAAAATGTTTCCCATATGTAGCGAACATAATGGTGAGCATTATATATATATATATATATATATATATATATATATACAGTGCTATTCAAAAGTCCCCTTCCGCCCTCGTATCTTTTGAACGGCTACAATTACAATAATAAAATTTGGAGGATGAAAATAAAGTGTTGTAAACTTCTCTACGAATGGTAACAGGTGACGTAATAGTAATAGATGACGTCACAGTGCCACTCTGGCCAATAATTTTAAATAGGACTTTATGGCAAGTGATATCTCGTTTGAAAGGCATTGACATTGGCTACATAGCCATATTAATTTTGTTTGGGTTTAAATTAATTTTGACGGATAAATTAAATAAATACCAAAATTATTATTTCACATTTAAATATTGAAGATTTTTCAGTCCGCCAAAAAAATTGACATTTTTAATTTAATAGTATTTATTATTATTTGATAGTTTTTCTAAATAGCTTAAATATTTAACTTTATTATTGTTTAACGAGACATAGGCAAAATGGTACGTACTCAAGCCGACAAAGTAGCAGCTATCTTATTAATTGGTGAATCTAGACTGAATCTCCATGAAGCGGAACGTTTATTTACTACTACTATTTCGTGAAATTTCTTGAGATGTGTACGTGGTCTATAAGATTACAATCATTTCTTTCTGGTATGATCCACGTTATCTTGTGATCTCTTCTATGTTTAAATGCTGTACTTGTATATGTGTTTGTTAAACTGGCTAGATTGCAAAGCCTTGTTCCATTTTCGTGTGTTTTATGATGGATAGTTTCTTCACCTGCTACATTCCTCTCCTATTTTGGCATTAAAAACTCCTATTATCATAAGTACGTCATTTATTGGGATTTCTTCAGTGAATTGTTCGATTTTCTCATAAAATGCAACCTTTCCTCCGTCTCTGGCATCTTCTGTTGGTGCGTATGCATTTATTATTAATATATTTGATTGTTTTCTAACTTGATGTATGAGATGCAATATATTGCTTTAATGTCTATTACCTTGACGCTCAGCTTTCTACTCACCATAATTGCTGGTCCGTTCTCCGTTCCTTCCTTGTTTGTTTTCTCCAGAATAATATAGCGTAAAGTTCTCTTTTTCTATTCTGCCTTCATTTTCCATCTAGTATTCAGGATAGCCAGAATGTCTATATTGTATTTATTATTGTATTTTCCTATTTCGTGCATTTTCCCGGTCCTTACCATAGTTCTTAAATTCTGTGTATATTCAGTGTCATCTATTTTATTCCTTTTACCTCATTCCTCTTGCTAATATTTACATTTTCTATGATTGATTTGTTAACTTTACTTCCACCTTGATTAATATTGCCGTTATTAACATTTATACTTCCTAGTCGAATCTTATGATTGTTACATTTTTCCTTATCTATATCCTTACTACCAACACTGAAATTACTTAAGATTATTAAAGTTTCTTCCTTCGCCATTTCCTTTTTCTGACTCACCTTTATATCTTTCCTTTTTTCTCCATTCTTGTTAGTTTATTGTCTTCTGCAATTCTGGTCCTCTTTGGGTTCTGTTCCATCTCCATATCTGACCACCAATGTTAAACATTATATATATATATATATATATATATATATATATATATATATTTCACACAAAAGGTGCCACAGAACCATATTCTAATCTCTCTCGATGTAACATCTTTATATACTAACATTGACACAAAGCTTGCTTTACGTATCTTGGAAGAGAAATGGGATGAAATCAAATATCACACATCATTGAATTTGGAAGAATTTCTTAACGGCGCACAATTATGTCTCTCATCAACTTATTTTCAATTTGAAGATACATTTTATTCTCAAATTTTTGGAATTGCAATGGGATCTCCTCTTGCAGCAACTATAGCTAACCTGGTCATGGAATATGTTGAGAAACAAGTTTTAAATTCCTTAAGTTTTAAGCCAGTTTTCTTTAAAAGGTATGTTGATGACATTTTGACTTGTGTACCTAATGATAAAATTGATGAAATGTTGAATAACTTTAATAATTTTAATGAGAGACTAAAGTTCACAATCGAAACAGACCATAACAAAACAATCAATTTTTTAGACACCACCATCTCATACGACAAAAACGGGAATATTACAATAAACTGGTATACAAAACCAGATGCATCTCATAGATTCACAAACTTTTTTTCAAATGCGCCACTATGTCATAAGAAGAGTGTTATAAATAATCCAACTGATAGAGCTATTAAACTCCCACATCATAAATTTAGAGAAGCTAACTTAAAAAAAAATTAAAACCATTCTAGCAGAAAACAACTACCCACTACATTTCACTAACAAAATTATCAATAAACGAATTCACTCCATATACAACAACTCCCAAACCAATAAAAAATCCAATACTTATATTTCGCTTCCCTACGTAAATGGTCTGTCTGAAAAAATAAACAAAATAACGCAAAAGGAAAAAATATCTATTTCCCACAAACTTAATGATACCAACAAGATATTTTTCTCAAAAATGAAACCAAAAATAAATAAAAACAAACAAACACATACAGTGTATCAAATTCCTTGCCAAGACTGTCCCAGTATATACATTGGTCAGACTAAACAATATTTCCAAAAAAGACTACAAGCTCACAATTACTCTAAAACAGATATTACAGCACTCTCACATCATAAACAACAAACAGGACACTCTTTTAACTATGACCAAACTAAAATTCTTGCAAAAGAAAAAAACGATAAGGTTAGAACGGTTTTAGAACTGATCCATATTAAACAAAATTCCAACAGTATCAATTCCAGAAATGACATCAAAAATCTAAGTATTATTTATGACGGCATATTGAAAAAATAATAACACAGATAAGTATTTGAGTACCACCTCTGAAACTTTTTGTACCTTACTATTGAATTTGTACTAAAAATTGTGAAATATCGCTTGTACTATCAAATAAAAATTTCAAAGTGCACTATGTACGTGTTAAAAAACCAATAATGCATGTTTTGCAAATACTATTTAAAACTAATTAAGCTGTGATGATAAGAGAAGGAGGATGTTTGACATGGAAACTCATATTTTTAAAAAAGCAATTTTAAATTAGTTTTAAGATCTTGTGATGTCCCAACAAACAGGTAATTTATTTCATTGTCAATTGAACAAATTTGATTATTTTGAGAGTTAACATTTTTTACTGTTTTCACTTTTTAATTATAGTGTAGTTTCTGTTTGTAAAGATATATTTTAATTTTATTGTAGGTGATTTGATAATGACAGGATTATGTCGAAACGTACGTAATCAATAGAAAAATGTATTAAAAGAAACGCCCAAAGTTTGTTTAATGACCTTAATCCAAGAAATTTCCATACAATATATATATATATATATATATATATATATATATATATATATATATATATATAGGAGATAGTCTTTGCCGACTAATTAGGTATAAAACCACGAATATTGGGGTAACGGCAAGTTAATTAAAGAAAACTCTTGTTACTGTTTTTCTTCCAAGCTTTCGGAACATACAACCAAATACCAAAAAAAGACTTTTCTTAGAAATGGCTCATATATTTCAAGAACCTAATACTATCAACAAAAAAAGTGACCATAATAATCTGAGTGATATTTATTATTATCTACTAACAATTGATAATAAAAATAACTAAATTTCAAATTCTTATTTGATGATTTTTAGAAATAATTTTATTTTAGGTAAATAATTTTAAAAATGTTTTCAATACTTTTAAATTATTAAGATGACATGATGACATCTATAATAATTTGAGGTTGAATTTTATATAATAAAAGAAGAATATTTGAATAACTATTAACCTATATTACAAATATAACCAATTTTCTTCTTTTGTTTTCAAAAACATTTTAGCATATAAAGAAAATGTTTACATTCATGAATCTGTCAAAATGTCAAAATGATTTATGGTTGAAAAAAAATTTTTTTTAAATTCAAATATAATTATATTTACCAATTTATAACAATCTCAATTTACTTATCCTTGATAATGGAAATAAACGTTTCCGAAAGCTTGGAAGAAAAACAGTAACAAGAGTTTTCTTTAATTAACTTGCCGTTACCCCAATATTCGTGGTTTATATATATATATATATATATATATATATATATATATATATATATATATGTATGTATGTATAAATATTGCCGATTATATTCTTCACCACGGTGATTTTCAAATAACGTTTGTTTGGTTTATGATCAGAAATTTGTTCAGAATGATCCTTCAGAAATGTTGTGTAAGTTTTTTTTTCGAAGTTGGTCTGTCTGTTAGTTTTATTTAACATTATCAGCACTTCCCACAAGATATTCAAGATATTCCAATGCAAAATTTTAGACACTTTCATCATTCGAGATGGTTATCTAATGTAATAATGGGAAAACTAGCTTGACAAAAACTAATAAAAAGCACCTTTGCAAACAAACTAAATGGCAGTTGAGGCAACTTAGCAAAACAGAATATTTTTTTGACGATCCTAAGTGGGCGTTTCAAATTATCAATTCCTTGTAGGTACCGTTTTTGACGGTTGATATTTTTTTATCTAAATAAATGAACACACTCAACAGTTTATTACTTAAAACTGGAATCAGTTCAATGGTATAATGAAATCTTTCTAGATCATCAAGATCATTTTTATTAGATTAGACACGAGTAGGTACAATGATTATCTGGTCGGTCATAAACATGTTTTTTCATGATATAATAATAATTCCACTGAGCGTACTAATTCTATAATTAAACGGAAATTGCGCGATTTCTAAACAAAATTAGTAAGATTAGAATGTTGATTCATGTACAGCGAAAAGCTGCTATTACGAAAAAACTTTAACAATAGAAAAATTGTCGTGATGAATTAAAATATTTTTAAAGGGAAATGAATCACAGAGTACACCTAGATAGCTCAAAAAAATAGATGGGAAATTGTAAACGCATACTACAAGTTCCTTTTATGATGTCCCAACATTGCACATATGATTTTAGATTGGTTACAATAAAAAATATAAAGCATGTTTTAAAGTTTTCAGTATTTCCACTTAATAAAAATCCTTATTAATTATATAAGCAAATTCTGGAATAGCCGTTCAGTTAGTCCAGTTTCAGATTTTTGTTTGTGCTTTCTGTTTCCAGTGATCTCTTCTACATTCCTTATTCTGCTTACAATATTAATTGGAATATTTCTTCTTTCTGTCGATAATATGTGTGGTATTCCACTACTTTTTGTCTGGTATTATGACGGTATAGTTTCATTTTAGCTACTCTTGTGCTTTTTACATTGTTTAATATTTTCCCAGTTCCTATCTTCCAATTTCACTCTTATATTGATCTTTTCGCGCCTCATCTGTTCTTTACTGGGAATCTGCTATATGGAATATTGACAATCTAATAACCAAATATACATTATGCAATAGTTGTAATGTCTAGTTCTTAGTAATAGTTCTAACGTAGAAATGTCATTACCAGGATTTGGAGGTCGCAATGAGATTAACTAGAATATTTTTAACTATTGAACACCTGGCAAATACGACATGATAAGGGATAGATGAACTGAATATGAGGTTTATCATCCCCATATATTCGGAGTTAACCTAGATTCTATTTAGATTCAAATAAGCATTGAGTGAATGCTAAGTGGCAGCAATTGGCTTCAGACATAATATATTTACCTGGCTCTTAAATTATCTTACCAATGAAAACATTCTCATTAGCAGCATAAATTTTTTTTTCTCTTTTTTCTTGTCAAGAATTTTGTTGCAATTATAGTTGAATTGAAAAGCTTGAGGTTAGAAGTTTTTGCTGATAGGCCAAATATTATCTTTGTAAAATGCAGTTATATTTTCATGGGATACTCATTAGTGATTCTCAACTGGAGCTGGAATTACAGCTGTATTCAAACATAAAAAAATTTAGAAGATCTGACAAAGTTCGAACTTTTGCCCTACCTATGAGTTATAATTTATTCAAAAATTTAGCAGCTGATTTACTATTGCTTGATTACCAGATAGTTATATTGGAATTTGGAAGAGCTGTAATAAAACTTAAGGAAATTGGCTGATATGGAGAAGTACCTGCAATAAACTAACTGAGAAATGCAAAAGAGCTTAACTCTTTTAAAGGTAACTGTCAGGTTATCAGCAAATATTAAATAAAATGTGAAAAATATCTAGGAGAAATCAAATAATTAAGGGGTGTTGATACTGAATCAAAAAATTAAGAAAAGACACTCCTTCACATGGGCTGAGCGATTATATTATTATTATTATAGATTATTATCTCGATAATAGTTTCCCATCATAAGAGGTTACTTTTGACAACCAACCTATTTTTAGGTCTGAAAAACATTTATGTAATTCCAAATAGTATGGCAGCAGAAATTGAAATTATGTTGGGCATATTTTGCATCGAAATAAATTCACTAATTGCCATCCTATTTATAGTATGTGATATTTATAACCTATAATTTAGTCGATATATTGAGAATGTGAGAATCTCTCTGTAAGTGTAGGTACTTTGGTTTATTTTACTTTTATTATTTACCATTTTCCTACTCAAACTAAGTTAAAAAACCGATGACTTATATTAAGCTTATATAATTTACTTGTTTTCATGAGAGTGAAAATCAAGTTTAGAAAGCAAAATTTTTTTTAATACTTTTTGCTTGTTAGTTATTTTCGTTGGATGCAAGCTATTAGCGTTGAAACGGATGATATTATACAATTAAGAATGTTTCAAATATAAAAGTCAACCTGCTTCAGTTATTGAATTTAATCGATAACTATGTAAATCCAGTAGCAACAAACTGTTACGCAATAAATTTCTCTGAAAATATTCCACATGCTTTAATAATCCGCAATAAAAATGTATTCCAATCAGTATAAATACGTTCATTCTTCATTTTATTTTATCATCCACCATCTATTTAATTTGACATTAAACAGATTGTCAGATCAGAATATATTCTTGAGATGGAATTTAATTCCTGATAGTTCCTTATTCACCACATAATTGAACAGGTTAATATCTTGTTCACTTCACCAACTGTGGCATCAATGTCACCGTCAAGCAAGCACAATAAGAAAGCATTCAATTTTATATGAAAACTGAAGTTATTCAAAAACCATAACCAAGGCATGTATAGTAATACGTGAGAACGTGATTGTTCGGCTTCCACAGAGCTTGATTCGACTATTGTGATCTATAATTCATGAAATTATTTTGGGTATAGGACGAAAATCTAAGCCGCCTGATACGGGTCTGTTCCCGGTTTTCTTGGATAAATTATAATATCGTTCTTGTCAAATTATGATCTCTCTAGCTGTTTTTGCATCCTAGTCAAATTATATCTTTCTAAGCGCATTAAACACCAAAGTTCAGCTGGAATAGAGACTTGGAAATATGCATAGATATGCCAACGAGACAAAGTGAAGAGTAAAGTTCGAATATATCATGTAATTTGGGTTTAGTACATAGCTACTAACTCCAGGGGGAATAGCCGAGGAGGTGAGGCAAACCTCGTGAGGACGCTTATCCCAAGACAGTTGTGCGCTATTAAGAATAGCACCCTACCCGAGGTGATCCTGCATATCAATGGCCTCTAAAGCTTTATTGCGACAGGCTATTGTGAATTGAACAGAACGGATCTAAACAAGAGATAGTTGAACAAAGGGTAAGTACCAAGTACCACAGCCTGTTTCTCGGGGCGCGTGGAGGCGGCTTTATGATCTAGCGTCCGGAGCACCCACGACGCAACGGAAAGTAGGATCCATCTATGAAAATCTGCCTGGTACACACCGCGTTTCATAATACGCGGGGGCTTGTCTTAAACAGATGGCCAAGTAAAAGAGCACTACAATAAAAATATTCCCAAGTCAAAGGTGGAACAGCATAAGCCTATGACTGCATGGCTAGTGGGTGGACCAGTCGTTATTACGCGAACTCCAGGGTAACCTGATTTCAATATCCTTCCTGCGGCATGCGGGGCTCTGTCGTAGGTGATCGATGATTCCCTAGCTTCTCGGGCGACTGTATATGGAAACCCCAGAATCAAAAACCCAGGGCGAGGCAGGCTCCCCAAAAACTACAGAGAACGATATCCTCATGGAAACGGGCAGCATCGGACAGGACGTTAAACATCACGAAATTGAGGCTGCCCTAGTTAAATCTAGGAAGATGATTCAATCTAACAAGCCCTTTTGAAAGAGAGGGGGAAAATCAGGCTCTCCGCAGCTATCCATCGAACAAAGCCTCCCAATAGAAAAGGCCAGACGAAAGGACGCTGAACTGTTAGGGGGGAAGACAGCCGCTGACAAAGAAACAGTGCATCAACTCCTACCAAATCAACTTTTAGACAGGTTACTAAAGGAGTAAAAGTGGGTATTCCACCGACTAACTGTCCAGAGGTTCTTCTGAGTGTGGAACAAATAGAAGCCGCGAAGGAAGCTATACTGGACAAAATTAATGAGTAGGGGAAAAAGGCTACAACAAAGCCTTACTTCCACAACTCACATAACAGACCTGGATGACTAGTCCTACTGTGCGTCGATAACGTCGCGGTGCTGTGGTTGAAAGTCGTCATTGAGGACATTAAGCCATGGGGGGCGCCGAGCTGAAGGTCGTTGAAGAGGCAGCAATGCCTCACAATGAGATTTTGGTGGCGTACTTGCCAGGCAGCCGTAAGTACACCACGAAAAAATCTGGCACAGAATAATGGCATCAAAGCATCCATCTGGAGGGTACTAATGAGAACATCCGAAGGGCCTCTAGAACTACTTACTCTTTCGGTTGATATCGGCAGAAAGACTAAGAAAAACGGGATTTGACATAAACTTCAAGTTTGGACACACAACCTCCAATGCCTTATTGAGTAGCTACTCCGCCGGAAGTGAAATTAATATCACTTATTCGGTCTTTGCGAAAACAGTCGAATAGCTTTGAATTATAAGTATTTTGATGTTTAAGATTAGTGTCTTGTAGGCATATAATATCGGGGGAGTGCTCCCCAATTAGGATTTGTAGCATAGCAAGGCGATGGAAAAATCCGTCGATGTTCCACTGAAGTATTTACATTATATAATTTGCTGACTACTTTGGGATATGTCACTATCCCACTCTGAAGTATCGTTACCCAGGAATTGAAAATTTTTTTTTTAAGTTAGTAAATCGAGTCTTCATAGATCTATCTTTTAAGTGGGGGTGAATTTGAGAGAGCATATGGGTCAGGGCTAGGTAATCTGTTGTATATTCTTCGATCATACTGATGGGATCTGTAGAGCCACTAACATTGGTTATGAGTAACGCAAGTTGATCATAATCGATAACGAATGGAGGAGATTGATTATCAATAAAATTTTTGGCCGGTCCAAGTAACTGTATTGTGATGTCTGATGTAAGACTGAGAGTTGTCAGAATGGTTTTCTTTTTCTTTAATTTTTGTTTGTTTCTCGGTAAAAGAAATGAGTTGTGATCGTTTCCAGCTGTGTCTGCTTCAGGTGTAATTACTTCGTTTATATTGCGCTTTGTTTTGTTGGAGCTGTTGTTGGCTTCTTCTGGTGCATCCCTGTTAGTACTTGCAACCGGCGTGGCGTTAGAGGTTGCCGCATCTTTTGTGGTTGAATTTTAGTCCACTGGGGAAGCAGATATTGCATTTTGCGTGACAACGGTGTTTGTCGGAACATAATTATATGTATTTGCGCTAATTGGTAAGTTGGAGCTGCCTGTAGGTTGTACTTGCGGTAGAGATGTTTTAGGTTCAGTATATTGAGATACTATGTGACCAGGTTTTTTACAATTGTAACATACCATACCATCTTGAGACAGAAAAATTCGGTATGTCGTATTTTCAAAGTCTACTGTAAACGATTCTGGTAGCGATGAATTGTGAGGACTGACGTAGATTTGCCTCCGAAAACTAAGAATATGGCTATACTCAGGTAGAGAGGAACTGATTCTTAAACATGTCAGGTGAGAAACAGGATTTAGTCCGATGTTTATTAATTGGTCTATTAATAGATTATGCGGTATTATAGGACATACGTTCGACAGAATGAGTATTTCAGCAGGTGCTATTAGTTTTCTGGCCCTAACTATTTCTCCCTGTACTTTTATGTATCCATGAGTATTTATGAAGTCATCCACCAACTGTTTACTAGATAGGTACATACATATACGATTATGGGACAATCGAGAGGAAAAAATGATATTTTTCGGTTGGATTATGGTTCCTAGAGGAATTAGATAATCTTGTAATTGAGTGTTTTCTAAAGTACTGAAAACTATTGCCTGTTCTTTTGAGGGAAATTGTTGTTTTGATACAGCTGAAGAGTAGGTATTGGGGGTACGAGATTGGTCTTGAGATGAGATCAATGATTGAGAATAGTTGTTGGTATACATTCTGAAATTTTCACAAAACACTAAGTGATAAAATAATTAAGTACGGCCCTGGCAGTCCGATAAGCCAGCCACTTGAATCTGCTATAAGTAAGGTTTGTTTACTGATAATAATGGAATATTTAGTTGTATTCGGCTGTACAGTTGATAATCAGAAGTAAAGTAAAACTTGATCACTTACAGTTTCTATGGAATCCAACCAATTTATTAGAACAATTTGAATTATCCACACTGAATGTTAAAATAATCGAAGCACATGACTATTAGAATATATTATTGGTTACTTATGCAGAAGTATTTTATTAATATTAAAAGTACCGGTTTATATTCGAACACAGATATAACGTCTATATCGTATCGATTATGGCACTCAACTTCCGTTAGGATTATTGGCTTCCGTGATTGTACTCGGGAAAATAATCTTACAACATTCGTGGAATTATAAGCTCGATTGCAACGAATCGGTACTTATCATTTGTATGAGGAATGGCAAACATATTGCCAGCCATCACCGTCAAATGATCTGTTATCATTTCGACGTACCATAATTACCGCCGATGTTAAAGGCGTTCAATTAAATGGATTTTCCGATGCAACTGAAACGGCATCCGGCGCATGCGTTCACTTACGCACACTATATCTCTTAAGAAAAATTAAAGTGCAATTATCATGTGTTAAATATCGTGTTGTACCTATAGAGAAGATAAAAATACCGAAATTAGAGCTCTTAGAGGCACAGCTCTGGTCCACATTCATGGAAATTGTAAATACGGGCCTCCGAAAAGGAATTCAAACTTTTCATTGGTCCGATTATGAAATTGCATTACGTTGGCCTCAAGCTTTTCCTCGACGATTGATAAATCCTTTTCGGAACAAAGAAGAGATAATGAGGGCAGGCGACCGTTTGATTGTGTCTAATTCAACATTTGACGCTAAACACTCCGTTATCTTGTTTAAAATTAGACATGTGATTATTTTAGTTATGATGTATTTTCAGAAAAAATATTTGCAAGCTGTAATTCAGCCAAGTTTATACTCGATACGCCGTAAATATGTGATTATTGACGGACGTAGTCGAATGTATAAAACTATGTTGTACCTGCTTCAAGGCAAAGTTTCTCAGCCACCACGTGTTGGAAAATTAGGTAAAGCAACATTGAAATTATTTAAAAGGCATTTGTACAAAGGCACCGGTCGCGACCGGTTATTTACGTATGGACGATTTAATTTATTTTATTGTTTATATTTTTGGTAGTGTTTAATTCTAATCAGTTAGTTATTATTTATTTTTCTTCTCGTTGTAAAATGCTTACTCGCGAACAAACTGTGCAAATTGTTCCTATGTATTATGGCGGTCACAATAGTCGCGATATTAAACAATTTTTATTTAATATGTCCAATGGTCAGACTGATGTACCGCATCACAGGATACATCAAATTATTGAACAATTTGAAACAACGTTGTGCCTAAAACCGGAACACCGAAGAAGAAATCGTACAACATTAATGGAGATTGACCTGTCCATTTTGTTGGCCTTTGTCGAAAACCCTAGGACCACCATTAGACACGTGGCACGAGATTTAAATGTTAGTATTTTTGAAGTACACAGTGTTCTAAGAAAAAAACGGCTTCAAAGCTTACAAAATTCATGATGTGCAAGAACTTTTTGAGCAAGACTATTTTAGTAGACAATTTTTCTGCGAAATTATGATAGACAAAGCCAACCGAAATAGGAATTTTTTAAGATACATCTGTTTTACCGACGAGTCTAGTTTTGTTTTAAAGAGAAGAACTAACAAACAAAATCGAAGGTATTGGGATACAGTAAATTTATGTAAAATAAATGTGTCTCATATCCAATACAAGGAAAAAGTAAACTTATGGGCCGTCATATTTTGTGATAAAATAGTTGGTCGTTTCTTCCTAAGTAATAACTTCAATGGCCAAGAACATTTGAATCTTCTCCAAAATGAAATAGGACCCCAAATTGCAAATTCCGCACCTATAAATGTTTCAGTATGGTATCAACATGATGGTTGTCCGACTCATTCCAGTAGGGAAGGACGGGAATACCTTGATACTGTTTTCCCAAATATGTGGATAGGTCGAGGGGGTACAATAAATTGGCCGGCAAGATCTCCAGATTTAGCACCCCCCGATTTCTTTTTACGGGGTTTCCTAAAAAATAAGGTAGCAGAATATGAACCGGAGACAGAAGATGAATTAAAAAATATTATTATTAATGAATGTCGGAAAATTAGTAGAACTGTTATTAATAATGAACGGCGGAACTTTTATGATCGTTTGGGACACTGTTTAGCAGCAAACGGAAAACAATTTGAGGTTTTAATTAAATAAATAAATTTGTAACCTAAAAAAATTGTCTTATTTTGAATATCTCTACTTAAAATTTCTTTTTGGACAAAAATTCTGAAAAAAACATATCGGACACACCGCAGGAGCGAACCGCGACCCTTTACGTTCAAATTTAAATTTTGAGTACCAAATACCAACTCTGCCACATCGGCACCGGCTCTTAGTATTCCAAAGTTTTATAAAAATGGCGTACAACTTTTAAAAATATAATTATGCATTTTCTTAGTAAACCAGACCGAATTTAGGAAAATTGAAAGTGTATTTGAATTTATTTTTTAACGACCTTTTCAAATCGGTTATTATTTTTCACGAACGCTATTTGGTGAAAAAGTTTGCTCGCTTTTGACAGTTTTGTACAGGAAACCGTATGTCGCATTTTATAAATAACACAGTGTATATGACTAATAAAGTTTTATTGGGAACTTGAACTGGCAAATAACAATTCGGCAGTTTATCTAATAGGTAACTATATTTGACAGTGAAAAGAGTGTACTTTATTTATCTAGAGAATAAAGTGTCGGATAAATAACTATTCGATCGTGAAAAGGCCGGGCCCGGTGTTCCTGCTAATGAGTAGCGGAGTCTCACTAAAATCATTGAGATAAGCTTCAGATTACTTTTTACGGATATTATGTTTCATGAAATTCGTATGAATGAGGCAGACACTGAACAGAAAATAAAAAAAAAATTATGACCTACACAATGGTGCAATTCTGTAAATGTGAAATACACATCCGTCAGGTAAAACAAGCGTGAATAATAAAGAGAAATAACTTGAGAGACTAAGTAGAAACTAGTAGAAATTTAACATTTAAAATAATGTTTAAGAAACCCATGAACTCCCACTACCAAACTATCGTAATTTTGATTCAGGTTAAAGAATGATTTATTTAATAAGATAATTTGAGTTGAAATTCCCAATTTTTCCATGTTAATTGATTGGACTTCTTGCAAAAAGAAAAGAAAGAACTTTTCACCAATCCAGGACATGGAATTGGTTTATAGGTATCATGATCACATTGCCTTTATCTTTGAAACGGTATTGGTCTGAAGTCAATCTTGTCGTTCTTATGATTCGAAAATGAATATGGGTCACAATATGACATTCTATACAACTTGGAAATCAGTTGTTGTTCGCAGTAGCTCCACCATAAAGGTTCAAATGAAGGAGTAAATGGAAGTTAGTATTGTTGTGACAAAGTTGAGTAGGTAACTCAGCAACCAATCTTATAGGAAATATTCTTCTAACCATTTAATGGAAATATCTTGAGCAAATGAAATACTGTTTCCATTGATCTTTCAGTTTATAGTGTCATTCGCCTTCTCAATTTGTTTATTCATCAATTATTTTTCCAAATAAAATTTGAGCACTTTTCTTCTAATCACTATAGATAGATTTTGGGTGTATTATTTTGATACAGAAGTTTTAATTTGAATATGGAGAACGTTGTTGTTGAATATTGTATTAAATTGGCAACACTAATTCGAGAAGGGATAAGAATTAATGTAAAAATAAAACAAAAAAGTTTCATGGTAATAAAAACTTTGCCAAACGACGACGTTTAAATATTTGTAATATAAAAACATTACCTACTTTTGCATATTTACCATAACATTTCTAATTGCTGTTACTAAATATTTAACCTTTCTCGGTCTACTTACAGAGACTACGTCAAAATTTCTACAAACCGTTTGTTTCCTGCAATGCCAAGGTTAGTTTCATAAATGAAAGCGAAATTATTCTAAAAACCTTATAGATCATATCAATTGATGATTTGAACGTAATATCTATATTTGTCATATAAAATCAAGTTCCAGTGAATTTTGGATTTTAAAAAATGTAGAAAATGCGATAGATTTATTCACAATTATTATTCTCAATATACAGAGTGGGCCACAGAAAACAGTCCACCCCGATATTTGGCAGTATTAATTAGATTTTGAGGAAATGCTGATACAGGTCGATTTTTTTCTAAGTGGGACACGTCTTTACGATACAAACATCTGTCATTTGTCAACCCCCTCCTTTTTACTACCCCAACCCCTTATTTTTAAATAGGGAATATACCATGTGTAGCACATAATTAGAAAGGCATTTAGATGGAGTATTCAGACATAATGGTCGTCAACGATTTCATTGTTAGTTACACCGTGTTTGAAAAAAAAAGTCTTAATTAATTTAAATTCCAACGCAACGACTAATTAAATAAATTCGTTGTTCTTCTTGCACACTTACCGTTTTCAAAAAATATGGAGATAACTTCCACTCATTCTGCAATAGAATATACCATTTTGGTAGTATTCAAAAAATACCTAAATGTATTAACTATCAACACGGTTAAACAAACTGCCTTAGTATCAAATTACTAATTTTTAGGAAAATGCCCTTTAATTTACCTTGGATGTGACAGAAAATATGACACATTAGCCAACCATAGGTGTTCAAGATTAGAAAATCTTGAATTATATTGTTTACGATGCTTTTAAAAATATGTAAGATATTTGTATGCTACTTATTTTCGTCATTGTATATATTTCAGTTGCTAGCACTGTAAAAATGTGTTGAAGAATTGATAGATAATTTGTATTGTTGTAAATTCAAAGGGTAGTTACACTTTATTCGCAGCTTTTGTTAAATACTTTTAAAATACCACGTTTCGCAATAATAATTGTAAATGGTTTTGTTGGAGCATTGAAATAACACATTTTGAAAGTCGACAGAGGCATATTGTCGCATTGTGTTTGAAATCCTATAGTTAAAAATTTAGAAAAATGTCACGTTTCACATTATTATTTATTGTGTTGTAAAAACCCTAAAGCAAACCTAAAATTGTAACTTATTGTCACTTTGTGCCTGAATTTTTATGGTAGATGATCGGAGGCCTGTAATAAAACATTTGAATAACTTTTCTGAGTAAAAAGGTTACAATAGGACGGTTTTGCTATTGGAGTATTCAATAGAAATTGAAATATCCATTGAAGGCGTCCATTGTTGATTCTTGTCGATAACCCCGGCGAGTCAAATGATACTGGCCAATAGGAAATGTTCATTTCCTTTTAGTCAACCCAATCCACGTGTAAACACGCCCTTTGCAGATTTCTATTTAACACGTCTTACAACGTGAAGAAATCAGTTTTGTTTTTAATACTCATCGAAGCGAGTTCAACACTCAATAACGAAATCAGTTCAGTACTCAAGTTAGTTCATAACTCAGTTCAACGCTCAATTGAGTTCATCGAGACGGCGTTACATATCGAAGTAACTTCACTCAAAGTCAAACAGTCAGAGATACTAAGTCTAACAAACCGTTACTTAGTTTCTATACAAGCCAAGTGAATATTCATCAAATCGAATCAATCAAATCAAATCTGAAGCCACCGAAGTTCAACATTCATAACTTTGTACCATTCTTGTGAATTTGTACATAATAAATTATTAATTACGTCAGTCGACGAAGTTCAGCTAGAAATATAATCAAAAGCAATAGGCGTTGCGTTTCATTTTTAAGATATGCTTCAAATTAATTGAAACTATGTTTTGCAAAGACGGTGTAAATATCGAAAAAAACCGTTGACGATCATTTTGTCTCAATATTCCATCTAAATGCCTTTCTAATCAAGTGCTACACATGTCTGTATCGTAAAAATGTGTCCCCCTTAGAACAAAAATCAACCTGCTCAAGCATTTCCTTAAAATCTAATGAATACTGCCAAATATCGGGGTGGACTGTTTTCTTTGGCCCAGACTGAATATATATGTATATATATATATATATATATTATAATTAATTATTATTATTGATAATTTTTTTTTTATAAATTGTTATTATATATTATTTTATAAGATGAAATCGAGACTTACCTTCGGCCGCTCTTTATAGGTTTAATTTTAATTTATAATTTTATTTTATGAAGAGTCGAAAGCATGTTGACCTCTATCTTCGACTGCTCTTTAATATTATTTGAACTTGTCTATTTATTATTTGAATTGTTTATAGCCGGAGACATGTAGACCTTTTCTCGTTGGGTTCATGGCGCATATAAATAAGTCTATTTTAACTGTGGTTTTATTAATTATTGAATTGTAAATATACTGTATATTGAGAAATTAAATGATTTTTGAAAACATATATGTGTCTTAATTTACTGTTTCCAGATATTTTGAATGAATGAGGTGAGTCGATATTTCTAAATTTATTAAGGATAGTGTATAAAATAAAAATGCAAAACACTTTACAGAAAAATAATTTTAATAAATTGTTGAGATTGAAATCGTAATTAATTTTAAACACTAAATTTTCTTGATACCACCCCTGTACTCTTTACAGTCAGACGCATGGAATGCTATTGAACATATCTCTACTGCGTCGGCGTGACGAAAATATACGATTTTGCTTCGTTGAAAGCGAAGATACACATTTGTGTTTACAGTCTATTTCCCACTTATGAAATGTTTATACAAATTAAATGTTCGTATGTATACGTTGAAACTATCAAGATAATATTCAAAAACAAAACCATACGATTGCATATACATATATATAAAAATAAATAGGAGTGATGTGAAATTAGTATAGTGATAGACAGAAGATAATAATGTATGCGATAAGAAAATGGAAGCTACACCAAATTTACATATAATGTGAACAACAATGATACAAATTAATTATTAAAAGTAAGTACATAGTTATTTATTAGTTATGATTTATGGATATCCATGTACGTAAGTTCTTATTATGCATCATAAAATACTCAGACCTTTTAATGAAATTTCGAAATTATTTTATTGTTCACTATTTGAATGTTTTTATTTTTATTTATGTTGGAATTCCAAATTAATATTAAATTAGCACAGACCTTAATATATCCACTGTAGAAAGCTCCATATTGTTGGATGGCGTCACCTCTTTTCTTGAAGATCTCTTTAGCGAAAGAGATGCACGTTCGAAGAAACGCCCGTTCTCACAAACTGTTTAAATAGCTTATAGAATTATTATTATTGAACTTTTTTGCAAATTCACATGTCTTATTTTTATTTTTATTAAAATTTATTCGGAAGCCTCTTACATAGATGCTAACCCTTTTTAGCTACCCACGCCACTCACTTTTTTGTCGCAATCAACCACTCTTTCTTGTCATAAAATTCATAGCCTTCTATTGACACTTTCTTTCAAAATAATTGTTTGTTTGGGAATTTTTTAGTTCTAAATGTAAATTAGTTCTTTTAATTGTCCTGGATGGTATCAACACTTATTTGTTTAATTGTATATAGTCTTAAGGGTTTCATAAAATGTCTTTTTTCACTATTGACAATCCCTTATATTGCTAGTTATCATTTTTCAAGGTATTTTTATTTACATTATTTTACATAAAACTTACAATCTAAATATCAAGTATTATATATGCAAATGTATAGTTGTCAATTTTCTAATCTTTGTGATTGTTAATCACATATAAATTCTTATTTATTTTCAAATTTCCCTTTCATAAAAATTATTCTATTCGTAACCAATAAATTTAAGTTGGCAATCAATTTAGTAATTTTTATGTTACTTCCAGTTGATTAATATTCATAATTGCAAACTCTTGTTGACACCTGACATGGCTACGTTCCGCCTGTCAATCAAATACTTTTTATTTCAAATTACCTTTTTAATTATAACCCTTTTTACTCATTACCCATAAATATTGATATTCAATTATTTCTTCAAATACTAATTCCTTTTGTTTTCAGGTTTCAAATGATGCTACATGGTAATTACCTGGATGTTCATATGGCAGTGTTTTGAACAGTCTAGTAACTGTTACCATCAACGTAATATGGGATTATTATTAAGGTAAAATTTTGTACTTATTTACATACTGCTATTACTAGAAATATCTTTATTCACTATCCTTTTTATTCCTTTTAATATAAATGCTTTTCTTAATATTTGGTAGTATAAATGCTCACTTCATTCAATTCAATCATCTAAAACTCCTAGTTTTTTTTTATATGTAATCTTCAATTGGCCTTACCAATTTTAGATGGTTTCAGTTTCCCCCAATTTCATTTTTTAAATATTATTATCTATCCGATTGTTTTTTTTATATTTTGAAAATGTAATTTTTACTTTTTAACTCCATCTATATTGAATATGAATTCTAATAGGTTACGAGTAAATTAATTAATATTTTATAAAAAATTCAATTTCTTTAATTTCTTATGTCTTCTTATCAGATACTAATTATTTGTATGACATGATTTTTAAAATGCTGCTACTTGTTGAATTTATACAAGTTTTGCACATATATAGTCCCTCTCAATTGATTATTATATGGGTTCCTTAAAACATAGCTATTCTTCTCATATGCCTTCTCTACTATATAAGGTCCATTAAATGGTAGTTTCAGCTTAGCATATTGGTTTAATTTTTTATCGGCTGCTTGCAAAGATCTTCCTATTACCCAATCTCCTTCTTTAAATGTTGTTGGTCTTTTAATTTTTTTAATTCTTCTTTTTATGTATCGATCTGCAACTCTTTTAAGTTGTACATAATTTCATCCCCTCTATCTTATATCTTCCTGTTTTATTTCTATATAAAGCCAGTACTTCATCTAATTTATTTATCATTACTTATTTGTTTGCCCCGTTTGAATTTCCCTCTGTATACACTAAACTATTTATTCCATTCCTAAGTTTCACCTAATAAGTTTCAATTTATATTATATGACATGTATTATATATATTTTTTTCTTTTTTTTTTCTAGATTCTTAATAAAGAAGTGTGAAGAATCGTTTGGAATATCATCTGCTTAATCAACAAAGAACACGATCTATCCTATAATATTATCTAGCATGATATACTTAATTAATATTGAATTTTTTTAATCTATACTTATGTCTATTATTTTATTTACAGCTTTTTCTGACCTAACCTATCTCTATCTTTGTACATTGTTTATAATGAAATTTTTATCTTAACTTCATTTCTGTTTTTTTTTATAATTGTTATGTGATATTAATAAATTTATCTTCCAGTTTATTTTATTATCCTTTTCCTGTCCATTCCATAGCTTTTTCGTTTCCCAAACTTCCTTCCAATCACCATGTTATACTATTCACTTTACTATTCTTTTCCTAACTTTTTTCTGATGTTCTTCTCTTGTTGTTTGTTTCTCATTACACTTCTGAATCTTCTTTCCGTTCTCTATCATATCCTTCTTAATTTTGCAGTCCTGTATCTCATTAATTTCTTCCCATAAATCCAATACAATCTGTGTCTCAAATTCTTCCTGAAGTCGCGGATTCAAATGGATTACCATAGCATACATTTGCAAAACATAGGTATTCAGTGAATTACCTCTATTTTCTTCATATCTACCAAAATATAATCTTTCTCTTATTTTAGATTGTACATTATTTCCCCAAAAATAGTCAATAAATTTCCTTTCAAATTGATCTAAGTCTTGTATATCCTCTTCTTTGGTTGTAAACCAAACCAATGCATGGTGTTCTAAATGTTCTCGTATAATTTCTCTTAATTCCTCTACTTCATATTCATTTCTCAATTCATTCCTCAGCATTTTGATAAAGGTTACAGGGTGTATTTTCTTAAAATCTCCATCAAATTTTATATTGTTATTACTTCCACAATTAATTATTCTTGTTTCCCCCGTTATTCTTGTCAATTCTCTTCTTATTCTTCTTTCCTTCTCTTCTTGGTCGCCTTCCAATTTTTTTAAATTATCCTCCATTTCTTTCAGTTTTCGTTTATATTCATTTCTCTCGTTTCTGTTGCTACCTTCTTCTAATTGTATTTCTTGAATTATTCTATTTTCCATTTGCTCAATTTTTTCTTTATTTTTTTCAATTCTCTCACCATAACCTTGAAACTTTAGTTCAGTGTTCATTTCCAATCTGTCAAATTTTCCTTTTATTTCATCTTCTATACCTCCTATTACTTCCCCCATTTGTCCTAATTTCTCATCGATCTTTTTCTCCATTTTTCTTCTATATCCATCTCTATCTTGTACCAATTCTTTTTTTAACTGTTCAAATTTTTCTTCTACATTTATTCTTACGTTTCTTTCTAATTCTGCCATTCCATTTTGTAATTCTTCTATATTTTTGTGCAAATCTGCGTTACCATCTTCTAATTTTCTATTTAATTCTGCATTACCAGCTTCTAATTTACTATTTAATTCTGCATTACCAGCTTCTAATTTTCTATTTAATTCTGCATTACCACCTTCTAATTTACTATTTAATTCTGCATTACCAGCTTCTAATTTTCTATTTAATTCTGCATTACCAGCTTCTAATTTACTATTTAATTCTGCATTACCAGCTTCTAATTTTCTATTTAATTCTGCATTTCCTTCGTTTACACTAATCATTAGGCTTCTTATCATATTATGTAGGCTTTCCATCTCCTTTTCTTTTTCTTGTCCTGGTTGTTGTTGTGCCGGTATCTCCATTCCAATGTCTTCTGTGGTTGATGTAGATTGTTCTTCGTTTCCCTTCTTTGTATTGTCTTTTTTATTCCTTGTATTTGGCATTATTGTATGTTCTTGTCAAATTGTCTTTATTCTTTTTGTTTTTAATTTCTATTTTCTACGTTTATGTTTTAATGAATATAATTATTTTAATAATTTATAGTTTCGCTGATTCGGTGAGTCCAATTGAATTTTCAGAGCTAAATTTGTTAGGAGCCAAATTATTTTTAGAGCCTTACGTTGGGGTCGTTATTTTATTATATATTTATCAATTTATATTAATTTAATAAGAGCTCCACGTTTCGGGTGCCATTTTATTATTAATTATTATTATTAATAATTTTTTTTATTATAAATTGTTATTATATATTATTTTATAAGATGAAGTCGAGACTTACCTTCGGCCGCTCTTTATAGGTTTAATTTTATTTTATGAAGAGTCGAAAGCATGTTGACCTCTATCTTCGACTGCTCTTTGATATTATTTGAACTTGTCTATTTATTATTTGAATTGTTTATAGCCGGAGACATGTAGACCTTTTCTCGTTGGGTTCATGGCGCATATAAATAAGTCTATTTTAACTGTGGTTTTATTAATTATTGAATTGTAAATATACTGTATATTGAGAAATTAAATGATTTTTGAAAACATATATGTGTCTTAATTTACTGTTTCCAGATATTTTGAATGAATGAGGTGAGTCGATATTTCTAAATTTATTAAGGATAGTGTATAAAATAAAAATGCAAAACACTTTACAGAAAAATAATTTTAATAAATTGTTGAGATTGAAATCGTAATTAATTTTAAACACTAAATTTTCTTGATACCACCCCTGTACTCTTTACAGTCAGACGCATGGAATGCTATTGAACATATCTCTACTGCGTCGGCGTGACGAAAATATACGATTTTGCTTCGTTGAAAGCGAAGATACACATTTGTGTTTACAGTCTATTTCCCACTTATGAAATGTTTATACAAATTAAATGTTCGTATGTATACGTTGAAACTATCAAGATAATATTCAAAAACAAAACCATACGATTGCATATACATATATATAAAAATAAATAGGAGTGATGTGAAATTAGTGTAGTGATAGACAGAAGATGATAATGTATGCGATAAGAAAATGGAAGCTACACCAAATTTACATATAATGTGAACAACAATGATACAAATTAATTATTAAAAGTAAGTACATAGTTATTTATTAGTTATGATTTATGGATATCCATGTACGTAAGTTCTTATTATGCATCATAAAATACTCAGACCTTTTAATGAAATTTCGAAATTATTTTATTGTTCACTATTTGAATGTTTTTATTTTTATTTATGTTGGAATTCCAAATTAATATTAAATTAACACAGACCTTAATATATCCACTGTAGAAAGCTCCATATTGTTGGATGGCGTCACCTCTTTTCTTGAAGATCTCTTTAGCGAAAGAGATGCACGTTCGAAGAAACGCCCGTTCTCACAAACTGTTTAAATAGCTTATAGAATTATTATTATTGAACTTTTTTGCAAATTCACATGTCTTATTTTTATTTTTATTAAAATTTATTCGGAAGCCTCTTACATAGATGCTAACCCTTTTTAGCTACCCACGCCACTCACTTTTTTGTCGCAATCAACCACTCTTTCTTGTCATAAAATTCATAGCCTTCTATTGACACTTTCTTTCAAAATAATTGTTTGTTTGGGAATTTTTTAGTTCTAAATGTAAATTAGTTCTTTTAATTGTCCTGGATGGTATCAACACTTATTTGTTTAATTGTATATAGTCTTAAGGGTTTCATAAAATGTCTTTTTTCACTATTGACAATCCCTTATATTGCTAGTTATCATTTTTTAAGGTATTTTGATTTACATTATTTTACATAAAACTTACAATCTAAATATCAAGTATTATATATGCAAATGTATAGTTGTCAATTTTCTAATCTTTGTGATTGTTAATCACATATAAATTCTTATTTATTTTCAAATTTCCCTTTCATAAAAATTATTCTATTCGTAACCAATAAATTTAAGTTGGCAATCAATTTAGTAATTTTTATGTTACTTCCAGTTGATTAATATTCATAATTGCAAACTCTTGTTGACACCTGACATGGCTACGTTCCGCCTGTCAATCAAATACTTTTTATTTCAAATTACCTTTTTAATTATAACCCTTTTTACTTATTACCCATAAATATTGATATTCATTTATTTCTTCAAATACTAATTCCTTTTGTTTTCAGGTTTCAAATGATGCTACATGGTAATTACCTGTATGTTCATATGGCAGTGTTTTGAACAGTCTAGTAACTGTTACCATCAACGTAATATTGGATTATTATTAAGGTAAAATTTTGTACTTATTTACATACTGCTATTACTAGAAATATCTTTATTCACTATCCTTTTTATTCCTTTTAATATAAATGCTTTTCTTAATATTTGGTAGTATAAATGCTCACTTCATTCAATTCAATCATCTAAAACTCCTAGTTTTTTTTATATGTAATCTTCAATTGGCCTTACCAATTTTAGATGGTTTCAATATATATATATATATATATATATATATATATATATTTATATATATATATATATATATATATATATATATATATATAAGATGTACGAATAGTGCGTGACATATGAACAATAAGCAACGAATAGATTAGTGGGTATTGCACGCGTGTCTATGTTGGTTGTTGTCTCGAATATTCGAGACCTTCTAATATTACTGACACAAATGTTGTGTTTGACTATCCTGCTGAATTCTGTTATATTTTCTCATGTTTCATTCAACACCTTTGCTCTCATGTTTCACATCTTTTCTTGGTTGTACCGTACCGATGACGGCTAATGAGCTAGAAACATGCATGTCTGCGGTTACCACTCTTTTCAGTAGCCCCTTCTTCTATTTGCGTGCAATACCCACTAATCTATTCGTTGCTTATTATATATATATATATATATATATATATATATATATATATATGCGTATATATATATATATATATATATATATATATATATATATATATATATATATATATATATATATATACGCTTGTACTATCAAATAAAAATTCAAAGTGCAGTTGGTGTGGGTTAAAAACCAATAATGTATGTTTTGCAAATACTATTTTAAAACTAATTAAGCTGTGATAAGGGAAGGATAGTTTCTGACATGGAAACTTATATTTTTTTTTACTTTTTAATTATAGTGTATTTTCTGTTGTAAAGATGTATTTTAATTTTTAATTGTATTGTAGATGATTTGATGACAGGATTATGTCGAAACGTACGTAATCAATAAAAAATTTATTGAAAGAACTTGATCCACTGAGTGTTCTGAGAGTCAAACGATCAAGATCCATTCATTAGAAGAGGAGCTATGAGAATTCGAATTGCTTGAGTTAATGTGTCCCATAAGAAATACAGGGAAGAATCGCGTTTCAATATAACTTGAAAAAGGTGGGAGTTGAGTAAATTTCAATGATTGATGACATATCTGTGTCTAAATACCTTTCATTTAAAGAAAAATTAAGGAAATCGGCCGGATAGAACGGCCAGATTTCAGTTTTCATTTTTTTTTAATATATAAGATGTAAGAATGAGTAAGTAATGATAATAAAAGACATGTAGTCCCGAACTGGCTAGAAACAATTTTGTAGTAAAAACGGTTTTGAAAATTTATAGAACTGATTCCGGCTCATATTTTTCACATTGTTATCAGCATGCAAATCTAGAAACTTATTATACAATCTAACATTTAGTTTGTTGTATTGTGTTTGATGCAGCCTAGGAAAAGGCACAATGAGTCACTCTGCACCCCTGTTGGTATAACAGTAAACACCAGAATGAGTTGCGATATCTAATACACAATAGTGGCTCAAACATGTACATGCAAGGCCATATTCCGCGAAAAGTTCACTGCAATGTGAATAATACGCAAAGCAGTCTTCTGAAGAGTAAAGACTCTATGTACTCTGCTAGAGTTACCCCATAGAGAGATAGCACAAGCCAGATGAATGTGTAAAGTAAATCGTAGGAATAACAAGATTACTACCAGCAAGCCACAGCTATACGTCGAAGATAGTGTGGGACTGTCACAATACCTTGAAAACCTTGGCAAGAGATAATAGAGTAATTCTTACTTAGGTGCTAAGCCATACAGGGGTAGCTGGAAATGAGGGAGCTGATAAGTGTGCCAAGAAAGGAGCTCTTCTCACCCTCGTGAGACCAGAACCAGCATACGGCGTTTCATACAGCGCCGTACGAAAAACTGTTTCTAACTGGGTGTCGCTTGGACACCAAAAGCGCTGGAACAAAATCACGGGGCATGCTCAGTCCAAAAGAATGCTAAAAGGACTACCGAGTTCTTACGCAGCAAATGCTTTTAGACTGGGTAGGAAAAAACAGCGAAAAGTCGTATGATTCATAACTGGCCACTGGATATTCAACGCACACCTAGTGAAAATGGGGATTGAAATAACAAATCCCCATTGCAGGATGTGTGGAGAAGGAGAGGAAACCGATTGCCCTGCCCTGTGCAGAAGGCGAGCCTCCTGTCTAGATATTTTCCTGGGCACAAATCAGGAGGGAATGCAGGAAAACATATTCCGACGAATCTCAATATTCGCTACGAATTTAGGATGGGATTCTGCCTTATACCTGTGAGTGGGGGTGCACAATAAGCCAATTAATGGCTGAGCGGCAACCATTAGGGCACCTGAACCCTAACCCCCTCGTGACTAAAAAAGATTAGTACCAATAGATGAACGTAATTGTCTCATTGAAAAAATCTGTGATGAAATATTTGAGCATAGTACGTTTATGTGGCCCATACTGCCCATAGAAGAAGAAGAATATTGGTTATGTTATGATAATATAAGATTAATAGATATTAATATATTCTTTTTTTATTATATCCAACTCAATGTCAAGTTATACTTTATGTCATATTAATGATTTGTTCATATGTATTTAAAACTATAATACAAGATTATAACGAATTCATTTAATACAAAAGTGTCTAAAATATTAATATTGATTACCTAAAATAACATTTTTTTTAAATAATTAACATTTTTGTTTTGTTTGCGAATAAGAATTTAAAATTTAGTTATTTTTATTATCAATGGTTAGTACCTAAGTAATAATAAGTATCACTTAGATTATTATGGTCACTCTTTTTGCTAATAGTATTAGGTTCTTGAAATATGAGCTATTTCTAAGAATAGCTATTTTTTCGGCTACACCTCGCCTGGCCACTTCTGGAGGCCTGGAAAATCACGTTCCATTTTCCTTCTCCATTGAGATGTTTTTCTTTAAAAAATGTACTAATGTAAGGCACAGAGAATAGTTTGTTGATAGACTGGAAATATTCAAGTTGGACGAATTGAAAATTCCCATGTCAAGTCGACTAAATATCCGTTTTAAATATTTATTTTTAGAATCTCTTGAGCTGTGGAAGAGTCGTGTAAATGTAAACTTAATAACTATATGTCGAAGTTTCAATCACTATCCAAGTTGGACAACGACTTAAAATTTATATTTAACATGCAAGAGAAAGTTATTTCAGGTATATTCCAAGAATGAGTTCTAGAAAAACATATGGTTTTCGAATGGTAGCTGCTAATATATTCATCAAACGAATCGATTTTTTTTATTTCAAATAGTTCCGTCAGCAATAGGTAACTTTATCTATTTGCATATGTATAATCAAACATCTTTCGATAATGAGACATCATTGAATTAGTATGAAGTAATATATTCGTAATAATATTCACCCTTTAATATACTCGTACAAAGGGGAAGAATAAGTTAGGTTATGAATAATCTAGGACCAAAGATCGATTTAAGCCAACTTACCTCAGTATGTGCACACCAAAACAGTTTCTTGAGTTGTATGACTTACCATGAAAATGTATATATAGCTCTCTGATTATGTTTTTTTCGTAAAATTTTCGGGTCTTAGTACTTATTTAAAGACCCATTGTTTATCACGCCTTTATCACATATCAAAAATATTTTTAGTCGGTATCTAAATACATATTCACTACTTATTTATCAAGGAATCAATGACAAATTGACATTAAAAATATTGTAGCTAATACAAATAGAACCTTTCAATAACTATGTAAGTATTTGAGATTATCGAAATGAAAAAAATTATTTTTCCTTTACATTGACATACACGTTTTCAAAAAGTGCGGATATGCATTTATTTCTGAGTAAGCTTCGAGTAAATTACGATTTGAGATAATTATCGATACTTTCAGTGAACTCAGGTCAATGCCAGGGGAATAGGGCAGCATCTCCAAAACGTTAAGAGGAAATAAGAAAAGCCTCACGTAAAATGTGGCTAAACACCATAGGACCATGTCAAGTCAATGATTGTACGGGGCGTTTACATAATTTAGAAGCTCCCTCAGGAAAGTCTTATAAAAGTATTTGGAAGGGGTTAATCTTGAAATCAACCAAAATATGTGTCTATATAATGATGCTCCAGTAGATTATTTATTTATTTATTTATTTATTTATTTATTTATTTATTTATTTATTTATTTATTTATTTATTTATTTATTTATTTATTTATTTATTTATTTATTTATTTATTTATTTATTTATTTATTTATTTATTTATTTATTTATTTATTTATTTATTTATTTATTTATTTATTTATTTATTTATTTATTTATTTATTTATCTATTTATTCCAAACAGGTTGTATAACCTAATTACATGGAATAAGTATTAACAATTCCAAAATTCTATTCTAACATTATATAGTATGACTATTGATACATGAAGCAGTGATATTGATTGATGCAGAGAATAAAGACAAAGACGACTAATTTCCAAAAGTGTCCCTTCACACACCGAACTTTTTAATATGTTCACAAATACTTTTCTTGAATTGTCTAATTGACATTGTCCAATCTATTTCAGTAACATTATTTATCCTATTGGCAAGTTTTAACATGGTCTCCAGAGGAGAACAAACTGACATTCTTAATCTCCCAAACAATAAGGAGGATCGAGTTAACCTTGACGGAACTTTGAAAGGAATTGAGTACAATAAATTACTTGATGTCGATATACAATTTATTATTTTATACAAGAAAATCATCATGTTTAATTTACGCCTACTAGTGATAGACATAACATCAAATTCTTCCCGTAATCTAGTTGTTCTGATTGTTCTATAATCCGGCCAACGCTTAAATTTTTTATAATACAAGAACCGTAAGTATTTGTTCTGCACTTTCTCAATATTTTCCAGGTACATTTGCGGTTGATCTCCCCAGATCATAGACCCAAACTCAAGTTTAGGTCTTACTAAGGTATTGAACAACTTTTTTATAGTCTCCGTATTTGAGAAAAGAATGGTTTGTCTGAAGACTAGACCCATTATACGATTGGCACTCCTGACTGATTTTTGTATATGTGCAAAGAAAGACATTTGACTATTATAAATAATTCCAAGATCCTTAACTTCATCCTTCCTATCTAATACTTCTTGGTCCATGGAATAATCAAAAATGATACACTCCTTTTTCTTAGATATAGACATAACACAACATTTTTCAACATTAAAACGTAATTTATTCTCCTTGCTCCATCTAATTATGCTGTTTACATCTTTTTGTAGTAGTATGCAATCCCGAACAGTCTGAATCTTCCTGAACATCTTGAAGTCATCTGCAAATACTAAACTATCAGAATTCGAAACATAACCTGGAAGATCATTGATAAATAAAACAAACAATAGCGGACCAAGGTTTGATCCTTGCGGAACTCCCGAGTTTGCATGGAATTTTCCAGATGTATTTCCGTTATATTTTACTACAAAATGCCTGTTACGTAGATAGTTTGATATAAGTTTCAATAAATTATTTGACATTCCATACTTGTGTAATTTTTTAAGCAATATGTCGTGATTCGCTTGATCGAAAGCTTTTTTAAAATCTGTATATATGACATCCAGTTGTAATCGATCCTGGAACGTATCGTTTACAACTTCCGTAAAATTAAATAAATTTGTGTTTATTGAGCGTCCCGACGTAAATACATGCTGTTGATCAACAATTATATTATTTTTTACGTGATTATAAATTTCCAGATATATTATCTGTTCAAAAACCTTAGAAACAGCACACATAATCGAAACACCCCTGTAGTTCTCAACAATATTTCTATCTCCAGATTTGTGTATAGGAGAGTATAATGATAATTTCCATGTTTCCGGAAATTGTGCGTTTGTGAGTATATTATTATAGATATGCAATAAAGGTGTCCCTAGCCATTCACAGCATCCTTTTAGTATGTATGGAGGAATTCCGTCGGATCCAGCTGCTTTTTTGGGTTTTAATTTTTTTATTGCTATCACATAATCATTTATTGTAATCTTAGAAATATTTAAAATAGGATTATTACTAATTAAATCCTTGAAGTCGATATTATAATTAGACTGTTCGGGGCAATGCACCGATGCAAAATATTCAGCAAATTTTTCTGCTGCTTCCCCTTCGACAACTTTTCCATCCTTAAATCTAAATGTACCTACCTGCTTAGAAAAACTATTATTTTTATTTACGTATGTCCAAAATATATTCATATTATTACTTAAACTGTCTTCGACTTGACGCAAATACTTTTTGTGCTCGGTGTTTATTAATGTCTTAAGTTTTCTTCTCGTTTCTATATACTTTTCGTTATAATAGTTTGAAATAAATTTTAATTTTCGGTGATTATTTTTTTCCTTTAATAACTTTTTGATATCCGATGTGAACCATTTGGGAAACTTTTTGAAGTTTTTATAAACTTTATATTTGGGAACAGTTGTTCCAAATACACTATAAATTTTCTTATAAAAATTATCCAATGCAGTATTTACGTCTGTCTGATCAGTAACGTCGTCCCACGCTGTATCCCTTAGCATTTTGCTCATATTTTCAAAGTTAGCTTTTTTAAAATTGAAATTATTACTGTTGCCAAGCTTGGTAACCACGTTATCGATTACTCTATTAAAAGTTACTTTGATGTCTAGAGATGGGTGGAAACAATCTTCCGTTACTAAAGGTAACAGTTCATGAGATACTGTGCAGTTATTTATCATGTCGGTGGAGGTAATTACCAAGTCTAGAGTTTTATTTTGATGATTTTTCATGTTATTACATAGCATTAATGAATCATAACTTAAAAAGTCAATCAGAACGTCTAATTTATAGCTAGTGTTTGTAAACTTTAGAGTTTTACCTTGAATTTCCGGTAAGTTGAAATCACCCAGAATAAATGTATTGTTAATATTAGAGATATGTTGTTGCAGTAATTCCAAGCAATTCACATAATGGGTTAGATGAGCATCCGGTGGAATGTATATGCCGATAATATGAGCTTTAAATTTATTATTTATCTTTATATCAACAATCACTATCTCAAAAAACAATTGATGTTGCACATAATTTAAAATTTTGTATTTCCGCTGTACTGCTATCATAACACCCCCGCCCCTGGATTTTCCGGTTATTTCCAAATTTCTATCTGATCTTATTACGTTATACACATTCAAATCAGCAAGTTCCCCATCTGCTATGCCCTCATGAAGCCATGTTTCAACTGCCACAATTATATCATAATTATTTTGTAAGGAATTATTATAAAACTCAGCCGTCTTCGTCCTTAATCCTCTACAGTTTTGAAAATTTATAAAAATATCTATCATTTTGTGTATAGTCATTGAGACTCCTGAACTATTTAAATATATACAAAAAGGAACAATGCAATTACTTAGTTTATAATCCTAAAAAATCGCAATCAAGCAAACTTTCTTTCAAGGTGAGTAGAAATGTACAATTGAAAATATACAAGTTCCCAACTTAAAGAATATTCCTCTTATCATTAATGACAGCATGAAAAAGTTGTAAATAATTACTAATCAAAATGTTTTGTTTTTTGAATTATGTAGAATATAGCAAAGCTGTCCATAAACGTAAAATAAAGTAATCAATGAAGTATACATAAAGAAAATAATTACAAAAGATCTTCAATTGAGTCAATCTTCCTTATTTCATTCCCAACCTTTAGAAAAACTCTTCCTCCGTAAGTTCCTGTATAAGTTAATAACATCTGATTCAAAACATTTCACCTTCATTGTATTGTTTACGATATTCAGCATAATCGACATTAAGCTCTCGCTGTCAGTTTCAGCAATGCCGTCAAATCTTAGAGTTTTTCTTCTTTGGTAAGCATCTATCTCATCCAATTTTTTTGATATATCCCTTATCTTATCATCGTGAGCTACTATAGTATTACTAACTTCTATGATTTTATGTGATATATCATTAATTTTACCTTCCATTTTGTTGATAATTGCAGAAAATTGCTCTTCCATTTTATCCATACTCTTATCCAATTTTTCCTCTATTTTTTGCCACACTCTCGATGCTATCTGATCGACTGTCCCTTCGTCTAACGATCGATTCGTGTTTCTTGATTTGGACATAGTTAAATTTAAACTACACCACAACGTGTATGGAATGCTATTCTGTTGCACACAGTTGATGATTTGAAATTTCTTGTATAACTTATGGTCTTTTTGACTTTATCGTATACCCAATAACTTAATATTACTTTGTTATTTAACTGAGACAAATCGACAAAATAGTACTGAAAACAATTGCTTCAGTTCGAATTAATTTCAGGAGAACTCACGTACACGTCTATACACGGCGACCGACCATACTATTATGACTAACTAACTTGGGGAATATATCTCTGAGCAGTACTCTGAACGTCGGATTAAAAGGGGTCCTGATGCAGATTTTTACGAAATCGCATACTGGTGTAGCTCATGAATCCGACTCTGTCTAAGCCATGTATGAAAATTAAAATTTTGGCAAATGCGCAGGAATTTCTCCGAACTGTTTACCATTATTTTTTGTGACTATTCTTATCTAGTAAGGACCATTGTTTTTGTGATCCGTAATCTAGAAGGATCTAGAAAAAAATGCACCTAATATATAAGAGAGTCTACCTACCAACGGAGTCAGTTTATAATTTGATCTCTAGAGATAAACAGTCAACAAGTAAATAGTCCAAGTAAATAAGCAGCAATGAAGTGTTTATATAAATTAGTGTAAGTGAATATAATATGAATTAGTGAATATTTTAGTGAATAAATAAATTAAGTGAGTAGACACAACGTGTGTATAAATTTTTCGCACACGTCAGGATAAACTGTTTTAAATAAATAAGAAAAATATTACATTGGTGTCAGAAATGGGATAATATAAATAAATGGGTACGCAAAAATACACTAAGTGACCTAAAAGTGACAGAGCTAAATAGAATTGGAAAATCGTGAGCTGTAAACGTCCGGTAAGAAAAGTGAATTAGTAGAAAAACTTAAAGTGGCACTGGAAAATGACGGCTTTGATCCAGAAACATTTTTATTCAATGACGAGACTTTCACTTTAATCTCCTGCCATGGAAGAGAAGATTTCAACTAATGTGAAGAACGATATTTCTGCTATAAATAACGACTTTTCTGCTACACAGAACGGTATTTCTAATATGAAGAACGATATCTCTGCTAACATGGATGAGAAAATTTCAACTATGAAAAACGATATTTCTGCTAATGTGAAGGATGATATTTCTGCTATGAAGAACAATATATCTTCCTCTATCTTATCAATGAAAAACGACATTTCCGCTGACGTCGAAAATAAAATTTCGTCTCTAAAATCGGATTTTGAGAATAAGATGTCAATGATGGAAAACCAGATGGACGAGAAAATCAAGGAGTTAGATAGAAAAATGACAGATTTAAGAACTCAAGACACGCCTGCGGAAGAAAAGAAGACCGAGCAAACAAAACCTTGCAAGCCAGAACACCCTATGAAGAACGACATTTCTGCTAACATGGACGAGAAGATTTCTGCCATGGCAGAGAAACTTTCTACGAATGTGAAAAGCGATATTTCGGCTATAAAGAACGATATTTCTGTTTTTTTTTAGTGTTTTTAAATGAAACTCAAGGTCTCTAGTTAATTCCACAATATAATACAAGTTATTGAAAATTCTAAAAAATTGACAATTGTTTCGATAAATCAATATCGTCAGAATGACAGATGATATTGATTTATCGAAACAATTGTCAATTTTTTAGAATTTTCAATAACTTGTATTATATTGTGGAATTAACTAGAGACCTTGAGTTTCATTTAAAAACACTAATATGAGCATATTCCACGAAGTAAGGGTCGAGACAGTCAATTTCATAACGATATTTCTGCTATGAAGAACGATAGAGTACTTCCCCACTATTACTAGGAAAACATAAAAGGTTTTAACAAATTAATTCATATGTTTGACTAGCTCGAAATTATACGGTTGCTCTATTCGGACCGGTAGAGTGAGTTGTGGAGGAGCCAGAAATAGATTTCTAGGGTTCTTTATATTCCTCAGACTGAACAGCTTATTCACAGATAATATGGCCCCATGTAGTACTACACGGTGTACATAGTGCTATATATATATATATATATATATATATATATATATATATATTTATATATATATATATATATATAGATATATATATATATATATATATATAGATATATAGATATATGTATATATATATATATATATATATATATATATAAGGTGCTTCTAAATAATATTCATGTTGAAAGCAAGACTAATGGACTAAATAATTTATAACTCTAACAACTAATTGACCAGACAATATTTCTTGTACGGGAGCAGGACCCAGCTACAATATGCAGAACTAAGAAAAGAAAAGAATTGAAATCTCTTACTTCCTACTCCAAGTGGTGCGACTCTACCTTTACAGCAGGCTGTACGTTGGTATAATTTGTGACAGTGTTAGATGCTACTGGAACTAATGTAACGGACAGGTTGCTGGTAAATAGTTCGCAGCTAATTATTTAACTGGTCATTCCAGTATTGGCCTGAAATTGCGAATATTTAGGATTAAATGAGCATCTCTGGAAATCAAGGTATCTTACCGAATATGGGCAGCGGCCGTGTAAAGAAAGGTACGTAAATCCACAGAATGTGTGCATCAACTGATGTCAATCGTACTCTCTCTTTGATGTTACTTTCTTTGTACTAGGGCTCCTTAGATCCGAAATAGAGTTCGATTCTAATTAAACCACATGGTCTAAATTCGGCCCAGAAAAAAGAAAAGACAGAAGGAAGAGAGATAGACCTGAAAATTTCCTTAGCTAGGCAATTTTTGGTGACATTCAATTCCATAGTACTCACAGAACTAGAGTAAGATTTATATTTTGTATTCAAGAAGAATTTTAGTTCAAGGTCAATCGACATTAAACAATGTAAACAATGACTACAGGTTATTTCAATAGATAATTAGCTGATCTTTATTAGAATTTATAATAAATTGTAAGTATTATTTTATTAACTCTCTATTCAGTCAAAAAATATAATGAACCCGTAACAACGTTGAAAATGAAATTTCGTCTCTAAAATCTGAAATCTAGAATAAGATGACAATGATGGATGAGAAAATCAAGGAGTTAGAAAAAAAGGTGACACATATAAGAACTCAAGACACGCCAGCGGAAGAAAAGAAGACCGAGCATACGAAACATTGCAAGACAGAAACACGCCCTAAATTAGAAGACATTGGCAGTTTTATCCGAGTCAAGGCCTCAACGTTCGATGGAAAAATGTCGTTTACCAATTATGTAAAACAGTTTGAAATAACCGCTAGAGTAAATAATTCGTCCGATAAGGAAAAAGCAGTGAACATTATTATAACGCTTCGGGGAGATGCCTTATATGTACTCCAGACGAGGACTTCGAGCAGCAGAAGAAGAGATTAGACATGCGATATGGTCACGAACATCTAGAACATTTGCACCGATCCCAGCTGAAGAACCGAATGCAGAAACGTGATGAATCCCTTCAAGAGTATGAAGTCGATATTGCCCGACTAATTCGAAGACATGATGGAATATCTGGACATCCAGGCCTCTATTGTTCGTGACCCCGATATGCAGAGGACGCTTAGTTTAGCCCATCCCAAAACATCGGTATATGCAATAACTGCTGCTCTTGAAAATGAAGCAGCCACGAAGGCTTCGGGATATAACAAAGTTAGGACCATGCAAGGAGAAGGTGACGAGGACAAGCTTGACCAGATCGTCAGTTTGATAAAAAGTATCATGGACAAGGAGACAAGAAAGATCAGATGCTGGAATTATGGCGAGCTGGGGCATGTACGCAGTTCGTGTAAGTGCCCCAGGACTCCTGTAAACCAAGAACCCCGGTCACAGGAAAACTAGAACGGGTCGGCTACGAGTGGGCAGCACCGACCCATGATCGTTCCATAGGCCCTATCATACAGATAGCTTCTCTCAGATGTCGCAATGACAGTGTATATGTGGATGGCGAAGTTTAAGCAAGAAATGTACTCTGCTGGTAAACACCGAGGTAACTAGAAAAATAAAATCACATTTCGATTGAAAGCACGCTTGTGATGAAGGAAATTCGCAAGGAGTTGAAGCTATTTCAAAAGAAACTACTATAATTATTCAAAATTTTCGTTGGCATTTGGAAAAGTGTCGTTACTCTAAGGACCTCATCCTGATTATTCAAGTTTTTAGAATAGAAATATTTTTTCTTCTTATTCTTAAAAATTAATTTCTTCCCAAGCCACCATATTAATTACTTATAAAATTGCTATCATCTAGGTTAGCATACTTTATTGAGCACATCTTAAACTTTCAAATTATGGCGAATGAAAATCATTATTTATTTTGACGAATTTGAAGGATTGTTGATTACTCAACCGATAACTATTTGTTTCGAAATAATAATTATACTAAAAATTGTAGTCTTGAACTTAAATCGTGATAATTAGCCTCGCCGCAAATTCCAACTGAATATTTTTTGGACATATTCCGGCGAGAAGATAACCTTTGATGACATAATCATTTAGTGAAATCCTAACTTCCGATTTTAATTATGAAAAATACCGAAGTGGAAGATTACGTAATTATTTCAAATGAAATATTTCCATATTAAGTTACCAGAGACTTTGTTCTTCGTATATCCATTCTCTTTGGACTTTCATGTATATTATATATAGGGTGAATTATTACTAAATGAAAATAATTTACCATTAGAATCCTGACTTCAAATTATGAAGACGTAACCCAAAACACCTAAATAAAATGTAGCTACTTCCTAAATTTGAAAACTATTTGTGCTCAGTACTTTAAAACTATTTAGGTATCCATTTTATATTTGGCAGAAAGTGTAGACACTGTACCGGGTGTCCCAATAAGAATGGCTCTCGGCCATATCTCGGGAACCGTCTATAATACAGCTTCGGGAAAAAAAATTATAACAAAAGTGACCTCAAGAGAAACCTGGAAATTATTTACAGAGTTGTAGGTCCACCGCCAGAGGGCGTAATTAAATACCAAAAATTATAAAATGAATAATTCACAAATTTTGCCTAATTAAGATGCATTTAAACTATGATTATCGTATTATTCAAGAGATTTAACATATATCTGATTTTACAAGTTTTAGTATATCTCTTCAAATAAGAGGTGGGGGGAAGCGGGAACTTTATTATGAAAAAACGCCTGTAATTCCAGTTCTACTCAACCTATCTATTGTAACATGTCCATCGACCTGTTTCGATGTAATATAATAAATTCCGTGTAATTTCCGCTTGCCGTCTCATTAGCCACTCCCAACCATAGAATTAAAACTGAACGTTGAGACAATTGACTTTTATCAATTTCCCCCTGTTCGCTACAAGCTGAAAATCCTCCCTTTTCCGATACCGACGTTGAAGAGAAAACACGTACTCACGTTTTCTCTTGTTCTGAAAGTTTTCTTAATTTGCTGTGGTAAGTTGAAATTTATATTTTATAATCTCTAAGCTTCATTCGATATAATCGCTGAGATAATTTTTATTGCATTTCTTTCATTTCTGTTCTTTTACATATTCAGAGAAAAATTACAGTTGCACGTGGTTACGGAATCATTATTTTATACCTACATATTCATTTTAAAATAAATACAAATCATTGCTTAATTTTGTGCAAATACTTGAGAGCTTTTTATGTTGCAAAATATCTTTTTCCAATATAAAGAACATTTTAATTACATTTTTAAAACCCATAGAATATTCATTCCTATGAAGGATGCTGACACTACAGGTTTCAGATATATTTTTTAAAGCACGTTATTTATTCAGATAAGAATTTTTTGACTCATAAGTTTTTCAGAACATTAGTATACTACTAATTTAGTTAAATTGTTTTTTCATTGTTTCAATATGGGAGACATATATGTTGGGAAGCTCTCAGTAAATTTTACTTTTGTAAATTCAAATAACTGCCTTCCTTTTAAACCTGAAAAGCTGAACCAACACAATGTGCCCCATTACGATCAAGTTCCTACATATCCCTGATTCTTGTGTACTCTTAGGTAAGCACAGCAGCTACGTCAGAGCTACGTCAGAGCTACGTGAGAGCTACGTAACAGCTTTCATTTATCTAAGACAACTTTACCTTTGAAGACAGCTTCCATTTATGTAAGACACCTTTACCGCTGAAGACAGCTTCCATTTATGTAAGACACCTTTTCCGTTGATGACAGCTTCCATCTATCTACGACACCTTTACCGTTTAAGACAGCTTCCATTGGTCCGAGACATCTTTCACCATAGAAAACACCGTTTCCATTCCTTCAAAACATCTTAAATCGCCATAGTACCGTCAGTTAAGTACATCCTGTATTTTTTCCGTCCCGTTCTAAGGCAGAATTAAATTAATTTTTCTTATATATATTCTCTTTTATTTCTAATCCACCCGGCTGTGAGAGCCACAGGGTATCGTGTTCGGATTGATTAAGTTTGAGCACATTTTATTTTTATTGTTTTTAATATTAATTTTTTATAATATTTTAATTTATAGTAAATTATTTTACACGGTGTTTCCACCTTTATCACCGTAGTTTTGTTCTTGTTCTTTCGTAACGTTTGAAAAGGTGGTGGCGCCCTGAACTTTCATAGTCTGCTCATCCTCTGTTATACAAAGTGTGTCATTAACTTGGAGTTGGACAACCCTTGAGAAGTCTCATGCCGGGATTTTGTTCAAGTGAACGAATAAGCTTTACACTATGCAAACATAGTCTTTTTGAAGAGAGCTCCTTTCTACCAATGTAAGAGTTATAATTTCGAAGCAACTTAATGAGTAACGTATACGCTAGAGGGCGCTATTTATTTATTTTTTAAATCTAGCTATCCTCGAAAAATGTTGAATGGAAACATGCAATTTTAATTAAGGAATATAAAAGTAGACCAAATTAGCAACAGAATAGCGAAAACCGCATGTCGATATCTTTTTCGTATTACGAAATATCCTAAGAAATGTGTAAATTTTAAGAATTTTCCTTTAAACATTAATTACTCGGGTTTGACTGAACGGATTTTAACATTTTTTGGTCTAATGATAATAGTTCCAATTATTATGTCAATATTACTGATGCTGTCACCCGCGTTATGCAAGTTAAACTGGAAATATATAAAAACAAGTAGTGGGCCATGAAAAAAACAAACCAAAAGATATGTCTTGTGTCAAATTAATAAACCTAGTAATTTGTTCATTTACGTGTCATTGCGATTTTTGTGCATTAAATTCGATATAAAATTCACTTGAAAGTTATATCTAAGATGATTCTTACAAACGAAGAAGCATTTGATATGATAAGCATTTACTTTGAATGTATGAGAAATGCAACTGTTGCGGCTAGGTTATATGCCATACAATATCCCCAAAGACGTCATCCCGGTAGCAAAGTTTTTCGTCGACTGATACACCGTTTAAGAACGACTGGAAATGTGAATCTTTCTGTATTTAGAAGACGCGGCAGAAGTCGTTCAGAGAAAAACACAATAAATGTTTTGGCATATGTGCAATTTAATCCGCATTTAAGTATTAGAGCAATAAGTAGAGACTTGGGAATAAGCAGAACCACCGTTCAACGTATTTTGACAGGACACAGGTAAATTATGATGTAATAAGATATGTTTCTTAAACAAAATATACCCGTTCAATATTATTTGTGAGCATGGTTATATGTTAACATAATAATTTGTTTATCATTCCGGAAAGATATTTAATAGGACATTATATTTCTTTTAGATTTCATCCATATCATATAGTACTGTATCAACAATTGGTTGATCGTGATTACGACAGAAGGTTGGATTATTGCAACTGGTTACTACATATGGTATATAACGACCCTCAATTACTGTCACGTATTTTGTGGTCAGACGAAGCAACATTTAGTAGTGATGGTACGGTTAACCGGCATAATGCACTATTGGTCTTAGAATAATCCACGCTGGATGGAAGAAGTTCAGTATCAGGGTCGATGGTCGGTGAATGTATGGTGTGGTATTGTAGACGGTCAGATAATTGGACCTTTCATTTTTGAGAACGCAATTAACGGGGAACGCTTCCTAAATTTTATAAGGGATGAATTACCACTTCTTCTAGAAGATGTATCACTAGCAACTCGTAGGTCTATGTTGTTTCAGCACGATGGGTGTCCGGCGCATTTCTCCAGACAAGTTAGAGAATTTTTAGATAATGCTTACCCTGATAGGTGGATAGGACGTGGATGCCTATTTTTTTGGCCAGCCAGGTCACCAGACTTAACCGTTTTAGATTTCTATCTCTGGGGCCGGATTAAAGACCTTGTTTGTGCAATTAGACCCACTACTAGAGCTAGCATGATCGAAAGAATACGAAACGCCATTCAGAGTATTTCGAGCGCCGAAATTGAGACTGCTGTTCAATCTACTCTTCAAAGAATAAACGCTTGTATCGAAAATGATGGGCGACAATTTGAACATTTAGGTCGTCACTAGCGAGGTACCTTAAGTTATATTTCCATTTTAACTTCCATAACGCAGTTTCCCGGTGACAGGATAAGTAATACTGAAATAATAATTGGAACTATCATTAATAGAACAAGGAAAGACGTTCAGTCAAACCGGAGTAATTAATGTTTAAAGGAAAATGCTTAAAATTTACACATTTCTTAGGATATCTCGTATTACGAAAAAGATATCGACATGCGGTTTTCGCTATTCTGTTACTAATTCAGTCTTATTTTATATTCCTTAATTAAAAATACATGTTTCAATTCAAAATTTTTCAAGCATAGCTAGATTTTAAAAAGATAAATAAATAGCGCCCTCTAGCGTATACGTTACTCATTGGGTTGTTTCCAAATTATAACTCTTACATTGGTAGAAAGGAGCTCTTATCAAAAAGACTAAGTTTGCATAGATAGGTTAAGTAGAACTGGAACTACAGGCGTTTTTTCATAATAAATTTCCCGCTTCCCCCACCTCTTATTTGAGGAGATACACTAAAACTTGTAAAATCAAATATACGCTGAATTTCTTGGAGAATACGATGATCATAGTTTAAATGCATCTCAATTAGACAAAATTTGTAAATTACGCATTTTATAATTTTTGGTATTTAATTACGCCCTACAACTCTGTAAATAATTTCCAGGTTTTCCTCGAGGTCACTTTTGTTATAAATTTTTTCCCCGAAGCTGTACTATAAACGGTTCCCGAGATATGGCCGAGATCCATTCTTATTGGGACACCCGGTACACACTACCAAATTATGTTAAACAAACGTTTCTCGCTACTACCAGAGGCGTATGAAAGGGGCAAGCAACTGATTATTCGTTCCCAAATTCTATGCCACTGGTGGTATAAAAAAAATTTCCTCATAACGGAAAAATCAATATTTCACGAGATATTTTAAGTTAGACATGAGGCTGCACGATTTTTCAGATTTTGATGTGTAATAACTATGTCGATGTTTTGGGCCAGCCGGCCAGTGGATTGCAATTAAGACGCAAATGTAACTTCAATCCTCAATAACAATGAAAATAACAATAGAGACCGCAACCTATTGAATGAACGGATGAAGTAAAAACAAATTGTGATTCTGAAAATGTAATCTAAATAAAAGTAATAAATCTTCTATGTGATCCCCGTTTACCCCAGCTTATTCATTCTTTGGCTAAATTATATTCTTACTTTAAAAAATTTGTTGGGCTGAATGACAATAAAATTAGATGAATTTACAATTTGCTGCCATAGTTCCTGACGAGTATTTATTTCTTGTAATATAATAATGATTTCATATGCCCCAAAAATAAAAATCAAGGGGATTACTTTCTGGAGTTTTATGCGGCTACGGAAATTTACTACCTCTGCCAATCCAACGATCAGGAAATTGGTCATCGAGATAATTCTTCACTATTATCCAACAATGAGATGGTGCTCCATCCTGTATGAACCACATTGTAATGAACACGAGATATGACATAGGAAATTTTAAGAACGCCCTATATAGACAAATTTTTCTTAATTCGAAATAAATTAATACAAACAACTTTGTTATAATTAACAAGGTTAATAAACACCACAGCTGATGGTTTTGCCATGCTTTGTTTATCAATAAGTCTAATCAATACGTTACAAATCGAAATAATGAAATATAAAATTAACCTTCACACAAGGGCATAGACGAGGTAATGTTAGAATAAATAACAGGAATTTTTGAAGCTACAGAGATAGACAGTAACTCTCCGTAAGTGGCCAGTCTAAGTACGGACGGCCCCTTTACCGTCAACAGTAATATTCTGTAGTTGTGATTTGTGATATTCCAAAACGTAAGTTTTCAACGTATAATTAATCTTTATATACTGTATTGACCTGTTTTATCATATTCTTTTTTTCACTTAACTGGGTGTCCCAAATGGTAAGTAAACCCATATTTTCGGTCATATTGAGTGTCCTATTTACATCTGCGCCCCTCACCTACCAATTCTAGTCTAAAATTTATAGGAGATATCGTATGTTCGAGGATCATCTTCCTATATATTTGTTTTCTGTATTTGTGCAAGGATATTATATTGTACAGGGTATCATATTCATTCTGATTTAATTCCAAAAAGAAAAGTCTCGTCCGATATTTTATTACCTTATTATTGTACAGGATATCCACATACCCGATATATCATAATTAATCTAAATTTTGCTGATATACATTTTTTTTACTATATTATATAAGTTTTCCAATTTCACGAGAATCATAATTATTTTATTCGAATCCAAAATTTGGTTGATACAAATTTTTTTACTATATTGTACATGGTTGTCCAATTTCACGAGATTCAAAATTATTTTCGATCCCAAAATTTTGGTAATATATACATGATTTACTATAGGTGTACAGGGTATCGTATTTATTCTGATTGAAAAAGTCTCGTCCGATATTTTATTACCTTGTTGTTGTACAGGATATCCACATATTGCCAAAGTTTTTTATTATTTACTATATTGTACAGGATATTCACATATTGCCGAAGTTTTTTTATTATTTACTATATTGTACAGGATATCCAATTTCACGGGAATCATAATTATTTTATTCGATTTCAAAATTCTATTGTTATATATGAATTTCTATAGTATATAGGATACCGTATTTTATTCCGGTTTAACTCCAAAAGTCCTGCTCGATATTTTGTTATCTTGTATTATATAGGACATCCAAAAATTCATGAGATAGCCTAGTTATTATATTTTATTCGATTTCAAAACTTTGTTGTTATGTATGACTCACTACTATCTTTTTGTAATATATACTTGTACATACTTGACCTTCCAGTTTATTTCCTTTAACCACAGCCCTTACCCTCGTACCAGCAAATAGAACGGGCTGGCTCGACCTGCATTTCGAACTCAGACTTGGCACATTGTATAAGCCCAAGAGGCCCCACGAAGACCTTGATCGCTCGTGGCAGGAAAAAAAACCTCCCTCGAGGTAACCCACCGAGAGATTCCTGGTTCTAAATTTTGTGCCATAAGGCACTGGTGACAGCACGCTGCAACGTTTTCTAGGATAGGAGTATACAATAGGGCCCTTCCGGTCACTACAACCAGAGAAAAAGAAAACCAGAGAGATAAAACCGACCCCAAATCATTACACTGGTGACAGCGGTGGGATGTCAGCAACATCGGCTGAGTTGATCACTGCTTCATCATAAGATGAAAATAGGAACTACCCATTTATTAGAGTGGTGACAGCGGTGGGATGTCAGCAACATCGGCTGAGTTGATCACTGCTTCATCATAAGAATGAAAATAGGAGATACCCATTTATTAGAACATGTATCTTCTTCGATTAAATGGCAATTTATCGGAGATTATCGAAAAGAGTTGTTTGTAAAAATTGTAAACATGAGTTACAATTAAAATTTTCTGGTAATTCATATGGTCCCAACAAACTATCTCCAAAGATACCGCACCATACATTTATTTTAAATTCGTGCAAAAATTGTGATTCTGTGAATACATGGGAATTTGCTGTATCCCAATTGTGACTGTTTCTCCAGGTAAAAACTCCTCTATGTGCAAATATGGCCTCGTCAGTAAAAATAATATTGTTAATAAAATTGCGATCTTCATTTTTGTTATTTATCATTCACTGAGCAAAATTAATTCTTAAAGGATAATCTGGTGTATAATGGTAAATTCGTAAATATTCCTTTTTTAAAATTCGAGAAACTGAAGATTGGCTTACTCCAGTCATTGCTGCTAAACGACGAGAGCTTAGTTCCGGATTATTAGCAACTCGGACTAAAATGTCATCCTCATAATCCACAGTTATTACTTTCGGTCGTCCCATACCACTGTCACTCCTAAATTGTCCAGTTTCTCCAAATCGACGAAAAATATTGCTGAAAGTTTGCCGATTGGGTTGAACTCTTGTAACGTTTTTATTTATCTTACGTTTTGACCTACTAAATCGAGTATTTATTTTCGAATAATCCCTATCTCAGTACATAAAAAACTAAGAAACAATATGCCTTTACATCGAAAGGGTTCCTCACGCTCCAACCTTAATTTCCAACTGAAAAATATACAATAGTTCTTAGTATCCCCTCTTACAAAAGGGTACTTTTTACGAAATTCTAGTTTTATATGTTTTTTAGAACTAGCTTTCTCGAAATGTACCGTGGAAAAAAATTTAAAAAAAAAGGTTATCTCTCCCCAAAAGTTCGTGATGAAATTCAGTCAGCGACGAATACTTAACCGAACCAGTTGAAAAATTCCTAGTGTGTCAACTCTAGTTAACGTGTCGTTATTACCGCTATCGATATTAAGTCGTCTAATGATCCTCAAGAAGTTCAGTCGTAATTTTCTTAGGGTCACAACGCTATTTATCGTGTCGTTATTACCGCAATAGCAGCGAATTAAAATAATCGAAGTATCTGTGTATTGTGCTTACTACCGTGATTATTATTAAAGTTACCGAAGTATGCCGAGTACCTGTGATTTATTCCATCACTTGGTGAGAGTAAATTATGTATTGCAAGTATTTTCTCGAGAAATTGAATCCACCGAATCTACAAACCGCGCTTCCAGTGTTTATGCGAGTACCACCATCGAAGCGATTACCTGACTTGTGATTGGCCTGCCACTCCTGGATTCAGGTAAATTCTAAAGATTATTTTGAGCTCTCTTACCTGGGTTAAATAGTACCTGTTCCTTACCGAATGTATAGGACGAAGTTAATTTCACGTCATATTTTTTCAACCGTAATAAGAACACTACAGCATCAGAACTATTTTATTATGCTAACTAGCTTTTTGACTAGCAATATTGGCATTGTTTTAGAGATTTACGTTTTATGCTGTTTCATATAGTAATCATTAGGAAATTCGGCGTGCACGCTTATCCTATATGAAATTATTTTCCTTCCCATTATCTTGACGTAACTTTCACAACGTCTATGTGTTTTGTTTTCAAGTAATTCAATAACGTAGTATTATCATATCTATTTCTTTCATGAATAAACGGAAAATAATTCCATCAATAAACTAATTTTTTTGTTCACAAACTCAGCGACATTTATCGTTTGTATATCTACATAATTTTAATTTGTATATTTGTTTGTTCATTGGAGCTTATTTTTACTATTTATTCCTCGAACAATTACCGAATGACCCGCTGTGTAGTGTTGTGTGATAATTTTTTGTTTTTGTTTTTTATGTATATATTAATAACGTCGTCGAGGTGTGCTTATATTCATAATAACAGGGCATACGTACACCCCAAGACATTTAAGTTTTTTTGAACGTATGTAAGATTTTGGAGCTTATTTTTTTGTCTGTTGTTCGTACTCTGTAATTCGTGCATTCATATTATAAGTTTAATATTGTTCTGATCACTGACGCTAGTCAAAGATATTAATAAACTTTATATGGTAATTGAAGAAGGATAAAACTACTGAATTGATTACTATTGACACATTAAAAAGGTACTGAAATTCTGAGCAACGTTGCCACTTTCAGTTATAACCATAAAGGTATCTACGGATACAACAAATACTTGTTTAAAATTCATATGAGAATATACATATATTAAATGAAATTCAAGTATTATTAATTAATTTAAAAAGCAGCAACTCAAATGCATAAATTAGTATGACTTTTTTATTTGTATAACTTTTTAACATATTTTCAATTAAACTTCTAAATTCATTTTTCCTGCGACTAAAGAGACTTTGTAAATATGGCAAAGCAGTGGAAGTGTCCGCAAGTATGCTTAGAATGTGACTCGATGTTTGGGGCAAGAAAAAATCAAAACAAACATATATATTTCATTTGTTAATCTGAGGTTATTACACATAAAAATTGTGCAGCATCATGTTTAACTTAAAATGTCTCGAGAAATATTGACTTTATCGGTATGCGGAACAAGCACATTATTTATGTAAAAGGTATAGGACAATCGAAAAATTGGGCTAAAATTTATATTTCTCCAGTGGCGTCGAATTTGGGAACGATTAACCAGTCACTTGCCCCTGTCATACGCCTCTGGTAGTAGCCAGAAACGTTTGTTTAACATAATTTAGTAGGGTGTACCGGGTGGGCAAGTAAGCGAGGTAAGCGGCTGTATCTCAGAAACTAATGATCGTAGAGAGTTACGGTAAGAAATTTTAAGGGTAAAGTGGACAAGGGAAAATGCTGGAAATTATTTTCAAGTTTCCAAGATGGCCGCCAGTGGGCGTTTCCACCATCTTGAATTACATAAAGTTACGATTCTCGCGATTTTCCCAATGAATGTAACAAAAAAAGCGCATGAGAGAAGAGTACATCACAGAACACAAGATTGATGGCACATATGACAGATGACACATACTACAGATGAAACATATGACAGATAACACATACGACACATATAACGGATGACACATGTGGCTGTTGACGGATGGTGCAGGTGACGTCACAGAATGCAATATGGCCGCCTTCCGCCCCTCCCCTTATGATGTCACCCCACCCTCTTACATGACGTCGCTCGACTCGGCGTGTGACCTTGAAAGTGTTCCCATACCAGCCTAGTTCATCTACTGCGTTTTAATGTTAACTTAAAGTCGAACATTTTTTGTGAAAACAATTTTTCTCCATATTTCGAAATAAAATGGTGGGGGGTAATTGAATGTTGTTTTAAATAGATGTCTGTAACTTCGAAACGGCTTAATGGTTTGCATAAATTTGGTATCATTGAAAAGAACATTTCTTGGGCTTTTAGGTTTTTTGTAATTATCATAGTTGTGACCTACACGGCCGCCGATAGAGGGCGTTATTCGATATTATAACCAAAATATTGTATTTTCTCAAAAAATTTAAATGCGATGATGTGACTAGAAAATAGACAAATGATCAACCAATAAGCCTGCGCAAACCGCATCTTAATATCTTTTTCCTAACTCAAATTATTTAAAAAAATACTAAACTAGGAAAATTCATATATCCCCATTTAAAAATACGTCGGTTGCTTTCGATAAGAAGGCAAGTAGTAGGCCATGGACACGACAATCGCCTAACAAAAATATTGCCAAGTAATGTCAAACTTTTGTCACACGCAGCCCAATATTGTTGATTGCGTATAATTTGAGTATTTTTGAATCAAAATGCCTTTCACAAATAATGAAGCCGTTGACGTGATTGCGATTTATTTCGAGTGTTTTCAAAATTTAGCTATGTCTGCAAGACAGTACGCGGCACGGTATCCAGATCGCCGTTATTACGGGAGAAGAATGTTTCCGCACTTGGTACGCGATACTGGAAGTTTTCGTCGTCCTAAATGTCGCAGGCGTCGCAATGGAAGGACGAAAGAAAACATTATCAATGTCTTGGCTTACATAGAATTTAATAGACATGTAGGAACTAGAACATTGCCTCTATACTTGAGAATAGCACGAACAACTGTTAGAAATATTTTGAAAGATTATAGGTAAATAATTTTATCTTATTCCAAGTATTTTAGCACATACTCTCAAATACACAATCCAGTGTTATTCTGATTATACTATTTTTACGCATATGTTGTTTTTCACTTTTAGATTACATCCTTACCACATAGTCTTGCACCAAGCGCTAAATGAACTAGATTTCGATAATAGATTAAATTCTTGTCAATGGATGCTAGGCATGCTTGAGGAAATCAGAAATTTCTTAACGGAAATTCTCTGGACCGACGAGGCTACCTTTAGTAGTGATGGTAGAGTAAACCGTCATAATATGCATTATTTATGCTCTAAAAATCCGCATTGGTTAAGAGAAGTGCAGCACCAGGGACGATGTAGCCTAAATGTGAGGTGCGGTATCATTGGAGGCAGAATTATTGGACCTTATTTTTTTATCAAGGTTTAACTTCTTAGAGTTTTTGATCAACGACTTGACATTTTTATTGGAAGATGTGCCACTCGCAACTAGGAGAACTATGTTTTTGCAATTAGATGGTTGTCCGGCACATTATTCAATTAATGTCCGGAACCATATTAATGGGACCTTTCGAGAACGCTGTATAGGAAGGGGAAGCGTATTTCCTTGGCCGGCAAGATCTCCCGTCTTGACATGTCTTGATTTTTACTTGTGGGGGCGCATAAAAAATATTGTTTTTCACACCAACAACACGAATGGATATGGAGACTGCAGAGGTTTGGCTGTTTTTTGAACAATTTTTCCATTGGTTCACTTGAATTATCTAATGATTTTTTCTGATAGATCTTTAATGTAGGGAAAAGATGCAAAAGTAACCCGTTAATATGATCGACTGAATGTTCGCCGGGAGTGTTGTAAATTAAACTCATGAGAAGCTTGATAAAATAACTATTTTTTTGAAGGGTCTCAATCAATATTTTGAGGTTTTTATTAACCCTACGGGCAGGGCGCCGGGTCTGATAGACTCGGCGCGCAGTAAATCGTTTAGTTAGTCCGAGCGGAATTTTTGTGTGAGTGGGAGTTCTCAGTAGCTTCATTATTTATCATCCAGTACCCGTGTAGCAAGTGGCGAGATTACAAGTCGTAATTTTGAGGAGTTAAGTGTCGATAATTCTGTTAGACCCAGTGCCCCGACTCCCGTTATAATTTTTGTCAAATCGGTTAATTGGATTTTTTCGGGTAAGTTTATTTTTTTTTATATTTTATATGAAATAACTGATAATTTAATTTTTTCATATTAATAATATCTCAAAGCTTTCTAACCAATTATGTTTCGATATTTTTATCTAATATACTATCGATGTCTTTGTACTTGCAAATACATTTTATTCATATTTTTGTAGATATGAATAACGAAGACGAACAAGAGAGACTACGTCGGCTGTGGGATGAAGTCGAGACGGAAGAAGATCCGAATGATAATGAAGATGAACTGGCCAGTGAAATTGATTTCACTAAAGAGAGAAATACGGATAGCGAATCAGAGCAAGACTGCGATGAAGAAGACGATATCGAAAATGTTGCTCCTCCCAATAAGATTCCAAGAGTGCCCACTTTTATAGGGAAAGATGGTACTTCCAGGTGGAAGAAACATTGTCCCAATAAATTAGTGAGAACTAGGTCTGAAAATATGATTGTCCATTTACGAGGAGTGAAAACCTATGGTAAAAATGCTAAATCAGCTGCTGAATGTTGGTCTCTTTTTTTCACAGACGATATGCTACAAATAATAGTTGATAGCACGAACCTCTACATATCAAAAAAAGCCGAGAATTATTTAAGAGAAAGGAGAGCCAAGCCTACTGACGTCTGCGAAATCAAGGCTCTTTTTGGATTACTATACTTGGCAGGAACCCTGAAAAGTAGTCGTCTGAATACCAAAGAACTATGGGAAAGAAACGGAACTGGAATTGAGAGATTTTGGTTGGTTATGTCTCGTGAACGTTTTCACTTTTTGCTCAGATGTCTACTTTTTGACAATATAGATACAAGAGAAGAGAGGAGGCAGTTTGATAAGTTGGCTCCAATACGAACTCTATTTGATTGTTTTGTTGAGAACTGTAAAAAGGCATATACTATTGGAGAAAATGCTACAATTGATGAAAAGCTCGAAGCTTTTCGAGGAAGATGCTCATTTAAGCAGTATATTCCCAGCAAACCGAATAGATACGGAATAAAAATATTTGCGTTAGTTGATTCTGCAACAAGTTATGCCTCAAATCTCGAAATTTATGTTGGACAACAGCCTGATGGTCCTTATAAATGCGATAACCGTCCATCTAGTATAGTTCTTAGGCTAATAGAGCCTATATCAGGAACAAATCGAAACCTTACATGTGATAATTGGTTCACGAGTATAGATTTAGTAAACAAATTATTTAATGAGCACAAAATTACATATGTAGGAACTGTAAAAAAAACAAAAGAGAGTTACCTCTCGAATTCACAAACACAAGAGCTCGGCCGCAATATTCTTCACTATATGGGTTCCAAGAAAATATCACAATCGTATCATACATTCCCAAGAAGTACAAAAATGTTATATTAGCATCTAGTTTGCATCATGATGGTGTAATCGACACATCTACTGCTGAAAAATGCAAGCCAGAGATTATTACATTTTATAATCACACAAAGGGTGGAGTGGACAATCTGGATAAATTATGTGCAACTTATGATGTATCTAGGAATACTAGAAGATGGCCGCAGGTAGCAGTTTCTGCAATGATGAATATAGTAGGTGTTAATTGTCAAATCATTTATGCTTCAAATAATAAAATATACAATACTCAGAGAAGATTGTTCCTAAGGGATCTTGCCTTGTCTTTGACCAAAGACCACTTAGAACGACGTTCTTTAGAAACAAATATTCCGCCATCTGTGAGAAACAGGAGACAGGAGGTAGCTGCTACTCTGGCTGTACCTCAGGATATTCCACCCGGAACACGAAAACGATGTTTTTTCTGCAAGAAAGACTCTAAAACTAAATATTTCTGTGAAAATTGCAAAAAGTTTGTTTCTCTTAAACACATTAAAGCTTGGTGTCCCACATGTTCCGACAATGCAAAAAACGCATAGGAAACAATATTTGTTACTATTACTAGTGATCTGTAAAGAAAAAATTATATTTTCTAGCTTTTTTAAATTTTTTATTTTTTAGTATAACGTGCGTTACTATTTTTGTTTTGATGTTATGCATTTCATTCAAATTTATTTTTTTATTATTAGTTCAATTATACTTTTTTATTTAAATAAAGCCTATTTCTTTGATACTGAATCATTATTTCATATCTAACAATCTCACAAGTATTTTTTTTACTATGGGTCTGTGAGACTAGGCGCCCGGGCTGATGTCAAGATTCAGGGCGCCCGGCCCGTAGGGTTAAGTAATGTTCGATGTGATATTTTTTTACTCTGTTCTCAATCCCTAACAATAAGTTAACCCTCATTTTGTAGGGGTGATTGGACTTAAAGTTGAGGTATCTACCTGAACTGATAGGTTTCACATACCAGTCAAGTATCACCCTGTCTTCATTGGTCCTTATTAACCTTGTGTCCAAGAATGGTAGACATCTGTTAAGTTTATTCTCAACTGTGAATTGTATGTATTGATTGTAGCCATTGAAAATATTGAGAATGGTTTAGACACCATTTTTAGGAATAGCTGTGATGATATCATCTACATATTTTTTTAGAAAAGGAATATCAAATGGAATGGTAAATTCTCAACACATTCATCATAAAAAGCAAAAACAGAAGTGATATGCACAAAGTCTACTAATTCCAAAAATTGGTCAATATTTAGTCTACATGAATCCTGAATGGAATTCCAATGTTTGGTAATACTATTTTTTACTAAATTGATCGGTATATTAGTGAAAATCCACACAACACCTAAACTCATGATTACGTAATTGGTAGGTAACTGATAATTTTGAATGAAAAGAGTCTGTGACGAAAAACCTGTTATTACTATTATAAGATATTGTAAGTTTATCAGTTATGAATTGTGCAATTTTCTCAGGTGATTCTATAGATGAGATAATTGGACGTAAACTTAAGGTTTCTTTGTTTTCTATCTTCGTCATCGAAAAATTCCGAAAATTTCCTAACCAATGTTTGCGATTTTTGTAATATTGTTGCATTAGGATTGTTATTAATTTTTTATAGTATCATTGTTTAACAGTGTATTTGCAAGTTCAACATACTGATTTTTGTATAAAATTAGTGTAACATTGCCTTTATCAGCTTTAGTGACAATCAATTCTGGATGGTTTTTTAGAAATCTTTGACATTTTCTGTACAATCAATTCAAATATGACGTATTCTGTTGTAAGAAATTAGTTATATTATTAGATAGTTATTTTTGCCCTGACTAGGTCTTTTCGTAAATTGTCATTGATTCCATTTAAAAGATTCTCAACGTCTGCTAAAATGTTTTTAATTTCTATTTGAGTAATATCAGGAGGTACACCAAATTTATGACCCAATGAAAGAAAATTTCTGATTTCCATGGGTATATCAACGTCTGTCAAATTTCTTAACACTCTCGGCGAACATACAGTCGATCATATTAATAGTAATGAAAATGAACAGGATGCTAATTTCAATAACACAAAACGGATTACTTTTGCATCTTTCTATTATATTAGAGATCTATCAGAAAAAATCATTAGAGAATTCAAGGGATGTAATGTGAAAATTGCACAAAGAACAGCCAAACCTCTGCAGTCTCTTTTTACTAAGTTAAAACAACCGGAGGATTCCCTGATGAAAACTAACGTAATATTTTAATATTTAAAAATTTCAACAGAAAGTATGTAGGAATGATATCTCAAAACTTGAAATCACGTTGTGCTCAACATAAAAGCGATGCAAGGTTAAAAAAGCGAAAATGTGCATCATCAGAACATGTTATAGATGAGGTCCACCGTGTGGATTTGGATAAAGTAAAGATTCTTGATGTAGAAAGAAACTATAACAAAAGAAAGTTTTTAGAAATGTATCATATTAATCACATTGAGGAACCAATGAATAGAAAGTCGGACATTGAGTCACTTAGTAAGATTTATACATATTTGTTACACTTTAAATAATGTCCACTCCGGAAACGAGGAGATTGATTCCCAAATTGTTGTTTTGAGTTAATGGTTGACTGAGGTGACAAGTCAGTCGAATGTTGACCATACAAACATTATTACTTTTCCGCCAACCTATCTAATATGCGAGAAAAGTATTGGTTTACCCACAAAAACGTTGGAAATTTGAAATTTTTTTTTGAGTTATTTTTACGTTATCCATCAACAACAACACGAAAAAACGGTTTTTAGAAAAAAAATCCTGTGGGTATGTCGTCGTCGTCGTCGTCGTCGTTGTCGTCGGCCACTTTTCCTTGCAAGTCTTGTTAGCACGATACAGCCTCCGGAGTGCAATAAGTCACCAATTTTATGATGGATTATTGTTAAGGACATTTCACAGATAAACCCTATTGATTTTCAGCTCACCGGAGCCAGTACAACGGGTGCTATGGTACTTGAAGTACGGAATTTTGTCGTTTTTCGAGAAATTTCAGTTTGTTAACACGATACAGCCTCCGGAGTTCAACAAGTCACCAATTTTATGATTGAATATTATTCAGGGCATCTCACTGATGAACCCTATTGATTTTTAGCTCACCAGAGCCAATACAACCCGTGCTACAGTACTTTAAGTACGATATTTTTGTCATTTTTGGAGAAGTTTCAGATAGTTAGCACGATACAGCCTCCGGAGTATATACAAGTGATGAATTTTATGATTGGATATTATTCAGAGCGTCTTAAAGATGAATCCTATTGATATTGAGCTCACTAAAGCCAGTACAACGGATGCTGTGGTACTTGAAGTACCAAATTTTTGTCATTTTTGGAGAATTTTCAGTTTGTTAGCACGATACAGCCTCCAGAGAGTATACGATTGATCAATTTTATGAATAAGTATTGTTCAAGGTGTCTCACAGATGTACCCTATTGATTTTCAGTTGATTAGAGCGAGTACAGCGGGTCCTATAAAACTAGATATACTAAATTTTTGGTTATTTTTGGAGAAATTTCGGTTTGTTAGCACGATACATCCCCCGAAGTGTATACAAGTAACAATTTTATGATAGAATATTGTTCAGGGCCACAGATGCGTAAAAGTTAGTTTCAATCTTTAAAACCGTTTATTTAGTATTTCAATTTGAAAGAATTTTTTTACATTATGACTAGCACAGCTCATTTGCGAATGCAGATGATTTCCAAACAGTCGTTCCTCAACGTGAGAGGTTAGGTCCTTTCCATGTTTTATAAGTTACAGATCTTACTTCTCCCAACCAACATTATTACTGTTATTGTTAATTTTATATAATTATTATTCCTTTTTATGAAAATTAACATCAGACGGAAGTGAACATCGTCAGTATTTGTGGGTGGGGTTTGTTTGGCTTTGTTATCTAACAATAGTTAATGCTGCAATGAATTAACAGTTTGGGAATACCGAGAGGTTTGAGTGTTCACTGACTGTTGACTTATTTCGTCATATATATATATATATGTATATATATAAATATATATATATATATATATATATATATATATCTAAAGTTTTTCTTGGTTTAGGTCATTTTTTAAAATATAAATACAAAAAGACGGTTTAAGTTGTTGAGTTTACCATCATTTATTTACGTTTCGGCTTATTCAGCCTTTTTCAAAATAAATCTACATCTAAAATAAAATATTTTCTCACTAAGAGATACAATACTACAAAAAATCCTTTTTACTTACCCCAAACGTAGAATAATAGTTGTCAATATACATTAAAATGTCCAGTCAAGAACTTCGTCGAAACATAAAATACTCTTATCATTCTTACTAAAAACAACATTCACAACAAAGAATCCACAACGTTTGTACACATTAAAATTATTGACAGTACTGCTTGATATATTTTACTGAGGTTGTTCAAATCTTTTTTATTGTTAATGACATGCTGGTTTTTTTGGATAGCTATTGATTCCAAAATTTCCCTCTTTTTTGTATTTTGTTCTGACCTTATAATTTTTGTGATTTCAAAATTAAATGTATGTTTTTTTGATGAGTTTTCGTGGAAAGTTAGAGCTGCTATATTTTTTTTGTCGTATTTATGACCTTTTATTCGATTTTCCAAATACTGGCTAGTTTGTCCAATGTATATATATATATATATATATATATATATATATATATATATATATTATGTATGTATGTATGTATGTATGTATGTATGTATGTATGTATGTATGTATGTATGTATGTATATATAGTGGACCACAGAAAACAGTCCACCACAATATTTGGCAGTATTCGTTAGATTTTAATAAAATGCCGGAACAGATCGATTTTTGTTCTAAGGGGACACATTTTTGCCATACATACATTTGTTGTTCACCTTTGAGACCATTTAATCTATTAATTTGCTAGTTATAATTACGCTAGAACATTTTATAATTTGTTTTAAGTTAAAAATTACTAAAAAAGTGTTCAAAGGGCATTGTGACACTGTAAACAATGTTATAATGAAGTCTCTTTTATACGCGAATTATAAAAAATATATTTTCCCACTTATCACATCACAATACATCCAAAAATGTTCATCGTGCCTAGAACAATATACCGTTTTGGAAAAATAAAATCAATCAATTAGAATTAAACATAATAAAAATTCTTTGATTATTATTAGCTATCACATTTGGCAAATTAATAAAAACCTCATGAATATTCAAACTTGACACACCCCGTGTAAACGTGACTTTCCAAATTCTATTAACTAACAACCTACATCAAAAAGGCGATAGTAATCAAAATTGTTTGGTAATTACTTAATTCCATTCAAAATACAGAGCTTTATTTTAATATATAAATGATTTTCAAAAATCTCACTAGATTTCAAAAAATTAGGGAAAAATATAACCTGAAAAACTTGATGCAGTAGTAGTTCTAATAGATGGCCCTGCCGCAGAGATAGTACCCAACAGAAAAGCCGTATAGATCAAAACACTGTTCAACATTTTCAATAATTGAATTATAATTGACACCTCTTCACCTTTCGAAGAGTTATTTGGCTCACTGGGACACTCGGAGTATCACCTATCGTTTGTGGCACTTCCTCGCGTAATACTGAACAAAGTCTCGCCGTTAATGTTCTTGGTTAATTTAACGACCTTGCGATACCAACTGATAGAGAAAGTGGTTTGTTGAAGAAGAACTAACACACTGGACGGATCTGTAGAAATATATGTATTTAGATGCGAAACTGTAGGCAGCGAAATAAGAGGGAAACTGCGATCTTATTAACTTGACTTCTTTCAAGGTCGAACCTGAGGCAACTTTTTTACCCTCTTAAAATTCAAAAACGTGCACTCCAATAATGGCAAATCAACATTTTAACATCAAAACGTACATAAAAAAGTTATAAAAACAGAACTATCAATATTTATTGGCAAACAAAAATGTACGAAGCGAAGTTTCCACAAAGCACGTTTTTTTTACTTTTTTAGAAAAACAATCAATTACAAGAAATTATATGGAACAAGTTCTATGACAAAAAATACAATACAGAGCAATGAAACTGAACAGCATATATTTTTCAATTTTGAAGACCCAAACAAATGTATTGCCACTCTATTCAACATTGTGATTAATCCTTTCTAATGAATGCTTCAATTTCCAGTCTTTGTTCACCTCACTTTTTTGTAGCTTTTTATTGCCGACAATCTCTAGTGAGAATACGATATTAGATATATTTCATTGGGTTAGATCAGTCTCCCTCACAAATCCATCTCATATTATTTTATTTTCAATTTAGATACTGCTGTTTCTGTAGATTTCGCCCAGCTCTGATTAAGTCTAATACCCTCAGTTACCACTTACAATTCACATTCCTTATTTTTATCATCACAATTATTTAGGTTATTTTGTAATTCTTACTGTACTACTGTTGAAAGTTTAACATGTTTGACCAATACATATTTGCCAACGACGTACTTCACAAAAGCATAATCTATGGGCCATACCCTTGAAGAAACGAACATTTATTATTAATAATAAATAATCGCACAATAATATATATATATATATATATATATATATATATATATATATATATATATGTTACAGACCATATATAAAATCAGACCGTATGTATATGACCTAGGTCGTATACATACGGTCTAAATTGGGCAGACCGTATGTATAAAATATGGTATTTCATATACGGACTAGACCGTTTATATACGGACTATTGTGATTCAGGCCGTATGCTCGATGGCAGTGTTTCCAAGCACGTGGACAGTTTACCGCTTTTTTGCTGTTGTTTACAAAGTATTTTATCTGAAATTAACCCGATTTGTGATATTTCAACGACGTTGAGTGTTTTTATTGTCGTATGATACAGATTTTTGGAATGGAATCTCAAAAAGAAAGATATTTTAATAATGTAATAACAATAATTAGTAACATAACCTCACCCAAGTTTTCCCTCTTAGAGAGAAAAATCCTGCTTGTTGTTTTTGACAAAAATTATCATAACATAATTTTTTGTTTATTTAGGTTTTATGAACAATTGTATGAGCGACGGAAAAACGTTGCTTAAAACAACCGTGGCTTAACGATAGAAAATAACTCTGCTCTTATTGAAGAATTGAAAAGCGCTAAGATTGCTGCGAAAGAGACGCCAAGAATGCATTGGCTTCTGAATCATTATGATGTACTGTCTATACAGAGCTTAGATAAACTGATAGTACCTCTTAACAATCAATTAGTTGATGTAATATACTACGTCCATGATGATGAACACTCTTCAAGATATACACATATCTACAAGTATGTTGTTCAACAATTATTGTGAGAAAATGCTGAATATTGATAATGTTTTTTTACTTACAAGTCATGGAGGTAGAGATCGCATGATGAAAAAAATCAAAGAAAAACACAAGAACATCGTTTGTACTGATACTTTATTATTTAATAACCTGTGTGCACCATGTCAAATGAAGCCAAAGAGAGAAAAGAAGGGAATTATGTCAAAACCCATGATTTACAACGATTTGAATTCCCGCTGCCAGGTAGAGTTAATAGATTATCAATCCCATGCTGATGGTAAATACGAATTTGTTCTTGTATATCAGGATAATTTGACAAAATTTGTCATTTTGCGACCACTCGAGACTAAACGTGTAGAAGAAGTCGCTTACCACCCTGTCGATATGTTTACCATTTTTGGAGCCCCTGTGGTTTTGCAATCTGATAATGGCCGTGAATTTTACAACAGGGTTATCGAAGAATTAAAGACAATGTGGCCCCAACTAAAGCTTGTGCATGGCAAACCACGCCACAGCCAGAGCCAAGGCAGCATCGAACGCGCCAATCAAGATGTAGAGAACATGCTAACCTCATGGATGTTGGAAAACAAAACAGAGCATTGGAGTCAAGGTTTAAGATTCATACAATTTATGAAGAATACTTATTTACATTCTGGGATAGAAAGATCTCTATATGAAGCCATTTTCGGGGACAAACCAAAAATTGGATTAAAAACTTCAAATATTCCATTAGAAGTTATAGGTAGTGTAACAACTGAAGAAGACTTGGAAAATGTGATTAATTCCATTCATTCTGACATTGCTGGCAATGCAGAAATCGAGCAATCGCATCAATCGGAGATAGAAATTGTTACAGAAACAGAAGAGGTCATAGAAGAGCAACTGGAAGGATTATTAGCGGAAAATCATGATAATGGTAAAGAAATTTCATGTCCGATATGCAGTACTTGTTTCAATCCCGTGAATGAAGAAGGTTTCGATGTTGGAAACCCATGTTCGGAAAATATTTGCAGTTTTTGCACTAGAAACAGAAACATAGCAATGGCAAGAAAAGCTGCTCGTGATGGGTTAGAGATACAGGCAAAACGAATGAAAGTAATATCAGATAGCACTCATCCAAAACCGAAAATCAGATCAACTGTTTCCCGTTCCAGACGTCGATTTAGGCAGAGAGCTAGGTCAGTTTTAGCTGTAGTACTGGAAGCCACAGGAGATGGGTTTTACCGCTTGGGAACAAAACAAGGAGTGATTTCAAAATACTATAGCCGTTCAGAATTTAGTAGGTGCTCTGCTAACATTTTGAAAATTGAAGAAGTTTCCAAAGACAGGGAAATCCCTCTTAGATCGGTGGCTACTGCTCAATCGACAGGACATGGGCAAGGTTTTAAAAAATGTAATTGTAAGGGTAAATGTCAATCAAAGAAATGTGCTTGTCGAAAAGGTAATGTATTATGTAATTCTAAATGCCATAATAGCTTAAGTTGTACAAACAAAAAAATGAAATGTCCTGATTTGTATTCTTTACGTACGTATTTTTATGTACAACTCATTTCTAAAATAAATAAATAAAAAAAATTGTGTTTAAATATCTTAGAAATATACATATGGCGTAGGTGCAGCTAGGCCGTATATAAATAGACTAGACCTTTTACAAACGGACTAGACACTTCATTAAAAGATAAGCTTTTTGCACATATGGACTAATATCCTCAGCCCTTTTATATACTGACTAGTCCTTTTATATGTAGTCTATTTTTCATAAACGGTCTGTAACATATATATATATATATATATATATATATATATATATATATATATATATATATATATATATATATATATTGGCTTGGAAGTTGAACTCCTATTTTAATTTAGTGAAAGCTTTCGTAATAGTTTTATTACTTCGTCAGTCACGCTAAAATACAATGTATAACTAAATATGAAAAATCAAAAAATAGGTACTTACATTAAACGAGTAAAAAATATAAATTAAAATCCAGAAAAACAGTGTAAAAATACTGATACATGCTTGAGACTTTTCAAAATGATTGTCAATATGAAGTTGAGAAATGGATGATATAACAGAAATGTTCGTAAAAATTATTGTAAAAGGTTGAACTAAGATATTGATGAAAAATTATTATTAGATCTGTGATTCTTTTTATTTAATTTTGTTTCCATGTCCAGAATATTAGAGTAAATAATATTTAAATTTTGAAAATCACTTTTTTTGTTCAATCTATTTGGTTCATTTTTTATATAAACCATTTCTAAAAAACATCTTTTAAACAAATTATTTTCTTTGGTTGAAATAGAAATGTTATTGAAATCTATGGAATGTCCTGTTACATTAACGTGCAGTGACAAAGCACAAGCATTCGGTCTTAAAAGAATATCGCTCTTATGTGAAGTAATTCGTGATTTTAAATTTCTTGAGGTCTCACCAACAAATTTTTTATCACATTCTTGACAACTGATTTTATAGACAACTCCAGTCTGATCGAGTATAGCTCTTCTATCTTTTAATTTTGTGAATAATGAGTTAACAGTTTTTATAGGTTTATTAGCCAGAACTATGTTTTTTTCATCTTTTAATACATTGTTAATTTTGGGAGTAAGTTCTTTTATGTATGGGAATGATTGAAATTTTCTAATGATATTTTCTTGAGAGTTTTCATTATCATTTATAATATTATTTGTTGAAAATATTAATTTATAAATGATAATGAAAACTCTCAAGAAAATATCATTAAAAAATTTCAATCATTCCCATACATAAAAGAACTTACTCCCAAAATTAACAATGTATTAAAAGATGAAAAAAACATAGTTCTGGCTAATAAACCTATAAAAACGGTTAACTCATTATTCACAAAATTAAAAGATAGAACACCTATACTTGATCAGACTGGTGTTGTCTATAAAATCAGTTGTCAAGAATGTGATAAAAAATATGTTAGTGAGACCTCAAGAAATTTACAATCACGAATTGTTTCACATAAGAGCGATAATCTTTTAAGACCGAATGCTTGTGATTTGTCACAGCACGTTAATTAACAGGACATTCCATAGATTTCAATAACATTTCTATTTTAACCAAAGACAATAATTTGTTGAAAAGATGTTTTTTAGAAATAGTTTATATAAAAAATGAACCAAGTAGATTGAACAATAAAGGTGATTTTCAAAATTTAAACATTATTTACTCTAATATTCTGGACATTGAAACAAAATTAAATAAAAAGAATCACAGATCTGATAATAATTTTTCATCAATATCTTAGTTCAGCCTTTTACAATATTTTTTCCGAACATTTCTGTTATATCATCCATTTGTCAACTTCATATTGACAATAATTTTGAAAAGTCTCAAGCATGTATCAATATTTTTACACTGTTTTTTCTGGATTTTAATTTATATTTTTTACTCGTTTAATGTACCTATTTTTTGATTTTTCATATTTAGTTATACATTGTATTTTAGCGTGACTGACGAAGTAATAAAACTATTACGAAAGCTTTCACTAAATTAAAATAGGAGTTTAACTTCCAAACCAATATATATATATATATATATATATATATATAAATATATATATATATATATATATATATATATATATATAGTTATGTTATATTCTTGGGATTGAGGACCATTTTTAAAGACATTTAACTAGTAGTTTATACAGTTTTATTTAACGTTTCGGTCTTCCATGACCTTCATCAGAAATAAATTTTTTGTTAAAACTTCGACAGAACGTTCATTTGATTATTTAATATATTTTATAGATGTTTTAGGACGCATCACATAACAGAATATAACTCACACCCAAAACAAAACGAAGAGTTTAAAAATATGACATTCATTGATAAAAATTTGTATTGGAATTCCAATACAATACAATTTCATTCAATCATTTTAGATAAATATTTATTTTTATTATTTTTATTGTGTCTACTGATACAACATACGTTATGTTATATTGTTTTTTTATATAATGATATTAGTTATATTGTTTCGCTCCTTGTTGGGAGCTTTTTCAAAATTATTTTATGTCTTATTTGGACGGAATAAAATATTTACAATTAATCAATATTAACATATATTAAAACAAGTTTGTTTATAAAATGATAATGGTATTTACCTTAGAACTAAGTTCACGACATACATATTTTTATTATGTTATTGGATGTACACTAAATTCATTACACAATTAAATTATAGTAGATTTGACTTAGATTTGTTATGTCTTTTTTATCATTCACTGCATTATTTTCTTTTGCCAATGTATGGTAATTAGAGTCCTGTATTAATATTTTGGTATTATTGAACTCAAACTCATGTTTTTCTGTTGTTTCGTGTTTATGTAAAGCGGTGGACGCATTTTTTGTGTATTTGTGATCATTTAGATGATTTTCTAGATGTTGTGTTGGCATGCCTACATATTTCTTCGGACAATGTAAACATGGTACAGAGAATACACTACGTTAGATTTTTTTGTTTCAATTTAGCTTTTAAGTTGAGTGAAACATGGCAATAAGGTATTTTGAGTTCTGTGACATACGTTAATGTTGTGTTCAAACTGAAAACTAGAACAATTTCCAGCATTACAATAAAATGTTCAACTGATAGATCGGATTAATTATATTGATCTGTTACAATTTCTCGAATTATCATAATTAAAAGCTTCTTATAACTTGTTCTCGTGTTAGAATAACGCATTCTACTATTAATATAAATATACAATGAAAGTTGGCAGCACTGTTTCCGTTATCCCGTTAGTACCTACAAAGAATTTGTATAGTCTACGTAACAGATATAGTGCGAACAATACAGTTTCGGCTTATCCTTTGATTTCAATACTGTCATAGTCCAGTCAATACTATAATTTAAAATGCTTATTAGACGAGATATTTATTTAATATTATAATTTCAAATAACAATCGTTAAAATGTATTTAATAATTTTATAATTATTAAATACATCTTAAACAGAACACCAGACAATTAACACTACCTTATAACTCGTTTTATTAACAGAAATTAGTAATATAAATTTCAAAGAATTTATTATTTTTCCTATATTTCACTGAACTATAAGTATATTTTGGGATGGCACTTTATTCGAACACAGCAGGTGTCTACCAGAGATAAGCAACACTCACTATTTATTTGGTAGGCTAGCATCAAGATAGAGTGTAGTGCGTAAGTCGTATTAGTAAATGTAAACAAAATATTAATACCTTTCACAGTCTAGCTTCCAGCATAACTTAAAGGGGATATACCACTACATTTCTGCACTATATGTTTTGCGCGTACTATAACACATTGTCGTTATGGACATGTATTGCATGTTTTCCACTTTATGATATCTTGTTAGCGAAAAAGAATAAGAAGAAAACATAATGAAATTTGGTATGGACGTGAAATACATTATTTCTAACAACATTGCCATGAAATATTCTGTTCAAGAATTAAGAAAATAAATTTAAAAAACCAACCTGTCATTCATGTACTTGAATTTGAAAATTGCAGTAAGAGTCAGTTAATAGCGCAGTGGTAGGAGCGATTGGTTTTGACGCAGACGGTTGGGGTTCGAAACCAGCGAAATACATTTTTTTTTATTCTTAATAGGATTTTTATTCGTATTAGGATTTTTGTTCTTCAGTTTCCTATTAATCAAATAATTTTTAATATGATATTATCTTTAAAATGACAGCTAGATTATCAATGTGTTTTTTTATATTTCATGGACAATTTGATTTTGATTTAAGTGGCATTGCAAATGAATTACGAGATACCTTCGCGGGTTCATATGCTGAGAAAACAATCCCTCCGGAAACAATTATAAAAAGGGTTATTCAAAATCAAAACGAATATGGTTCGGTATTTGTTACATGCAAATATTGTACATATGAACAATCATTCATCTGAAGAACCGGAGGAACCGAGAGAAGTTGATTTACAAAATAATGAAGTAAGTGTACTCGTTACTTTGCATTACTCTCCATAAAAGTGTCCTTAAAGTATTTAAAAAAACGAAAATACAAATCGTATAAATTTTCTGTACATCAAGATATTTTTGAATAAATTCAACCATATGTTTTTTTGTGAAGCTATTTTGAATCGGGTTCACAGAGGCCGAAATTTTATTAAGAATATTTGTTTTTCCGATACATTTACCATGTGGGGGGGAACCAAATAGTCAAATTGTTCGAAATGGGCCCCAATGAAACGTCATTTAAGAATCAATAATCGTTCCCAATATCATGAAGTTCCTAAAGTCTGGATTGGGATATTGGGTCCTAATATCATAGGTCCATTCTTCATTGAGAGAAAAGTTAATGGAGATGGAATATTTAGAATTATTAGAAAATAATATCGAACCTGCAATGGAAAATGTTGCTAGCGAGGTTGTTATTTGGTTTCAACAGGATGGATGTCCGGCTCATTTATCCAAGGCAACTAAATTACACGCAAGGCTTTTGGTAATAGTGTACCAATGCATTGGCCAGCTCGATCACAGGATTTGGCACCAAATAACTTTTTTATGGGCACATTTAAAATCTAAAATTTACAAAACAAGACACCCCAATATTGATACTCTCAAGCGGAAGATAATTGAAGAATGTGCGAAGATTTCGAATAAACAATTAGTAAATGTAGGAGTTCGGCTCTGACAGAACAAGTGACTAGCCTAGTTTTATGCAGTTCTCGAAATATTACAAATTTAGTTAGTTTAAACATTTTTTAATTAGTTTTGATCAGTGAGAAGTACTTTCAGAAACTGTAAGTTCACTTCACTTATACTGTTCTTCAAATTATCTAAACTTAGTGAATTCCACATCATAAACACGTTCAATTCAAGTAGTACATCACCTATAAAAAGCAACAAACTAGTTTCGTATGCTACTATTCACTACTAGCGGCCAGGCACGTATTCCAAATTACGGCCAAATAAAATCAAATTTTAATGATGTCTTCTATCAATGATTCACACTCAAATACTCCTACAACAGTTATCAAAAGTTATTCATCAGTAGTTATCCAAGCTGTTTTTCCAAGCAAGCAACAAGCAATCGTTTTTTGTGCTATCAACAATGCCAAATTACAGGAAAACCTTATCCCATTAGGATCAATCATTCAACCAAAAAATATTATTTTTTCATCAATGCTTTCGAACAATCGTGTTTGTATGTACTTAGCAAACAAATCAATAGTTGATAATTTCATGAACAATTATGGCTTCATAACCGTCAACGGCGAAAAATTAGTAGCTCGTCGACTCATAACTCCGGCTGATAGAATCATACTTTCCAATGTAAGTCCAACCATCCCACATCAACTGCTAACAGAGGAAATATCAAAAATAGGTCTAAATCCAGTTTCTCCCATGACGTTTCTAAGAATCAGTGCAACATTACCTAAGTATAGTCATATCTTGAGTTTCAGAAGACAGATTTACGTAAGCCCTTATACGCAACAGCTTCCAGACTCCATATTGATTGAATTTGAACAAACCAGCTACCGAGTTTTCCTCCAAAAAAGGGACTAATGCTACAAATACAAAGCTGATGGTCATATAGCCTCACAAAGTATCAATAGCTCCAACCAATCAGAACCTAATACATATAGTTCAACATCAAATTATCAACCGCTTACGACTTCCCAAACTCTTCTTACAACCCCAATCCAAACTCTCCCACCATATTTGTCAACAAATAACATTAATACACAAAAATTGACTTCTGACCCAATAACAGAAGACTCTCCACTTAGTCAAGAGGCATCCACAACTTCAATGAATATGGAAGCAGAAATGGAAGCAACAGTCCAATATCCCCAATATGGCCAAAATCACAAACAAAAGACCTATGGAAGATACCCCCACACCCGATAACGATAATAACATAACGCCAGAAAAATTAATCCCTAAACCAAAACCAACTCTAAAGAAGAATAAATTGAGCAGGAAACAATCAACCCTCTCCTGCAAAGAGTACATCGAAAATCATTCGCCACCTTTCATTCTGGACTACGACCAATTAATTGTTTTATTAGATAACGTAACCGGCTCACCCCAACCTGTTAATATAGCTCTAGATTTTACATCTGATCTACTTGCGCTTACTACTATGTTAACCGAAGTATATCCCCACATAAATGGCAAGGCAACAAAAACGAGAATCACCAAACTTAAAAAAAAGATATTTACTCATCTTGGCCAAGACTTAATTGACTCTGAATCGGATTCATCTACTAATAATTAATTTGTCGCCTATAATGCGACAAAAGTGCTCGAATTGTGCTCATCCGCTCGCACACGACTTCCCGCAAGAGTTAGCCACCATACAAAACGACGTGACTGCTGGCAGCTATCGGTATGTGGATGGAAAGAGGAGTGAAGGCAGAGTACAGAGTTGAACGGAGCCAACTCATACTTGAAGTCATCCTGTAAATCTTGTTTAGAAACAACCCCCTGTTCCAAACGTTACTTTTCATTAGCCCCTTTTTTCTTTCTGCGTGATTTGCCCATGAATCTATATATATATATATATATATATATATATATATATATATATATATATACATATATATTCACCAGTTTTATATATATATATATATATATATATATATATATATATATATATATATATATATATATTATATATAATATATAAAAAAGGGGCTAATGAAAAGTAACGTTTGGAACAGGGGGTTGTTTTAGTATCAGGGAAGAACAAAACGAAGAAGTGCATTGAAATGTTTCCGAAGTCGCGTTTTGCTGCTCTCTACAATAGCCCAGTTCAATATTTTATCAGCAGCGGTTTACAGGCAGGTCCTGAGATGAATTGCCACGTGGCCCAGGGAGTTGGAATCGAGGGAATGATGAAAATTGTAGACAAAGAAGAGTAGCTGTGGATCCGCTTGTGTGTATTGCAAAACAATTTAAACAGGATTTACAGGATGACTTCAAGTATGAATTGGCTCCGTTCCACTCTGTACTGTGCCTTCGCTCCTCTTTCCATCCACATACCGATTGCTGCCAGCAGTCACGTCATTTTGTATGGTGGCGAACTCTTGCGGAAAGTCGTGTGCGAGCGGATGAGCACAATTCGAGCACTTTTGGCGCATTATACCACCTACGTCCGTATTCACTTTGGGAAGAACGTATTCATCGTTTTATACTGCTACCCCGAATATGTTAACAAAAAAAACAACAAAACAGCGGAACGACTCCGGCGCTACGTAGCTCATTCCAGCTACGATTTAACGTTCAATGAATCCGCAGTAATTCAATTTGTTCAGGAGCATGTATTGACCAATTAGAACAAGGGACGCCTAATAACTCTTCTTTGTGACGCCTTTCAGAAGAAGAGAGTAGAAGTGGCCGTAACTTCTACGCTTTTGCGGAAAAATTTCATCCAAATTCAAGAACGGGTGTTCTGGGAGCTGCTTGTGCTGAAAGGTTGGGCTCCACTGCTCAGGCCTCTGCCAGTCACGCGGTGGCAAATTGTGCATTAACGTCACGGATGTGGGGCTGAATTTTTCGGACGATGAAAATGGCCTAACTGCAGTCTAGTCTCAAATGAAAGCTAATTAAATTAACCACAACTTCATTTCATAGAGTATTTGACGTGGGATGCGTATTTTAGAAGATATTTCACAAAATAAGTGCCATTTCGAACAAATTTCACTTTTTGGAAAAAATGGCCTATTTTCGAAGAACTGTATCTTGGATATCAACAGCTGTATAAAGCTCGCCCTGGTCTCAAATTCTAACAAATTTAGTCTACAAGTCACTGACATATAGAGCAAAAACTGAAAAAGGTTCGAAAATTTCATGGTTTTTTGGGTACACCGCCGCGCGCACTGCACTCTCGAAACTGCGAATCTGGTTTTTTAACATTGGTTGAGATCTTAACAACATATTAAAAATTCAGAACGACGGGACCTTTTGCAACACGACTCCCTTTTCATATTTAACTTTACTGGACTAATATTCAACATTCAAAATAAGATTATCAGAACGAATATATTTCTGATAAGTACCCACTTCATTGTAGCATTTTGTATTCAGGAATCAAAGAACAACACTAAGCATTATGTTTACTACTTTGTAAAAACATTGCATTAGCTGTTTTGTAACAATTCGCATGATTAATTTAGACGTCTCAAATGATTAATTCATTATTTATCATAAAAATGATTATATATAAAATTTAGATTACACAATTACAATTACCCACCCATGCACATTTTCTCTATTAACAGTAGTTACTATGATGCTCTTTGGAATGCAATTGAATACAATGTTTAGTAAAGTTTACAATGAAAAAACGTTGCTCCACAAAATACGTAATGTTCAATTATGTACCAAACAAATGATTACATAATCAAATTTTAACAGTTTCGTTTGCTACCTGTTGTTTAAAGTTTTTCCCGATTTTTTTGTTGTGTTTTTGAAGAAAGGGGCAGCAGTGTTAGCCAAGCGCTGTCACTTATACTTATTGTTAAAGCAAACTGTTCTACCGACATTCGAATGAGTTTCGCAAGCCAACTGTTAAAATTAAAAAAGAAGAAAAATGTTTTGTTGTCTTTGAAAAAGATAGAACGACAGAAAAGCGTATGTCACGGTAAACTAAAAAATAAAGTTTTTTAGTAAAATATTGAATTTTTGGTCACGAATTCATATCGAATCGATCATATGAGTTCCTTCTTTCACACAGCCATTTATTTATTGCTCTTTTTGAGCTAGTCTTTCGAATGCAGCTGTTTTAACCAAAAGAATTTGAGTTAATCCACGAATTAAACACAAACTGTTGGTGTTTCTGAATCTTTTGTATCTAAAATTCGAGTTGAGATGCAAGGCATTCTAATGGTGCAAAAAGTAATTTGTTGAAAAAAACAGGCAAGAATATTTCATAACTATAAGCAAAAATAATCTCATTTCAGTGCTGTTATCTGAATTTGGTTAGAACAGGTTGTGAGACTGCAGAAACATATTCCAAATATGAAACAGTATAGTCGAATACGTCTGAATTATTGTACTAAAAGGCACTTCAATCCCAATCCGACGCCTGAAAAGACATAAGAATAAGCCAAGTTGAAGAAGAAGAACAAAAGGCACTTATCAACTATCACCTCATTTGATTCATGCTGCTCCACAATGGTTGACATACATAATTTACCTCACACCAAGACTAAAAATGCCTTTGGAACCATGTATAAAAAGCTTCAATCATCGGTAAGGTTGAAAAAATATGTGCGCCTATGATTTGGTAAATACACACATTCCGTTGCTCCACGGGGATATCTGCGTCTGATCGCGTAACGCGTCAGAAAGTTCGAGGTTTGAGTATTTTGTGTAACTCTTGCGTGGCCAACTTGGGAAATTTTCTCGACTTAAAGAAACTTTTTACTGATTCTAAGACTGATCTGCAGACAAAGATAGACAATCATAGTGCTACTCTTACAGCCGAGTTAAATACATTAAAAAATAAAATTGCCACTGTGGAGGCAATTAACTCCGTCGAAATCACCGACAAAATCGCGAACGAGGCTGTCGAGCGCATGGTCCGTGCCAAAAATATTTTGATTGAGGGTGTACCAGAAACTGGCTAGGATTCCATCGTTAAAAAATAATTTGACCGAGCTGCAATTAAGGAAGTGCTCGACGCTGTCGGCTGTCCCACCTCTTCGGTCACATTTTATCGAATAGGCAACCCAAATCAGCGCTTTCCACGTATGCTAAAAGTAGTCATGCCAACCGAATCAGATACCAAATACATTCTAAAAAATAAGAAAAAGGTTTTAGAGACTCGCTCAACCAGCAAACTTTCCATTATGGATGACAAAACTTCAACACAACAATTGTTTCTTACAGAATTGCGCAAAGAACTGGAGAATCGCACCAATAATGGAAAGAAGAACCTCACCATAAAATTTGTACGAGGATCACCAAAAATAGTTACATTTCGCCAAGAAATGCTCTTCTCAAAATTATGAAAACTGGTTGTTACTTTATACTAATCTTGACTCCATATGTGCCAAATTTAATGAATTTGTATGTTCGGTTAATTTAATTAAACCCTCCATAATACTTATCAGCGAAACTTGGCCTAAGCCTTCAATTTCGGACTCAGTGGTTCGAATTGATGGCTTTACTATTTTTCGAACCGATAGACCCAACCCCTGGAGTGGGTGTTTGTATATACCTCTCTGATTATATAACTATTAATTTTTCTGTATCTGAAATATATATAACTGTCCCAAACATTGATGCTATATGCATTAAAATATCCAAAAGCCTCATCTCCATACACTTAGCCTGCATATATCGTCCAAGCGACTCACAATTGACAGATAATGTCACTCTCCTTGATAAACTGGATGAGTTATCCATGCTTGACAATCTAGTTATCATTGGGGATTTCAATTTTCCGGATATATCCTGGCCGATAATAAATATTCCTGAGGGCAATAATGCAAAAAATTTGTTTATGCAATTTATCCAAAACTCGAATTTAACCAAAGTTGTCCACGAACCTACTCGTTTCCGACACAATAATAATCCTTCTACCTTCGATCTCAATTTGACCAATGACCAATGTTTGCTATCATGCCTGAAGATCAGTTCACCAATAGGTAAGTCCTATCATGCAGCAATAACTGTCAATATTCAACTTAACTTACCCGCTGCTGACGATGATAAGAATTACATGACTATCGAAGTAACAAATTTTATAAATGTCAATCGTACTCTCCCGTCCATCAATTGGGATAACATATTGCCTGATAATAATAACTGTATACATTTATGGAAACGTTTCTATGACACGGTAACAAAATGTTTGAATGAGAATACGAGAAAAAGAAGAATTTTCCGTAACAAATTAAAGCCATGGATCAATAGTGAAATACATTATTTGATAAAACATAAACGAAATTTGTGGAGAAGATTTAAACGCACCAACAATAATGAAGATTTCTTAACTCACAGAAGATTCTCTAATACAATAATTAGTCGGCTGGCTAACGCCAGAAGAGGTTTCGAGGAAAGTATTGCTAATAGTGGCAACCCTAAAAAGTTTTTTAAGCACATGCGTTCCTGTCTTTCGTCTAAAGTTGGTGTCCCTTTACTTAGGAAAAGTGATGGAGTATTATGTTCGTCTAAGTATGAAACTTCCGAAACGTGGTCCATTAGTTTTTCTGAGGCTTTCACTTCTGAACCAGTTGATGACACTTTGCCTCCAATATTTGGTGGTCGTGTCTTAGAATCCCTTAGTAATATTGAATTTTCACCCCAGCAAATTGAAGAAAACATATTAAATATTAAGACGAACACTTCTTCTGGTCTTGATGGTTTGCAAGCAATGTTTCTTAAAAAATGTGCAGACTCAATTTTCTATCCATTTTCAATCATCATTAATGCCTCTTTCACGCAATGTTCTATTACACCAATCTGGAAATCAGCGTCAGTTACTCCTATATTCAAGAAAGGCAATAAATTGGATCCAAGCAATTACCGACCTGTTAGCCTGGTACCTATTGTTTGTAAAATTTTGGAATCTATTGTTAGTGAGGCCATGTCTAAGTTCCTTCTTCAACAAATTGTCATATCTCTTCACCAACATGGTTTTGTTCGAGGTCGCTCTACCATGTCCAATCTTCTTCACTGTGTTAATGACTGAACAAAATTTTAGACAACAGAGATCCGATTGACGTCATTTATTTGGACTTCTCCAAGGCCTTCGACAAAGTCCCCAAAAGAAGACTTTTATATAAATTAGATCATTTTGGCATACGGGGTAGCCTGAATTTATGGATCTCCAATTTTTCATCGGACGGAATTTTTAAAATCAGAGTCGGCCGAGAGTTTTTCAATGACAGGCCAGTTTATAGTGGTGTTCCACAGGGTTCCGTCCTTGGCCCATTGCTGTTTGTTGTTTACGCAATCGATCTTCAAATATTGGTCTTAAACTCAGTTTCTTTTTATGCCGATGACACAAAAATATTTGCTAACCCTTTAAGAGACCATTTCACCCTCCAAAATGACCTACACACTATACAGCGGTGGTGTTTGGACTGGTTGCTTCCCCTGAACATTAATAAATGTAATGTACTCCACATTGGCAAGACCAATCCCAATTTATCCTACAACTTAAATGGGCAGATACTAGATACGGTTACCAGCCATGATGACCTAGGCATCTTAAATAACTCAAATTTATCGCGGAGTCAACATGTTGTGTCCGTATGCAACCGCGCGAAATCCAGACTCTATCTAGAGTGTCACTTGAAACTTACTGTAAACTGTACAAGTGTTACGTGCGTCCTATTTTAGAATATGCGGGTACTGTGTGGTATCCTGATCTTATTCGCGACCAAGTTTTATTAGAAAACGTGCAAAGGAGGGCTACTAGACTTGCATTCGGTCGCGTAAGGCCTTCATATGAGAAGCGACTGACTGGGGCGAATCTCATCTCGTTTCAAGACCGTCGACTTCGGGGAGACTTGATATTATGTTATAAAATCATTAAGCACAACTTTGGTAATCTTCAATCTATGTTTCTATTCAACACTGATCTTAGACTGAGAGGTCACCCATTTAAACTTAAGAAGGAGTCCTTTGGATCCCGAGTAAGACAGCACTTTTTACCAAACAGAGTGTTTCATGTCTGGGACAATCTTCCTGATGATGTTGTTGACGCACTGTCAATTAACGCATTTAAGAACGGAATTGATAGACTTCTATTTAATAGTTATTAATAGTGCGAATTGTTGCATTTATTATTTATCTGAATTTGTTTTATTCATATCCTTTTTTGCTGTATAGTTGTTGCGGTTATTGTTGAAAACTACGATTTTGTTAATTATTGTTAATTTATCATTGATTAAGTAATAATAATAATAATAATAATAATCTCCTAATCTGTTACAATCACACAACTTACCTTTATTACCAATGGGCAATCACTCGACGTCGAGATTTCAAGTGTCGACCCCACATAAAAAAGGATATTTTTACGACATCCGGATCTGAATTACAAATGGTCTTTTCAGTAAATCACTGTCGCAAAATAAACATCTTACAGTCTTTTTACCTTGTAATAAAAAAGACGAATCCTCGAGCAAAAATCAGTAGTGAAATATCTCTCGTCCGAGAAGGCAGTGGTGAAAAATATCTTGTCCGAAGCGGACGCGCTTCAGTATCTTCGAACATGTCTTGAGAATCAATTTCTCCGACCAGAATGAAACTCTAAACTAATAAACTTTAACTAAACTTAATACTAAACTGGGAGAATTACGATTTTACGTAAAAGTATAAAAATATCTATCGTGTTACGACGCGAAATACAACAGTGCTAACTAAAAGGGTTTTAATTCAATACTAATCGGAGAGAAATACATATTTATCATACAATCATCTAATATCTGTGAACAACTGTAATTAATTATCTATCAACTCGCCCCATCATTTGTTGTATCTACCTTAATATCTGTCTTTTGCAAGTTGTTAAGGTTGTCGTATTTAACGGTTTTTTATTAAACGTTACTTAGAATTATGACTGGTTCTTCTTTCCAAAAACCTAATCGAAGAAAACAAACAACATTTGGTGTATCGGTGAACGACAAACGTAACAGTCCACTCCACTCATCTAGTTCATCTACACAGTCTTGATGAAAGCAAAGCGTTTTCTCCAGTCTCCAAATCTTACAAACGTAATAAAATGAACTCAGTAGGGTACAGCTGATGATTCATCTATTTGTAAAGATAAGGTAAATTAGATTTTGAACGTTTTCCCAAATAATTCATTCTCCTCTCCTAAATATCATAAATGACAATGAACTCATAATCAAATGTGATGAGCGAATGAACAATGAAAAGAGATGACTACCTTCTTCAGATGGACTTGCTATTTATTCATATAACTGAAGGAGACGATAGCCCCTTACTGCTTTGAAATGTTATGTATCCTTGTTATACTCTAGAATTTTCAACAAAAACTGTTAAAAAACAAGAACCCCCAATAAGATAGCTTATGAGGAAGAGGAGAGAGCAGGATTAGATTGTCAAAAAGAAGGTAAAGGAAATGTGACGAAATAAATGAAAATCATATAATGATTGTTTCTTCGAAAGGATTGAAATTTGCAACTAAGAATAGGAAGCTGTCAAGAGATTTATAAATATAGGTACTTATAATGTGGGTTATCTGTGCTTATAATCATGCAGAAGCAGAATCTTGAGCAAATTTGGACAATGCCTATTTTTCGTAGTCAGTTTAATAAAAAGATATAGAAATTTGTGAGCATATTGCCTTATCGTGCGTATTGTCCTAATTGTCTAAGCTGTTTGAGGATATTGAGGCACTACTAACTGGTTTCATATAGCCTGTAGTCCTTGAAAACATACCACCGTCTCAAAAGCCATCATACTTGATTATCGGGTAGATGACATGTCATTTATCAACAATTAATAGTTGTCTGTTTATATTAACTACCTATTGAATATTTTTATCATAAGCAAATTTGCTGGCAATTTGAATAATGAATTGTGATTAATAATTCCTTCAATTTCAGTTTTTTCTACTAAGACCAGTTTCGAGAACTGCTGGTAAAAACGATGCTATTATGTGCAACTTACCGATTTTGACAATGAGTTACCTATTGATAATTTCTTAAGAATATTATTGCTTTAATAGCTAGAAAGGTACCTTGCAACATATAAAGGATAGTCAAGTTATTAAAGTTGAAGAATACCATGAGGTTCGGCTTTTTACTAAAGTCGACATGACTGTAGCGGTTACTAGTTACTATCCGTATCGGTCTAGTATTAAACGCCGTAAACGCGTCTAGTACAATTTCAATTAACTGCAAGTTCAAATATTCAGCTGCGTCAACAGATTTTTATGAATTCAATAAAAATCAATGTTTCAAATCAAACTTTGTAAGTAGTATTAAATAATAATTTGATGCAATACTATAGACAACATACTCATTTGCTCTATCCAAATATGCTACAACTAATTCTAAATGTTTACCATCGTCTGTGTAATCCTCGTATGCCGAAACCCTTTCAGACTCCACAGTTTCCAATGTTTCTTTATCACTGACAGTGCTATTGCTTAAAGCATCTTGAATATTATTCACCATTTTTCTTCGGTTTCTCGGCAAAATTTCCCAAACACTGGGAGGTTTCGAGGATCTATTTTTGCCAAAAAGTCTTTTTTCCAAAAAATTCTCTAGAATTTGTTTCGTGATTTGGTTTTGGCGCTGAATTTCACGCAAATCCAGGCTGTAACCTGAAACGAAGTAAATATTTTTTAGATAGTTTCATTATAGCATTTTTGGATGGGCGTTTGAAAATTTGTACGGCTTCCTCGTTTAATTTTGACCAATTTAAAGAAAAGCCCTTTATGATTATTAATAAAGTGATATACAGAGAAAGCAGGCAATTAATGAGATGAGAAATTGAACTTGACAGCAGCAGTTGGAACTATTGAATCAATACATCAATCTATAACATTCAATAAGCTCGTTCAGCACATTTTTTTATTACATAATCTAGAAGAGCGTTTGAGTTTAGTAGTTCTAAAAAATTTCATAATTTTCATAGTCTGTTTTCATATTCAAATAAATTATCAAAAGGCTCAAAATTTAAGACTCGCCGCACCAGCGGTGACGTCACTTCATCTCTCAAGTCGTTCATAGATGCGCTCAGGCTAGGGACTCTGCAGACCGTGCCGTCTATAGAGCCTGTCGAGTAACTAAAATCGGTAGATAATTCCAAAAAATTAACGACAACTGTAACGTCGCTAGTAATCAAGTTTTATTGATTTTTATTACAGCGTATGCGCGATATCATATTGCTCGTCCCCACATGTTATATGTTATACTGTTCTTAGTTCAAGTGTAGAGGTTATTATAAGGTTTCGGTATTTTGGTGTATTTTTTAAATGCTATAGTGTAATATTTATCTGTTGTTTTGTTGCTTTATTGTTATTAATTGAAAAGACAATGTCAAAGTGTATTCTGAAGGAGTCTAATAAGTGGTGTGCTCGGTAAGTTTTATTAAAAAAATTTGAGCATTTTTTCTATCACAATTAACAACCATTATCTTTATTTTTATAAAACACGGAATTTTTACTAATTTAATCGACAACTTTAGGGATCATGGTTGTTTTTTACATTAGCAAAACTGAAAATTGCTGCATTAATAAAGTAAATATTTCTTTTTACAGTTTTGTTTCTCCAACCCAGTAAGATGAAATTAATATGGCTGAAAACCAGTGGTAATAAATCATTAAATTTGTCGACGAGGAAACGATGGAGAATATGATCCCTTCATTTTCAAAAACACTGTTTCTATAGATTTAAAAAATACGAAGAGGGGTTATTAAGACAGTTTGATTTGCCTTCCCATATGAGTTGAAATTAACAAAAATTGATGGTAAGTTTTATTGTATTTAATATAGCATGCTATAATTTTGGACATTTTAAAATGTAAATTGAGTGAATGAAAAGACGAGTACTGAGATTGTAATTTTATTAAAATTCCAACTAAGCGCTTTCAGCCATTAGTCCATTCTGAAAGCTCTCGTCAAGAAAAAAACATACAGAAGGTGTCAAAAAACATCAAATCCTGTAACTGCTACATACAATGAAATAAAATGTAAAAGTAAAATTTGTTAAAATTTCTCTATAAAGAGCATGTACAATTGTAATTCACATAACGAAACGTCTAGTTTGAAATTATCAACTAAATGATATGTGTGTACACCCTCTTCATAGGGTAATTTTAACACATGTTACTTAAATAATGATGTAACATTAAACATTTTATTTCATTGTATGTACATTGTGCCCGTTGTTTCTCTGAAATGGCTGAAAGCGCTTAGCTGGAATTTTAATAAAATGACACACTCAGTACTCGTCTTTTCATACACTCAATTTATATCTAGTGTGTACACCATACTCAGGCAATTCCATTTTAAAATGTACCCATTGAAGAAATGATAATCTGGGTTTTATTTTATGTTATAGCTATTCTTCCACCTGCTAGGGGATGGAAGGTATTGGCCCCTTACCGATTGATTTTCATATATAGCCCATGGTATGACAATTTATGGGAAATTAAAGTGAGTATTAACTTTTGTTGAGGCATTACGTCTAAGTATTTGGTCTAGCGGTAACCAAAAATCCAAAATATCCAATAAAGACAAAAAATAAAAAAATCAATAAATCAAAAAATAGTTAAAAACCGAAAAAAATAAGAATTCCTAAAAAAATAGAAAAAGGAATTCAAAAAAACCAAAAAAATTTAAACATTCAAATATTTTTTGGCTTAATACAAAAACATGTGTAAACTTATTATTTCAATAGTAAGCGCATTTTGTTTTCTTCTGTGGACATACATTTTCAAACATATTTGTGTGTTTACTTATTTATTGTTGTTATTTTGTGTGTTTACTTGTAGAACCTCAACCAGAAACGAGAAAGGACTTCCACGAGACGGTGGGATTTTTAAGAAGGAGAAACATTTTAACAATCATAGACTGCCAGGAGCTGCAGAGTAACTTAAACTGCCTTATGCGATGGTTTCATAAGAACGGGATGCTTTTAAATGTAGAAATATACAAATATGCAATATACTAGGTTTAAGCTTGTGATATAAACCTATTTAATACTAGTAAAGAAATAAAGATGTGTTTTAAGTGGAAATGAAATGTTAGATATATTATTTTAAATGTTGTAGAGTCACAAGTGCTGTTTAGCATTCTTATATGTAATTACTTGGCACTTTGTATTTACAGAGCTAGGCAGTATTTAACAACTTTTCCTTAAAAATATTTTATTCACTTTTGTTCTAACATTCACAGTAATTGTACTCAAATCTTTTCTTTCACAGAAAGTTGCCAAAAATAGTAGTTAACTACTCATTGCTAACACTTTTATTAATTAAGTAAGTAGCAGTTATACTCCAGCAGTTTGTCCAGCTCTGTGTGTTAAGACGAGTGTAATTATAAATAAATAAATTAATATAAACTTATCATAAATATTTTTCTACTTTTATCTTGATTTAACATCATTTAAGAATATAATGATACTCCAATCTAGAATGTATGTTACTCAAATTATTTTTTAATTATTGCATTGTTTTTACATTATAGTTCATTTATTGTCATACTGTTTGTTTGGAAAAGTACTTTGTGAATGAAATTATTTGTTGTGTATTTTTATACCAAAATAAATAAACTGTTTATATGATTACTGTTTTATTTTTTCCAATGTAATTAACCATTTATGGTTCATCATTTGATATTTTATTTAATTTAACTCAACATCTAGTCATTATTGAGTTAAATTGAATGAAATGTTAAATGATGGACTATAAATGGTTCTTTTGAAATAAAATACAGTAAATTTGAATATACCGCAAACCCTAAAATTACAGAAATTTTTTCAACATCATTCAATTGTTTAGTCGACAGGCTCTTTAGATGGCACCACAATCAGTGTCATCTCTCTGTGGGTTATCTGTGGATGCGCTTACCGCTATCTACGGTAATAATATAGGCATTGTTTTAATAAGCTTTAGTTTGGCTATGTATTTTATTGTTTCTCTGGCGTTCAATATTTTATGATCATAATAATAGAAGTACAGGACAAAAGGAAAAACTATAAATATTGCATAGTTCCGGAATGTAAAAACACCAATGTCACCAGGCTTGATATAATTTTTATTTCTTCGCCAAAAGATATAAAAACAAGGAAGTTGTGGCAGAAAGCTATGTGTAGAACTGACTTTGTAATCAATAATTCAACAAAATATTGCTGTGAAGATCATTATAATGTAAGTGTTTTTCTAATAATTATATATAAGAATATTAGATATAGGGGACCTTGGCCTAAAATGACATACCCTAAGAAAAAATCAACTATTGAGCATAATATTTTTAAAGTCGACCTCTCTACAAATAGCAGAAAACATCTGCTATTAGTGTCAAATTAATAAAATCATGTTTTATGTAAGATATTTTAATAAATTATATTTTGACTCTGTAAAGAAAATGTTTTGGAAAAATATTAATCTGTTATTACAATGGGATGTGTTAAAGAAAAAAACAAGTAGTCGTTTAAAACATATTTAAATGGTTCAAAAAAATAATAACACAAATACATATACTTTTAACCATACCTACTGGCAAATATAATAAACATAACTCTTATTTTGTTAAAAAAAACTCCACTCCAGCACATTCAGCATACAACGTATCCAGGTTTCACGTGATTTAGATATGCTATATAAATCGTTACAAACAATACAAGCAGAGTCTTCCTCATCATCATCTTCTATATATATATTATTTCCCTTTTCTTCACCTTCATTTAACTGACTGAAAATTTTTCTTGGCTCTGTTCGCTGCACGCCTTAATTCGGCTGCCCTTTTTGATTCAGCTCTTGTCTTTATTTCAGCTAGGATAGGACTTTCTGTTAATGCTTGAGATCCAGTTGTCTGCCTTTTGCGCTTGGTGTAAGGATTGTAAACGTCTTGACGCGTTATTTCATCATCTCCATTTGAAGTAGAAGGTTTTGAAATTAAAACTTCCTGCACATTTATTAGGTCATCAACTGGATCTTGCTTCTGTTCTTGTCGCTGCTGAAGGTGTAAAAATATGGTCCGGAAAAATATTTGAATCAAAGGGTTGTATGCCAGAATGTTTGAAACCATTAACAGCATTTTGAGTAGATGCTGCTTTTCCATAAGCTTCTCCAAATAATGTTGCAACTTAGTATTGTGTTACTTCCCGCCCTGGGTGGTATATTAACCACTTTGATACTGCTTTGTTGTAATAACTTTTTAGTGGCCCAAAAAAGCAAATACCTAGAGGATGCATCCGATGGGTGCAGTGTGGTGGAAATTAACTCATAATTATGCCGCTCTCCTTTGCTAAAGTTACAACTTCCAAATCTTTGTGAGTTTCGTGAACATCTAGAAGAAATAAAACTTTATTTTCTAATGATGGTTTTGCATAGTTAATGAAATGTTTTAGCCACTGATAAAAAGTTTGTGATGTCATCCAACCAGAATCACTGATAAGTCCCAGAGTTTCTGGAGGAGCTCCGTCTATTAGCTCATTTTTCCATCTCTTTCTGGCAAAGATCAGGGCTGGTGGAATATAATTTCCAGCAGAGCTCATACAGCAAATAGCTGTAATGTGCTGACCTCTCTCTGCGCTGGTTAATGCTCGTACTTGTTTTTTACCTTTTTTGGCAAAAACTTTTTGGGGTCTTTGAACAGTAGACATTCCTGCTTCATCCACGTTCCACAATCTTAAAGGATCAATCTCATGTTTCTTAACCATTTCGTCTAAAATTTTGAAAAAGTGACTAACTCGTGGTCTATTAAATTCTTGTGCTCTACCTGCTGATGTAGGTTCGGGATTTCTAAGAGAAATCTTTGGATTCCGTTGGCGAAACCCTTGCAACCAATCCCATCCAGTCCTCCCGTTTTCCACGTTAAATCAATGGCAAATATTGTTTTTAACAGCTAATTGGTAAGGCAGTTTTCTTACATCATCGCAGGGTAAACCGAATAGTATGCTTTCCAGATGTAGCAAATATTCCACGAGTTCTCTCTCCTGTTCTAGGGAGAATGTTGTTAGGTATCTCCCTAAGCCCTTGTCAGTTCCTTTAATTTGTTTATTTTTGTTTTGAGCCCTTCGGAGAAGTGTGGCTTGGGGTACACCGTAAATTTTAGAAGCTGTTAACCATCCCATTTCGCCAGAATTTACTGCTTGAATAGCACGGTTTATACTTTCTACTGACCAATTCTGTCTGTCAGTTTGCCATTTGTATATTCCAACCATTTTTAGGCTTATTTCAGAATGAAATAGGGCTATTGTAGAGAGTAGCATGACACGACTTCGAAAAAATTTCAATGCAGTTTTTCGTTTTGGTGTTCCTAGATGCCAAAATCACCCCCCGTTCCAAAAGTTATATATATTATTATATAATTATTTAATATTATATAATTTAGTTGCCACACGTTGGGTTGGTCAAGTTATAATATATTTTTATTTTGGCCCTACGTTGGGCGAACCAGTTTAGATATATTTTAATTTATATACAATACAATATATTATTTATTATTTGAATTATGAGCGCCAGAATTTGTCCGCTTACCACGAATCCCAATTCAAATTAAGATATAATTTTGAAAAATAATAATTTTATTTTATATTGTTGTTACCTTATCTCAGGGATGGATTCGGCACTTGGCGCTCGCCAGTAACAGGAAGCTATAGGTAGAGAAATCAGAAAAAATACAAGACAAACATAGACAAACGATTCAATAAATGGTGAAAAGTCGAAATAATAGTTCTTTGTTAATTAGAAAGTTAAATAATACATAATTTATAAATTCAATAGAAATATTTGCGAAAATCTTCTCACAAAAATGATTATTACCAGTTATTTATAAATTTATATGAAATTGAACTCATCAAGTAAATTGCGCTCAAAAACTATCCATTATGTGCGTAGAATGTACATTCGCTGCGCTTCAACCCCAACTGTTATTATTTCAAATATAGCCGTCGCGTGGTGTGTGTATTCTGTGGTATAATTTAGTTAGCAAAGATAAAGAAAGGTGTGGCGTGTTTAGGATTTTATTATTGTCAATGATATGAATATGGTAAGTAATTATTTGAATAAGTAGTTAGTGTTTTATGTCCGTGATGTTAGTGGAGATTGAATTATTTAAATCTAATATTTATTTAAGAAATTAATATCAATGATAACGGTTAACCTAACATCTAAATATACTTGTGAATGTTTTTTATAGGAAAAGTTTAATATACACACGAGAAATAGAGTTCATATTCGGCTTCTTCTTGACTCTGGATATGATGCATGTGGAAAAAGATCGTGGCTACGATCGAAAAAACCGGAACTCAGGATGGAAAAAATGATGAATTGTGAATTATTTCACCAGTTGAGTACCACAGTTAATGGAAAGATGTATCAACAGTCATCAGAACTATGCTAATAAGATAATTTATTCAGTCTTATCAAGTTCTGGTCGATAGTACAAATTATATTCACTTATTGTTTAAAATACGAGGTATGTTTTTAATTATTTTGCTTTCAACGCTCTGTTGAATACTTTGGTCAACTTTTTATACGATTTTTGTTTAAATTACATTTACTTTTTTAATCAATTTTGAGAAGAAAAATTTTACACGTCTATCCATTTATAAAATCACTACGCTTCTCTTCAAGCTTCGAATCAACAACTTGCAATTGTTTATTTTTTGTTTTTCATTGTTCATTGTTGCTGAGTAAATAATTGTTTTTATTGAATCAAAACATCCATTTCTGTGTTATTGTAGATAAATTCACTGTGTCCATTTACACTTCTGTAATCACTCCGAATCACTCTACCCGAACTATTGAAAGAACGTTAATTTCCGCGTTAATATTTCGGTTTGACATTTGATATTATATAATTGAAAAGTTTATGCTATATACAGGGTTTTTGAAAGTGTTTACAAATTATAAAAATATAATGGTTGAATTTTGTTTCAAAATCACGTGATTCTATATACAGGGATTATTATAATTATATACAAATATGTTTAACGTAATTTACTTGTTGTTATCATTTTATTCATTTGAAATATACTTACTAAACTGAATAGAAATCTTGTAAATCATTTTACTAAATGTATATTATACGTAAATATTTCTTAACGTGTTTAAACTATGTCCATTTAAATCAGTATGTATTTATGAATTATCTTTTTTATTGATTATTTACTAAGATTCATATTATTCATATGATGCTAATTAGTTAATTTTAACCTGGTAGCTATGTTTCACTTTAATATATACATATATATATATATATATATATATATACATATATATATATATATATATATATATATATATATATATATATATATATATATTGGAACAGTGCAAAAGTATAATAGCCAATGAATAACATAATTAATGCGAAGAAAAGAAAAATAAACTCGAACGAAATAGTAAATATAACAAATGGACATGTAATCCAAGTGAGGTTATATTAATCACACATTGCAAGGGTTAAAATAGACGTAACTAAGAAATCCTAATTATCACTTGCTTTCATTAAAAAAAAATCATAGTATTTAAAGCAATAGTAGTAAATAATAATATAAAACATTACAGAGATACAACAGGAAATTAAAAACAGATTGTAGTCATGTAATTCACAAATAAATATAAATCATTTAAAATTCAAAACATTCAGACACAATGACAATCAACAAACTTTAATTGTAAATGTTAATATTTAATTATAAGAGTATAATTGAAAATGAACCGAACAGTTAATGAACAAACGGAAGACTTTCAAAATGAATTCTAATATAAAGGTTTTTTTAGCGAGTTACTGGTCACAAAAAGTTGAAACCATTCAATTTTTTGCCACATATGGTAAATACCAAAATGTCAAATCAGTGACCACGGTAATAACTTCAATTACCATAGTCAAGAGGTGGGTAACTGGCAGTGGTTCTAACCCCCCACTCTTGTTTTAAAAGGTGAATGGTCTCAACCATGTAGAAAATGTTAATTTGTCTTGATTTGTATATGATAATGTACAAAAAAGCATTAACAATATTCATAACTGTAGATGGAACAAGTCAAAATCTATCAGATATAGATACTAAAGTGTCTTGTTTTGAGATGTACCACAAAAACACTAGCATACTTTTCTTGGGTTCAGTAGGATACCGACCGTCTCGATATTTTTTTTACCAGAGCATGATCCTCGTTTGCAATTATTTCATTGCACAAACTGCGGAAGGTGTTTTTTTGCATACGAAAGACTTGAAAAAAAGACATCTCATGATAAGCATCCAACCAAATATTTTCTGGATCTAATCTCATGTAGGATTCTCTTAAATATTTACATAAAATAACTTTGGCTGACGAATGTCCCAAGGGAATAAAACTATTTGATAATATGTACAAACTATTGGACAGCCTCTAATGAATCAGCAATGCTAACAGAAACAATTCTTCGTTATTCATTATACTCTTTACATTAAATAACTCTGACTAAAGATAAACAATAGTATTGATATAATATAGATACTTAACAACACATATTTTAAGATTATGTTGTGACGTCTATAAACAATTATTTGTAACCACTTCATTTTAGCGAGTGAATAACCGCCTGTTACCGCAAATAACCGCTGGGTTATAACCAGCAGCTCGCTAAAAAAACCCTATAGTTATCATTTTAATATAAATTTTGAATGTGTTGACAATTTATATTCATGATGAACTCTACAAGGAATTTACTCATGATTGAAATAATTTTATTTAATTCAATGGTTCATATGTAACTTTTTGATCATCCTGGTAGATAGCGATTGACACAAAATCTAATTAATTTCATGAAATCAAGTAAGCTTTTTTGGAAGGACTATATAAACCTGTGTAGAATTTGACAGATGGCTTAATATATTTCAATCGTCATAGGAGATGTACAAAAATTGTGCCCTAAGAATTGACTAGATAGAATGCTTTGAAAAAGTGAAGACAGATGAACTGAAATGGAGGAAGCCATATTGAAAATTGAAGAGAGTGGTTGAAAGACTAGGAGTATGAGCAAGGAAAACATGATAAATTAACAAATTACATAAAAAACCAGATAACAGATGCAGAACTTACCTCAATTAAACCAGGACTAAACTGTGAGTCATTTATTTCCATACTAAACATTGCATCTTGAAAGTGCATATCTTTAGAACATTTTCCGTACTTACAAACATTCCATTAATGAAATATCGAAGCCATATAACTGTAAAGAGACAGAAATTGTGTTATTAGTGATAATTCAGAATTTTTTGATGAATTTTATGATAGTAAATTGTAGATAATAAGAAATAATTTAATCTACTTACCTACCAACAATATGAGCTCATTTAAACTATTATTCTTATAATCTGAAAGTATTTCAATATTCCCATATTAATTTCAATCATTTAACAAATAATATTCGTTTCTTTTTAAATGTTGCATAAAAATAACCTTACTAAATAATTTTATATCATATTTTTCAGATTATAGATAGGTTATTCATCCACTGGTCTGGTCTAAATTTAAGGAAGGAATTTTAACGTTTTGAATGTTCAATGAAACAAATATAATTATTTGTATAAATTTACAATTAGTGTGTCGGTTATTTTCCCAATTTTCAGGAATTAGAAGGTGACAAATGTTTTATTCACTGTGGATTTAAAAAATCTGCAGTAAGGTAGGTTACCCTATCTACGCCCACATACAGAATTCTTATAAATGAATGTACTATGAGTGAAAGTTTATTTTTCTTCAAATTTTGTTACGTTCTCGTTAAATTTTAAGCCCTACCTTATCACAATATAAAGTAAGAATGTTAAATATGCGTTTAAAAATATACAGGGAGGACATATAGGTATATCCGCCGTATGTACACTCATGTATTAAACTTACAGATAAATATAAAACATAAAATTGACAACCATTACGAAATACATATACACACACAGAAAAACGAGACGATAACAATATATATATATATATATATATATATATATATATATATATATATATATATATTAAACTAGTTTTTAATAATTTATTAATTTTAATTTATTTATTTAGATAATTTATTTTATAGGTTAAATAGATTTTTTTATTTATATTTGTTTTTATTTCTGTGGCAAGCTCAGTTATTTAATTATTATTATGATATTCGGAAGCATGAGACTCGTTCTACCCTTCGAGTTCAGGCATTGATTGATATATTCTGCTTGAGTAAATAAAATGAAACACATTAATTCCTATGTTTTAATTTTTTTGAAGAAAATTTCATTATAATATATATAACAGATACGCCTATGACTTTATCAAACCACAGTCACAAATGAGAACATCCACCATCTTATGCGCATGCTCAAATAAATACGGATTGATGCGAGAGAAACCGAACGTTTCTTAGAGACGCTTACCAGTTGTATGAATATCATATGTATAATAAAATCGTTTACTTTATAATGCTGGTGATGGACATAGCATAAAAGAATTTATGTGTGGAAATTATATATATATATATATATATATATATATATATATATATATATATATATATATATATACGAATAATGAAAATGTTCAGAAGAAATGGGTTACAAACTATACATATATTTGGAAATATTATATCTATTGATTTAAATGCACATTTCTCATACGATTGGAAATGAAGTAAGTACCACCATTATTTATTGCAGAATGAAAAACATGCATGTAGGCCTTTTTTAATAATCTCAAAATTTTATCTAATGAATAAACTACATAAAGTCTTTTTCCTTTTTAGTTAGATCTATCATATAGGCGGAAGAATTATTTTACACATGGAAATAGTCACTGAATTTAACTTAGTTTGTTATTATTATTGGCCAATAATATTTAAAAAACACTGACCTGAAGCCTGGAGTCTGGATTCTAACACGTCTGGTAACAGGAATACGCCTACTGAAGTCCACGCTGCATATTTTCTGAAGAATCTGAGGTATTCTCAGGCAAATACTGGATATACACACATGTGAGTGTTCGTAGTTTTATATATATACGATGAATCTTTAGCTTTTATACTTATTTGTCGCGATTTAACTTGAAATTTATTGTAAAATTTTTCTTCTCATCCTCTCTGCTTCGACGCCAAACCAAATCTCCTAACGCTTCCCCTCGATCGTCAATTTTCTAATAAATAAATAAACTATTGTTTAGCAGCTTACTGTTTTTGAACAAAGTTTTGTTTCTTTATAATATAAAAAATGTGTCCTGTCATATTACACCAATGATATTCTTTCTTGAGCTGTAGAGTTCTATTCACAATAATAGCACTTTATGAAAGTTTTGAAAATACATATTATTGTGAATTTCACTTAAAAAAGCCTGTTTTTTCTTTCATTTAAACGAATTTCAATACAATAAGTCTTTTACAAATAGTGAAATTCATGGTTATATTTTGATATTACAATGTCAACTCTTGTTTTGATACTTGTGATAACTTTGAAATAACATTTACATTTATAAACATAAATTCTTTTATCTGACATATATATCTTGCTTTCGTTATTTGAACTATCCAAATTTTATAGTTTCAAATATTTACCTATATCTATCACCATCTTATGATTCATTTTCTCCATATAATTGATACCAAATTTTGACATATAATTACATTTATGTCATTTAATATTTATATTTTATTAACTTGACTAAATCTTTATAATAAATATGAATATTATTTTTATTATTACTGTTCAACTAATAGTTATATTAAATTAGGTAACTAAAGCTTGTTTATTTTCAGATAAACAGCTGATTCCTTAGTGACAAACAAATATCCATATTAGGTATATTTAATGTTTTCTTCTATACTTAAGTTAAGCGTTTTCAAATTTTAAGACACTTATTGAGGTAATTTCTTTATATTTATTGTTACTCTTTTTAATTATTATAAACAAATGATTTAATTTAATATGAATTTATATGAATGTGTTCTTTATTAACATTGTTTCAACTTATTTTATATACTAAGCAAAACATTCTCAAACAGCTGATGTTCTTTAATATATAAGATATGTGGTTCAATATATATATATATATATATATATATATATATATATATATATAATAATCGTCTTTATTAATATCCATAAACAAAATTATAAATTATAATACATTAGATGCAAGGCGAAGTTCAACCTTTACTGCGTAAAAAACGCTGTAAAACTTGCTCTTCTACTTAACCTTGTATACCCACTATACATACATAATATATTATATACCGCAACACAAGTTGTATAATATTACAGTACAGTACTTTGATGCGTAAGGCCATCAATTCCTCTCACAATTCTGAACCCAATTAATTCTGATGATCAAACAAGTATTTCCGAATAGACTCTTTGAATTTTTTTAAATGCTGATATTTGATTTCCATTGGCAGTCCGTTATAAACAAAGCCAATCTGATATCTAAAAGACCGTCGTGAAATTTCCAATTTAAAGGGAGGTATAGTAATTACCCCTTTATTTCTAATATTAATGTTATGAACATCCGTCCTGAAGGATATTTTCCTATATAAGTATGATGGTTTCTTTGTCATAATTAGTTTATTATGAAGACACGCAGAATGTAACATTCGTCTATTATCCATATTCAACCACTGTATTACTTTTAACTTGTTAGAAATAGTACGTCGTTTACGTATGCCAAATATTAACCGAATGCAGCAGTTTTGCATTTTCTTTTTATATTGCACACTTAAGTGTGGACCATATAGAATGTCAGCATAATTAAACAATGATAAAACTAATGAGTCACACAATGTCTTTTTTACTTGAAACGGTAAAAAATGACGGACACCATAAATTGTTTTTAATGCTATGTATGCTTTCAGGAGGTTACTATTAATGTGCTTTTCAAATTTTAGATCGTCGTCAATTATTACTCCCAAGTTTTTAGCTTCCTTGACCATTATTAAATTCTCATTATTTATTTTCACATTAATATTATCGCGAACTTCCTGACGATTAGATTTAGACCCAAATAAAAGGATTTTTGACTTATTAGAGTTAATATTGAGTGAATGGTCTTTAGCCGCAGCCACAAAGGCGTCTAGGTCATGATTAATTACAGTACAAGCATCTACTACTGAATCAGGTGAAAAAGTATAATAGAGTTGCGTATCGTCAGCATATAAATGCTTACTGCAATTATGAATATAGGTCGATAATTGAGATGTGTAAATTGTGAATAGAGTGGGACCCAATATTGACCCATGTGGTACTCCTGACAGAAGTGGCAGCAACTGTGAAATTGACCCGTCAAGAGAGACACTCTGTTCTCTATCTCTTAAGTAATTATTCACTAATAAACGAGCACTTCCTGAAAAACCTATATAGTGTAAAATATTATCAAGCAAACCATAATCAATAGTATCAAATGCTCTGCTAAAATCCAGAAGGACAAGCACAGTACATTTACCATCATCAATAGCCTTGACAATATCATCAACAATGTGAAGAAGAGCCGTTGTACAGCTGTGTCCCTTTCTGAAGCCGGATTGAATCGTCGGTAACAAAGAAAATTTTTCCAAATGTTCCTTAATTTGTATTTCCATAGCTCTCTCGATTACTTTAGACAGAGTCGGTAATATACTTATTGGTCGAAGATCTTCAAATTCTTTAGGATTGTTAACTTTAGGTAGCACCCGCACAACGGATCTCTTCCAAACTGAAGGAAAAACACTTTCAATAAGACAGAAGCTTACAATATGTGTGATGTAGGGTACTACATGTGGACAACAAAGTTTTATCATATTGATAGTTAGTTGGTCCGAACCTACCGCATTCGTTCCAATTCCGCAAATTGTTTGGTATACAAAAAAGTCATTTCGTGTATATATATATATATATATATATATATATATTAAACTAAGTTTTATATTGTTTTTAATTATTTTAATTTAATTAGATATATTTTTATATTTATTTTTAATTTAATTTGTTTGTGTGGCTAGCTCAGTTATTAATTATTATATGATATTCGGGAGCATGAGACTCATTCTACCCTTCGAGTTCTGGCTTTGTTTTATATATTTGCTTATGTAAAATAAAAAGAAACACAGTACTTTCAATGACTTAATTTTATAACGAAATTTTAATTTAAATATTTATAAAATAGTTACGCCTATGGAATTACCAAAATATAGTCATAAATAATACCATACATCATCCTATGCGCATGCTCAACTAAAATCGAATGGATGCGAGACGGAACGAACGATTCTTATAGACGCTTTGCATTTGCGTGAATCTTAGATGTATCATATAATCGTTGTCGTTATAATAATGTTGATGGATTTGCATAAAAGAATTTATGTTTGGTAATTATATACATACAAAACATGAAATTATTCGGAAGAAATAGGTTACAAAATTATATATGCAATTGGAAATATTATAAAAATGGATTAAGATGCATTTTTCTCAACGATTTGAATTGACGTAAGTACAAACATTATTTTATTACAGAATAGGCCTTTTTAAATAGTATTGAAATTGTGTCTATTGAATAAAATCCATAAAGTCTTTTTCTTTTTTATAGATCGATCATATAGACGCAAGAATTATTATATACATGGAAATAGTCACTAATTTATGTTCGAGAGTTATTATTCTTATTATTGGCCAATAATATTTAAAGAAGCACTGACCTGAAGTCTGGATTCTGGATCCAATCGTCTGGAAACAGGAATACGCCTTCCGAAGTTCAAGCTGCGTAATTTCTTGAGAATTTTGGATATTCTCACGGGAAAACTGGATACAAACACATGTGAGTGTTCTAAGTTTTATATTTATTAGGAATTTATAGCTTTGATCATGATATTTGTGATTTTACTTGAAATTTCTGGAAAAATTCTTCATCACCTCCTCGCTATTTCGACGCCAAAAACTACCAACGCTTCCTTTCGATCATCAATTTTTTAATCAACAAATAATATATTGTTTCTAAGCTCACTAATTTTCAATAAAGTTTTGTTTAATTTTAGTTGATCAATATTTGTCCTGTCATTTTTACACCAATCACATTCTTTCTGGAGCTGTCGAATTATATTCACAATTGCAACACTTAATGAAGTCTTTGAAAACATATATGAATGTGAATTTCACTTGAAAATTATCTGTTTTCTTTTACTAATTCAACGAATTTCAATACAACAAGTATTTTACAGATAGTGAAATTCATTGTTATATTTCGATATGACAATGTCTAGTTTTGTTTTGACATTTATGACAACTTGAAAATAATATTAATATTTATGGACATAAATTCTTTTATATAACATATATCTTTTGCTTTGGTTATTTGTACTATTTAAATTCTATAGTAGCAAATATTTCCTTAAATCCATCACCATTTCATGATTTATTTCCTCCATAAATTTCATATAAATTGTGACATATAAATTACCTTTATGTCATTGATATTTTTATCTTCTGAACTTATCTAATTCTTTATACTAAATATGAACATGATTTATATTATTCTGTTTCAACTAATACTTATATTAAATTAAATAACTAAAACTTGTTTAATTTCAGGTGAAACAGCTGATTCCTTCATGACAACTAAACATCCATATTGGGCAGATTTATTGTTCTCCACTATTCTTGTTAAGCGTTTTCAAAATTTAGACAATTATTAAGGTAATTTCTTTATATTTATTGTTGTTTTTTTTAATTACTGTAAACAAATGGTTTAATATATTATGACTGTATATGCATTTTTACTTATGATTGTGGTTTTTTAATTACATAGTTTCAATCCATTTCAAATACTAAGCAAAATATTCTCAAACAGCTGATGTTCTTTAATATATAAGATATATGGTTCAATATATATATATATATATATATATATATATATATATATATATAAATGTGTTATAACGGAATTTGTAAGCACGATAGAGGGCGTATTTTTTGACGGATCGAAACACCAAACTCGCTACAAAAATTGGTTAGGCCATGATCTTGGACGAGTTCGTTAATGAGCCAAATCGACCCGGTAAAAACAAAATGGCGACATGTCAAAGTTGAAAAAAAAATCGTATTTTCTTTGTTTTTTCTTTGTTTTTCATTTGACGCAAAAAAGTTTTTTCATAGACCTTAAGACGTTCTACAACTTTTGTACACAACATTTTTCTCTAAATCGTACATTAAAACATTTATTTAAGAAAATTCAAAAATTTACCAGAAATTTTTTTTATTTTTGTGTTTTTGATTTGATGCCAAAATGTTGCTTTGGTTTTTTGTACATCTCAAAATATTCTATTACTTTTGTGTATCTAATTTTTTATTTTGGGTTTAATGCAAAAAGGAAATTGGTCCTGTGCCATTGGGATTTTTTTAACTGAAATTAAAAATGTGGGGTTTTAAAAAAATAAAATTTCAGATGATCTCCAAATAATTATACTCCAAGGGTAAAATGACATAGTGTGTCAATTTATTCGAGGACTGGGTATGTCATTTTACCCATTCGTCACCATTAAACAAGAAGTTAATAGGAGATAAAAACTATAGACATTGTGGTAATTGGTGTGTAGGATCGCTACGAGAAGTACATGCTCTACTTATTTATGTCAAAAATGTCACAAAAACTCAATTTTTGTAAAGTATACGTATCTCTAAAGATTCCACCTTACAAGTAGTAGTACTAAAGTGACGCGTTGCGATAACACCACTGCGGCTACTGAACGATAACTATAATTTGGTCTGGCGATAGACAATTGGGTAGGGAGTGTCTTAATGAGTAGGGACTCGCCAAATAACGCGGCAATTTTAAAAAAAGGCAACCATGTCATTTTACCCTTGTATGTCGTTTTAGGCCAGGTTCCCCTAATCACGAGCATGCATCCACCTGGTTCTAAAGTAAGCTATTTTTGGAAGTGTTTCAACATGCTTTTATTGAATTCTTCAGTAATTCTTTCTTTCAAAACGCCAATGCTATCTGGTGCCGTAGTATAAACCTCGGATTTCAAGTACCCCAATAGAAAAAAAATCGAAGGGTGTCAGATCTGGTGACCGAGGTGGCCATTCTATAGGACCTCGCCGGCCGATCCATCTACCTCGATATTCTTCATCCAGGTAACGTCTTACTGCACCATAATAATGTGCAGGAGCACCATCTTGTTGAAATGTTATTTCCAGATGGCCGAATTAATCTTGATTATCTTCCAGAATTTCAAGAATTAACGGCTCAATTGCATTTTGTAACATCTCCAGATACACTTCACAGCTTAAATTTGAATTTAGGAAAACAGGACCAACTATGTGGTTTCCAAAAATACCTGCCCAAACATTGACTTTTTCTGGAAATTGGGTATATTGTTCACGAAAGGTGTGAGGATTTGTGTCACTCCAATACCTTACATTTTGTGTATTCACATTTCCATTGAGGCAAAAAGTACTTTCGTCACTAAAACAAATTGTTTTTGTGTAATGTGGGTTTTGACTAATTTTATTTGTCATACATTCACAGAATTCGAGTCTTCTGTCGGGGTCGTCATCCGAAAGGTGGTGCACCATTTTGAACTTGTATGGATGAAATTTATTTTTAGCCAACACTCTCTGTACTGTACTTTTACTTACTTCACAGAGAGACGCAACTTTAGTGGAAGAGGAAGTAGGGCTTACTACCATTTCAGCAACTATATCAATTTTTTTATCATCACTAAATGTTGGTCGACCAGATCGTTTGGCATCTTGAACACAACCTGTTGTTTCAAACTTGTGAAGAAGCTCCCTCAAATAAGTTCTCGAGATATGGCGATCTGGATATCATTAAATAAACGTTCCGCTTCATGGAGATTCTTTCTAGATTCACCAATTATTAGGATAGCTGCTACTTTGTCGGCTTGAGTACGTACCATTTTGCCTATGTAAACTCTTAAACGTCTCGTCAAACAATAATAAAATTAAATATTTAAGCTATTTGGAAAAACTTTGCAAAGCAACAAATACTATTAAATTAAAAACGTCAATTTTTTTGACAACTAACCAAAGGAGGACTGAAAAATCTTCAATATTTAAATGTGAAATAATAATTCTGGTATTTATTTAATTTATCCGTCAAAATTAATTTAAACCCAAACAAAATTAATATGGCTATGTAGCCAATGTCAACGCCTTTCAAACGAGATATCACTTGCCATAAGGCCCTATTAAAAATTATTGGCCAGAGTGGCACTGTGACGTCATGTATTACTATTACGTCAGCTGTTACCATTCGTAGAGAAGTTTACAACCCTTTATAGTCCAGGAAAATCAGACCCAAAATGATCATTTTGCGTCATTTTCGAGGTAACGGCTGATACTTGGTAAAAAGTTAGTAAAAATGGTGTACAACAAAACTTAACTTATGCGACCCCTCAAATCAGACCGGAACATTGTTTATGATTCGATTTACACTCATTTTTCATGCCTTCTGTAGATTTTTCAGGTATATCTTTTTTCTCGTGCATAGTACAGACAAAAAGTTAAATACTTTTTTTTCTTATTTTGAAGACCTATAATTCTAGACCTTACAAGTAAAAAAATATTGATTGGGTCAAAAATTATTGGCAAATAAACAACTGATAACGTTATTGTTAATAAATAAAAATATAATGAGCATTTTCTACACTAACACTTCCACATCACGCTTATCTTTTCTCGCTCATTAAAAAATGATACTCACGAAAAGATGGAGTCTGTAAGTTCAATAGTTTATGAATTATGGCATTATAAACAAATTAACTAAAAATTGACTTGCATAGTTCTGTAAGCTATGCGACCTCGCGCCAATTTTTTCACTGGTAGATTTCATAACAAGACATCGATACCCATCATTGTTTTTTAAAAAAATACATTTTTGCAACAACGCGAATTTTTTTCTTATTTGTCTTAGTTGCACAATCAATTTGACACTATATCCGCCCATTTTTGTCGAGAATTAACTACGCACATAGGAGGGGCATGGAAAGAGCTTTAATTGAAAAAAAAATACGTTAAGATTTATTGACAAACGACTGAGTTACGGACATTCGAAGTCGGAGGCCTGTCAGTCAACAATTTATGCGAGTATCGAAAAACAAAAAATATCCCTGAAATGTTTAGTCAATGTACTTTTATTGTACGAAATAGCGAGACTTCGCGTAAATTGCAACCCTATCAAAAAAAATTTCGAAAGTCAGCAGCGGGCGGATATTTCGGCTGGCTACTGCGTGGCAGCGGAGTGGGGGGAACGCCTAACTTTTCATTCTATCATCGTCCGTATTTTGTGTTGGCAGTAGTACGGTGAACCTCAGAGACTGTAGTCTAGCTAAAGTTTTGTCGATACTCGCATAAATTGTCGACTGACAGGTCTCCGACATCGATTGTCCGTAACTCAGTCGTTTGTCATTAAATCTTAACGTATTTTTTTCCAATTGAAGCTCTTTCCATGCCCCTCCTATGTGCGTACTTAATTCTCGACAAAAATCGGCGGATATAGTGTCAAATTAATTATGCAACTAAGCCAAATATTAAAAAAAAATCGCGTTGTTGCAAAAATGTATTTTTTTAAAAATAATGATGGGTATCGATGTCTTATTATGAAATCTAACAGTGAAAAAATTGGCGCGAGGTCGCATAGCTTACAGAACTCTGCAAGTAAATTTATAGTTAATTTGTTTATAACGCCATAATTCATAAACTATTGAACTTACAGACTCCATCTTTCCTGAGTATCATTTTTTAATGAGTGAGAATAGATAAGCGTGATGTGGAAGTGTTAGTGTAAAAATGCTCATTATATTTTTATTTATTAACAATGACGTTATCAGTTGTTTATTTGCCAATAACTTTTGACCCAATAATTTTTTTTACGTGTAAGGTCTTTAAAAGAAGAAAAAAAAAAGTATTTAACTTTTTGTCTGTACTATGGACGAGAAAAAAGATATACCTGAAAAATCTACAAAAGGCATGAAAAATGAGTGTAAATCGAATCATAAACAATGTTCCGGTCCTATTTGAGAGGTCGCATAAGTTAAATTTTGTTGAACACCATTTTTACTAACTTTTTACCAAGTATCAGCCGTTACCTCGAAAATGACGCTTACATACCCAGATTTCTTGGACTACTATTTTCACCCTCCAAATTTTATTAATGTAAGTGTAGCCGTTCAAAAGATACAATGGGGGGAGAGGACTTTTGAATAGCACTGTATTTGAAAATATGCAAAGTGTGTGACATACTTATCAAAATAATCATTTAGGGATTCCTATTATGCCCAAACTGTTTATACATATATTATTTATTGAGTAAATAACAGTGCAATTAGAAAATTACGAATTAATTGTTAAACGTTATAGATACAAATGAACTAACATTGAACTATTATTATATTATTTCACTTTGAGAGGTTACGTTTGTTGTATGTTCTACAGGAAGATGAAGAAACAGTACGTTAATTCTTCAAATACATCACTTCACTCGTGATAATTCCTTTTTGAATAATAATTAACGTATTCGTATTAATCAATAACAAGATACTCATTGCAATGTTCTTGTACGAATAAATTGTTTACTAGATCTATGAATTAACATTTTTAATGGTCAAGAATGTTTGATCAAGGCTGTTGATTAGATAATAGTAAACTGTATGAAGAATTAACATTCCTTTATTTTTTTGATCTTCTATTCACTAACAGTTATTTTTATATAGATATATATTCTAAGCAGAGAACTAAAGTGTGTATAAATACAGGTTCATAATGCAATAACTTTTTTTTATTTCGCGGTTTGACTAATAAGGAAATATATTACTGAATATAAAATCTCTTACGTTTTATGACTCAAAAAATATTAAATCACCTTAAATAAACAGAAAAGTGTTAATTTGAACATTAAATACATTGCATGGTAAGGAAGATTTCCACATATAAAAATCATGAGTTGAGGTACCGCAAAAGATTACTAGATTACTTTAGCAGTTAAGATACAATTTTCATCAGTTTAAGCTCTGAAAACCTTTGCAATGAGATCGAAAAAATTTGGAAAGGTAGATTATGTGGGATTCTGGTCAAGAATAACTTTCACCACAACCTATGTATGTTCTCATATTTATCAGGAGTACATACGAAGGAATGTCTGTACCATCGGGATCTACCGGTAGTGTTATTCAGCCTTGTGTGTTATGTGTTTTGTTAATGTCTTCTCGGCGCTACTATGGAACAGCACGGGTAATTAGTGAATATCTGGAAAGGAAAACGACTTACGGAAATAACCTCAATATGAGTCTTTTAGTACAAATATAACGAGACTTTGTCGCACCACAATACCTACCTCAGTGCTCGTTTAGTTGTCAGATTGCCCCGTAGACCAATCTGTACTCGCCAGTCGACTAGGTTCGAGTCGAAGAAGGGGTGGATTCTTCTATATTTATGTCGGATTCAAAAATAGGGCGCCAGAGAAGTTTAGACAAGCACCCAAGACTCCATTAATTTAACCCCCAACTCATCAGAGGGTTAATATACTTTTCCACACTACAAAAGGTTTTGTCAGGTAATATTTTAAAATCAATACACCAATTTATTATTGGACCTCTTTTCGTAACGTGAATTTCGTTTACCACTCGTAATATTTCTCGTCGACGAAAGAGTAACGTAAATTTCATTTACCCCTCGTAACATCGAATAATATTTCTTGTCGATGGTTGTCAGTTTCCGGAAGAGTTCGTTTTCATTTGGATATTTAAGCCAATGCGCGCTGAGGTTCGGCCCTTAATTCATCTACGTATTGTTGAGTTCGTCATCTTACCGTATCGAAGTGCATTGATAGGAATGATAAGTGTTTTCGCTTAAAATGTATAATATTTCTCCGCTGATTCTTTCTTACATGGTACTTAATAGTTTCAAATTGATGTTTCTTTAAAACATTCAGTACCAGAGATATATTATGTCGATTTCGTTTTTGTTATATATATTTTGCTCTGGTTCTTCATATCTTTTTTTTATAACAATGGAATTTTACATTAAAGAAATGTTAAATTGCAACTAAGTGAAATGGTAACTTTTCTTATGATTATTATTGTGCTTTTATTTCTAAAATTTCTATTAAAATATTGATACAGGAAACATGAACCACGTGTTCTGGTTTTTTATTTTTTATACCAATGGAATTCTACGTTGAAAACCATTAAAATAAAATTAAATGAATTGGTAACATTTCTTATGATTTTTTATTGTGCTTTTTGTTTCGAAAATAAATGAATTTTCTTAAAATATTGTAAAATACAGGATATATGAACCACGTTGTTTGATATCATTTCATAATTTTGTACGTATGTTACTTGTACCTACTGTAATTTCAATCTCCAGATATCCTGTATTTTACTGAATTCAAGAACTATATCTGACTCAAGTGTCTTTTCTAGCACTTTTCCTTACCGGCCTAAAAATTATTTCACTGGCCTAAGCCTTCGTATCGACCTAAGCCTATTCACCAGTTGAATTCTACCTGCTGGGACCACGGCTCTATTCAGAACCGACTGGACTTAACTTGACGCAGCCAGCTGATTGGTTCCCGATTCCTTTGGACGTCATCCAAATCATCGTTGGAAAAGAAAAAAACAAGGAAAGTACTAACGTCCACAATCGTAAAAACTATAGATTATTTCCAACTAATGTTCATCGACTAATTAACTTAATAGTTTGTACCACATGTAAATTATATCTTCTTTGTAAAATATGTAATTCATGTTTAAACTTTAATTTCCTTCAGAATCTAATTTTTTTTACTTGAAACTTCAATTTACTTTCAGTTTCTAGGTTTTTTTTTAAATTAATAAACTAAGTTGTAAAATTTATCAACATCTTTATCTTCAATTTGCATCCAACATATAATTGTTATTCAACTAAACTACTTGTAAATTTTAAATAGGGTTGTTCATATTTTTTATAATCTTCCAACTTTTTGTTTTGTTGACTGGGAGACCTTCTCCATGGGTCTCTACTAGTATATAACCCACGCCTGAGTAGCTCTTCGACGAAGTAGCCGTGCATTTTCCAAGTTAAAAATACAAGTTACAATTCATATTAAACAAAAAAAACCACTAACAGCCAATTTCATAATGAACAACTAAAGTCCACATTACTGAAAGGAGACTTTCGACTAAAGTCCCCTTTAAAGTAGCTATTAGCGTCTTTTGGTTTCATAGCTAATATTAAAGTGTCCTTTGCAAAAAGTACCTTTCAAGTAATTTTTAAGATGTTGGTTAACCTGAAATTTAGGGATTTTCACGTAAAAATAGACCTAACCTAACCTAATTTTTATTGTTTCCTTTTGTTAATACCAAGTTTGTTCATTATAAAGTTTTCATTGTTTAGAAAAAATGGAAAATATTAAAAAAAGCGAGATCGTCAATTTTCAGTAAAGAAGACGAATTATCTTTATTGCAAGAAATTGCTAAATTTAAAAATATTATTGAGTGTAAAACCACCAACAAATTTAATAACAAAGAAAAGGTAAGAGTATATTGAAATTTTTCGATAACAGGTTATTTATTTATAGTGTGATTCCATATTTGTTTTATAGGACGAAGCTTGCCTAAAATTTTGATTGCTTTTAATTCAAAAAGTATGAAGACGAGAAGTTTAGCTCAGATTAAATCCAAATACGATAATTTAAAAACTAGGAGCAAGAAAGAGGTAGCCAAAGAAAAGGCATATCTGAAGGGAGCTGGAGGTGGTCCGTCAATAATAAAGGAAGTAGATCTCATCGTTGAAGCAACTTTAAATATTATAAATTTGAAAACGGTGGTGGGCCTTCCCAACATATTAGATGATGTCCCTATGAATGTATATTACTTAATTATATTTTTAGTGATATTTTATGAATTGCATGCTGAAATAGTATATCAAAGTATAAGTTGATAAAGAGGTCTTTCAAACACGTGCGATTTTTCGAGCACGACGGCGCAGCCGGAGTGCTCGAAATAGAGCAAGTGTTTGAAAGACCAGTTATCCACGAATACTTTACGCTATTTTTTTTTATTGGTGCACTTTGAAATCATAAAATATTATTATTATATTATTACTCCAAAAAAATGGGAGTCCGTCCTCGATGCCCAACCAAGTTTCATTTCATAAAAGTTCGCCCTCGATGCCCAGCCAAGTTTCGTGAAAGTCCATTCTAAATAGTATTTATTTTTATTTGGCGTTACGAGGTACTGCTGTCAGATCAATAATCAAAAACTTTCTTCATTTATATTTAAGAGGATACAATGTATATATGAATAAATTTTGCAGAAAAAACCAAATAAGACATTGGTTCACAATGAAAATATACAATTTAAAAACTAATAAAAAAGTTCTCATTGATACTTACGTTTCTCGAGTTGTTGTTGTTACCATAGGGACTTTAAAAAACGCGCGTGTTTGAAAGTTAGATTTAAACAGGCTGAGGCGTGCTCTAAATAGGTAATATGACGTATCAATAAAAAAATAAGTTTTATTACAATTATTATATTTAATTTGTATTATAGGACTTTACATTGGAAAATTAAAGCATTGAAACCCCCTTATCAGAATTAGAGTTGAAGCCATCTATACCTGTAAGTAAACTTTTAAAGTAAGTATATATGTGTCAGCGTGGCATTTGTTTTGTAGGATTCCCAATTAATATTGATAGAAACGATTGAAGTAACGGATATTGGATCTGCATTCATCTGTAAATTATTTGCTACTTGTATAATTCGTTAATATAATTATTAAAATGTACTATGTATTATACAGGAAGTGATGATCATGGACAAAGTGCTAGATATCAATCATGAAGAAAATATTGACGCGAATATACAGCCTGCTAGTAGAAATTCACAATTACATACTCCTTGTTAACTTGCTGGAAAAGTAAGTAATACATTTTCCACAAGACTTATCAAGTTAATTGAAAAAATTTTACAAAGAAAATACACAAATTTGGCAGAACCACACCATAACAAATCTGATTGGAGTCAATATGTTCCCAATAATTTAAGGAAGGAAACAAACAAAAAACTACGCCCCACAGTTAAAAACAGAACCTACTTAGAAAAAGAATTATATTATAAAACCAAAACGGAACTGCTTAAAAAAACTTTTTAATGCGAAGGAAATGATAGAATAAGAAAAATCGAAAGAGAGGAGGAGGAACATAAGAAAAAAAATAATTCTATTAGATTTAGAAATAAAAAGAAAACAATTAAAGCAATAAAAAAAGACGTGTGGCACTCGGAGACTGCCGCGGTAAAGCAATTGCATAGAGTTTTACACTTTGACGTTCACAATTTCTTTTTCTTTTTAGCTCTTTTTTTAGTTCTTTATGCTTTTCTTCTCTATAAAAAGAAAATATCTTGGTATAAATAATTAGGTATTAATAGTGTAATTACACACCAAAACAATTATTCATTCAAAAAATTTGAACAAAAATAACGATATCAAGAGTTTGATGATCGAATTTCGCGCGATGTACATTTATATAGATATAATATCACATATACTTTCTCTGCATGGCATTAATGTGTATTACCTATACATAAAAAGTGTGTGTGTGTGTGTGTGTGTGTGTGTGTATATATATATAAAAAATGCTACTTTTAATATCGCTCATTTTAATATCAAAAATGTTGGTTATCTTTATAGCAGTATTATATATAAATTAACAAAACAAAAAATAATACTGCATTTGTGATAATAATAATAAAATGTATGTATATAGAGTACTCACTCATTTTCTTTCACTATTTTTTCGTGACTTTCTTCATTAATAAATGCACTTTGTTTATTCATATTTAAAACGCTTTGAACACAAATTATACGAGTACAGATATTCACTGTTGTACATAGACGATAAATACCTATACTCCTATGGCAAAACTAAAAAGTATCACCGCTGTGCCGGTCGGAGTGGGGGGTGTTAGGTTATTTTCGTTACGGAATTTCTGGATTCGGTCTCCACGCTCAAGGCCCGTGATAGAAGCTATGCAATAGCTTAAAAACTAAAACAGTATTTTTATTACCAATACAATAATTATTCACAATTTATCATCATGTTCATTAATTAATAATGTTCTTATATTTTCGGGAATATTTCCATTATTTTCAATAGGTATTAAATCATAATTTTCTTCGTGAACATAATCTTCTGGAAAATAGTCCTTTAAATCAATGGCAATATTATGCAGTACTGCTGTAGCAACTATAACTGCCATAGTGGTCTTAAATTTTAATCTCATTTTTAATCGTAGTATGGGAAATCTTCTTTTTCATAACCCATATTGGCGTTCTACGACATTACGAGTTCTTATTATTGATTCGTTGTAAAGATTTTCAACTTTTGTTGCAGTTCGAAGTAAGTTTGTTAACAAATATGGCTTTAAGGAGTATCCACTGTCTCCAACCAACATGTAATGACCAAATTCACCATTTTGAAATCTTTGTTTTAAGCGACTATTATTGAAAATCCTTTGGTCGTGTACAGATCCTGGCCACCTTGCAACAATATTCATTATTTTCAGTTTTGTGTCACTAACTGTTTGAACCTTTAATGCAAAAAATGTCTTTCTCGATCTGAATATCTCTGCATCATGTCCACCAGGAGAGTCTATTTTAATGAGAGTACAATCAATTGCTCCAATCGTTCTTGGGAATGAAGCAATTTTATAAAAATCCTCAACAGCTCTTTCCATTTCATGATGATCCTCATACATATTGATATATTCAGGTCTCAGAGATGCAATTGCTACTGACACTCTTTTAACAATCTTGCAGGCTGAAGCTCTTGATACTCCCATGAAATCTGCTGGTGTTATTTGAAAACTTCCAGATGCATAAAATCTTAATGTAAACATAAGTTGTTACATTGGTGTAATACATCCACCTCTGAAAAAATAGCACCTATATAGTAGGTATTTGTAGTTAAAAATTCCATATTCAACTTACCTATTAGTGGGCAATGCAATTTGCCCATCTATTTTATTTAAAAGATATATCACCGTCTGCTTTATCAATCTAAATCTCTGAAAAAAATCAAATTCATCATATTTAATAAAACAATCGACTGTGGGTCTGTACATTTTTGGTCTTCTTATATAAATATATTCTTCCTCAGATGAGTCTGATGAACTATCACTAGATGTTTCAAATATATCCATATTTTTAAAAACACACTAGCAAACTAATAATTTGAGGTTACATCACTGTCAAAGTAAAGGAAGCTTTTATGTATTAAAGCGCCAAAATCTTCACTTTTTCTTTAAAGTCGACTTTTGGCCAAAAGGGTACTTTAATATTGATTTTGAAACCAAACTTTTCTGTTAAAGGTCGCTTTAAAATTAAAGTAACGTTCAAATGTATTATGAAATCGGCCGTAAGTTCAACACCTGGACCCAGCTGAAGGTTGAAGTACCGGTAGTATGCAAATAACTATGACCTGAAGGCTAGAGGATCTTACAATTCAGTCCACGACAGAATCCTCAGTTGAGTATTCAAAAGGAAACAGACAGTTACAAGTTCGAGTACAAATGTTCAAAAAACAATCTATAATAATGAGGCAAATAGTCTATCGACAAGCGAACCAATGATCATACAATTTAAAATTCATATGAAAATAAAATTGACTGTCTCGACCCTTACTTCGTGGAATATGCTCATATTAGTGTTTTTAAATGAAACTCAAGGTCTCTAGTTAATTCCACAATAACTTGTATTATATTGTGGAATTAACTAGAGACCTTGAGTTTCATTTAAAAACACTCATATGAAAATATCTGATATCCAGACCGAATGATGATTACCGCAAAAAAATAAATGTTTTTAAAGATTAAAACTAGCTTTTTCGCATCTGTGAGATGCCCCGAACAATATTCTATCATAAAATTATCACTTGTATAAACTTCGGGGGATGTATCGTGCTAACAATCCGAAATTTCTCCAAAAATAACCAAAATTGTTGTATATCTGCATTTATAGGGCCGGCTGTACTCGCTCTAGTCAGCTAAAAATCAATATTGTACATGTGTGAGACACCTTGAAAAATATCCAATTATAAAATTGGTCACTTGAATACACTCTGGAGGCTGTATCGTGCTAATGACCCGAAATTTCTCCAAAAAGGACCAAAAATGTGGCACTTCAGGTACTATAGCACCCGTTGTACTAGCTCTAGTGAGCTAAAAATCAATAAGGTTTATCTATAAGATGTCCTGAATAATATTCAATCATAAAATTGGTCACTTGTATACACTCTGGAGGCTGTATCGTGCTAACAAACTGAAAATTCTCCAAAAATGACAAAAAATTGGTACTTGAAGTACCATAGCACTCGTTGTACTGGCTTTAGAGAGCTTAATATCAATAGGGTTTATCTTTGAGAGATCTTGAATAATATCCTATCATAAAATTGGTCACTTATACATACTCCGGAGGCTGTACCGTGCTAACAAACTGAAATTTCGCGAAAAATAACAAAAATTTCGTACTGTCGCACCTGTTGTACGGGCTCTGGTGAGCCGAAAATCAACAGAGTTCATCTGTGAGATGTCCTGAATAATATTCAATAATAAAATTGGTGACTTGTTGCACTCCGGAGGCTGTATCGTGCTAACAAGACATGTAACGAAAAGTTGCCGACGACAACGACGACATTTTTTTAAAACCGTTTTTTCGTGGTGTTCTTAATGGAAAACGTAAAAATAAATCAAAATTTTTTTTCAAATTTCCAACTTTTTTTGAGGTAAACCAATACTTTTCTCTCATATTAGATAGGTTGGGCAGTCATCTCACGTAGCCATTTGGTAGCGGTTTTGCCTACCACGATGCGTGCATTTAGCTACTTTGTCGCAAATACTGTAATATACTTGTTCAAGAAGTTTTCTTGTTGGATATTTATTGGGCTTTATCTGTGGATGATCAGTCGTTCACCAAATATTAACGGATTTGAAATTTAATGATGGCTCGTCGACAACGTTTGGCATAGGAACTCATCAAGCGAGGGTAAGTACATAATTATTATACTGTAAGAAGTCGTTTCTTGAGTCTAGTTTTTACTCCACATTTCATGGTAATTTGATATCATAAATATTCATTTATATTGAGGGTTATCTTTGTAAATAAAGGTCCAACTCTATCTAATATGCGAGAAAATTATTGGTTTGTACCCTTAAGATTCACAATTTGTGAATATCTGTCGGTTTTATAGTCCGTTTTTTAAAGGCATGGAGTAATAAAAGCTCATTAGGTGTGCAAAACCGATACAGGGTGTATAATAAAATATCTCCGAAGTTTATCTAATTTTGTATTAAAATTTCTCATTTGTTACGAATTTCAGGTAGACACCCCGTAACTCTGTATTCGGTTGGGTCGCCTATTGTATTGAAAGGATCGCTCTATTGCATTTGAATGAACAAATAAACAATTTAATCCTCAGAGGCGTGCAATCAGGACAAAACCAACTTGGTATATGAATATAAAGGGACTATGAAATTATCATTACGAAAACTATTCAAAAGAGTTCACAATATCGATTCAATAAAAACACATTTTTTTGTGTTCCTATGAATAAACAATAAACATAAAATATTATATAAAAAAACGCAAATTTTTTTGCAGTAGGTATCAACTTTACTACTAATATACCGTTTACAATAGGAGAGGAAAAAAGAAAAATGCAGGAATAAAGTACGAATTAATGTAATATTCATAAAAAAAAGTCTAACAAATAATAGTAATGACTAACACAAAAACTAGTCTATATATCAGAATCAGACGATTCTGTTGAGCTTCCATTATTAACATTGATTATAAATGGTTCAATCATGTGTTCACTTATATGATCCATTTCCCACATATTTAGTTCTTCTTGTATCACGTGTTCAACACATTTCTTCCAGTTTTCTTTGGTTACGTTACCTAACGCGTCTTCGAATAAAACTCTTACGTCACTCATTTTGAATGTCGTATTCTTTCTTGAAACTTCCCATATTAATTCTATGGGATTGAGTTGACAGTGATAAGGAGGAAGCCTCAGCACCGTTATACCACGCGCTGATGCCATTTGATCTACAACGTATCTACTATATTTGTGTTTATGTAAATTGGCCAGTTGCAAGAGCTCATTTTTCAGCGGGTTATCTGGGCATTCAATATTTTTCGAGGTTAGCCAATCGTGGATATCTTGTTTACGCCATGCAGTTGAAGGTAATTTCTTCACTAACCTGGAGTGATAACTTGCGTTATCCATAACAATGACTGAGCCCGTTGGAATTAGATCTAACAGTTGTGAGAAATATTCTTCGAAAACGTCTGCATCAATATCTTCATGATAACCTCCGGTTTGCTTCGACTCAAAGCACAACAATCCACCTGTAACAAAACCTTCGGCACTTCCGATATGAGTAATGATGAGTCGACGTCCTTTTCCTGCTGGTGGATTGAGGCCTGTTGACCACCCTTCAAGAGCTGCCTGCCTCCGAATTTTGACATTCGTGTCTTGCCAAAACATTGAAACAGTATGACCTTCATTTAACCAAGTCTCATCCAAATAATAAATTCGTTTTTGATCTAGTCTTGCTTTCCGAATATTGCGCAAATAACTCCTCCTCCAAATGACAATGTCGTCTCTATCAATCAACATTGCGTTCCGATAATTTTTTTTATATTCAAATCCAAGTTCCTTCAAAATTTTCCGTAATGTACTTCGAGACATTTTCGGAAAATCTGAATCTTCTTGAACCGAATCCATAATTTTGGAGAGAGTTGGGATCTCTTTTCTAAAGAAAAAAGCATGCACCTTACGCCTTATTTCATTCTTCAAGTCGTCATCCATTTAAAGTTTGGGTCGGCCTGGGGACTTTGCTGGGGCTGTGATGTTTCCATTTTTTTCTTCTCCATTAGATTATAAATTGTTGTTTTTGAAATACCCATCATTGTTGCAGTAATCTCCACAGTTTCATCAACACTTCCTGTCAAATTCATGATTTTTCTTCTAATTTCTTCGTTCTTCAACGAGGAATAGCAATTTAATATCAGATTTTTTTCGTTCAGCGACAATGGGCCAACTTTAGGTCGCTTAGATGGTGATAAATCCTCCATATCTGGTCGAATTTGGTTGGAACACTATATAGTTGGAAGGTGTAGTTAGGTGTTTGTCTCGTGTGATGAGAAGAGAACTTGTATAGATGAACAAAAATAAACACCAGTTAACAATAACGGTAAAAAATAATAACAAATAACAGTAATAATGGGGAAATCAATCAACACAGCAGTTTCTCAAGAACAGATGAACTGTAAATTGAAAATATTCAACCTTTCCGCTACTTTTATAGTTGAAAAGTTCTAGTAAGTACATTGTATTATGGGGGCATTTTCTTAGAGCTGAAAAGACTATATTTCACAATAATAAAACCATTTTTGAGCTACCTGTTTGTCAAGTTTCTTCAATTACCTGCTAATTGGGCGAAATAATCGGCAAATGGGGTTGGTTTGGATATATATATATATATATATATATATATATATATATATATATATATATATATATATATATATGTATTTGTATAAAATTGTTATGAACATTTATTTTATTATTTATTGTATGTAGGATTATAACTACCTGGAGCTTAGTGGAGGGACTCGTCTACGCCCTTTTATACATAATAATAATTTTTCTGGAAAATTGATGTCAGTGATATAATCCACAGTTTATTATATTATTGATAATTTGAAATTTCATTTTAAATAATATTACAAAACGGTTATTTTCGGAAATCAGATAATTTTAGAAGCCTTGACTTTTTTTAAATGACTAAATGTGGTACGCCTATGGTTCCGGCCAAAATGAGTGATTTATTACTCCATGCCTTTTCAAAACGGAGTATAGATTATAACGAAATTATTCCAATGCAGAGTTACGGTGGTGGACGTTGAAAAGTTACGACTGTAGTACAGCTTATTATTATCTTGTGAGCTAATTCATACCTTTTCTTTTAGGGGGGATTTATTGTTTGCTTGTCTTTGGAGTTTACTTCTACGTTTGGGTTTTTATACAAGGTTTTTCGTCACCTTTCCACTCTACTGGACCTCTACTGGGAGGGCTGGTTTTGGGAAATAGTGCCATCGAGTGTCATTCCATGCATAAATTTGAAGTGCTGATCAATTATGTGTGTTAATTGTAACATAATTTCGCTTGGGTACATTAAATATCCTCTAGAAATATTTTATGTTCAATCTGAATAACCAGAAATATCTAATTATTTTGCAGCATTACTCCCAAATTCAAATTAGGATATTTATATTTATACCTGCAGGCTATGTACCCTGCTACATATTTTAAACCTTCGTAATTTATGATGTCACTAAGTTTATTCGATTCCAAAGTTAGAAGAATTTATTAAAAAGTGGTCAAGTCGGCTTGTGGAAACAACATTTCATCATTGCTTACGTTTTCCTGTTCAATCGCAACTTCAACAAAATTACAATTAAAATATTTTTGACTTTCTGTTTCTATCACATATGCAAAATATTTAGCAGATAAACAAGTTCTATATTTTTATTCACAGACAATAAACGTTTCCCAAGAATGTACCACCGAATGTAAGATAAAGTTTTCGACGACGTTTTGTAACAAAATGAACCAACAGAAGAAAAATAATGTAGCACAATAACAATTAACTCTTTAATACATACTAAAAAAAACAGAAACACTTTGTTATAAACGAGAAACAAGTAAATAATCTAACAAATTTATAGGTAGATGAGTGTAAATAAATGCCAGAATGCAGAGCGTGCTCCCAAAGTGACGTCATGCGCAGAACAAATAATATTGGGACGCGTAACGAACACACCATATAATCCTAACATCACGTGTTGAACATATTAATTTCAAAAACTGGTATGCGGCAATTTTGTATATATAGTATCGGAAAAAATATATCTTGGGTATAGACAGAAATATGTAAGAGTAACAAGAAACGCAGTTATATTATAATACCACATAATCGAGAGAGACGGAATGCTGCCCTCTCCTCCTTTTACCCTACTCAACCTAATAATGCGGTGTAAAACCGGCTGTGATCTGACCAATCAGAAATCTACAGAATTGCCAACATAAATTCAATTCACTTCTAGTTTAAAAACATCATTACAGTGTCGAGAGTCAATGAGTAATTATTTGTCGGCCGTGGTTGCGAAAATATAGAAAGAGTAAATTACCGCTGAAACATGGCGACTATTTACACAACCGCAGAGAAAGTACAGATTGTTAAGTGGTACTTTAGGGGTATTTATGTAAAGGATACTATGAATCTATTAATAGTGGCTTTTGCAGGTAGACCTATACCTACGAAAATTAATAGTTTTGATTCATGATGAAAATTTAAAAAATAATTTAAGTTATCTAATAAACTGCAGTTATATGCATCACAATTTGTTCTTGACTACCATTGTTACAAACAATAAGCTTTATGTTTACAGACAATACTACATTCAACTACTATTGGTGGTGTATGATGTAAGGGATGAAAAGGTAAAGCAGATTTAAGTATTTCGCGTAATGTACTGCATCATCATCAAAATGATCTTCACACAACCTTTGTTCATTGGATGTATAAAGAAGTTCTAAAATTGTGTACCACTATTCCCTTTAATTAATGTCAGATGGAAACTTAACTTTGACAATTACTCGATCTTGAAGCTGGCCATCCTTTACGCACTCATTAAAACGCAATACCCAAGAGTTGAGTGTGATACGTCTCTCAATATTTGATACTCACATTATATTTGTAACTTTTTGAAATAATTGTACCGGGTGGCCATCTAAGAACGGCCGTCGGCCATATCTCAAGAGTGGATTATAGCACAGGTTCGGGAAAAAATATTTTATAACAAAAGTGGCCTCGAGAAATGCCTGGAAATTATTTTCAGAATTGTAGGTCCATCGTTAGAGGGCGCATTTGACAGTTAAAATTTTAAAATACTAAATTTTTTAAAATTTACGCATTTAAGGAGCATATTAAGTATTATAAACAGAGTCCGCGACAAATTATGCATATTTTTAATATGACAAGTTTAAGTCTATCTCTTCAAATAAAGCGTGGGGGAGAGTCGGAACCTTGTTACGAAAAAACGCCTGTAATTCCGATTCTGCTCGACCGATTTTAATAAACTTGATGTTGTTTGGAAGAGCTTCTATTGAACAATCGAAAACTTGTAAATATGAAGCAATCTGATTGATAACATAAATGCTAGAGAGCGCTGTTTTATTTTTTTAAATATTGTGTTTTCTCGTAACAATTTCGAATTGAAGTAGGTTTTTAAAAAGTAGACTAAATTAGTAATAAAACAGTGCAAACCGCAAGGCGATCTCTCTTTTCTATCCTGAGATATCGTAAGAAACAGGTAAATGGCGGGAATTGATCTTCCAACGTCTAGACGGCTAGTGAAGTATGGTGTGCTACATTTTTTCAATTATATAAGACTATTATATTTGTTTTCAAGCGATGTGTTTGTAAATCAAAAGCATAAAATATCAATAAAAACCGATATTTGCCCAGCAACAACAAATACAGTTTAAAATATGAATTACGATTTAGGTCGCGTTGTATCAAACACCTAAACTCGGTTTAATGATAACTGATGTTTAGACGGATGTAATTGGTGGATAATAAATACATCAATCTGTCACAGGCTAAACATGAGTTATTATTAAACCGAGTTTAGATGTTTGATACAACGCGCCCTTACTGATGACAACAAAATTTGTAAAGATGGCCATGTAAGATACAAAATAGATTTGAAAACAAGCAAGCTCTTATTTTGACGCATACGGTAAATGCGTATAAGAGTGCGCAATGCATGTATTCATAGTAATATCGCATCTCCGCAATACCGTAATAATGTCTATTACGGAACAGATCCTGAAGTATAGCACTGGCAACAAAGCGTTCTTCTATATTTGGCGCCAATTTTTCCAGAATGACAAGTGAATTGTTTGCAGCCGGCCGATGTAATTTTCGCTCATGCTAGTTTTAGTGATTCAGCAGGTATGTACGACCATAATTATATCTCCTAAGGTGTTTTCGCATGCCTTAGAGTCTATAAAATGTTGACAACATTGAAATTTCCTCAAAATAGTGCCTATTAAAACAGAATAATTGAGAATAATCTTGAACGTAACAATGCACAAGAGTGCACATTTAGTTTTGCACAAGAGTGCGCAGTGCGTACTCTTGTGCAAAGCTTTTCAAGCATTGTAAAAGGTAATTCAGATAACCCTTTAAATAAAAATATCTCTATTATTTTTTAAATTAGAAACAAATATTTCGAATAAAAGTTGTTAAAAATCATCTGCTGCTACACACACTTTTTTTAATGTATACATGGTGTATTAAACAAGCAAACTGAATACCAATTTCCTTTTTGAATTTTGCATGAAATATTTTCAAATTCAACTGCTTCCGACAAATATTGACGAATCAGAGACCATTTCAAAAAGAGAATCCAAACGGCTGAACTTAGAGTAAAACGAATTGAACTTTCCGGAATTAATTCTGAATTATCTATAGTCTGACCCCAAGTTCCAGGTAAACAGGAAGTGATAGATTTCCGGCTTAGGTCTACTTCTGGTATAATCAGAAATTGGTGTCAAACGATAGATAATTAGAAACTAAGATAGAAATTGCAGTTCTAATAACTGCGTTCTTTTTCAGAATGAGTAGATATAAAAGAAAAACTAATTGGAAGTTGGTCTTTACGGTAGAAAATATCACCGAAGCAAAACGTAGAATTGCTGAAAGTGTTAGTAAAAGACGGGTAGCTGCCGAGATGGGAATTGGTGAATCTACTCTTAGAAAACGCCTTAAATGTGGGAATATTCCTGTATCGTTAGGACGAGTTTCCAACGTATTCCCCGCCGAAATGGAAATTGAATTAGCGAAGCAGTTGCGCGATCTAGACGACCGTTTTTATGGGCTCACAAAAAAGAATTTGCAAATGGCAGCGTACAAATTTGCGGAATCGAACAGCATCCAACACTGTTTTAACAAGGATAAACAAATTGCTGGAGAATCCTGGGTCAGTGGTTTTTGTAAACGACATAATATCAGCCTACGGCAACCAGAAAAATGTTCGATGGGTAGGGTTATGGGCTTTAATAAAGCTCAAGCATTATTCTCCAGATTCAATTTTCAATATGGATGAAACAGGTCCCTCAACAGTACCTAACAAATTACCAAAGGTTTTGGCCACCAAAGGTAAAAAAGTCGTGGGTAAAGTGGCAAGTGCCGAACGTGGGCAACTTATTACTGCCGTGTGCTGTATGAGCGCCTCCGGAATGTATATTCTACCCGCGTTAATATTCCCAAGGAAGCGGATGAAGGAGGAACTTTTTATGCAAGCACCCCCTGGAACACTTAAAATGGTTTCCGAATCTGGATTTATAAATACTGATCTATTTCACCAATGGATAATCCATTTTAAGAATTATAGTAAGCCAAGTCCTGACCACTTAGTGCTTCTGATTATGGATAATCATAGCTCGCATCGAGATTTATACGTCATCAAATACTGCAAGGGAATAATATTGACCTATTGACTTTACCACCACACGCGAGCCACAAGTTGCAACAACTGGACATCGGCTTTTTTGGTCCATTGAAAAGGGCATTCAGTACAGAATGCGACAACTGGATGATAAGCAATCCTGGAAAAGTAATTACGCAAATGCAGATCTCGGGTTTGTTTAATGCTGCCTACGCTAGTGTTGCAAATATTGAAAAGGCTCAAACTTCGTTTCGTGCTGCTGGAATTTTTCCATACAATCCTGAACAATTTGACGAAACTGATTTTGCTCCTTCGCTAGTATCTGATGTACCCATTAGCGATACTGAAAGACCAGCAAACTTCCTTGTAATCCCGGATGGATCACAGGATGTAGAAAATAATATATTAGAACAAACATTTTCATCGCATCAAACACCACCGTCTCAAACACCACTACATCAAACGCCACCGCCTCAAACGTCACTGGCTCAAACACCATCGCCTGGAGTACCATAGCCTCAAAAATCACCGCAACAAGCATCCTCTTCTCGAACGCAATTGCAAAACATTAGATTTATGAACTTGGATATTGAATGCGAAGACGGTGTACTCATACCGAATAATTTCCAAGAACCTACAGAGACACAAAGCTGTTCTAATCAATTCGTTCATATAGGCGAAATTTTACCACTGCCAATTATAAAAGAACAACCATTGCGGCGTAAAATCAAGTCTCAGCGGTCTGAGATCCTTTCAAGCACACCATTTGCAAACGAGTTAAAAGAAAATGTTCGGGTGAAGCAGAGAAACGAGGAATCTAAGAAAATAAAAGCAGCAGCAAGGAAGCTGAAAATTCCAGGAAAACAAGTAAAGAATAGGAAGGAAAAAGAAGCGAATTGTGACAAAAACGTGAACTGTCTAGGCTGCGGCGAGAATGATAAAGATCCCCCAATTGAGGACTGGATAATGTGTTCTGAGTACAATAACTGGTGGCACGAGTCGTGTACTACATACGTGATTGGCACATTTACATGCTCACTGTGTGAATGAAGTGGAGCAAAAATTAACATGCCTACCTAATGATTAGGTACGCGTTTATTTTTTCAAGTTCAAATTAAAGTTATTTGTTAAATAATAGAATAACATATGTTTATTTTGATATTTTTAAGACTATAATGTTTGATTTTGTTAATTAAAGGATAAATGTAGCTTTTAAAAATTCTGTCTTGATTATATTTCATCATTTTTTACCGCTATTGCTAGAATTACAATACATAAGTCGTTGCGCACTCTTGTGCATAATACGCGTACTCTTGTGCACATCTGTGTTTAAGAGTGCGCAATTGCACTGGCACCGAAAAATATGAATTTTGTCTCTTATTATTAGAATTTTTCCATTAATCAAGCATAATTACTTTCATCAATCGTCAATACATATGTACGCATGTGAAAAGCTTTTTTTCTGGAAAAAATATTAATTTCACAGTCAATACTGTACTAAGTGCGCACTCTTATACGCATTTACCCTATGTCAAAAATTATTAATCGTGTTGCAGGTAATAGACTTTCTTTATCTTTTCGCAATAAAATGATTCTTACAAATCAAGAAGCATTTGATATGTTAGCAGTTTATTTTGAATGTATGAGAAATGCAACCGTTGCTGCTCGAGTGTATACACTGCAGTACCCAAACAGACGGCATCACAGCAGAAGAGTTTTCCTCCGACTCGCACACCGTGTGCGTACTACTGGAAATGTGAATCCTCCTGTGTACCGAAGACAACGCAGAGGTAGAACAGAAGAAAATGTCATTGATGTTTTAGCTTATGTCATTCAAGCACCAGAGCCATAGCTAGAGACCTAGGTATATGTCGAACCGCCGTTTAAAATATTTTAGGAGAACACAGGTGTCTACTTATTTATTAATGCATGTCTTATTCGGTGTTAGAATGATAAAAATGTTTTAATATCTTTCGTTTGTCCAGTAGGTAACTACTTATATGTTTCTCATTCTTATCAAACCGAAAATATCATTAAATCAAAGTTAACTTGTGAAAACATGACTAATGTATTTGCCGCCATTTTATGTCCAGTTTCAATAAAACACCAAATTATTTAATGAAATTATCTTATGCTGTGTGAATATATTTTTTACTAACAACATGATAATTAAGTGAGGCAAACTAAAGTAAAAATGTACCATAAATATCATAATACCATAATAAAAATAATGAGAGACCTGGCGAAAAAAATTCGTAATAACATTACGAGAGTTAATGCATTTAATGTCATTTTTCGTTTACTAACAACGAAGGCCTTCAATGTGACGTATTGTAATGATTATACTATTTTAGATTACACCCATATCACATGGTCCTACACCAAAGGTTGAATGCTCAAGATTTCGATACTAGGTTGGATTTTTGCAACTGGCTCTCACATAGGATACACGACGATCCTGAAATACTTTCACCAATTATGTGGACAGATAAGGCTACGTTTCATAATGATGGTAGTGTAAATCGACATAATATGCCCTACTGGTCTAATACGAATCCCCACTGGATGCAGGAGGTCCAACATCAGGGTCGTTGGTCTGCAAATGTGTTGTGCGGAATTCTAGGTGGAGAAATAAGTGGGCCTTTTTTTAATGAGACTGTTAATGGAGAAAGATATTTAGATTTTTTAAGCAACGAATTGCCACTTCTTTTAGAAGACATAGCTTTGGGCATTCGTCGTGACATGATCTTGAAACATGATGGGTGCCCGGCACATTATTCTAGAGGTGTTCGGAATTTCTTAGATCAATCATACCCTGGAAGGTGGATAGGACGTGGAAGCTCATTTATTTAGCCACCGAGGTCTCCAGACCTAACTTGTTTAGAGTTTGATTTGTGGGGGCGAGTAAAAGATCTCTTTTATGCCGATAGACCAGCAACAAGAGCTGACATGGTTGAAAGGATACGACAGACAATACGAAGTATTTCAAGGGCAGAAATTGAAGCTGCTGTTTTCTCTACCCCTCAACGATTGATTCCATGCATTGAAAATGATAGACGACATTTCGAACATCTAGGGCGGCACTAATTACATAGTTATTTATTAAAGGTTTCAATTGGTCGATTTATTACATTATTTTAAAATTCGTTCTCATTCTTAGTAGCGACAGCACTACATTTAGGTAATCTAGTTGCAACCATAACATTAGCAAGTCCGCTCACTCTCGCCGGTGACTAAAATCGTCCCCTCCTGTCCACGCGTCTCCCTTACGCTGCCGGTTTGCCTCGAGCGCCCACCGGGTGGGCTACCTAGTTTAACAGAGTGTCTCGACTTGAACAGTTCGCAGTGTCGATATAAGTTCTACTGGGTGCGCGAAATAAACGTTTTATTTGAACTTCGTTTTTTGAGCATTAAGTATTGTAATTATGGCTTCTCACCGATCTTATTGCTCTGTTGAGTGTTGTGGAACTAGTATTCGTGGAAATATTTCATTTTTTCGATGCCCCAAAGATACTTCAAGGTAATGTATTATACAAATATTTCAATTATACCCAGCAAACACAAAAATATATTGAATACATATATCTATGTCACATATTTCTTGAAATATAAAAGTCACAGTTATATAAAACTGAACTCACAACTAGATAATATTTATGTATTGAATACTGACAAAGGCCGGCACAGCAAGGGAACAATAATGATATAAGAAATACATATTATAAATTATATCTCAAATATTTCCAAATTACTATGTAATATATATGTAACAAAAGTTACCTAATTTTTCTTTTGCCTCACCCCTTACCTAAAATATTTCATTTCATTGGATCTATGGAAAAATTCAGCGAAATTCTTAATTCATAATAAATTCAGAAAAATCTATTCACTGACACCATTGTAAGATTGTACTACGTATCGTTTTTCTGTCCTATTGATAAATCACAAAAGTCTTTCAATTTTTTTCGTTTTAAACAGTTATTTTGCCTAAAATTCATAATTTATATTAATCTAAGTATTCGAATATAAATAACTTTCAGCAGATAAGTGTTAATTAATCCATTTCTAGATATTTTGTCTTCACTTACTACCTGTGGTCAAAGGATTAAAGATGTGTATTTTATTTGATATTATTACAAAATCTACTTGAGCCCTAAGTGCATACCTGGGCGGCGGTATTTGTTTCGGAATAACGACTCCCTACATAGGGAATTATTGTTAAATCATGTCTAAGTTGTAAGTTAAAACGAAAATATTATCTTGAAAAGTACTTTAGTAAGATAGGTATAATGTGATTTGTAATTGTTTACTTCATTATATATTTTAATATAGTTAACCTTTTTAATACGTTTGTTACATAATCTTTTGTAAACGACAGTTGAATGACCGGCTTCATTGGTGATGCCCCTTGCCTGTTGAAAATAATAATAACACTTACATGATGTGTTCTCCATTCCTCTACAAACAAAACTAAAAACAAACACACAGACGAATCTAAAGAAAAACTTTTCAAAACGTTATTATGCTTGCAGGTATGTGGGTAGATCGACTCGTGTCAATTTAAAGGTTATAATATTGAAGAGCTTTCTTCTTTTTCTTTAGAAAGACACTACACGAGGTTCGTAAGAAATACATATGAGATATATAAAAAAAATTATGTAACAAAATTTACATAATAAATATATATAAAAAAATGTTCATATTTATGTAGCAGAAATTACATCTTGAATACATATAAAATTAGATATATCCAATTCATAAAACCTTTTATAATATAAATATTGAGAATATATAACAAAATTTATATAGATTTTGTTGCACAAATACTACATAAAAAATATATAAACATTTTATATAAAAATCATTCCTCCCCTTTTATATATTTTTATGTAACATATACATTCGTGTTTGCTGGGTACTTATAGGATAAAATGTTTGAAAGTGCGTTACGTATAACTTGACTTTGATACTATTCTATAAATAATGTTCGAATTACATTTCGCAGGTGTCAGCAGTGGAAGGAGGCTTTAGGTTTTATTGGAGAACACAAATACGCAAAATTAACACCAGAAGAAGCCTACAATCGGATACGAGTTTGCAGAGCACATTTTAACGATAAATCGTTTACTTCCTCTGGAAAACATTTATTAAACACTGCTGTGCCCTCAAAGTTATTAACAAAATTGGACGGTAAGATTTTGTCATTTTTTCAAGCATGGATTATTTTTTTGAATAAGTTCTTTTCAGGTAATGAACAAAAAGATGACAGTTTGGACCCTTCCAACGTATTGCATTCTTCTAACTTAGATGCTTATACACAAACGGATATGGGCGAGGAATTTGACCAAGGTAAATGCTAAAGCTTGCTATAAAGATAAACATAATTGCTAATTTATATGAATGTTTCTAACTATGAAAATGAATAAATATTTTAGGGTTGAGCAGTACTACATCAACAACCGACAAGGAAATTGATGCTGTACCCTTGTACAATGATAAATCTGTTCAAACTGGGTTCCCTCACGAATTTGTAGAAGGTAAGAAGAAATTAATTGAAACAGACAAATTAATTTTTCAATCCAAATTACTTTGCATATCCGTTATGTTAAATTATGATACGAAGATATGTATTTTCATGCAAACATGTATCTATGTATGTATTCATAAATAAATCAATATTTAACGCCTGACCCTCGTAGACTTACTTCCGAGTAAACATATTGTTCATGGTGCCGACTGACCCCCGTAAAACACTACCTGGCTGTTATCTGCATGATTTATGAGCTAGAACAAAAAACGCGGCGCTTTGCAACAACATCAAAGAAGTTACCAGACTTATTGGAATTTATGGACGATGACATTAGTATGATAACAGTTTAAATTACTGCAGACCAATGTAAGATCTTCTCATTCAGGCTAAATTTAATAATTTCTGTTAACGCGATCCAGCCTTCTAGACGTTGGAAGAACAATTCCCGCCATTTACCTGTTTCTCACGATATCTCTTTTTAAAGACCTACTTCAATTTGTATGCTTCCATTTAAAAGTGATACGAGAAAACACAATATTTAAAAAAAACAACGCACTCCAGCATTTATATTATCAATCAGATTGCTTAATATTTACAAGTTTTCGATTGTTCAATAAAATCTCTTTCAAACAACATCAAGTTTATTAAAATCGGTCAAGCAGAACCAGAATTACAGGCGTTTTTTCGTAACAAGGTTCCCACTCTCCCCCACGCCTTATTTGAAGAGATAGACTTAAACTTGTCTTATCAAAAATATGCAGAATTTGTCGAGGAATTTGATTATAATATTTAATATGCTCCTTAATTGAGTAAATTTTTAAAAAAATTGCATTTTAAAATTTTAGTTGTCAAATGCGCTCTCTAGCGGTGGACCTCCAAATCTGAAAATAATTTCCAGGCGCTTCTCGAGGCCACTTTGGTTATAAATATTTTTTCCCGAACCTGTGCTATAATCCTCTCCTGAGATATGACCGACGGCCGTTCTTAGTTGGCCACCCGGTACATGTACTATCCCTTAGACTTTCATAGTCTAAGTACTATCCCATCTGCTTTCCAACTTTGTCGGTTCATCAACGAACATAAGAAATTTAAGCTATTTTTTGGCGTTGAACCGTATTCAATTATGTTTTAAAAACATATTCAATTTTACGTCATAGATTTGACGATGGCGAAAACGAAGTATTTTTAAAACAATGTCGTCATTTGTCATTGAGCGAGGCGCGAATAAACAAGTCTCTTATTTTGAAAGTTTTCGTTATTTTGTTCCATTTATCAATTTTGTGTGGGTTAGTGTGTTGATTCAAATTTAAAATGAATTGCATGATATTAGCACTCATTAACGATATTCATTATGAGTAGGATCTCCAAAGATATCTTATTTACAAATATTTGAGGGATGATACCCTGGAGGAAGTACTTCTTCCAACATTTCTCTCCACTAATTTGGTGCATACACGCTCACCAGATTATTATGAAGATTTTCGATTGAATAGAGATACCTTTGTGAATCTTCTGGGTGCTATAAATTTCACTGAAAGACAATTTGTTGGTGGCCAGCATCCTGTTTCCATGGAGAAATTTGTTTTGATGTTCTTTTGGTGGCTAGGAAAAGGTGATACATTGATAACTGTGTCCGATAGGTTCAATGTAGCACTCTCTACAGTATATAGTGCAGTCGAGTTAATTATTCACAAAATACTTGAACTACAGATGAGATATATTTCATGGCCTAACCAACAGGAAAGCAGTCTTTTCATCCACTGTTAATAGCATATCATCAATAGTCACTTGAAACATTTTTTAGAAAAAAAAAGAATATGCAATTATTTCTATGTTGTTTTTGGTTTTCTGTCTCCTTGCGCAGTCAATTTCACCATAATATCAATGAATATATTCTTTTCTTTGATAATTATGCAATTTTAAGTATGTAAACAAAAGACAATGACAACTGACAGCTTTGAACCGCTCTTTATTCTTTGGTTCAAAATAATGCAAAATGTTTTGAAACATTCCGTCTACGACGTCATTGTTTCAACGCTCAAATGAAATGTTTTTAAGAAAGACCCAATAATTTTAAAACAGTGGTACGCCAAAAAATACCTTTAACTAGTTTAGTGTTTTTTTTAATTCTTCTTTTCTCTCAGAAGTTTTGTAAATTAATTATATTCGCCTTCAGTATTACTCATGTTCTCGAACTTATAGCCTTCAGCTTATGTTTGGGTTTGTTTGCTTAGTTGTAAATCGTTAACATGTATTTTTTTATTAAGAAAAGAGACTTAAGGGTCCAAGTTATTGAAATTCAATTAAAGGAACTTGCTGGTTTTATTCTAAACTTTCCTGTTAACCTTTTCAAGTGTGAAGACAGTATCGTTAACCCTCTAAGAAGTTGTGGGTTAACTTGAAAGAATCTTGAGAACTTGCTAAAACTTCTATAGTGCCCTTCTTGAAAACTTTAACAACATTTTAAGAATCCACCCCTTTATCGATTCAAAGCTAGTCGATGGCGAGTACCTACTGATTGTCCGGACAACCCAACATCTTAGCGGACACTGAATATTATTCCTATTGTAACGTTTTTGTTATTTATTTAAACAATAAACGGTTGCGATGAATTTCAAACACACGATATGGCTACTTACTAATTTATTTAAACACTTACTGACTAACACTTAATTTATATGTACTTAACTAATCACTTAAATTTAATTTATATGCACACAAACTTAATTATTAATTTATATCAACACTTTTATATTCACTTATTTACTGTTTATTTGTCAAGATCACTTTATCAACTGCCTGGTCCGCTGATCGGTCCTTTTTATATACTAGTGCCTTTTTTACTAGAGAATTCTAGACTGCGGCTTACCCAAAAAATGCCTTTCGCGATATTTCTCGATTGCCGGCTCAATCCTTAAAAGACCTTCCGAGAACATGTCTATAAAAACTGTCACAATAAATCCCAATAGACCTTCTCAGAATTCGGCGCGCTCGCCATTTTTTTAACTCCGTTAACATAAGGTTACAGGACCGTACTTAGTATCTGCTTCGGTGTGTGAGTTCGTAACATTACCCCCTCCTTAAATGAAAATTCCTCCTGGAACTTTTGTGTAGCCGAGACTGGATGTTTGAATCGGCAACTGACTCAATTTCTACACTTTCCGATCTCATGGAAATAACAGGGCACCGTCTTCATCGGATACTGAACGGGGGTTGTAGCTGCAAATTAATATCTGGACACCGGTATCTTGGAAGATAACCTCTACCAAGTTCCTGACGACTCGCCAATCCAACTGGTAACTCGCTATCTTAGGCATAGTCAGTTTATTCACGCTGGATTCTAACACATGGTCTCGTAGGATTCGAAGTGCTATCCACACATCGCGGTAGGTAGATCGATCTTGAAAGTCATTTTTAGTTACCACATAGAAAACGTACCGCGAATTATGTTTCAGTTTCAGTGTCTTGCCAGGGGCTGGAATCTAGTCTTCAAGTTTTTCTAATTGCCCGAACTTCTTTCGAAAGACGGTTGCCAACCCTCGTGCGTTCTTGATACGGGCGGGGATGTTGTATTCCAGTGAATAATGTTCCGAGAGAGTGAACAAATCTTGTTGTTGTTCCGAAGTGACTCCATATCTATCTTTCCCGGTACCTCCATACGCGCCCATAAATTCATCGAAGGAAGGGTCAGACACATCTTGAATAAGGTTTACTCCTTCCTCTAGGTCATGGTCTCCTTCGAATGGCGCTAGTCGGTTTTGGTGAACTACTTTTGATTTTCAGTTGGAGATCTTGCTTATGCGATATATAACATCATTGATCCTTTTCTTGATTAAGTATGGACCTTCCCAGGATTTTTGTAATTTTGGAGAAAATCCTTTTCTCCTCGTCGGGTTGTGTAACCATACTTTGTCCCCTTCTTTAAAACCGCCCTCTGTGGCCTGCGTGTCGTACCGACTTTTCATTCTGTCGCTGGCAACTTGAAGATTTGTTCGAACTAATTCATGAATATCGTCCAGACTTCTTCTCAATTGGATCACGTAGTCTTCGCCTGCTAGATCTTCTCCAGGCCGACAGCCAAATTCCAGGTCACAAGGAAGCCTCATTTCACGTCCAGGATTTTCGCAGGTGTTTCACCCGTGGACTCATTGACGGCATATCGATAAGCCAATGCAAATAGGGAAAGATACTGGTTCGAATCTCTCTGATGGCTGGATACTACTTTGGACAGGTATTTTCCAATAGTCCTGTTCATTCTCTCGACCATTCCATCTGATTGTGGATGTAATGCTGTTGTTCTGGTCTTCTTCGTTCCGAGCTTCTCGCAAATCTCCTGGAATAGATGACTTTCGAAATTTCTTCCCTGGTCGCTGTGGACTTCCAAGGGCACTCCATATTGGCTGATAAATTCTTTCACCAATACATCTGCTACAGTTGTGGCCTCTTGGTTCGGGATAGCGTAAATTTCCACCCACTTTGTGAAATAATCCATTACAACCAGTATGAATTTGCTACCATTTTCTGTCGTCGAAAATGGTCCAGCGATATCTAAAGCAATCCTTTCGAAATGGCTTCCAACATTGTACTGTTTCATGGGTGCCTTGCGATGTGGTGCATTACTCGTAGCACAAGTCGTACATTTCTTACACCAGTCCTTCACATCATCGGAGCTGTTCATCCAATAAAACCTCTCACGGATTCTCTCCCAGATGACCTCCCGATGGACTGTGGTGTAACTTCTTCAGTACCTCAGCTACTCTTGTTCTCGGGATAACTAGCTGTCTCCTCATTTCAGAACCATCATCGTTTTCAAGGACTCTTTTCAATAGCCCTTCTTCCAGGACAAGGGAGTCCCACTGAGCCCAATACGGTGAAAATTTTGACACTTCTTGCCAGGTAGGTCGCCGATTTTCTTTCTTCCATTGCCGTATCATCTTCAGGTGAGGGTCATTCTCCTGATCTTCTCTGATCCTGGTGGGTCACCATTCCTCGTTGACTACAGTAGTTCTTGAAACTGCAGCTTCCCTAGATTCCGCCTTGTTGCAGTGGGAGCAGTCTGTTGGGCACGGCCGTCTGGACAGGGAGTCGGCATTTCGGTGACTCACACCAGCTCGATGTTCGATGTTGAAATCGTACTCTTGAAGTCGGTCAATCCATCTAGCGATCTGGCCCTCGGGATTCTTGATTCTTGAGTGCTGCATGATCAGTCCGGATTAAAAACTTACTACCATAAAGGTACTGGTAAAAGTGTTCCACGGACTTCACTACTGCCAAAAGTTCTCTTCTTGTGACGCAGTAGTTTCGTTCTGGTTTGGAGAGGACTTTACTGAAATATCCCAGCACTCTTTCTTGTCCTCCTTGGATCTGTGTGAGCACTCCACCAATTCTTACGTTGCTTGCGTCAGTGTCAAGAATAAAGTCTCCCTCTGGTAATGGATATCCTAATATCGGCGCCGAGGTTAAATGCCTCTTCAAGGTTTCAAAAGCCGTTTGACAGTCTTCGTCCCATTGGAAAGCTCTTGCTTCTTCTGTAAGTCGAGTCAGAGGCTTAGAAATATCTCCAAACTTCCTGATAAATCTTCTATAATATGTGCAAAGTCCAAGGAAACTCCTAATTTGATGTTTGTCGGTTGGTTGCGGCCATTGCTGAATGGAAGCAATTTTCTCTGGATCCACCGCCACTCCTTCATTGCTCACTATATGACCTAGATAGTTTACACGGTTTTGGAATAGCTGACATTTCTTCGGGTTTAACATGAGCTGGGCAGCTTGGAGTTGTTTGAATACGTCTTCCAAATTCATCAGATATTCGTCAAATGTCTTCCCCAGTACTACGATGTCGTCCAAATAGATCAGGCATGTCTTCCAAGACAATCCTCTCAAGACATTTTCCATGAGTCTTTCAAATGTCGCAGGCGCATTACAGAGCCCGAATGGCATGACGTTGAATTGCCATAATCCAGATCCGGTGGTAAAAGCAGTCTTCTCTTTATCTTCTGGGTCCATTTGCACTTGCCAATAACCAGACTTCAGGTCCAAGGTGGAAAACAGTTTGCCAAAGTGTCTAGCGTATCGTCAATTCGAGGCAGAGGATAGCTGTCTTTCTTCGTCACGTTGTTAAACTGGCGATAATCCACGAAGAATTTCGTAGTTCCATCCTTTTTCTTGACGAGCACTACAGGAGACACCCATGGACTAGTAGATGGTTCTATTACTTTTTTTTCTGCCATCTCTTGAATTATTCTTTCAGCTTCATCTCTCTTCGCTCGTGGAAGTCTTCGAGCTGATTGTCTAATTGGCTTAGCATTACCAGCATCGATTTTGTGTTTTACGGCTGATGTTCTGCCAGTCTTTCCTCCTTTTGGTACGAATAAGTCTCGATACTGCAAGAGAAATTCTCTCATTCTCTTTTTTTCAGCTCGATCCAAAGATAGACCAGCTACTGATTACATCTGTTCGAATCTGGCATTAGAATTGTCAGTGGTCATTGTTTGACGAACTATAGACGTCACTGGTACGCAGGATCCAATCTTGGTTTCCTTCTTGATGGTAATTGGGTAATCGTTCACGTTTATCAATCGTATAGGGATCTCCTTCGCCGACGTAACCAATCCTTTCCCAATTAGTACTCCTTTGCCAACCTCCTCGTCATGGTTCCTTGGTTCCATCATAACCGGTGTACCTTCCTCCATGATTTCCTGTAGCCGTGCTACTATCATGGTTTCGCTTCGTACAGGTAGAACGGTATCTTCCTGTACAGCTGCCAACACCGCGCTGCCTTCATGTGGATGAAGGAATACCTCCTCGGAACCCACTTTAATGGTTCTGTTTCTAAAGTCTAATTGGAAACCATATACATTCATTACGTCCATTCCCAGAATCACGCCTTCTTCAATGTCAGCTACGATTACCGTATGCGTGAACTTTTCTGCGCCAATTCCCAATTGGATTTGTGTCTCACCGTGAACGTTGGCACTCTCACCTGTGGCGGTCCGCAGTCGCAGTCTCGTTGGAAAAAGCTTCTTCTTGGAGTTTATTATTTCTGGTCGTATAATGGTCCTAGTTGCTCCAGTGTCAACCAGCAGAGCATATTCCTTGCCATTCACTTCGCCATCCACATATACACTGTCGTTGCCACATCTGAGAGAAGCTATCAGTATGAGAGGGTCTTTGGAACGATCATGGATCGGTGCTGCCCCCTCGTAGCCGACCCGTTCTAGTTTTCCTGTGACTGGGGTTCTTGGTTTGCAGGAGTCTTGGGGTGCTTACATGAACTACGTACATACCGCAGCTCGCCACAAGTCCAGCATCTGTTCTTTCTCGGCTTCTTGTCCATCATATTCTCCATTAAACTGACGCACTGGTCAAATCTGTCTTCGTCACCTTCTTCTTGGATGGTCCTGATTTTGTTATATCCTGAAGCTTTCGTTGCTGCTTCATATTCAAGGGCAGCTGTCAATGCGTCGACTAATGTTTTCGGATGTGCTAAACGAAGCGTCCTCTGCATATCGGGGTCACGTAAGCCATCCATAAAGGCCTGGATGTCCAGACATTCCATCATGCTCTCTGGTGCTGATGGATAAGCGAATCCAACTAATCGGGCAATGTCCACTTCATACTCTTGAAGGGATTCATCACGTTTCTGCCTTCGGTTCTTCAGCTGAGATTGGTACAAATGTTCTAGATGTTCATGACCATATCGCATGTCCAACCTCTTCTTCAGCTGCTCCAAGTCATCCGTTTTTTCCAAAGGTATCGATTGGAGTACATCTAAGGCATCTCCGCGAAGCGCGATGGTTAAGTGCACTGCCTTCTCTCTATCGGACCAATTATTCACTCTAGCGGCTGCTTCAAATTGTTTCACATAATTGGTCGACGACATCTTTCCATCGAACGTTGGGGCCTTGACTCGGGTTAAACTGCCAATATCATCTGTCTTGGGTTGTGTTTCTGGCTTGCAGATCTCGATCTTCTTTTCTTCTGCTGAAGTGTCTTGTGTTCTTAAATCAGCAATCTTTGTCTCCAACTCCTTGATTTTCTCGTCCATCTGATTTTCCATCGTTGTCATCTTATTCTCCATGTCTGATTTTAGAGACGAAATTTTATTCTCGACTTCAGCAGCAATGTCATTTTTCAATGATAAGATATCTGCAGAAATATCGTTTTTCATAGCAGAAATCTGCTCGTCCATATTAGTAGAAACCTTGTCCATGTTAGCGGAAATATCATCCTTCATGGTTGAAATCTTCTCTTCCATGGCAGAAATATCGTTCTTCATATTAGCAGAAATCTTTTCTTCCATGGCAGAAATTGACGAGATTAAGGTGGAAGCCTCGTCATTAAATAAAACTGTTTCTGGATCAGATCCGTCATTTTCCAGTGCCACTATAAGTCTTTCTACTAATTCACTTTTCTTACCGGACGTTTTGAACTCACGATCTTCCAATTCTGCTCTTAATTCCGCCACTTTCAGATCACATAGTCTCTTGGCCATTTTGTACGTAGCAATTTATTTATATTATCCCACTTCTGACACCAATGTAATGTTTTTGTTATTTATTTAAACAATAAACGGGTGGGATAAATTTTAAACACACGATATGGCTACTTACTAATTTATTTAAACACTAACTCACTAACACTTGATTTATACGTACTTAACTAATCACTTAAATTTAATTTATATGCACACAAACTTAATTATTAATTTATATCAACACTTTTATATTCACTTATTTACTGTTCATTTGTCAAGATCACTTTATCAACTGCCTGGTCCGCTGATCGGTCCTTTTTATATACTAGTGTCTTTTTTACTAGAAAATTCTGGACTGCGGCTTACCCAAAAAATGCCGTTCGCGATATCTCTCGATTGCCGGCTCAATCCTTAAAAGACCTTCCGAGAACATGTCTATAAAAACTGTACAATAAATCCCAATAGACCTTCTCAGAATTCGGCGCGCTCGCCATTTTTTTAACTCCGTTAACATAAGGTTACAGGACCGTACTTAGTATTTGCTTCGGTGTGTGAGTTCGTAACATTATTTTGTGTTTTCCCGTTGAAACCTTTATTGTTCCTCAATTATTTTGTAAATAGTAAATTGACATAAACAATTTTTGCGTTTTGGCGACCCTAATCCAATTTGAATCGATATTTTTGGAATCAGATCAGCAAGGGAAATCCGCAAATTGAATAAAGAGAGGTGTTTCAATTAAAAAAACTGTTGCTGACGTAATCACTCAAAGTTTGTTCACCCTGTATCATAAATCAAAAATTGTAAACTAGAATGAAAAATCGACCTGTTTATTTAGCTAAAAATTAATTTATGTGTTACTATATGGATGCACTGTATATAACGAAGATATTCATAAAATTAGTTTCAATAGATGACGAAATGTATCTAAAATAATTAGAATTATTTGTTGAAATGCGATCTTTGTTCAACATTGACCCAAAGGATGTTAGTAACACCAGGAATTATATTACCAAGAAAGAACAAAGCAAACCTTGAAATACGCAGAACAAGTTTATTTCTCAATTGAATATCAATTATAAGACCTTACAAACTAAAAATCGATTATTAAAGTTGATTATCAAAAATTTGCGAATTTCTCAATTAAAGATCAATTATAAGATATTTCAAACTAAAAATCGTTTAGACATTAGTTGATTATTTATCAAAAAGTTGCGAAATTTTCTCATTCAATTTCTAAAGCTGGTAGGAAAGCGGATAAATCCAAACTTTTAACATCTAACAAATCATTCAATAAGATTTCAGTGACAATTGACTATTTGACACATTTTATAAAATGAAGATTCGATTATAATTGAGTACCGATTGCCCTTAAACGAATTAGAATCAGTTTATCTTAATAATGTACTTAAGACACAGAGGTTAATATATTTGAATTTATTCTGAATATGTGCTTTTATTTTTAACAAATCTTCACATTCAATCAAAGATTTTTTCTGAGTTTATTTAAATATGATTTTCAATGGTTCTCTAGCGTCGATCATTTAGTTGTTGGATAAAAATGAAAACAGCGACGGAAAATGAAGAGTATAGGTAAACAATATATCAGCCCTATAAACAAAAAGTAAAGTAGGTAAATTGGCCACCAATAATTTAAATTGAATTACAACCCGAATCAAGTTTTTCTAGTTTGATTTGCCTTGGAACACTCTCTAACCTTATTCCAACAATAAAGTATTACATTAACTCGTTGTTCTTCAGTTAATTCCTATCTTAAATCAGCAAAATGTAGTCGTGTTAATAACCAAAAAGACGAAGGTGATCCACTCAGGTTCAATGTATCCGAGTAATCGGAAGAACTGGATTTTATTTACGTCGTTCCTGTAAAATTCCAATTGAATTTAATTAGGTGAATACACAAAACATATGGCTTCTGAAAATTTCCCTCTCGTGAAACAGATTTAATTACATATTATTAAATGTGGATAGTGTAGAGACATTATCATGTATGCACGATTTTTATTTGAATTTCATGTATGAAGTTCTATTTTCTATGAAAAGTTTTTCATTCGATAACAGCATAAAAACAAAAAATTAATTGTGATAAGAATTTGAGTTGTGGATACTACGACGGATTCTAAAAAGTTCCTGGATTGCAAGAATGACCAACGACGAGGTGTTAAGAAGAGCACGGTCAGATCGTGATCTCATCATAGTAGTAAAACGTCTTAGAATGATAATGGAAGGCAAGATATCTGGCCGATGAAGAGTGGGTAGAAAGCAGATGTCCTGGCTGCGTAACATCCGCGACTGGACCGGTGTCCAAACTGCAGGAGAATTCTTCAGACTGGCTGAAGACACAGATGCGTTTTCCCGAGTGGTTGCCAACGTCAGATAGCTGATATGGCAATCGAAGAAGAAGATGAGAATCAGAAGTTATTTTAAAAATAAATATGCTGGTTGCCACGAGATAAGATCAAACTTGCTACGCTATTGATTTACTCGATCAGTGAAGCAGACGTCAAAAATTACAACGTATCTGTTATAGTCATAACCCATAATAGTGCAAAGAGTTGTGGAAATTAAATTCCGATACGTAATGAAAATATTAATGATTGAAGTATGGTAGCAAACTGACTAGAATGATAAATGTACTAGCCTGGATATAACATTTTTGTTGTAGGAGTAAAATTATTTATTTGAGTTTGTTCTCCAAATTAAATTCTGTACACGTTCATATACATTTTTATTGGGGCGCAGGTTTCTAAACAAATGCTAATATTGCTTTTTTTATTTCAGATCGCAATAGTTCTCAAAAGTTGCCAATGGTATAGACGTGAAAAAGCACTAATTATTATTTATTGATTTATCTTCAGTTCGCGCAATGCCATCAAAGTTAGCAAAAATTTGTGAAAAACCTTAATTTTTCATAATCTAAGCTCGCCAGATAGTTTTGATTGCGTTGCTATACCACGAATTAACTACTATAAGTATGTAAATAAAATCAACATAAATGCACTTATGATACATTTGTTTCGTATCTTTTGGTGGCGCATCATAGTTTGACTGTTTAGTACATTTTAATCATACTACTTTTAGAGTAGCCTACTGTTTATTTGGGAGTATTAATTAATATGAAATAACACTACCTTATTCTTTACAATTTATTTCAAGACTGGCTAATCAGTACAAAACATTTAATTCCTCAAATCATAAAAATACGTACCAACACCAAAGATAAGGAAACTAGTTTTTCTGACTGTCGAAACCCAAATGCTCAATTACTATATACAGCATCTCCCTCTTTTATACCAACACTACCCCAATTTTTCTTATCATAACAAAATTCCCTCAATAATAATTTAACCAAAAACTATGATTATTCATTAAAGCCATAGCGTTGCGGTTTTACAATTTTGCTACGACGACGTAAGTTCCTTCCGGAGTTATCTCCTTCTTTTCCTACATCGTCAATTTCTACACTCACACCACTATTTTCATTTGACTCATTAGTATCAAGAAACGTACTTCCCTCAACGTCGCTGTTTTCACTGCTTTGTACATTATTTACATCAAGTACAACATTATTATTTACTTCTGATCGGGGTATGATTGAAACCACATCTGGATTCACATTACAAGTAGTTTCATGTTTTAATTTCAATTGATCAGAGTGTCTTTTCCAATTCATACCACTATCAGTCTTAACCATGTAAGTTCTTCGATCCAACACCTCTGTAATTATGCCCGGACACCAAGGCGAACTAGAATGTAGTCGAAAAATTTTTATAGATACCTTATCATTTATTTCAAAAATAATATCCTTTACGCGAGACGAAAAATTTTGTTGTTGTCGTTCTTGATTTGATTTTATAATTTCCACGGTTGAAGGCATGAGTAAGTCAAATTTGGTTCTTAATCCTCGGCCAAAAAGCATTTTTGCAGGTGATTCGCCTGTTGTGGTATGCGGCGTATCCCAAAATAAAACAAAAATCTCTGCAATATCAGATTTAATTCTAATATAGGATTTTCGTAGTTAGATTTTAAAATGGTATTTTTTAAAATTTTTACTGCACTTTGCACTTGCCCGTTTGTAGGAGGATGATAAGGAGCCCCCCCACTATGTTTTATGCCACCTTGAACTAAAAATGTTTGGAATTCTTCTGAAGTGAAAGTTCGACCGTTATCAGTGCATAGCTCTGTCGGCAACCCAAATCTACTAAAAACTTCCCTAAATACTTCAATTGTTCTAGATGCCGATAAATGTTTTACCTCAAAGACTTCCAACCACCTAGATGTCGCGTCCTGAATCACTAAAAATGTCATGGATTGCCATGGATTGGCCCAAAAAAATCAGCATGTAACCTTGTCCACACTTCTTTGGGCCACTCCCATACAACCAATGAATTTTTTTGTGGATTAGAACTGTATGCATTACAAGCCTCACAACTTTTAGCCAACGATTCAATATCAGCATTTAAAGAAGGCCACCAAAAATAGGATCGAGCCAAAGCTTTCATTTTTACTACCCCCATATGGGATTTATGTAGTTCATCTAATATTTGACCATAAATTTTTTTAGGTATAATAAGACGGTATCCCCATAATAAACAGTTTTTTCGGTTGATATTTCATTTTTATGCAAAAAATATGGCCTTATTTCTGAAGAAGGACACTCTGCTGGCCATCCATTTTGTACGTAGAACATGATTTTAGTTAAAAGTGGATCGGAGTTAGTTTCATTTTTAATCTTTTTTAAATTCAGTGGAATTTGTGATTCTTGAATATAATTCAAAAATGAAACTTTAGGATTGATACTTAAATTAAGAATACTTTCCTGTCCATTAAAAAAATATTCCTTTCCGGTAATCTCGAAAAACAATCTGCTTTATTTTTAGAAGAAGGCACAAATTTAATTTCATAATCAAAAGCAGAAAGTGTGTGAGCCCATCTTTGCAATCGGTTCGCGGCAAAAATTGGTAAATCCCTTTTGCTTCAAAAAAATTGCTAAAAGAGGTTTGTGATCCGAAAATAAATAAAATTTTCTTCCATATATATATATATTACTGGATAGATTTTAGCCCTACATTGAGGGCCATTTTTTTTAAACTGGATAGACTTATCCTTTGTAACAAAAAATATACTTAATATTTTATTTAGTTTAGATTTACTTTAAACTTTTTATTATTAGCCCGGTATATAGATAATTTTAAATAGGTGATAAACAATTTATGCTACTTGCATGAGAAATTTCTTATCTTAGGGTAGAGTTCAAGTATATAAAAATTAAACGGTTTCATTTTTTTATATTAGCGCCAAAATCAATAAATTCTTTATATTTTAAAACAAATTTGTTGATCAAAATATATTATTTACTTAATAATTATGAACTGAATACGGTCCTGCCCTGCTTGGAATCAAATCTCTGCACCATTCATAGATGTCAGTTCAAACTTCTACCTATAGAAAATAGATGGAGCGGAAATCACCAGATGAAATGAAAATCTCAACGTACAGTTTTAAATCGTTCTTCAAAAGAAACAAAACGTTGTTTAATGTGATGAAAATAAATACATTACTCTTTTACAAGTGTTCTTGAAGAAATTCAACTATCTAAAATAATGATTCATTCATACAACAGACACATACTCTGGTGAGATATTAATTCTAAGGGTGAATTACAATTATGCAACTTGGTATACAAATGAATTATAGAAGATGGCGAACTATAAACTTTTTAGCGTCCATGTAACATTAAAGTTCAGTTCTTTACACAAATCGGTAAGTTCGTTCAACTTTTTATGTATTAATAAATTGAATTTAAATACCTTGTTCACTATACTGTTTTTGTTTATTCACCTCAATGATCAGTTCCTTTAATCTATTTTAGGTTCTCTCTCTCTCTTGGAATAAATCCGTTCTTCCTGTCCATTTCCACCAAATCAGGAATTGACGCTGTATTTTTTCCAACATCAAAACACTTTGGATGAATTCCATCATTCAGTGTTTTCTGAAAGGTATTGTCGAGACATTGCTTCCACAATACAACAATTGACCATTTATAAAAGAAAAGTCACGGTTAGTACCACATAATATATAACAATTCCTTTTTATATTTTGTAGTTATTAATATTTACTTAATTACTTACATTAACGTATATCTCGTAAGTATAATGTATTTGTTTCTTGAATTCCATAGCCAAAACTGATATTTCTCAAATATTTAAAATAATTTTCTTTACCAAAATAATTTTTCTTCTTCCAAATTTTTTGCTACCCCAAAAAGAGACTTCTTAGTGAATAGTCTACATAATCAACAACTTTTTTCATTCAAATTTTTTTATCATTAGCAACGTAATTGTCGCTGATGTGATTCTTTTAAACGTTTATTTACCAATCAAAATTGACTATCAATTTCATCATTGAAAACCTTCACTTCAAACTGTGAATCGTCCCTCCATCATATCAGGACATTCTATTCTAAATTTTTCAATTGCTTAAACCTCATATATTGTTTTCTCCCAACAATATTCCATAAAAATTTTAACTGACATTTGTTAATCTCTAAGTGTGTATGTAAAATGAAAATTCTTAATATTTTTAGATGACAGCTGTTAACTTCAAATATATGTGCAAAATGAATATTCGTTTTGCATATGTCATGCTTTCTGAAATTCATATTATTATACAGCTTCCTATCTAGTTATGTCTAAACAGTTACCCTTTCTTATGTTAATATTTCTTTCAACAAATATTGTTTGGTTTCTTCTGACAAATTCATAAGATTATCTTAATTTCACAGAATAAAGAAACATTAGTTTTTTTTTATCATAAACAAAGTTCTGATACTTAATCTTTTGAATAAAAATTGTGTTATTTTGTTTCACATAATTTGTTTCTAGCACCTATTCACAATTTTCCCTACGATTATACGGTCTGTCTTGTGTATGCCTTCTTTATCAAATAGTGTATCATACAGATTGTCTCCATTCAAATGATAAAAAAAAATTCAGACTTAAAAAAAATTCTTCTAAATTACAATGCACAATCTTTAATTTTTATTATTTAATATATAGGGTGTTTCACTCTATAATATATATATATATATATATATATATATATATATATATATATATATATATTGGAAAAACTTTTTAACCCCAAATATAATTGCGGCTGCTTCCTTTTCAATCTGTGAATAATTTTGTTCCGCAGAATTTAAAACACGAGATGCAAATACAATAGGTCGTTCAGACCCATCATCGAATATATGACTAAGAGTGGCACCTAAAGCAAAACGAGAAGCATCTACCAATAATTTTATCTTTTTTCTTGGGTCAAAATGTGACAATACCGATGAGGACGATAATAACTTTTTAATAGACTCAAAGCTATGTCTGCAATCATTTCCCCAGTGCCAGTCAACGTCCTTTTTTAGTAAGTTATATAAAGGTTTAAAATGTGTGAGACATTCGGTATAAACCGACAATAAAAATTTACCATCCCTAAAAATGATTTAAGTTCGATCTTTGAGCTCGGAGTTACAACATTTTTGATTGCAGAAATTCTTTCATCCGACATATGTAGCCCTTCCTTATTAATCACGTGCCCTAAATATTTTACCGAATTTTGAAACAAAAAACATTTTTATTTTTTTATTTTAAGACCACATTCCTGCAATATTTGTAAAATATTTTCCAATCTATCCAAGTGCTCCTGATCATCCTTCCCTGTAAAAAGAATATCATCTAGAAAACATGCTACCCCTGGAATTAAAAACAGTTGTTCCATAATATTCTGAAATATGGATGGAGCCGTTTTTATACCATAGGGTAAGCGCGTGTATGAGAACATACCTTTATGTGTTGTTATCGTAACAAGCTTTTGAGATTCCTCTGTCAGTAGATCTTGTTGATATGCTTCAGATTAATCAATTTTTGAAAATTTTTGACAGTTTTGAAGTTGAGAAAAATGATATTCAATACGAGGTAGGGGAAAGTGTTGTGTTACTAAGTGTGAATTTAAAGTAATTTTAAAATCTCCACACAGCCTTACGGAACCATTTGGTTTTAGGATAGGAACAACAAGCGTAGCCCATTCTGAAAATTGAGTAGGTTTTAAAACTCCATTCGCTACTAATCTATCTATCTCGGTGTCCATTTTTGGTTTTAATGCGAAAGGAACTGGTCTGGATTTGCAAAATTTGGGAATAGTACCTTCTTGCAATTTTAAAGAAATTTTAAATTTATTAAAACAACCAAGATTTGGCACTAAAATTTCTTGATAAGTTTCAAGTAATTTTTGAAGTCTTATCGGAAAACTTACATTTTTGTGTGCAATATTATTTAACAAATTTGAATTTGGTAGTTTACAAATACCTAAACCTAACATTTTCAATCCACTTCTGCCTATGAGGGGTGGTCCCCCATTTCTAATAACATAGGTTTTTAATATATAAGATTTATTTTCAAATATTATATGAAGTTTTAAAAATCCTAAGGGTTCAATAGTCATACCAATATAATCTCGAAGCGATAAATCATTTTTTTCTAAATTTAAACCCTTAAAATGTTTACGATACATTGTTACAGAAATGGCCGAATGTGCGAAACCAGAGTCCGCTTCAAAATGCATAGGGGTGCTTTCCACGGTTAGTTTTATAAAAGTCGGCTTAATACTTTGTAGAGAATCGTCACCCTCTATGTTATTTATATCCCTTACATTAAAAATGGACTCAGTTTCATCAAAATTATCTAAATCGCTTGAACATTGTTTATCATTATCAGTATTATTTTCCGTCAAAAAATTGTGATTAAAACATTTTTTTTTGTTCTGATTAGAAGGTTATTCACTTACCGAGAAATTTCTTGTGTTACCTTTATTTCCCATTCGAGATGTAGAAGGTCGATTAATACCACTCGACCTATCTGTTTGTTGAACTCTTTTTTGTTGATGTATATTCAACTCATCTTCTTGTTTAATGTGAACGCCCGCTACTGACTGCCTGTCAGAATGTTCCTTTAAAGCTGACTCCTTCGATAACGCTACTTTCATCGTCCTGTTCAACGTTGTAGCACTTTTCGAGGCATCTCCTTCAAAAAGACGGTCCATAATTTTATCATCATTCATACCAATGGTAAAAATATCTCGCATAACTACTTCCAGTTCCTTTCCAAATTTACAATTGGATGCTAACTTTTTAACCCGGGCTGACCAATCGGAGACATTATTATTATTTATCTCCGTGCTGAATAAAACTTCAACCTTTCGGCAAACCATAATTTTACCGGTACGCAATGTTCACTTAGTAAAGTTACTTGGAACTTGGAACACATAAATTTCGTACTAGTACATAACAACTCTCCGATAATGTGTTTAATAATATCGCTTTTTTCTTTTCTGCTTCCTCAATACCATTTGCTATAAAACATTGGTTCAGTCTTTCATTAAATACCGAAAATTTGGAATCTTCGTGATCAAATTCTGTTAAAGTTCCTAAAAAGGTGCATTATCAACACGAAATCACAATCACATATCAAAACTAAACAATTTTACTTTTTAATTCGACACAAAATCCTCGTCGCCACTGTTTATTTGCGAGTATTACTTAATATGAAATAACACTACCTTATTCTTTACAATTTATTTCAAGACGCTAATCAGTACAAAACATTTAATTCCCCAATTCATAAAAATACGTACCAACACCAAAGATAAGGAAACTAGTTTTTCTGACTGTCCGAACCCAAATGCTTAATTACTATATACAACACCTACTATCGTCGCTATTTCCTTCTGTCTGTTCATGCCGCTTACCCGAGTCAATACTAGATTGTGTTGTGCTTAAGTCAGTATTGTTCTGTCCACTACTGTGTTCAGTGTTTGTAATTGAATAGTTCTACACGACAGTTATTGATACCATGGATGTGCCAAAGAAAGTTGGTATACGTACAATAACTAAAAAGTATTTTCCCCTATTTTTGGTCACCCACGAGACTTGTTACACAACAAGCTTCCTTCGCTGATACTTTCAATAGAGATTCAATCTAGCTGTAACAATTAACAACAATAGTGTATCTTTTTCAAAAGTAGAGTCAATAGTGAAACGAAAATTATCGGTTTATATGACAAAGCCTCGATCCCAACTGTTACGGTGTAGAGAGTCATCCAGATAATTAGTTCTTACTACTAGTCACACAGTAAACTTGCAAAGTCGTTTCATCATGACAAAAATAAACCAGCATTAAAACTTAAACTTGACCAGGAGAAAGGATATTATCTTTTTGATATCGCGGCATGTAAATGTATAATTGTTGCTAATGACTGTGCACGTAAAAAATATCCAGATACATGTGTACGTCCTGTAAGTGTGAACTGCAGAAAGAGAAAAAAACCCACCTCTGGAATTGAGGTTTATGTGCTTGCGAAGAGAATACAGCATAGGAAAAATAGGGTCTCTGGATGATAGGAAAACCAAACGAATAACTAATATAATAATACGGAAAAATTATGAAAGAGAACGACATACATCTTCCAAAATATGCAAAGATGTTGAAGTACAGAAATATATAATTCAGATTCAAACCCACCCATATCAGTGACGAAGGCTTTGTACCACAGCCTTCAACTTCTTCAGCCAAGGCGCAGTGGCAGATGAAGATTTCATTGAATACTACTGCTGTAACTAGTGACCGATATGATTCGCACTACGGCTACTATTGTTTGTACTGTATTGTATTACAAGATGTTGTTTAATGAATCAGATTCTTCTCATGTTGTAGACAAGAATAAAGTCCGGTGAGAAAGAACTTCTGTGAGAGCGAAGAGCAAAGTGATATAAGTTTAGAAATTTTTGGACTTTGATAGACGGAAAAACAATACATTATCAATTGAAAAAGCATGCAGAAAACACGTTCGCAGAACCTATAAGGAGGAGCACTACTCTTTAATTTAGGAGCCAGGCTCCACGTACAGAGGACAAACTTATCCCTCTTGGAACAAATGTATAATAAGTGCATATATGTTGATTTTACATACTTTCAGTTAATTCATGGTATAGGAACGCAACTAAAACCATCTGGCGTGCTTAAAAAAAATATGAAAAATTAAGGTTGTTCACAATGTTTTGCCACCTTCGACGACATTGCGGAATCGGAACACAAATTGATAAATAAAATAATAATTATCGCTTTTATCACATCTATACCAATGGCAACTACTGTACACTATAGCGATCTGAAATTTAAAAAAATAGTTATTTTCCTAACAAGTGTGTAAAGTGCTTCTTTTCCGCACGCAAATTCAGTTTTTGCATGTGGAAAATGCACTTTGCGCATGTGTTAGGAACAAAATTTTTCCTACGATCTATATATCAGATAACAAATAAAATAAAATAATTATGATTTATTGAATAATTTTTAGTTAAACTTGATACAAAGAACTATACAACAAACAATTACAATAATATACAACAATAAAAAATAATAATAAATAATTAAATTATTTGTTCGCAATATTTATAATAAAAGAACAATGTATGACATTTTGCAAATTGATAGCAGATCCGGTCAGTTCATGCAATGGGTGACTTATTTTACGGCTTGATGAACACTGAGGGCAGTTAATAATATGGCTTGATGAAGGTTGATTTACCTCAGGACAGTTGTTCATGACATCAGAAAATGAACAAAATAATCAGTCCGAAGAAAATAATTCTTTGATTGGAGAACCAGGCGATATAAATCAAGTAACAGACTATTTCTTAGAAAACCTTATCGAACCAGTTGATGACGAAACTTCATATATAGAAATTGTTAATGAATTAAATGATTTACTAAGTTCAATAAATTCAACCCAAATAAGAAATGATCAAAATACTCAAAACCGAAATAATGAATCTGCATCTATACAAACTGAAAATCTTGATAATATTCACAATGACGACACGACCTATTCATCAAAATTTTTGCCCAGTGGTTTGACTTGTCCTCCATAATGTTATCAAACTTTCACATTCTGGTCTCTACTTGATCCTTGACATGTTAAACACATTTTTCACACTTCGCTGTTGTAATTCTTTGTAATCATGAAATCAAGAGTTTTTTTCGATCTGCGAATTTGAGGGTTCTGCTATATCAGCTGTGAAAAACACTTTTATTTTGTCTTGGGGCTATTTCATCAAGAATATATTTTTGATAATTGATAGCTTCGTGCAGTTTGACAATTAAAGTTCCATCAACCTATAGATTAAATGTCGTGTGCGTTGCATGTCTCGTTAAGACAAAGGTTTTTTATATTTTGCTCCCTGTACTACTGATTTTTCCCCCATACAACATTTTTTCTTTATCTATTCTGAACTTTTCAAATTGAATATCAAATGATGTAGAATTTGAGAAATGTCGACTGTTTGAAACGTGATAAGTCGAGATTTCATTTACTACTTCCAGTACTTATTCGATTGTAGGTATGTTATTTAGGAAAAAAAAATCGTGCACTATTCTTCTAATCGCAACAACCAATTATTTTAGGATTTTTCGGTTTCCAGTGGGCTCTGAAAAAAGTGACTTTTTTATTCTTTAAATTCATTAAAACTGAGGTAGGACATATTTCTACTTCACTTAATACCTTTGAAACAACGTAATCGCTTAATTTTCTTCACTGTCTTCTTTGTTCGTATTTAAAATCGCTTTCCCAATTTTCACAATAAAATATTGAATGTAGAAAAATGTTTACAATAGCGGTAAATTTACTTAAGTATAACAGTAATGCTTCTTCTCAATAATAACAATAATGAGAATAAGTAATAAAAGCAATATGGATATAAGAATGAACAATCCCATATGCAAATGCAACACGATGTACGGATTGAATACAACAATAACTCGGCGTACACGAAGTCTTGTTATGTTCTCGTTTATCTAAGATATTAATACACTTTAGAGAGAGGAGCTTCAAAAACTCTAACATTTGGATTGGAGACGAAAATTACGAAAACTCGTAACTGAATTGAGAATGATGTGAAGTACTAGAGTCGACCAGATAACAAAATCCAATCTACCCAATTTTAAAGAAAAATGAGTTAAGATCAGCTAGTTTATGATTTATCTTGTCATGTTACCATTATTCACTTATTTGGTTACTCATTTTTTCAAGAATAGTTAGAAATAATGGACATTATTATTGGTGAACATTTGTTTTATTTCATCACCTATGTCACGAACTTCGTCAGTTGTTTCTTTTCCCGCTTCACTCTACCTTAATCATTAAGCCACCCTCTGGGTCCCTAACGAAGTTCACGCTGACCTGGGTGACAAAAAGGATGTGCTGCGCTGGCTGGATCAACAAAACCCAGACCTTCGGGTGGATGCATGGTTTTCCTTCCACCACGAAACGAAGGTCAATCCCAAAGGACACCTATTCGTCTTTGGTATAAGAGATGAGAAAATGGGAGTCCTAAGAAAACGATCAATGAGGATGAGCTACGTGTTCACCTCATTGATTGTCAAAACAAAGAGACTTGACCCGGAACGAAGGAAATCAAGCACGGATACCCCTCTCCCAACCGAGGAACCCCAAGGAGCTGTTACTACTGCGGAGACTGTCGAGCCATCCTCCAAGATGGCGACCGACAGTCTCTTAGAGGTACTAACAGCTCTAAGCCAGGATACGGGCGACGTCAACCCACCTCCAAGTGAGGAAACGGAGATGGCCTAAAAAGGAATCATAACCCATCTCACCACCATCAATGGACAATGAAAAGGTAAGATTTATTAATTGTAACTTTCAACACAAAAAAAAGGCTTCGGCAACTTTATGCCGCCACCTGGATGTGATGCAGGATACAATAGAACTTATCCAAGAACCCTGGATAATACAAACTAAAATCATGGGTCTAAATAATCCAAAAGGTTTAATTTTCAGCTTCCCAAGCAATCAGCAGCCTAGGACGGCCATATATGAACCTAGGAATTTTAAGACCTACCCACTGACGCATTTTTCGTCCTCCGAACTAACTGTAGTGAAGGTTGAATATGCACAGAAACGTCAAAAAAAAGTGTTAATACTGGCATCCGCATACCCCTCTTCAGACGCAGCTAAACCACCACCAACTAAGGAGCTGGAGGACCTTGTGGAACACTGTCTCACCCAGAAGCTTGAATTGGTAATAGGCTGCGATTCAAACTCTCACCATGTAAGCTAGGGCAGCAAAGATATTAACACTTGAGGTAAGTCTTCTTATGATTACATAACTAACAAGAATCTCTGTATTCTAAATAGAGGTACTGAACCAACTTTTATTAACTATCGTAGTCAAACGCGAATATATATTACCCTACTATAAACACTTCGAATATAATCTCCGGCTGGCATGAATCTGACGATATTTCAATGTCGGACCACCGCTGGATAAAATCCGAAATAAAACTAGCGCTCATAACCTCTACAATGACTCGCGATCCCAGGAAAACGGACAGGACAAAATATGTCCACTGTTTGAAAGGGGATCTGCGAGGAGTCGAGAATGTGCTGCCCAATAATAAAGGAGATTTAGAAACTTATTCTAAAACCATTCAAAACTCCATAATTAATGCCTATAAGATGTCTTGCCCACTCAGGCGGGTCGATCTTGAAGAATCCTCCACTCCATGGTGGTGCCATGGGATTGACCAGCTTAGAGGGACGGCTAGGAAATCCTTAATTAAGGCTAAAAGAACCAGACTCGATGAGGATTGGAACTTATACAAGTCTCGCCTCAAGTAGTATAAAAATAGTATAAAAAAGTCATTAGACAAAAACAAAGAGAAGCATGGAGAATCTATTGCGAGGAAGTCGAGGATTTCCCCCAAGCAGCTAGACTTCAAAAAGCCATCTCAAAAGATCCCCACCGTCATATCGGTATACTAACCAGAGAGGATGGCACAAAACTGCCAACCTAAAGGAAAGCCTTCAATTATTGATGACAACTAACTTCCCGGACTCCAGAACCACAAATACGGCAGCCTGGGAGGATGAGGAGAATCACTACCCGACGGACGACGACTGGCGTATATCACGACAGATAGTCGACTCGGACAGACTGAGGTGGGCCACCTCAGGCTTCTCCCCCTCTAAATCCCCGGGAACGGACGGCATTTATCCAGCCCTAATTCAGTGGGGCCTGGATGACCTAATACCACACCTGGTAGGAATCCTAAGATCCTCACTGGCACTGAGGTATATTCCAAAAGGTTGGAGAGAAGTCAAAGTCGTGTTCATACCAAAACCAGGAAGAATGGACCATTGCATCCCAAAAGCATATCGACCCATTAGCCTCATATCGTTTTCAATCAAGACTTTAGAGAGGCTGTGCTAACGATACATAAGAGATGTGGTGATAACACGAAATCCACTGCATCCAAATCAACATACATACACTCCAGGGAAATCCACCGATTCGACTCTTCATCTCGTAGTGGGCCGCATCGAGAGATCGTTGGAAAATGAGGTGTCCACCCTGGGTGTATTCATAGACATAGAAGGAGCATTTGATAGAACCACTTCTCCTAAAATAACAAATGCACTTTCCAACAAGAATATTACCAAACCGTAAATGGCTGGATATATAACATGCTCTCAAAAAGAGCAATCAAAATCAGTGTGGATGATGTAACCATCAGATGCTTGGTTTTAAAAGGTTGTCCACAGGGAGGGGTGCTCTCGCCACTACTGTGGAACATGGTCTTAGACTCCTTGGTCAGCCACCTCAACGATAGCAACTTCCACACAATAGCATATGCAGATGACCTAGTGATTCTGCTAACAGGAAGATTCGAGGAGACACTCTGCGTTTTAATGCAAGAGGCCCTCAATATCATAGAACAATGGTGCAGAGACCATTCGCTGTCAATGAATCCAAAAAAGACGGAGATGGTTATTTTCAATAAAAAAGGAAGCTTGCAAAACATCAAGCCCCAAAGCTCCTAGATACCAAACTTAATTTCTCTTCAGAGGTGAAATATTTAGGGGTCACCTTTGACAGTAATTTAACGTGGAACTCTCACTTATAAACAGAGTTTAAAAAGCATATATTACTTATGAGCAGTGTTGTAGAACCATCAGCCGCACCTGGGTAATGTCACCTAGGGTTGCTGCCTAGATCTACACTGTCATCATCAGACCTATGCTAACGTACGGCGCGATAGCCTGAGGAGCTAAAGCAAATCAGCTGCCGTCGTACGTAAACTGGATCAAATCCAAAGAACAGCATGCCTCAACACTACAAGAGGCATGAGAACCACACCAACAAGAGCTATGGAGGTAATCCTCGGTCTCACTCCCCTTGACATATACCATCAAGGAGGTTGTTCTGATGACCATGGCACGTCTACGCTCTACCGGTATACAACCTGATGTAGGATCCAGTAAACTGAGACGTAACTTGTGGCATGAGGCCCTCAGGGAGGTCCCACTACTGCAGGCCAATACCGACTCGATTCCACCGCGATATGCCTTCACAGACCCTACAAGGTAATCTTTAAAAACAACGCACAAGACCCATTGGAAGAAGGCGCAATCCGCATCTTCACAGATGGGTCTAAATCAAATGTGGGTTTAGGATTTGAAATTTTCTTCAGACCCCTGAATCTAAACATAAAATGGGCAATGGGCTGCAATGCAAGTGTTGCTCAAACAGAGCTCACCGCTATCTGCATCGCTTAAAAATAGATTACCAAAAGGAAAGCCACAGGTAATAATATATACATCCTTACGGACAGTAGACAGACACTACTAGCCCTGAACAGACCACGTATTACATCAGTCCTAGTACTAGAATGTCACATGGCCTTAATCGAAGCCTGTAACAGCAACACGGTCACTTTAGCCTGGATTAAGGGCCATGAGAAATCGAAAGGAAACCGTATTGCAGGCTCGCTAGCCAGGAAGGCAGCCTCCCACGAAATCTTGGGACCTGGTACTTTCATTGGTCTATCGGCGTCAGCGACGGCCAACCTATTAAAGGAACACTCCCTTAATAAGTTTAAGGGTAGATGGGACGACGCAGAAGGCTGCAGGCTTTCCAAGAAACTGCTACAATATCCGGACAGCAAAGGAGCCAAAAAATACGTGACTATGAACAGGCGGAACCTACGAACAGCCACGGGTATTCTGACTGGTCACTGCCACCTACGAAAACACCTCCACAGACTGGGTCTCTCTGACACCCCACTTTGTAGAGGATGTGAGTAAGAAGATGAGACTGTCGAGCACATTCTTTGCGAATGTCAGACACTTTCTCATTTCAGGTTTCATGTATTCGGCGAGCATAGGCTAACACACGCCAGTATGAGGGAACTTAATTCAGGCGACGTTATCGCCTACTTCAACGAGGTAGGTTGGATGACGAGCTAGAAGGAAGTTTTGAACCTCAGAAGGGTGCACAATGGGCCAATTGTAGCCTAAGTGCTGTGGGGTCACCCACCCTTCCAACGTTTACAGATACAGATACCTCAATAATTCATTTTTTATTCTGACGTTAATGCCTAATTTCTTAGTTTTGATTAAATTACATTTTCTGTATAACCACTCTGTATGAGCATACTTTATTTACTTTAGTTGCTATGTTAATAATATTTCACGAACAGCCTGTTTCCCTATCTCCAATTTTCACTTTTTAAATTGATGATGATTTAGCGAAACGAATATATTCGTAAAGACTTACTTTTATTTTCTTTGAACTCTATAAACTAGTGGGATTGTCCTTTCTCGTCAACAGATTGTTCTTGAATAATTTTTTTGCGATATTGTTCTATTTTTAGAGGATATGTCGTTTTATTTTCCTATTATATCAAATGCAATTAAAGAAAGCTGGGTTATAAATTTAAATAAATTATCAAATCGTCTAATAAAAATTTGCATATGATTGAGTAAATGAAATTGACAAATAACTTTGCAACGTTTTATGTTTTTTATTTATGTGATAAATTCCTATTGATTCTAATGTCTAAGAAAAATTTTGCTTTCACTAAATATACTTGAAAGAAAGTAAAAAAATTTGAGGATTAGTATGCCCGTCGTCGAGTTTTGATGGCGAAAAAGTTTAACGAGAAAAGGAAGTATTATTAGTACTTTAAAGGAAAATAAGTCGTAATATTCTCAGATTGGAAATAGTGAAGTAGCGGGATGAAAATCTTGGTTTATGGAAAAATACGGCGCGTAAAAGTTCTATAGTTAAAAATTTGCATTTTTCAAAATAGGATTTAAGACAAGAAAAACTACAATTATTCAATACCGACCGGAGCATATATACTTTCTGGATTATTTTTCGTCCAGAAAAGAACGTTTTGCCGATCAAAACCGAAAAATGAACTTCAGGGACCGGCAAAAGCTTTTTCTGATCCCAGTTTTTAAAAAGCGCTATTTGATAACAACGTTACGATTAATTGTCATGTGATTTTCAATTTGTTCTTTATGTCAAACTTCTTTCGCAAATTTAAAAATATGGATTTAGATTTTGGAATATCATATATACGAGTAGTAATTGAAATTCCAGAAGAAATTTTGGAAGCAGCAAAGGAAGCGACTTACTTTTACTGTTTCGGCCTTCACTTTGTGGAATCTACTCGTGTTACTTTTCTAAATGAAACTAACTGTTTCTAAATAATTCCAAAATATCATGAAAGAATTATAATATTTCGTAATATCGAAAGAATTGTCAGATTTTTAGGATTTTGATCTGAACTCCAGAAACATCTTAAATGCAGACGACACTTACGTATGTAAGTAAGCAGGACAAAGTGAGTATAAATGAAGATATTGGCAACTTATTGCAAGCCACTGTCTTACAGTGAATGCTACCTAGACGAAATCAATGCTTTTTGGTCGACCTAGGGCAAGTAAAAACATTTCAAACCAGAATTTATACTAAAGTTAATTCGGAAAAAAATTTAACTGTCGATAAAGTAAGAAATTCAGGCCTAATACTAGATGTACAACTAAATTATCAGGATCATGTTAATGGAATCCTTGGTTGGCCATTTTCCAATTTAAAATTATATATGGCCATAGGCTTTACTTGACATCTAGAGTTAACCAAATTCTTTGTAGTACATGGACTGACGTATACAATATTAATATTAGGTTTAAGCATACACTAACTGCAACTCTTCGTAGCTCGTCTTTGATTAAAAAAGTTTTTTCTCATATCAAGATACAAAAGTATACAACAGGATACCCAACGAATATAAATACCTCACAAGCGCTTCCTTTAGAAAAAATTTTACCTGATTTTTTTTTCGTTTATAAGGCGACATCAATTATTATTTCTTTTCGGGTTTAGTGGAAAAGCCTAAGCCTTTCTAAGGCTAATAGCTTGAACTTTACCCTTTTGGTAGCTACATTTTTCAGCGGCAACAATGCGATATATGATTATTTGTAATGTACTTTGTTAAATGAAACTATTTCTTAATAATTCCACAATATAATCAAAAAGTGGTAAAAATTCATCGTCAGAATGTGATGCCTACCTGATATTTAATAATTATTTTTTGGCTAGACCAAGACCTTGTGATTGATTTAATATATATGAAATGAAAAAATGAAGAAGATATGATATTACAAATATTAAAGCTTAGATATTATTAGCCCTTTGGGGTTATCCTGGATATCTTTTACCCATTTAAGATCAGTATAAATGTGCAATGACATAGGAAACCAGGAAAACTATATCTGCTGGTATTTACAATTATTTCTTAAGAAGACATTTCAAAATTGGAGAACAATGACGACTTTATATTGTGGGTTTGTTAAGTGTCTTCTAAGATCTAATTCTAAAACGGAATCTAGTTATTATTTCTTATCACAAATATGTAGATCTTCTAGTTCCGTCTGTCAATGAATGTTTGGTGTCAAGTAGATGTTTTGCGTAGTCGGATTTCTTTGGTTGTTTTAATATGTATGCTCGTAAGTGTTCACTGTGTCTAATTTCAAAATTTCTAATGGTTTGACCCAAATTCTAGACATTCGATTATTACATAAACGAATGTCTAGTGTTTGTGTTTTTACATTTAACAATTTTGTACTTTCTGTTTTAAAATAAATTGATGTATTTGTTGCTAAACTTTAAAATATTATTAGAAATATTACACACATATGTGATGGTTTTATAATTTTTTATGTCTCTAGTTTGTTTGGGAAATATTAGTTGTAATGCCACTTTTTTCTCTTTGTTATTAAGTAATTTATTTATGTAATAGATAACTGTTAGATATTGCTATTAGTTTAATTGTTTTAATTGATCTATCAAAATTATATTTGTTCATAGGAACTGAAAATGCTCTATGTATCATTGAATTGTTTGCTGCTAATTTATGTGACATGGCATGATTAGAATTATATGATATGGCATAGTCACATCAGTATGTGTTGATTTTCTGTAAATTGAATAATCAAGTACATTAATAACTCTTTGAATTTTTAAAGCAAGAAAATTTATTGATTTATTTTCTTCAACTTCTAATGTAAATTTAATGTTTGGATGTAAATTAATAATATGATTGAAAAATACATCTAATTGTCGTTCACTGCCTATAAAACAAGCCAATATGTCAACTACGTATCTATACCAAAATACTATATTTTTTTAAATGTTGCATTCAAAGATTTTTCTTTAAAAACTGTTCATAATAATGTTTGCCAAAACTGGTGATATACGGCCTCCCATTGGTAAACCTTCATTTTGAATATATATACCTTATTATCAAAAGTGAAATAATTCTGATTAACACATACATGAAATAAATTGAGTATATCTGATATTATTCCTGAATTAATATTTTTATCTTCAAGTAATTTTCTTACAAGTGTTATACACTATTTTGGAGGAATTTTAGTGAACATATTTCATCTGAATTATATTATTTTTCTGTTCCTAGTAAAAATTCAAAATCCGAACACAATAGTGGATTAAGTAAATACCATACTGCACTACTGTGTTTGGCTGTTGAGTATTAAGTATATTGTTTAGTTTTTTAGCAAATTTATTATTAGGAGTATTAACATAAGAAACTACAGGTCTAATTGGTTTCGATACTTCATGTAATTTAACGGTTCCAATAGTTGTAGAGATTGAGTATTTTTATTTATAATGCATTCCATAATCACTTAAAAGATAATTTGTATTTTTAACAATCTCTCTTACATTATTAGAAAACTACTTTTTTATTGGGTCTGCTCTTAGAATTTGGACATCAGTAGATTCAATAAAGGTATTTTTTTGAATTTATAATCTTCAGTTTTCTATATAACAGTGGCATTACCTTTATCAGATTTAAATTGAAAACTATAATATCATTTTTTGTTTCACGTTTAACCTTTAACGGTTTAATATTTCTGATTGAATTGACAATTTATAATTTCTCATAAAGAAAAATATTTGAATTAGATTTTAAAGTTATTTCTGATCCTGTAGCTAAGATTTGTTCAATATTATTTATAAATTTTGGTGGTATGCTGTACTTTAAGCCTTTGTATAAAAATTCTATTTCACTATTTGTAAAATTAGTGTCTGAAAGGTTTTCAAATCGTGGTGCAAAGTATGTTGCAAAGCATCCCAAAACATCTAGTCTAACCAAGAATGTATTAGAAAAGAAGTGACGCCAAATTATGTAAACATAAAATGTTATAATAGAACTACTCAAGCCCAAAAAGCTATAAAATGTGCTCAACGAGTCTGCCTTAAAGAAGAAAGTAGATAATGGTTTAAAATAAGAAGCTCCTTAGACTCCTACATAACAGTTGTACGTTCTGAACTCGCGTTCCAACTAAATTCCACTATTTAGATCACAAAATCAGAGAATGTGTCAGCACAATGAAGCACAAGAAATTCAAGAATACATACAATATTAAATTAGTGAATCAAAAAGTGCATTTTGAACCAACTACTGTAAGTACCCATTATCAACTTGTTTCCTTACATTCGTGAAATTTTGTGAAGGTCGGCGATGCTTAATAATTGCGGTCACTGTTCGAAGTCGGTCTCCGATCGAGAATCAGCATCAGCTACAAGGTTGTTGTTTTTAGCACAATCGAGCTTAATTTACCTCTTTCAGTTGATGTTTAGCTCTTTCACTATTCTTTAGATTTTTTAGCTCTATTTATCAGGGATTGACCCCAATTTTCTATCACTTGTTAATCTAGATCACAGATTATATGGTTTGGAGTAAGCGCTGTTCGTTCGAAATCATTTTGGGGTTGTTCGTGATCTAAGGTCAAAAACTGTTTCCGATCACGTTTAAATAATTTCGAACCGATCTCGAACAGAGCTCCCTCCAAACCCTTATCAGGATGTGTCTTGTTTTAACTGTTCTGTGGATTTGTGTTTCGTTTTTCCGGTGCATTCGGCATTCACTTCAAACTTCAACCTTTATTGCTTCATTTGCTTACTCGCCGATTTCGCCTTATTTTTTTTGTGAATGTCGCTAAGAACAAAGAAGTCTATGCGGTGTGTTATGAAGAGAAGATATTAGATTTTAAATTATGGCGAATTGAGTTTCGTCATTAATTTTTTACAAAGAATTGTTTTAAAATACCATTACCATCAATTTTTTTTTCTTATAGTTTCATGAATAATTGGTTATTAAATAAAAGAAAAAATGATGCTACTCTTCCACCTACTGGACCCACTTTTGATTTTGAACTACCTGCAGAAACTACAGAAGTAGAACCCGTTGAAAATAATGCGTAGGTACGAATATTCATGAAACTACTTATTGCTACAAATATTATTTTTTTAGTTTTGTTTCTCAAGTAGCAGCTCACGCAGAAAAATCAGATAGTGACGTTTCTTTAAATAATGGCAATATGTCTTCTAAAATTACTAAAAGAAAAAATATAAACAGAAATTTCGACAGCAATGGATATAGCAATTTCCTTTTTTAGAAAACCGTGACGGTAAAACGCATTGCAAAGTTTGTGGTGTGATATTAACTGGTGGAATTTTGAACATGACGTCATTCGAAATCCACTTTACACGTTAAAACTTTTGATATGGCGAATACTACACCTCTGATTAAAAACAGTATTAAAACTTCAGAATCGTCTGAAAATGGAGTTAAAAAAGCCGAAATAATATTAACAGGTTTTCTTATTGAGCATAATTTACCATTTAAGTTGATGGATCATATGCCAATGATAATATCATCCGCGTTCCCTGATTCAAAGATCACCAAAAGGCTTTCAATTAAACGAAAAAAAGCAACACAAATAGTTAACAACGTTCTTGGACCTGCAGGAAACAAAGAAGTTCTTTCAAATATTAAAAATTATCCGTTTTCTATTATTATTGACGAAACTACAGATATTCCATTAAAAAAATGTCTAGCTGTAATAGTAAGGTATTATAAAAATTTCGAAGTAAAATATAGATGTTTAAATCTCATTGAAGTCAAAGAAGCTAATGCTGAATCATTATATTTATCAATTAAAAACCTTTTTGATCATTATCAAATACCATATAATAACGTTATAGGCTTTGCAGCTGACAATGCAAGTGTAATGCTTGGCCAACACACAACAAAACTTTATTGAAAAAGAATATTAACAGCGGTATCATGGTTCTAGGTGTTGCACTTGTCATTCGTTTAATTCATGTTCATTGTATGCATCGAACGAAATACCAGAATAAATAGAAACTATTACTCATGATGTTTGTAATTACTTTTCTAAAAGTTCTAAAAGAGTTGGTGATTTAAGGGATTTCCAAGATTTTGTATATGAAACTCCATCAAAAATTTAAAAAGTGTCTAAAACTAGATGGCTTTCTATGCAGCAGGTTGTAGACAGAATATTATTTTTTTTATTTAATAATACGCATCAACCGCGTGGGTCATTAGCGTCATTAAGGTTCACAAAAAAAAAGCTATACATAGAATAATGTCTATATGAGTCTTAGAACGTCTATCGATTTAAGAAACTTTTTTAAATTGTGCACATTACATGATGATCCTAATATGTCTGCAAGTTCACCAGAAGGAAGTTGTCGTTTCGCTGCTAATTGCGGACACTGAGTAAGTAGATATTTCGCGGGGAGTAGTTCATTGCACTAGTTGCATTTTGGTTTAGGATCTTTACTGAAAAGATGACTGTGTGTTAGTCTAGTGTGGCTTAGGTGTAGTCGAGTTAGTAGGACTTGGTCTCGACGATTTTTAGGTAATGCAGACCAGGGCTTGATTGACTTCTTCACTTCGTTTAACTTGGTTGTAGCTCTTTTCCACCGATTTTCCCACGCACTATTTATTTTAGATTTTATTGTACAATTTATATCCGCAATCACTGATAATCTAATAGTTTCGGTTGTGTCACTGTCTGCGGCTTCTTTGGCGTATTTATCTGCTTCTATGTTACCATGAATTCCTATATGGGATGGTATCCATATGAAGATAACATTCTTATAGCTTTGTTCGCCAAAGTAGAGTTCTTGTTTAATTTTTGTCACAATGGGATGATCTGGGTAAGTGGCTGGTAAGGCTCTTATAGCGCTGAGGGAATCCGTAACAATGAGGTGGTTATGTACGTCAGATGCATTTATGAGGATTAATGCTTCATATAGTGCATACAGCTCTGCTGAGTAGATAGAGCTGGTTGGTGAGAGCTTAAACATGTGGGTCGAGGTTGTGGTCACTACAGCAGCTCCGACTTTATTAGAAGACACTGAGGCGTCTGTATAAATGTGGAAGTAGTGAGGGAACTTTTCTAGTAAGCTGTTTAGCGTAGATCTAATAATGTAGGGGTTTTCAGGATATTTATTATAGGAATAAAGACTGGTGATGCAAGTTGGAGTTTTGATTTGCCAGGGTGGAATTGTACTGAGTTCATTGGGATAGCATTCTGAAGGTGAGTAATTAAGCTTAGTTAGGTAGTTTTTAATTCGGACATAGTAAGGTTTGGAGGTTCTTGGTTTTTGGAACAGTTTGGGGAAGTTTTCTATGGTGCAATTTCGACAGGTAGGGTTGGAGAGATTTTGCCTTATTTTAGCTGAATACACAGGTATATTATTCTGTCTTTTAGCGATGATTCTCCAACTTCACTATATAGGCTCTCGATTGGTGTAGTGCGAAATTCCCTTGTTATTATGCGTAGAGCCGTGTTATGAATGCTATTTATCCGGTTTAAAAGTGATTTAGTCGCTGTCGTACAGGCAATTGAACCGTAATCTAACTTGGAGCTGATTAATGTACGATAAAGCGTGAACAGAGTTTCTTGATCAGCACCCCAATTTTTATTAGCCAGCATTTTTAAGAGGTTCAGTCGTTTTTGACATGTCAGGACGAGATTTTTTATGTGGCATTTCCAGTTAAGAGATGCATCAAAAGCCATTCCTAAGAATGTTACAGATGTTTCAGGTTGTAAATATTTTCCATACAAGCGTAGATTTACACGCTCTGGAATTTTATTTTTCGAAAAAATAATGATTTTTGATTTCTCGGTTGAAAAGATGAAACCTGTTCGTTCTGTCCAATGTTCTAAATGGGAGAGGAACTCTTGCGCGATTTTCTGACTGTTTTTAAGGTTCTTACTTTTGCCGTAAACGACGAGGTCATCAGCATATAAGCGGTCTTTAAGTGGCGTTTTTAATCCTCGTAGAACATCGTTCATTGCCATTATGAATAAGGTCGGGCTTGGTACAGAACCTTGTAAAACGCCGTTTATTTGAAATCTTAAGTCAGACATTGTGTTGTTTACTTCAACTTTAAACTATCTGTCTTGTAAGAAGTATGTGATGAAGAATAGGCAATGTCCCTGTATATCCCAACTATGTAGCTGTTTAATAATATAATTATGCCAGGCGGTGTATAATGCTTTAGTAATATCGAAGAATATCGTTAAGCATTTACTTTTTAGTGCAAACGCTTCATTGATTTCGCTTTCAAGTTCAATGATGTTATCTAACGTTGACCTTCCTGATCTATAGCCAATCTGTTCCGGTATTATTAGGTTGTGTTTTTCCAGTGTCCATATTAATCTTTTGTTAATCATTTTTTCTATTAATTTGCTCATGATACATGTGAGCGAAATAGGGCGATAAGATTGGGGATTTGATTTCGGAGTCCGAGATTTATGTATGGGGATTATTAGGAATGTGATCAGGTCCATGAGAAGAATCTTTGAAGCTTGATAATGCTTCGTGATATTCTGCCATGGTTAGAAGTAAATTAGGTGGATCATTACTTTCCGCCTTGATTTCAAATTTCTTTTGATCTTGGAATTCTTTGTGAAGGTAAAGTGAAACGTTCTGGTTGATTTCGTTGGAGCTCTGTTCGTAGACATTAGCGAGGGCATTTGCTATGTCAGTGTTGTTATTTAAAGTGTGGCCTTCGACCTCAAATCTGTTAATTTTATCATTGCCTTTTATGCCAGATATTCTTCTTGCTTTGTTCCAAATTTCGGTCATTGGTGTATCTGAATTTATTGATGATACGTAGGCAGCCCATGATTTGCGTTTTGCGTTTTTTTATTGTATAACGGGATTGTGCGCGCAGTCTCAAAAACTCTACTTTGCATAGTACTGTTTTCAGTCGTTTATATTTATTAAAGGCATTTTTGCTAGCTTCGATAGCGGTTTTCCATTCGTTGTTCCACCATGGTACAGCGCGTTTCTTATAATGATAGTTTATTTTTCCGATTGACTTAGTGGCGGAATCTATGATCATATTTGTAAAGTGCTTTAGTGATTCGTCTATGTCAGAAGAAACTGTACAGTATTCGATTTTATCTTCAATTGAGGATGAGAAAAGCTCCCAATCTGCATTTTTTAGATTCCATGCAGGTGCGATGGGGCTGTCACTACTACTGTTGGAGTTATTATATATAATGATGGCATAGTGATCGCTGTTGTATGTATAGTCTAGTCTATCCCAAGTTAGTAATGGTAACAATGTTGGATCTCAGATCGAAAGAGTCTCCAGTTTGAATGTTAAATCTAGAAGCTCTTCCATCATTCAAAATAACAAGATTGTGCCGATCAGTTGTTTCTTCTATGATTTTACTCTTAGTGTTTAAGTAGGGTGACCCCCAGTTGTAGTTGTGTGCATTAAAGTCCCCTACGATGATTCTCGGTTGAGGAATCTGCTCTAGCAAATCAATAAAATCTTGTTCAAGGAGTTGAAGTGCTGGTGTCGTTTGTATCGTGAATTTTGATAGCAATCGCTTCTAGGTTTGATTTCAGAGGAATTTCCTGAGCTTCGATGGTATTACGTGTTAGAATTGCTACAGCACCGCTTGCTCTCTGAGAACCATTACGATGTTTGCAGAATTTCTGATATTGGCTCAAAGCTTGAACTTTTTCGTCTTCCAAGTTAGTTTTCTGGAGACATATTTCGGATTTATATTGGTCTAATACATGCTGTAGCTCCGGAAGTTTGTCATTTTGGTTCCACTGTAAAATTTAAGTGAACATATTGAACGGGGAAAGTTAATAGCTGGATCGTTGTGAGGAATCACCATCTGGTTCTGAGGCCTCCGTGTTTGAGGTCATTTGGAGATATATTAAAAGTTTCTTTTTTAGTTTTGTACATCTACTTTTTATGCATCTGTCATTGAAATGTGGGTAAACATGTGTCAGCATGTGTATTAGAGCGGTAAAGTCTGTTGTGTACTCTTTAACTATTCTTAAGGGATCGGGGGATCCGTGTACATTTTCAAGGAGGTCCTTTGTTTGATCGAATTCAAGAACAAAAGAAGGGTTCTGTTCAGCGATAGTCTGTCTTACGAGTTCCATAAGTGCCGACGTGGAAGCTGCGTCTTTTTTCTTCTTTGATTTTTTGAGGGTTGTTTCGGTTGGCTTGCTGAAAGGATCTGTTTGCAATTTGTTGTGATTTTTTACAAGATTAACATATTAGAGATTCGTCTGAGAGAAATATTCTATAGAAGGTGCTGTCGTGTGTCACTAAAATTCATTCAGGTAATGAATTTGTTGGTGGTGAATACTCGAATTGTTGTTGTATACTATTAAGATAGTTCTCGAATTCATTCACAGGTCGATTTGGTGAAAAATAACACGAAAATATATATAGTTTTTCTAATTCTATGCCTACATAACCGTCTCCTCGATATACATTTATTACTTTAATTATTTTACTAACTCGGATGAATCAATCATTCCTATTATCACAAAGCACTTTGCCTGTTCATTTTCTGCTTGGTTCTTGTCCTATAATAATGTCTATTTGGTCTTCACTTAAACTTTGTTCCAGCAAATCATGTGCGGTGTTATGTCCATCTACATTAAGTTGTATAAACTTCAGGGTCTGGGAATTATTTAATATTAGTTCGGTTCCGAATCCATAGCAGCTTCCTGTCCTACATGCTCGGCAGTATGGGATAGGAATGTTCTCCTTTCTTTCGTTTCTCGTCTCTTCACCTCGTTCAATACCTTCTTGAATACCGGACATTTGAGTGTTCCGTCTTTATGTCCTAATATTCCACATATTGGGCATTCCTCCTCATTTTTACATTCTTTTGTTACATGTCCAGATTTACCGCATTTATAGCAGCTATGTGTTCTATCCGTAACTGTACAGTCTCTTTTAGAAGTTTTGTTTGCGTCTTTTTTTCTAATGCCATGGTTACTGCCAAGGTGTTGTTAATGTTTGGCCGTAATTCGCTTAGTTTGCATTTGTCACTCCCGGTAATCTTCTCCGTCACAGCTTTTATAACTTCTTCTTTGTCTGTATCTATGACCATACCTCTTATGTGTATTGTTTCCATATCCTGTGTGTTGCCTAGCATATTGGTTTTTAGCCCCTTCTTTGAGTTTTCGATAGCTTTCTGCAATTCTTCGATAGCCGCGTCATTTCTGTCAGTGGTAATTAGAAGTTTACCTTCTTCACTGCTTCTTAGACTTCGAATTATGTTATTTGATTGATTGTTTTGCACTATCTTTTTGAAAGTGCCTAGAACTTCTCTATAACTCTTATTTTTATCTTCGACGATTGAGGCGTAAGTGTCCCTAATTTTTTTTTCTCGTGTTTTTGATTAATTTCGTTTTTCGTGAAGATATGCACCTTTGAATTTGTTCCATGAAACTAACTAGCTCACTACCACATCATACTAACTAGCTCACTAACTAGCCCACTAACTAGCTCTCTAAATAGCTCACAAACACTAGCTCACTAACTAGCGCACTAACTAGCTCTCCCACTCCCTCTCCCTCTCTCCCTCTCTCCCTCTATCTTGTCCTCAATGGATTTCCTACGAAAATCCTACTGACTGCGCCACTTATAAGTCTCCGTATTGAGAACTTGTTTTTAAAAACAATTTAATTACTTCAATACAACTACTTTCAAAAATTAATTGAACAATACTATTAGTGTTTTAATACCACAATATAATAAAAATTGTTGAAAATTCTAAAAAATTGACAATTGTTTCGATAAATCAATATAATCGTCAGAATGACAGAAGTTACATTTCATGTGATGCCTACCTGATGTTTAATAGTTATTTTTGGCTAGACCAAGAAGTGACCTAACGTGTGATTGGCTTAATACGAGTATATGCTAATAGAAAAAGAAGAATATGTGATATTACAAATATTGAAGCTTAGATGTTATTAGCCCTATGGTGATATCCTGGATATCATTTTTCCAATTAAGATCAGTATTACTGTGCAATGATATAGAAAACCAGGAAAATTATATCTGCTGATCTTTACAATTATCACTTAAGAAGACAGTTTATTAGTGGAGAACTCCCTAGATTTAACTGTCTTCCTAAGTGATAATTGTAAAGATCAGCAGATATAGTTTTCCTGGTTTTCTCTGGTTTTCTATATCATTGCACAGTAATACTGATCTTAATTGGAAAAATGATATCCAGGATATCCCCATAGGGCTAATAATATCTAAGCTTCAATATTTGTAATATCACATATTCTTCTTTTTTCTATTAACATATATTAAGTCAATCACAAGTTAGGTCACTTCTTGGTCTAGCCAAAAATATCTACTAATCATCAGGTAGGCATCAAATGAAATGTAACTTCTGTCATTCTGACGATGATATTGATTTATCGAAACAATTGTCAGTTTTTTAGAATTTTCAACAATTTTTATCATATTGTGGTATTAACTAGAAACCGTGAGTTTCGTTTAAAACACTAATATGAGTAGATTCCACGAAGTAAGGGTCGAGACAGTTAATTTCATGAACAATATTAGTTTATTAGTACGATCTTTATTATTTAAAAGTTGACATTGATTAATTAGCAAAACTATCTCTATCAGCAATAAAATATATACAATAAGCAAGTAGGCAATAAACAAAATAATTAAGTCCGCTGACAGCATCTACAGGGTTCAACCATATATGGGGTTACCAAATATAACACCTCCGCCCTTAGAGTTTGGCATATTTTAAGGAGTAAAAAATGCCCTTGGTTGTGGCTCAGGATGGACTGTTTCGTCTTCTACCTCTTCTACGGAAGCATTCGTGGTTAATTCATTAAATTTTCTAATTTTTCTTGCGATGTACATGCATATTAAAATGGCTACTAATGCTACTATAATATATGAAAAAAATGAATGTAAAGTTGATTGTACATGCATAGCTTTCCTTAAACTCAACGAATTTAAGCAGATAATAGCTCAAAAGAAAGAGCTTGATTCACTGAGTGTTCTGAGAGTGAATAGTGAAGTCTGATGTCAGCATCTACAGTGTTCAACCATATACGGAGTTACCAAATATAACACCTAAATCGTTTAGCGAGACTGTAGCCTTATTCAAGAGATTAACGATTCTAATACAGTCAGATTCTCACAAATTCGGATTTTCTTGTTGTTGGTGGTTCCTTTTAAGGAAAAATACTTAATTATCTTGGAATCACATTTGAAGATTCAGCAAAACGTATTAAAATCAAACTAAATTGGAATTAAAATGAAGAGCTGCAATCATATTTTCAATAGTCTTGTCAAAAATGATATAAACTATCATCGTTTCTGTAATTCTACCGATAAATCTATACATTATACCGTAAATAAGAATTTTATCACAAAAATTGAAACATTAAAATTAGTGTTTTAAATGAAACTCACGGTTTCTAGTTAATTCCACAATATAATAAAAATTATTGAAAATTCTAAAAAATTGACAATTGCTTCGATAAATCAATATCATCGTCAGAATGACAGAAGTTACATTTCATGTGATGCCTACCTGATGTTTAGTAGTTATTTTTGGTTAGACCAAGAAGTGACCTAACTTGTGATTGACTTAATATATGTTAATAGAAAAAACAAGAAGATGTGATATTACAAATATTGAAGCTTAGATATTATTAGCCCTATGGTGATATCCTGGATATCATTTTTCCAATTAAGATCACTATAACTGTGCAATGATATAGAAAACCAGGAAAACTATATCTGCTGATCTTTACAATTATCACTTAAGAAGACAATTTATTAGTGGAGAACTCCCTAGATTCAACTGTTCATTGAGAACTTCATATTGTGGGTTTCTTAAATGTCTTCTAATTTCCAATTCTTCAAGGAAATCTAGTTCTTGTTTCTTTTCACAAATATGCAGCACTTCTAGTTTTTTGTTAGGTGTCAATGAATGATTGGTGTCATGTAGATGTTTTGCGTAGTGGGATTTATCTGGTTTTTTTAATCTGTACGCTCGTAAGTGTTCACTGTATCGGATTTCAAAATTCCTAAGGGTCTGGCCCAAATAGACAGCATTACATTTTGGACATTTGAGTTTATATATACCTGACTTCTTTAATGGTGGTATTTTTGTTTTTACATTTAACAATTTTGTACTAACGTTACTTTCTGTTTTAAAAGAAATTCTTGTATTCGTTGCTCAAGATATTATCTTTGAAATATTATTAGAAATATTTCCTGCATATGTGATGGTTTTATAAATTTTTATTTCATCAGTTTGTTTAGGAAATATTAGTTGTAATGCCACTTTTTCCTCTTTTTTACTAATTAGCTTATTTATCATATCTAATGGATAACCGTTGGATGTTGCTATTTGTCTAATTGTATTAATCTCTCTATCAAAATTACATTTGTTCATAGGAACTGAAAAAGCTCTATGTATCATTGAATTATATGCCGCTAGTCTGTGTGACATGGGGTGATTGGAATTAAGTTAGTAGGCGTGGCTTAACATTATATGACCTCTAATACCATATGTTGGATTTCTCCATTTGTTTATCGGTTAATCCGACAACCTTTCAAAGTACAATACAACTTTAATCTGATTTTGGGTTTGCAATTAGTTCTACCTAGTAAGATTACTGGGAAAAAGACATTAACGTTGTTATACAAGTTTAATTATACCTATTTATCCACCTTAACTCTGCTTGATGGTTTTTTTCTGGTGTTTCTTTCTGTTGTCTTAATTTGTGGGCACAATATCTGTGGAAGAGGTATTTAAAGGAACACCCACCGGCAAATCGTGAGGTCGGCGATTCGTGCTACCGGCTAAACAATCCCGGCTAAACATTACAGGCGAAACGTTACTGGTGAAACTTTGTCGGCGAAACGTACCGTTTCCTGATTGGAATTTTATGGAATTGTCACATCAGTCTGTGTTGGTTTTCGGTAAATTGAATGATCAAGTACATTAATAACTCTTTGAATTTTTAAATCAAGAAAATTGAAATCCGATACAGTGAACACTTACGAGCGTACAGATTTGAAAAACCAGATAAATCCCACTACGCAAAACATCTACTTGACACCAATCATTCATTGACACCTAACACAAAACTAGAAGTGCTGCATATTTGTGAAAAGAAACAAGAACTAGATTTCCTTGAATAATTGGAAATTAGAAGACATTTAAGAAACCCACAATATGAAGTTGTCAATGAACAGTTAAATCTAGGTAGTTCTCCACTAATAAACTGTCTTCTTAAGTGATAATTGTAAAGATCAGCAGATATAGTTTTCCTGGTTTTCTATATCATTGCATAGTTATACTGATCTTAATTGGAAAAATGATATCCAGGATATCACCATAGGACTAATAATATCTAAGCTTCAATATTTGTAATATCACATCTTCTTGTTTTTTCTATTAACATATATTAAGTCAATCACAAGTTAGGTCACTTCTTGGTCTAGCTAAAAATAACTACTAAACATCAGGTAGGCATCACATGAAATGTAACTTCTGTCATTCTGACGATGATATTCAGTTATCGAAACAATTGTCATTTTTTTAGAATTTTAAATAATTTTTATTATATTGTGGAATTAACTAGAAACCGTGAGTTTCATTTAAAACACTAATGTGAGCAGCTTCCACGAAGTAAGGGTCGAGACAGTTAATTACATTAAAATTATTTGATTTACCACGATTTATAAAATTAAGCGTTAATTTTGGTGCTATTTGTTGATTAACATGTAACCAAGTGTAAAATATTTCTTCGATTTGTCACATACCTCTATAAATTATGGAATTTGTACATTTATAGCCTATTAAAAGTACATTAAAGCGCCTTCTGTTAATCAAGTGGTTTATTGTCAAATTAATAATTCATCAAAGTATAAATAAATTAAAAACGTTAATCGCACTATATCAATTTCGTGGGACGTAATATTATGCAAACACCATTTTCGTTATCTGAATTATAAAAACATTTCATTCAAATCGATACAACAATAGGCTTTTGTAAAATATACCGGAGATTTCGGTACTCATTTAACGGTTAGTAACTAGCTGTATCCTGTTATTGTAATTCTAAAATTGAATTTGTATTGATTAGTATATACTCATACAGCGTGGATAAAAACTGGGTTAATTGAATGAATTTATCAAAAAACCAAGCACTTAATACCTTAGATTGAAGTGATTAGAGAGTTTTGCAATGAGACAATCATAGATTGAATTTGATTTATTTGAGGATACCCTCGAGGTGTAACGTATAGATGAATTGGATTAATTGAATTAAGTGAAAAACTACTGAAAAACTGATTTTAGTGTTTTTATATAGCGTGTACAGGGTTATTCCTCACAAACTATCCCTTAATTATAATAGTCACTATTTCCTATACAAAAAAAGTTAAAATATCTTAAAGCATGTACTCGATCTCTGAGCTACGTTTGCTGTGAGGGGGAGCCAAATAGCGTTCAGACACTATCACATGGTGAGCAGATTCCAAACACCGACCAAATAAGTATAGGTTGATTAAATTAAATTGCGAATTAATTTTTGTAATTAAGTTAAAACAGTTTATTAGTTTGTCAATATAGTATTCAAAATTACTTATCTAAAAACTACTTAATGCAATCATTTACTGTAAATGTTATGTTAATAAATATTTTAATAAGAAGTTTGAATGTATCGACGAATATTTCTGGCCCTGCGAACAGGATTGACTTCATACAGAAACCCAAGTTTCCTAGTCAACTTATTTGTTAGACGAGAAAATCCAACGAACTAGCAAAAACAACCTAGGTAAGTACAACGTTCCTTTTATCATTTATCCTTTATATACCCAAATGGGGTCCTTGAGGGACCCCAGAGTGACAATTTCTGTAATGTCTAACTTTTTATAAACATATAGCTGGCTGTTGCTTTTTGATGTGTGTATGTTCGCTCTCCGACTGGCTCGTTCGAGGAGGTCAGTGTGATTTTGGTGACCGGGCACAGGGGGTGCGACTATCAGGCTTCTTGTGCGAATTTCACTATTGATGGCAACTTTAATACGCGCCGCAAACATCGCCTGGCAACATGGAACATCAGAGGCCTTAAAGCGACTGGTAAGCTCAATATTCTAGAAAAAGAGAAGTAATATTGCGATCGCTGTCCTGTCTGAGACTCATTATGGGGGTTCGGGACACTTCAGTTCCGAAAATGATGATATCATTTGCTTTTCGGGTAATTCTATCGGAAGCATCAATGGCGTTGGCTTTGAGGGGCGAGAACTCACGTTGGAATTATTCTCGTTCAGAAGTATGTCTGCGAGAGGATAATCACGTTACGCATCAATGCAACCCCTATACCGATCAATATTCTCCAGGTATATACACCTCCTTCTAACTAAAATGACGACACAGTGGAATCATTTTACAACGATCTTTTATCTACACTTGCGTCTCTATCAAGCCGTGAGATGGTTCTTGTCCTTGGCGATTTTAACGCTAAAGCTAGTCAAACAGTTGAAGATGAACATCTTAAGGTATATATTGGTAAATTCGGTTTTAGTGCCAGAAATGAAAGGGGCCAACGTTTATTTCAATTGCCAACACACTTTTTGCACAACATCCACGACACTTACATACTTGGGTCTAACCAAATGGCCGATATCGTAATCATGTCTATTACATTTTAGTTAGAACAAGATGGAAGTCATCTATCAGTCTTTCTATAAGTCTACCAGGTTCCGATTGCGGCTCAGACCATCAACTCCTTCTTTGTGAACTCTAGCTTAAGCTGAAGGTATGTCCACGTTCTAAACAGAAACTTTCAACGGAAATTGTTGATCCTGCCTCTTTTAGGTCAAAATGTTCTCAGATTTTTCAGAGAATCTCGATGACGGATGTATATTCTCCCAATAATATGTGGTTAACATTTAAAAATATTCTTACCAAGGCTGTCCAAACAACTCAACCAAAACGCAGCAAACAGCCTAAACAACCCTGGATCACCACCCATACATTATCCGTCATTGAAGAACGTAGAGAGCTTAACATATCGGGTCTACATTCTGACGCAAAGCAAGATCGTATAGACAATTAACACGTGAAATCCAAAAACTCTGCCGCCAAGATAAGAACTCCTCGCTCCAAGAACTCTGCAGGGAAATACAAGCCCACGCCAACACAAACCATCCAAGAGAGATGTTCCTAAAGATAAAATATCTCAATCGGGAATTCAAACTCAAAACTTGGTCAGTTGAGAACACCAATGGACATCTCATCACCAGCTTAAACGGGATAATTGAGGTATGGCGCACATATTGCGAAAACCCATATTCCGACGTTCACATTCAAGCTCCTCTTCTAAATCACGAGCGTGAGCCGGATATCCTTTTTTCGGAAGTGGAACTGGCCATTAAGAAACTAAAAACCGGTAAAGCTACAGATATTGATGCGCTTTCAGCCGAAACTTCGTAGTGTTTAGATGATGACGGCTTACACTTTTTACATCGTATTTGTCAGAAAATTTGGTTCTCCGCTGTCTGGCCAGACGATTGGACCAATTCAGTCTTTGTCTCGTTACATAAAAAGGGATCTACGAAAAAACCAGACAACTATCGTCTTCTCTCATTGATCTCCCATTCAAGCAAGGTTATGTTATACATTCTGCAATCTCGTTTACAGGGTTTTATTAGCTGGAAAATATCTCCAGAGCAGGTAGGTTTTGTAAATGGACATTGGCGCGCGTGAACAGATCTTGAACTTGAGGCAAATTGTTGAGAAAGCTAGGGAACATTACATCTTAGTCTATACCTGCTTTGTGGACTAGTCTAAGGCCTTTGAAAACATTAAGTCGCCTAAACTATGGGAAATTCTTCTCGTCATGGGAGCTCCTTACCATCTGATATTTCTCATACAACAGCTCTATGAGTCCAGCACAGCTCAAGTAAGAATTGGGGGTAATATGACTGGTCCAATTACAACAAGGAAAGAGATTCGTCAGGGTTGTGTATTGTCGCCGATATTGTTTAACATATATTCCGAATTTATGATGAGACGAGTAATGGACAGCTGGGATTGTGATGTAACTATTGGTGGAATCAGGATATCAAATTTAAGGTTTACCGATGATCTACCCTCATTACTGCTTCTCATGATGAATTGTTAAATTTACTCAATATCTTAGAACAACACAGCACATAGTGTGGTCTCAGTATCAACTACAACAAGACCAAAGTCATGATCATCGATAGAGAACGTAACAATCATCCTGAAATTACATCGGTGGGTCGTTGTCAGGTGGTCCAGAGTTTTGTATACTTCGGTTCCCTGATTGACAATTCAGGCGGTTGCGAGGCTGAAATTCGTCGGCGTATTCAGCAAGCACGGGCAGCCACGACAACACTGACTAAAATATGGCGCGACAATAATATCACCAATGCCACCAATATGTCGCTGGTCTGATCTCTTGTCTTTTCAATATTTTTGTATGGCTCTGAAACTTGGACCGTTAGAAAGGCAGACTGCCACCGTATAGACGCTTTTGAAATGTGGACCGGGAGAAAAATGCTAAGAGTTCCTTATACAGCCCATCGAACTAACATCTCTTTATTAAATGAACTCGGCAATCCAAAGCGACTATCCTCCATTGTTTCGACGCGCATCCTGACGTTCATTGGCCATATTCATAGAGGCGATGATATGGAAAAACTTGTTATCCAGGGACATGCTCCGAACGGAAGGCGTCGTGGCGCTCTCCTACACGTTGGGTGGATGCGACAAAACAATTGCTAGATATTAGTGTCACAAGAGCAACCGAACTGACAAAAAGTCGCAAAAGATGGAGATATGCCATTTTAGGAGAAATTTAAAACATTCGTACCCATAATCCTCCAATTGTGACCTAATACATTTTAGGAGTTCACAACATGTCTGACAAGATATGGTGACTATGATGATGATGATAATGACGTCGAGATATTACGTCATTCGATGTTTGGGGTCTTTCAACGACCTGGTGTTAAAAATGAACCGCAAAATTAAGCATTTGACAACAGAAGAATTCCAATATCTATCGAAACATCAGTTCAGACTCAGAGAATAAGTATAACATATGAGGATCAAAATTTGCAAGATGAAGATCATTTTCTCGCGAAAACTATTTCCCAAAACGGAAGATAATGTTGAAATACAAAGAGAGTAAGAGTCAGATGCACAATACTCTGAAACTGATGAAACTGTAGCTGAACTGATCGATCCTCAATATACTGCGATATCTGGTTTAGAATGGAGTAATGAGCACATTATTCACTGCCACTACTCCAACACTCACGCGTTGCGATAACCAAGTTATCGTCTTCAGAGACCGGAGGTTAACTAAAACGTATCTACTATTGTCTTGTATTTATACTAAATTTCAGGCGCCAATGCAACTCTTCTCGCTAGAAATAGTTCCAGAGAGAAAACCTGCTTCAGCGGTAAATTTTACATATAATTTTTATCTAATAAACTATAAAGTGAACTGTAAGGAATTATCTCTATTTAAACTATTCTTACTTCTGACCAAGGATAAACTAAAACGTATCTACTATTGTCCTGCATCTATACTAAATTTTTAGGCGCCAATACCACTCTCCTCGCGGGAAATACTTCCAGAGGGAAAACCTAATTCAGCGCTGCACTCCCATATTTTAAGTGACCTTGATGCTCCTTAAACCGAACAGATCTCCTAGTCTGCCCAACATACTTTCCGTCACAATCGTTACAGCTAATTTCATAAATACCACTCTTTTCCAAATCCAGTATTTTATCCCTAGGGTTACCTAACAATTTTTTGAAAGTATTATTTTATTTATGAATTAAATATTAATCTACGTTGTTGAAAATATCTTTTAGACCTTTTGTATAAACAGGATCAAAATGTAATGAAACAAATTTCCCTTGCTTGTCGCTTCGATTTTGGAAAATAGTCTAACGAAGAGATTTCTTAAACGTATGACGATTTATTATTTTAGCTACTATTTTCTCATCATAACCGTTAAGAACAGCTATATTTCTAATCAAGTTCTTTTCCTTGTTGTATCTGTCAATATTAAGTGGAAAATTAATCAGCCGGTGTACTAAAAAATGGAAACTAGCCATTTTATGTTGCATACTATGAAAAGAATCAACCGGGATACATCTGTATGTAGCGGTCTTCTTTCAAATTATAACCTATTTTATTTCTAATTGCTAAAAAATGTAATTGTCCATTATTTTTCAGTTCATAAGTGAACTTAATACTTGAAAATTTTGAATTTAGTTTGATAATGAAATCATCAACATTCTCTTCATGTGTATCAAATATAGTGGACATATCATCCACATACCTATACCACACCCTGGGAAAGTACTGAAACTCTTGACTAATCTGTTTCTCAAAATTAATCATAAAAAGATTAGCTATAAACGGCGACAAGCAATTGCCCATACCTGTTCCTTGATATTGTTTATAAAATTGGTTTTTATATTGAAATTAATTTTGTTCCATGCACAATCCTGCCAAACGTAAATATTCTGCTATTATATCAGCACCAAATTTATTAGAGTTCAGTAAGTTTTCAAGGTATTGCAAGATCTGCAGAATCAGTACATTAGGAAATAATGAACTAACATCAAACGAAATCAAAATTTCCATTTAATTTACTAACTCTAAGGAATTTTTAACTGAAAAACTATCTGGTTGCATAGGTAAATTTTCAAACTCCTCTGATAATCATTTAGAAATATTATAACTAGGTGTTCAAATCGCTGAAATAATAGGTATCATTCCCGTCCCAGGTTTATGTATCTTGAGAAGGCCGTAGTGCTTCGATTTTTGGGTTACTAACGTCGACTATCTTATTTCCTCCAACTAGGAGATGATATTGCACGTGCAAACTACAAAAATTATCATTTAGAATCAGGTCAGCATAATCATATTGTGGAATAAATAAATAGGATCCAACCGCTGCTCTGGCCCAACGTAAGAAACGAACTAGATGTGATTCTCCCCGAAAGAACGACAGAAAAAACATAATAAGTTCAAATTGCAGAAGAAAGACGGATACGCTGTTACTTAAAATGTTCGTCAAATTAAAATGTTCTTCAACGTTGTTTAAAAGTTTTTCTAATTTTCTGTAGTGTTGATTATTATGATGAATATATTAATTTCTAATAAAAACATCATAAAGGTTAAGAATATTCTTCCATAATCGTCCATCAAAGACCCCACCTGGGCATGTACGTCGATTTGAAGAGCGGGTAATGGGTATCTAAAGGTTAAGAGCACTTGTAACGGTATCTCTGTAAGTAACGTAACTTATATTTATTACTATAAAATCTTTGAATAACTCCATTAGACATTTCTATGTGGTTAATAGATTTCGATCTTCTGAAAATCAAATTTCAGAAACTCGAAAGATTAATCAATAGCCGAAATATGTCTCTTTAAAACAATGACAATACAGTATCTGTGCTATTCTTCCTGAATTTAGTACTGGAGATAATATCTCTACTTTTAAAAATCATCGTGTACATTAATTACATTTCTTAGCACACAGAATCTTACTTAACCGTAGGATTTTATGCTAAATGTCATTCATTATTTCACGAATAAAAGGTAAACCAAGAGATTTTTTAAGTTATTCAAATTTAACGCTTCAGGCAGATGTATAGCTAAATAGGGAGATCGACGCTCCGAAGATATTTTATCAACGCAACTATCTACTACAGACAGAACGATAAGTTTTAAATGATAATATAGAAACTGTATACTTCAAAAATATTATTCTCGAAACTTTTTACACTGGTATTAACGAGCCATATTGAGAATACTTAAAATATGATCAGTAGTAATATCACAAGAGAGTGAGAATAAATTGAAAATAATTCGACAGATTTTAGAAAACGTGTTGCCAGGCAATAGACACGAGAGCCCGAAGGGCTCGAGTGGCTATTGCCCAATGGCAACTAGTTTGAGAAAATGCCTGGATAATTAAAGATCCCCCAAACCAACGCGAAATATTCGCAGCGAATTCGTGACGGAAATTCCGCTGCGAAATTCGTAGCGGAATCGGAAGTGGGTCTCACACCATGCAAAGCGATATCGCGTCATTTGCAATTTTCAATAGCAAAAAGGATCAACTTTAGTGCTTGAAATGAAAAACAAAAGCTTTGTAGAAATGTATTCATCGTCGGATTAAGAAGAAGTACTATTGTTCCTTGCAATGGAAGAAGAGAATTTAAGGTAAAATAATTTTAATATCTAAAAATTTAGTGTTGACTGTATTACGTATTTTATCTTAGGAAAAAAAGTAAATGGATTAACAAAATTAACCAAGAAAGACAACAATATGGCGAATTCCACACATCAATACCACAATTAAGAAAATACGAGAAGAGATTTTACATTTATTTTAGAATGACATTTCTCGTTTTGATGAACTTTTACGTCTTATAAGTAATCATATTCGAAAATTAGACACAAATTATCGAGAAACTATTTCACCTGAAGTGCGATTAGCTATCACATTAAGGTAAGAACAACAATTTTGTGGTCTTCAAAAAGTTCATTTGAAACAAAACTTTTTATTTCTAAAAAATACAAATTTATTCACCAAATAGATATTTATGTCATATGGATTAATATTACTTAGGTAGTCAGATGCTGACGAATCTTTTGAAGTGGGTTGACATGTAAATTCATATGTTTGGATGGTCAATGTTGTATATATGGGTCCAGAATTCATTTGAGGCCTCGGAGCTTATCTCCAGTTGTCTATCGAATTCAGCATTATTAGGAGAAGCTAGAGATGTACTTTCAACTGAAGAGATGGTTCTATAGGTATCTGTACTTGCAGGTCTAGTTTGATACTTATTTGAAGTGCTTTCTTCCAATTGAAGAAGCTCATGCTCCATGATAACTTGCGCAAATATCATTTTAACTTCAATCTGTCTCCTAGTAGAAAAAGTTTTAATTGTAGCTGCGTGAACCAAAAAAAGTTTGTCAGTTGCATCATGCTCAACTCTTTTTTTGCTGTTAAAATACGTTATCAAATCTTGAGCAGAACTTGATGGCTCAGGTTTTCGTTATCTATTTTCGTTGCGTTTCAATGGAGTGTTCTCAAGCATAGAAGCATCTCTAGAGGTAGGTGTAGGAATTATATCTTTACTGGATTTTTCAGAATTGTTGCTATGATAATTTAGTCGTTTCTCTTCAACTTTGGTACCTCGTTTTCAGCATGCTCCGTTTCTATCTCTTCTGTATATTCTTCTGAGTCAATGTCTTGAACATTGGATGTGGTTTTGGCAAAACTTGAAAATGGCCCAAATCCTTCCATTTGATCAGCCCATATCCATTTTTTTGTATTAGTTGCCGCTTGTTCCGTTTTAGTTTTAGTGCTTTTAATATACTTGGCATAAGTATTGCGCAGATTTCTCCACTTTTTTTTAATCTCTTCGCCTAAAAAGAAAAATAACATCTTTGTATTGTTTTAGGTATTTGGCTACCGGAGATACATTTTATACAATTGGCCATAGTTTTAGAGTTGGCTTTTCAACTGTAAGCGCTATAGTCACAGAAGTTTGCGAAGCTATATGTGCAAATTTGCAAAATATATATTTACCCGAACCCACTACAGAAATTTGGAAAAATCTGAGGAAGGCTTTAGAAATTTATGGCAATTTCCAAATTGTATTGGGAGTATAGATGGCAAGCAGGTTACGATCAAATGTCCAAATAAAACTGGATCTAATTATTGGTGCTATTTAAACAAATTTTCACTAGTATTATTGGCAATTGTAGGACTGGTTTATTTCAGTTGATATTGGCGGTTTTAGTAAGAATAGTGATGGAGGAATTTTTGAAGTTTCCAACATGGAAAGAAGATTCGAAGCAAATAAAATGAATGTAACTGAAACAAAAACACTCCCAGGACAAAATGAACCTTCCCCTCATGTCATAATTGGAGACGAGGCCTTTGCTCTAAAACCATATTTATTGAGGCCCTTTCCATACAAACAAAGTAAAACACATTCGTAAGGAAAACTATAATGTAAGACTCTGTCTTGTGAGAAGAGTGGTAGAAAATGCCTTCGGCATATTGGTAGTAAAATGACGCGTATTCTTCAGACCAATGGAACCGAAAATTGAGGTCAGCATTCTAATTGTAAAAACTACATGTATTTTACATAATTTCATAAGAACAAAAAAATCTGATGATGGATTTATTGAACTTTTAGCTCCAGATGAACCTGAACTTGGAGCTTTTCAAAATATTGAAAATAATCCAAGAAGAGCAGCAAGATTGGCATTTTCTGTACGAAAAAATTTTGTTGCATTTTTTAATGCAGGTTTATAATCAGCTTGTTTATAATCAATAAAATAATAGAAACTACACGTACAGGTTTTTTTTCTATATATTGACCCCCCCTTATCTTATTATATTTTAAGTTAGAAAGTAATTTTTTTACCAAATTATAGGAAATTAATTATATTTTTTGTTAAAATAAAAAAATTTATGGAAAATCAAAGATTCTTTTCTCATATTTCGATTGTACTAAAAATTCTAAGAATATTTTATGTATAATGTCCTATACCTAAAATCAACTGTTTTCAAACTACAGCCAATTAAAAATCGCCATTTTACACACTGTATCTAATTTTGGTGGAAAAACAGTTGAAGATAGACCAAAATAAATTTCCCATTCCTATCTTAACTTTTTAAAAGCTAGTTGGTACTATGGTACCAATTTTGGTACTAATTTTGGTACAATCATTTATTATCAAAGCTACTTTTTTTTTAATGGAACACCCCCCCGTATTTTATTTCATATTTCGATTGTACTAAAAACTCTAAAAATATTTTATTTATAATGTCCTATACCTAAAATCAACTGTTTGCAAACTACATCCAATTAAAAATCGCCATTTTACACACTTTATCTAATTTTGGTGGAAAAACAGTTAAAGATAGACCAAAATAAATTTCACATTCCTATCTTAAGTTTTTAAAAGCTAGTTGGTACCATGGTACCAATTTTGGTACTAGTTTTGGTACAATCATTTATTACTATCAGATAGATCTCGAAAAGTTAAGATATGAAAGTGAAATTTGTTTTTCTCTATCTCTAATGGTTTTGCCACAATAATTAGATAAAGTGCAAAAATGACGACTTTCAATTATTTGTAACTTCAAAACAGTTGAAGATAGGTATAGGACATTATCAATGAAATATTCTTAAAAATTTTGGTAGAAACGGAATATACAATAACATACAGGGTATGTCATTTAAAAAAATTAAATTTTGGATTTTGGTACTTTTTTGACACACCCTGTATAATTGAAAATATTTTTAAAAGAAGCAGATCTTGATTACTAACAACGTTTGTATTGAACTTTTTTTTCCTGTCTGCCATAGTATAGCCGCAATCTTACTATTCCATTTCGCTGACTCACCCTGTATGTATATTATATACTTGTATTTTAATATTCTATTCAAAATCTGTATTAAAATATCTATGATGATTTTCTCAATGCAATTGAGTTTCAACTTACCATTTTCGCCTAATTCTTCTCCTATTTTACTCCAAACCCTTTTTCCTAACATTTTTATAGTCTTCATGAGAAAGGTTATACAAGATCGGTAACTTTCGAACCAATTCAGTAATTCGCTCCATTTTGATATTTTTCACCATGCGAATTCGTACAAAAACGCATCTGAATGCGACTTAAGTTTTCGTGCGAATAAATACGCAGATAAGTCGCAGCCAAAACGAAGAAATCCGCACGAGTTTGAACTTGTCTGTTTACCGCAGTGAAAACAATATGTTGCGATTCGCATGCGGAGCGAATATTCGCAACTGTTACGAATTTTCCGCATTGGTTTGAGGGATCCTTTATTATCTAATTTATCGAACTCTCGTGTGGTATTCGATAGATGATTTTTTGAGGTTACAATCAAAATCATTTTTAAGATTTCATATTTTTATTTCAACAAATTTATATCACTCGACTCAATATAAACAGAATGAGTTATTCAAATTAGGATGCATTGATTATATTATATTATTTATATCATCGACTGAAACGTTTGGGATTCATTTTACGAATTTCTTGAAAATTTATGACAGACGCGTCAAATCAAGAAAATCCGTTGTCATGTGGTTGTCATTCAATAAAAACAATGTACATTGAATTATTCTCGCTGGAATAATGTAAGTAGATTATTCCCACTATAATAATGTTTTGATTGGTTAGAAAGTATATGAATGACTGCCATTGAAAATTTCTATTGGTTTCGAGAAACGTCAAAAAATAATCAGATAAATTATCTTGAACGAAGTGCTTCAAAAATGTATCTCCTATGACAACCACAAAAATCAACAGTTGTACATGAACTTCTTAAGGAGTTAAGAAAATAAAAGGAATTATTAGCCCAAATACTACATTACCTTCTCTAAATCACTTTCATTAAAATCCCGCGAATTCTGGAATAAATTGATTTCAAAATAATAGCCCTTCTAGAAATAATTTTTAATCATTTAATAACCGGTCGCTTAACAATTCATTCTAAAATAATCCAAACCTCCATATAGGACAATATCAAAGAAACTTCCCAAAACCATTGAATGGTGTACACATAATTCCTATTAGAAACCAACCTATGAATATTTCCACAAGAAGAGTTTTTTATTTTAATGTTAATACTCGCCAAAATGAAAACTTCGGAAATTCTCATGATACTGACATTGACGAAACTAATTAAAATTTTGAAATCGAAAACTCTGACGATCGCAGACGCTGAAGATGAATTGTTTAAAAGGCAATTCACCATCTGCCATTTCAATAAATCTTAATAATATCCGTATCCCAACTACCATACTTTATTATAACAAAATATAACTATAAGTTTCAATCCATACAGGAGGATCAGATACGATTATATCCGAAAGCTGCTACATACTTCAACTCAAATCACATTTAAAATAAACCATTTACACTAGTTTCCTTGAAAATTCCACACCTGTAATTTTGAACCAATTAAAATACGTTATTTTGACAGATCGCCATGGCAACGGAGTTATTTTAGTGGAAATTTGTTTCTCGTGGGATACCCAACAGCGAATTATACTGGAAATTTTTTGACGTTTACAATAACAAAGAATTTTTGACAGACTCTGGTCTTTATTTGTTCATATAATATTCAGTTTTGATACATTTTAATTACAAAGCTAAGATGTTTTCTATATTCTTCGGGCACCTCCTCTCTTCTTAATGGCGAAAATGCAGGACTTTGAATGTTTTCAATTAAGTGTCTATGTCTAATAAAATATATATAATATTTAGACACTAATTTATTTACCTTTTTCCCATTCAGTACATTCAATTTTGCGTAGATTAGATGCAAATATTCGTGGACAATTCGGAACAATTTTTCTTTCTTCATGTTGGAGCCACAATCCTCTAATAAAGCGAATAAATAAGTCATGGTACGATGATTGATCATTACATCAGACAATTTCACGCATATTTTGCATATAGTATGATTTTCAAATCGATTAATTTTTTAAACAAAGAATTTTATTGGTTTTACTGGCTGTGCAATATTCTTTATTGTAACAAAACGCGAGTTATTTTTTTTGATGGTTCAAAATACAATGATACAGCCTCCTATAATTGATGCTGCTGACGCTGGTTATGAATTCCATACCATTAAAGCGCGCATAACGCACGTTAAGAAAAACGCAAAAAAAACATTTTCTACCACTTGTAGTTACTCAAAACTTATGTAAAATTGAAGAATATACTATTTTCTATCTTGAGATGGTATTGCCATGCGACTACAATGAGCAGAAATTGCCAATTTGAAGGCATCAAATGAAATGTAACTTCTGTCATTCTGACGATGATATTCAGTTATCGAAACAATTGTAAATTTTTTAGAATTTTCATCATTTTTCATTATATTGTGGAATTAGCTAGAAACATTGAGTTTCATTTAAAACACTCATTATTTATATTATTTTGACTATTGTAATTATTGTTTATATGGCAAACGCAATTATTATAAACTATGGCAGGTTGATAGAAGTAGTTGCTTGTTCTTGATTCAGAGATTCTCGAATCGTCTTTACCGAAGTTGAAGCCGACCTCATTGCGTCAATTATTTCCTGATGATGGCCCGGGTATATTTGCAGATATGGTTTTATTGAGTGGCTGCTACCATGACCGGTTATTTTAATCAATTGCTGTTCTCCAATTCCCGTTTTGGCTAAAGTTGAAACAGCAGTGGCCCTTGCAGAATGATTTGTTATTTTAATCTTTTAGATATCAATTCCAATCAATGATGCAGCGGATTTGAACCAGGAAGATATTGTATTCTGTCCAACTGGACTGTTCTTGTACCAGCCTATGGGAATCTTCCAGTTTGGATTTGGCGTCAAAAATAAACGCTTCGTTTTGATGGGGACTCGGTTGCTTGTTAGTTTTTCGAACAGTCTCACTGGGCATATTTCTTCGTTGAGTTTATTCGGTACTAGCCACTTACTGTCAGCCATTTCCTTTGAACCGCCTTGGGTGGTCTTAGACAAAACCGGGTTATACTCAATGGTTCCCCTTTATTGTCAATTTCCTCCACAAAATATTCGAGCTGTGCTGCCGCTCCTTCATTTCCTCTCCAGGCCAATTCATAACCAGCAACGTGGAAAAACTTATTTTGCAGTCCTTCCGGAGTGTTTTCGTCGCAATGCTCAATAATTTTTCTCAGTTCGTCTGCTGATAGTGCAGATGAACTTTCCTTTCTCTTGGTTGGATCCATTTGGTGCTTTCGGCGCTTAGCATTTTTTGCAGCTCTTGCATTCAAAAATTGTATGTCAGAGAATGGATTAAATTTGCGATTATACTTTTCAAAAACATATTCCTGCAACTGCTTGGCTGTGGAATGCCATAAAACTTCGATAACACTCTCCTTGTAGTCTTCGGAGTTCTTTTTTCGCATGTTGAACCCATCGTCTTCAAGAATAAGCACCAGTTCTTCCACAGATATATCCGCTCCATCGAAATTATACGATACGCTTGTCTTCGATTTCCTGGTATTCGCGGGTGTCCCATTTTTACCCATCAATAATACGCACTCAATATCAAAACCAAGAAGAAAGAGAAACATTTTTGAGGCTCTGAATTAAGACATTTAAACAAATTTTTGGCAGACCGTCGCATTACGAGAGCAGACGCCGTCAAATTTGCATATGAAACTCGCTTAGCATATGGCTTACGCTGAAGAGTAAGGTGGCGCGCGGCTCAGAATAAACACTGAAAAAATAGATAGTTAATCAAGAAATAAATGACTTATTTGTATCTATAACAGTTATAACTTGAGTTGTACTTATTGATGCCGACACATATTTATTAACTTAACAAAAATAAAACAAATATTCTAAAGGTATTATAAATTATTAAATAAAAAGTAACGAGAAATTAAATATTGTTTGAGTTAAAAATAAATAATAAGCATTGATTTTAGCCTTATCGTAAAATAAAAAAAGAAGAAACTACATTGTAAAATAAATTTATCTTTTAAGCTATCAAAGTTGACCACAAAGGTTGTTACATAAAGTACCTTTTTTACGTTTTTCTATGGTTTATATAACTCTTTATACTTCTTCCTCACTAGATGATAAGTATATGTCATCTTCATCGTTTTACTCAGTAGACTGGGATTCCTTTAAGCATATTTCTTCTATAGATGTTGGTGTCTGTTGTCCTTCAAACCAGTGAGGCTGTAGTTGCCCAGCAATTAATACCCAACCGTGTTCTAGACGAGAGCAAAACATTTGAGGTTGCATGATTGCATATGGCAAAAATTTGGTTAACTCTTTTTAATTTGCACATAAAAACGTCTTTACATGGTTGTAATAAAGTGCCATCAAATTTATTCAATCCTTCTAAAGGTTTTCCTGACTTTTTTTGTTTATAGCAGTTCATGAAAAGCTCAAAACGGACATCGTTTATGTCACTACTATTTTTGTGACCATACATTTTACATAAAAAGGTTTTAACGTCTTTAATATGTTTGACTGTCTCGACCCTTATTTCGTGGAATATGCTCATATTAGTGTTTTTAAATGAAACTCACGGTCTCTAGTTAATTCCACAATATAATACAAGTTATTGAAAATTCTAAAAAATTGACAATTGTTTCGATAAATCAATATCATCGTCAGAATGACAGAAGTTACATTTCATTTTATGCCTACCTGATGTTTAGTAGTTATTTTTGGCTAGACCAAGAAGTAACCTAACTTGTGATTGGCTTAATATATGTTTATAGAAAAAAGAAGAAGATGTGATATTACAAATATTGAAGCTTAGATATTATTAGCCCTATGGTGATATCCTGGATATCATTTTTCCAATTAAGATCAGTATAACTGTGCAATGATATAGAAAACCAGGAAAACTATATCTGCTGATCTTTACAATTATCACTTGAGAAGACAGTTTATTAGTGGAGAATTCCCTAGATTAAACTGTTCATTGACAACTTCATATTGTGGGTTTCTTAAATGTCTTCTAATTTCCAGTTCTTCAAGGAAATCCAGTTCTTGTTTCTTTTCACAAATATGCAGTACTTCTAGTTCTGTGTTAGGTTTTCTATATCATTGCACAGTTATACTGATCTTAATTGGAAAAATGATATCCAGGATATCACCATAGGGCTAATAATATCTAAGCTTCATTATTTGTAATATCACATCTTCTTCTTTTTTCTATAAACATATATTAAGCCAATCACAAGTTAGGTTACTTCTTGGTCTAGCCAAAATTAACTACTAACCATCAGGTAGGCATAAAATGAAATGTAACTTCTGTCATTCTGACGATGATATTGATTTATCGAAACAATTGTCAATTTTTTAGAATTTTCAATAACTTGTATTATATTGTGGAATTAACTAGAGACCTTGAGATTCATTTAAAAACACTAATATGAGCATATTCCACGAAGTAAGGGTCGAGACAGTCAATAACAGGATTGTTTATTAGCTTTTACGATCGGGATAACATTGGCAGTTTTGAGCATATCTGGGTAATTGCCAGTTTTGATTATAAAATTAGCTACGTACGTTAATTGTACTACAGCTTTTTTAGGTAGACTTTTGAGAAGGATGTTTGGTATACCATCCATCCCCGGTGCTGTTTTGTTTTTAAGGGTGATAATTGTATTATACATTTCATGAGTGGTGGCTAAGTTTTTTTAGTGTAGAGTGTGTGTTTTGAACAAGAGATTTTGAACTGTGTGTGTAATATTGATATGGTGTTGTGTGTTTGATGTGGTGTTAATGAATTTGTTTTGGAAATACTCCCCAAAGGCTTCTGCGATTTCTGTTTTTTGTGTGATTGTTTTACCAATAATTATAATTTTTGCAATTTCTTCATTTTTCCCTTTAAGCTTTCTGGTTACTTTCCATACTGAATTATCTCTCGGTGACAGTCTTTCTAAGAATGTTTTCCACGTGTAGTTTCGATATTCCCTTATAAGAGTATTTATTGTCGTTTGGTAATGTTTCAAAATTTGTTTATCATTATCATCTATTGTTGATTGCCATCTGCAGCGAATTTTGTTTTTATCTTTTATAATTTTTGTTATGTATTCAGGTAGGATGTTATGATTTTGTGGTTTGTGTTTAAGAGAGGTGATTTTGTTTCTCGCTGTTATGATTATGTCTTGTAAGTTTTGTATTACGTCGGTTAAATGCTTTGTATCTTTGATATTATCTGTAATTGTAAGCTGTTCATGTATATATTTTCTATACTGCGTCCAGTTAGTGGTTGAGTAGTCATGAATTTTTGTGGGTGATGGGTATACGGAATGTGTTATTTTTAATTCTAATAGGATGGGGTCGTGGTCGGAATTAAGGTCAGGGATGGTTTTTAACTTTGTGATTGTATTCATATTGCGGCCAATGGCTAGATCTATTATACTGGGAGAGTAGTTGTTAAATGGGAAGTGGGTGGGGTCATCTGTACTGTATATATTACAATCCGAGTTATCGCAGAATCTTAAGTGTCTCCATTTGTATTAGGGTGAGTGGCAAAGGAGTCCCATAGGGGGTGCTAACAGTTTAAGTCCCCCACTATGAGAACCCTGTTGTGTGTTTTAGTTATGTTGAAAAAAATCAATCTGTTAATTTGTTGAAAGGGTGGTTGTATGCCCCAACAAGTTTGAATTTATTATCAATTAAGAGTGAGATATGCTCAATTGAAGATTTGTTTGGTTTCAGGAGTTGGAAGTTTATGTCTTTTTTGATTAATACTGCAATACCGCCTCCACCGACATCCGCGGGGCGGTCTTGTCTTGTCTAATTCACGGATTTGTTTGGTTTAAGGAATGTCTCGATTAGCAAGAAAATGTCTGGTTTGTGAGCATCGAGAAAATGTCGGAGAAGATGGAGCTTGTTAGTTACTCCATGTACAAAACAGAAAATTATTTTGAGAAAATTTCGTATTTGAATTCCTATTTTTGCGCCTGCCTGTCTAGATGTCATACTTGTCTATGCCTTGAACAAAATTATTATAAATCGTAAATTTTTCGAGTTTGTTCGTCGCTTTCTTCATTTCGTGAAGCAGGTCTGCTACCGCTCTGGTGAGTTCATCCAGGTTGACAATGGAGTTTAATTCATTGACCAAGTTATTCAGGTTGGAGACCTTCGTGATTTTGGCTGATTGGGGGTTGGCTTCATATATTAACTGTGCCTGGGGGACGTTTTCTTGCTGCGTAATTCGGGATGCTGGCTTTGGTGGGAGGCTCGGGAAGTCATCTATTTCAGCGTGTGTGTTTTTGTTTTTGTTCCAGGGGTTGGTTGTGGGGAGTGGGGCTGATATATATCTTCTGGATTCAGTTTTTTTGTTTTGGTTAGTAGTTCTTCTTTGTTGACGCCACTCCCGTCGCTTTATATACTCCGGACAGATCTCGGCGTTAGCGGGGTGATCCCCGTTGCAATTAGCACACTTGTCTGGTTTCGATCTGTCCTTGGGGCATTCTGGGGTGAGGCGAGGTGCGGTACATTTCAAGCACCTTGGAGCCCTACCACAATTTGACGTTGCGTGGCCCTACAATTGACAAATGTGGCATTGTATAATGGGCTTAGACTGCCGTCTGAACTCCCATTGTACTCTGGTGTATTCTATTATTTTGACATTTTTATTTAAATAATCGACGGTTATTTTGGGGTTAGTAACTACCAGGTAAAGGGGTCTACCTTTCGTCGTCATTCTGTATATATCTTTTATGGAGAGTTTATATGTCGATGACAGTTCTTCTTTCAGTTCATCTAATTGTATTCTTTCAGTGAGCCCTCTTATGACGAAAGCGTGATTTTTGTCTTCCCTTCTTGTATATGTATACAAGGGTATTTTTTCAGAGCGGAGAGCCAATTTTAAGTTTTCAAAATCTGTTGCTTCTTTGGTAAATATGATCGTAGACTTTGGCGTGTATTTCATCTCAAAGTTATTTTTGATTTCGATTTTTAATCTTTTGACCATCTCCCGATGTGCGGAGACGTTTCCGTCGATCACAATCGGGGGACATACTGTATTGGATTTTTTGTTATTACTCGCAGAATCTTTTACTTTCGACTTTTTTGTCTGGTGTTTGTTAGTGTCGTCGTCTGATGTGTCAGATAAGGAATTACATTTTTTAAATTTGGTTTTTTTCCTTTTTTTGTGTTGGAGCAACTTTTTGAATTTCTTCGTCTGATGATTCAGACAAGGAGTCAAATTTGATTTCTGTGCTGGTCGGTTGCTGTGCTTTTGCAGTCTGCTTGATTGAAGTAGTGAATTTGGTGATTTTTTTTGGTTTGATAAAAGCCGGAGGTGTGACATCAGCCACTTCCATTTGGCTGCTATTGGGGATCGTCATGATGACATTTAGATCCTCGTCAACTTTCTTGGTCATATCTAATTTTTTTGCAGTAATTTGCTTCGCATTTTTGAATATCTTTGCATAATGAGACGTAAAATTGTCACCCTGATTATCAGGGGTGCCTTTTTCATTATCATCTTCCTGTGTCCAGGAGAGTCCCGGAGTTGTGTGGACCTGGGCCTGGATAGTGGTAGGATTTAGTTGCGAACGAGTAAGCTGGGAATCTTCTGAGTTCCCTTCGCTAGGTTGATACTCTATGGTGTCTTCCTCCATATTTTGATTAAGATTTGCGTTGCTGTTCAATTCAGCACTTTCTGGCGTAGACGTTCTCTCGGTATTGTTGGCTCGACAAGTAAAAATCGAGAAATCTAAGTTTGTATCTGTTTCTATACACTGTTTTCAGAGTTTCCTAGACACTTGTCTATGCTTGTTCCCAGACACTTTTCTTTATTATTTCCTATACACTTTTTAGTATTGGTTACTAGATACTTGTTATCGGTGTAAGTATTATTTTCGTTGGAGACTTGTTCTTGGGTGATTGTTTTTGTAACTGAAATATTTTCTATGATTTCTATACTCTTGTTACCTGGTTTTAGTGTCTTGGAGTATTCTAGACACTTGTTTAAGGTTTCGGTGTCCACGAGTTCTAGACACTTTTTATTTAATTATATGCTGTTTGCAGTTCGGTTAGAATTAAATTCAATTTTTACTATTTCCGAATCGTCGTCTATGTATACCACTTTAAAGTAATTTGGGTTTTTTAATTTTAGTTCTAGAGTTTTGTATCTTATTCTCTTCAGCTCATCAGAGAATTTGGTGTGTTTCACTGTTGTCTGCTATGGAGCGTGGTTCGTCGTAAACATTTGGTGATTTTAATGTTTGCGGAAATTTCCGTTCACTTTTTTTTTGTACTGAACTTAATGTGTTAGACTGTTCTTTCAGTTTGTTTATAGATTTGGATTTAAACGTACCTTTTTTATCATCTTTTTGGGGGATGTTTTCACTTTAACTGGGTATTTATGTTTAGGTTTGACTCTAATGTTTTTATTACTTTTTAAGTTTTCCGATGTGAATATTTCGGGTTTTTGAGAGTTCAACTTTTGAATTTTGTCGCGTAATCGACGCGTATACTCTGTAAGTTACGGGGTACCCGTATTGGGGGGTGGTGATCCCGGGGAGAAATCTATGAGTACTGACTCTATAGATTTATTTACAACAAACTCTTTCACTTTACAGATATAAATAAATTTTAATACTTTTAATTTTCCGAGACGTAAAATTCAACAATGCACTTTGAATGTAAGTAAAAGGAGTGTGTGTGATCAAAATTTATTTTTTTAAGACTTTAATTGAGCTGGCGCTGGGCAAAAGTAATATAACAAATAAAATAAATAAAACATAATTCATTAAATTTAATACTATAAAGTTAAGGTAAAATATTGTTACAATTATTTTTATTTAAATAAATAATCACCCATATATATATATATATATGCGCCGGCGTCCGTATAAAAAGTAACCACCTTAGCCTCCGCCCAATATACAGCGTGTATATTGGACCACTCAGTTAGCGTCTTTCGCTACCTCCTTACGTTTGACAACGTTGCGTCTCTTGGTATCGATGATATGACCTTCATTTTATTGATTTTATGATATTTCAAGCCGCTATATACTGTTGTTATAGAGATCGCGCTAGAGTTGGCTTCCACATATTTTACAAAACTTGAGTTATTTATACATATTGAATGAGATTATTATTTCGACCGTTGACCTTCACAGCTGGAAAATTATCTATTTCAGACCGCATATTTCTCACCAATTGTAAGAACCTATTTACAAAACACTTATTGGATTCAGACTTAGTTTTATTTGGAACATTTTAAGAATTGTAGTGAATTTTGAGATCCGCGTAACTTATCTAAATGAGATTTTTATTTTCTTCTTATTAAATTAATGTTTGTTATATACGACTATTCATAAAATCATGAATATTTTTTTCTAAAATTCAGATCTTGATGAAAATCTGAATAATTTGGACAGAAAGTAATAAATTTATTAATAATCGATTTATATTAGAATGTTTTATTAGCAACAAAAGTGGATACTTTTGTGATGATTCTGTTGGTTCGCAGTTTACAGACTAGCCATAAAGCTACACTGCTGTCCAAAATTAACGCATTAATTGTTTTAAGCTATTTTTCTTCTGAACCATTGATTGGATACCGGCTATTTTTTTTCACATCAAAAGACTACTAAAAAATTACCGTTAGAATGTTTTCTGAGAAATGTCAACCATAAACAAGGAGGTGTATAAATAAAACTGTGTTTTTCCATCTAATTTTGCAACACCCTGTGGAATGTATTACAAGCACATGCTAAATCTCATTAATATTGCGAGATATATTCTTCCTTTCTCGACATTCTCGTAAAAAAGTCATCTGGATATCTCTGTTATCAAAGTAAAAAAGTACGTCCAATGCATAACGTGATTTTATTGAATTGTAATACGCATACAAATTATTGACATTTAAAACAGCTAAAATGTGAGGAAACACTTCCTAAATAATCTTAAACAACCTTTTCGCAAAAAACACTGCCTCTATTTTTAATTACCTCTTCTCAGTGACTACGCATACTTAAAATCAAGCGTCGTATATGTTCTTGCTCAATTGCACCGTATACAAGAAAGACAGGTAATGGTTACCGGATCCTGAGTTCACGATCAATAATATTCCCCATGGGATTTAGATCAGGGCTGCAGGGTGTGCAGTTCATGGTTTGTCTACTAACATTAACATTCATTAAAAGAAAGTTATCTCATATGTAAGGAGCAAAGTCTATTTTACGATAACTTAATCCTTCATTGGTTAAAATAATTGCCTGCACACATTCATCGCGGCTCAGATTTCTTGAAATACTGTCCATGTCAATTAACTAACTTACGCAAAGCAGCAAGACATTTTATTGAATTTTGTACAGTATTGTCAGTTTTAAACTGACCAGACAATTTTTTTGCCTTTTCATAGCAAACTACCTACTTATATTCGATTAATGCGTATTACGATTCAATAAAATTACTTTATGCTTTCAACGTCCTATTCTTCTTTAGTAACAGAGATATCGAGATGATTTTTTTGCGAAAATGTTGAGGAAAGAAGAAGATAATATCTCGCAATATTCATAAAATGTAGCGTACGTTTCTGATTTATTTCACGGGGTGTTGCAACCTAAGATGAAAAAACACATCTTTATTTTTACACCCCGTATATGGATGAAACGTTAACATTTCTCTGAAAACATTAGTTCAGTAATTCGTCAGAAATAGACCTATGATGTGAAAATCGGAATCCAATCAAGGGTTCAGAAGAAACATATTTTCCCACTTATGGTACATTTAAGTTGGTGAGTTAACTTTGGACAGTAGTGTATATTCTCCTTTGAATAGACCACGTTGATTTTCTTCAAACTCTAATTAGATTGAAAAAATGGAGAAGTAATTAGGAAATTGTGAGAGGTTGAATAATTGGAAGTGTGTTTTCTTTTAATTCTGCCAGCCCTAGGAACTTGCATGAATAATAGCCATTATATGCGAATATAATAGATTATACTTGATGCAATTTGGCAAATAAAGATTTTAGTGAAAACATCCCTAAATTATTTTGCACATAAAATTTGGCGGTATGATTTGAATTTTAGATGTCAGCGTGCAACCTACAAATAATAATTACAATCACATGTTACTTATAGGTTGATAATGAGAAATGAATATTGATACCAATAGTAGGTATTGTTTACTTTAAGAAAGTTGTAGACAAAAAACTTGTGAAATGGGTTTAAAATTATTATGTTTTGCTGATGTTTGAAGAAAAATTAAATTTGAAATTTTTATTAAGAAGAAAAAATTGGCCAAACTATTCGTTTCGTACAGAATGATTCTTTACCAATACATACCTATAAGGAAATGCCAACTTATTTTAGTCCCTGTTTTATGTTATTTTCCTGGTTCTCAATTCACAGTTGAATATTTTTAATTTACAAAATTAGGAGTATTTTTTTTAATTGAAATAAATTGGAATCTTCGAAATCAAAAATGTTTTAAAAATCTATTAATTCTGAAGAAAGCAATATTGAAAATTATCAACAAATTTACGGATGTATAAAGGGGAAACCAATAAATAATATTAGTAAAGCTTATATAAAAAGTATTTACAATAAAAAGGCTAAAGTTATAAATCATACAATACAATGTTTTATAGATTTAGGAAGCGATTCCACTTTGGTTCGCGAGTCTATCGCTAACAGAACAAAATTAGAGAGACAAATAATTCACAATAACGCCGTAAAACTTTATACGTTGGGAGGCGATAATTATGTTGTTCTTAGGTATGAATGCGGAATAGAGACAACAATCGATGGACCCATTTATGTATTTCAAAAGATTCGGAAATATCATACGATTTACTAATCCGACAATTATGCACAGAACATTGGTCCCTTCTTATTGTTAAAACTCAGAGCTATTTAGTTTTTTCTTAACTCCCAATGTCACACAATTTAGTCCTAAATGATAAACGTTTTGCTATAAACCAAATTAAAAATGTAAACTGAACTGAACTGCAAAAACATCTCTTTCTATTGCGAACAGAGATCAAAAAAAGACGGTTCGCCGCGTTTGTGTGTTGACTGTTAAAGGTCAGGTATAGGTTGAAAAATTTTTCTTTTGGATATACATTCTAATTTGAGAATAAATAGTAAAAAATACAAATTCCTTTCTTCCCATATATAAAGTAAACTTTATACGTTATACAGGGTGATTCATTGGAGAATGCACATACAGTTAGGGTATATGGAGAACACTGAGGTGCTTCTAAGTAACTTATATTTTATGGGTCTATCGTTCTTTATAACCAAGATTCGGGATGATTTATTAATTTTCCCCATTTTTCAATTAATCATAACTTATGAACTACCTTATACATTTTTGTAATATTTGGTTCCTATCTTCTTCGTGCACAGTGGTATCGATTAACAAAATAAACAAAGTCTTATTCCAGGTCCGGCCTTAAAAAATTATTAAGTAGGCATCGAGTCGAAACAGCACCCTGTATTATCAATATTTTAAAATTTCGTTTACAAATGTGGAAAGAGCAGAAAACAATGAGGTTAGGTTAGGTTAGGTTAGGTTTTGATAATGAGGTGCCCCAAAATAAAAAAAAACATATTGTTCTAACCCAAAAGGTACTTTTTCGGAAACAAAAGTTGATGATTTTATGTATTAAAGGTGAAAAAATACCATTTGGGGAAGAAAAATATATTTTTTTTATTTTGGGCCACTTCATTATCAAAACCACTAGATTTGAACCAAGTTAATAAGTGAAAAACTTGTATGCGGAAACACCAAATACACTTAGTCATACCCATATTTTTCTGATCTTCCAAAATTTCTAAAAAAATTTTTAGAAATATTGATAATATAGGGTGTTGTTTCGACTAGAAGCCTACTTAATAATTTCTTAAGGCCGGACCCGGAATAAGACTTTTTTATTTTGTTAATCGACGCCACCGTGGACAGAGAACATGCGAACCAAATATTACAAATGTTTATAGGGTGGTTCATCAGTTATGATTAATTTTAAAATGGCGAAAATTAATAAATCACCCTGTATCTTGGTTATAAAAAACGAAAGATCCATAAAATATAGGTTATTAAGAAGGTGTTCTCCATCTATCCTTATTGTATGCGCATTTCCCAACGAATTACCCTGTATGAATATTAACAAAAACGAAATGACGTTGAAATTATTGATTTTATAAAATTTAAAATCACAATACACAATCATATCAAAGATAACGCAAGGGAACATCCCCCTAATTTACAAAAACTGGGTTATTTAGATATTGAATGTTAGGACCATTGACCTCTCCCAGATGCAAAATTATCTTTTCATATCGCATATATTATATCTGCCTAACTTTAAAAACCTATATACGAATTATATTTGAATATTATTATTTAAGATTATGATAGACAAAATAGAAATACAGGTTTTTCAATGCACATTATAATTATTAACATGTTCTAATTGGAATTCAGATATTATTTTGTACATTTTAAGGAAAAATTGAACAGAAAATATAGTGAAGTGAATATAGAAGAATTATTCTCTGTACTTCGAGATAAAAGTTCTTTTGGCCTTTTCTATCTCAAACGACAAAGAATAATTTTATTCACAATGAATATTGTAATATGTTGGTTACCTACATTGTACTCAATTTGTAATGACCTATTTTTCTCTCCTAGATGGAAAGAATATGCTAAATAATTCCGATAAGTATAGCTGCACATCTAAATTTTAAATTTGACAGAATAATTAATAGTAGTTTGTGTAACTAGTGTGGATGGCTTCTGGTTTTATGTCAAATGACCTTACAATAGTATTGGCGATATCTGTTTTTCTTACTCAAGGAATGTTCTATAGGTTTCCGTTACCGCGGTTAATTTCAAGCAACCGAAATTTTTACTGTTAAGGCACCATTTCCTACAACTGCAGGGAAGTGGCAACTGAACGTTGGAAAGAATATATAAATACGCATTTGGTCATTTTGAAAAATGAGAAATAATTTTCTACTCACTACCAATTTTGTTGATTCCGTCTACTTGTTTAATACATTACACTTACACTCTATACAAACGATTTATTCTAAACATCCTTTGGTTCATCTCATTAAGAAAGAACTCTACGTTGCCAGAGAACGAAACAATGATGTCATCTTTATATGGATCCCATCCCATATTGGTATCAGTGGAAATGAAGAAGCGGACAGATGTCCTCGTAATTCCATCACAGATGAAAGTGCGGTATCGATATCAAAGGTGGTTAGTTCGGGTCTAAAGTGCGTATTAAATAGGAAAGTGATCGCTTTGTGGCAATCTCAGTGGACTGAAAGTGACTCAAAACTTAAACCTCTATATAAAAAGTGGTTTCCATTTTCTAACAACAGACAACACCAAGTGATTATTTCACGTCTACGGTTGGGGCATACTAGACTAACTCATACTTACCTAATAAAACGTGAAGAACATCCAGTATGTGATCTCTGTAATGTAGATGTAACAGTGAAACATATCCTCACAGAAAGTCCTAAATACTATAATCAAAGAAACATTTGTAAACTACCCAACACATTTCAAGCTTTATTTCAGGATAATAATTATGACAAACTAATAATATTTTTAAAATTAATTCAGTGTAATTATGTTATTATCTATTGTACCGTCGCTAATAACCTACTACGGTTGATGCGACTTTCTGTCGCAAAAAAAAAGAGAAATAATTTTCTACCCACTACCAATTTTGTTGATTCCGTCTACTTGTTTAATACATTTTACCTTTTGATAATTAACAAAAAATAGTTCTATATCTAGTGGTCTAAGCAATATACAGGGGGATTAATAAGTAATGGGCCAAAGTGTAACTATAGATTCAGATGACAAAAAAATAGTATTCTCATTAACAACAATGGGTCTAAATCTGCTCGTTAGTGATATAGAGGATGATAAATTGAAAAATATTTAATAGATTTTTATTAATAGAAGAGTTATTTTTCGAGATAATGACTTGAAAATTGAGTATGAATAAGTTGGCCAAACAAGAATATGAGAAAGGATTTGAGTAAACTCGTAGATGTCGCCACATGTGCCATATCTAGTAGATGAAATCAGCCACAAATTTTATGTCACTCAATAATGTATAACTCACTTATTTAATTAGGATATCCTCACCATTTCTGTAGAAAACAGGTATACTTCTTTGAGCTTCAAAATATTTACCGTTTTAGAGATATTTGAATTTAATTATTTCAACGCGTTGCCCCAATGGCTGTACTTAAAATGTATCTAACCGTAATTCATAATAATATTAAAATGAAATGATACAAAAATCAAGTAATAAATCATATTTATGTTTAGAAAATACTATACGTCTGTTAAAAAAATGTCGGACAACATTAGAACACATTTGAGCTAGAGCTACTTATGAGAACTCTTTTCTAAAACATAAAAGTTGAAGTGTTGTGAAACAGTAAAATTCAAATATCTCGAAAACAGTTAATATTTTGAATATCAAAGAAGTACACCTTTTTTCTACAGAAATGATGGGCTTCCCAAATTAAACTAGTGAGTTATAAATTTAATCAGTGACAAAAAAATTGTAGCTGATATGGCGACATCTATGAGTTTCCTCAAATCTTCTCTCATGTTCTTGTTTGCCCTTGCTAAAACATGTTCATATCCAATTTTCAAGTCAATATCTCGAAAAATAACTGTTCTATTAATAAAAATCTATTTAATTTTTTTCTATTTAACATTCTGTATCTCAGCAAGGAGCAGACTTAGACCCATTGTTGTTAATGAAAATATCATTCTTTTTGGCTTCTGAACCTGTAGTTACAATTTAGCCCACTACTTATAAATCATCCTGTATATTTATGGACACCTCGTAAAACATGCCAGGAATTTCCAAGGATCTGTCTGTTTTATATCAATAAATTTAACTTGAAATTTATTTCCTAAATCTCTATAATGATTTATTAATTTTGTTGTTTAATAAGGTTTTTTGTCACAAAATACAGTAAAATAAAAATGTTCACTTTTAAATATAATAAATTAGTCCTAAAAATTTGATTAAGAAAAGCTATTTTTTCAGTACCTTGAATTTGGGCAAAAATTTAAACTTAAATCTCTAGTAGCAAATTAGGTTAATTAAATAGTATTTAAAACAAATGCATTCCACACAGCCGACAACATCGAAAATAGTGTATATGGCAGCCATCAGGTACTATAAATGGGTAAAAAGAATGCTGGAGGCCACGAGCAGCGCGTAAGTGATCGCAAGGTATACTTCATGCGACTGTGGAGAACCGTGCGGTAACTGCTCAAACTATGGTGTATAAAAAAGTACAAAAATCAGCCGGGAGGGCCTCCGGCTGATACTTTGCTAAACTATAGCAGTGGTCCATACCTTTCATTTGCGATAAGTTCTAGTCAAAATCCTCGTGGCCTCCTTATATCGGAAGTCACGAGGCCGCGGAGGTCACGGCAGACGCAATTTTAATATGGTCGGAGGCCACAGCTGCCTATAACTATATATATATATATATATATATATATATATATATATATATATATATATATATATATATATATATATTGAACCAGATATCATAAATAATAAGAGAATTAGTATTATAAAAATATGTTGCTAGTATGAAATATATATGAAAATAATATAATTTAAGAAAACAAGTAAAAAGGAAACACTTTTCTTAATTTAAACAACATATTAAATAAATATATATTAAATAATAGCCTATAACAATATAATAAATAAGGAATTACCTCAATATTAACACAAAATATAGAGATTGCCTAACCAATGTAATGATGTAAATAAAGTTGCCTAAGACGAAGATTATTTTCCATAACATAATCAGCTGTTCATCTGAAATGAAAACAAATATTATTATAGTTAATTCATTATAATCATTAATTTAAGAATAAGAATAAGAACAAATACAAATATTGAATAGAATATAATTCAATAGATTTCATAGATAAACAAATAATGACATATAGACAAATGATATATGGTAAATAAAATAAACGTTGAATCAATAAATAATAATTTGTTAAAGTTTATTATAAATAATATAATGCAAAGAGTTTAGACAAATAACATAAGAGAATTTATATTTATAATTAATATGAGTGTAACAGTGATATATTATCAATAATAATATTGAATGTTGTACCATGTAAATGTATCTATGTATAACCAATTTTAATTTATTTGTATGATGAAAAAACTCATAGGAATTCTATAAATGAACTAATAATGTAAAAGAGTGTATGTATGAAATTTTTAATAAGTGAAAGAAGTTTCAATTAATCTGATTGCAAAAGACAATATTTTATTGGTTATAAAATATGACAGAACAAATTGTGAATCAACAAATAAACTTTGAAATAGTGACCTGAAAAAGAACAAAAGACTGTTTGTTGAAAAAAGTAGAGAATCGAGACGACGCTTAAATAATAAGGGAAGCTGGTGTCAAGAAGCGAGGAGTGTGTGTGATGGTGTTCCTGAAATTTCAAAATATTCCCGGTTTAAGACATTTAAACCTATAAAGTACTATTAAATATAATCTTAGTAATACTCACAGTCAATTGTATCAAGTTTTTTTGGCAAGAATCTGCGAAATTTTCATCAATTTTGGTTTTTTGGAGCTTCAGTGGAGTGTTCCTGGGATCCAGAGACTTTCATCCCAATTCAAGAGCAACAGGTCAGTGTTTTTAAATCATTTATTGGCCAATAATCAGTGTAAAAACTCAAAATACCCAATTAAGTACTTAATTTCATAAATTGATAAACTTTTGCACATATGATCGATCTAAAAAAGAAAGAAACAGACTTTATATAGTGAATTCATTGCATAAATCGTTAAAATTAATAAAAGGCCGAATTTTAAATAAATTAAAATATGTACTTACGCCACGTACGCCATCTTGTAATCGCATAAATCTGGTGATTGAAATTTCATAATGTAATAACTATGTCCATCTGTATATAATTCCTATATTTCTATCTATGTATATATAACTATTTTCTTTCCACAGCAATTTGTATCATATATAACTATGATTTATATATAAATTCTTTTATGTGTTTGAACCATTCACTTGTTTGCATCGTCAACAAACTGTGTTGCATATGAATAGATGCTTCTTACGTATCAGAATTGTTCGTTTTATGTTAAAGCGCATGACTAGTTTTTCACGCATGCGCATTGATGAAATTATTAAAATAAATAAGTAGATACAATATAACCATTGGCGTCGCATATTATTTTTATCAAATATAAAATATTGCATTGAAAATTAAATCTATTTCAAATAATGTGTTTTCTTTTTATTTAAACAATTATAACAATACCATAAGCTAGGACTCAAAGAGAAAAAGGATTTCATGCTCCCGAATAATCAAATTAAAATAAATACCAAACAAATATTAAAAACAAACTGAGCTAGCCAAACTAAACAAAAATTCTAAATAATAAACATATACATTTAAATATCATCTACAATAAAAGTAAGTATTTATCTTTATTAGTTATAATTGGCGCCCAACGTGGGGCGTTTTAAAAAAAATAGGTGGCATTTAAAATTTAAAACCCAATTAAAATATCAACATGGAAAGAAAAAGTACACTGAGAGATGGAAACCAGGAGTATAGGAGACAGGAAACGCAAGGAGGAACAGTTACCGATGAACAAATATTGCAATTTTTGATTGAGTGGAGGAATGAAATGAGAGAAGATATGAGAAAGTGGGATGACAAAAGAAGAAAAGATAGGAAAACTATGGTAAAAGATTTTAACCGAGTAGAGGGGAACATTGATGGTAAGATGGATAGTAACAAGGATAACATAAATGTGGAAACGATTGGTAAGGAGGACAAGATTAATGAAAATATGAACAATATGAGGGGAGATTTGAAAGCGATTATAAATAAAAATACTGATATGATGGAACCGAAAACAAGTAATAATTTGGAAAATAAAATTGGGATATGAAACCAGAAAATATTAAGGAACTCAAGGAGAACCAGGAAGAATTTGAGAATGAACAATTTAGAAGGCAAATAGATGAAGTTAACTTAGATATGGAGGATCAAAATAAAAACTTGAAAATAGAACCAAAAGAAAGCGGAATCAAAATGGAAGAAAATTTACCAGGAACTATACAAACGGAAATATCAAAACAAACTAGTAATATAACAGATAACTATGAACGGAATGAAATTAGAAATGATGGAAATGGGAATTTTGAAAAAGAAGAAATTTCAATGGAAATTAAGAATATTGAGAAGAATAATCAGGAATTAACAAATATAACTGAGGGTACAGAAGAAAAGGAAACTGGAGAAGTAGGATACATAAAATTACAAGGACAAGTAAGTAAACAGGTAAATCAACATTCTTACGAAAAAGTGAATAAAGAAATTATAAATTTAGATGACAGAGTAACAAAACCGACAGGAATATATGAAAAAAGGAGTCAAATCTTAGGTAGACAAATTAACAAGGAAATACAAGAGATGAATCGAAGATTAACAGACACAGTGGAAGAAATAGAAGATAGTATAAGAAGAAATGAAGGAGGTATAGGATGTTCAGGAAATTTTTATAATAATGTAGTAACAGGAATAAAATGGGACAACATGATGACTATGATTCATACAAAAGCTTTCTCTAAAATAATAATAAGTGAAATGAATAATATGGAAGAATTGGGAACGCAGATTTTAATGGATTCATGGGAAGAAATTTATGAGATATGGGACAACAAAGTTAAAAAGGATACAGTAGAGAATAGACAGACGCTTCAGAAATTTATCGAGCATCAAACAACAAGAGAAGAAAGCAAGAAAAAGGTTAGAAAAAGAAAAGCAAATTAAATAATAGAACAAGAGAATAGGAATGAAATATGGAGACGAAAATGCAATTCAATGGAAAAGGGAAAGGATACAGAAATGAAGTTGAAATTAAAATTTATTATTAATGAGTAACACAAGTATAAATAATGTACATAGAATTTATTATTAATGAGTAACCCAATTCTGAAGAATGTATATAGATATTATGAATAGATGATGTTATGTTACGAATAATATTTGAAAAAAGAAAATGATAGTCATAAGGATAGATTTAAAATTTAATATTAAGTAGTGTACAAAGATAAAGTAGATATTAGACAGAGTTTTGTTTTCCATTTGGCAGCTGGTGATCCAATTAAATTCATCTCGTTTGTTTCTTCAGAACCTAAAAAAATTAAATATAATATAATATAAAGAAAAATTTATTAGGTAAAACTCATAATTAAAACATTTTAAAAATTTGTGAGTATGGCAAATCAATATATATAGCAAATAAAGGAAACAATTTATAAGAGATACTGGTTTTACATAGAATGAAACTATTAAAGAATATAGGATAGAGGGGATAAAATAAGAATAACTCAAGTATCAAATAGAAGTTCACAATTTTTAAATAAGGAAATAAGATGTAAGTAATAAAGGATAGGAAAGGATAATAATGAATGATATTGATTAAAAATATAGGAGGTAATGTTTAATGTCAATTAGGATCTTATAGATTACTTGAAAATACAGGAAGGAATAAGGAAGTTGATATTGAGATATATATGAATTTAAGAAATAATTAATTATATTGAATAATAAATATTGAAAAGAAATATGATATGAGGAGTATATAGAAGTATAATGTAATTACAAAGAAATAAGTTGATATATAAGTGGATGTTAGGAAGAAATGATAATAGAGAAGTATTATATGAAGTAATATTAAAAATATAAATTGACATTGATCTTAATCAAGTGTATTTTAAGGAAAGAATTAGGAGACAGTTATTGAAAGAAATAGATTTTGTAGTAGGAAAAATGTGAACAAATATTTGAGAAACAAAGTTAAAGAAAGTAAGATTATGCCATAAAATTGTTAAATTTTTTTTTGAATAAAATAAAATCATTCATTTATAATAAGAAAATTGAAATTTAAATAAATATCCAGGGTATGGATATCATTTAAATTTAAATTTGAGGGGAATTGAACCAGATATCATAAATAATAAGAGAATTAGTATTATAAAAATATGTTGCTAGTATGAAATATATATGAAAATAATATAATTTAAGAAAACAAGTAAAAAGGAAACACTTTTCTCAATTTAAACAACATATTAAATAAAGATATATTAAATAATAGCCTATAACAATATAATTAATAAGGAATTACCTCAATATTAACACAAAATATAGAGATTGCCTAACCAATGTAATGATGTAAATAAAGTTGCCTAAGACGAAGATTATTTTCCATAACATAATCAGCTGTTCATCTGAAATGAAAACAAATATTATTATAGTTAATTCATTATAATCATTAATTTAAGAATAAGAACAAATACAAATATTGAATAGAATATAATTCAATAGATTTCATATATAAACAAATAATGACATATAGACAAATGATATATGGTAAATAAAATAAACGTTGAATCAATAAATAATAGTTTGTTAAAGTTTATTATAAATAATATAATGCAAAGAGTTTAGACAAATAACATAAGAGAATTTATATTTATAATTAATATGAGTGTAACAGTGATATATTATCAATAATAATATTGAATGTTGTACCATGTAAATGTATCTATGTATAACCAATTTTAATTTATTTGTATGATGAAAAAAACTCATAGGAACTCTATAAATGAACTAATAATGTAAAAGAGTGTATGTATGAAATTTTTTAATAAGTGATAGAAGTTTCAATTATCTGATTGCAAAAGACAATATCTTATTGGTTATAAAATATGACAGAACAAATTGTGAATCAATAAATAAACTTTGGAATAGTGACCTGAAAAAGAACAAAAGACTGTTTGTTGAAAAAAGTAGAGAATCGAGGGGACGCTTAAGAAAGAAGGGAAGCTGGTGTTAAGAAGCGAGGAGTGTGTGTGATGGTGTTCCTGAAATTTCAAGATATTCCCGGTTTAAGACATTTAAATCTATAAAGTACTATTGAATACAATATTAGTAATACTCACAGTCAATTGTATCAAGTTTTTTGGCAAGAATCTGCGAAATTTTCATCAATTTTGTTTTTTTGGAGCTTCAGTGGAGTGTTCCTGGGATCCAGAGACTTTCATCCCAATTCAAGAGCAACAGGTCAGTGTTTTTAAATCATTTATTGGCCAATAATCAGTGTAAAAACTCAAAATACCCAATTAAGTACTTAATTTCATAAATTGATAAACTTTTGCACATATGATCGATCTAAAAAAGAAAGAAACAGACTTTATATAGTGAATTCATTGCATAAATCGTTAAAATTAATAAAAGGCCGAATTTTAAATAAATTAAAATATGTACTTACGCCACTTACGCCATCTTGTAATCGCATAAATCTGGTGATTGAAATTTCATAATGTAATAACTATGTCCATCTGTATATAATTCCTATATTTCTATCTATGTATATATAACTATTTTCTTTCCACAGCAATTTGTATCATATATAACTATGATTTATATATAAATTCTTTTATGTGTTTGAACCATTCACTTGTTTGCATCGTCAACAAACTGTGTTGCATATGAATAGATGCTTCTTACGTATCAGAATTGTTCGTTTTATGTTAAAGCGCATGACTAGTTTTTCACGCATGCGCATTGATGAAATTATTAAAATAAATAAGTAGATACAATATAACCATTGGCGTCGCATATTATTTTTATCAAATATTGCATTGAAAATTAAATCTATTTCAAATAATGTGTTTTCTTTTTATTTAAACAATTATAACAATACCATAAGCCAGGACTCAAAGAGAAAAAGGATTTCATGCTCCCGAATAATCAAATTAAAATAAATACCAAACAAATATTAAAAACAAACTGAGCTAGCCAAACTAAACAAAAATTCTAAATAATAAACATATACATTTAAATATCATCTACAATAAAAGTAATTATTTATCTTTATTAGTTATATTATATATATATATATATATATATATATATATATATATATTATACTGGTTTAAAATGAGCACCTTGAATCTATTTTTTTGAATGCATTGACGTTGTGACGGAACTAATAAGGCTGCTGATATTCGGATTTACGTTTAGAATAAAATTTATACTGTCCGTAATATTATTTGGCTTATCGATATATTTCAGACCAACTTCAATCATAATGTTGGATGGAGAAATTGATTTGATACCATTTAGTGACTTAGTTTTGTATCCGAATGATAGTGTCTTTTCATTTTTGGGTTATGTGTAGTTCAGCCATTACAAACTTAATAGAATTATAAAAAATACTTGCTTTCAATTTTTAACAATTTCTATTTAAAATGATTATCAAATATTACAATATATATATATATATATATATATATATATATATATATATATATATATATATCTTTATATTTTTCCTTTATAGTTACGTAATGTATTTTAAAAACACACATTTTTAGTCACGTTCAAAAAATTTCTTAGTAGATTTCTGTCCCTTACCTTGTATTTTTTTTCTATAATATCTCGCGATGTTTTTCCTTCTTTCTTTCTTTTTAGTTATTTTAGTTTTTTCTTTTGAGTTTAGTGTACCTGAGATCTTAACCACCCATTTAGTAATTATTTTTTGTAGATGAGGAATATAGTTATTATCTTGTCATATCGTTGAGATGTTAGCATTTCATTTTTATTAGAGGTTACCCCTCTAAGATCCTATTATAATTGCTTACTGCATTTTGTTTAAATTTTTTGAGCATAATCGCATTTAATATGCAATTGTTATTATTGCTAATACCTAAGCACCTATTCGACTCGAAATTTTACGAATGTAAAAACGGTCATTCGATGCGTTCTTAACATATTGAAATAAAATGATTTTGAATTAGAGGTGGGAGTAGCAGAAGAATAAGTAACGCTCCTAAATAGCTAATGAAAATTTAAATATGTCGCTATGACATGTTACAGATCGTTACATTTATTTTGAGTATCCAAGATCTCAATCATAAATATAACCGGAAATCGACTGATTATTATCAATAAATAAATTTATAATTTATATATTTATTATTTATGTTATTTCTATCAATCTGATGTAGATGTATAGTGATTTATTTACATTATAAAGTAAAAAGATGTTGAAAATTATTTATACATGAATTTACATTCTAGTGAATCAGAGCAGCGCACACAGTAATCGTCTGACCGCGCGCTGCAAAAGGGAAGCGCAGCTAACAGGTTTAGTCACATCCGAGCACCAGCTGACTTGTTTTTTATTATTTTCAAACTGATTACTATTCAATATAAATTTTCATCCTCGGTGATATGGTCCGATTTTCAAAACTGTTCTTGCTTATTCATTCGCGCTGCTAACAAGTTAAGTGACAGAAATTATGTAGCTAACATGTTTTTTCCTTATTACAATTCAATCAATTAGCTCTCTGTAAATTATCTCCTTCAGTAAAATACTCCTAAAATCATTATTTTTTCGCAATATCGGCAGCCTCTCATAATCTCAAGTCACGGATATGGACCAGCTGACATGTAAATTTTCTTTCAAAAACATAAGGAAACCTTTCACTACAAAATTCAGCCTCAGTAGAATGGTCCGGTGAAATATAACGCCCGGACTATAATGGCAATACTGTAGGAAAAATCGTGTTGAATTAGTGTTGTTATTATTGTCTACCTGCTTAACCAAAGTTATCAACTAACGACTACTCAAATCCATAAAAATAATATAAAGGTATGTGACAACCGTTTAACAAAAACTTCGGGAATTTGATTCAATTTTAGATACAAAGGAAAAGGTCAAAAACGTCCTAATAAATCTATTGCTTACAGAAAGCCTACACGATTATCATAAATTAATATCGGTTCATCATAATTTTGCAACTGAGTAGGTGATGTTATTATATAAATTTCTGAACTGTAATAAATTTATGCTTGTTTTCAAGTAGTATCATTCCAATTGACTATAAAATGCATCCTTGTCAATATTTAATGTGCTATAAATTTGATTTTCTAGCCAAACCTTATTATTAGCGTTATTAAATATTTTGAAATAATTCAGTGGGGAAAAGGTGAACATGAATAACTAATAAATATAACAGGATTCTATTCAAATATTACTCTTTAAATATAAAAAGTAAGTAGCTCTACCCCCAATCACAACTATTTATTTCACAAAATACTGCCTAACTCAAATAACTTAGAGTGTATTTATGTTTGGACAAAATTCTAAATTGATATTCATGAAAATAAAACATTGTAAGATGAGGAGTGGTTCCAACTTTCACATTACTACTAACTTTTCAAAGCTAGTGTGCGTGTTTAGTAAAGATTACATTTTTTATATATTGACATTCAGTACTTAATTATATAGGATGATAGGATGAAGAAAATAATGATCGTCTTATAAATTCATTTTATTCCCAAAAAAAATTATTTCTGGATGTATACAATTTAATAATATACACGGTTACTACAAAAGTATCATTCATTTTCAAATCCCGATTTATTCGAAAGTATTATGTATTATTAAGCTCACTAATATTATTGATATTTGAAAATAACCACCAAATATTCAAGTTTTATACTCAATCTTCAAATTTTCTATGTGTGCCCCCTTGGTCGCACGGGTTAGAATGAAGCTATTCCATAATCATAAACTACGTCAGAATATAGAAATTCTATAATAGTCGTAGAAAAAATCATTTACTTGAAATGGATTTCGAATTATTCATTTGAATAACGATTAATTCTTCTTCTTTTTAAGTGCCGTATCCTCCTAGAACATTGGAAATCAGTCGCATGATCTTCACTTTGTCCACAGCCGACCTGAACAGTGTCGTGTTATTTACTCCATAGCATTGGCGGAGATTGTTGAGCCAAGATGTTCTTCGGTGACCAGGACCATGCTTTCCCTCTATTTTTCCTTATATAATAATGTGGAGGAAATTAATATTTCGAATTTCTGTGGACAAAATACTCCAGTTTTTTTCTTTTTATGTACCTTCCTTTCTTTATTCATACGCTGTAAAACCGCTTCCACGATATCCTCAGCATTCTTCGGTAAGTTCACTTCTCGAAAGACTCTCCTTATTTCCATCCCATAAAACAGTATGCTAAATACATAGCAGCGTAATAGGCGAATACTTAAGGGAATTCTTAGAGCTCTGTTAGTTAAGTCTAATTTTTCATTCACCCTGTAGTCCAGATATTTGTATTTTTGTACGTTCTCTACTATTTCTCCATTTATGCTGATATCTGATAAGTTGTCGGCTATATTTTTGATTTTGCTAATAACTATCCAGATGTTGGCTATGGTCTGTAACCGCTACTAAGAGTGTCTGTGAATCATCTTTATCTGTTGCTAGTAAGACCGTATCGTCTGCATATCTTAGATTGTCGATGACTATTCCATTAGCAATTATACACTCTGTTCTGTCTTCGACGACTTCTCTGAAAATATCTTCTACATATAAATTAAACAGAAGGCGCGAGAACACACAGCCTTGTCGGACTCCTCTCATAATAGGCACTTTTAAGATGTCTGGCCGTTAATTTTAATGTCAGCTGTCTGATTCCAATACAACTTTGCGTCTGGGCCTATATCGTCCAGTATAGCTATCAACTTGTCGTGTTGAACAGTGTCGAACGCCTCCTCGTAATCTACGAAGCAAGCATATGCACGTTTATACGTTTACATCTCGACATCGTTGTATTAGAACAGCGCCTCCTTTGTACCGAAACCTCTTTTAAAACCAAACATATTTCTTTCGCATTTGATGTATATTCTGGAATGAACGATATTCTGGAAAAACTTTAATACATGGCTCAATAAGCTGATCGTTCTGTAATCTTTACAATACTTGCAGTTAGCAGTTATTTGATATGGCAACGAATTTTGACCTGAGCTAGTCTTTAGGAATTGCTCCGGTCTTGTATATGCAGTTGAGCAAGCTTAACAGAAGTGCAAGAGCCCTGTCTTCTTCCAACATTGTTAAAACCTCATTTTGTGTTCCATCTGGTCCTGGTGCCTTTCCGTTTTTTGCACTTGATATAGCGTGTAAGAGTTCTACCTTAGTGATATCTAACCCGTCATCCACATTAATATTATGCGAAGAACTCCTACCATCCATAAAGAAGATTATATATATATATATATATATATATATATATATATATATATATATATATATATATATATATATATATATAAATAATGATGACTTTATTTTATTTATATAGTTTATACTAGTTGAATATGATTGGACTTTAAGTATTAATATATATCAATGTATGATTTGAATATATGGATATGTGAATATGAAATGATATTATTTATAGCAAATTTTGAACTTTTTATACTATTGTTGGGTTCGCCAAATTACATATTTTTTATTCAATGCTTCCTTTTATTTATTATGCTATTTATGAACATGTAGTTTATTTAATTCTTATGTTTTCTTACCTCGGCTGCTCTTATTCGTTTACGACTCTTAAAATCAGTAGGGTTCTGGGCATATTATGATAATAAAATCAACCTTGCTTATTAATGTGATATGAAATGATTTTAAAATGTTAAATTTTAGTTTTCTTCGGGACGTGAACTTGGAAACATGTTTGATATTTTATCGATTCAAAATTTACGTTTTTAAATATTATTTTACTGTATGGTAATAATTGTGTATTGATATAAACTGGAATTAGTTGTGGTCTGTTACTAGTGGAAATTTTTATATATATTTTTGGTGAAGTTCGACATAAAAGAAATTATACATTTATCTACACTTTATAATGGTAAGTTTTAATATTACTTTTCTCTGGTATATTATATTCATGTAAAGATAACAGAACTTTAAACCAGGTATATGAGCTGGGTTGGCTGTCTTTGCTCATTGTTTCACTGCTTTAACTACTGCTTGCTGCTTTTGCATGTATGTTAGTTTGGGTTATGGGATGGTGGACAAATTCAGCTATCGGGTGTCTGCTTCCACGTTAGCACCGCTGGTAATGGGAATAACAGGATCATTTATGGTGCTGTTATTCTTTGACTAAATGACATCCCAACGGTTTTGTTTTACGGCTTAATCCTAAGGTGTGCGTATCCGTGCCGAGGGGATGCATGACAGTGAGCCTATCATCTGTCACTAACGGAACCTTCGGGATACTAGGCGCCCTCCCGTCGTAAGTCAGCCTTGTCATGGTAATGCAGGGCTCTGCCGTGATGGACCTCTTTTTCCCTAGCTACTCGTGGGACTTTTATAGAAGAAGTAACTAAAAATATAAATACCACAGAGGAGATGGAAGTCGAACTATCGACTCCAACTGACCTCCCTGTAACTTCGGATCAGGAACGAGACCTACTCAGGTCTCCAACTCCTGAAAATAAACCTAGGAAACTAGGTGGTGCAGCCAGGAAACGACTTAGTCGTCTCCTTAAGAGTGGGGTTCCTTACGAATCCGCCTTGCACCAAATACTAGAGCAGCGAGAGCGGGATCAGCCGCAAGAGAGGAAGCATACTCCCTCTGTGGCTGGTACCAGCAAGCGCTTACGCTCTAATGATGACTCACCTGAACAAGAGGCAAAGAAGCCCTGCTCAGCTGAATCAGTGGTAACGTCAGGTGAAACTGACTTACAAAAGCCCTCTTATGGGCAGGCTGTATCCGGCATCAAGGTGGGAATTTTACATCTTGAACATCCGACAGCCTCGATTACGACCAAACAAATGGAGTCCCTTCAGTATGCCATTATAGCCGCTGTAGAGGATATACCTGATGGTGGTCCACAAGTACAGTTCCAGAGCTGTACTTTCCGGCCTGGATGGTTACAGGTCACCTGTGTAAATCAGGAGAGTGTCTCGTGCTTGACTGGAGTAGTCAATAAACTTCAACCATGGGACGGTGCCTCCCTGAAATGTGTTTCAGGTGACCAACTCCCGAAGCCACACATCTGTGTGGCTTACATACCTGACGAAGGCAGTCGTAGACTGACTTCAGAACAGGTCCTCACCAGACTGAGGAAAATGAACCATGGTCTGTTTACCTTGGAGTGGACTGTCCTACACAAGGAAATTACAGGCCCTGGTCAAACATGGACTTTTGCCATTGACGATCGATCCATGGCCACGTTGGAGAGGATCGGATTTAAACCATATTTCGGTTTTGGACAGGTTGTTTTCCGACCCAAAACCCGCCCCTCCCAACTGACATCAAAACCGGGTCCCTCGAAGAGATCCGAAAAAAGCCGCAACCCCGGGGCCGAGTGGAAAACCTCCTGTTACAGTGAGGAGGACTGACCCTCCTCACAAGAGCAGGGGGAGTGTACCACCGGCACGTAGCCGGGGCACTAGCCATCCCAAAGGGAGAGCTGGCTTCCCCAAAAAGAAGACGGGTAACGTCTCTTCAACGGAACGGGAAAAAGGAACTGGACCTGCTGTCCTGAAATCGAAGACCAGTACGGCCTCGACTAAAGGACCAAAGCAATCAGCTGGATCTGCCATGGCGAAAGGTGACCAAGCCTCGTCAATGGCACCAACTACAGCCTCACCCCTGGGAGGATCAGATGGTGGCGCCTCAATGGACCCACCGTGTGATCTCCCCTAGGGATCTGAGGAGACACAAGTTTGCCTGCGGCTACCGTATTCGTCACTTTCAACTGTTTACAGGCAAACTTACAGCATGCCAAGGCCGCTTCATACATTCTTGGCAAAAGGTTCAAAGACGAACCAATCGACCTTGCCTTCCTGCAAGAACCATGGACAGGAAACACAGACCGAGTAACTGGTCTCAGCAATATTCCTGGCGAGGTAGTAGTCTGTCCTGGGGTGAAACCCAGGGCTTGTCTCCTCATTAGGAAAAATATTAATTATTTTTTTGCTTACAGGCTTTTGCACTCCTGATGTGGTAGCCATCCAAGTGTCCCTACCGGAGAAGAATGGTATGACTAACATAGTCGCCTGCTCAGCATACTTCCCAGGGGACACGGATACTGTACCTCCTCTCGCTATACGTCGGCTAGTCGACTATAGCAAGAAGAACAGACTCCAGTTAGTCATGGGCTGTGACGCCAATTCACACCATACATCGTGGGGTAGCACGGATATAAATCAAAGAGGTGAGTTACTTTTTGATTATATACTAGGGGAAGGGCTATCTGTTATTAATAAGGGCTCCGAACCAACTTTTGTAACTAGAAATAGATCAGAGGTGTTAGATTTAACAATCAGCTCAAACTTTTTGAGCAATAAGATACGGCATTGGGCAGTATCTACTGAACCTTCGTGTTCAGATCACAGACACATTCAATTCAACATTGAAATAGGTCCACGGCCAGTAGTGGAATATCGCGACTCAAAAGCTACTGACTGGAGAGGATACAGAAATTCCCTTCAACGGTACATTGAGGAAGGCTTCACTACAATAAACAGTTGTGATGGGATAGATAATGCGGCGGACAAGCTTCGGGAAGCAGTGATCTTCTCCTATCATGAAAACTGTCCACTCAAGACAAAAAGAGACAATCGCAACTCTACTTGGTGGAACAAAAGCCTAGACAAGCGAAGAAAAGAAGTTCGACGACTATTCAATCGATCTAAAGAGTCAGGCAACTGGGAACATTATAGAACTGCTCTAACAACTTATAACAAAGAAATTAGAAAGGCGAAACGGGAGTCTTGGAAGAAGTTCTGTGAGAGTATATCCGACATACCTCGCAGTACTAGAATACACAAGATTCTCTCTAAAGAGCCGATTGCCGAGATAGGGTCGATGAAACGACCAGATGGCACTTTTACGACCTCTAGAAAAGAAACGTTAGAGCTTGTGATTAAAAACCACTTTCCTGGAAGTTTGACTCTGGATAACAACCGACCTCCCCACTTTGAGGGCGCAAGGCGGCCCAAAAAGAATGATTGGGAGGTCGCCAAGAACGTTATCACAGCACCGGCAATTGAATGGGCAATAAAATCATTTCAGCCCTTCAAATCTCCCGGTGAGGATGGCATCTTTCCAGCTCTGCTACAAAACGGACTGGAATTACTTATACCCATCCTCATTAAATTGTATAGAGCTAGTCTGGCGTGGAATTATATACCACCCAGTTGGTTGGCAGCTAGGGTAGTATATATACCGAAAGTGGGCCGCACTGACCCACACCCTAAATCTGTCAGACCAATCAGCCTAACATCTTTCCTGCTTAAAGGACTTGAAAGAGTACTGGACTGCCATATCAGGCAGGTAGCTTTATACAGCTCCCCCCTGAGCATCCACCAGTACGCTTATCAAACAGGCAAATCAACAGATTTAGCATTACATAACCTTGTTGAGAAAATCACACAATCCCTTAACAATAAGGAGATTGCGGTGGCCATTTTTCTCGACATCGAAGGAGCATTCGACAATGCACTACCAGCTTCCATTGGTTCAGCTTTGACTGAAAAGGGCATTAAACCAACGATTACCGGCTGGATATATGCCATGCTCACTAATAGAACAGCCACTACATCTATTCAGGACGAGGCCATCAGCTTTAAGGTTTCCAGGGGCTGCCCGCAGGGTGGAGTTTTATCTCCCCTTTTGTGGTCACTCCTGATGGATGACCTGCTTGGTACTCTCGTGGGTAGAGGGGTAGAACTGCAAGCGTATGCAGACGACCTTGTCATTTTGGCAAGAACCAAGTCAGGACGGGTTGCACATAATACCCTCCAAAGGACTTTGGACGATGTCTACAGTTGGTGCCAGAGGGAACAGATGTCTGTTAACCCTGGCAAAACTGTAATAGTTCCCTTCACCAGGAGAAGGAATTTGGCGGACCTTCCGCCACTTTCCTATAATGGTGAGGTTATTCCATTTGCAGCGGAAGTAAAATATTTGGGGATCATCCTAGATAAAAAACTTACTTGGAACGCTCACTTGGAAAAAGTCATCCATAAGGCCAGACTTTCCTTGTGGACATGTCGCAGGATCTGCGGAAAATCTTGGGGCTTGGGTCCCAAACAAATCCATTGGATATATGTGATGATTGTTAGACCAATGATCACATACGGAGCCATTGCTTGGTGGTCAAAATCTTTACAGAAAACGGCCCAAGCAAAGCTCTCTGGCATACAGAGACAGGCTAGTTTGGCTATAACTGGTGCTATCAGCACCACACCGTCAGCAGCCATGGAAGTCCTCCTGGACCTTCCTCCTCTCCACATACTTCTGGAAAAGGAGGCCAGATGGACAACATATAGAATTGTGCATATTTCTAAATGCACGAAACAGGCTTATACAGAGCAAAGTAGAATGCTAGCGGCTACCGAAAGTCATAGTATTCTAGGAATGACCTCTGATATAATGCCCCCAACAGTAAACCATAATCTGCCTTATACCGTCCTATTTCCAAATAGAGATGAATGGGTCCTCCGCAAGGATGAACTCTCAAGAGCAGACATCTGTTGGTACACTGATGGATCAAAGACACCCTCAGGCTCTGGTGCGGGTGTATACGGTCGAAGACCTAGGACAGAAATCTCAACATCTCTGGGATCCTATGCAACCGTATTTCAGGCAGAAATTTATGCCATTGCTTCATGTGTGGAGAGTTTGGGGCAATCCAACCTGACACACAGATCAATAAAAATTTTCACGGACAGCCAAGCGGCCTTGAAAGCACTTAGCTCGTACCGTGTAACGTCGAAATTGGTTTTAGACTGCCAAAAAAGACTCGCCTCAATAGGAGAACGCAACAGGGTATCGCTGGTTTGGATTCCTGGCCACTCTGGTATGGATGGTAATGAGAAGGCTGACTCTCTTGCAAGAGAGGGTGCCGCTCATGACTTTATCGGACCAGAACCTACAATTGGCATCGCAACAAGTGTTGTCAAACATACACTAAATACTTGGACTGCAAGAAGAGTTTTAGACTTCTGGCATAATATACCAGGATTGGTTCATTCAAAGGCCTTCATACATCCTTCGAATAATGTATCCAAACAAATGTTAGGCTATAAAAGACACGATCTACGGTGCCTAACAGGCCTCTTAACAGGCCACTGTCGATTGAATCATCATATGCTGAAACTTGGACTGTCGGACGATCCGATTTGCCGTCTTTGTTTGGAAGATGATGAAACAGCAGAGCATATAATTTGTGCCTGCCCCGCCGCGGCGCAAATCAGGTATCGGATGTTTGGCAGGGCCACTCTCTTGCCCTCGGACCTGAAATATCATTCACTGAACAAATTAATCGGCTTCGTCAAGAAGCTGAATTTGTTTGGTGAAATTTGAATAGGTATGAGCCACAATAGATTCTCGCGAGTCGCAGTGGAGGGCCTCATTGACCCACTCATTATAAACCTAACCTAACCTAACCTACTAGTGGAAATTTTTATATATATTTTTGGTGAAGTTCGACATGAAAGAAATTATACATTTATCTACACTTTATAATGGTAAGTTTTAATATTACTTTTCTCTGGTATATTATATTCATGTAAAGATAACAGAACTTTAAACCAGGTATATGAGCTCTTAAAATTTTTATATCACTTGAAATTATTATTTTAAAATTATTATTTATACGTTCTTATTTGTAAGTTTCATTTATTTGGTACCAAATATATTTAATAAACACACAACCGACCTTTTGTTCCTTTTTCTTGAAATGATGCTACATCGGAGGAGACGCTTCCCATATATCTTCCCGCCTTTGATGTTGAATACCTTTGCTTTTCATTATCTGGGTGATAATTTTCTTCCTCTGCTACTTGTAGTCTCACAAACGTTTGTTACACTTGATTTATTTTAAAATTGATTAGATTTTATGTTGATTTATATACTTTTCCTTTGACTAATTATAAATTTGTTACATTAAATAAAAACTAGGATAACTTTATTAGTGTTACCTATCTGACCACTGACTCTTAACTACCAATTTCCCGCATTTTACATCGAACATAACCCTTTTTATCGTCTGTCACCGGAAGTGGTTTTTGTTCTCGAAAGTTCGATTGAAAATTTCACCTGTCACTTTGTTTATTGTTGTTTTTATTGTTTTTCTGACTTAAACTTATTGCAAACTATAGTTTTTTATACCTAATATACTTATTGTCATTGACTAATTCACTCACACCTTATTATTATTGTCTTTTTCCATATCACTGTTTATTTGCGCTGTTTTGATTGGTCAATGCAATTTCATTAATTCTACGTTTTCTACAATCTACATATTTACTTATTATATATATATATACAATTCATTTCTCATTATGTTTGATATTATTACACCTATATACCTAAACTATGTCGGTAATCATTTATTTCATTATTGTTTTTCACATTCAAAATAATTTATGTTGGTATAATTTGTCTCAACTGTTTTATTTTGGTATAAATTTGACCTTGCCCATATTACAGATTCTTACTTATTATACTATTTCCTATACCTACTTTTATGATTAATTATTAACTAAATATCTTATTCTATATATTTTATTACTTCTAAATGTCTTTTTATTGTTTAATCATTATAGTTTTATTTACATTTGTTAGAAGTTTCTATTTATTTTTAAAATATAAACAGATGCTCTGGGTGTCTAAGATTCCATGAAGCGTTATATTATTTCTTGATCTGCGTTTACTTGTGAGGTTCTGTCTAAGGTTGTTTTTATTAAGTTGAAGAATTAATTTTTACAACTGTTTTTCTGATGTTTGTTTATGATTTCTTTTTATATTTATTTACTATCTTTTTGATTATAACCATTGGTCGTACTTAGTTATATTGTTATACGAGGTATCTTATTATTTTGATACTTCATTTTTAAAAATTATTTTTATTGACAAAATTTTAATTTTATATCCTTTATCAGGATTCTATATGGGTTCTGTATATGTTCTATTTACAACAACATTCCCAAAATTTGTTTTCTTGATTTATTTTAAATATAAAAGAAATGAGAAAACCAAATTTTATCCATTTAATGATTTATCATAGTATTTTTCTTTTTTATCTTTGTTATTTATAATCCTATTTCAATATCTTAATTATGATCTGTCTTACTTTTATATCTTTTCATATCATTCATCTTTCATCAATATTATTTCATATTCACTTCTTCATTTCATGTCTCATTAATAATATTCATCATTTTTAATTAATATATTTTATATACTTTTCCATCTTATTCTTTCTTCCTATCCTCATAATTAAATTATTATACAATCTTATAATAACCCTTCTTCTACATGCACTATAATAAATTTGAAATTTCATTTATCATTTGACTTTCTAATTTTTGGGATTATGACCATTGTGATAGTTAAACTTTTGGATACTTTGAAATTTGTGTGTGTCCTTCATCTCTTTAGTTTGATTTTAATTATTAAGTCTGTTATCATCAATTCTTTAGTATTAATAATGTCTATTATATTGTCAGTTAATGTCTGTTAGTATTTGTCATAATTTAATTTCAAAATCTATATAAATTACTGATATGAAATACTCCTCTCGTTCTATTACTGATAGGATCTTTTAAAACATAGCTATTCACTCCATTTTCTTAACTACTACAACAATAGGATTTATGTATTGTGAATTACTTCTTTCTATTATTTTATTTTCTAAGAGTTCTTTTATACATTTTCTTACTTGTTCTTTATGTTTATAAGGGATGGGATATGTTTTTGCTTTGAAATTTTTAATATCTTCATTCACTTCTATTTTATGTACATAATCTTTCGCAATTCTATTCTCCTTTGAAAATAAATTATTATATTTATTCATTAAATTTATTATTTCTTCTTTCCTATCATCAGGACAATCAATTATAATTTCTTTTTCTTCTTCTTCTTCATATTCATTATCTCCTTTTTCCTTTTACATATTACTAACTCTTCTTACTTCTTCCTTTAATACTATTATTTCAAAGTTAATCCACGTTCCATCCATTCTTAAATTTCTTTCTTCTAAATTTATTATAGTTTTATGTTTTTCTAATTCATCACATCCTATTATTATTTCAGTTTCAATATTTGGAGCTATTAATACTTGTAAATTGAATTCCTTTCCCCCAATATTCACATTTATGTTCATTGATCTATTGATTTCACATAATTTCTTGCAATTAGCACCAATTAAATTAATTTTTGGAATTTTAATAATATTATTCATTTGAATATTTAATCTATCAACAAACTTTTGATTGATTATTGATGCTTCTGATCCAGTATCAATAATTATTTTAGCTTCTAAATTTTTAACTAATCCATTTATTATTATCAAACCATTATTCCCATCTGTATTTATATTTTCATTCAAATTTATGAATTCATTTGGATTTTCATAAGTACAGATATATAGATTTTGTTTATTTGATGTGTGCATATTTAAAAATTTTGATTATCATTTATGTCTGTTGTTCGTCCTGTGTCTTGTCTATGTATTGGTGTCGTCTCTGTTCTTGCATTATTTTCATTTATAATTCTTTCCCCTCTTTCTTCTGATCTACTTCTTCTATTCGGATCAATTCTCTGATAATTAACTCTTCTAGTTTCGTAGTCTGTATTTCTCCTTTCTCCATCTCCTTCTGAGTTTCTTCTGTATGGTCTATTGTTTCTGTCATGATAGTTGTTTGGTCTGTATGAGTCGTTACTATTTCTGTTTCTATTATTATTAAAATTGTTATTTCTGTTATTACTATTATAATTATTGTTTCTATAATTTGTATTTCTATTGTTATAATTATTGTTATTATTATATGGTCTATTATTATCATTATTTCGATTGTAATTAAATCTGTTATTGTTCCAATTATTGTTTTGATTGTTGCTATTAGTATTTGTATTTCTTGGGTTATTTGTGTTATTGTCATTATTTATTCTTCGATTTTGTTGAGCAGTATCTTGTCTCGTCAAATTTCTTTCTACTCTTTGTAGATATATCGATAATTGGTCTAGTTTTGTACCGCAATGGTTTCCGCTAGTTCTGCCTTAAAATGTCTTGCTATGAACATGACAATTTCTTCTTCAGGGATTGGTGGTTCTAAATATTGCGTCATTGCATGCATATGAATTGCATAGTTATTCAAGCTGTGGCTTCTGTTTTCAGAAAATTTGCCAAAATACAATTGTTCCCTCACAGCTGATTGTGCATTTTCGCCCCAAAAGTACTGTAAAAATGCTGTCTCAAATTCATTAAACTTTGTTATGTCCTTTTCCCTTGCAGCAAACCATATTAATGCATGATTTTCTAAATGGTCTCTAATCACCTCCTTTATGTCCTCAATATTATTCATTCCTCTTACTCTATTTTTTAAAATTCTTATGAATATTTTTGGATGTAATTTCTTAATGTTTCCATCGAATTTTTGATTGGCTGATCCATAAATAGTTCTTATTCCCCCTATATATTCCATATTTCCTCCTTTTCTTTCTATTTGTTCCATTTTTCCTTGAATATTTTTCATCTCCACTGTTAATTCCCTTTTTATCTTGTTGTTTTCTTCCTCTGCTATCTTAAAATTCATTTGTATTTCCTTCGTTATATCATCCTCTATACTTTGTATATTTTTATTTGTCTTCATAATTTCTCTGTCTAATTTGGTGCTTTTTCACTATTTCCTTTTATTTTCTTTGTGTTTTCTTCAATTTCAATTTTTAAATCATTTTCATTCTTCTTTAAATTTTGTATTTTCGTTGATTGTACTTCTTCTAATTCCATTATTCTTCCTATCATTTCATCTCTAATTTCTTGTTTTGTTGCTTGGATTCTTTCTTCTGTGTATTTTTTTGATTCATCTAATTGTTTTCTTATATCTTCTATCTTTTCTTCTATTCTTTGATTGCTTGTTTTTATTTCTTCTCTCATACTTTGATTGCTTGTTTTTATTTCCTCTCTCATACTTTGATTACTTGTTTCCATTTTTTTCATAGTTTGCAAAATTTCCATCATCATATTTTGTTCATCCTTTTTTTTAGATACCATTCCTTGATTCTTTTCTTCTCTCATTGTGATTGTTTCAATTTCTTCAATTGATTCCATTTTTTCACTTCCATCAGTCTCTTCCTCATTTTCTTGATTCTCTCTTCCTTGTATCAAGTAATGTACTTGGAAATCACCCATTCCAAGTTCTCTTCCATCAGTCTCCTGATCAAATCCATCTTCTATTCCAACTTGTTTGCCATCTCTTAACGTCATTTTGTTCTCCATTTTAATTATATATTATTTTATAAATTTATTCAATATTATTTTCTCTAACTAATTCCTTAATTCCTAAATGCTCTAATTTTCTAATTATAATTGTAAATTTTTAATTGCCTTAATTTTAATTGCCTAATTGCCCAATTGCCCCACGTTGCGGAGACAGTTAATAATGATGACTTTATTTTATTTATATAGTTTATACTAGTTGAATATGATTGGACTTTAAGTATTAATATATATCAATGTATGATTTGAATATATGGATATGTGAATATGAAATGATATTATTTATAGCAAATTTTGAACTTTTTATACTATTGTTGGGTTCGCCAAATTACATATTTTTTATTCAATGCTTCCTTTTATTTATTATGCTATTTATGAACATGTAGTTTATTTAATTCTTATGTTTTCTTACCTCGGCTGCTCTTATTCGTTTACGACTCTTAAAATCAGTAGGGTTCTGGGCATATTATGATAATAAAATCAACCTTGCTTATTAATGTGATATATTTATGTGACTGATAAAAAAATTTTGTGAAATAAAACTTTTGAAAACACATATAAAAATATGATTCATATACAAACTATTTGTTACAGCTTATTATACAGTTAGACTGATGAAACTATTTATTAATAAAATAAATGATTAACCTTTTGTTCTACCAATTCTTACGTTATACATAAATAATGAGTTATTTTATATATATCTAAATTTCCACTTTGAATATGACTTTCTTTATATTCCAAAAAATTATACCTTTCTTTTTAACCACGACTTTTTCTGGCTCATTTGCATAACTTGGTCGAAATCTTGTGAGCGTTGAAATTCTTAGAAATTTGCAAACACCTGCTCTTTCTAACTTTGCTTCTATGTTAAACAAAAAACTTTTTAAAGTATTTCCTTTTTTTTAACTAAGAGGATTTATGAAATGATTTTAAAATGTTAAATTTTAGTTTTCTTCGGGACGTGAACTTGGAAACATATTTGATATTTTATCGATTCAAAATTTACGTTTTTAAATATTATTTTACTGTATGGTAATAATTGTGTATTGATATAAACTGGAATCAGTTGTGGTCTGTTACTAGTGGAAATTTTTATATATATTTTTGGTGAAGTTCGACATGAAAGAAATTATACATTTATCTACACTTTATAATGGTAAGTTTTAATATTACTTTTCTCTGGTATATTATATTCATGTAAAGATAACAGAACTTTAAACCAGGTATATGAGCTCTTAAAATTTTTATATCACTTGAAATTATTATTTTAAAATTATTATTTATACGTTCTTATTTGAAAGTTTCATTTATTTGGTACCAAATATATTTAATAAACACACAACCGACCTTTTGTTCCTTTTTCTTGAAATGATGCTACATCGGAGGAGACGCTTCCCATATATCTTCCCGCCTTTGATGTTGAATACCTTTGCTTTTCATTATCTGGGTGATAATTTTCTTCCTCTGCTACTTGTAGTCTCACAAACGTTTGTTACACTTGATTTATTTTAAAATTGATTAGATTTTATGTTGATTTATATACTTTTCCTTTGACTAATTATAAATTTGTTACATTAAATAAAAACTAGGATAACTTTATTAGTGTTACCTATCTGACCACTGACTCTTAACTACCAATTTCCCGCATTTTACATCGAACATAACCCTTTTTATCGTCTGTCACCGGAAGTGGTTTTTGTTCTCGAAAGTTCGATTGAAAATTTCACCTGTCACTTTGTTTATTGTTGTTTTTATTGTTTTTCTGACTTAAACTTATTGCAAACTATAGTTTTTTATACCTAATATACTTATTGTCATTGACTAATTCACTCACACCTTATTATTATTGTCTTTTTCCATATCACTGTTTATTTGCGCTGTTTTGATTGGTCAATGCAATTTCATTAATTCTACGTTTTCTACAATCTACATATTTACTTATTATACATATATACAATTCATTTCTCATTATGTTTGATATTATTACACCTATATACATAAACTATGTCGGTAATCATTTATTTCATTATTGTTTTTCACATTCAAAATAATTTATGTTGGTATAATTTGTCTCAACTGTTTTATTTTGGTATAAATTTGACCTTGCCCATATTACAGATTCCTACTTATTATACTATTTCCTATACCTACTTTTATGATTAATTATTAACTAAATATCTTATTCTATATATTTTATTACTTCTAAATGTCTTTTTATTGTTTAATCATTATAGTTTTATTTACATTTGTTAGAAGTTTCTATTTATTTTTAAAATATAAACAGATGCTCTGGGTGTCTAAGATTCCATGCAGCGTTATATTATTTCTTGATCTGCGTTTACTTGTGAGGTTCTGTCTAAGGTTGTTTTTATTAAGTTGAAGAATTAATTTTTACAACTGTTTTTCTGATGTTTGTTTATGATTTCTTTTTATATTTATTTACTATCTTTTTGATTATAACCATTGGTCGTACTTAGTTATATTGTTATACGAGGTATCTTATTATTTTGATACTTCATTTTTAAAAATTATTTTTATTGACAAAATTTTAATTTTATATCCTTTATCAGGATTCTATATGGGTTCTGTATATGTTCTATTTACAACAATATATATATATATATATATATATATATATATAACGATTGATCCGTCAAAACATCTTCACCAGGATAAGTCTCAGTATTTTGAATAGTATTCCTGAATCTTCTGTTAATAATGATGAAATCTATTAATTACATTCTCATAATCAATACGCGGACGGCCTGAGTTTTCGCTTTTCGTGATCGCAATTTGGTAAAATTGCATCATCATGATAGATGAAGTACAGGTTGGCAAATTAATTTTGGCAGTCGGAAGTTTGGCAACGTCCGATGCGCCGTAGCAAAGGCGTATGCGGATTGCAAGAGCTCCTTTCGCTGGCAGAATTCGTAAGCTTCGTTTCGAAAAATTACCTACGACTGCTTAGACTAAACAACAATTTAAAAACTGGCTTTCTGAAAGAAACATATATTACAGTGATCAAATGTTGAAACCGGATCTTTATAACGTTGCAAAAATGTACAAACCGCAATATAAAACTTATAATATTGATGAATTGTTTATTCGACATGGATTACAAGTTTTTGAGGCTACTCCCTTATCACCCGGAGATAGCGAGGATGATTAAGTTGATATATAAAGTGATTTTGAAGAATCATTTGTAGATGCACATCATTATTTTACTGTTGATGATCCCTGTACATCTAAAACATATTTTTCATTAGTGTTTGTTTGTAGGTGGTATGACTGAATACATTAAACACAACAAACGTAAAAAATGTAAATAGGTGTTATAAAATTATAGATATTAGAGACGAATTCCACTAGAGTAATATAATATTTCTAGCACGTTTGTACATAGTTCTAAATAAACAATAATTGACGGCACCCAGAACCAAGATTTTTTTGCTTCGCCAGTCCTAACTCTGGAAAAAGTGTGAAGGGATGTTCTAGTTTCATAGTAAATATTTGCAAAAAAACCCAAAAATTTACATATGAAAGTAGAATATCTACCACAAAAAAGCTTTAATATTTTATTTATATTATTAGTATACTTATTAGACCATCTCCAAAGGCGATTTGAAGCAATAAATAGTTATGTCTGTACAAAAAAAAAACAATTTTCGTAGAAAAATCTAATGATTTTCATTTCCTTATTCATTTAATTAATAATAAAGAACACTAGTGTTCTAAATGAAACTCACTGTTTCCAGATAATTCCACAATATAATGAAAATTGTTGAAAATTCTAAAAAATTGACAATTGTTTCGATAAATCAATATCATCATTGATTTATCGAAACAATTGTCAATTTTTTAGAATTTTGAACAATTTTCATTATATTGTGGAATTAGTTAGAAACAGTGAGTTTCATTTAAAACACTAATATGATTAGATTCCACGAAGTAAGGGTCGAGACAGTTAATTTAATAAAGAACACATTAATGTTATTTTATTTTGTAAACTCGATTTTATATAGCATTATACATATGCCACAATTTATTATTTTTAAATCCAAATTCAAAATATTGTGTTACCCTCGTACGTATTAGCAGCCTCACAACCTTTAAAACTTTGCATGCGGAATGTACGTCGCCTGCTCTTCCCGGTAACTACGTTTACAATGTTGTCAAGTTGCATGGCTTTCTCGCGCATCGTCAACTGCCAAAATTAATTTGCCAACCTGTAGTTTATGAAGTTTATCGCGATGCATCAACGAATATCTACCCAACTGTCGCAATAAATGAGATTTTTTATTAGGTTTGTATGTAAATTATTTAAATGCGTCACTAAAATGAAATATATATATATATATATATATATATTAAATTGTATATTTCTTGAATACAGGGTTGGTATAAAGTATGGAACCAAGTAAATATCTTTAAAACCAGAAGAACAATATTAATGAAACTTTACAGACAGTAGTACAATGACGCATAATACATCTGATGCCATATTTTTTGTTACTACTGTACTTCCGGTTTCACCGAAAATACCCCCAACTTTTTTAATTTTAATGCGATTCCCTATATATTTTTGCATATATTAAAAGACCTTGTTACTTCGAATTCGTACATACTAAGTTTAGTTGAAGTAATTTGTAAAAACGAGAAATAAACGTACTTTACAGTTAAAGAATAGGTAAATTTATTTACTTTGAGCTAACGAGAATCATTTAAATGAAGCCACTTGAAATGTTCAAAATGCTCGCCGTTCTCCTGACAATATGCAAGCCTATTAATAAATTCGTGAGTAATTATTTCCAATACTTCGCCATGTATTAGTTCTCATTCATCAATAATTCTTTGTCTCAATTCCTGCAATGGTTGTCTAATGTAAACACGTGATTTTAGATAACCCCAAAGAAAAAATCTACGGGTTAAGGTCCGGAGAACGAGCACACTACTCCATGAATCCTCTACGTCCAATCCATCGATTTGGAAAATTCGCATCCAAGAAATCCCTACCCGTCGATCATAGTGGAGAGATACTTCATCTTGTTGAAACCAAAAATTTTGTGGTAAATGTCCATTTTGATGAAGTGCAGAAATAATTTGGTCATTAATTAAATCTAAATACTTGTTATTATCCAAGTTTCCGACTATAATAAATGGGCCTATGGCCTATTTTCAACAATACTCATCCAAACATTCATTTTTTCTAGATGCTGGGTATGTGCTTCATGAATTCAATGAGGATTTTCATTTGACCAATATCTTGAGTTATGGGGGTTAACTGTTCCATTTAAACAAAAAGTTGCCTCATCTGATAACACTAGATTAGCTACAAAATGTTCGTCGTTATTACAAATGTCCATCAGTTGTTCGCAAAACTCCAACCGTCGGTAAAAATCATAGTCTGACAATTCTTGAACCAATTGTATTTTATACGGATGATACCTACTGTCAATTTCCAATATTTTCCCTACAGAACGTCGACTTATACGATGGTTTAGTGCCAAGTATATTGTAACAGTTTGAGGTGATCCCTCTAAATCAATTGCGAAGTTCTGTCTAATAACTTCGTTTGTTGAGGTCCGCGGCCTTTCAGTTTTTGGCAAATTTTTGTCAATCCCAGTTGAATTAAAACGTTGTAATTTTTTAGTAACCGTTGAACGTGATAAGATATTTCTTTCAAGACGCAAATCATTAAAAATATCACACACTTCTTCATGAGCTCTACAACGATCACCATAACCGATCGTAATTAGTATTTCATTGCGATCTTTTTCACTTAAATTAAACATTCTGAATCGTACACTAATTTGTGTCTGTCAATAGTCTGATAATTACCGACTAGATAGTAAATAATAAATGTACCTATTGCTTTTCCGCTAACCCTATCTACGATGCGAGAAAAGTATTGATTTTCACCTCATCATATCCAGTACAACGTGTCCTATAAATCCAGATATACTGCATGTTTGATCATTTTTGGAGCAATTTCGGGTTTTTAGCACGATACAGCCTCTGAAGTTTATACAAGTAACCAATTTTATTATTGGATATTGTTCAGGACATCTCACAGATGACTCCATTGATTTATAGCTCAGCAGAGCCAGTACAACGGGACCTATAAATCCAGATATACTACATTTTTGGAGAAGTTTCGCTCTGTTAGCACGATACAGCCTTCAGAGTGTGAACAAGTGACCAATTTTATGATTGGATATTGCACAGGGCGTCTCCTAGATGCTTTTCAAACCACCAGTGCCAGTTCTATAACTCCAGATATACCAAATTTTTGGTAATTTTTAGAGGAATTTCGGTATGTTAGCACGATACAGCGCCTGCACTGCGGATAAGTTAGTTTTAATCTTTGAAACCGCATAGTCATTTATTTCTCCTTTTTACAAATTATTTCCACTTAACTTAGTATATACGAATTCGAGGGGCGAAAAATTGAGGGTTACGACGTTCGCCTCGTCTCCTTCTTACGCTCGCTCGACCATCATACATGTCTAGTCATAACCGGGATTTATCACTGAAGACGATAGTGCTCCATTCCAAAAAAAGTCCACACCTTCTTATCCGTCTATAAACACTTCGCATTACAAGAATCCTTGCATGTTCTGCAAAGCACTGAGTTGCTATTGCATCTGACGATGCTAAACGATCTCTTAGAACTAATAACCTTAGGCGACGATATTGGCTCTCTGTTGTCCTGTGCCTCTGGCTCTCCGTCTGCGGCCTTCTTGGAACCATACCTGATAACATCTGACAACAGTATCAACACACCTGTTTACTCTATAAGCAATTTCTGGGAACATGAGCAGAGCTTCCCGAAGACAATTGAACCTCTTTAGAAGTCAGTTACCTGCCGACAATTTGCATTTCTTCGCACTCTAGGCATGATAAACACTTGTGAATTCTTATAAGGTTACGCTTAGAACCACTGCACTAAAATTCTAATTTTGTAGTAAGACTTATGATAAGTACATGGGTGTTCGCATTTATATGTCACTGAGTATATGTCGAACAACTCTCAAAATTTATTTGGAAAAATGAATTTGGATTTGGTAACTTCAACACCAGTAACTTTTGTTTTTTCCTAAGGCAATCGAGTTATTTTTCAGCCAGAGAATATGTGATACAATTTATGATCTAATTTTTGTGACATCCTGAATATGAAGGATTACTTTACAAAAAACATAAAATTAATACGCTATCTCGAAATTCAACATTTTCTGACTTTCCTGAAGATTATTTGAAGGCGATTATGACCCACTAGAGCGAGACAAATAAATCTATTACATCGCAGCTCCTTTTGTACCAGACACAAGCAAATGTTACACTAGTGAGGGCAACATTTTCAGCGCTTTTGTCCATGAAATTTGGTATACGAAATTTAAGACAAATTCTATTTTTATCAATTCTAAACACTGAGCACTATGTAAGCCAACTAAATGATGCTGAAATTCTATTACTTTTCCGCCAACTCTATCTATATGCGAGAAAAGTATTAATTGGTTTACCCCATCCGTTTTTCGATGAGAACAACACGAAAAAAAGGTTTTTAGACATAAAATCCTGTGTGTTCGTTGTCGACGTCGGCCACTTTGCGTAATTATGTCTTAGCACGATACAGTCTCCGGAGTGCATAAAGTGACCAATTTTATAATTGTGTATTGTTCAGGGCATCTTCACAGATGAACCCTATTGATTTTCAGCTCACCAAAGCCAGTACAACGAGTGCTATGGTACCTGAAGTACCACATTTTTGGCCATTTTTGAAGAATAGTCGGTTTGTTAACACGATATAACCTCCGGAGTGAATACAAGTGACCAATATTACGATTGGATATTGTTAAGGGCGTTTCACAGATGAACTCTATTGATTTTCAGCCCACCATAGCTAGTACAACTGGAACTATAAATCCAGATATAGTATATTTTTGACCATTTTGGAGAAATTTCAGTTTGTTAGAATGATACAGCCTCCGTTGTGTATACAAGTGACCAATTTTATGATTGGATATTGCTCAGGGCGTCTCAGGGCGTCTCCTAGATGAACCCTATTTCTTTTCAAAGCACCAGTGCCAGTATAACGGGTCCTATAAATCCAGATATACCAAATTTTTGGTAATTTTTAGAGAAATTTCGGTATGTTAGCACGATACAGCGTCCGCACTGCGGAAAAGTTAGTTTTAACCTTTGAAACCGCAAAGTCATTTATTTCTCCTTTTCACAAATTATTTCCACTTAACTTAGTATATACGAATTCGAAATAACAAAGTCTTTTAAAACCTGCAAAAATATACACGGTGTACCAATTTTAAATTGAGAACAGCAGTAATAAAAAATATGACATCAGATGCGTGATGAGTTATTGAACTTGCATGCAAAGTTTCATTAATATCGTCCTTTTTGTTTTAAAAATATTTACTTGGTTGCCTACTTTATCCCAACCCTATATATATTACGTTAACTAATAGTTATTGGAGTTTATTATTAACTTACAAACGTGACCTCTTTAAGCCACTGATTTCTTTTCAAACTCGCCATTTGTAATATTTACATCGTTGCTTAAAACGCTCCTCAACCCATTCCATTTGAGTTTATGATTGTAACGCTCGCAAGTGGAACGGGTAAAACCGCGGTAGTGAGCGTGATCACCCTTTGTAGCGTGATCGCGTCAACGTTCATCAATGCATCTTCAACTGTTCTATCATTTTTGGTATTGGAGGCACATAAGCAATGTCATTCAGTTAAGTACGAACAAAGAGGTTCCAATGAGGGGGTGACCTGTATTGTTGGTAGACAAAATCAATGGAATCGTCGGATAGTTGCGGAAATAATCTTAACTGCAACATGTCTAGGAAAATTGAAGCATTCATAGGATAACTGAACTGAAGATACTGAACTAGCGCTGCCCCGCCACCTAGTGTACAAAGCCACCTGGTGAGTGTAAAAAACACGGGTATGGCACAGATTGGGGTTTGCTAAGGGAGACTCGAGCAGCCAGAAAACAATTAATTAACTAATTAAATCGGATAATACCCTGTAACTATAAAAAAATTTAGTTTCACTTATTTCATAATTCAAAATAATATGCTTATTCACCGTGCAGCAAATTGAATAACAAAATTACTTTAACGTTAGAACTACTTGGCAAGGTTTTCAAAACCTAAACGTCACGCATGGTAGTTGATTTGCAAACTTTAGTTTTAGACAGGGAATTTGGAAGATTAGAGACAGCGGAATTTCAACCGGGGCCATCATCGGGGTTAGAAAAAAACCATAGTCCCACGTCTCACGGGTAGTCGTCGCGGTTACGGGTTTTGTTTTATTTCATTATTTTATTATCGTCGGCAGCAAACGCCTGCAGCCCCAAAAGTGCGAGTGTAATAATTAACAAAATTGAATCAAGTGATCGCGAGTGCTGGAAAAAAATGAAAGCAATATTCGAAATAAATTTCCCGTTCGTATACTGTTGTCGGTTTTAAAGTTACCACTCCGAGCCAGCATCCAGAGGGCAGGAACAGGTGAATATACCAAGTAAGTTGTGTCGTTTAAGTACACACCAATCCCTACGGCAGATTTGATAACCTAAACATTGGCATAAATCATATGATCAAGTTGTTTTATTTCTCGTCGAGCTAATTAGAAAGGGTCTAGATCTGTATACCCATATTATAACCAGAAAGAATAAACACTCTCTATTCAGTTTTTATTGATCGGTATATATAAAAAGGAACATTCCTCCTAGCGGAGATCCGTAGTTTATTACTGAACTCCAACCGTGGGCTTGAATAAATAACAGATTACTAGTTTAGCTAGCTCAGTAGTGTAGCCCACTAGGCACATTTCTCAACTTTCGGGACTATTTTGTTCTCCCATAGGAATATTCCGTAGTTAAGCGTGATATTTGGAATAGTCTAGGTTTAATAATTCTCTGTCTGTTTTAATTTTATTTCATTCCGTTCATTATTGGAAGCGTCTGCGGGCGCCAATTACCTTAAAATAACATTTGGATGACTTTCAGTAAGTTTTCCTTTGAATATTTGTAACTAAACTTCGTTTGAGGCCTTCCAGTGTAAACTCTTGAACGTAGGATTGCCAGAATAATTTATTTTTTGGATTTCATGAATCTAGTCGTTCATATACAGCTATATACTATCACTCCACATAACAGACTCAATCGTGACACCAATTTCTAGGATAATAAAATTGATATGAAAAATATAAAATAAATTTGGAATTTTTTTTGTACAGTAACAACTTCAATTTAAATTATTTTCTCCCCGCGTTCTATGCCAGCGGTTGCGTTGACATTTTTTTATTTTAATTTTTTTTTGTCATTACCTGCTGTACTTTACATTTATTTTATATAATATAGTTAAGTTTGTTGTGTTGACACTATGTTTTTTCTTCACGCACCCTACTCCCCTCTAGCCTAAGGTACACAAAGGCTGAATAAGGAAATCCCGCTAGTACCTCGGGTAGTATAAGGAAGACTAGTACCTTGGACATTTGACCAGAAATCCAGTCCAGCACTTGAAGTCCTGGCGAACTCTACGTTTATGGTAACGCTTTCTCACAAAGATCCTTCTCGCTCGGGCCCACTCTCTTATTAAGAGTAACTGCTCTCCTCTTTTACCCTTGTGCCATTAGACACTGGTGACAGCAGCTGTCGTTCGATTCCACCATTTCAGAGGTTGAATCGCTTAGGTCTAGAAGTTATATTTTGATTTAACAGGCATTTACTTCTTCGCTAAAATATCCGGATAACCTTCGAGGTCATTTTAAGAATTATTCCACTGGTGACAGTTTTTTAGTTGTCGTTTCCTTCTTCTTATTTTTTATAGGAAAACCCCCAACATATGACAGCAACTATTTCAGTGGTTAAGAGTGGAAGAGTTATTAAATATAACGAATTTCCAAAAGTATTACACTGGTCACAGCGTTTTTTTTGTTCTCGTTATTATATTCGTTTGAAAAAAAATAACCCTAAACAAACATTTTTGGTGGTTATTACATGAGCATAAAACTTGAATATGTTTGCTTATTATCATATATCAATCATATTTGTAAGTAAAATACTTTTGAATTTTAGTAACCCTGTATAATGCCTTTCATGCACTTTTAAAATATTGTCTATTTCAAATTTTGTTATCAGTCACCCTGATTGAAGAAACTGATACATTTGATACTTTTTTCCTGACTGTTTATATTTGCTCTATCAATATTTTTGTGATTTTCATGTTATTCCACGCCTTCGATTATTTTATGTCAGAAACTACTGCCAGAAAAAACAATGATTCAACAATTCAGGATATTTAAATTAAATAACAGGAATATTTATCCAGCCATTCAATCATCTGGCTACAAAAATTTAGCCTTTTCCTGTTTGTGCCTTTCTTTAACCTTGCCTAGTGTAAAATTTTGTATGGTCTGAAGCTGTTGATTTTCAATTTTAGCTGGATTTTGCAATAACTTCAATCTAATTGTTCAACTGTGTTATTTTTGTTTTTGAAGAAACAATACAATGTTTTAAAATAGTGTATTAATTGATAAATATGAATGGGATTATCCAAATGAACCAATATTTGAGCTTTTCTTCCTGGTCTGTTCGAATTACACGCTTCATCCTGCTTAAACTCAACATTTTATTCACCTTTTCTTGGAGATTACCTTCGGGAGTTCTACGCGGCCACAGAAACTCACTACCTTTGCCAATCCAACGATGAGGAAATTGGTCATCGAGATCATTCCTCACATGTATTTTCCTCGATTAAATGGCAATTCCTCGAGATGATCCAAAGGAGTTATTTGCAAAAATTGTAAATATCCAAATTAGCTGGTTATTCATATGGACGCAACAAACTATCTCCAAATATACCTCACCATGCATTCATCTTAAATTTGTGTTAAAAATGAGGGTCTCGGAATACATGGGGATTTGCAATATCCTGTTACGAAACAGCACACTGGTATAGCCCCTAAATCCGACTCTGTCTAAGCCAGGTGTGAAAGTTAAAATTATGGCGAATACGCAAGGTTTTTTTTATAACTGTTTACGATTGTGACTATCTTATCTAGACCTTGTTTTTGTGACCAGTCTTATCTAGAAAATGCCAGAAAGCCAATTGTTTTTGTAATCTAGAATTATCTAGTAAAAAGGCACTAATATATAAGAGATTGACCAGGAAGAGTTAGTGAGTTGATAAAGTGATCTCGAGAAATAAACAAGAATACACCGAAATAGCGAACAGTAAAGTGTTAATATAAATTAATAATTAAGTTTGTGTGCCTATAAATTAAATTTAAGTGATTAGTTAAGTATATATAAATTAAGTGTTAGTGAGTAGTTTAGTGTTTAAATAAATTAGTAAGTAGCCCTACCGTGTGTTTAAAATTTATCCCACCCGTTTACTGTTTAAATAAATTAGAAAAACATTATAGTCCCAATTATTGTGACTATTTCTCCAGTTAAAAACTCCCCCTCGTGTAAATGTGGCCTCGTCAGTAAAAATAATTTTGTTACTAAAATTACGATATTCTTTTTTTTATTTATCATCCATTTTGTACCGGTGTAAAATGGTAAGGTTGTAAATTTTACTGTTTTAAAATTCGCAAAACTGAAGATTGGCTCACTCCAGTCATTGCTACTAAACGCAGAGTGCTTAGTTCCGGATTATTAGCAACTCGCACTAAAATATGATCCTACTTCCACAGTTATTATTTTCGGTAGTACCATACTACTGTTATGCCTAAATTGTCCAGTTTCTCCTAAACGACTAAAAATGTTATTGAAAATTTGCCGATTCCTGTTTGGATTGCTCATTGCCTGACTTTCAAATTACTAACTCGAAATACTCTTTTTAAAAACGTTTATTTTACAAAATTATAATTCTACGAACTACGACAAACAACATGAAATCTAGTAACTGACTGACTATATCTACAACAAGTAATTTTATATATATAATATTTATGCTGATTACGGGATCTGCATCTTACACCGTGGAACAGCAACTCATCGGTTTCCATATGAATCGTTGATATAATTCCTCCCCTCGTAAATTCAACTTACGCAGCTAGCGAGGAAGTTGAACGGTTGAGTGGTCCACCTGGGATGATTTCTTTGCAGCTTTGCAGTACTTCGATGCCCATTTTTTATATATACAGAATACAAAAATAAAAATTAACAATAAATAAATTAATAAGGTCCATATGCTGGGGGTTTTTGAGACTTGTCCGAATGTTAATTGAGGTTGATTTTCTACAAATTTACTTTTTAGCGGTTGAAGATCGTCTAGTTCTGCTTCCTCCAAATGAAAGTCGAGGTTTGATGTGGTTGGGCGAAAGGTACTGTTGTCTAGATTTAATAGTAGTATCGGCTGGTTGAAGCTACTATAAAGTTGTTGGTTATTTATAACTATGTGATGAGCTACTACTTGGCATCTCAAAGGAATTTCTAAGAGGTAAGTACCCGCTGTAAGATACTTGGTTTCCTCCTGATTTGGACATTTGAAATTTGCTGTATCTTGGAATGGAATGATGTACAACCAGTGGAAATTGTTTAGTTGTTTCAGAAATGGCTTCGACAATTGAAATTTGGTTTTCTCGCAGGTGGAAGTGCGTTTCATTTCAAGTAAGTTTATTTCACAAGGCCTCTCTTCTTGAATTTCCTGCAGGTCTATTCTCGGGCAGACATACTGCTGAGGGAGAATCTCTTTGCAAGGTTTGCTTGAATAAGCGAAGTTGACACCATTCGTAATTAAAAATTTATTCTGAGGTATTATCACCTTAAACTGACTCCCTTCTAGTATTGGAGCCGAAAATAAATGGTAGTAATCAAAAACTTTGGGATATGTTATAGGAATATTTAAAATATATGTAATTTTATTATTATATGAGTAGCAATCAATTTTAATTAATTTTTCATAGAGTAAAATTTTATCGAATTCAATTTCTAAGGGCAATTCGTTTTTTGTAAATATTTTCTCCAAATTCTTTAATTGTTTAAATAAATCAGAAGTTTTAATTATGCTTGGATGCATCACTTGAAGTTTAGCAAATGTAATTGAATTTTCAATATCGTTTAAAACCGAATTAATCAATTCATACAGATCTATGATTAGGCTAATAGCCATCTTAATATGTGCATAATATTCGAAATTTGCTTGTCTGTTGATTAAATTATGGATAAATTTGATTTTTGTTTCCAAAATTTGTTCGTTATTGGTTATTTGCTCGATGGTTTTATTAAATTTATCAATGAGCGAGACTGATAATGAATTTTGATTTCTTATACTACTAGCTAAATTATTTTGGTTATTTTGTAATTCTTTGATGAGAGTTTCAAATCTTTCTCCATCGTTAGAATCTAAATTTCCAGTGATAGATTTAAAGATTGATCCTATGCCGTTTATAAGGCCTCTTTTAGTTCTTGAAGGATGAGGTAATATTTCTGCTAGCTTATCGTTAATCTTGGTTTCTGTGAAGTCAAGCAATTTACAATAATTTGAGAGATCATTAGCGTATTGTATGTTTTGAACAGCAAAGGCCCTAATTTTTGTGGCTTGAATTTGTAATTTATTTATTTCTAAAATAATTGGGTTCAAATCATAATAGTGTATAAGTCCATAACTGTACATTTCAATTTTTACGGTTCCTAACTTAAAGGGTAGCAACCCGGGATTGTTAACTAGATTTCTAATTGTTATTTTATCCTGGAGTTCCATAGTTCCAGAAAATCTGAAATAAAGCAAAATTCTACATTCTAAATTATTGTCTTAATATTACGTGTGAAAGTTGTGTAAATGTATCGTACATAATTTTCTATTTTTGACGTTTTTTCCGGGGACGTTTCAAGTTGTCCATGTGTACCTTCTCTCTATTTTCAGTTGAAGCTGTTTTATTTGCAAGGTTGACGGTTTTTAATTTGATTGGTAAAGTGTACTTATTAGCGTGTTTTTGTCGTATGTGTTTTCTTACATATACTTTTTGATTAGGTTTGAATATTTCTGGTTTGTCTCGGTTTGTATTTAGTTTAGAAGTAATTTTTTCTTTTCGATTAATTAAGTCGGAATTAATTTTTGAGTACAATAATTTTGTTTTTTCTTTGTGATTGTTGATGTAATCATTTAAGAGTATTTTATTTATGTCAATGTCATAAACATCATTATTATTAATATGTCCGTTGACTATATCTATCGGTTTCATTTTTGTACTGGAATGAATCGAATGATTGTAAGCAAGTATAGCATATAACATTTTCATTTTAACTGGGGTTTTTGAGAAACCTTTAGTATTTAGAAGTCGTATATGTTCTATTAGAGTTGAATGGAGTCTTTCTATTTGTCCGTTGGATTGAGGATGATTGGGAGAGGTAAAATGAACTTGAATTTTATGAAGGCTCAGTAATTCTGTTAATACGAAATTTTTGAATTCTGTGCCATTGTCAACTATGATTTGTTTCGGTATGCCGTGATGAGAGAAGAATTTGATAAGATTGTCTACCACTTCTGTACCAGAGGCAGAATTTATGTGATATGCTTGAGCGTATTTAGAAAAGCTATCAATAATAGTTAAAAATTTTGTTTGTTCGATCGTGAAAGAATCTAAATGAATAATTTCGAATGGATTCGATGCGGTTGGCGTGATATTTAATTGCATATGTACTGGATTTCGTTCATATTTACTTTGATGGCAAATTTGACATTCGTTTATAAATGTTTGTACGGATTCTTTCAGGTTAGGCCAATAATATTTTTCTTTTAATCTTAAATAAGTTTCATCTATTCCTCGGTGATTTGATTTTCCTTCGTGATAGCTTTGTATGATAGTTTTGATCTCTTCTTGATCTGTTACATCTATTAATTTTGTGGTACAACGTTTTAATTGGATTGAATTTGATCTGAAATATTTTTGTAATATTGTCGAAAATGGTTCGTACAATTCGGGGCTTTCGAAATAAACGTGATATTGAATATTTGGCGAAATAAATTCTTTAATAAAATTGATAATGTCTTGTTCTAGGTTATTTTTTGATATTTGCACAGTTATTTGTTTCTTTTTCTCAAATAATATTCTAACTTTAGGTTTCGCTGGAGAATGTAAAACGGAACTAATTATAATTTGATTTTGTCCGACGTTAACTGCGCATTTTGCGATAGGGATACCTATTACCGGATTTTCTTCAGCATTAGAATGAATCGTAAGAGACTCGTTTTCGTCAACGTTGGGTTCATTTTGACGGTCAGGTGTTATCTGCTGTAATGCAGAGTCAGGATTGTTGTCACTTGAGTTTGTTGTCGACAAATTTTCATTGTCTAGGTTAGCGTCGGGATTTACTATCAGGGATATAGTATCTAGGTCAGGGTTATCGTCTTGAGTTACTTCTGTTGTTGGAATTTTTAGTTGATTTTCAACTGTAAATGGCGAAGGTGTATTGATACTTCGTTGTGATTGAGGCGGAATTGGTTCATTGCTAAAATTTATATCGCGGCTCAAAACATCGTCAACATTTTTCCAAAAATTTTCATCATTCAGAATTTCGTTCGTTTCTTTAGTATTTATTTCTATTCTAGATAATGCATCCGCATTAGTATTAAGGCTTCCACGTTTATATACAATTTTATAATCAAATTCATCTAATTTAATTCGCCATCTAATGAGTTTAGAATTTGGGTCTTTTAGAGAAAAAAGCCATTGAAGTGGTTTGTGGTCACAAACAATGGTAAATTTTTTGCCATATAAATAAGGTCGGAAATATTTGGTGGCCCATACAATGGCCAAAAGTTCTTTTTCTGTGGTATCGTAATTGCGTTCAGAATCGTTAAGGGTTCGAGATGCGTAAGCGATTGGAAGATCTCTTCCGATAGGACCTTGGGAAAGCACTGCACCGAGTGCTACATTACTGGCGTCTGTGGTCAAGTTGAAAGGTTTCGTGAAGTCGGGATACTGGAGAATTGGGTCATTGGTCAAAATATTTTTGCATGTTTCGAAGCATGATAAGAATTCGTCATTGTGTTCGATTATCGCGCCCTTTTTTAGGCATTTTGTCAGTGGTTTCGTCAAGTGGGCGAAGTTTTTTATAAAACGTCTATAATATCCCATCAGTCCCAAAAATCCTTTGATTTGTTTAGTAGTTTTGGGTATTGGGTAATCTTTGATGGCTTTAATTTTATCTGGGTTGCATTTCACTCCAGAAGGGGTGACTACATGTCCGAGATAAGCTACTTCTTTTCTCAGGAATTCCGATTTATCTAATTGAATTTTGAAATTAGATTCTCTAAGTCGATCAAATACACATTTTAGTCTCTCTATATGCTCCTGTAATGAAGTGGAAAAAACGATTATATCGTCAAGGTATACAAGGCATTTTTCATTTTGTATGCCTCGTAATATATTGTCCATTGCCCGCTGGAAGGTAGCTGGGGCATTTTTCAAACCGAATGGCATCCGGAGGAACTCCCAGTGTCCGGATTCGGTGCTGAAAGCTGTTTTCTCTATATCTTTTTCGGCCATCTCTAGCTGGTGAAAACCTGAAGCTAGATCCAAGGTTGTAAAGTATTGGCATCTACCTAACTTGTCTAATAAGTCCGTTATATTAGGAAGTGGGTACTTGTCATCAATAGTTTTTTCGTTAAGGCGTCTATAGTCTATGACTACACGAAATTTGGCTTTCCCAGAAGCGTCTTGTTTCTTGGGTATGACCCAGATTGGCGCATTCCAGGCACTTGAGCTTGGTCGGATAATTTTATGTTCAAGAAATTTCTGAATTTGTTTATCTACTTCTTTTTTGTACACAAAAGGATATCGATAGGTTTTAGCGTAAACAGGAATCTCGTCGGTGGTTCGTATTTCATGTTTAATTTTGTTTGTAAAAGTAAGTGGTGTGTTTTCGTTATAAAATATGTCAGAATATTCGGAGCAAAGTTTAAGTATTTTGGATTTTTCTTCGTCGTTCAAGTGATCTGTTCTAATATTATTTAAATCTAAAGTTTGTGTAGAAGTGTCTTCTAGGTTATTCAATTCGAAATTTTTAAAAGCATTGTTATCAAATTTTTCTACAGGAAGTGGTTCTGAAAAACTCAATTTAACTGGATTTGTTGTGATATTTAGAATTGTAGTAATGGCTTCTCCATTTCTTGCAATTGATAACGACTCTGGTATTTCACAACCGTGAAATTTTTGGTGTGGAATGACGATTTCACCATTCTTTATACTTGTTTTTATTTTGATAACCTTTTCAGTTCTAGGTTCGATAGTAATAGAGTTTATATCTTTCTGAGTTTTATGAAAATTTAATTTAATTTTACTATGTGGAGTTATTAACCATCCACTAGAAAAGTTTATGTTGGCTTTCAATAATTTCAAGTTATCTAGGCCAATAAGTCCTTGGAATACACTATGGAATTTGAATACATAGAATTTGAGATTTAAATTACCAGATAAATTAAAAATTTTTGAAGAAGGGATTACAGTGCTATATTTATGGGAAGATTCTTGAAAAACTGATTTCACAGTAAATGGGTCATGAGTTAGGTTATCTGAAAAATATTCAAATGCAATTTCGGGATCTATGAAAGATTTTGATGATCCAGAATCTATTAAAAGTTTGATATTATACTCGGGGAATATTATATAAGGTAATTCACTATTATTACTTAAATTTAATGGAATTGATTCGGGGGTTATGTTTCCTCTAAATTCTGAGGCGTTTCGTGAAAATTTACAGAATCTTGATTTGATGAATCGAAATGATCATTATTGTTTTGTTCTTCAAATTGATATTGTTCGTTTTCAGAATGTGAGTTATCAGGATAATAATATTGTTCGGTTTCCTCGTCCTGAATATCAGCATTAAATAATTCCTCGGCTATAAAATTATTTTGTGGTCGAGAATTTCGGAAATGATTTTGATTTGAAGGACCTGGGTATGAGTTTCTGATATGTGAACTCATTGGGTGATTGTTTACTGTATTTCTTGTGGAAATACTCATGGGTGTGGGTTTTGGTAAATTTAGATTTTGATTTGCTTTGAATGCATTATGGTTCTGTTGAGGTTTGAAGACTTGAGAATTCGTAGGAAAACGTTGGGGTTGTCTTGGAGTTATAGGGCGAACAGGTATAGGTTGAGATGGAAATGATCTCTGTGCTCTAAAGAAATTATTAGGTGTATGAGTATTAAATTGAGTTGGATTACTGTTAAAATTATGTCGTTGTACAAAAGGCTTACCAGAGTATTGCGGTTGCTTTATATTTGTTTTATGAGTAAAATTTTGGAAATAATGTACATTGTCTTCTTTTAAAACATATTGTAAAGCTTCGGCTAAATTATTTGGTTTCATACATCTAATAGTTGTACCTAACGGTTCTTTAAGTCCTGATAAGAATGTTGTTAAAGCTACATTATTATATAAATTTCTTTTTAAAATCTTTGAGTCATTTTCGTTTTCATGAACGTCTACATAACTACACAAAAGATTGAGAATGTTTAAAACTCTATCATAGAATTGCTGTGGTTTTTCATTTGATTGTTGTCTCATCATTACTAAATCCCTATTTAGACAAGTTTCGTCTCTCTGATCTGCGAAATTTCTCGTTAAAACATCTCTTAACTCGTTCCAAGTAGATACATTTTGTATATTTACTACTAATTTAGCATTACCAGTTAACTTAGATATTAGACAATTTAATAAATACACATTTTGGAAACAATTTGGTGTGTCTATTCTGAAAAATGAATCAATTAATGATTTACAGACACTTAGATATCTGTTCAAATCATTTGGATTGCCATCGAAATCTGGCACACATTTTAGATATTCTGGTCTAAATTCGGCCATGATTGAATTATTATTAATTGAACTTTGATTTAAAATTAGTGAGTCAGTTGAAGGTTCTAATTTTAAACTTTGAAGAATGTTTGATAATTGGTCAACTTCAGACATAAAAATTTATTGTACTTACAGTAATAATAGAAGAAATATTTCAAGCATTCCTATAGAGATATACTCCGGTTCGGCAATTTTTGTCTTCCTCAGATGAATATCTCTGCAAAATTGGACTATTGTCGTTCCAATTCCCGTTGATGGACTTCTTCGTGCTTGGGATCGTTTCGGTGTGTGATACACTGGGTTTCCTGACGTTCTAGGAGCCACTCTAAACTTCCACTTGCACAAAACAACTAAGTCCGTAGATTCCGATACTCAGTCAATCGTTAAAACGAAAATTAACGCGTTCGATACGTATTAATTCTGAATATCCTACTGACTGCGCCACTTTCAAATTACTAACTCGAAATACTCTTTTTAAAAACGTTTATTTTACAAAATTATAATTCTACGAACTACGACAAACAACATGAAATCTAGTAACTGACTGACTATATCTACAACAAGTAATTTTATATATATAATATTTATGCTGATTACGGGATCTGCATCTTACACCGTGGAACAGCAACTCATCGGTTTCCATATGAATCGTTGATATAATTCCTGTTTGGATACAATTGTTAATATCTGCGAGCAGCAGCAATACAGGAATAAGTTTCGTTTACATAAAAAAAGCATGTCTCGCATTTCAAGATTAGTAAAATTGTTGTGTCGAGGCATTTTCATTTAACCGACTTCAAATTTTACAACGATCACAATTTAAAGTGACATTCGCAACAACTAACAGTTATGACAGCACCCCACTAGATCGATACAATTAATGCAGACCAGAGCCAACTACACAAAACAAATTATTTTGAAAAATAATTCATCAAATACCACTTATCTGATTGTAATTTAAAATAGAGATCAGTTCATTTATTTTAAAATATTTTTAAATCATTTTGATATGATTTTAAAGTTAGACCTATTTTATTTTTGTCTATAAATTTAAATATCTTAATTGTTAATACGGATTAAAGTTTCATTTGCGTATTAAGTGCAATCCACTGGCCTAAAACATCGACATAGTTATTACATACCAAATTTTAAAAATTGCGCAGCTTCATGTTTAATTTAAGATATCTCAAGAAATATTGACTTTACCATTATGTAGAAAGAGTACATTATTTATGTAAAAAGTATAGAATCGAAAAATTGTGCTAAATTTTTTTATTCCTCCGGTGGCCTAGAATGTGGGAACGTTTAACCAGTCACTTGCCCCTGTCGTACGCCTCTGGTAGTAACCAGAAGCGTTTATTAATATAATTTAGTAAGGTATACAGTGTCTACACTTTCTACCAAATATGAAATGGATATGTAAAATAGGTTTAAAGTACTGAGCACAAATCTTTTTTAAATTTTTAAACAAACTCAGTAAGCAGCTACATTTTATTTAGGTGTTTTGGCTTAAATCTTCATAATTTAAAGTGAAGATTCTACTGTTAAATTATTTCCAATTAGTAATAAATATTTAACATTACGAAATAATGTTCATTGAATAAAGAGCGAACACTATAGAGTACGGATAATCGATAGTAAATGTTTAAAATCAAGAGCAGAGCCTTTCAAATATATATTTTTGTATCTCTTGAAATCCTCACCCTACCGTGCTTTTAATTGCATTTTAATATAATTCATGGCCGATCGAGTCATTAATATATATTTTTAGCAACGTTCATTTCAAGTTATTTTGGTTTATATTTTTGGTATTCAGTAATCGTTACCTTATTTGGAACTGAATATTAATTTGGCAGTATATAAGTTGTTTTAGGATTGAGAACGGTGTAAGTTGGAATTTCAAAATATCTTCAGTTATCGAGAAAAATTGAATATGGTTTTTCCTGTTAAATTTTCGTTTTATTTTAATCTAGAGAATGATAAGATATTTCTGTATTCTCTGTCTAGTGGACATGAACTTGTGAAAGTACTTATTTATGAAAACTTGAACAGTAATTACACTCTACTTCAACAAATTACAGTAACGAGAAGGAGATATTTCAATTTAAATTTTTTTATATTGAAAAGATTCATTTTATTTCGTCATCGTATGCTACAAAATATAAAAAAAATCCAGTTTTATAAATGAAAGTAGTACTTATATTTGCAACAAGCATCATTCAACACAAATACTGTAAAATAACTAGAAGACACGGGGAAAATTTCACATATATCTTAAGATGGTTTTAAAACACACACTGTAGGGTGAGATTACAGCATAAGTATTCACGAATTATTCTCAAAAAAATTGTATCGAAGTTAGAATTACCAATAAATTGGGAATATCAAAAGTATATTTCATTAGCAAGAACTAATTGCCACTCAAGGTCACTCAAGAATCCATACAAGAGTTATAAGTAACAAATGAACGAAAATTATTGACTGTATGTTATGTTGTTGAGGCATAAAATTTGAAGAATTGCACTTCCATTACAATTCAAAGTCCTCTTCTCCCTCGTGTCTATAAAACTGTTATATGGATACAAACCAATGAATGATTTAGTAACAGATCATTAGCAGATGTAAACTTGCCTACTAGGGATTACAGATGACATATTCGTCGTAAATGATGTCTCAGGGTTCGCATAGCCAAAATTTCAAATGAGACACTATGGCAAGCGACACTTCTCTCCGAAAGTATGGAAAAACGTATTAAATTATACTATTTATCGGTTGTGTTGTGAAATAAACTTAATTCATTTTGGGATAGCTATTTTAGAACATCAATATTATCAGGTTTAACGGCGCAAATCTTCTATTTAATATATCCTCACAAAAAATTGTGAGATCAAGTGCTTGACTCACAGCATGTAATAGTGTGGAGGAGCACCAGATTGTTAGAATTACGAAGGATATCGTGGTAGACGGATTGGACTACGATGCCTAATAGAATAGCCAACTCGGTCACCTAACTAGATACCTTTGGATTTCTTCCTGTGCGAGTATCTTGAATGGAAGGTGTATACCACTGTGCATAACAATATGTTTCAAAACAATTGTTACAGAATGTAGGACAATTTCCGCTGACACATTTGAAAATGTACAAGTTTCTCAATAGGATGTCCATTATCAGGAAGTGAAAGGAACTCGTTTCGATCAATTTTTATAAGTAAATACTGTGACTGAAATAATTTCAAGATTTCTGTTCACCGACTCACAATAATTAGTATCATTGAATGGATGGTCTCAATACCTTCCGAAAGAAGTTTCGCTTGTCTTAGTGTACCATTCAAAATCATTGGCCACGATGACTGTGACGTCATGTACGACCACAACGTCATCTATCATCCCTAGTAGGCAAATGCTTATATTCAATTTCCCAATTCCACTGGTTCATGTAAAACCATTCCAAAGGTACGATTGGGAAAACGGTTTTTGAATAACATTGTATATTCGAGAATAGTTCCAACATTTAAATAAACAATAATAGCGAATAAACAAAAAAAATAGATCTGTGACATTTCTGTATGAAAAATGTCACTTTAGTGAACAATTTTGAATCTAGTCAATAACCACGTTATAACAAGAAAAATTTTATCTCTAATTTATAATTTTTGGAAATGAGTTTCGTAAGTGTAAGATATTTGAATACAAGCAAGTTTTTTTGGATACAATTTATAACAAATTCGTTACTTTTCATTCCCTTTTTAACTTTAAAATTAACGTTTTATTCAACTAATTCTTCTTATTCCTACATTTTTTTCAACATGAAATTAAAAATGTATAACAAACAAATATTTGAAAATTTTACGGGGCTCGTAAAAAAAATCTCTCTTTCCAAAAATAGATAAAATCATACACTGGCAGTAAGTATTTCGATAGTTTTATCAAATTTCCATTATTCGAAATTTCAGTTTACTTACAGACTAGTTACTGAGTATCATCAAATCAAGATTTTTAACATGACATTAAATTGCATATAATATAAAGAGGGGCATTCATCAAATGCTACTATATTATCAGAATTCCTAAGATATATTATTATTTTTATTATTATCTTTAATATTAATCTCCGATTCAATTTATTTAAGCTTTCCAAGTACTCACCTGATATTTCTTTGAGTCCTGAAAATTTTTCGGAGTTGCCAAAAACCTCACATCTACTAACTAACAAAGACAAAAACATAAACAATCCGGGAGTACGTAAATACATTTTCTACACGTAATGCTGAATGAAAACGGAACCCGCTAGGTATTTTACGATTAGTTTGGTACGATCTACAAAGTAGACTAACTCTACATCGTTAATAAACAACATAGTGGGAAAGTGAATACACACATATCTGATGAATATCAGAAAGTGGTAATTTGCCGGATAATATACTACTGTTAGCAGTGAATAGAGAGCTGTTAGTATAGCGGCAACTTTCATTTATCTCGCTTCGTATTTGTAAGACATCCGCCTTTGAAATAACGACAAGTTTAAAAATATATCATACAGTATATATGTATTTGGATGTAAGAATAGTTGTAATAAATCTGGTAATCACTTGTCAAAATATATATATTACAAACAGTAAACTGATGGAAAACCAAAATATATTAGGAATGAAAGTTAATAAGCAAATGGTAACAATCCAGTCTGGTTAGTACTTCTCTTGCTTTATAGTCAAAATGCCTGGGCCCACCTCGGCATACTTAAACTTAATGTTAGAATAATCTATTGATCCATATTTCGCCATTTTTAGTGTAAAGAATGTTACATATTTGAAAAATATTAGTAAAAATGAAAGCCATTTCATCATAGATAGTGTCGAAGTGCTAACATTATAATTCTAACAAGGGTGGAGTCAGAAATCATCATCCTACTTGTAAGAATGAATGTATGATAAAATTCTTAGGCACTAGTGACTAGTCATACTTATAGTGACATTATTCATTTGAACTAGCAAGATTTCCGAAAAAAGCCTTGTTTAATGGGAATAAAGACGTCGAGCTGGTAATCCCGCAAATAATTGTTCTATGAAAATATTTCGGATGAGTTCTAAGATATTTTCGATATAGAAATCCAGAAGAGCTGTCACAATTAAAAAAGATCTATATATATATATATATATATATATATATATATGAATATAATTTCATAAAATACGAGGTGCTATATGAAATATAAATTTCGATTTTCTACTACACCTGTTTTAGTCGAAATTTCAATAATTTCGACTTATTGGCCTGACCGTTCTTCGAAGGGCAAAACAACTACATTCCTGGCTAATACCACGCAGAATATTGAATTACATCCCCTTCGAAAACCGTGACGTCGATCGGCCATTTTGCCGATACGGACATCTGTGGTGATTCGCAACTGATAGCGGAAGAGCATAGTACACTTACGCGTTTCGACCTTCTTGGGTCTCTTCAAGAGTGCCGTAATGCCTTCCAGTTCAGAATCTCTAATCCGAACTGAAGATTACACCCTCCGACAACCTCTCTTGGTTCGTGTAGTTACACAAGCGAGAAGTAGTCAGTTGGCGCCATCTTCACTTTCAGTTGCGAACCAACACCTCAGATAAATGCGACCGTATTAGTCGTATTAAATAAAAATGAATATAATTTCATAAAATACGAGGTGCTATATGAAATATAAATTTCGATTTTCTACTACACCTGTTTTAGTCGAAATTTCAATAATTTCGACTTATTGGCCTGACCGTTCTTCGAAGGGCAAAACAACTACATTCCTGGCTAATACCACGCAGAATATTGAATTACATCCCCTTCGAAAACCGTGACGTCGATCGGCCATTTTGCCGATACGGACATCTGTGGTGATTCGCAACTGATAGCGGAATGCCTTCCAGTTCTGAACTGGAAGGCATTACGGCACTCTTGAAGAGACCCAAGAAGGTCGAAACGCGTAAGTGTACTATGCTCTTCCGCTATCAGTTGCGAATCACCACAGATGTCCGTATCGGCAAAATGGCCGATCGACGTCACGGTTTTCGAAGGGGATGTAATTCAATATTCTGCGTGGTATTAGCCAGGAATGTAGTTGTTTTGCCCTTCGAAGAACGGTCAGGCCAATAAGTCGAAATTATTGAAATTTCGACTAAAACAGGTGTAGTAGAAAATCGAAATTTATATTTCATATAGCACCTCGTATTTTATGAAATTATATTCATTTTTATTTAATACGACTAATACGGTCGCATTTATCTGAGGTGTTGGTTCGCAACTGAAAGTGAAGATGGCGCCAACTGACTACTTCTCGCTTGTGTAACTACACGAACCAAGAGAGGTTGTCGGAGGGTGTAATCTTCAGTTCGGATTAGAGATTCTGAACTGGAAGGCATTACGGCACTCTTGAAGAGACCCAAGAAGGTCGAAACGCGTAAGTGTACTATGCTCTTCCGCTATCAGTTGCGAATCACCACAGATGTCCGTATCGGCAAAATGGCCGATCGACGTCACGGTTTTCGAAGGGGATGTAATTCAATATTCTGCGTGGTATTAGCCAGGAATGTAGTTGTTTTGCCCTTCGAAGAACGGTCAGGCCAATAAGTCGAAATTATTGAAATTTCGACTAAAACAGGTGTAGTAGAAAATCGAAATTTATATTTCATATAGCACCTCGTATTTTATGAAATTATATTCATTTTTATTTAATACGACTAATACGGTCGCATTTATCTGAGGTGTTGGTTCGCAACTGAAAGTGAAGATGGCGCCAACTGACTACTTCTCGCTTGTGTAACTACACGAACCAAGAGAGGTTGTCGGAGGGTGTAATCTTCAGTTCGGATTAGAGATTCTGAACTGGAAGGCATTACGGCACTCTTGAAGAGACCCAAGAAGGTCGAAACGCGTAAGTGTACTATGCTCTTCCGCTATCAGTTGCGAATCACCACAGATGTCCGTATCGGCAAAATGGCCGATCGACGTCACGGTTTTCGAAGGGGATGTAATTCAATATTCTGCGTGGTATTAGCCAGGAATGTAGTTGTTTTGCCCTTCGAAGAACGGTCAGGCCAATAAGTCGAAATTATTGAAATTTCGACTAAAACAGGTGTAGTAGAAAATCGAAATTTATATTTCATATAGCACCTCGTATTTTATGAAATTATATTCATTTTTATTTAATACGACTAATACGGTCGCATTTATCTGAGGTGTTGGTTCGCAACTGAAAGTGAAGATGGCGCCAACTGACTACTTCTCGCTTGTGTAACTACACGAACCAAGAGAGGTTGTCGGAGGGTGTAATCTTCAGTTCGGATTAGAGATTCTGAACTGGAAGGCATTACGGCACTCTTGAAGAGACCCAAGAAGGTCGAAACGCGTAAGTGTACTATGCTCTTCCGCTATCAGTTGCGAATCACCACAGATGTCCGTATCGGCAAAATGGCCGATCGACGTCACGGTTTTCGAAGGGGATGTAATTCAATATTCTGCGTGGTATTAGCCAGGAATGTAGTTGTTTTGCCCTTCGAAGAACGGTCAGGCCAATAAGTCGAAATTATTGAAATTTCGACTAAAACAGGTGTAGTAGAAAATCGAAATTTATATATATATATATATATATATATATATATATATATATATATATATATATATATATATATATATATATATATATATATATATATATATATATATATATATATATATATATATATATATATATATATATATATATATATATATATATAGATATATATTATATATATATTATATATATATTATATATATATATATATATATATATATATATATTGAGCATTTACAAGCATATCTTATACAATCTTAAAATGTCTAGAAAAATTAAATTCTGGTGGTTGCAAATTTTTATCTGTTTTGTATAAATCAGACTTTATTCCTTTCACATAGTGCTTGCCTTGTCAATTTGTTCAAATACTCAGATACGTGATCAATTCAACTAACTGAATGAATAGATGTCCTTCAAACCGTTGCGAGTTTTAGAAAAACTTTTAGTTCAACATATTATTAGCAATTACATTAAAATGTATAAATGCTTGCAGTCCAGGACAAAAATTCAGTTTTTGACAATGAAATCTCATAATTATGGAACAAACTTAGTAGTTATACTAAACTAATTTATTATATCAGGTATCCAGCCATTGATCCTAATTCACGTAATCAGAATTATAGACTCATCTGATTGTTGATCAAATATTCTAAATATAATACGGACTCACAATTAGGAACCAAACTCAAGCTATAACGAATCATTAATTAGACCTATTTGCTGATTCAATTATTAACAGTTGTGTCCGTCATACTGTTCCTGCTTTGTGTAACAACATATTATGTTGGTTTTATTTTGTTTAAAGAATTGTAAAGTAGTTCCAATCTCTTCGTACATTTTTCGGTAGCTACAAACAATACTTTTTATCCTACACTACTCGAAAACTCAATTTTCGTGACTCTATCGAGACGGGAAAGTAGATATTTGCACAGCTAGGCGAAGAAATTGGAAAAGAATGGCTAGGCACGCAAAGCAACCTAACAAAAATTACACTAGATGGCACCCTATTGTAAATGACGACGCGGCTGTCACTTATATTTCAAACTGTGGCTTTAGAATTTTGTTGCCATTAAAACTAAGATGGAAAACGGTGTGTTACATAACATGGGCGGTTGTTCTTCACAGGAAGAGATTACACAAGAAGCAAAATAGGCTAGACTAAATTTGCTACCAGAAAAGTCAAATGGAAAATATAACCAACATATAATCATTTAGAAATGCCTGTGGATATGGTGTACACACTATATGCAAATTGAGTGAATGAAAACGACGAATACTCAGTGTGTATTAATACACACTGAGTATTCGTCGTTTTCATTCACTCAATATAATCATTTATTTTATGGAGTTGTGCCATTTTCTATGACTTGTTCATCTCATAACATTAAACGTTACAGTCAAAATATTTTCCACATTTCTTTTTTTCATTATAGAATCTATTCATTTTATATGTAGGATAAAATCTATTGTGTGTTCTACGCCGCGAAAGAGCTTTTTCAGGCCTCCAGAAGTGACCAGGTTCGTCTACGCCTCGTCTGGCCATTTCTTCTGTCGTAAGTTGTAATGACCAGTGTGGAAATATTTTAACAAACTTATAGTAGTCTTCTAGATGATCGTCCGAAGTTTCAAAGAACCGTGTTGCCAGGTGATTATTAGTCGTTGACGACTGAATTTGTGTCAGTAACACGTCACTTATTGCTTCGGCTGTAAATAATGAAGAGTTTTGTTGGCTTAAGGTTGTAACAGCTACGTAGCCTGGCTGAAAGTAATTAACAATTGAACGCAAAATAAAGACATCGTCTTCATTCCATTCGTCTTAACATATTTAAATCAATCAACGTTTTCTTTTTGCAATTTCCAAGCTTCAGAGATCGTTCTGTCATTTCAATGATAAATTTTCACGTCGTCTTGATGTCTAAGCTGATTTCTTTTCCAAATTAAGATTTCACATATTTCTGTAGTCGACTGCTTTTCAGTGGAATATTTCTGAACATTAAGTTTTCCAAAATTCAATCGAAACTGTTTCAATGTATTTTCAACCATGTCTTGTCGTCTGGGAATCGCAGTTACCTGGTATATAGAGTAATCCCAAATTGAAAACTTCTCCGATCATACCATGCAGTCACAGTATGTTTGGTTTCGGCTGCTGCTCTACTCGTCAATTGAAAGTCTCAAACGCGTACCAAAAGCGACAAATTTAACACAATTTTCCTGATTTCAGCTTCGTTCTTCGGCGGAATAGTTCTGCCATAAACGACTTTAGCTCTTTTCATTGCCTTATTACTTTTCCGCCAACCCTATATACAATACGGGAAAAGTATTGGTTTACCCCAAAAAAAAGTAGGAGTGTTTAATTTTCTTTTGGGTTATTTTTACGTTTTTCAGGGAGATAAACACGGTTTTTAGAAAAAAATACTGTGTGTATCTTGTCATCGGCCACTTTTTGTAACATGTCTTGGTAGCATGATACTGCCTCAGGAGTGCATAAAGTTACCAATTTTATGATTGCATATTCTTTAGGGTGTCTCACGGTGTAAACCCGATTAATTTTCAGCTCACTAAAGCTGCGGTACTTAAAGTGCCATATTCGTGGTCATTTTTGGAGAAATTTCAGGTTGTTAGCATGATACAGCCTCGAGAGGTTGTACAACTGACCAATTTTATCATTGGATATTGTTCAGGGGCGTATCATAGATGAACCCTATCAATTTTCAGCTCACCAGAGTCAGCATAGAGGGTCCTATAAATCCAGATATACATTATTGATCATTTATGAAAAAAAATCGGTTTGTTAGCACGATACACAACCTCTGGAGTGTATACAAGTGACCAATTCTATGATAGGATGTTCATGGCGTCTCACAGATAAGCTGTATTGATTTTCAGCTCTCTAGAGTCAGTACAACGGGTCCTATAAATCCAGATATACCGCACGATACAGTCTCCGGAGTGTATAAGTGCCGAAAAGTTAGTTTTAATCCTGAAAATCGTTTCAGTTTATTTAAGCGGTAAATAATTTCATATTCTTTCTTGCAGCATTGTGATATTTTGTTATTTTAGATAGATTTCCACTTCAATTTTTTTTCGATTTCACTTCACAAGATGTCCCAGCTGCTTTGGCCAATTTGATTCTCCCAGCTGACTTGCAAAAATATGGACTCTTTGGAGGCACTTATTAAGTACAGTCGTATTACACCCTTTGCATAAAATTTGTTACAGACACAAAGGACACTATGCTTTTGCTATATGTTCCATTTTGATTGATCTACTAATTTTGTTGAATATTTGTAACAATAATAATGTCACTATTTTAATAATCCTGGGTCAAAACTTTCAAAACAATGGTAGGTACACTAATTTATTAACACTACTATACAACTTTGACAACAACATTTTGACAATCACTTTCCTAACTAACTATCCTCTTTTTGTCCGTCTGCTAATATCCCTAACAATAATTACTCAGGAATGTTCTAGAATCGAATTTTCTGGATCCCCGTTATATGTCCTTGTTCACTGATTATAATTATATCGTATCATATTTTTTATATAACCAATCTCAGCCGACGTACACATCTATAATATAAGTAACTGCAGTAAGCAAAACAAACAAGTTAACTAATAATTTACAAAAAGTCCTGGACACGTCTCAGAATCCAAACTGTAACACATATCTCTCTTTCTCTCTGTTTCTTTGTCTCTCTCCCTCAGTTCGTTCTTCCGTGTTAAGTATTTTTTGGCAATATTTTCTGAGTTTTTTTTCTTTTAGTTTCAGTACCTATCGTTTTGCCTTTTGCCTTTTATGAAATAATAAACTTTAAAAGACTCCTAATTTTTTACGAGGTATGATAATATTTTACTACCAAGTTTATCAATAATGTTTATCTTCAAAATATATTTCTTAGTTGAGTAGATTAACTCTGTTTATTCTATTCTACAGAGTGTGTATTAACGGAAACATTGTCTTGTGACACTAAAAACAAAAAATTACAGTATAGGAAACCAACGTTTGCGTGCAAGGTGACATATTATCATGGTTAATTCAAATTTGGATATCCTCTTTCAAAATACCCTATCAACTTATTATTTATTTAATGGTGAGTTCTGTACAGTAATTATCCTTCAGTACTTAAGCTGTATTAGGTGTATATTACTAAACTAAACTACTAAACTTATTATTAAATAAACAAGAAGTTGATACAGCGTTTTGGAGGATCGGATTACTAAATATGAATTTAACATGATAGTTCATCCAATTGAAAGTACTCAAATGAAGTCCATTGAAGAACATAATAAGGTATATTGCAGTATCCCAATTTTATATCATTAATTTATCTACCACACTGTTTTTGTTGCACTTTAAGTTAGGGACATCCTTTTATTAAAACCGTAGAGTGGATTGAAATCCATAGAAAACCACATTGATCGATAAATTAATAAAAGATGTATGCAGTCAATCAAATTTTAAATTCGATTGAATCTTCAGGTTCTTAGAAAAAATATAATTAAAGTATGGGAGTCGAAAAAATATATACTCAGTGACATTAGAAGTGTTACACCCTGAAGGAATAATTTCTTGACCTTAATTTTTTGGCAACATCATGACCATATTTAGTGCAGGCAATGATGACAATATCAACGTTTTATCCTTGACCATGTTTATAAAAACAAATTTTTTTCTGAAGAAACCTGTTTACAAAAGCCGAATATTACAGGTATTATTAGTTATTGCGAGTTCGTCTGCTTGTGTTAGTCTTAACAAAATACCTCCATTTTTACAGGAGTAGAATCGTGACCTATCAAGGTGTTGGTTTATCCTAACACGAAATTGCCTGTCGTGTTAACTGTACTGTATAACGGTCATGGGTGTGTGGGCAGAAGAAGGTAGAGGAAAACAAATACCCACTGGTCAACTGATGCGTACTACCGAGCGTCAAAATAGGCGATTTAGGCAACTAGCTCTGCTACTAAGCGTCAAATTGCTAATCAATGGTTTGGAGAGGAAGGTAGACCCGTTACAATGCGTACACTATATCTCATTTGGTGTCTTTTCATACCGTCCTTTGACCGTGGTCCACTTTTGTCAATATTTGAACTAGTGCAGAGAACGACAGCACTGGGAGGCAGAGTATTCAACGAGGAATCGCGATTCTGGTCAGGTGCCCACGACGGCCGTAGAAGGGTAAGACGCCGTATGACAGCTGGGCGTTATGTTGATGATGTCCTACAAATCACTTTGCTGCCTTATCTAAATGGGCGTCCACAATTCCTTTATCAACAAGATAACGCACGTCCACATATTGCACGTCGAACTATGGAGTTTTTACAAAAAGACACACGCACATCGTATAATGGGCAACTCTAGAAGCAGCCATTCCATCATGTTTGCAGGATCCGCATCGGGTGAACTTTTGCCATCTTACATAGTTTATAAGGCCGAAAATTTGTATAAAACGTGGACAGAAAATGGCCCTGCTGGTGCTAGATACAATAGGTCAAAGAGCTCCTGGTTTAATGAAGCGATTTTCGAGGATTGGTTTAAATCTACGGCGTTACCGTATTTTAAAAAACTCCCCATTTTGTCGCCAAAAGCTCTAATAGGCGACAATCTTGCCAGCCATATTTCACAATCCGTAATTGACTTATGCAGAGAATATAATATTCGATTTATCCTGCTACCTCCAAACAGTACCCACATCTGCCAACCCTTAGACGTAGCATATTTCAGACAACTCAAAAGCGCATGGAGAGATGTTCTTTTAAATTGAAAATTGAAGCATCGGGGGGTAGTACCGAAAGATACTTTTCCCAGATTGCTAAAAAATTATTTGGATCAACTTGATGTAGACAACAAGACATCAGCAAATCTCATAGCTGGATTCCGTGGAAGTGGAATTTATCCAATCAACAGAAACAAAGTACTAGATAAGTTGCCACCGAGCTTAGAACAGCCAAATCATGAAAACAGTTTTGTAGTGTCAATAGATAATGATTTTCAAGTCTTTTTGAGCAATCTATATACGAAGGAAGCAGTAACCGGTTCGAGAAAAAGAAAAAAAATTCTAATCGAGCCTGGAAAGAGTGTTGAAAATACTACTCTAGAGTGTTGAAAATACTACTCTAGAAGAAGTAGAACAGACGGTAAATGAAAATGGAGTCAATGGAAACCAGGAAGAAATTGAAGAAGAGCTACCTGATTTTACTCAATTTAATAACCCGACACCGTCAACATCAAAAGAAAAACCTATTATTTCTCGAAAAAATAAAAAATGTGTAGATTCCTCCAGTGACAGTAATGATTCCTTTTCCACGCAATCGTCATATGATAGCCCTGAGGATTTTGAAGAAGACGTGGATATGGTTGATCCTTCGGATTTAAAAGTTGATGACTTTATTTTGGTGCAATTTTCATATGAGGCTCCCCATAAGCCAGTTATTTTGAAGAAATTCATTGGACAAATTATTGAACTAAAGCCGGATTTAGTTTTGTGTAAATTTATGCGCAAATCACCACAAGGAAAAAATATATACGTATTTCCAGATATTGAGGACATCACAGATATTAATAAAAATCAAATTCTCTCAAAGCTGATTCCTGTGTTTATTCGACGAGGAAGATTCACTTTTTCTGTTGAACTTTAAAAATCTGGCACAATTTTATAAAACATTTTTTTTTTTCGTTAAAATGAGTTTTTTATTTGTTTTTTAAGAGTTATGTTTTATTTAGATTAGTTTCTTCCAAAGTTTTTGAAGTTTCTACTTATTTTTTTAAGAATTAAAACTGTAGTTTTGTATTAAAAATGTAAAATGTTTAAAATAAATATGTTTTTCCAAATAAGAGTTGTGTTTATGAAACAATATGTTCTATTACGTTTTCAAAAAGACTATTAATTTCTCAAGTCCGCAAATTGACGGTCCGTCTTGAGTTTATAATGAAAACAAATTACTGTCTCAAGTCACCGCCCCCGTGAAGGTGACTTGAGACACCCAAAAAAAATATTTTATGATAAATTTTAGCTCATTTTTATTATTCTCAATGTATGTAGACTCAAAAATGTGTCCTTCTTTCATAATTTTAATTAACTGGAATACAATTTTACAGTCTTTTGAATTTTGAAACTGTCTCAAGTCACCCAACTTGACGGTACCGTGGCACCCGGTCATCAGATTTTCCTATCGAAGATGTGAGGGATATGATAGGGAGAAGACTGTCCAATTTGCACCATGCTTCACATACTCTGACGCAGTTAATCCACGAGGTCAAGTTGTTTAGAATGAAGTGCCACCAGAGCGGACATCGACCACCTCCGTTAGTCGATGCCTCAACGTGTACAGCTACGGGCTCGCCAAACAGATTGTAGATTTTTTTTTTGCAGTACATATTAATAAAATTTCTCGCAAATGATTTCGTTCTTACATTACCAAAAAATCAAGGTCGTTAAATTATTTCTTCTGGGTGTAACATTTTTTATGTAACTGAGTATATTATACGCAACTATTATTAAAATTACTTTATCCCAGTTTCGAAGCTGGGTACTTCTACTCCCTTTTTTCGTAGGAATAGGAATTTAGGAATATAAAGGGGAAAATCTTACAGTTCAAAAACACATTAATTATAATTATTTTACTCAACTTTAGCATTGAATTATAACTTATTTACACAACTAAAAAACAAATTGACTTTTCATTAATATTAATTAATACTGCGACTAGATTTTCTATTGATGTTACACAAAATTTCTATATTTTCTTCAACAAAATGCAGAAATTATCTGCCACGTCAACACATTTCTAGATTAAAATTTATTTGGCATACATTTTGGATATATATTTATATAATAATAAATATTTTTTTAAATATATAATATATACACATAGCATCTGAAAATACATACATTTACCTAAGATTAGTTGTGTGTTTCATGTTTACTTGGGTTTGTATGCGCATGTATTTATGTGTTCTTGAACGTGTAAGCTTTGTAGGTGCTGGTTAGGTGTAGTTTTGTCTCCCTCTGTGATCGAAATCATCATCATCAACCATAATTATTTCCAAGAAATATAAATCAACAATATCAATAACAATTGTTACAAGATTTTTAAAATTATGACAAATAATTGAGAGGTGATTACTTGTATATCATGTTGATCTCAAAAATGAAGTGAAAAGAAACAGATTTTTTTTAACCTGATCAATTAATATACGAGGTGAGAGATGATTACTTAAATAAAATGGATAATTGCCAATAATCGGAAACAGTTTATATACTGTCTAATACGATTTTTCATACAAATTTTGTAAAGTTGGACTGAAGTACAATTTATTAAATCCATAATAAAATTTAACAATTTCCAACGCTATAATGGATTGCGTTTTAAAATATTTGTAGAATATAAATCCATACATTTGCAGATATTTGTATTTGAAGCATACTATTATCCAACAATAACAGAAATAAAATTCGTCATCCTTATTTATATGTGTGATAAAGTTTTTGTAGAAATCATCAAAACGGATCTGAATACCGTTTTATTGAACAGCTGATTGTATTAATCGCGAGTTTCTAAGATAAAAGTTTCAACACAAACTTGAATAATTTACGTAACAATCATACACCAGGCCAAGTGTCTCAAAATTGAAACATATGATCATGTTCTATGCATAATTTCACCCACTTATTTGTATTTGGCAAAAACCAGACTTTACCCAAGATGCAGTTCCTTCTTGTAGAATGTTCAAAATTGTTGTTAAAAAACACTAGTGATCAACTCCCAAATATTCTGTCATAAATGTAAATAGCTCCTAATTCGGCTGATAAATATATTTAGTATAATAAATATATCAACATAATCCGTAAATATTTTTGTGAAAGTGGCATATTGGTCCAATTTTCATATTTAAAACAAATATAAGAGTATATCTCACATCCCACTGGATAAAACATGCCAGTCATCATTTTAAATTTGACAATAATAAAGTAGTTGCCATTCATATTTGTTTTTTGTATAAATAAATTATTTTGGAATGTAATTTTACAACAGTGGTGTTATATTAACCATACCCGAAATTGAAAATTATCAGCAGAAAATAACGGAGAAGAATTAAGGATGTCAAAGATAAGCAGAATACTTAAAATTAACGCTGTTCAGTGAATAATCCTAACAGATCCATTTTTCGAAAATTTGGTGAAAAGTATACAGACGTTTTGAAAACGGATGAAGAGATTGAATTAGGTTATATAATCAATACTCTGACAGCCTAGGTACATAATCGATCATTTTTTGAGATGATGTAGAGTTCGACATTTAAAGAAACTATTCCAGCACTGAGCTCAAATGTCATTAGTTTTAAAATAGTCTAGGAAAGATGAATGAACTAGGTAAAAGCAAGAAAATCAACCTACTGTGGATCTCTGGAAACTATTAAACATATCGCTATCTGTACTGACTCCTTATCCTTCATAACTTCTTTAAAATCTAAATTTACTGACCATCAACTAGCTCAAAACGTACATGACATACCAATCCCTTCATGCTCGAGTTACAAATGTAATACTTATTTGAATACCAACACACATCGGACTTAATAGCAATGAAACTGCTGACCAGCATGCCAAAGAAGATGTCTCTCTCATCTGACTACAATCCAACTGAGCCAAGACCTGAAATCCTTATTCAAGGCATTGACCCACAAGTCCTGGCAAATCTATTGGAGCAACAGAACTACAGCTCTCCGTGAAATTCAACCCATCTTTGGCCGACAACTACTCACCCAGTTGAGTAGATACACGGATTGTTAGAAGACTGCGAACTGGTCTTACAATATTCACTCATGGCCACTTAATGACCTCCGAAAATAACCCAACCTGCCACGCTTGTAGCTGTACTGTTATCGTTAGGCACATACTGATGGATTATCAACTCTACAACAATATCAGGCAGATAAATAACATGAAGCCTCTTCTGAATAAAATTCTAAATTCCCCATTGGACTAATTAAGGCTATACAATTTCTTCAAGAAATCAACATATTTTCTAAATTATGATAATAAGTAATGTACTGTGCCAATGACCATAGCTGTCGAGGCACTAAGCTTGAATTAAAAATAATAATAGAAAAGAATATAATTATTTTGCTAGAAAGTGAACCACTATATCACTGGATCTGAACCATTTTGATGGATTGCCAACATAATGTTACTGAATGAAAGAGCCACAATAGACAGGTTCGCAATGGAAGGCGTTATTTTCCTTAAATTATAACTTTAAATCTTACTCAATTAAATCAAAATAGAAGTTGAAAGGAAGAAAACCTGTAATTGGAACAAATTGCCACGATTGTGCCAGACAACAATATTGTTGTAAAATTTCATAGGGTACTAATCTGACATCTGAACACTAGAAAACTCTAGCAAGTAAAAGACAAAAACTATAAAAAATTGTCATTCGCTGGGTTAGGGTTTTTAACGAAGAAGTTTGTTTCATTTGTTGAGTATCTGAAAGAAAGCATTACAAAATTTACTATAAGTTGAAACATAAATAACTATGTAGGTTTTCACGAGTTTTTTATTAGATGGGATAATGAAATTTGGTGTCTTTTCAAAAGTTTTAAATTGTAGTCAAAATAGGCTTGGACCATTAGGTGATGCAACTGACTAACTCTAGCATGCTGGGAACATTCTGTTCAGTAAGCACAAAATTGTCAATTTTTTTGTCATTCTGCATTAAACAGCTGAACCTTCTGATTACGTTCTTTTATGGTAATACATTTTTTGAGTTAGTTGTGGAGAGAATTTCAGATAACTCCTTCTTCTAGATAGACATTTTAAAGAAAGTTTCTAGGTTACCGTGGAGTTGAATATTATTGCTTCATTACAAGAAAAGGAGTTCCAAAAATATTGATAATTAATGATTGGTTAAACGATATTTCCATTTCAATGGCGTATTATTTGGTATATATCATAACTTTTTTGTGTGAATATACAGTTTACATGGAGCTGCTGATCCATTACTGCTTCTTTGAAACATTAGTTTTAAAATATATATTTAGTTTTTATAATGTTTAACTATTCCAGAAATTCAGATGGAAGTGCAAGACTTCATAATTGTTATACTTGTTAAGCAAATACTTAGTTGGTATCAATAGTTCAAAAATGTTCTTCAATGGAGTTTATCTCATTGAAGATTTATTGGTGTAGGTTATATTCTTCAACTCTTTTCTATTCACCAATAAACTCATTTTCGACTTTGTTCTTAACTTTTGTAATACTTTCTTTAAATTCCTCGTAAGCCATTGAAAGTCAGAGCCAGGTTTTTCCTTCATCACTTCAGTATCTCCGATATTATTCATACATATTCCAGAAAGTTTTCTCTACAACTTTTCACTTTACTCCATGAATTCGATACCAAAATAAGTAATAGAACTTGGAAGAATACAAAACAAACATTGGATCCATTTGTAGCATATTATTATTTTTATTATATTATATAGATTTTCTTAAATAAATGTTCTTGATTTTTGGTCTATTGTATATATAAATAAATATAAATACTTTTTTTATATAGAAAAATGTTTTAACGTTTCGGCTAGAATTTGGCCTTTATCTTCATTTTTTGCTAATAATTCTACATTTCAGCATTTTAATTTTTTTATTGGTCCCGTGACAATTAACAACTATTTTACTGGGTCGGTCAGTCCCGGTCCTCCTTATATATTTTTTGAAGACGTATTTTGTATTTATTCAAGTATTTCTTCACATGGTGTATATTGCTCTCTATATAATGTTTTTAGTATTTTCACTCATTTGAATAGTGCTTTTTAACTCTTTTTTTTATTTAAAAAAATGTCGTTCTTATAATGATGTCAAAAGGATAACAAAACCGAGGCAGAATAAGAATGAAGAATAAGAAAGCATTGCGTTCTATAAATAGATAGCAAAATAGAAAGGAAACAGATGAAAAGGAACTGGAAGCTGCTGGAGGCCTATCAGAAAACCAGTTCGGCTTCCGTAAGAAAAAATCCACAATTCGGATAGTAGAGAAAGCTGTCAACATAGCGAAGGAAAACGCAAGGAACAAGTGGGCCGCAGTAATCGCCTCCGACGTTAGGAACGCCTTTAATTCAACGTCCTGGGATAGAATACTGCATAAACTGGAGAGGCGTGGCAAGTTACCTACTAGAAATCGTCGATTCCTACCTAGAAGACAGGTCATTGCAAATTGAGAAAGACTTATGCTTAGATGTCACCGCTGGAGTTCCACAGGGCTCAGTACTCGGTCCTACCCTGTGGAACATGCTATACTATGATGTGCTGAACGAACATGTACCGATGGGAGTTAGCCTACTTGCATACGCAGACGACTTGGCAATAGTCATTACTGCTGCAGACTGCTCCTGGATGAAGAAAAACAAGCTGGAGTTGGCTACTCAGAAATCAGAAGCGGTCATTTTCAAAGGGCAGAGAGGCAAGGAAGAAATCAATTTACGTGTGGCGGAGCAGAAATACCTCGCAAAAAGTGCCTGCTATACCTGGGGGTCACCCCGGGGGAAGCATTTAGTTTCAGTCAGCATATAAAGACTGCGGCACGAAAGGCCGAGAAAAAAGTGGCAGCCCTTATTGGGCTTACGCCAAATATCAAGGCTCCTGGGGGTCAAAAAAGAGAGATGCTATACAGCGTGGTGCAGTCCATACTGCTATATGGCGCTCCCGTCTGTCATGAATATATGAGGTTAAATAAATATAGGGAACTACTCACTAGGGTACAACGAAGGATGCTCCTCAGACGAATGTCCGTACTGCAAAATCGTGGACACCGTGGACATACTATTTTTGAATGCAAAAGATGGCTTACACAATGGGAACAATTATATGTGAGCATAGGCACACACCTCAAGGCAGTTAACTGGGCGCAAACTATGATGGCAGGCAGCAGGAAATGGAAAGCAACTCAACATTTCATAGCCACGATACTGAAACAAAAGGAAATAGAAGAAAGACAACAGGATAGAGGATAGTATGTATTAGACCACTCATCAACCTGACATTATGCGAAGAGCAAAACCAGGTTTTGATGAGGCGAAGAGAGAGGTATAGTGGGTAGGCTAGGGTCATCTTCCCTAGAGTCCTACACTACCAGGGAAAGGAAGAATGAGTACCTGCGCGAGCATGAGCGTCCTCCCCGTCAAAAAAAAGATGAAAATATTATATCTAAGAAGAGTAGGAAGTTAGAAGTGGGATTTGAATATGTATGTATCTATTCATAGTTTGAGGTACTAATATTTCTTATATTTTACATTTGTTAAAAATTATAGCTTTTTAAATCATTAAACACAAAATATCTACTTAAGTAAGAGTTAATAGCAGGTACTATGTTTACACTACAACATATTTTTTTGAACTCTCCGAAGATTCATAAAGTGTAGTGCATATATATAATTAGATCATATTGAATTAATTATTGGAGAAAACAGTCTGAACAGATGAGTATTTCATAAAAATTATCACAGCACAGAGAGAAACAAGTGGATAAGGTATAGTAAAATGATGAACATTTAAAAAACTATCTACAATTAATTTATCCATATTGCTTACTTAGAAAAGACTTAACTGAAAATTCCTTTATCATACAATTTATTGCCATTATACATTATTTCGCATGGTACATACATTAGAACTTTATGAGACTCATTTTAAACTCTATTAAAATTAATTCTACAATTTTCTGTTGCTCAATGTGGTCGTTTGTTTTATATAAATCTCCAACTAAAAAAAAATATTGACTCTTCTTAAAGTGCCTTATCTAATTTCATATTTGGTAGCAATAAATGTAAGAGTTTTCTCATCCAGATAAAAAATGTATCTATCTAATTATTTTATCTTGCATGATGACGGTGGTGTCCAGGTGTCCGAGTGAAATTGTTTTACCCTTTTTTATTGTATATATTTTTTTGGTAGATTCACGTTTTCATATTTCTCATAATACTTACAACAGTGGAGACAAGTTATAAGATATGAGTGGTACATAATATATACGTCAATAAGAGGTCACCACATTCATGTAACAAACAATTTTAGTTGTGAATATAAACATGTGAATATCTAGTATATCAAACAAAAACTAGTAAGTGTGACAGATAGTTCAAATATAACAGTTTGACATTTAAAAAGAGAAAAGAGTCGGTGTCGAGCCTTTGAACTGTACAGTTGTGTGCTCGGAAAGGATAAATAAAAGTAGTTAAAAACTAATTAGTGTATATTTCAAAGTGAATCAAAACAAACAGTAAGAATATCAGTTTACCTTTTTATTAAACGTTAGTAAAACAACAATTAATAACTAAAAGTGAATCTGAATTTGATATCAGATATAAAGAGCAGTTAGATCATATTTTGTCAGATCCGTATTAAGGTACACTTAAATGATACTTGAAAATGGATGACAATAAATCTCAAAACGGGTGTACCCCCAATAATAACACAACCCAACAACCCAAAACATATTCTTCAGTAGCAAACCAAAACAAACAATTTCCCGTCCAGAAATCAAGCTATACTATTCGATGTAATCGAAAACACCAGGCTAGAAGACTATCTTAAGGCTCTATATCAAACAATCCAACCAAATTTGCTCAAAGCTATCCATCAATATAATATGTATATATTTGGCAAATGAAAATTTAGTGAACACATTCATCAACAATCACGGTAAAATCCAAATAAACCAACAAATACTACCGTCACTCCTAGCCAAAGATTAATATTATCCAATGTCTGTCCCTCTATCTCCCACTCAGTCCTTGAATATGAACTTAAAACGCTAGGGGTTGATCCTCTTTCACCCTTATCCTTCTCGAAAATAGGTATCGCAGACCCCGCATTTCAGCATATCTTAAGTTTTACAAGACAAATATTTATATCTCCATTAAATAACCAGCTAGTCTATTCCCGATTCATTTTTTATCACATATGAACAAACCTCATATAGGATATTTTTGTCCATTTATAATCAAGAAGGCTTACAATGTAAACAAACTACTCATACAACAAAAAACTGCCCAAATAGAACAATCATTTAAACGCACTTTAATCCAACAACAGAATCCTCACCAGAAAATCCAGCCGACAATCACTCTGAAGAAGAAACGAACAACATTTCACAATATCAACAGGATCAATCAAATAACCAAAACTCAGAATCAATTTCTGAACCTCCAACAATGAATTCCCAAGTAGTTAAACACGCACCGAAAATAGTAAAGACAGCACGCCGACAGTCAACAGAAATCAAATCGAAACAACCAAACCACAAAATAAAAGAACTTCAGCAGAACGTTCCCCATCACCTACAACATCTGAACCCCTACCTACATCCGTAAAACCAAAAAATAAAGAAAAGAAAATAAAACAATCTGGAAACAATACATTAAAAAAGTCAATAGGAGAAATGTTAAGTCACATTAAAACACTTTTCAAGAATACGGATATCAATTATCCTCTAATCTATGAAGAGCTTATAGATTTTTTTGAACATTGTGAAGGCTGTACAGATCCTCTTAGTATCGTGAAAATGTACACTGAAGAAATAACAGAAGTCACAGGCCTACTTACCACAATATACCCCTATTTAAAGGATAAAAAAATGGCACAGGACCAATTGGACAGGCACTTTTGCATAAAACCCAAAATAAAAAATTAGATACAAAAGTAATACAATGTTTTGAGATGTACAAAAAACCAAAGTAACATTTTGGCATCAAATCAAAAACAAAAAAATAAAAAAAAATTTCTGGCAAATTTGTGAATTTTCTTAAATAAATGTTTTAATGTACGGTTTAGACAAAAATGTTAAATACGAAAGTTGTAGAACGTGTTAAGGTCTATGAAAAAGCTCAGTAACTTTTTTGCGTCAAATGAAAAACAAAGGAAATACGATTTTTTTCAACTTTGACAGGCCGCCATTTTGTTTTTACTGGGCCGATTTGGCTCATTAACGAACTCGTCCAAGATTTTAGCCTAACCGATTTTTGTAGCGAGTTTGGTTTCGATTCGTCGAAAAATACGTCCTCTATCGTGCTTACAAATTCCGTTATAACACACACACATATATTTATATATATATATATATATATATATATATATATATATATATATAAAAGAAGATGTAGGAATATCGCGTGATATGTTAACAACAACAACAAACAGAATCATGGGTAATTCACGCAAAGTAAAGGGCTACTGAAATAGAGTGGTAACCGTGGACATGCATGTTTCTGGCTCATTTTGCCTCATCAGCACGGCATAACCAAATAATGATGTGAAATTTGGGAGCAAAGATGTTTCCCTGCTGAAATCCGTTATTTTGTGTTTTCCCATGTTTCGATTAACATCTTTGCTCCCAAATTTCACATCATTATTTGGTTATGCCGTGCTGATGAGGCAAAATGAGCCAGAAACATGCATGTCCACTCTATTTCAGTAGCCCTTTACTTTGCGTGAATTACCCATGATTCTCTTTGTTGTTGTGATATATATATATATATATATATATATATATATATATATATATATATACAGGGTGTCCCGGGACTAATGGGAAAAAAGTCAGGAGCGAATAATCTGAGCCAAAATAATGTTATTACTTCATATAAACTTTTTCTATGCAGGCCCTCGTTTTCGAGTTATAGGCCCCCAAAGTTTTAATTTTGAATTGGGTTTTAATTTTTATTTTTTGTACTAGTTATTTGATCTTTATAAAATTTACGGCAAAGCTATAATGTACGTGTACGTTTATTTTGGAAAGGTAAACAGATTTACAGTTGTGTCTTGAAGCCAGGGACGAACTACTCGCAATGGTTAGTGATCCAAAAATTTTGCAGGGATGGCACACCCTGTATGTATATATCGAAATTGACTTCCTCACACATTATGCTAACGAAAAGGTACTCTTGTTGGAATTCGATAAAATAAGCCGTTTGGCTAATATTTACAGTTTTATTAATGCACTAACTACCAATTTACCTAACTAACTTATTAATACGATGTCCAAGATTTGCCTACAGTACTACAAAAAAATAATTTGATGATAGCAGATGATAGAAACATTAAGAACTCATTTAATGGGAATTAAATAGGAACGGAAACAACGTAATTAGTTGCGTTTAATCAAAATTACGAACACAACATTATTAAGCCATTAAGAAAACCTCTAAAAAGACAAGTTCAAAAACATTTGACAAAAACTAATTCCTAAACAACAACAAAAACTAACGTTATTGTAATAAATGTTCAATATCAGCTCCTCCCACTTCCACGCACATTCTAAGTCTACAAAGACTGTTTCTTTGCACTTGAAAGAGCAATCCCATATTATTTCTAATAACATTGCAGTGTAACATAATTGTGTCTATTAAATCTTGCCTTGTTTGCACAGGTGTTGCGTATACCTTACTTTTGAGATAACCCCAGAGAATGAAATGTATAGGATTACCGTCTCCTGATCGCGGTGGCCATTGAAAAGGGCCTCCACGACCAATCCATCTAATAGGAAACCTTGTGTGTAAATGCTGGCGTACATCTAAACTGAAATGAGGAAGGGCCCCATCATGTATGAACCATAAATTCCTACCAGATTGTATTAGCATATCTTTAAACAGGTTCCATAACTCATTTTGCAAAAACTCCAAATATCTCTGACCTGTCAAAGTACCGTCAATAAAGTACGGTCCTATCAAATGATTGCCCAAACATTAACCACGAATCTATGCTGGTTCCTAGTTTGGATAATGCCATGTGGATTCACATCATTCCATAAATGCATATTGTGAGAATTAATGAATCCATCTCTGGTGAAACCAGATTCGTCCGTAAAAAGAACGTTACTAATAAATGTATTGTCTGCTTGTTGTTGTCGCAGAAACCACTGGCTATACTCAAGTCGTGCAGGATAATCAGCCACTGTCATACTGTGTACTTTTTTCATGTGAAAAACTGTTCTTTTAGGACGCGATGAACAACTGATTTCGAGTCGTTATGTTTTCTTGATTATTTTTTGACGTTTCTTAAAACCAATGAAATGCTGCTTTATTTGACACAAGGGTAAGTTTCAACCAATCATGTCATTATTATAGTGGGAATAAAGCTCTTGTGATTATTCTCGGGAATAATCACTGTTGCTTTTATTTGTCTAGCAAGTGTCAGATAGTTGTCAAAATAATTATCTAATTGTGTCAACGTTATATATAAAATGGGTGAAAATCATCGGTTTAGCACCTTTTCTGATGCAGAAATAACAAAAAAGATTTTAGAAACTACTTCGAAACATACTCTTATAAGTAATCAGTCTATATGGAGACAATTTATTGATCTTTTTTATTGTAAAAATTTGTGAATCAAAAAATAATCTAGTCAAATATAACTCGAGAGTTCCATAAATTAGAAAATAATTTGACAGATTTTGTTCAAACTTGTTGCCATTTGGCAATAGCCACTCGAGCCCTGCGGGCTCTCGTGACTATTGCCTGGCAACGAGTTTTCAAAAAATCTGTCAAATTATTTTCAATTTATTCTCACTCTCTTGTTATATTACTACTGATAATTTTCGTAAACTCGTTGATGGTTCATCATCAACTGCATTTAACAAGTCTTGTTCAACTGCCACAGTATGTACGCTTCGTACTGGACCTTCTCCACTTTTTTGGCAAAAAACTTCCTAAAATATAAAATTTTGTTTTGTATACATGGAAAGTTACATTTACTTATTCATACCTGTTTCTCGTAAGCTGAGATCAATACGCTCAAACATTCGTCTATCTGGCAATGCTCTGTTTGCAAAATGCTCTGCATAAAGCCTTCTGGCCTCTAAACAGTTTCGAAAAGCCAGTCCATACATTAAATGCATATCTGCGCACTGAATAAAAGTGAATTCTGCCATAGTAACTGTTAAATTAACGACTTATGAATTATTGACTACGAACTATTCTACACAACGTTTGACAAATAATCCTATGGTTACTTCATAAACGGTAAAAACACTTTTAAAAAGTTTCTACCAACTTTCGAATTAATAAGTCGTTAATGTTTTTTATCTTCTGCTATCGTTAAATTATTTTGTTGTAGTACTGTAGGTGTAAATCTTGGACATCGTAATAATAAGTTAGTTACGTAAATTGGTACGTAGTGCATTAATAAAACTGTAAATATTAGCCAAACGGCTTATTTTATCGAGTTACAACAAGAGTACCTTTTCGTTAGCTTAATGTGTGGGGAAGTCAATGTCGATAATTTAATACAGGGTGTGCCATCCCTGCAAATTTTTTGGATCACTAACCATTGCGGGTAGTCCGTCCCTGGCTTCAAGGCACAACTGTAAATCTATTTACCTTTCCAAAATAAGCATACATGTACATTATAGCTTTGCCGTAAATTTTATGAAGATCAAACAACTAGTACAAAAAATAAAAATTAAAACCAAATTCAAAATTCAAACTTTGGAGGCCCATAACTCGAAAACGAGGGCCTGCATAGAAAAAGTTTATATGAAGTACTAACATTATTTTGGCTCATATTATACGCTCCTTTCCCATTAGTCCCGGGACACCCTGTATATAACCTTTGGAACGGGGGGTGATTTTTGGAATCTAGGACCACCAATACGAAAAACTGCATTGACATTTTTCTAAAATCGCGTCATGCTACTCTCTACAATAGCCCTATTTCATTCTGAAATAAGCCTAAAAATGAAGATGAGATGCACTCGAATTAAAAATAAAATTCCCAGACAGATAAACCCTGAATACTAAACAGAACTGGACAGCGATACCTCTATAGAAACCTATTAATCTTGTTTACCTTCACTTCCTTAATTCAGTGGAATATAAATGGGTACTATACCCACCTAGAAAACTTACAATTAATAATTTCAAAATACAAACCCATGTTAATACGTCTACAAGAAACCAATTTCAAAAACAATAGAATCCATAATCTAAAAAATTACAATTGTTTCGCTAAAAATCGAGAAAACGCAAGAATAGCCAGTGGAGGTGTAGCAACATATATTAGAAATACAATAGATGCAACATCAATTCATCTAAAAATATCTATTGAAGCAGTCGCTGTTAGAGTGAAAGATACAATGACATGTTCATTGTGCAACATATACATTCCCCCAAATCAGGAACCTACTACAGAGGAACTCACTGAGGTGCTGAGTCAAATTCCAACTACATCTGGGGCTCTTCTAAGCAGACACCTTTTTGGAAAAAAAAATTGAAAATATATTAGAAAAGTACAATCTTAACCTCCTAAATGACGGCCAAAAACCAGATAAGACGTAAGAACTGGTGAAGATTCGGCAATCAACCTAACAATATGTCACCCATCTCTCTCACAAATACTCAATTGGGATGTATCAACAACGTATTTATACGATAGTGACCACTATCATATAATAATTAGCAGCGAACCGAAAAATACACCAGATCCACCAACAAAATGGAAAATAAAATCATCAAATTGGAACGAATTCCAAGAATTTACACAAGAAAATCTCCACGAGTTAATCGAAGATGCAGATATTGATCAAGAAGTACACTTTATCACAATATCAATAACACAATCAGCAAATGAATATGTTGGATGGTACGAACACAACAACAAACACCAAACGGTTCCCTGGTGGAAGTTGGACTGCAAAAGAGGCTGTGACGAAATCGAAAGAAGCTTTTAACATTCAAAAGAAATAAGAATAAGACGGAACAAAATTCAATCGAATTCAAACGATTGAGAGCCAAAGCTAGATACACAATAAAAAAAACTCAACTCCAATGTCCACTATATGGGAAAAAGTTAAACGGATATCCAAAACAAACCAATCCAATACAATAAACTTTCTGGAAACAAATAACTACTAAACATCAGGTAGGCATAAAATGAAATGTAACTTCTGTCATTCTGACGATGATATTGATTTATCGAAACAATTGTCAATTTTTTAGAATTTTCAATAACTTTTATTATATTGTGGAATTAACTAGAGATCGTGAGTTTCATTTAAAAACACTAAATAACACTCTATTTATAAAAACCGAAATGAAATAACAAACATCTTAGCAAGTGAATATCAAAAAAGCTCAAGCAACTCAAACTACACATCAGATTTCTTGAATTATAAAAACAAAATAGAGCAGCTAGAAATAGACTATATTAATAATAATAACCAGCAAATGAACAATTTAAACATTGCAATAACCATTGACTTACTTGAAAATTCACTCCAAAACTCTAAAAACTTGAGCCCAGGTCCTGATAATATCACTCTCATTTTTCTAAAAAATCCAAGTAAACAAACCAAAGAACATTTACTAAAGATATAACCTAATCTTAACAAAACAAGTATATCCCAAAGCGTGGACAATTTCCATCATAATTCCCATTCCTAAACCAAGTAAACCGAAATCAGATCCAGAAACCTATAGACTAATTTCACTCACCTGTAGCATGGGATAAGTTCTTTAGAAGATAATTAACAACAGACTTTTATGGCACCTAGAATCAGAAAAACTAATTATACCCGAACAGTGTGGTTTCCGTAAAAATCGCTCCACGTTAGACAATCTTATCGATCTAGAATCTGAAATCCATAAGGCCTTTGCAATAAAACAGCACTGCATTGGAGAATTTTTTATATTCGTAAAGCCTACGATGCAGTCTGGAAATACTCAATATAATGAAAACGGGATAACATATTGAAATATATATCGAATTTTCTTGATAAACGACAGTATCAAGTGCGTGTAGATGGAGTATACTCACAGTTGAACACCCAAAAAAACGGCATTCCACAAGGGTCAAATCTCAGTACTACATTATTTCTTATAGCAATTAATTCAATTATAACAAACTGTAAATCACCCGTAAAATGCAGAATATATGCAGATGACCTGGTTATCTATTGCAGAGGGAAAAATATGACTACAATACATAAAACCATCGAACAAACAATATCTACAGTAGAGGATTGGTCAAAAACAAGTGGACTGCGTTTCAACATGACAAAAACCAAAGCTTTGTATTTCTTGAAAAGGACTCAACCACAACGTAAAAACATGAACCTTTATGGACAGAAAATAGAATATGTGAAAGAAATACGTTTCTAGGAATGATACTCGACCAAAAACTAACATGGAAATTACACATTCTGACATTGAAGAAAAAATGCCAACCTGGAATGAATTTACTCAGATCACTGCAATCAAAAACTGGGGCGCATATTACTCAAGTTTGCTGCACATCTATAAATCATTAATTAGATCAAAACTTGATTGTCTACAACTCTGCCAACAAAAGCCTTCTTCAGTCAGTGGAAGTTATCCAAAACACAGCTCTTCGCATCTGTTTGGGCGCCCATTGTACAAGTCCTATTCAAAGCTTATATTGGGAGACTGGAGAATTACTACTTTCTTACAGAAGAAAATATCTAAGCATCTCTTATGCTGTCTCTGTAATATAAAACAAAAGAAATCTAGTAATCCGCAACGTCTTATCTGATCGTTTTGTAACGACTTATTTTTTTTAAGCATTTCCGATGGCATTTTAATTTTAATAAGTTGATATAACTCGTTATTTACTTACCAACTTTGATTTCTGGTACCGTTTCAGTCCCGTAATATTAATTTAAGTATTTATTTCATTAGTAATTCAGAAGCCGTGAATTACCATCTAAAGAAATATGTAAAATTTATTAATTTCCGCTTTTCAAAATTTAAATTATCGAGGACGCCCGGTACATAAACTATTTTAATCAAAACCAAAGCCGTTCAGTATAGTAGAAATATTTCTTGTTGTAAGTAAATCGATTCAAGTTAATTCCCTCACCACCGTTATCGCCAAAAATTTTAGGTAGGAATTAAATTATAAATTCCAAAAACCGAGCGTTTTTGGAAGTTGAATCCAGATATCTCTCGCAGTGATCAAGTATCAAATTGATAGTTTTGAAGTCCAGTGTCCGACCGTCCCTTATTTTTTTTGATTAAGTGAAAATTTATTTTTGATAACCGAATAAAACATTTCGCCGAGTTTTAAAAATTTTAATTTCAATAAACGATTTAGTAGTTTGGCTATTTAAGAAAATACCGTATTTTGATAAGCCGGTGTTTTTTTTTTGAAGCGATAAAAACAAAACTTATTTACAGTTTTTATTATCGCGTTCTTTATATTGTTTCTTTGGAATTAGTGTCTGAGCCTTCAACACATTGAAATAACATTTTAATTTTAATTTTGCGATTTAGATTGTTATACCTATTGTCCTGTTTCAAATTACCCAAATACATATTAGATTTTTTTTTGCTTTTTCTCCTCGATAATTGGATTTTATTTCGACTGTGATCTTTTTATTTTTTTTATTTAGGAATTAATTTCTCTGCTATACAATATTAACTGACCGGAAATTTGAAAAATTGAAAACCGACTGTGAGACGGATCAGAGGCTCTTGCCACCAGCCGTCTCCCTTTCGTAACGCGCATAGTTTTCTCTAAATTACTTAGACTTATTTTAGTTCTAAAGTATATATAGTTTTAACTAACCGGCAATTTGAAAAATTGAAAACCGACTGTGAGACGGATCAGAGGCTGTTGTCACCAGCCGTCTCCCTTTCGAAACGAGCATAACTTTCTCTAAATTACCTTGAATTATTTTAGTTCTAAATTATATATAGTTTTAACTAACCGACAATTTTAAAAATTGAAAACCGACTGTGAGACGGATCAGAGGCTGTTGTCACCAGCCGTCTCCCTTTCGGAACGCGCATAATTTTCTCTAAATTACTTAGAATTGTTTTAGTTCAAAATTATATATAATTTTAACTGACCGGAAATTTGAAAAAATGATAACCGACTGTGGGACGGATCAGAGGCTGTTGCCACCAGCCGTCTCCCTTTCGGAACGAGCATAATTTTCTCTAGATTACCTTGATTTATTTTAGTCCTAAATTGTATATAGTCTTGTCTGACCGGCAATTTGGAAAAGTTAAAACTGAGTGTTCCAGCTGTTCCACTCTCAGCCGCTAATAATTTCGTTTCATATTTATCTATTCTAAGACACAGTTTTATTTTGCTTGTATTTGGGTAACCACTGTCCTATCTTCCGACCAAAATTTTAGAATAATTTTAACCGATAATTTGAAAATTTAAAAACTAATTGCGGGGCAGATCAGATGCTGTTGCCGCCAGCTGCCTAACCGTCAGCCGGGAGTAACTTATTTTATGTTCACTCATTTTGTTTAGAAAAGTTTATATTCTCCTACAATAATAAGATTTTCAACCAAGTCTGAGGCTGTTGCCACGGATTGATTGATAATCTAGTTTAAGTTCATTAGTTTTTTTTGTTATAAACTGGTCTGGTCACATTTTCCCACCTATCCCGATTGACCATCCCTACCGCGAAGATAGGGTACCCCGTCGAAATAGCCCACGTCAAAATAGCCCCGACAAAACAGCCCCGACAAAACAGCCTCAGAGAAAACAGCCCCGGACAAAACAGCCCCGGACAAAATAGCCCCTGACAAAATAGGTCCGACAAATTAGCCTCAGACAAATAAATGTGTGTATTGTAACATGTTTTGATAATTGCAAGCCAAAGAAAAAAAAGATCACTTCAAAAGATATTTTATTTGAAAATGTCCAACAAGTCAAAAATTAAAAAAAACGCATCTCTAGATTATTGTTACCAAAAAATTACATTTCCAGATTATGGGAAATGCTCCGAAGAAAGTCTAGACTCTCCATATTCACATAATTTCCAACTAACACTTGTAATCGGTGATTTAGTTGCACATATTTAGACTTACTTGCCTCCGGTTGGACAATTCCAGCAGCAATGCGAGCTAGTCGGATCTCGATCATATCTTGCTCCTTGCGAAAATGCTTGATGAGCTTAAATACAGATGGATGATGGCAATCAACAGTTTGCTGAAATGCTCTATGCCATCCTTCCACTGAATTATTGGTTATGGGAGCCTATCGAGCACACGTTGATGAACATTCCAGATATTGATGGGAAAACGTGGTTGCAGCTGTCTATTGCGCCTAATTCGTCCTATGTAAGTATCTTCCCAGTAATCGATGATCGGGTTTATTTCGTAGGGGTAGTCCTCGACAATCTCTTCGAAAAGTCTGACAACATCACCAACAGGTGCAAAACTCAGCGCAAGCAGCATTTTGATGTGCACACGTACATTATCATCATGCACATAGCGTTCGCTCAAGTTTAACTCTTGCACTTTTCGCCATAAAGACTGCCCTAAGTGAAACAAGCAGCCAAAAACGGTTAACGAGGTGACGAACAGTAGCTTCTTGTAAAAGCTCATCACCCTAATCCGGTATACCCCCTAATTCCTTATTATTATAATTATCTGCTTAACTATCGGCAAGTATTTAAGTATTGTGCATTTCAACTTAAAAAGAAAATTACTCCATAAATCCCTTTACCTAAATGCCTATTATCCCTTTGGGTGCTTTGTAAATCGCTAACTTGCCAACGATAACAGACGGCATGGACCGGATTATTTACTTTTACACGAATTATTTTTACAGCTAAGAATTAAACTAATAATTTTAAGTTGTTATTTCTATTAATTTTGTTTCTTATACCTACAATATTTACTATTTTTTGCTTTGAAAAACTTTCTGAGGAATATAAGAAATAGTTTGTGAATAAAAAATAAGTGTAATATATAAATAGACGAGCGACTGTCATAGACATTCCTCAAATAAATACTCAGATAAATCAGGTATTTACGTGATTGCTATTTTGTCGGGGCTATGTTGCCCGGGGCTATTTTGTCCGGGGCTATTTTGTCCGGGGCTGTTTTGTTCGGGGCTGTTTTGTCCGGAGCTGTTTTGTCGGGGCTGTTTTGTCGGGGCTATTTTGACCTGGGCTATTCTGACGGGTCACGCGAAGATAGTTATATCCCGTTGACTACTGTGATAGGTAATTAGTGTTTTACTACTGCTTACCGCATAATTACAAACTACTTATACCGCTTCCGCTGTTATTAACAATTGCATTTGCTTGCTTATACCTGGTTTATTGTGTCATTGCTCACATTCCTTAATACCGTCAAATTTCGCATGGTGCATAATAACATAAGGCTTGAACACATTTGCATACTGTATATATTTAACTGATTCGGTACCGTTTCAAAATACTCAGAAATTGTGTTAAGTGTTATTTTGTAGATATATTTTAAATAGGATTTGTAATATACAAATAAATACAATCAGTGTTTTCTTCATATCCCGTAGCATCGCCGTTTAAGGTTTATAGGTTTTGTAGACGTGTTAAATTCAACGAGACCCCTGGAATTTGCCGTAACCTCCATCTGAGGCTACCTGGAACTCTTGGCGCTGAGGGTCAAGGGGCCGTGGAGTAAACCACGTAAAATCATCTGGCGTCCGAGCATTTGTTTCAAAAAAACTTTGCATCGAGGGTGTCCAAAGTGACGCGTCAGTTGGTAAGAACCTGTGTGAGCTGAAGGACGAAGCAGCGGCGCGTCACAGTTTCAAAGATAATTTTTTATCCGGCCCAACTACTCCTCCTTTCTATCACAGTGTCAAAACATATTTACACAAAATAAATTCACAATTCCCAAAGATTTATGATGTCTCATCAATAAATTAACCTTCTCCATGGACAATACCACTTCCTATCCTAGACCTAAGCCTTGCCTACCTTAATAAATCAGAAACTCCAACAGCCAGAATAAAAGAAGAGCCTTAAATAAATACGGTAGCATTTATAAGGTATACACAGATTGCTCAAAAAACCAAGACTGAGGTTTTTTCGAAATCCTACATACTCCCACCTTTCACATCTATTCATTCAGTTGAGTTATTTGCCATCTTAGAAGAACTCAAGAAAATCTAACATAAAAATGTCCTTATAATATCCGACTCCTAAAATTCACTAACAGCCCTTCGTCAACTGTACTCTAATCGCCCAATCACCCTATAGTCATATTTATCAAGAATGAGCTATAGAATTGCATAAACAGCAGCATACATATTAAATTCACGTGGGTCCCATTCCTTAGAGAGTAGATAAAATAGCAAAAAATGCATGCACTAATCAACAATCAGAAAGGAACGATTTTACCGTACATACTGATTTGAAGGCGTTCTACAAGAGCAAAATCTACGACAAATGGCATGAAGAAGCAAGACATAACCAACACAAATCCTACGAAGTCACTACAAATTATCACGGCTGGAAAACATAAATAAAAGAGAACAAGCGATCCTTTCTCGTCTTAGAATCGGTCATACCCGTACCACACACGACTACTTACTAGAGGGAAAAAATAAACCAATGTGCGAAAGGTGTAATAGTGAGTTAACCGTGAAACACCTGGTAATGGAATGTGCGAAATACGATAAGGAACGTAAAAAGAATCAACTACCACTATCACTGAAAAAAATACTACAAGAAACTAAAAATGTTATAAACTACCTAAAAGCCTGCAAATTAAGTAGCAAAATGTAGAGACTATAACCAAGCTACAATAAGTCAACTTACATCATTTCAATTTGCTAATAACCCTACATGGTTGATGCAATTATAAAAAAAACGAGAAAATGAATGAATTCGCGACTTCGCGTACTTAACTTGATTCAATTTTAGATATCGAAATTAGCAATGAAAAAGGAAGTGTGCTCTTATTTGTCGCATTACATGGTGACTAACAACGATTTAGTAGTCATTACATAGGGATATAAATTCACCAATATTTTGTAATTTGTCATTTAGTTTGATACACAAGTTTGATTACCAAAGTGTAACTACAACCTTATAATATATTAACGCATTTAAGAAAGTTTATCGCTTTAAATCTACAGTTCCTGTGCGAATAAAGAACGGCCTGATAGGTTGAGTTAACAGCAGAACAGATGGCATATTGTTTATTTTGTGGCATAAATATTTAACTACATTCTATGAATGTTTCCGCCGCTGGAATTCTTTTTCTTAGAGTGTGACCTATACATTCCAGTTTCACTTTTTTGTGTAATTCCTATCTTTTCCTGATTTGGTATGCTTCAGACTTTTTTTTATATATTATTTTAGGCCAACATCTGTAGTGTATAGTTTTAAGGAAATCAAATAGATGATTGTACCTGTAATACAAACTACTTATATTCTTATTTAATGTCTGTAGAGTCCAATTTAAAGGTATATCTATCTTAAAATAGGAAAAGGTAGAAATCTCCAACTGTTATATGTTCTTTTGTATTGCAGATTACTTTTTTCTATATTTGTTTTGTTTGGAAATTTATTTGTTGTTCATGCATATATTTGTATTATACTTTTAAATCAATGTTTTCAGTTACACTAATATTTGATATATAACCACAGATTCAATACGAATAATTACATTTCATATTGAAATAGTTTTTGTAAAACTCAAAAATCTAGCAGACATTGTGCACATTTGAATAAGTGTGTAGCACACTGCTTTCTTTTAATTTCGTTACTCTCCAATTCATTGATTTTTCCAATAATGTCAGTACTTAGATCTCTCATCCTAGGAAAATCAAAATGATGTATTTGAATCATAAAGTTCTGAAGTATGTACCACATATAAATAGATATTTTTTCAAATGTTTACCATGTAGATAGAGTAATGGATTGTGATAGATATGAACTACCACGGCTAGAGGCACAGTTAATTGACTCAACTAATATTTTTTTGGTTACGACATATATTAATAGAGAACGCCAAATTGCATGACAACTACAAAATGAATTAACACAGGAATTTAATCTTACAATCACTAATTATATCTGATTTTAAGCTTTCGATGCTGATAAAAGCTCTTCCTTGTTTTAATTTTCTACCACTGGAAAAGAAGTACTGAGCAAAAACATACATTTCTATTTTGGTGAAAATAATCTCCCAAAATTACTAGAGACCATTCAAAAAATTGATAATATTTACGAAAACAACACTTTGTATCGAAATTTTGGAAGTAAACTAAAATTTATGGTTCAGTAAAAAACTGCAATAAAATAACTGATACTTATTGGAAGGCTTGACCCACATTTGCATCAAATTATCATTTATAAAGTAACATCCTCTGTGAGACGTTCACTTTTTCATATATGTAATTATTGTCCAGTTCCACATCCCTTTTTTTATTCTACATTTCCTCGTTTACCTAGATGATTGGAATCTTCCATGTTACTCAATCATTGATCGAAAAATTTAGTATTATCTCCGCAAGCAAAGAATGAACAATGCTCTGTGTTCTAATGTTTGGCTGATTCAATTGTAAACTATTAAATAAGTTGTGAGGCTGCTCCAAGAACAGAAGTATACATCAGGAATCCAGGAGTTACGGTAAGACCTTATTGGCAAAGATTTAGTTTACTTTTGGGAAATAGGACATCGTTTTTTCTTAGTCAAGTGATAAAATAATTAATTTGTTCGTTCAGCTGGATTCGGACCAGCGACCTATTGAGTGATAAAAAAAATGTATATAACACAGAATAATAGCAATGGAGTGGGACATAGAGAAGTTCTATTTAATATCAATAAAATACTTTGATTACTTTAATATTACAATCAAAAGTGGGTGCATTTAGAAATCTGTAAGTTTAAGAGTTGTTTCTAACATAATGAATAAAATATTATTCCACAAACTAAAAAAGAAAATGAAATCAAACTGAAAAATAGTTTCCATACGAATTGAATGCAAATGTACTGAAGACAAGATTGAGATGAATGAAATTATGAATCATTTTATAATGAATTGAACTTCTTTGATAGAGGAAAATTATTAAACATAAGAAATAGATTGTTGTGGCCCCAGAAAAAATTTACAAGAAAAATGTGGAATTTTTTGATTGCATTATACTTTGAAAGTATTATAAAAATAGAGAGGAATCTAAGAATGTGGGATGCAATTTAATTTGAAGGCGATAGTATGGAATTTGAGTTCCTCGAATTTTTACCTACCATATTCATAATTAAGTACAGTTACCTGAGATAAGTTTGGGATAACATAACCAATATTAACATTCTTCATATACAGTTGATGCTTGAAATGGTCTCAAGTATAAATCTTAAAATACTCAAAGTACTTCTTATCTCACATTATTTGGTTGTACAACAAATATCTAACTATTGATTTTCTAAGTTGGCACTGTAAGTACCATCACTAAATCTAAGTGATTTGCAATTATTTTCAATATGTATTTTAAGAAGAAGTGAAAGTCAATGTTCGTTTATAAAAAACCATACATCCAATTTGAAAATAATTGCAAAATTGAAGGTCAAAAAAATCAAAACCCTAGTTTACACATTTAATACTATTTTGATATGGACTAATTATATGTCTATTTAGACTATTTCACAAAACACAGAGCAAGTAGGTCAAATCGAAGATAATTGTTTAAAAGAAGCTCGTTTTGACGATATTTTTAGAAAATGTCACTGTATTTGTATCAAGTATTCAAAATTAGTGCAGTCTCTTCATTGCAGTTTGATTAATATAAGCTCCTATAATTCAAAAACTCAAATATGTCTTTATTCTCTAAATGTATGATAAAATCACATTAATAGATTGTTCAAAATGATCATAATTCCATTTTTTAAACATTAAATGAAATGAAAATATATTTCAAAAACTGCTAAAAATATTCATCAGTTATAAATACTGGGACAGGGTATTTGAGAAATAATTGATTTGGGAAATAACTATTTGGTCATAACAATTTTCATGAAATAATAAACATACTACAAAATTTCGAAGTGAATATTCAAAAATCGGCGAATCAAAAACTATATTATATTTTTCAAAATATAGAAAATTTGCGATAAAATTTGCTCTTAATGCACTTTTAATTGGACCTCTGAATTATTTATAAAAAGTCTCTGTTGATAATTATTGAAAATAAATGAGTCTCTATTCCATTTATGATCAATATTCAATACACTTCAAAATTTGATATTGAATAAATTCAAGAAAAAATATCATAGATAAATCGAAATTTCGAAATTCTTCAAGTAGTAGGTACAGTTTTTGGTACTTTGAAATAACAATGTGACACAGAATAACAGCTCAATATATTGGAATCTTATAGAAAGAAGACGAAGATCTTGAAGAAATGATGCTGATAAACTCAAGCAATACAGATATAGTTGATTAAATTTACTGTTTCAACCCATACTTTGCGGAATCTACTCATGTTACCATTATAAAAGAAAATAACTTTTTCTTAGTAATTCCACTATATAATGAGAAAATCATAAAAATTCTAAAAAATTTGACAATTACTTCGATAACGATATTTTAAGATACGGAAACAATTGTGAAATTTTTCAGAATTATGATTTTCCCATTATATAGTGGAATAATTTATAAACAGTTTCATTTATAACGGTAATATAGTTGATGCTTTGTTTGAAATATGACTTTGGTTTTATAAGTGTATAATAATATTAGTTTTATTTTTCTATAAATGGGCACTGATAGATACAAATATTGTAGTGACTCTCTTTTCTGAAAATATTGTCAAAAAAATTGCAATTATTTTACTGCCATTATACACAAATTTACGATGTTATTGACATCAATATTATGATGAACCCCATTTTCTACTATTGTGTTATGTTAAGTCCTACTGAGGCGCATACATTAGGAAGACATTCAACTAAAATTACATAGTTAAACCGTAACATTGAATAATTTGCCAAAAAGCCATACTACAACATCTAAAATGACTAAAAACTAATTAATGTTTCAGATATGTTGAATATATTTCTTTGTCCCAGTGAAAACAATAAACATAATTTTTTTATATGTTTACTACCCATTTTCTGAAAGCTTATTTAGATTTCATATGCATACTATTTTTATAAAAGCCGTTGAGATTTTATTTACATTTTAGAGGGTTCTGATGTTATGGCATAGGCTTTTGGACAATTAATCATTTTTTCATTGTAATTTCTACTACAGGACGAATTTGTTTTCTGGCAAAGCATTTGCTAAGTCGTAATGCAGGCTACTAAAGAAATAGGCAAGATTGCTACTAATAACCAACATATAATTGAAAGTTCGTGTATTGAGCTTTATCACAGAAAGATAACAATTTTAATATAGACAATTATGAAGGTTCTAAATTGTTGTTTTGTCTCAAAATATTTGTAAATATTTTATATAATTTGAGCAACAATATCCAAGGGATGGAGTAGAACTATTAAAGAAATTCCCTGAAGCAAAGAAAAGACAATAATCGAAAAAAAATGCATTAGCTTATATAATATCTAATATATTTATTGAATAATTTCCAAAGTTTTAATCTAAACCTAAATATTAATTATGAGAAAAAAGTAGATTATTGCTTCTCAACTTATATTTTAGGTTTTGAGTTTCAGTAACACACTATTTGAAAAAATGTTTCTCACTTAATTACAAATATTCCTTTGATTTAATGACTACTTTCATAGAAGAATAAGTAATGGAATATTAAACGAGAGTCTTTATACTTGGATATTAGTAGCAAAAACGAAATCTAATAATTCCGAAAACAGATTTGACAAGTATAGTGCAGTGATATGTCATTACTATATGTTTTGTTGGCTTACTTTCGTATTGATATTTTATTTCATTATAAAATATTGACTTTGAAAATCGCTTATTATAAAATTCCTCAAACTTACACATCACACATATCTGCCCTTAAAAATAAAGTGCTGCAGTTCATACATAGTGTAAGACTCTGTTGAAATATGCTAAACTTGCACTTTTTCTTAAAATTCTAAATTAATCATTAAACATATCCTTGAAGAATATTTTTCTATTGCCAACACTTCTTTATGTTTGGATTTATCAGGTTAACAAATTTGGATATTGATTATATCATATTTCAAGAAGTTTCACCTAAAAAACACAATGCATGGCAGATTTTTCTTTATAATTGACAGTTAAAAATTCGAACAATTTAATGATATGTAAATAATATTTCTTTCATTTTTTTCTTCTTATAATAAATGAAGTATAATCAATTGTTCATAAAATATGAGTCCTATAGGGACATATGTTGCAATTCTGCATTTGCTGTTATACATGACCAATTTCCGCTGCATCTGCTCTGAAGGATTTTGGAGTTTGGGTAAAAACTCAAAAATGTTAGTTTAAAAAATATTCGATTTCCTTCCAATAGAAGGCTGAACTGAAGACTTCACTTTTCTTAGAATATAATTTCAGATCTCTCAGTCCTGGAATCTTTGGAGACACCTTTAAAAGAAGTGAGTAAACATTGTTCTTTAAGACAGCTAAGCAGTTTGTGAAGGTATATAATATCAATAGTAGGATAGGTGCAAAAATTCCAAGCTGATTACAGGATCGCCTGCTTGACCAAGATCCAATTCTAGAGTCAATTCATCTTTTAGTCTTTGAGAGTCTGAAGTAAGCAAATATTTTAATATTTTCATATTACTCGACCAAGCTGTCCTTAAAGCTTTGAAGTACAACTCTAGAACAACTATAAAAATTCCAAGCGTTTGTTTGATTTTAGATTCAGATCATCTATAATGCTTGAAGGAGAAACAGAAAGAAGTCTCGCAAAACGAACTTTAGAAGAGGCACAAAAATAACTGGTACAATGAATCGAAATGAGTCTGCCATGAGTAGTAAGACACAAAACAGATAATTGTCTTGGAAATTGACCCGCCTTTGATGAGCTATTGGAAAGTATATATGTGATAATTATGATTAAGTAACATTGCAATTTCAAATTAAATGTCTAACAATCAATCATTTTTTGTAACTTTTAGAAAGTACAAATAAATTTAACTATTTACAGCATTAAGTAGAGATAATTTCTATAGACAATCAAGATATTAATTAAAGTTGGCACTTTAAATACTGTAAATCGCGGATTATAACAAAATAACAACTGCATTCTTCCTAATGCTGTAATATATACTCATTTTTTCATATTCTTTCAATATCTATATACTCTAAGAAAAAGTGCATGTTCTTGTCCATGAACAAGTATCAAAGATAATTACGCTTGTATTTTTATGCCAAGTTAAAATGCAATGTTCGTAAATTTATTCGTTTAAGGAAAAAATATTATCTGTAATCAATTGGATTTATTGTAAAACAGAAGCACCACAATAACCACAATCCACATATGTTTACAACAGATTTGTCATATAAAACGAATTTAAGTTTACAAGGTATGGATTGATATGTTTTTCAGGGGGGATATGAACTAGAACTAACTGTATAACCGCCGATCTAGACTCGCGATTAAAATTTCATATGATGGAAGAAATTTGTTTAATCAGTATACTTTCATTGCTTATTACCTTATATAAATAAGCATAGTCTATCATTAGTAGTTGTATACGGTTAATTTGAGTAAACAATGGTCTTTGTTAAAAAGAATTAAATTTGGCACATTTTCTTTGTTCTTAGTTTTTCTATTTGCATGCATCCTGGTGCCTCATTATTTTCCTAGCATCCTTTAAATTCTTGATAGATTTAAAATGGTAGTTCATTTACACAAGTACATTTTCTGAAATCAATATTTTCATGTGCACCTTTCAGTTAGTGTAGATACTTTATTTTCAGGAGTAGATAATTAAAATCATATCTAGACCACAATGACCACCATTGATTTACATGCCAAATGAAATGTCAAGTGACATTAACATTTATTTTATTTTTTCAAATAGTTTTTTTTAATCAAAAAATGTATAATAAATATTTAATCATTTTTCAACAATTAAAATTAAAAAATTAACTATGTCACGAAAAGTGTAAGAAGTCGAACTTCTGGAATCATTCCTTACACTATTGCGATGTTGTTTTTATTTTCTACGTACTATTGCTACGAAAAATAACGCGAGAAAAAGTAAATCATCTACTGGAGCCATGGTAAACTGAAGACTGAGACAGACCTAGGTCTGAGCGTGTGTGTGCTCCGTCGGTCTCAGACATAGGTCGGATATACCTAGGTCTGTCCGACAGTCGGATCGTGAGTGGCCGCCTTAAAATATTTCTATCTTTGAAGTAAAAATGACACATGTATAATTCCAATAAATTTATTTGTGCTATTAAAACAATGTGACATTGAGTGTTTTGAAATAAAAGTTATGTTTTATTTTGATAGTTCATATAAAAAAGTAATGCCTGCTGTAGTGTCAATACTTCAATAGAAAATGAAAATCACTTAAAAAACAAAAATTCTTCATCAACTTCATAAAATCCAGGATATCTTAATGTTTGTAAACCTTTAATAAATGTTATTTGGTGCTTCCACAGGTGAAATTTCCAATTATATATAAATATAATTGTTTATCTAACCGAAATTTTGAAAATCCTCTATGACTTAATGTATATAGCTCTATTATAAAACAGCATATTTATTTTTAATTAATACAAGACAGCAACAATAGGACAAAACCAAATCAGCATTTTATTTTAAAGGGTCGCACGGCATTCCTAATTCGTAGAAAAAAATCGCATTGAATAAATTTCAGTATTTGTCAAAATATCATTGCTTTGCTGAATTATAAATCTAATCAAAAGCTTAAGATTTCAAAATCGTAACACTAATCGTTGCAAGTAAAATTTTAAATTGCGCTAATGTTTTTCACATATTTAGTTGGAAAAATGTTATGAAACGGTCGATTTCTAGATGATTACATTTTTTCTTTGCCTTTTAATTGCTAACAAATGAATCACACTATATGTTATCATACTAGCAACTTCTCCTATTTTTCCAAAGAGGATTAACTTCAGTTTTCAAAAAACATGTTTAGAAAAAATTGTTCATCTAAATGACAAGCTCTATCATTATCTGGGCTTAGAAGAAAATTTTTAGGTACACTGAGAATCCTAAATTCTTGCAAACATATAATAGATAATTTATTAATACAGACTAGTATATCTCTGTAATCAACTGTTACAGAATCTAGGTATTTCTATCATAAAACCGACCAGCAGAAAAGTTCATGTTCATAGGTTATGGTAATGTATTATTTAAAAAGAAGAAAGTAGAGACCAATGTTTAAAAATTTTATTTGCTATTGTTGAGTATAGGCTTTATTCAATTCAATACTAATTGAAAATATAAATCTAGAAATAATTGACGCCGATATATTCAATATGTCAACTAGCAACTTTTCAATTTAAAACAATATTCTGTTACATATCCCTACCTTGTTGGTTTGTTTTCTAACAATTACTAATATTCATATGTTTTTTCAAAAAATTTCAAAGGATTTATAAAGAGAAAGTGAAATAGGCTATTTTATTATTTTGTTATTGGGTACCATTTTTTTTAGGTGCATAAATTTCACTTGAGATATAGTTATAAGGTAAATCAATAATAAAAAATTCCATTAAAATTATGTATTATATGTTATGTATTGTAAATTGTCTCAAACTATTTTTTCAAATATAGTTGATTTTAAGTTTCAGTAAATTTTTCGTGAAACTATATTTTATTACAGATTTTCACTTTTGTTTTAAAAAAATCACCCATTTAATTTTCACTTGATATTTATAAGGTGAGTCAATACTTAGTAAAATTTTGATAAAATTGGAGACAAAAGATAGTATTTTATAGTTTCAATTAATTGTACAGTTATTTTAATGTTCTTTCAGTAAAATATTTAAAGTTGTATCCTTTTGAAATTTTCCACAAAACTAGAAATATTAGTTCTTGTTTACAAACTTCCCATAAATATGATGTAGTTAGATTTGAATAAAATATTTTTTCTCTAATAAATCCAAGTCTGCAAAAACTACTAAGAAATGATGAAGTTACAGTCTTATCTATGAATTAAAACTGAAATTTTAGACAAAAGATGTACTTCACTTAAATTCAATAATATTTCACAAAACTCTTTTTCCAACTTTTATATTATCATACAATTTTTCTTCAAAGGGTTTCAGAATTATCTTGATGATCCTGCATCTGAACAATAAAAATGTAATGTCACCTTAAATAAATTTGAAGAAAATGAAATTTATATAAAAATAAATTGAAAAATTTGGAAATATAATGTCTAAATACAGGTATCACTATCTATTTCTTGTTTATCTAATTTATTCTACATTCAATTGGCATTGTGAGAATTTTTTTGTATTTTAAATAAATAAATTAAATATGAATATTTTATTATAATATAAGGAGAAGTCACATATAATACAAGAGCGTGCCAAATAGATGGAATTTACTAACTACATTTCCTGTTTAAAGGGTTTTCTCAGTATGGTTAAAAATGCATCACAATAAATAAATCTTATAATGTAGTTTTCAAGAAGATTTTTTGATTTAAAATATTTCAATCGAAACTTACAATAATGTGCACATATAGGATGTGGATTGCTATGAAAAATATATCCATAAAGCATGATTCATTACTGCTGATAACATCAATACCAAATCAACTGATTTGTAAATTATTAACAAACGTGTAGCATCCAGAAATCGGGCAGTTGCTTCATTTTTGTCCAACGCGAATAACACAATTTAAATCGTATTATTTTTTTATATATATATATATGTATATAATTACGATATGTCAATACTAAATATAAGAAATACCTTAACATTAAAGAAGGAAACAATTTCATAATATAAAATATTTTGTGGAGTTCATTGCTTGTACCGATAAATAGCCTCAATATTGAATATAGATTTTTCTGCAAAGAGGACTATTTTCATGGTACACAACATACACACCCACAGTTATTTTAGAGTAAAAAATAATAACTTTAAATGACATTGGTCAATGAGATTTTGTTTTCATAAACAAATAACAAAAAACATAAGTACTAAACTTAATATTAATCAATTTTTTTAACAAAGTATGGAAAGGATATGTACTGGCTAAATTAGAGTTTTATTTATCATTAATTAATCCTGTTTTTCTCCAGCGGGATCAGAATTATCGCCGTTTTTAATAGACATGCTACGTGATGACGAGAAGCACAGTTTCATGATGAAGGGGAACTTCATTCCTGAAAAATATATTAATTCTATAGAACATAATTTCCCAATTATTGGACTTCTAAATTAAGTATATTTCATTCTAATTTTATGCCTGACATTTCAAGTATTATTACAAATAATTTTATTATTCTGAAATGAGATGAGTATAATTTTTGAGACACATAATATTAATACTTCTTTCCTTTAGTGAACATTTTAATTCAAGTGGTTCGGATTATCAGGAGATAAGTCAATGAAAAATCATCAGAGTACTGTTCAATATATTTTCACTACCTAAATAAAAATCCATTGAATGGCAGTGTCTTGTAAAATTTGTTTGATAATTGCAGGGTGCCAAAATCTAAGTATTGTACATATTTACTTTAGAAGGTTTCAAATGCCATTGCCAATGTGCCCACTAAGGTTATAAAGAGTGTAATTTTGTTTCTAGGCCTTAGTAAATATAAACTAGATGGCGCTGCGCACTATGTCCTGCGTAGATCATTTATATTACCATGGATAAGCAGATTGCATTAAAAACGATTGTACGTTCTGTTACATCACGATATACTTAAATTGCCTATCACCCTCTGCATTTAGAAACATCTATCAATTATTTTCTTTCTTCAGGCATTGTATTAGAAACACCGTACGTTCTGTTCCCATACTTAAATTGCCCATCTCCTTTTGCATTTAACAAACGCCTATCGATCTTTCTCTTTTCAATTACATCTGCCTGAAAAATAGAGAGAACATAACTGGTTCAGAATTTATAAATACATATCTGTGCTATGTTGGCAACATAATTTGTAGTTCTTCTGCTTATCCATGGTAATATATATGATCTAAGATGTCCTGAAAGTTTTTATTTTGAAAGGGCATAAGAGCCAAAGTCATGTTGACAGTGTAAGTGTGCTTCTTTGTGTTTAAACGTGTATTGGATTAAAGGAAGGTTCATAGAAAGGCAGAGAATAAAAAAGAATGCTGTGAAGACATACATTAATAGGAAGAAGAATGAAATTCGTTCAAAATCCACATCATTCACGTGCAAGATCAGAGAAGTGATATCTGTCATGATTTAAATATTCGTTTGTGGCTAAAAACAAATAATTTTCTGTAACTTATAAGTTTTATGTGTGTTTAAAAAGGATTTTCCAAATCTAAACTTTCATAGCCCTAGAATCAAAACATGCCATACCTGTGATACGTTAAATTGTGAGGCAAAGCAAACTTCTAGTACTGGCTGCAGTACAAAACAACAACTCGAACTTCACCATCGAAAAAGGCAACTAAGTCTGGAATATATGAATAATCAAACCTCAAATTCAAAACTTCCTGGTAGTGACAAACACTGCATTGTATTTGATCTCCACCAAGTTTTATTTATTCCTACGTTGACATGTTCAGAAAACATAAAGCATGTTATGAAGGCAATGGTGCCAAATGATTTACATAATGTCATAACTTCAGCAAAATATCATGTTATATGAAGTTATTGACATGTCAGTAAGCGGATTTTGGGACAAAAAAGAAGCTGCTGGCACATTTCTCAAAACAAAAGCATTAAACATCAGTAATGCAGTAAGAATAAAGATTGATCATAAAAATCCAATGACACTTTATATAAAAAAATATTTCTTCGAAGTAGAAGCCTGGAAAAAATGAATATGTATAATTAAGAAAGGAAAAACAACTTAATATCTAAAATCAGCAGAAATAAAACCCCCTGAGAATAAGATTGCCCCTAATTAAATAGTATCTATCATCCATGATTCCTTACCTGGAAAATCCTGAACACGAAATATTTGATAGAGATCTTCTTAATTTAGGCGAAGAAAGTTTGGAACCCAGCAGCAGCTCAACTTACTTCTAATTAGTATTTATAACCTTTAAGGCGTGGGGCAGTTAGGACAAAATTTTATTTTTTGCTTATACCTTGGCAGGAATTATAGTTTGGCACTTATGCCCTTTCAGCTGAGTTCTAAACAAACTTGAATATTTTAACTTTTTGGCAGAAACAACTTTGTGTTCTACCAGTTACTATTTCTATATTTAAGGAATTGTTTTAAAATGCTTATAATAGAAACATTTTAAAAATCGTGCTTTCGAAATTTTCTTAATTATTTCAAAATTATGAATATGGCATTAGTGCCTTTGGTACTTCTACTCTTCAATTCAAATTGAATCTTATGTGCTTATTTTCGGCAAAATTGAGTATTAATATTTAAATGATTAACATTAATGAAAACAAACAGTACAACATCATAGTTTTACAAAATTTTGTTCTCCTGAAGATTGGAATGCTGCCAATCATAATATGGAAATATTTTTATTTTCTTAAAACTAGTCAGGATTCACAACCAACTAAGAAAAAAATATGAGGGTTTATGAAAAAAATATCAATTTCTCTAGAACCGACTCTCCATACCCTCAGATTATGGATATACGGTTTACTCACATTAACAAACTAATTAATTTATTTTTTACCTGGACTTTCAATAGCTGCGTGGTTACATGCCATAACAGCAGCTACGGCCTCAGTTGTGTTCTCAAATTCTAAAAGACCGGAGCTTGAACGTTCTGACTTCATGGGGAATAATTTCACAGCTTTTGGCGGTTCGACATCGTAATCCTTGAAAACCTGGAACAGTGCTTCTTCTGTAACTTGTGGAGGTGTGTTGAAAAAGTGGAGTATCTGAAAATTGAACTTAATAAGAACGAAGTATATACAATTATACGGATTTAGTTTAATGTTGTTAGGAAGTACAGTTCTCCAATTTAATGTGTCTAAATTAGCTTAAGTATCCTGAAATTTGGACATTTTATTCCGAAAGCGAATAAAAATTTTTTGGTTAGGAATCTTTTCAACAGCTTTCTAAAACCATTAGGAGACCAGTCGATATTATTGTTAAATAGTATGGAAAATCCAAATTGAATAAATTCATAATTTTTCTTAAGGCCGCTTGACATGGAGCAATACAACCTGCAAGAAATTGCATGCAATATCTTACAAGGTCAAAACATTGCATATGATGAAACTTGCATGTTCTTTGACATTATGAAAGGCAAATTAAAAACTTAAAAAAATGGCACAAAGCAACCAGTCTTACAAAAAATGTGCTCTAGTCAATCAACTATGATCTTACTGACATCTGGTTGGTAGTTAAACCAAAAGTACCTACTTTTTTTTAAATCCCGAAACACGTCTAAATTAATTATAAATTGAAATTCTTCAATGTGAAAATGTGATCCTTACCTTCAAACCCATTCAAAGAACAGGTACAACTCCCAATTTTTAAATAGGAAGTATGGGCTTGTGGTATATCATTTAAAAGGTCTCTTCATGCTCTATCAAAAAATGTTATCATTATCAAGTTTCTTGCAAAAATTGACAAAGAAAAAAATCAAATCATTCGCTATAATAAACTCAAAAACTAAAACGCAATACTCAGTTGTTCATAATGTAAAGGCGAGCTACTTCCTGTGGTGTTCCGGTTTTATCTCCATAACCAATTATTTGTAAAACTGTTGTATTATGCATTTCTGTTAATTAATAATTTTTCTGAATTGTTATTAACGAAAATTATAATACTGACAACTTATAATTACAAAACAATTTACTAAGGCGTTTTAAACAAGCTAATATTACTATGGGAACTGTAAGTATTTTTAATGAATACCAACTAAAAAGAACTCATTTATGGTTTTTCTTATTATCAAGACCTAAACAGGAAATAAGTTTTGAGTATAATGTAATAAATTTGAGGGTACTGTAACAAATTTTGGTAATCAGATGGTTTTATTTTCCTTTATGTTAATTTTTGCAATAAAATTGAAAACGGCAATATTTTTGAATAGAGAAAGAAGATATCTTTCAAACGATAGCGAATGACCGCAAAATACCACAAGACGTTGGTAAGTACCATCCTCATTGAAGCTCCTTCGGTCATATTTGTTCATCTAGTCGTGACATCATTATATAGCCCTTTGACATCACCACTAGACGTTTGTCTGACCGTGGTATTTACACAGTTCGTAAGCTGTTTTATAACCCCCACTTCGTGCTTTAGGCTATTGTTATTGATCAGTATCTTCAATCAATAATGAATGGATCGAAAAAAATTCAAATTCTAAAATTACTTGTAACTGTTTCTCTATTTTACTAGGTATACTTGGTGTATTGTTTTTTGAGCTTTAGTACAAAATATAACATTGACGATTTTCATTACAGTGGTCGAAGATATTCTAAAACTATATCATATGGTCATTAGCGTATCTTGTGGGAACATATACTTTAAAAAGATTAATATCTGCATTTAATCTTTAATAGGGCAATTTCCTCCGTGATACCTCAAAAGTAACACATATCTGTCGTCATATTTTCTTACGGCGCTCAAAAACATATTGAATGTACTCCTTTCCATTTGAAACAAATTGTAAAAATGAATATTGTTCAAATCAGTCACCCACTGCGGGGTGTGGGGAATTTTTAGGGCAATTGAATATTTCTCTTGACTCTTGATCAAATATCCATACAAGTTTACCATAAACAGTTCTTTGCAAAATGTTTTTGTCCACCATCAAAGGTATGTCATCAAATAATATAAAAAACATTCAGTCAATACAATGCATTTTTGATCCATCCTTGGAAAGTAAAAACTACTAATTCCTGTGTCGAAACCATAGAAAAAGTATTTCCGATATATATATATATATATATATATATATATATATATATATATATACTTTTTCCTTGGACAAAACACAAGAAAGGACTAAAATCAACAAACGAATGACCGATTCGATTCACACGTGTTCCAATGGCATTAACCAACATATGTCAAAGGGTTATGACCGTGGTATTTACCAATGTCTCGCTTGAATACCTCTATATAATTCAAATTTGACAGATTTCAGGATTTTTTATAATTATGTACAGAGTGGCCAACTAAGCGAGGTAATCGGCTGTTTCTCGGAATCCGTTCACCGTAAAGATCTGAGAAAAAAATATTCACAGTAAATGCGGACAAAAGAAATCACTAGAAAATATTCACAAGTTCGTAATATGGCCTCTAGAGGGCGTAATTTTACTAGTCATTTAGAAAAGGTGGGTTTCTCTACAACTTTCCAATATTAGCTGTACTGAGAATGATTGCAAATGAATATCGTGTTTGTTATGAACATTTTTGGTTTCACCCTTTTGTATCTTAAGGTTTAAGAGTATAGGTGAGTGAGTTAGAAATAACGCCTTCCACTGCGACCTTGATGTGTCTATTGTGGCTCACACCTTGCTAGAGTTCGCTATACAGTCCACACCCTTTGATAAAGGAGATAATCGTACAATGCGAGACTTCTTTGAAGTCCGTGGGTTCCCTTCAGGTAAAACCGAATGTCTGAGTCTTTCTAGTGCTTAGCAGGTACAGAGAATGTGCTCTGCAGTTTCGTCTTCCATGTAATAAAAGCTACAGTCCGATTTTTGTTGCAGACCCATCCTTCTCAGATGTGTTCCTAGATAATAGTGTCCTGTCAACAGTCCTATCAGAATGCGTAGATCCGACCTACGCCATTCTAGAACCTTTCGGGAGGCTTTCTTCGAGGGGTTTGCGATAAACGCATTTGAGTGTGTGAGCCCCGATGTATCTCTTCAGAGCTAAGTGTTTTACACTTGGCCCAATCGGAGACGCATGTTTTGGCGGTGCTTATTGCGATGCCAATAACGGGTTCTGGATCTATAAAGACAGAGTTGGTTACTTTTCTGGCGTGTGCGTCGGTCTATTCATTGCCCTCCAAGCCGCTGTGCCCTGAGACACAGATGAAAGTAACTTTGTTCCGCTTGCCCAGGTGGTCAAGGATCTGAATGCAGTTCCAAACCAGCCTAGTATTCACACGATTGGAGCACGGTGCTTTTAGAGCCGCCTGGCTATCTGAGATGATTTTAATAAACCTGATCACTGGATGCCTGTTACTCATCTTTGCTAGGAAGATAGTTGTGAACTTGCCAAGGTTTAATGAGATTTTAACTCTTGGGTTAGTTCCATAAACTCTCGCTCCTACACCGTCCTCGGTTTTGGACCCGTCCATGAACATCACATAGCCTGAGGGTGAAAAGAAATTGTCACTCCTAAGCCAATCATCTCTCTCGGGAAAGAGGAAGTTGTAGTCTTTTACTATGTGCAGCTGGGGAAAGTACCGAGTCTGGTGATTACTGATTTCAGTCAGCAGACCCGTGTAAAACTCTCCCTACAATGCTGTCGGGTGGACTGAGTAGCTTGACAGTAGTGTAGCCGGTCCCGAGCCCGGATAAAAGAGGAGGGTTCGGGGGTGAGGTTAGCAACCTGCCTCTGGTAAAAAAGAAACATGCTCATAGAACCGATCATAAAGCCTTGGATATCGGACGGAAACACCAAAAGACGAACTCAGCAAGAAACAGGATTACAAGACAGGATACAAAACTAAGAGTTGCATGCTGGAACATCAGGTCCTGGACTAAACGAGACCAAGAGATACTAACACAAATGAATTCCCACAAAATCGAGATATGTGCCCTATCGGAAACCAGGAAGAAGGGAAAAGGAACATCAAAATACCAGAACTATCTACTTATATATAGCAGAATGGACAAAGGAGACTATGCAAGCTCAGGCGTCGGACTCCTGTTGCATGAAAGATTTGAGAATGATATAGAGGATATCGAATATATCAATCACAGAATCTTGAAGACAACCTTGAAACTAGCAAACTGTGAACTTCATATTATATCTGTCTATGCCCCAGACATAAGCATTCTTGGAGACCTTAATGCAAGAATTGGAAATAATATCATAGACAATATCAAACAACGATTCAACGAAGAAACAACAAATAGGAATGGAGAGCACCTTGTAACCTTACCTTGTTGTTGTTACTCCAAGAAGTGAGGTTACATTGCCAAAGGTTCGCTGTTCGCCGGAGAGCATAAGGTTATGAGTTAGTGAGGAATATTTGAAAGCTTGTCCTTTTTTATTTTTTAAGGCGCCACTTGATTAGTAGGACATTCAAGAAATTTACTGATTAACCAAGAAACCAATAATGAACAAAAAATTAACTATTGTAACTTTTCAAATATGTTATTTATGTCGTTTTGCTTTTACGTTTGTGAATCAAATAAAACACTTTGTTGCCAATGAAACAGTTTAATTAAATGGATGGTACCTTGAACATATGTTGTAATAACGTGTCTCAAAAATATGGGGTGATCAACTCTATTTATGAAATGATAATCAGTTATCAATGATTAGTTAATTTAAAATGTTTAACAATTTCTAATGTTATCAACTAACTGAGATCGAAATATACAATACACTAAATCTTTAGCAACCCGTAAATGGTATACCAGTTACCGCTTTACAACAGTAATAATTAACCATATACATACAAGTAGGTCAAAAGTATCTCTAATATATTTAGATTAAACTGAAATATAATTTCAGTGCGATATACAATAACAAAGTCGATATTTCAACTCTAAAGAATTGAAAGAATGTAATGTTAAAATTGTGAATTTGATAGACGTCTTAATAAAATGTGAAATTACTAAACAGTAGAATATAAAAGTTAATGTGTGATTGAACGTTAAAAAAATGAAGTTATAAAATGAATAAATTGCTCAAAGTTCAGATAAAAACAAATAAAACTTTAAATGTTACTTGCGGTTAGTGTCCAAACTATTAGACGTCAATTGGCTTAATTAAGAAAAAAAGCTTTCTCTCACGGTTTGACACCTAATTTAACCTCATAAATTAAGGAAAAAAGCTTTCTCTCACAATTTGACACCTAATTTACCCCCATAAATTAAGAAAAAAAGCTTTCTCTCACGATTTGACACCTAATTTAAACCCATAAATTTGCCCCAGCAACATCTGACTTATGGAACTAGATTCAGCCATGCGGTTAATAATCGTTGTTCATGATCACAGAGTATATATACTCCCTGTTCATGATGTCACCAACAAACAAAGTCCAGCTTCGTCCTTTGAACTGGAAACGCCGTTAGACGCTCTTGTCGCTCTATAACGTTAATCGCAATCCGATGTACGAAACGTCTACAACCCTGGACGGAGAACTTAGCCTGTCAGCTATCCCTACGAGAATATATACCATACAGGAATCATCCGAAATTGAAGCTTCTTAAAATCTGTTCTTGATCATCCTATCATTGATAACCATCACCCATAAAAAGTATCAAACCATCAATTGGCAAAAAAATATTGTAAAAACTGCTTGTAAAAAAACTATGCAGTATAAAAAAAACCTAAAAAGAAATTGGGGGTTATAGCCGTGAAAATATATACAAGATAAAAGCTTACCTTGTTACCAAGGGTTTTTCACCACTATTATTAACATCTGTGCTCAAAATATTTTAAGAATAAACAACACGTTTTTCCCCCATAAACCCTAACACAAGTACACTTGGCAAAATACACAGAGACCACAATCAACGATCGATTACTTAATAACTAATAGAGAGATCTTATTTAAGCAAATACTTGATGTAAGAGCTTTAACATCGCCCAATGTAGGGTCCGATCATAAATTGATACTGGGGAAATTCTCAATTAATATTCCATTAAACAAGAAAAAAACACCCAAATACGTGGAAAAGATAAACATAGAGTTACTAGAGGACCAGACCACAAAATGGTTATATCAGAAAAGATTAAAAGAAAGATTTGAGACACAACCAGTAACAGACGAGGAAAAACTAAATGAGATTTGGGCAAAAATGAAATATAACATATTGCAAGCTGCAGAAGAAAGTATAGGAGTCAGAAAAATTAACGTAAACTCAACAAAAACATCGAAACCGTGGTTCACTGTAGAAATTAGAGATCTAGCATATGGAAAAAGAAAAGCATATCTGCAATATTGCAGTAACAAGACAGCCGACAGCTATCAACAATACAAAACATAAGAAGCGATGTAAACTCTAAGATAAGAATCCTGAAAAGAGACTATTGGACACGGTTTACCGAAGAAATGGAGCACGATCTATACGGATCGCAACGTAAAGTGTAGAAAGTCATTAAAGGCAGAAAAAAACCAATCAATGAATATAAAAATATTAATAAGATAGAAGGAGAGAACTTCATAATCCAGAAACGAATATACCTAGAAATTAATATACAGAGGAAGATGAAGAAGACGATGTCGAGGATGAACAAAACATAGAAATAACAAAGGAAGAACTTAAAAATGGCATAGAAAAATTAAAAAAAAAACCAGGACCCGATGGTATACCGAACGAGGAGGAGAAACGATAATAGAAAACATAAGTACACTTATTCAGAAAATCTTAGACAGCAAGGAGGTACCAGAACAATGGAAAAAAGCATTACAATACCAATATATAAAAAAGGAAACAAGAATAAACCTAGCAATTATCGAACCTTTACCTTGTTAAACACAACACTCAAGCTATTAACGAAAATACTCGCCAATAAGATCAATATAGAATATACGATATCAGAAGAGCAACAGGGCTTCTGACAAAACAGATCAACAATAGATGCCATTTTCATGGTCAGACAAATAGTTGAGAAAGCAATTGAATATAATAATCCTGTATATATGTGCTTTATAGACCTGACCAAGGCCTTTGACCGTGTCAAATTAGAAGATGTGCTAAAATTACTAAAAGCAGAAAACCAATCCAACACAATGGTAAAGATAATTAAAGACGTGAACACAAACAACAAAACTAAAATTAAGGTCGAGAATGAATTAACATCGGAAGTAATTATTACATCAGGAATTCGACAGGGAGATAGTTTAAGCCCATTACTATTCTATCTAGCAATGGATAAAATAATAGAAGAAGTAAAAAATGTGGGACACGGATACGGGCTTGGAGGAAAACCAATAAAAATTTTGTGCTATGCAGAGGATGCAATTCTGATATCAAACAATGAGGACAACCCACAATGTATGGTAAATGTCTTCAGAACATCGGTGGAAAAATATAACATGCAAATATCAACCACTAAGACCAAAACTGAGGTAACGGCAAGAGAACCCAGACGATGCAAAATTGTAATTGACGATGAAATAATAGAGCAGGTTACAAGGTTCCAATTTCCAGCTACGGAGAGCTAAAACAAAGTGTACGAAAACAAGCAAATTAGGCATCTTACATATCAGGTTGTCTGAGGGATGTTATTTGGAAAAACAAAGACATGAGACTGGATGGGAAAGTTTGTATATATAAAGCATGTGTTAGACCAATATTGACATATGCAATAGAAACGAGAGCCGACATAGCGGAAACAAAAAGAATAGTGAGAACAACAGAAATGAAAACTTCAAGATCAACCGCTGGCAAAACATTGAAAGATAGAATTCCAAACAATCAGATAAGAGAACTATGGAAGGTACAAGATGTTGTACGATGGGGAAGACAGAGAAGACGGGAGTGGAACCAGCATGTTACACGAATGAGCGCAGATAGGATAGCCCGAACAGCAAGAGATCTAAAACCATATAACACCAGACCACCAGGAAGGCCCTTTAAAAGATGGCGAGACAGCTGGTAATCGACATCCCAAATAAGATTGCAGCACTATATATGAAGAAGAAGAAGAAGGCCCGTGTAATCTCTTTGTAGCTCCTTGTTGCCCTGACTACTTGACGTTAAGAGTCTGTAGGTGACCATCATAGCTTCCCTCTCTAGCTCCATATGCAGAGGTTTAGGATGGTCTCCGTGGCAAATGTCGGTGTCGTCGACATAGCTCCTGTAATGGCCAGGCACGTGAGGCGCTATATACCAGACAGCCTAATTATGGACGGCCGTTGCAATCCTTTTTGCCACCAGACGACTGAGTCATACACAATCATTGGTTTAATAACCATTTGATATATCGAGTATATCATCTTGGGGCTTATGCCCCAGGATTTGTCATTTATCCTTCTGAGATTTCAGACGGACAGTCTGGCTTTGTTGATTTTGTTTTCCAGATGGGAGTTAAAGGTCAATTTTTTGTCTAGGATAATACCCAGATATTTGACTTTCTCCTCAAACTGGATTGGCACTTCAGATACTAAGAATATCAGTAATTTATCTGGCTTCCTTCTTAATGTGAATGGAACGATTAGTTTTGCTATGGTTTGCATTGCAAATGATCGCAAATGAATATGGTGTTCGTTATGAACATTTTTGGTTTCACTCTTCTGTATCTTACTCTTCAAATAAAGTGGAAAGTGGATATTGTTGAACCCAGTGTCATATGAAAGAGTTTTTCTTACTCACTTTCTTACAGCTGCACTTCACGAAATGTCCTCGTTATTTTTAATAAAGTCGCTAGATGGCGCCTTATAAAAATGCAACATATGTCATGATTCATCAAGCAAAAAATGAATACATCTTTAAATACTATTCGTGCAAAAGTAACCGAAATTTATAGGAAGAATATTAAAATAATTACAACACACAAAAAATAAGGATTGGCACCATTACGTGATTTTCTAATTGACGACGTATTTTACGAAACTATTGAGCAAAGTGATATTTTGCAAAAAGCAGCTATGTCCGTCCCTCCGGAATATGGGTTTAAATTTAGAAGCGAAAAATTTGCCATTTAAATTATCTACGCGAGATCTAATAGACGGCGAGTGTTCCATCCCAGGGGAAATGTGCGATTTCTTTTTGACATTAATTTGAGGAGTCCATCACCGTCGCCGTACAAATTTAGATTGCCAACGTTTAGTGAAATCCCTTTCCTCCGATGTAATAAGTGCCGCGTCTAATGGCCAAATCAAAACATCGAAACACTTGACAGTGACAGTAAAAAGTTTAACCAGCTCCAAGAAAATCATCGACATTTTTAGATATGGTCACTGTTCAACTTACAATGTACTTGAAGAAACGTAATAAACGTATTCTGTAAGCAATCGTGATGAATTGCGTCCTTGAGATGTTGTAAAAATAGGAAATCTGTGTACGGGTATCGCGTTTGACAATTACGATAGGTTTGTTGATACCACAGCAGGAAAATATACCCTCCACGACACGGTTGGAATCATATATCAATCTGATGGAGTACCAATTACAGCAGAATCTGACTCTGATAAAAATGAGGGTATTATTCAGTATGAAACTGCTGACGTACTAGCTGGTACTTCTCAAGCAACATCAATCGATGACACTTCTATTACTACACTGGCTGTAGATGTGTTCCAATCTACTTCAATACTAAAAAGGAGAAGAACATTTGACGCTATTACTCCAGAATTGCAACCTTATTGCAAAAAACGCTAGCGGTTGAGAAATTATTGTCAGTTGAAGAGGAAGGTGGCATATCAATGGCGAAAAGTTTGGAAACATCTCAGATGACAACAGTCTCATATTTAGCATGAATAAATTTATCGCCAACCAAATTCCAAGTGGTTCTGAAAACAATGCTGCAAGGTCAGAAATCGCCAAGGAAATCAAGCAACAATACATGGAAATAACGTATAATTTGGATATTGAAAAGGTAGCCATGCAAATCCAAGTCACAGAACATCCACGATTTAACAATCTGTTCATCCATCTTGGAAGTTTCCATATTATAATGGCGTATTTCCATGCAGTAGGTAAATTAATCGATGAGTGGGGGCTCCCTCTAATAATGATCTAAAGCAATTTATTAGCTAGTGGATCAGTAGGAGTTTTCGTCACAGGCAAACATTTTAACCGCTGCAAACGTTTACATCCCTTGATGGCTTTAGGGCTACGCATTTTACATTTTGAGTCATTCCTTGCTCATGCCGATCGTTCCTGGGATGAATCATCGATGAAATCGAGATTTTTACACACGAGAAATACACGGAAGCAACTATTATTATCCCGGATCTCCACAATTTACTGATGAAATACAGAGTACGAGGAGCAAACCTTGGATGGTGAGTTTGGCAAAACTGCACACTTTTACGACATTTACATACATTTAATCGATCACTTGTCAGCTTTGAGTCGCGGCATTAGAACAGGAGACTTTGAGTTGTTTAAATATGTATTGCCGCAAATCAGCAATCTCTTTTTTGTATTTAATCAGAACAGACAATAAACTCCGATACTGCACGACGGTTGACAGACGTTTCAAGTTTTCACGAATTCCATCGACGCTCGTTAACGTTGATCAAGAAGCCGTGTAATTCGCGCAACAATAATCTCGCACACAGTGAAGCTGGATTACGTAAAGGGCAAGACATCACAGCGGATTTAGAATACAGTAAAGTTATAAATAGCCAACGCCAATTACAAGATTCCATGGAGGCATTAAAAAAAGTAATGCTTTCTCTCCAGGTATTGATAAATAATGCCTTTACAATACTGAGTGTCCCGGAAGTTTCTAACCCATTTTAACTGCAAAAATCTCGGAACAATTTCTTTTCATATAAAGTTTTTTCACTATAAATGTTTAATTAGTGAAATCTTATATAGGCTGAAATGAAAATTTGTTGAAATTTAGATGAAAAATGAGTAAGTTATTCGGTTTTTAATGATGATTGTTTATAAGATAAGGATGTCTGACACATACGTTTTAAATAAAAAGCAATTACAAAATTTGCCAGCTAACTATTACCTATGTTTAAAAAAATATACCGAAGAAGCACGACAAAACATAACTAAAACTTCGTTTCTGAGTTCCGAGATTTTGGCAGTTAAAATGGGTCAGAAACTTCTGGGAAAAGCAGCATCTACACAAATAGCCGATAGATTATTAAATGTAGAAAGAAGAGAAGAGGCTCTGCAAAATGGTTTCATCACTAAATGTCACCTGAATGAGAATCGCTTTGAGAGTGCAATTAAGAAAACAGTAATTTCTCAGAGAACGGGAAGAAAAAAGTGACCATCGGCAATAAAGTGCAACAAGATCGTGCAGCGTGATTGGTTTGGACGCTTGTTGGCTATTTCGGTAGAAAAGGAAATTGACGTTGCCAAAGATCGGACATACCCGTTAACTTCTGTTCCTTTGTCACTTTGTCATATTGATGGCACCATCTGCAAGACCGATAAATCGATGTTGACTAAACGATTGGAGAAAGAGCTGAAAAAGTTTACCTCCGCCGCACGCTGACCTCGTCATTTTGGATGGATTTCTTATGCCACATCTGTTGACTGATATTTCAACAACCTTTGGAAACGTGGCAAAAAAGCGAAAGGCGCTTCAAGTATTCACGAGTTTGAAAGCGCAGCGTATAGATATCGTTTTCGATCGGTATTTCGAGCCCTCCATAATAAATTACGAGCGTGAATCACGTAACAGTAGTTCATCTAGCTATGCTATCACAGGTCTCAATCAAAAACGTCTTGTCGATTTTTTCAAAGAATTACGCAATAATTATTTCAAAGAAGCGCTCGTCGAATTTTTCAGCGATTATTGGACTAGTGATGAATTTACGCCATTTATTGGCAATACATTAATAAATGTCAATTTCGATCATTGTTGCAGTTTCGAAATTAAGAACGAGAATATCGTACGATCTGTGAATGCACAAATTATCCAAACTAACGCATATATGGATGGAGGTCGGAGTCGGAAATTCTCATCGCTACATCGATATCACAGAAATGCATTCATCGCTTGGGAAAGACGTTATCGGGCTTTGCCTGGTTTTCATGCTTTCAGGAGCTACGTTTATCAACAAGCATTTGCAGATCTAGGCGAGGATCAAGTAGATCCCAGTGTTTTCGATATGCTGCAAGAATTTTTATGTCGCATGTACAATATACCAAATGTCGATACAGTTAATGAAGCTGGTTTGGAGATCTTCAACAAAACATACAAAGTAGATGACTCGATTGAATTATTTAACAAACAAATTCGTAATTTGGATATATTCAGTTTTCCACCATGCTGGTCAGAGCTACAGCATCATTTGTTGCGAACACGATGTATCGCCTGTTTATGGTCACACGCGGATCTGAAACAACCAACTGTTCGGCTTCCAGAGCATGATGGTTGCTACCTCAACGAGAGTTACGATTTCATCTGGCACGAACCATTGCCACCGACAATCAACGACGTTATTTTAGAAGAGATTGACGACGACGACGATGTGAGCGAAATAATGCTCGATGAAAATGATAATTATTATACATTTTGAAACTTAACCCAATGGCAGTATTATAGTTTTCCACGGTATTATTTCAGAGCAACAACTACAAAGAGAAATCGTGCTTCACTCTTTTGACAAGGAATACTCACAAATAATCACAAATTTAATAATATTGCACATTGTTCACATCACCAACCAGTCATTCATGAATTCGATTTGTTGTGAAGCCAACATCAATTTGTAGGCCAAGTGGGGTACGATGTAAGACAAGAAGCGAAGCGTCTGTAAACAAAAAATATCATGATAACTGTTACTATGCATACAACTGCTACGCTAACGCTTCCTTGGATGAAAATAGACTTATCAAATGTAAAACACAATTGCCTAGTATTAATTCCAATCTTGGATTTATTATATTGTAGTATGGTTAGTATTGCGTTTATTAGCTGTATTAATATGTAAAAAGTCAAATTAATTCAAATAATAATTAAATAAACCCTGATACATTTGAAATATCATTTAAAGATTCTGAAATATTAATTATGTTTAATAGCTTGCATCTGCAGCAAAAACCAAATTAACTAAACACAAATTAAATTTGGCAACAGGTAGATAGAATACTACTTTATCCTGCTCTCCCACTAGATTTTAGATTAGAATGTGAAATGATGTTGACTTCAAGAATAATGTAAACAGTTATATCTTTTTTATTTATATATCATTGATTAATCCATTACAAACATTCCAGGTCCGAAAAAGTTCAATATTTTTTTTATATTTCAGCTCATATCTCGAGAAATAAATAAAAAAGTAATTGATTATATTTTATAAAAAATTAAATTGCCAATGTGAATGCTTATGTACATTTCTTTAATAAATGAAATAGTTTTAAAAATATCGTGGATTAATTGTTTAATCGGAGAATGGAGTGTATCTTCAAAATGAAGTGTGACATCAATATTTTTTATACTCTATTACTTTTCCGTCAACCCTATCTACGATGGGAGAAAAGTATTGGTTTATCCCAAAAAAAGTCGAGTTTTTTCGGCAAGATGAACACGAAAAACGGGATTTTAGAAAAATAGTATATTGTGCAACAAGTGGGAAAAGTTCAACTTTTCTCACGAGTGTGGAAGTTTGTGGCACGAGCCAAGGCCGAGTGCCGCAAACACACGAGTGACAAAAGTACTTTTCCCACATGTTGCACACTATACTTTTTCTACAACTGCACAAATTTAAAGAATACAAGTAAATAGTTTTATAGAAAAAGTCTAAGCATCGAGGACCACCCACCGAAAACGGCTGGGAATCGAGTATAACTTTCTGAAATTGGCTGGGCATCGAGTACTCCCTACTGGATTCTCCATATAAATGCATGTAGTGTGGGCAAAGTGCCGTGAGAAACGATATTTTTCACAGTGTGAGCAATATATGGTTTTGAAATTAAGTAAGCTATGAGAAATACGCTACTTTTCATAGCAGTTGTAGAAAAAATTATTGTTATTCTAATGGAGAATAATTACAATTTAAATTTGCTGGCAGCGACAGCACAATTCAATTATGGTTATTGTTGCAACTGGTAGTTAGTTTAGTTTGTTATTAAAAGTGACACACGTTTTATTTATTTGAACTGAATCAATTATATAGTTTGTGTTTGACTTTATTGTTTAGATGTTTAGAAATTCACTAATCCTTGTCATCATTGTGTTGCTGTTTACATAGGACCAACATCTCAATATTTGAAAAACAGATTTAAATGTCATAAGATAAAAAAGCAGCATTAACAAACCGTAAAATAGCAAAAAACATACATTTTATTATGAAACACAATCAAATACGAAGAAAAGAGAATTTTTAGAAGTTGTTTAAATGAACAAGAAGAGGAACTAAAATATCTAATCAATACTGGTCGCTGTCGCTGAGACATTTAGGTTTCAATGGAGGAATAATTTAAAATATATACATACTGCCTGTGGCAACTACGAAAATATGACCGCTATGAAATTGGCAGCCAAAAGCTAGCAGCCATTCTGACCAAAACACCCAAATGACCACTGGCGCAGTATATTTATATAATTACTAAAAATAATTGGAAGTTCTTGTTTTTTTTTCCGATCATAGTCAAATTTAATTTAGAAGCCTACCTAAAAATAGTAATAAGGAGAAAATAAAATAGTACAGAGTCTCGTTAAATTTAAAATTTTAGCTATGAACCTGTTAAAATCATTTTAACATTTGCGTCGACCCCGCCAAATTTCAAAATTAGATTCAAATCCAATACTATAGAACCGCCGTTACCTCGGCTGCCTTGGACCCGAGGAACGTCGATGTGCATTGCGAACAACTGAAAATCGCCACATTCCATGTCCGAGTACCACTACGGCACCATGTGAATCGTCACTCGTCAGTTTAGTTCTATTGTAATTTTCCAGGTACAAAGCTTTTGTTTCAAGAAATAAGTAAATAGTGATTAGTATTAAAGTTATAGTGAAACTTAAATTTGGTAAGATAACCAATATATAGTTATATTTATTTGGAAATTCATTTACTTAAATTGCCGGTTACCGCCAGGCAACAACAATTTTTTCGCGGTGTTGCTCTGGGGTTCATTTGGATGCGAGGTGGATTACACCTTACTTTATTTGTAATATATTTTTGAAGAGCTATTTATTTGTGCGTGATTATTACATGCTTAAATTTTCATATTATGTACTGATGTAGATGTGTATTACATTCATCATTTTTCATTTTTTTATGTACTGTTGGAACTTCCAAAACATAAATCGTCAAAGACATTTTTTAATGGTTTTATTTATTATTTTCCGTGGTAACACGGTGGTCCTTCGATATTTATAGATTCTTGAAGGAAACTATCAATTAAAAACTATTGGGATTTCCTTTGGCAGCCTGCTGCAGTCCACTGGATACTTAGTGTCAAAGGAGTTTTATCCATAGTTTTTTGTGGTCCTTCGAGCCAGATAACTAGACCTGTCATATTGACATTTTTTCTTTTGAAAGACGAATAGTTTCCGCACAATTAACTTTTGAACATTTGTATAGACTCGCTTTAGGTAATTGCTAATAGACAATATAGACTAAATTCGCTAAAGCAAAAACAGAAATTTTAGTGGAAAAAACAATTTTTACATTTCGGTGATTATACCATGGGTCGGAAATAATAGTCAGTGACTAATTTTTAGCATATAGGTATCTCAAGAGAGGCAAGGGCAGAGAGAAGCAATTCCAGTGGCGGAAACAGTTCGTTTTTAAATAAATAATGTGTAATGACATATTATGTTGAGCCGCTCCTCATGTACTGTTTCCGAAGTAATGCTGACGTCACTGACTATTATTTACAACTTCTGGTATAGAATAAAATTTATGTGCGCGAAGTGCCGTCCGTAGGGATCGGGAAATACGACTTGGTTTGGCAACACCGAGCTACGTGGGATTTTAAATTTACACAAATATATTTATTTCAACACGCACCTGCATGAAGCCTTGCTAGAGCAGCAGAAAAAAGAAGCAGTTTGAAAACATAATATGTCGGCGCCTTTAGCTTTTTTCTGTTGTGTTTGAAATTTGAGACTTTGTTTTTATAACGTTTTTCTATTATGAATGTTGTTGGAACACAAATTAACTTGACATTCTTAAGAAGAAATTTGTTAGTTTATTATTGAAAATACTGGTTAATCTTTATCTATAGAATAGAACTGCTTTAAATTTGATTTTTGTAAGAAAATTATTAATTCGCAATTACTAATAGCACTGATTTACTAATAAGTATGGTTCTCTCCTTCAAATTTAATATTTCTTATTTGAGATTTTTGAATAATTTATTTGTTTATTGCTTATGTTACTCTTGCATATTTTCGTATTTATTTTATGGTAATTGCAATATTACTACTGTATTCGATTATTAATGTTTTTACTGTGTTAACAATTTGTTTAATTTGTTTCCGGTTACTTACTCTTGTTAACGATGACTTCGCAATTAGCACATCTAAAAAATAAACGAGCCGGTGCTAAGGCCCAACTTACACGGTTTGAAAGATTCTTAGTTAATGTTACAGGTGAAGAAGAATCTTACCTTCTTAAAATTAAATTAGATAGTTTAATAGGTCATTATAGTAATTATCAAACAATTCAATCTGAAATTTTAGGTATACCTTTAACCTCTGATGAAACTTTGTCTGATAGCGGACCAGAGGATCTCATATCTGATAGATTTGAGCTATACATTGCAAAATTAACTTCTTTATTTGACAAAGCTAATAAAAATACATCTCGCCCTAGTGATAATTCTAATGTAGTTTTACCCAAAATAAATATTAAACCGTTTACAGGTCAGGCGTCAGAATGGACGTCCTTTCTTGATTTGTTTTCAGCTTTAGTTTTGGAAAACCCTAAACTTCAGTGTGATAGCGAAAAATTTTATTATCTAAAAAGCTTGCTTCGTGGCCAGCCACTCGAATTAATAGATAGTTTAAGTGTAACTAACCGGAATCTAGAGGTAGCTTTGGACATTTTAAAAAATACTTATGAGGATAAATCTAAATTGTTAAATTCTCTATTTTCATCATTGTTGGATCAAAAACCTATAGTTAAGAATAATGCGGATAGTTTAAGAGATTTCTACGTCGCATCCAAAAAGACACTAGAACAAATAAGAAATCTGAATTTAGAACCAGAACTTATGTTCGAGACTCTAGTGGTCTTTCTTTTAGAACAAAAATTAGATTTCATTACTAGACGAGAATTTGAAAACGAAAGAAAACCAATGGAATTAGTAAATACTCAATACTCATGAATTTTTTGACTTTATTAAAAGACGCTATAGTGTGTTAGAAAACTTAAATTTATTTGACTCCGGACATAAAAAGGAATCCAAACCGCAGGATAGTATTCCTTGTATCACTTTGCATACTAGTTTTGGTGATAAACCCCATATCAAATCTTCTTCATCTCAAGCCAATAGGTCCGGTTGTGTACTCTGTTCAGACACTTCTCATTTATTATATCGCTGTAGTAAATTCTTAGCTCTTTCACCCGTTGACAGGCATAAAGTTGCAAAAACAAACAAATTATGTTTAAACTGTTTAAGTTCTCAGCATTTAATTGCTAGCTGCAAATCTCTTCATCGTTGCTTGAGTTGCGGTAAGTCTCATCACTCTCTCCTTCATTTTGAATTTAATTCTAATTCCCCTTCTGCTAATAGTAGTAGTTCTTCGAATAGGAGTGCTCCTCCCGCTCGTAACTCTGGAAGTTTTCCGGAACCTGAACCGAGTTCCAACAGGAATAGAGTTGCAAATGTTGTAAACAGAGATCCTGCTCAATGCAATTCCATTGTAAAGAACAATTCGCAAGTAGATCACCTTGCCTCCTCTTCCAGTGTCTAGCAATCTTCGCTGGCCGCAACTAGTTTGTTTGATAAAATTGTTTTGTTGCCCACTGCTATGGTAAATGTACATTGCAAAAATGGGAAAACTATAACAGTTCGTTTGCTTCTCGACTCTGCAAGTCAAATGAGTATAATTAAAAGATCCCTTGCTGATTCTTTAGGTACTCCTTATAGATCTCACGTAGTAAATATTTCTGGTCTTGGTAATAACAGATGTACCCATAGTAATAATGTCATAGATGTTGTTTTTAGCTCTTTGGTGGAACCCTTCAAGGTTTTCAATATAACTTGCTCTGTAATTGATCATATTACCAATAAATTACCTCAATTTGTTATACTGCCCGATAAAATTTGTTTACCAGATCATGTTAAATTGGATTTAGCTGACCCTTTGTTTTTTGAACCAGGAGAAATTCAAATATTGGTAGGGGCGGATGTGTACTTCAGTCATCTAAAAGATGAAATCTCCAGGATGGGGGATAACATGCCCACTTTTATGAATACTCATCTAGGTTATGTAGTAGCTGGCCCTGTACCAGAAATGCGCGTAGACAAATGCAATAAAACTAATTTTGCTCTTTCCTTTTTAATAGTAGAGAATGAAAATTTAGTTGATGCTCCTAGTATTGACGAATTAATTGAGAAGTTTTGGAAAATCGAGGACATCCCTGATTCAGAGGGTCATTCCTTTGAAGATGAACTAGTAGAAAATATTTTTCTTCAAACTACCAAAATTTTACCTTCTGGAAGGTATCAAGTAGACATGCCTTTGATAGTAGATCCTAGTAAAAAATTAGGTCATTCACTTTCGATAGCCAAGCGTCGTTTCAATCACTTGGAGAAAAAGTTCGAAAAAAATTTTTTTGAAACATACAAGCAAGTCTTGACTGATTATATTTATTTAGACCATGCTAGAGTGGTACCGCTTTCGTTGTTTTGTAATCTCACTAATGAGACTAAATACTTTGTTCCTCATAGAGCAGTTATACGCTCTTCATCTGTTTCCTCTAAATGTAGAATAGTTTTCGACTACTCGTGTCGATCTGACACTGGGGTCTCTCTCAACGATCTTACTTATAAAGGGTATCAAGTCCAAGACAATTTATTCGACATACTTTGTCGCTTTAGATCCTTTCGCTATGTTTTATGTGCGGACATCCAAATGATGTACCTGATGATTGAGATAAACCCTGCTCATCGTCACTTGCAAAATGTGCTTTGGCGTGACAGTCCTGTAGATGCATATAAATGCATAGAACTTTCTCGGCTTAGTTTCGGCCAAAACTGTGCCCCATACCTAGCGACTAGAGTCCTCAAAGACATCGCTTTAAAGAATACATCTTTTCCTCTAGCTCAGAAAGCCCTGCTTTCGCAAACCTACATGGATGACATTCTTAGTGGAGTCAACAATCATAACGAATTAGAAACTCTTTATTTTCAATTAAGCACAGTACTTAGTAAACATGGGTTTAAACTGCACAAGTGGCATTCAAACTCGTTAAAATTCCTCCAGTCTCTCTCTCTTGATCCTAACTTAGAATTGGATTTAAATTTGGAAAATTCTCCTTGTAAAATTCTTGACATAAAATGGAATTCTTCCCTCGATTTACTCCAAATTAGTGGTTCAGCCCTGCCGGACCTGCCTTGTTTAACAAAACGAAGCGTTTTGTCCACTATCGCTAGTACTTTTGACCCTTTGGGTATAGTAAACCCTCTAATCGTACTTGTCAAAAATCTTTCCGATTTACCTCAGCTCGCAATCCCTCGACTTTTAACGCAAAATAAAAAGTTAATTCATGTCTCTTTGCATGGTTTTTGTGATGCCAGCCAAGTAGCTTATGGTTGTTGTATATATTTAGTAGCCTCTTATTCTGATCACTCTATTTCTTCTTCACTTGTTGCATCTAAATCTAGACTTAACCCGTTGAAAGCTAAATTGACTATTCCTAAACTAGAGCTCAATTCTATGGTTCTTCTGTCCAATTTAGTTGTCCGAATAAAAAACATTTTCTCTTCATGTTATTCCTTCCAATCCATAAACTTATGGTCTGACTCCCTGGTTTCCCTTTCTTGGGTGAAACACAAGGCGAGTAAATTTACTCCTTTTGTGGCTCGACGTGTTCTCACTATTCAACCGAATAGTGCAGGTTCAATCTGGAGACACATTAGATCTCATTTGAACCCAGCTGATATTCTTTCACGAGGAACTTTTTCCAAGGATGTTCAGCCCTTCTGGCTACATGGTCCTGAATTTTTATGTCAAATTAAAGACTATAATTCATTAGATACATTTTCTATTGTTGATGTATTGCCCGATCGAAACAATTTTTTATGTTGTCAACCTGTGTAGTGGATGTATAAATATTCATGTGGATTTTTGTTGATTGATTTAGAAATACGTAAGCTCTTTTGAATTCGTATTTATCGTATCATAGGTAAGTGAATGTAAGAGTATGTTCTACCCATTGTTGTGTGGCTAGTCAGGAGGACACATAAAAAAGTTGTCATTATTGTTGCTTTAGAGCCTTCAAAGATCTCGTTTTTGATATAGTGATCTGGAAACTAATCTAAGTCAGATCACTGGCAAATTAAAGAGCCTCTTCGATTTATTTCAAAGCATCGTGTTCGTGAAGCTACATGACAAATTAAAGAACTGTTCCAACTAACTTTGAAATAAGAGTTTGAGCCGTCTTTTAGTAAATTAAAGAGCCATTTCAATAAATTTTGGATTAAGTGTTAATGATACTACAAAATGTAGGCCTGTCTTTGATGGGGAACCTTAATGAGGCCTGAAGTCTTAAACTTACGTCTTCTGGGTGGGCCATAGAAAAAGATGAATTCTTTTTAAATTATAAATATCTGGAACTAATATTAGAATTGTTTTGTGTGTATTTGTATTTAAATGTAATGGTTATGTTCTGAATTATAATTTTAAGTTATACATTATAAATTATGTAAAATGTATAATTAAGTTTTTCTGAAAATAGTATGTATCACTTTGTTCCTAGTTTATATTGAAGTAAACTCCCAGTACAAAAATAACTCCTTGTGAATTGTGCAGAAAAGAATATCGACTGAAATAGTATAATGTAAAATATGCAGCATGAAATTATTTACAGATTATGCTAGTTTATCATGCTTGCTGTAAATGAGAAAAAAAGACTGGAAACGGTACATATAATTACTAGTAGTAATGTTCTCAATATGCAATATAGCCAGTTGATTTGTATAGTATTTTTTACGATCTAAGAAAATCTATTCTATTGCCTCTCATATAATAACTGGAGGCTAGTCACTTTCTTAGATCGTGAAAAATAGTACACTAGTACCACAAAATTGAAAGATATACCCCACAATTTGAAATTTTAAAAACTCCCGCCATTTTAAATTTTTAAATATTCCCGCCAAAGATCAATGACAGTATCTATGTCACTCACAAAACTAAAAGTTCTGTTATGTCACTGCTATGGCAGCGCCTTTGTGTTGTTGGTCATAACCACTGACCTATAAACAACAAATGGAAGGAAAATGCAATTTGTCAGTATTACGCTAAATTGAATTCGCGCATACCACGTGATCTCTCGGAAAAATTGGATCCGGAGCATGCGCAGTCAATCAACCGTACAGGACCGTCCTTGCAAATAAATAATACTATTGAACTGGTACAGTACATACTTATGTTTTATTTAAATAAACTGAGAAAGTCTTATTTGTAAGGACTGAATTAAAATTATAAGCTTGTTTATATAAAAATAACATGAAATAATTACAGAATGAATTTAGAGAGATTGTGATTTATATTTTATCAACACTTTTAGTGGAAAAATTGTAATTGTTATATACTTGATATATCTACATAATCAAAGATTAGTAACCTTTTATACATCATAATTAAGTGGGTATATTTAACTCTACTTACAGAAATTTTCATTTCTATTTTATAAATGAACATTTGGTCAGACAGAAGAGTTCAAAAGTGATAAATGTTACTTTGTTACCAATTTTTTCTGTATACATATTAAATAATGTTGAATAATACACACCGTTTTCAAAACGAAATATTTATTCGGCAGCAATTAATTCCTGATAAATATATTTTACAAAAATCCCAATGGCACAGGACCAATTGGACAGGCTTATTTCAGTAACATTTTTGCATAAAACCCAAAATAAAAAATTAGATACAAAAGTAATAGAATGTTTTGAGTTGTACAAAAAACCAAAGTTGTAGAATGTATTGAGGTCTATGAAAAAGCTCAGTAACTTTTTTGCGTCAAATGAAAAACAAAGGAAATACGATTTTTTTTCATCTTTGACAGACCGCCATTTTGTTTTTACTGGGCCGATTTGGCTCATTATCGAACTCGTCCAAGATTTTGGCCTAACCGATTTTTGTAGCGAGTTTGGCATAGATTTTCTAGATGAACTAAAATCAGATGATTATTATAACATTGTGAGTGAATACGCTGTTTTTAATGACATACTTTTAAAATAGTTGTTTTAGAATTTTATTGTCTAAAAAATGAACTTGAGAAATTATATAGTGGAAATTGGGACAAAAATGGGAGTTTACATAGACATATGGAAGCAGATAGGCAATCTTAATGAAAAATAATAAAAGAAAAAATAGAAAAATTCAATGAAAATTAACCCAAAAAGAAGATTAGATTAATGCTGTGAAATGAAGTATTGAAATGAAATGAAAAGGGTGGAAGAGTTTTGATTACAACGAAAATACTGTGAAATGGAACTTAATAAAATTGAATTTTATGTTATTTCTCAATTTTTACTACTAATTGTTTCCAGTTACTTATTCGGACAATGGGGATCTGAAACAGTACATTATCAATGACCCTCAAACAACAAAATATTGAGTAGGCACCAGCCTAGGTTCATGTGTGTTCAAAATCATGAGTGGTTTCCTAGGACCAAGCTTCTTGGTCTTGATTTCAAACATAGTTTTCCTTTGACATAATGGAAGCTATCTTCTGAAAAATGCTCACTGCATATCCTATTACTAGGATGGAGTTTTTCTAGAGTAGGATCTCTTCCAATGGCTCTCATCCATGGACTATAGCGCTTAGAAGTTAAGCGGTAATCATAAATGGGTTGGAATAATTTTGTATGATGTAAAAATAATTCATGCAAACAATGATCCATTGTTTGAATAATTAAAAATATATCGTACCAGAAATCATCCACTCCATCAATATCTCCTTGGTTCTTACAAAACATCACACACGATAATGGCAAAACGCAAACACAAATTTTAATAACGATGGTTATAATCTAACGATTCAAACGTACGAGAACGACTAAATATGAAAATGGCTGTGTCAGCTCTGGTAAAATCTGTAATAAGAATTAACATACGTATCAACAGCACACCAGATAATTGATTTCAGACATCCACTGTGACGTAGAATACATAATGCGCATGAGCCGTATCCAATTTTCAACACTCGCATAGTGGCCGTAAAAATTCTTCGCGCATTCTAATGTATTGTCATTCCATTTGTTGTTTATAGGTCAGTGGTCATAACTAAAGCCTACATCAAGTGAGCTATCTTCTTTTTTTAATAGTAGTTATATGATCTGTGATGATGATGTTTATGCGCGAGGACATCGAGTTTAAAAGGTCGAGGGCCGCTAGGCCCAAGAGTTGTCAAATCGCCAGGGCATAGACATCAAGTAATGCCCGTGGGGTACATACAATATTTTTACGAGTGGTCTGTGAATTTGGTAACTAGGGAAAGTCTCTAAACAAACACAAAGTTTGTTTTGCACAAAACGAAATACAAAATGATGAATAACAGAGGAATTATTGAAATGCCCTAATACATTCTCGAAAGAGCAGCGTGAGCAACGGAAAATATATTGCCCCGAAAGTCGAAAGGATTGTACGGAGTGGAATTTGACAAATTTCAATAATGGATGGTAGACAACTGTGTTGCACTAATTGATGAAACAGTTTTGTTGGGATATTTTGAAATTGGTATGTCTCACACTGTTATTATCATTATAGTAATTTGTTTACTTATTCACTGCCTGGAAAGTTTTCTGCAAACTCGCTCTGGACAAAGTTTTCTATGCTCAAGAAAACGGTACTACTGAACCAAAATGTTGACATTGGAAAACAACCCAAGTTAGTACCTTTTTTAAAGCAAAGATCTAGAGGACATGAACAAAAAAAATCGAAGGTTTTAACTTGAGGAAGTGATAAAGTTTATTCAGGAAGCACCCAACTAAACTTATCTGATGATGAAAGTGGCACTGTTATTTGAGGTGTTTGGAGGTTGCATGCGGGAAGAATTAGTAAATATGTTAATTGATCAAATAGGCGACAGGAGTGAAGTCATTGTTGTGACCATACCTGAAACGAAAACAGACAAGAAACATATGTTTACCATTATTGACAAAATAATGGGTTCTCTGAAGCCGATAAGAAAATAAGGATCGTTGCAACCACAAAGCTTCGTAAAATATAGAAATAATCGCTGTTGTGCTCAGGTTGTTGGAAAAAATACACTTGGAAAGATTACTGCTACCATAGTTAAATACTTTAATTTGAAAGATTCCGACCAATGCACAGGTCATTGTTTGTGAAAAACATCAGCCACCTTACTGGCGGATGCAGGAGCCAGTATGAGAACATTAAAGAGATATGGTGGCTGGAGAAGTTGATGTGTTGTGGAAGAATATCTAGAAGACAGTATTGCATCTAAAAATAAAGTTGCGAAACTTCTAGCTGGAGAGTCTTCAATATCAAATACCACAACTTTACAATTAGACGGAAAAAGTGTTTCTATTACTGGTGCATTTTATAACTGCTCTTTCACTGTAAATGAAAATAAATAAAATGACAAATGTCCACTTCGAGTTTGTATTGTATTAACCTATTGAAAACTATAGCAACCCTTAATGCCCTAGATCATCACCATCCTTTTTATGTCCATGTATTAAGAGCTAATAAGGTACTGTGGTCAGATAAGTTATTTATGTATCAAGGTACTAAGTAGATGATTATGACTTACAAAGTCGAGGGCCTCTGGCCCGAGGGTTCGTAAGTCGCCCGAGGATGTATATCTATTAGTACCCGTGGTGCATACAAACTTTTATGTAATACCAGTTCGTTTTGAATAATAAATATGTTTTAAATTTAATTTGATTTACCAATTTTTCAGTTTTACCTGCGCCATTACCTTGACATTATTATTGTCTGCGTTTTTGTTGCTAGGGAGATAAGTATTAAAATGTTTAATGTGTCAAAGTCAAAAATCAAAAAGGGAACAAGATTTTGAAATTCTCGACGAAATTGCCAAAAAGGCTGAAAAAGCAATGCAAAACCTGTTACCAAGAAAATCCAAAGACGCATACGACAAAGAATATGACCAATTTTGGAAGTGGATGTCAGAAAATGCTATAGAAAACATTAACGAAACTGTACTGTTGGGGTACTTTAATGGTCTATCTGAAAAACTTCCCCGAGCTCCCTGTAGGCTAAATATTCGATAATAAAGAACACTTTAATGGTAAATTAGAAAATTAATATTTGTAATTTTCACAAATTATGCGAGTATTTAAAGCAAAGGTCAAAAGGGTCCCAACCAAAAAAAATCTAGTGTCTTAAAAAGATAAAATATCCTGAAATTTATTCATGAGGCACCAAATGAAACGTTTTTAATGAACAAGGTCGCATTATTATTTGGTGGATATGGGCGGTCAGAACTTCTAAATATGTTAGTCACACATGTAGAAGAAAGAAAATCAGTCTTTGTTGGAACAAACGAGTTTTCACCATTGTCGATGAGTACGAAATGAATAGTTTGAAACTTACAAGCTACAGAGAAAGCTGCTGTACTGTTGGAAAAAATACATTTGGGAAAATTCCCTGTATTATTGCAAAATATTTGGGTTTGAACAAGCCTGAAAAGTACACTGGTCATTGTTGAACGTCGGCAACTATTTTAGCAGAAGCTGGAGCAAGTATGACTATGCTGAAGCGCCATGGTGGATGGAAGAGTACCACAGTTGCTGAAGGATATTTAGAGGACAGCATATCCTCAAAAAATGAGATTTCAAGGATTTTTTGCAGGCTTACCATTTGGATCTCGCATTTACTTACAGAAACTAGAGACCCAGACAATGAATCATAAGTCAACCTTTGCTGCAGGAAATTTAGCTATCCAGAATTGCCAATTCTATGTCAATACAACCAAATAATATATAAATGTAAATTTATATTTTGTGAATAAAGAATAAGTTAATCGAAAACTGTTTTTAGCTCCTTAATGCCCGCGCGGGCCATAATGTGTACTTTATGCCCGCACAAGTATAAAGTAATCCATTATGTAGATAAGGTATAAAAACACAATAATGTACTGGTAGAACATAAAATAAACGAATTATTATTAACATACATGTAGTACTCGAATTGTATGAGCTATTTTTTACCACCAGTTAATACAAAGGAACACTGAAGCAGTTTATTTAAAAAAATTATTAGAATCATAATGAGAGAAACCTTTAAATAAAAAATTATTATTTTGGTCAGTTTCTTTTTACCTTGCTGGGTGGCTGTATCCTATTTTTGCTCGCCATAGCAGGATTCATGAATCTGTTGTTCTTATTGTTAATGTATAATTTGTACGAAGGAGATTTGTCTGGTAATGGATATGGATTTGTAACTTCACTCAGATATGGTTGTTTGCTGAACGCCAATTGCAATTTATGTTCTCTGGGATGTTCGGCGTCTTCTTGCATGGCATCTACATTTGCACGATGAGTAAGTGGAATAGCTCCTGTAATGCCAACGTTTACATTATTCAAATTCTGAACACATCTTTCTACTGCAACGCTGTCACCCATTTGTACCATAGCAGTACCTTCTTTGGATTTCAAAAATTTGATCTGAAACATTAAAAGCAGTCAGAAGCTATGTGGGAACTATGGAAGTAGAGTTAGAATTATTATGGTTTAGGGAAGGGGGATTACTGAAGGATCATTTTTCAATTGTATTTAATGAAGTAGCTGGAGATTACTACAATAAGCTTAGGTTTAATGTCCATTATAATGATAGGGTCAGTTTACTGGTTCTCGGCCTAATAACTAAAAAATCGACTTTAGAGTTCTAGTGAATATGGAAAAAAGTATTGGATCTACATGTGAGCGAAACTAAGTAAATCTTTTCAAAAATTAGTCTTCTAAACCATATTTTAGACACAAAAAGCGAAAACCTGAAAAAACATAATTTTACTGGTTTTCGGTCCTTCCCCACAGATCTCGGCCATTTTTATATCAGTTCTCGACCACCAATTTATAAGAAGGTGCTTGATACCTACCTACGTATGAGAAAAAAGAGAAAAGTCGCTATAGAAATTAAAAAAAATATTTAATACACAATTTTGTACTAAATAAAATAAAAAACAACTCTTAGAAATAATAAAATGCCTTAAGAAAACTTAGATCCTAAGCCAGAAATAACAAAAATAAGGTACATTGGTACATACCTACCTACATATTTAGATAGGCATTCCAGAAAAAGAGCACTTAAAAGGATAAATTAACAAAAATCACAAAGAAATAAACTAACAAAAATCACATTTATAGTCTTTGACTGCAGCAATTGCATGATGAGTACATTTTTTGTGGTACCAATTGTCGCAATAATCACATCCTATATTTTTTATGATCATCTTCTGTGTTACTGTTCAGAATATCGTTACATAAGGCACAAGGGATGTTCCTTGGGACTTTCCTAACTGCATCAATATTTTCATTTTTTTCTATATTGGTGTCTTTGCTGATGGGTTTCTTTTTCTTTGTTCTTAATATATTTAATTTAATTTGTTTAAGCTCTTCTCGCTTTTCCTTACGTTTCTCTATATCTAATCTTTTTTATAGTTTATCTTGGTCTTTCGTTCTATAATATTGTCGCTACTAATCATACTTGGTGCTTTTTCGTTTTTGGGTCTGTGAGTAACTTTACTGCGTTTAATGGACTCTGGATATGTTAGATAATTCGAAAATATTTCTTTTAATGTCGTAGCTTTTTCCTATTTCTTATTTTCTGTCTACCATCAGTTTACATTCTAAAACATTTTCAGTTTCTTGTAGATTTATTGTTTTTTCATTACTCTTCTGTGTTTTGTTGTCATTGTTGTCTATGCTGTAAATCTTTCCCGTTTCTTGAAATATCCAATATCTCCAATCTCATATTTCCTTCGTTGATGACCTGTTTCATAGTCACCTGTATCATTTTCTTGTTCGTGTACCTATATCAAACCATTCTACCTCGATTCCATTAATGCTATTATGTAAAATATCTACCATTCATTATTTTTGTTCATTTGGCATATCTTACCTGCTATCATTGTCTTCGCCAATCTCCGATCCTCTTTCTTGTTGAACTTCTCCATTTTTATTCACATTTTCTTTTCTGTGTACATTAAACATTTCTTTCTTTCCGTGCTTTATTTTATTTTTATCAGTATCTCCTGTTATTTTATGAAAACCTGATATTTAGGATATATTAATTATTGGAAGATCCTCGGGAATATCACATGCAATTAGTGATAAAAAATGATTCAGTAAAAGTACTTCCAATGCAATTTGGAATTTCGAATATTAAACTATCGTCATTGTCAACAACTGATCCAGCTTTGAAATTGATTAGCTTTGCTCTGTAGTCATCTTGTCAGGGGTGGCACTTTGGTGTACATTAGAAGGCTCTGCATGTACAGTTGCAGAATGGGTAATGTGAATTATATATCGATATTATTGCTTTTTTTAGTAAAAATGATGGGCTCAAGTAAATCAATTGTAGCTCCATTGGCTGGTAGTCATTGTTAGATGGGATTTGTGTCCATCTACAAAAATAATTATTGGCCTTTTAATATTCTTTTCTAACAACCAGTTATTAAAATCGTTACGTAGGTACTCAAAGAAAATGTCTGATGTCATCCAACCTTCAGTTCAGGCCAGATTCTAATTTAATTTTTGATATAGTACAACATGTCCTTTTTAATAGGAAATCCACAAATTGAAAGCTTAATCACCCATTCTTTGATAGTTTTTCCCATTTTCAGTTAATACAGGCTGTGGTCCTGTTCCTCAACACATTAGTAATTCGACCAGTGAACCGGTCTTGAAGCGACTTTATACCTTCTACTGGCTTCCCGAATTGAAATATTGTTAATTCGGACTTCATGTAAAGCTTGTTTTAAATCGTTTTCGGAATATTGAAACATGGTTCGTTTAGCTTCTGCTTTTGCCTTAGGGCTGTTCCTGGGACTTAATTTTTTTTCGCATGAGCCATGAACATTGTTTAAGTTATCTTAAATTGTTGGTACTTTAGAAGGGTTATAGGTGGTACCTACCTACTTTATTGAGCATACAATCAGGAATTTCATAGGGGCCGATTAATCAATCATACACAATATGTGAATCCATGAGATAAGGTAGTTCTCGGCACCTGAATATTTATGAAAATTGAACTTCGAAATAAACATTGTTTATTGTATTACTTGAAGCGAAAGTCGGACTATCGAATAACCAGATATCACAAAGAAGGCAGGGCCGAAGCGAGGAGGATTTAGAGGTGTGTAGTATTAGGAAAGGTCAGCCCGGGAACGTGTCAGTTGCTGAACTGAGTAAGCGCTGATAATAGCGTTTGCGGGACGCTGATTCTATTACAACACACACTAAAAAAAAGGAACCCCTTAAGAAATTAATAATGGAGAGCGATTCTACAGACGAGGGATACAAAAGAAGAAGAGATACAGGAGAAGAAGATCAAGAACCGTTCGAGAAAAATAGGAAGTCAATGAGATCACCACCACCAATAAAAACAAGAAAGAGGAAAAGTTAGATCAAATTCTAAAATTGATGCAGGAGATGAAAACAGAAATGAGGGAGATGAAAAACGAAACTAAAGAAATGCGGAAGGAGCAGCCAGAATTGAGGGAAGAGACTCAAATAATAAAACAGGAAAACGAGACCCTCAGAAAAATGTACGAAACAATACAGAAGGAGAATGGAGATATTAAGAAAGAATGAAAAAAACAACGTTGTAATTACTGGCCTAAAAATAGATATGACGGATTCAAAGGAGTTAACAAAAGCAGTCACTACTTTCATGGAAAAGCAACTGGAAATCCAAATACAAGTTAAGACAGCACGTAAATTAGATAATAAAGCTTGTTTGATAGAACTAGATAATGCAGAAGATAAAGAGAAGATTATGCAGAATAAACAAAAACTAAGAAATATAATGACTTAAGCAAGAAAGAAAGACAAAGACAAAAAGCAATACGAGACAAAGCACAAAGTGAAAGAAATAATGGAAAAACAGTGAAGATTGGTTTTAGTAAAATAATTATTGATGGGGAAGAATGGAAATGGGACAAATTAACGGAAAAATTGGTATATTCAAAAAACGAATAAAATTCAAAGGAATGGAAAATACGCATACTAACCAGGCAACGAAAATGGCGATGCAAATGAAAGAGAAAAGTCAAACAAGAGAGGTACAATAAATATAATAAAGCAAAAAGGAAATAAAGAAACGGTTAAGATCGGCACCTGGAATATAAGGACAATGTTAAAGGCTGGTAAAATGAATGAGATAGCTAGAGAAATGGGAAATATTAGCACTGCAGGGTGATGGAAGAATAGATAAGGAAGGATATACACTTTATTACGCAGGGGAAAAATGGCACAGCATTTATGGTGAATAAAAAGTTAAGAAACAAAATATTGACCTTCCAAGCAGTAAATGGAAGAATTTCAACAATTAGGATTGAAAATAAGCAAGCAAATCTAACAATAATAAATGTTTACGCACCAACAGAGGACACACATAGTGAAGGCAAAGAAGAATTCTATGACAAGCTGCAAGAGATTTGGGAGAATATACCTAGAAATGACATGAAACTAGTCATAGGAGACTTTAATGCACAAATCGGAAAGGAAAAATATACCGAAAATGTTGCAAGCAAAGAAACGATACACGACAGGACAAACGACAATGGTTCAAGACTCTGCAATTTTGGGGTAAGTACCGACACTTTCATAATAAGTACCAAATTCAGACATAAAAAGGAGCATAAAGTGACATGGACAAAACCAGGCTCTAATGAAGCGAATCAGATAGACCACGCACTCATATCAAGAAAATGGCTGAAAACAGTAGAAGATACTCGTTCATTCAGAGGCGCTAATGTGGATTCGGATCATTTCTTAGTTGTGGTGAAAATTAAAATGAAGATACTACGGAGCGTTCAAAAGGAAACACGCAAAAAAACAATGGAACATAGATAATTTAAAAGAAGAACATACGGAAGAAAGATACAGACAAGTATTAAAAGAAAGACTAAAACAAGATCCAGATGGAAATATAGAGAAAAAATGGGAGAACATAAAAAAAAGTATTACGAAAAGAGCCAAGGAAATACTAGGACAAAAAAAGCAACAAAGATGTAAAGAATGGTACGATGAAGAATGTGAAAACAAAAAGGATCAAAAAGATCAAGCATGAAAACAATGGCTAAATACAGTAGGAGAAACAGAACTTAAAGAATACAAGAAAAAGAAGAGGACAAATGCTGTCGGAAGAAAAAAGCAGAGTGGATAAAGGAGTTTATGATGGAAATAGAAAGTGACAACCGAGATAATAAAAAACTATATGCTTACATAATAAAACAAAGTAGAAGAAGCAGAGTAACGACCAGAATCAGCAAAAGAGAATGGGAAGCATATTACAAGGACGATCTAAAGGAGGATGAGTTTACAGAAGCAAATTTTGTGGTAACAGCAGAAGAGGAAGAGGAATACCTCCCAACATATGCAGAATATGAAGAAATAATAACAAATCTCAAACACAAGAAGGCAGCAGGACCAGATGGAATAGTTAACGAACTGATAAAGAAAGGAGGAGAAGAACTAAAAAGAAAGATATATGAATTACGTATAAACATATGGAAGGAAGAACAAATGCCAGCAGAATGGCGTTTAGGTCTAACAATGCCAATCTTCAAAAAAGGAGACCAAACAAAATGCTATAACTACCGAGGAATAACCCTGCTTTACACAGTATACAAAGTCATGACATCGCTTTGAACAAAGGAAATAAACAAATACGCAGAACCGAAACATTGGGGAATACCATTATGGCTTCAGAAGTGGTAAATCAACTATAAATGCAGTGCATATGATGACGCAGACGATAGAAAAAAGCTATGAATATGGAATCGATTTACATACATTGTTTGTAGATTTTAAGCAATCATTTGATAGTATTAGCAGGCGTAAACTGATGGCAGACATGAGGAAAATGGGTATTCCAAACAAGTTAATTCGACTGACAAAAATGTCAATAAACAACTCGAAAACCAGAGTAATAACTAGTGAGGGCTATAGTGAGGAAATCGATATGGTAGATGGTGTGAGGCAGGGGGATACATTATCAACGGTAGTATTCAATATAGCATTAGATGGAGCGATTAAGGCGATATAAACAGGCACAACAATAGCCCAGAACATGACACAAATAATAGGGTATGCAAACGATCTGGTACTTATAGTAAGGAATAGGAGCAATTTAGATAAAATGCTAGGTGACCTGATTGAAGAAGCAAAAAGCAGAGGTCTGGAGATAAACCCAGAAAAAACTAAATATATGTTAGTCAGCTGGGAAACAACAGAGAGTATAAAAGAAATCACAGTACAGAACCACAAGTTTAAAAAAGTAGCAAACTTCAAATCGTTACGATAAACGAGAAGAACGACAGAAGTATAGAGGTGGCAAAAAGGGTAAAATCAGGAAACAGAGCTTACTGGAAATACAGCAAATTTCTTAAAGATAAACATCTAACCAAAAACACCAAATTGAAACTGTATATAGCCGCTATGAGACCAACAATGACATATGCCGCAGAGACAATCTCCTTGACAAATAAAAATGAAGAAACTTTAAGGAGTGCCGAAAGGAAAATATTGAGGAAATTTTTTGGACCAGTCAGAACAGAAGAGGGCGACTTCAGAACTATGATGAACCATGTTGTAAAGTTCATAAAAGCCCAACGATTAAAATGGTACGGACATGTACTCAGAAGGGAGCCGACAACAATAATAAGAAGAATAAGTAATTGGATACCACAAGTAGCAAGGCCAAAAGGAAGACCGAAGACAAGATGGGAAGATCAAGTTAAGGAAGATATGAAAAAATTGGATATAAGAGATTGGAAAACAGATATAAAGGACCGGAAAAAATGGATCAAGATAACAGAAAAAGCAAAAAGACACGACAATCTATAGGAAAACAAACAAGAAAAACGTGGGGTGACTCCCCGCAAATAAAGAAGTCTAAGAGTTCAAAAGAGCGGCCACCACTCTGACAAGAGTGAATAGCCTATATATATATATATATATATATATATATATATATATAGGCTCCCAAATTTCACATCCGTATTTGGTTATACCGTGCTGACGAAGGCTAGAAACATGCATGTCTGCGGTTACCACTCTGTTTCAGTAGCCCTTTATTTTGCGTGAATTACCCATGAATCTCTTTGTTGTTGTTGTTAACATATCACGCGATATTCCTACATCTTCTTTGTTATTTACTATGGGTCGGAAGGTTCATGGCGGGGGGGGGGGGGCTATATGCGCCTCCGTGTCGATCTTGGTTGTTGTCCTGAAAACTCGGGATCTTCCAATTGAAGGCACAAATGAGCGTTTGGTTTTCCTGCTGAAATCCGTTGTTTTGTGTTTTCCCATGTTTCGATTAACATCTTTGCTCCCAAATTTCACATCCTTATTTGGTTATACCGTGCTGACGAAGGCAAATGAGCTATAAACATGCATGTCCGCGGTTACCACTCTGTTTCAGTAGCCCTTTATTTTGCGTGAATTATCCATGAATCTCTTTGTTGTTGTTGTTAACATATCACGCGATATTCCTACATCTTCTTTATATATATATATATATATATATATATATATATATATATATATATATATATATATATATTGTATTACTTGACGGCCGCAAAGTAATAAACAACAAGTAGATAGCCTTTAAAAAAATTCTATTATATATCCACTGTTTATATAATCTGAATGAAATCAAAATATAAATATTGACTGAGTACATGATTCTCGGCCACATGGCAAAGAACTAAAAATACGTGTTTTTTCAATACTACATTTCGGCCCCCTGAAATTTCATGAAAAAAATAAGTTTTTATTATATTTTCTCACACAATTATAAAGTTTAAACAAACTCCTATAAGTAAGAAGTCTTTCCAAACATCAAAATGTTAAAATACTATTTTCTACTCAAACACCACTAAGCACTTTTTAACTAATAACACATGTCGTAATTGCAACCTAAATAGACCTCTACTAAATACTAAATGATTTTTCAAGTCTAAACCGGTTGCATCCCGATTACACACTAGGCGATAATGGGTGGGATAAAGCCAGAAAGTCAGTTAAGCATCTAGAATAGGAATATATGTTCTTTATTTTTTTAATAATTAACATCAAACGAAGAAATGGCCGAGAACCAATGAAGTGACCCTATTATTCTATAGAGAAAATCATATCTACACTAAGGCATATCCTCGATGTGAATTTTTGATTTAAGGCTTATTTCATTTTTTAAGCCAGATCAATAAATTGGTACATGACTTTCAAATAAAAGACACAAGTGAATACTTTCTTAAGGTATACCAACATGCTTACTCTCTTAATTTACAAACTTACCCTTGCAACGTTTCCATATAAACACATCAAATTAAATAACTTATCGGCATTCGTACGCAATGGATCCAAACCGTAAACCATTAGTACAGCGCCCGGTTGTTGAAACTGAGTATTTCGTTGATCTGCTGTAATTGCAGCAGGATTAGTACCCTTTCGAAATGCTTCCGTTGGAAAGGTATCCCCATAGCCGGGACAAATTTCGTCGAACGGACGAGCTTGTTCACTTGGATAGGCATCTGAAAAGAAATAATGTATATTAATATTATTATAAACGATTACGACATAATGAAGATGACAGTAGAAAGGAAATCATTCAAATTATAGTGAAGATTCACTCTAATCTTCTAGCTCTATATCTCAATACTTAAAAGTTCTGAATCTTTGACTCACATAATAAAAAAAATATAGCCAGAATATTATCACTGTTTTAAATGAAACTAACTGTTTCTAGACGATTTCACATTATATTGAAAATATGTTAAAAGTTTTCAGAAACTACGAGAAACCTAAAATCTCATAAATGCTCTTTTCAATGATACCAAATTTATCCAAATCCATTGAGCCGTTTTGAAGTTACAAACATTTAATAATTTAAGTCCGGAGTGTTTTCCTCTAAGAAAAGATAAGCAAGGCACTGAACATTCTCGAGTGTCTTGGTTTACAGATGATTTAAGGTACCTAAGAAATCAACTTTCATCTTTGAAGTTAATAGCCGATGCAAGAAAACAGCCAGAAGATCTAAAAAAGTATAGGACTCTGAGAGTAGTGTATAATAGCAGGCTAAAATCCGCTAAAATATCAGCTTATGATAATTTTAGCATGTCGTCTGAAAATAGAGCAAATGCTTGTTGGAAGGTTATTAACTATGAAAGAAGGAAATCGAAATACTCCTTAATAACTCTTGATTTGTCACCAAATGAGATAAATACCTTCTTTTGTGAAATTGCTGTCAATATCATTCAATCTCTTCCTAACATTTCTAAAGCCGAGCTCTTATGTTTTAAAAATTTTCCTGCTCCTTGCGGTTCATTCTATTTATACCCGGTCACTCACTTTGAGGTCTCTTCAGCCATTAATTCATTGAAAAATTCTGATTGTCTTGATATTCATGAACTGAATAGCCGCATCTAAGGAGACCAATTCTATTGCTGCAAAATCTTTTACGGAACTCATAAATCTTATTTTTAACACCGGTATTTATCCCGATATTTTTAAACTATCCAAAGTGCTTCCTCTTTTTAAAAAAGGCGATGCTTCCGTAATCGATAATTATCGCCCTATCAGTATTATTTCAATATTCAGTAACTTCATTGAAAAATTAATAAAAATAAAGCTGTATGACTATTTTGATTCAAACGAATTCTTCAGTAGCTCCCAATTTGGCTTTAGAAATTCCCGCTCAACCACCCAGGCTGTTCTTAATGTTGTGAGTGGCGTAGTGGAAGAACTTGAACATGGTAACCGTACGGCCATAATGCTGTGCGATCTTTCAAAGGCATTTGACTGCGTTTCTCACGACATTCTCTTAGAAAAATTAAATTATTTTGAAGTTAGAGGAATTCCGTTGAAGCTTATTGGTTCTTACCTGTCAAACAGAAAACAATGTGTTACAGTGAATGGTGTAACATCAGATTTTCTGGAGGTAAGTCATGGAGTCCCTCAGGGGTCGGTTCTAGGCCCCCTCTTGTTTATCATTTATATTAATGATCTGAGCCGTTTTATGTTACCCTATATGTCGGTTCTATTTGCAGACGATTCAACATTTATTATTTCGGAGAAAGATAATACGAATTTAGCCGCCTCTCTAGATTGCGTTAGTAACAGGGCAAATGAATGGTTTTCATCGAACAAACTAAAATTAAATAATAATAAAACTGAAATCATGCATATAACTGCAAGTAATCAATTGCCATTTCACCAAAAAACAAAAAATGTGAAATTACTTGGATTAGTCCTAGACCACAGGGTAAGTTGGCAGGCACATATTGAGCATTTAGTCAAAAAACTTTCAAGTTCCTTATTCATTTTACGACAGTTGAAAAATATTACTAATTCAAGTACACTCAAAACTACGTATTTCTCACTCTTTCATTCGCATATTAGCTATGACATCACCCTCTGGGGTAATTCCTCCCATGCTTTAACAGTATTTAGAATGCAAAAAAGGCGATAAGGGTGCTTGCTGATCTTGGTTTCAGGGATCTTTATCAACAGTTTTTCATAAAATATAAAATTATGTCATTACCGTCTTTGTTTTTATTTCAATTAAAATTCATGGGAATCAGCCCAACCTTTAAACCAATTGTTCACTAAACTTAAACACAAAGATGAGACCCTCCAACGTACAAACGTGGTTTATCAGATACCTTGTATGAATCGTGGGAAGAAATATATAGGTGAAAAAATCGTTTGATACAGCATAAAAGCGATAGTAGGTTGGGAAAAAGAAAATGTGCGCTTGCAGAACATATAATAGATGAAACACATCACGTAGATTTTGAAAATTGTGAAATTTTAGAAATAGAGAGAAATAGAAATAAACGTGAATTCTTAGAAATATACCACATCCAGGTCAATGACCTAACTATGAATAAAAAATCTGACATCGATGACATAAGTAAGATTTACACATATTTACTACATTGTACAAATGTCAAACCAACTAGCAGTGACGATTCTTCCCTTAGGTGTTGTGTGGTGTCTGTGGAGAAATTGTGGCGTTTTTCACGGACATGATACTAACAACTAACTCCGCTATAAACATATTTTACAAGGAGAAATGTCAAAACAATTTTAATATTATAACACCAGACATTGAGAGTACTATACTTGAACTAACAGCATTTCGGAGAGGTCTTTGGGGAGTTCCTACCTCTGTCGGGACTGACAAACTTGACAGGGGGTGGGACTTGCCATTTCCCTTTTTGAAGGTTGTTATATAATAAAAAAAATTGTTTTGGCTACTCAGAGGGTGACAGCCTCTGAATTTGACTATTTCATAACCTGAAATTTCCAGAGTGAGAGACTGGACTTTAATGATTTTTTTGAAAGAAACCTCTTGTGATAATTAAACTTTCCAACTACAGGTGTTGTTCTCTTTTGGCCGGTGCTTTTTACACGCGATAATTGCCTGGATATGTTCACAGCCACGGGACCGATGAAGTGAGAGTTCATGCGGTCTAGTGACTGTTAGCAAACTCAACTCCTTGTTATAACAACCAACCAGAATATAACAGCAGGCAACTGTTATGTGAGAAAGAATTTTTTTAAAAGAAAAGGTTTTTTTCAGTTTTGACATTAATGGGACATCAAGTCTGAAATAAAATTTAAATATTAATCTCATTGCTAAGATTGGTGCAACATTTGATATCACACCCGTAAATTTTCAACTACCCTGGTATATAGACATAAAATAAAACAAACTCGCATGAAGAGAATACGACTGTTATCAGGTATTGTAAATTAAAAAAAGTTATTTTCTATCCAAAAACTAGATACACTTGAAACAACCGAATTAGTATATAATATTCTCTTTTAAAATGTAGTGGTGGTGAATTTCGATATTCACCAACATTCAGATTAAGGATAATGGACGATTGCCAAACACACGCGTCAGCAGAGTTCCAATATCTAACGTTTAATACACACAAGTAAGTTTTCGTTGGAAATGAAATAGTTTTTAATACCTTTTTATCATCCACTACTCTTCAATAGACGAGTGTTCACCTTGTTTTATTTACTTTTTTGTAGGCTGATTTTGAATACTTCGTGGGACGCCAGGGTTGATTCAAAATCTATTCGAATCAATTCATTTTCGATGGTTTTCTAGTATCTATTTTCTTCATGGATCGTGAAAAATGTTATTCCCACGACACGGATATATAATTTCTTCTGGGATCGTGAAAAATTATATTTCCACTATACGGCATATTTATTCTCTTCAGAAATGGTTTTGGGAGGTTAGTTTAACTGTTCACACGTTATTTTACTTGTTATTTTTATACCACTCTTATTAATGTTACGAACTCGCACACCGAAGCAGATACTAAGTACGGTCCTGTAACCTTATGTTAACGGAGTTAAAAAAAATGGCGAGCGCGCCGAATTCTGGGAAGGTCTATTGGGATTTATTGTGACAGTTTTTATAGACATTTTCTCGGAAGGTCTTTTAAAGATTAAGCCGGCAACCGAAAAATATCGCGAAAGGCATTTGTTTTGTGTAAGCCGCAGTCCGGAATGTTCTAGTAACAAAAAGCTTTGGTATAAATAAAGGACCGATCAGCGGATGAGTTTAGTTTATAATTTGACGTAGTGAGTTAAACAGTAAATAAGTGAATATAAAGTGTTTATATAAATTAGTTTGAGTGAATATACAGTTAATATAAATTAATAATTAATGATTAAGTGATTAGTTAAGTATATATGAATTAAGTGTTAGTGAGTTAGTGTTTAAATAAATTAGTAAGTAGCCATACCGAGTGTTTAAAATTTATTCCACCCGTAATAAAAACGTTTAAATAAATAAGAAAAACATTACATTAATTTGATCAAAGAATAATGTACTTCTTTTTAATTTTCTAATACTCACATTCACACTTTCTTTTCTTTTTTAATCAACAACTTTTTTTTAACAAAACTTTCATTTTTTTATTATTTAAGAATCCGACTTCTGCTTATTGAAATCATATAAACATTATTAACCAATAAAAGTAACTTATAGTTGTTCATTTGATAGATTTCATTATATTCTTCAAAATATTTACTTTTTTAATTATAAAACATCATCTTTTACAGTTCTAAATAAACATTTCATATATTTATTTTCCTTTTTATTAATTCTTCAAAATTTTTAGCTGTCAACGACCTTTTTTTACCTTGCTTTACACCAGATGACAAGTACTTCCACAAATGTCAAAGATGTTATAACCCTAATGTTTTTTTATTTTGATTTCCACCCTTGGATATATTACAAAAAAAAATTCTAGGGCTTCTAAATAATTTTGATGGTACCTAATAGGAATTTAAGATAATACGTAAACATTTGACTATTCCATTTGAAGAGTGGATTCTGTCATTTTATAACAGGTGATGTTTTTAAGTTTTTCTCTTAAACAGTTGGAATTCATATTATATCTATATCATGTATGTAGGTACATAATAAAGTTTGAATTAATTTCTTTAGTTCGATTTAGTTTAATTGTAACCCTCGAATGGTTTTTCTTTCATTAATATATATATATATATATATATATATATATATATATATATATATATATATATACATAATTATTAAGTAAACTGTCTAGTTCTTTAATCACTCTATTATTAGGAATATTAACATAAGTAACTACAGGTTTAATTGGTTTTGATACTTTATGTAATTTAATGGTTCCATACAATAATTGTGGAAATTGAGGATTTTTATTTACGATGTCTTTTCATAATCACTTAAAAAGATAATTTGAATTAACAATCTCTCTGACATTATTAGACATTTTTTTTGTTGGGTCTGCTACTAGAATTTGGACATCACTAGATTCGATAAAGTTATTTACTTTAGATTTATATTCTTCAGTTTTCAATATTTTCAATAATTATAAAAATCAGCAAACATAGTATTCCTGGTTTTGTATATCATTGCACAGTTATACTGATCTTAAATGGGAAAAATATATTCAGGATATTATCACCCCCCCCCCATATAGCTAATAATAGCTAAGCTTTAATATTTGTAAAATCTTCTTCTTTTTTTTATTCATATATATTAAATCAATAACAGGGTAGGTCATTTCTTGGTCTAGCCATAAATAAAATTATTAAACTTCAGGTAGACGTACATGAAATGTAACTTCTGTTTAGAATTAGAATTTTCCATTATATTGTGGAATTATTTAGAAACAGTTAGTTGTATTTAAAAAATTACTATGAGTAGATCCCACAAAGTAAGGTTCGAAACAATAAATTTCTTATTTTGTTTGTTCAATTAACATATCAAATAGCAAACGGCGTCTGTTCGTCAAACTAAAATGTAGATTCGCATTTTGTTGGTTATTAAAATTATTGTTCTGTTGATATTACTACACAAAACAATAAAGTTTCAATGTTATACCATTCTATAAAAGATTCAGGAAATAATAGAGTAATTTGTTAAATGTAGTAGTCGAGCCGGATTATATTACCCATTAAATGAAAATGACTTAGTATAAAATGTGTAATATTTCCGCTTAGTATGAATTAACTGGGTTTATTTCAAGAGATGTTTTCACAAAATTTTTGTTGAAGCAGACAATATAACAGGGTTAAGATAGTAATGGGAAAGTAAACATTAAACTAAATTTTATGGAAATGAACCATGAAATTTAGATACCATATTACTCTGTTTTTTTGGATAAAATGAATAATAATTTTACTGGTCGACAAATGACTTCAGTGAAATCAGAACTAATGAAAGAATTCTATTATTTCAGTCACGTTTGCTTTGTTTTTGATTCTCTACCTTTCTGGAAACAACTATGATGAGTTTAAAACTAATTTTTGATTTGACTGACCCCACACCACTACGCCAAGCAGCTGCCGCCGCACCGTTTGGCCGAGCGAGCTAGGATTACTGTTCCCTTTTGAATGGACCAATTAACGGTATAAAAATGAAAAATTGTGTTTATGTTGAGTTGAGATTCAACAACCTAGCGAAGTTATCAAAATTTGAAAATTCCAATTAATATTATGACAGTATCTAGCAGACTTTCAATTTGTTTATCTCAGCTTGTAAAAGTCGCATCTGAAAAATTTTTTTTTCAAAATACTCGTCTTTCAAAAACAAACATATTTATAACGTGAAAAGATATTTTTAACAAATTTTTCAACGCCAAAATGAGAAAAAACTAGATGGAAATTTTTTTTTCGGCAAATGTTCTAAAATATGATGTAAAAAATTTTTTTTAAATGTTGTTTATGTTATTTATATAAATATAACTTTCACTCTGTCGATTACAATCAACCGCTTCTCGATATCATTAATGTTCATAAATTTAAACGCGAATGAAAAAAAAAATTATTTCCAATTTGAGCAGCCGCCATTTTGAATTTTCCAAATCTGAAAAAACGTAAATTTTTAGAAGTTCGCCCTCTATGTTTATCTATGTTTTGACCTCGATATTAATATTTTATTTATAATTACCAGCCAAAAATATGATTTACGAATTTTTTTTCTATTTTTGGCAAATTTAACATCGGAAAATTTTTTTTTTGGAAAAACTATTTACGTCACCTTCAAGAGTATAAAATTTGCTGTAATTTTTATCTCTACGATTTTTTTGTAAGAACACATCCAGAAATGATACGAGCATAAATTGCTTGAATTTTATGTGGTCCGAGCTGTGCTTGCAAGCTGCGTCGCAAGCTCCAGCGGAAATTATTAGACAATCTAGGAGAGTGATGCTGGGTCGATATATTTTCATTTAAAAATGAAAAATCAGCGCTGGGAAACTTTTGATGTTTAACAGATTTTTCGACCTTACTTTCCCGGACTATACCGTAGCACCCGTTGTACTGGCTGTAGTGGGCTGAGAGTACCGTAGCATCGGTTGAACTAGCTCTGGTGAGCTGAAAATCAATAGGGTTCATCTGTGACATGTCCTAAATAATATTCAATCATAAAATTGGTGACTTGTTGTAGTCCCGAGACTGTATCGTGCTAAAAAGACATGTAACGAAAAGTGGCCGACGACAACGATGACGGCGACGACACACACAGGATTTTTTTTCTAAAAGCCGTTTTTTCGTGTTCGTCTGGCTGAAACGTGAAAAAATAACCCAAATTTTTTTCAAAATTTAATTTTTTTTTGGTGTAAACCAATACTTTCCTCACATTTTAGATAGGGTTGGGCGGAAAAGTAAAAATTTATAGGGACAAGATATCATATTCCGCTCAAAATAAGAAATGACCTGTGATTCGTGCAGGTTACTTTTCGGTCAACAAATATTTATGGTAGTGGATTTTTTTGAGCCCCCCGTTTTCACCTACTGTCCGCAAACGTGTTAATAATGGAAAACTCGCCTCCTACACTCCTTAATAATCGAAATTTCGCCTCTTAAACTATTTCAATAATGGAAAACTCATCTCCTGTTAATGGGAAACTTTCCTCTTAGACTGTTTAAAAATGGGAAGCTCGCCTCGTGGCCACTTTAAGGGTACTCACATCAAAATGAACTCGTGTTTTAGGCTTCTTAATAATAATCAAGGCTGTTAAGGTAATATAATACTAAAAACAAAAAAACAATAATAATAATATTAATAGCCTTAATGTTGTTATTATTATTGCTAACTTTGAATGTCGCTTTCCCCTGACTGACGCCATGTGATGAGTTCTTCAATCTTATGTTCTACATAAAGGAAAATAATCTCACATTGTATGTAAGTACATTATTATCTCTTTATTGATGGAGTTGAGAATAATTCTTTTTTCCTCTATTTGCATCATCCCTGATGATGAAAACGAACGTTTTCGAAAGCTTGGATAAAAACCAATAAAGAATTCTCTTTTTCCCTGTTGCTGCATTCTCCAATATTTCTCAGTTTTATTCCTAACTGGTCAACAACTGGTTATCATAAATCCCAGTGTCTCTTTTAATCCTGCTTTATTAAATGATGTTTTTGTGCCACTTGTATGTCAGCGTCTACTCGAAGTGAGTCCATCTTAATAATTGTAATTAAAATTATATTATTATAATTCTTATCACAGACAAGTTTTATGTATGTATGTATTCATTTCAAGATTCAAAAGATTCTGTCATATTCTCGGCTTTACATAGGTTTTTAATACACCTATTAACAAAAAAACAAGAAGAACGACAATACCACTGATAAACCAGTAAGATACACCATTAAAGACACCCAGGAATCATTTCTTTTTATGGCTCAAACAATTCAAGAAGTTGAAGAACGCATAATTCAATCGCTTGAAAAGAAACAAAACATCCAGCTATTTATATATTGCATTGCAACAGAGAGTAACTTGTTCTATAATTTTCTAGAAACTTACTTTTTAAAATTTAATAGCAATCAAAGGTATTCTAAGGTATACATCCTAAAATAATATTTAGATGCTGAATAATTAGCAGTCTGACAGCCTTAACATAATGAATTTGTTTCCTTTCATTCGAGAATCAGAATTAGGTTATTTTTATGTATTATGTAATGTATATATTTTTTTAAATTTGTGAGCAGTTTTGAAAGTGATTGAATGATAATTTTAAAATGCTCTTCTTTTCCAAATAAAAAAAATTTCAAAGTTTAAATCGAATTTGTATGTATAAATTCTTATAAATCGTGCTGAAACATACGTACCGTATTATATTCTAATAATATAATAATATGCTGCAAAACTTTTTAACTGTTGGTTACAAATTTATTCGTATCTCCTCTAAAATTATGTTAGGTTAAAATATGAAATTTTGTATTTTCACAACGATATGTGTTTATAGTCATATACCTATAGTATAGGTGTTTTGACTTATTTTATGTATTTTTATTTGGGTTTCTATAAACCCAGATTTTTTAATTTACTTACGGGAATATACCAAAAGTAACCACCTAAAATAGGTAATAATCTAGAAAAGTGGAGACATACGTCAACTTTGTTTATAAGTGGAGCACATTTTATTACAATACATGTACATTGTACATGTATAGTTTATTTACGATAAAAAGACGATGATGTCATTTTTAGTTACTTTCCTGCTTATCAGAATAAATATTAACTTACCAACCGTGAATACAATTTATCCTCAATAGCCAGGGCAATTTACAGCTAACGGGTTGGCAAAACTTCAAGACGTTGTCAAATCAACTGGTAAAATTCCCTAGTTTGTTTTGACTTTTATTGACATTCGATCATCGTCTAATATTTACAACTTTTTTGGTGCTTTTAATTCCATTACTTCTTTAAGATTAAAAAAACAGTGTGTGGTTAATAAAATGCCGAAGCAGCTGAACAGAAGATGTCAAGAGATGGTAACATCTTTATTAACCTATTTTGAAGGAGAATGCCGAAATGGGGGCCCGCTTCTCCCGCTTACTGCTGTAAGAGACGTAAGTAATAGTATTCGCTATTTGTATTCATCATTATTAATATTATTGTTACATATTTAAATGTAAATGATTAAATGTTTTTAATGTTGGGTTAGGTTAATTAAACTTAATAATAAAATTAACTGTCTCGACCCTTATTTCGTGGAATAATATATTATTCTTTCATAAATTGAAGTCATTATATTGTAGAGAGTTGCAGAAGCTTTACAACTTAGCGTTACCACTGTTAACCGTATTGCCGCCAAGCATAATAGAGGTGAACAGCCTAAAAGCCCACCTAAAAAGAGACAACGCATAAAACCTACTGTTGAAATTGATAACTTTGATCAAAATGCTTTCCGAAATGTTATTTACGAAATGTATGGAAACAGTGAGTATATTGAATTTACTGTTTTATTTTATTCACAATTAACTAACACAATATTTTCTCAGAGGAACACATAACCTTGAAAACGTTAAGACACAAACTCCAGGAGCGTCAACTCTTTAATGGTTGTTTAACATCACTCTGGAAGATAGTGGAAAATATTGGATTCAAATACCAAAAATATGATCCTCGTCGTGGTTTAATGGAGTTACCACATATTGCATTAAAACGTGTACATTTTCTACATGAATATGTTAAGATAAAAAGGGAAGGTTTATATCAATTTGTGTTTTTGTACGAGACCTGAATATTTAAAGACGGTACTGTTGTAAATTTGTTGTCATAACGCTTACGTTTGTTATTTACATCATACAATTTCATCAGATTTCATAATAGTTCATATTATGGACAAAATCAGTTGTTAATATTATTAACACAGTTTGTTCTAACAATGTATGAATGTTGTTAATATTGGTTTTGATAGAATTTATTTTTGACAACTACAATTTCGTAGTATTAATAATTCCAATTGTTGGCTCAATTTTGACGAAAAAAATTGTTGAGATGACAATAGTGTTTGTTATATTTACGTACTTTTTTGGTTCAGTGTAAGAAGTCAGTATTTAGCAGTAAATCTTCTGGATTATCTTATGTTATCAAAATTGTTTTCTTCAAGTAAGTATGATAAATATCGTACTTTAATTATGTCAACTAGTTTAATACTTATTTCTACAATAATCTATTTTATTAAGTATACCAGCTTTGTAATTTTTAATCCATTGGGATATTCACCAGTTTAGGAATAACGATGTGGATCTATTACGCATCAATAGTATTGTTCAAATTTTGTAGAAAAACGGGTTTGTTCATAAACGATTCTCCATATGAAATGAAATAATATACCCAGAATAGTTTTATGATATGAAGAATTAGTTCTATAAAAAAATATTTTTGCAGTTTTACTTATATTCAATAAACATATGGAGTTACACATATGGTTTCTTTTTCGAATCCTCAATTTAGATAGATAAAATTATTGTACTTAATGTACAGGTTTTGCCAAAATATTTAAGTAAACAAAAGTAATGTTGAAATTACTCGACTTTTTCAAGGGAGTTCTTCATTGACTTTATTTTAAAATTCAATAAATTTTCGGAAAATATTTCAATCTAACTTGATTGTCGAAGAATAAGAGCTGCTGAAAGTTTTGGTACATTTACATTAATATTCAAATAACGAAGACTGAGTTTTGAATTAGCAATGTACGCGGAAAATGTACATAGTACCAACTGCCCCTTCAGGTTGGCAAGATATTGTTTCGGGAGTATTTGGACAATAAATGCACTTTTTTCCGCATGAGCGATGCTGTTCGATATATGTTTTGAAAATGATCAAAATTCGATTATACAACAATTATAATATCACAAGAGCATAGAAAATAATCGATTATACTTCTCAGTCACGAGACGTATTCTGCGAAACATCACGAAAGCGTAGTTCGAGTGGTGTTTTAAGGATATACGTCGAGTGAAAAGGGTAGTATAATCGATTATTTTCGATGGCTCGAGTGGCATTTGTTACTATTATATCAAGAGTAAACTAACGATTTTTTTTTATTGGTTGTAATTAAAAGTACTATTATTATAATAAATATTTGTTATATTATCTTTGGAAGTTGAATTTGAGGTGATGTGGTGACGATAGAGTTGGCAGAATCTTGTTTATTTCTCATTTTTTCAAGTATCTTGCCATGGTGTTCATTAGTAATAGACCGAGAGCTCGCGTGCAAAATAGAGAACTATCTGAAAAAAAATTTTGGACTTTTTGGGGTAAGATGTATGAACAATGCGAACATATAACCGCCCGTCTGCCGGCCGTAAGTTGTCAACTAAGTAAGGGGGTGGCAACTAAAGGAGGGTGAAAATGCAAAAAATCAGAAGCTTTAGAACAAACGTAATATGTTTACAGTTATGTGCGGAAAGTTTTATGTAAACAATATTACTGCTGCAAAAGCAGTAAGTACTACTGCACCAGGAAATTAGGCGCGTATCCCAGTGAAACTCTTATTTTATTACCTTTTTACATTTGTATATACTTTCTCTTTCGGATTATTAAGTTTTAAATTTTGTCTGTATATACATATGAATATGAAAGTTTTACAAATAAATGTTGTTCGATCCAAAATAGCGCAAGACCTGGCGTTTCAAACAGCTTTAAATAATAATGCTGATATTATTCTGGTATCGGAACTTAATAAGAAGGAAGTCGAAAATCCTAGATAGATGGTGGACAGACATAAGGATAGTGCTATACTCTGTGTAAACAAGAACGTCATAGCCATTGGCTACAGGAAGGGTAACGGCTATGTTAAACTTACTCTGGAAACAATAGTAATTTTCAGTTGTTACATTTCACCAAATTTGACAAATAATGAGTATAGTCTGAGACTAGACACAGTTATGGAAAGAAAGTTATTCTGGCAGGGGACCTAAATGCCAAATCGCCCTTGTGGGGTGCGCCGGTTACAGACGCACGAGGTGAAATTCTTACAGAATGGACCGCAAGTCTAAATCTACAAGCGGCAAATGAAGGAAATGTTCCAACTTTTGTAAGAAGTGAATCCCGTTCACATATTGATGTTACATTTGCAACAGAGAACGTGATTAGAAACATTAAAGACTGGAAGATTATGGATGAGGAGAGTCTTAGTTTACACAAATATATCACCTTTGAAATTGAGAACACCAAAATTAGACTAAGACTTCCAGAACCAGGTAGATGCTGGTTCAATAAGAAGGAATTCCACAAAGAACTCGACAAAAGGAGAGATTATATCAGAAACACAGAAACTCTCATTTCCAGTGTGAAAGCGGCACAAATACAAAGTAGAAGGTATCGTAACGTGAGGAAAATCCAACCATATTGGTGGAATGAAGACATACAGGAAACCAGAAGCAGAGCAAATCAAATTAGACGACAAATAGTTAGACTCGGGGCAATTAATTCGGACGAGAAGGCAGGCGAAATCATATACCTCCAGCGCAATCTTAAAGAAGTCCGGAAAATACTCAAAAAGGAAATCATAATATCAAAAAGGGAATGTTGGCGGAATCTTTGCGCCGATCTTGAGAACGATATCTGGGGCGCTGGATATAAAATAGCCATGAAAAGGCTGAAACATTTTGAAAGCCCCTACACTCTGGCAGATGAGGAAAAGGAGAAGTAAATTCGAAAGCTATTTCCGAAGAGCAATGAAACGCTAATAATCCGAACTCCAGTTCAGAATTCTCCACCAATCACTGATATGGAAATTGTGTCCGCGGGAGAGAAACTAAAACCAAAGAAATCACCAGGTCCAGATGGCATAACTCCAGAAGCTGTTAAAGAAGTAATTAAGTGGAATGCTAATACGGTCAAGAACATCATGAACACCATTTTAATACAACAAAGTATGCCCAAATCATGGAAAACTACTAAGGTTAATCTAATACCAAAGGGAAAATTAGACGAAAAAGGCAACCCAACATTCCGGCCAATTTGCCTAATAGATACCTTCTGTAAAATCTTCTAGATAATTCTCAGGGACAGACTAGAGAGGGAATTGGAGGAAAAGCACGGACTTTCTGATAGGCAGTTTGGATTTCGTAAAGGGAAATCAACGATACAGGCGGTAGAATACGTAGTCCATAAGTTATCTAGCAAAAAGTGGACCAAACTTATTGCCATCGACGTGAAAAATGCTTTCAACACATGGAGAATAATTATTCACCGACTTCAGGAGATAGGGGTCAGTCAGTATATCGTTCGACTAATCGAGAATTACTTCCAAGGAAGGCAATTAATAATTAACCGGACAAAGAAGATGAAGACGTTTATGGGAGTACCTCAAGGTTCCGTAATTGGTCCAACCCTATGGAATGTTATGTACAATTCAATTCTTGAGATTGAAGTTCCGACAGGTTGCTGCACCGTAGCGTATGCTGAAGATCTCGCCATAATAGTAACAGCAACCACTGCGGATGAGCTAATAATAAAGGCAAATATCACACTGCAACTCATTGCCAATTGGATGAAAACCAATAAACTGAACATAGCTCCAGAGAAAACCGTGGCGATTATTCCAAAAGGCAAACAAGACAAGAGCAATGTCATTTTTAAAAATGGAAAACTCATCTATAAATCCGGTTAAGTCGATGAAATATCTCGGATTCTGGCTCGACGACAAATTAAGCTTCAAGACACATGTAGAAAAAACGGGCGAAAAGGCTACAAAAGTTGTAAGCAACCTTCAGAAAATAATGCCAAATGTTAAAGGACCAAGTTATGGTAAAAGAAGACTATTGAATGGAATAGTGAATTCGACTATACTATATGGGTCCTCAATATGGGTTAATATCCTGAGACTAGCCAAATATAAAGATATCCTGGAAAAAGTGCAACGGAAAATGCTTCTGCGAACTTGTTCAGTCTTAAAGACAACCTCTACAAAGGCCCTACAAGTTATAGCCGGAGAACTGCCAATATATTTGTTAGTAAGAGAAAGGGCTCTAAATTGGGAGCATAGAGAAGCCCATCGACAAGAATAGGGAGAATAAGAGCACAGATGATACAAGAATGGCAGGACGAGTGGAATCAGGAAACTAGAGTTGCCCAATGGACCAAAAGGTTAATACCCAACTTAGAAACGTGGATTGCATGTAAGCACAGAACTACCAACTACTACCTGACGCAAGTACTATCAGGACATGGAATTTTTAAAAAATACGCACACAGATTTAAAAAAAGCAGAACTTCTAGATGCAACTACTGCAAAGACATTGATGATGCCCAGCATACCTTATTTGAATGTCCAAAGTGGGAAGATATAAGATATCGAATCTACATAGGGCTGGAAACACATCTAACACCAGATAACCTAATTCAGTGCATGACAAGAGTAGCAAAAAACTGGCATATTTTTATGAAAAGTATAGAGAAAATAATGGAAACAAAAGAGATTGACGAACAAATTAGATGAGATAGTAATATTTTTTAGGCAGTTATCACCTCAACCGAGGTGGCTTCCGGTGACTGGTACAACGAGCAACGTGAGGTTTGGTGGGTAGGCAGAGATTGGCACCTTGAGAGCTCTGAGCCCCGCACACCCCTTAACGGGAGAACATGAGTTTCCTCACTAAAAAAAAAACAATATTACTGCGGCAGACGCATTTTTTTGTCAACCTTTTAGCGCAGACGCTCATAAAGATTCCTAAATTACCGATAAAATGCAATTATCTGGAACACGATATTTGGACACGTCCAATGAAAGGTAATTAAATATAGAATTCAGACATTTAAACAAATTTTTGGCAGACCGTCGCATTACGAGAGCAGACGCCGTCAAATTTGCATATGAAACTCGCTTAGCATATGGCTTACGCTGAAGAGTAAGGTGGCGCGCGGCTCAGAATAAACACTGAAAAAATAGATAGTTAATCAAGAAATAAATGACTTATTTGTATCTATAACAGTTATAACTTGAGTTGTACTTATTGATGACGACACATATTTATTAACTTAACAAAAATAAAACAAATATTCTAAAGGTATTATAAATTATTAAATAAAAAGTAACGAGAAATTAAATATTGTTTGAGTTAAAAATAAATAATAAGCATTGATTTTAGCCTTATCGTAATATAAAAAAAAGAAGAAACTACATTAAAAATAAATTTATCTTTTAAGCTATCAAAGTTGACCACAAAGGTTGTTACATAAAGTACCTTTTTTACGGTTTTCTATGGTTTATATAACTCTTTATACTTCTTCCTCACTAGATGATAAGTATATGTCATCTTCATCGTTTAACTCAGTAGACTGGGATTCCTTTAAGCATATTTCTTCTATAGATGTTGGTGTCTGTTGTCCTTCAAACCAGTGAGGCTGTAGTTGCCCAGCAATTAATACCCAACCGTGTTCTAGACGAGAGCAAAACATTTGAGGTTGCATGATTGCATATGGCAAAAATTTGCACATAAAAACGTCTTTACATGGTTGTAATAAAGTGCCATCAAATTTATTCAATTCTTCTAAAGGTTTTCCTGACTTTTTTTGTTTATAGCAGTTCATGAAAAGCTCAAAACGGACATCGTTGATGTCACTACTATTTTTCTGACCATACATTTTACATAAAAAGGTTTTAACGTCTTTAATATGTTTGACTGTCTCGACCCTTATTTCGTGGAATATGCTCATATTAGTGTTTTTAAATGAAACTCACGGTCTCTAGTTAATTCCACAATATAATACAAGTTATTGAAAATTCTAAAAAATTGACAATTGTTTCGATAAATCAATATCATCGTCAGAATGACAGAAGTTACATTTCATTTTATGCCTACCTGATGTTTAGTAGTTATTTTTGGCTAGACCAAGAAGTAACCTAACTTGTGATTGGCTTAATATATGTTTATAGAAAAAAGAAGAAGATGTGACATTACAAATATTGAAGCTTAGATATTATTAGCCCTATGGTGATATCCTGGATATCATTTTTCCAATTAAGATCAGTATAACTGTGCAATGATATAGAAAACCAGGAAAACTATATCTGCTGATATTTACAATTATCACCTAAGAAGACAGTTTATTAGTGGAGAATTCCCTAGATTTAACTGTTCATTGACAACTTCATATTGTTTCTCCACTAATAAACTGTCTTCTTAGGTGATAATTGTAAAGATCAGCAGATATAGTTTTCCTGGTTTTCTATATCATTGCACAGTTATACTGATCTTAATTGGAAATCCCATCTAAGGTGGGAGTCTATAATTACTCCTAGATATTTAATAATATTCTTCAATTTTATTATTTTTTTCCTGACTTGTCTATTCTTAACTCGGTAAATTGAGGTAACCTATTTTTATAGCTACAGAATGGGACAAAAAACGTCTTTTGAAAATTAATCGTCAGCTGCCTACAGTCAAACCATTCAGAAATATTGTTAAAATCTGTCTCAATTTCTTCCTTCAGCTCTTGCCATGTATTACCCTGGTAAAATATCGCCGTATCGTTAGCAAAACCGATGATGTTTCCTTTAGTTTTCAAATGAAACAAGTTATTAATGTATATTAAGAATAGGGTTGGTCCTAGAACTGTGCCCTGAGGTACTCCAAATTGGATTCTCCTATTGTGGCTAATACAAGCTTCTATTCCAACAGCTTGTTCTCTATCGCTCAAGTAACTTTTAAATAAGTTCAATGGAACTCCGCGAATTCCTATATCCTCCAAGGCCACCAGGAGCTGACTATGAGATACGGTGTGGAATGCCTTGGCAAGATCCAGGAACACGCATATTGATGGCTTAGTTGTATCCAGTGAGGCATAGATTTGGTTTATCAAGGCAACTATAGCATCACTTGTTGAAAGTCCTTCCCGGAAACCAAATTGAGATTGTGATAAAATATTGTATCTATTCAAATATGCAGTTTTTATCCCCTTTTTTAAGTATTGGCGTGATTATGGCCTTTTAAATTCTGCTGGGCACTTCCCTGTTTCGAAAATGGAATTGATCAAATCTGCTAAATATGAAGCTATCACTTCTGCATTTTCTTTGATAGCTTCAGATGTAATGTTGTCTATACCTGGTGCCTTTTTGTTTTTTAATGTTTTAATAATGTTTAATACTTTTGACTCTGTTACAGGTGTTAAAAAGAAGCATGTATTCATCTGAATTCGATCGTTTTTGCAGACAGGATTAGTTGGAATATTTATTTCTCTTGCTAATTTTTCTCCAACGTCAGCAAAAAAGCCGTTAAATTTTTGTGCTATATGTATAGGTTCCTTAGCCGTGGCTCCATCCTCTGTAACTATTTCCTCTATTTTATCTTTATTTTGATTATTATTACTATTTTTACAACCTTTTATCAGAGTCCACAATTGCTTCGAACTATTTTCACTTTCTGTTATTCGCTCTGAGTAATAATTTAACTTTGCTGCCTTAATAGTTTTATCGACAATTCTCCTGTAATTTAAGTACTCTCTTTTTTTTCGACATTTCCAGGGTCTTTAGAAAGTTCCCTGTAGAGTTTATTTCTTCTCTGAATAGAAGTTATTACACCCTTTGTAATCAATTTTTTCCTTTTCATGAACCCACGATTCACTTTCGTCGCAATCGTGTTAGATGAAATGTATGAGCTTAGAGTTTTTATTAAGTAAGTTGCCTTTTGATCTACGTCAATATGGTTTTTATATTCGGTCCAATCATGTTTGCGCAAGTGTTGTTTCAGTTTGTTATAGTTTACGTGTTTTATAGTATGCTCCTTTTGGGATTTTAATGTTGGAGATGATGGGATAAATGCAAAAATCCCCCTATGGTTACTTATAAATGTGTCATACACAGACGATATGCAATTATCTACGTTGTTCTTCCTGCTACTATAAAAAATGTGATCGATGCAACTTTCAGACAAACCATAAACTCTAGTGGGCTTATTTATTAGAGAACAAAAGCCGTACTCTTCCATAATATTCAAATAATTGGAAACATTGTCGCTAGTCAATTTCAAATTTATATTGATATCGCCAATTAAAATGTGCTCGGTAATTTTTAATTTACTTGCTTTTTCTAGGTATGTCTCGAGATCACAGAAAAATGCATCATTATTAACTGGTGGAGGCTTATATATGGAGGTTATAGCCATTTAATTACTATTTTTCGTTTTTAATATTACTTGTATGGCACGACACATTCCTATAGATATCACATTATGTTTATATTCAAATTTATTTTTAATAAAAACTATAACTCCATCATTTTTGTTTATATTACCCTCACTATATAGTAAGTCGTAGTTTTCAAGCTGAAACAAGCTGTAGTCATGCAGAGTAAAGGTATCACTCAAAACTATGCAATCATAGGAAAATGAAAGTTGATGTAAAAATATTTTCAATTTATCCAGGTTTTTGTTTACGCTACATATATTTTGATGGAAAATAGTGAATTTCTGACCATTCATATTGTTGTAAATATTATTAATTTCATTTGTTGACTTCAACTCTAAAGTATTGAAAGGTTCACAATTCACATCCCTAATGTAAGGATCCATTGTGCGACCTGGTACAGTTTTGTGAAACTAGGGACAAACTGAGGATATGAGATCGCTTGAAATAATTTTAAAAAATAACAAAAGTATAACTTTGCATCTAACTGTTAACCATAGCCCTCTCAAGAGAAATATCAAATAAGAAAACAGAGCACACAACAGTGAAGAGAAGAGATGAAGTTATACCCTCTTCACATTTGAGGATGATAGATACTACTAAGGATTACGTAATCTCCGGTCCAGATCAGCGTACACTTTTAGACTTTCTAAAGGCTTTAAGAAATGATAAGTTTTAGACAAAATTGTTCCATACAAAAGTTGTAGAACGTTGTAAAAAATATCAGTAACTTTTTTGCGTCAGATCAAAAACAAAAGAAATACGAATATTGACAGGGCGCCATTTTGTTTCTACTACAATAGTCCTATTTCATTCTGAAATAAGCCTAAAACTTCAGATACAGATGTTCTAATTATAATTTTAGGTAACATTCACAAACTTTTACAAAATATATTGTTGTTGCTAGAGGTAGGTATACAATCAAAGAACACTTTGAGATATATTAATGTTAATAGTATAGCGCAATCTTTAGGAGTAGATTTATGCAAAGCTTTACCCGCATTTCACAGTTTTACCGGTTGCGTTATACTTCAGCGTTTTCTAGAAAGTAAAATTACACCATTCAAACTATTAGAAAATGATGAAGTGGCTCAAAAAGCATTCAGCTCATTCGGATATAGTAGAACACGGTTGGGTATTAATTGCTGGCAACTACAGCCTCACTGGTTTGAAGGACAACAGAACAGACACCAACATCTATAGAAGAAATATGCTTAAAGGAATCCCATTCTACTGAGTTAAACGATGAAGATGACATATACTTATAATCTAGTGATGAAGAAGTATAAAGGGTTAAATAAACCATAGAGAAACGTAAAAAAGTACTTTATGTAACAACCTTTGTGGTCGACTTTGATATCTTAAAAGATAAATTTATTTTACAATGTAGTTTATTATTTTTTTATTTTACGATAAGGCTAAAATCAATGCTAAGTATTTATTTTTAACTCAAACAATATTTCATTTCATGTTACTTTTTGTTTAATAATTAATAATACCTTTAGAATATTTGTTTTATTTTTGTTAAGTTAATAAATATGTGTCGTTATCAATAAATAAAACACAAGTTATAACTGTTGTAGACACAAATATGTCATTTATTTCATGATTAACTATCTATCTTTTCGGTGTTTATTCTGAACTGCGCGCAACCTTACTCTTCACCGTATAGTGAGGATAATATGCAAATTTGACGGCGTCTGCTCTCGTTTTGCGACGGTCTGCCAAAAATTTGTTTAAATGTCTGAATTCAATATTTAATTACCTTTCATTTGACGTATCCAAATATCGTGTTCCTGATAATTGCATTTTATCGGAAATTGAGGAATCTTTAAGAGCGTCTGCGCTAAAAGGTTGCCATAAAAATGCGTCTGCCGCAGTAATATTGTTTACATAAAACTTTCAGCACATAATTGTAAACATATTACGTTTGTTCTAAAGCTCCTGATTTTTTGCATTTTCACCCTTTTTTAGTTGCCACCCCCTTACTTAGGTAACAACTTACGGCCGGCAGACGGGTTGTTATATGTTCGCTATGTTCAAGTTTTGTTTCAGATAGTTCGCTATTTTGCACGCGAGCTCTCGGTCTATAAGCTTTAGATTCGACTTCAGAGATTCAGACGATGAGTGGCCTGTTATCTTAATAATTTCTTGCAAGTTTGTTCCAGATTGTGCCAGGATGCTAACAGCGGAAGAGCGATTCGAATGATTTTTGCTTCTTTGTATCAAGTCCTATACTTTCTGCCGCTACAAGATTCATCAAGAAACTTTAGAAGATTGTAATTCTGTTACAAGCAGGTTTACTGATTAATCACCCCATCACATATGTTGGATATCGCATTCTGTAATTTTTCCTTGGATTTGTCCTCTTTGTTTAGTTATTAAATCAATAAAAAATACAATTTCACAATCTTCATCCTTGTAAACGTAAAATATTTTCCCAATAGACGTCCATTTATTTCCAGCTATATTCATGTTTAAATATTTTGTTATTATATCCAACAATAAACGTTCTCAGTATCCTCATTAAAATGAGCCTGCGATATAAATTTTAAAATGTATGTTAGACGCTTTTCTAAAAATAATTAAATTGAACTAATTGACCTGAATACGTATCTGATCTAAAAACCCTTTTCCCTAATACCAGCCGCAAATTTAATGACACTGGTGGAGACATAGGAAATAGGCATGAAAAGATGTCTAACGCTACTACTATAAAATTAATGATCCCGTCTATAATAACCTTCGTCCACTGCCTTACTATTTTGAAAGTATTTTTAAAACATAATTTCATGCTACGAAGAATCTTATCCTCTTAAGGCCATATTGTACGCTTCTAGGTATATTATTAAATTCTAAATGGAAGTGTCGTAACGCGGATATAATGGATTCTAGTGATTAATGGATCAAAAGTGATGGCTGATATTGATGTCATGTTCCTTCGATAAATGACTTATCAGCAGTGTTTTAAACAATTAATAATGCATGGACAAAACGTAAACATATTAGTTCATTTACAGTAATTAATATATTATCATATTATTTATTGTTGGATTTATAAAAATAAACAACGAAGATTGTTCATCAAAAGTTTAGAAAACAGGAAGACCGGAAAGAAGCGTCGTTTTTTCATATTAAAATTCCAGATGCTTGCTTCCAACATTTTTATTTTCAATTGCCTTGCATAATAACACCTTTTCCGTTAAGAATCGCTGATCAAGTTTCAATTAAAGAATTATTTAACCAATCCAGTTGTTAGTAAAGGTCTATAGTTTGTCCAGTTTTCAGCAATTCAAAATGAAACACCTGCCTTTTGAATTTTGGATTGTCATAATGGACACTTTTTTCATATAGAGTGTGTTCCAAAAAGTTGTATACAAATGGACAACTTTTTATTATAAATTTTAGGATAAAAAATCATATTTCATAAAAATCTCTGCATAGCCTAAAACCCAAATTACAACTATCAGATATTATTTTTATTTAGTCGTATACGAGGTATGTCAAAAAATATTATTGACTTTTTGGAAAAAAGTTATTTGAGAAACCTGTTATTAACATGCTGATTTTGAACCAGATATTCCGACTTCCGGAAAATGTTCAATTTGATGCTAAAGAGTAAAGTGCTTCCTTTTATAAGGTCGTCGTCGTCGTTGTCGTCGGCCACTTTTATGATTGAATATTGTTCAAGACATCTCACAGATGAACCCTATTGATTTTCAGCTCACAATATTCAGTACAACGGATGCTATGGTACCTGAAGTACGACATTTTTATCATTTTTTGAGAAATTTCAGTTTATTAGCACGATACAGCCTCCGGAGTGCAGAAAGTCACCAATTTTATGATTGAATATTATTCAGAACATCTCACAGATGAACCCTAGTGATTTTCAGCTCACCACGGCCAGTACAACAGGTGCTATAGTACTTTAAGTACGACATTTTTGGAGAAATTTCAGTTTGTTAGCACGATACAGCCTCTGGAGTAGATACAAGTGACCAATTTTATGATTGGATATTATTCAAGGCGTCTCAAAGATAAACCCTATTGAGATTCAGCTCACTAAAGCCAGTACAACGAGTGCTATGGTACTTGAGGTACCAAATTTTTGTCATTTTTGCAGCATTTTCAGTTTGTCAGCACGATGCAGCCTCCAGCGTGTATACAAGTGATTGAATATTGTTCAAGGTGAACCTTATCGATTTTTAGCTAACCAGAGCTAGTACAACGGGTGCTAAGGTACCTGAAGTGCCACATTTTTGTCCTTTTTGTAGAAATTTCGGGTTTAGTACGATACAGCCTCCGGAGTGTATACAAGTGACCAATTTTATAATTGGATATTTTTCTCACAGATGTACCCTATTGATTTTCAGCTGACTATAGCGAGTACAGCGGGTCCTATGAATTCAGATACACTGCATTTTTGGTTACTTTTGGAGAAACTTCAGTTTGTTAACACGATACATCCCCCGAAGTGTATACAAGGGTCAATTTTATGATAGAATATTAATCAGGGCATCTCATAGATGCGGAAAAGTTAGTCTTAATCTTTAAAACCGTTTATTATTATAATGTGATGCAGAACTTTTTTATGAAGAATAATCAAAATATGCCTTAAAATTTTTTTTCGAAAACAAGTTAAAATAAAATAATCGGTTTTAAGGATTAAAACTAACTTTTCCGCATCTGTGGCCCTGAACAATATTCTATCATAAAATTGTTACTTATATACACTTCGGGGGATGTATCGTGCTAACAAACCAAAATTTCTCCAAAAATAACCAAAAATTCAGTATATCTGGATTTATAGGACCCGCTGTACTCGCTCCAGTCAACTGAAAATCAATAGGGTACATCTGTGAGACAGCTTGAACAATATTCAATCATAAAATTGATCAATCGTATACTCTCTGGAGGCTGTATCGTGCTAAAAAACTCAAAATTCCACAAAAATGACAAAAATTTGGTACTTCAAGTACCATAGAGTACCCGTTGTACTGGCTGAGCTGAATATCAATAGAGTTCCCCTTTAAGACGCCCTTAATAATATCCAATCATAAAATTGGTCACTTGTATATACTCCGGAGGCTGTATCGTGCTAACAAACTGAAACTTCTCCAAAAAAGACAAAAATATCGTACTTAAAGTACTGTCACACCTGTTGTATTGGCTCTGGTCAGCTGAAAATCAATAGGGTTCATCAGTGAGATGCCCTAAATAATATTCAATCATAAAATTGGTGACTTGTTGAACACCGGAGGCTGTATCGTGCTAACAAACTGATATTTCTCAAAAAATGACAAAGTATCGTACTTCAAGTACCATAGCACCCGTTGTACTGGCTTTGGTGAGCTGAAAATCAATAGGGATCATTTGTGACATGTCCTTAACAATATTCAATCATAAAATTGCTGACTTATTGCACTCCGGAGACTGTATCGTGCTAACAAGACATGTAAGGAAAAGTGGCCGACGACAACGACGACGACGACGACGAAGACGACATACACACAGGATTTTTTTTCTAAAAACCGTTTTTTCGTGTTGTTGTTGATGGAAAACGTGAAAATAACTCAAAAAAAATTTTCAAAATTCCAACTTTTTTTGGGGTAAACCAATACTTTTCTCGCATATAGAAAGGTTGGGCGGAAAAGTAATACTTAAATCTACAAAACTTCAACGTATCCACTGTCTTCTGAACAGGTGATTGTTCTTTGATTAATTTCTACCAAAACATGTTTACCCATCTGGTGTTATAGCTTCACATATTTCCCTAATTATTCAATTATTCCTACAAGATGATTAATATCTCTCTACATGTTTTATAGCTTTCTCCAATAATAAGAACAATTTAAATTTTATCTTCGATACTCAATTTTACTGGGATTTTTAACTATTTCAAACACAAATTAAGGTAACGTTTGAATTTAGTGAGAGTTATTCGATATTCCAATACACTATCAAAAACGCGTTTAGTAATAATGAGTAACAAAAATGAAAAAATTTATTCCATGTTGTTTTTCCTCATGAGAAGAAGTTTAGTATGGATTTGTAAGGTTTCTGCAATAATTGTTTTTAAATGACATTTGAAAGCACTTTACTCCCCAGCATAAATTAAAATGGACAACTGAATTCAAAATTGTCATTTACATACTGAAAAAAGTTTTTCGAAAGTCACAATAACTGGTTCAAAATCGGAACGTAGGGGTTTCTGAAATAACTTTTTCCAAAAAATCAATAATAAGGGTAGTTTACTCTTGAGCAAAATTCATATTTATGATATACCTGGCATTCGACTAAATAAAAATAATATCTGTCAGTTGCAATTTGGATTTTAGGTCATGCGGAAAAATGATTTTTTTTCCTGAAGTTGGTAATAAAAAAAATGTTAATTTGTTTATAACTTTTTAGGTCACACTGTATAGTGATGCCAAAAAATGCTGCTGCCAATGTTTGTCAATTCCTGGGTGGTCTGATTGCTCATTTTTCACCTTTAGCATGTCATTATATTAATTTATACGTCTCTCTTATCTGTTCGAATTACAGGAAATGTACTTGACACTACTGGTATTTGGGCGGCCTTATTAACGTAAGATGAATTCAATTATTTACGAGGAATCGGGTAACTCTAACTTTGAAGTTGACAGTGAGCTGATAAATGAATAACGTATATCGATTGCGCAGAATCGACATAACATTCCGATTACGCTCAGTATTTTTGATTTTGGACTGTAATGGTATAAATATGTATTTCATCAATAGAGGTTCTGGAATTGTTCAATAGAATATTTCAACTCCAAGGTGAAATATACACCCAGCAATATGTGATGGTGTGTTTAAAACTATTTTGTCTCCTCTAAAGTACTCGAAGCGCTCCGGACAATGGTATTTTTGTATACACTAGTATAGTGTTATTTGGTAGTATTTGGTATTATTTGTTATTATTTGGTATTGTTTAGTATTATTTGGTATTATTTGGTATTATTTAGTATTATTTGGTAGTATTTGGTATTATTTGGTATTATTTGGTATTATTTGCCATTATTTGGTATTATTTGGTATTATTCACCTCCTATCTAAACAACAGACACCAGTATGTCGTGTTTAATGGTATATGTTTTGCGTAAAACATCTACTTGACACCAATCATTCATTGACACCTAACACAGAACTAGAAGTGCTGCATATTTGTGAAAAGAAACAAGAACTGGATTTCCTTGAAGAACTGGAAATTGGAAGATATTTAAGAAACCCACAATATGAAGTTGTCAATGAACAGTTAAATCTAGGGAATTCTCCACTAATAAACTGTCTTCTTAAGTGATAATTGTAAAGATCAGCAGATATAGTTTTCCTGGTTTTCTATATCATTGCACAGTTATACTGATCTTAATTGGAAAAATGATATCCAGGATATCACCATAGGGCTAATAATATCTAAGCTTCAATATTTGTAATATCACATCTTCTTCTTTTTTCTATAAACATATATTAAGCCAATCACAAGTTAGGTTACTTCTTGGTGTAGCCAAAAATATAACTACTAAACATCAGGTAGGCATAAAATGAAATGTAACTTCTGTCATTCTGACGATGATATTGATTTATCGAAACAATTGTCAAGTTTTTAGAATTTTCAATAACTTGTATTATATTGTGGAATTAACTAGAGACCTTGAGTTTCATTTAAAAACACTAATATGAGCATATTCCACGAAGTAAGGGTCGAGACAGTCAATTTCATTAAAAATTATTGGTATCAAATGGGGAACTGGAGGAAGAAGTGCTAAATTTTCTTATTGAAAAAGCAATAAATGACTCTTATAGGGACTCATTTTCGGTAGAAATAATCTGCAGTAAGGAAGCTGCATACAAACTAGATATCAAATTTCCAACTGAAAATCCGCCTGAGACTTTAAGCAATGTTCAAGATGAACTAGGCGATAAGTTTTGAACTGATCAGGCTGAGGCACAACTCAATGTTTCTAGCAAAGATACAGTGACTCGATCTGGCGACACTAGGGATACAATACTGTACACTTTTTATAACATGACGCAAAATTAAATAATGGCAGTGAATTGGAAGAGAGCATCGTCCTTAAGACTACTCAGAAAAAATATAAATATGTTTTAGAAGTAACGTTACCCAATAACACAACTAACATCATAAAAAGTCTTCATACTGTTGGCTTTTAGATGAAAATAATGGCATAATTAGTATAGATAGATTAAACAGATTTTCTCCGAGAAAAAGAAAAAGCTTAACCCCCAAAAAAAACTGAACAAAGAAGGAAAAACTAGAGGCAAAACCCTCCTTAAACCAGAGGTAAAACACAACATTCCACGTAAGGTTCTAAACTCTGTTCAAAGCGTTGAACATGTATTAACCTCTTCAAGCTCAGAGACATGAGAATTTAATTTGAACGATTCCTCCGATGCCGAAAGTTTTTCAGATAATTCTGCAAAAAATACGAGTATATATACCGGTCTAGGTTCAAGTCAAAGTTTGAGATGGTGTGATAACCAACTTAGAATTTTGGAAAAACGTTATTATGCTGTTTAGTACAAAGATGATTGGATTGTAGGTAGAATACTTCAGAGAGTCAATAAATCCAAATTTAAAATGAAAGTTCTTAAATTTGAATTGGAGTCCTATATATGGCCTAAGTAAGACGATATTGCTGACGTCTCTTTTTTACTAATTAGTTTATTTATCATATCTAATGGATAACCGTTAGATGTTGCTATTTGTCTAATTGTATTAATCTCTCTATCAAAATTACATTTGTTCATAGGAACTGAAAAAGCACAAAAAGCTATAAAATGTGCTCAACGAGTTTGGATAAAATCAGAATGTAAGAAATGGTTCAAAGTTAGAGACTCCTTAGACAACTACATAAAAGTTGTACATTCAGAACTCACATTCCAATTACATCCAGTAGAATTTGACTGTTTGGATGACAAAATTAGAGAAAATAGCACGATGAAGCATATGAAATTTAAGAAACAAGAAAAGAAGCTACAGAATCTTGAACACACACAACATAAAATTCAATACTCAAAACATCATGGAACTGTAAGTACCTACATACCAACACACTTTGCACCACGATTTGAAAACCTTTCAGACACTAATTTTACAAATAGTGAAATAGAATTTTTAAATAAAGTACAGCATACCACCTAAATTTACGAATAATATTAAACAAATTATAGCTACAGAGTCAGAAATAGCTTTAAAATCTAATTCAAATAATTTTCTTTATGAGAAATTAAAAATTGCCAATTTAATCAAAAATATTGAACCTTCAAAAGTTAAACGTCAAACAAAAAATGACATTACACTTTTAAATGCAATAAAAAAGAAGATAGAGAATAATAACCTAACAGTTACAAAATCTGATAAGGGGAACGCTACTGTCATTTTGACGACTGAAAATTACAATTCCAAAGTATATAACTTTATAGAATCAAGCGATGTAAAAGTTCTTAAAGCAGACCCAACAAAGAAGTTTTCTAATAATGTAAAGGATATTGTTAATAATTCAAATTATCTTTTAAATGATTACGAAAAGAGGTCTATCATACATAAGAATTCTCATTGTCCACAATTACATGGAACAGTTAAATTTCGTTCGATGTAACTAATATGTTTACTAAAATTCCTCCTAAAGAATATCTAATACTTGTAAGAAAATTACTAGAAGATAAAAATATTAATCCAGGAATAATATCAGATATACTTAATTTATTTGATGTATGCATTAATCAGAATTATTTCACTTTTGACAATAAGATATATATTCAAAATGAAGGTTTACCAATGGGAAGCCCTATATCACCTATTTTAGCAAACATTTTTATGGACAATTTAGAAAGAAAGATCTTTGAAAGTAATATTTCGAAAAATATTTTATTTTGGTATAGATATGTAGATGACATATTAGCTTGTTTTATGGGTAGTGAACGACAATTAGATGTATTTTTCAACCACATCAATAATTTACACCCGAAAATTAAATTTACATTAGAAATTGAAGAAAATAGCTCAATCAATTTTCTTGATTTAAAAATTCAAAGAGTTAATAATGTACTTGATTATTCAATTTACCGAAAACCAACACAGACTGATGTGACAATTCCATTCAATTCTAACCACCCTGTGTCACACAGACTAGCAGCATATAATTCAATGATACATAGAGCTTTTTCAGTTCCTATGAACAAATATAATTTTGATAGAGAGATTAATACAATTAGACAAATAGCAACATCTAACGGTTATCCATTATGATAAATAAGCTAATTAGTAAAAAAGAGAAAAAGTGGCATTACAACTAATATATCCTAAACAAGCTGATGAAATTAAAACTTATAAAACCATCACATATGCAGGAAATATTTCTAATAATATTTCAAAGATAATATCTTCAGCAACGAATACAACTATTTCTTTTAAAACAGAAAGTAACGTTGGTACAAAACTGTTAAATGTAAAAACAAAACTACCACTATTAAAGAAGTCAGGTATATATAAACTCAAATGTCCAGAATGTAATGCTGTCTATTTGGGTCAGACCCTTAGGAATTTTGAAATACGATACAGTGAGCACTTACGAACATACAGATTAAAACAACCAGATAAATCCCACTACGCAAAACATCTACTTGACACCAATCATTCATTGACACCTAACACAGAACTAGAAGTGCTGCATATTTGTGAAAAGAAACAAGAACTGGTTTTCCTTGAAGAACTGGAAATTAGAAGACATTTAAGAAACCCACAATATGAAGTTGTCAATGAACAGTTAAATCTAGGGAATTCTCCACTAATAAACTGTCTTCTTAGGTGATAATTATAAAGATCAGCAGATATAGTTTTCCTGGTTTTCTATATCATTGCACAGTTATACTGATCTTAATTGGAAAAATGATATCCAGGATATCACCATAGGGCTAATAATATCTAAGCTTCAATATTTGTAATATCACATCTTCTTCTTTTTTCTATAAACATATATTAAGCCAATCACAAGTTAGGTTACTTCTTGGTCTAGCCAAAAATAACTACTAAACATCAGGTAGGCATAAAATGAAATGTAACTTCTGTCATTCTGACGATGATATTGATTTATCGAAACAATTGTCAATTTTTTAGAATTTCCAATAACTTGTATTATATTGTGGAATTAACTAGAGACCGTGAGTTTCATTTAAAAACACTTCAATTAAATTATTGTAAAGGATTGTGGTGTTTGGATGTCTCAAATTCCACCGTAGCGAATAATGACGAAAAGCCTTGAATACAGCGTCAACTCTTCTTTGATAAGGTGAAGTATTTTTTTATTAATAACTGAGTGCCAGTAGCTGTTCACAACTGAATTGAATTGCAGAACTATTTGTAGATCAGTATGAATATTAATAGTTGAACAATTAATATTATAGTTCAGCAGCATTGTTGCTGTGAATCTCTTAACGTAATCGAAATTAAATAATTGCACATATATGCTACGACAGGAATTGAATTTGACGTTAATCTTAGACTAACCCTTCTTCTTTTATACTATTAATTTCAATCAGATTCCTTATCTTCTAAAATTGAAGTATAATCATAGACACACTTTAATTATAATTTCGTTATTCAAAGTTAATCTTAGATTAATGATGTGTTTTATTGGCATCTACTGGCTAGATTTCCGTTTGATTGAGATACTCTATCAATTCCTCACGGAATCTGTATTTCCAATCACATTAATTTATCTTCGAGAACGATATACAGACGATACCACATGCCGTACAAAAAAATCACTTTAAAACGGGGAATCCAACCAAAGCTCTCGCCCAACTGAAGGATATCAACAAAGAAAAAATCTCGTTTGCACATGACACCCTCAGAAATAAATTACGAATCGAATTCTCGAACGTCGCATCGAGAAAAACATTTTAGTCGATGTTTGTTGACTAACCAGAGAAAAACTCCTTCTATAGGGATGAGCTTGTGGGTTGGACTCAAAAAATAAATAAGAGATTCGCGTTTCAACTAAATAAACAATTATGATGAAAATTCTCCAAGCTGATTCGTTGATTTGATATAATAATTAAAAATTGGTAATAAATATGTAGTTAGGAATATTGAAACCATATCTTTTATGAAAAAAGTTCACGGGCAACGGATTTTCCAGGGTTACTCGAGGAAAAGAATTTAATGTGATCAAAAGTGAGTTTAATAGAAGAATACCAGAAAGTAAATAGACATTATTTTAGTAATCGGTGATTTACCCAACTTCGATAATAAGTGGCATGTGAAGTCAAATGGCACCTCAAATTTAAAATTCATTTCTTTCCAATAGTTTTCAAACTTCATAAGGATTAAAAATGACAATTAACTAGCAGTATGGAAAAATAATTCCTCTGACCAATCCAAGATGATAATTAAGAAATTATTACAAATCAATCGTATCAACAGTTGTTTTCAATGTAGGTTCTAGTCGTTCACAAATAGTTTCTCAAAACTCTGTTTACTTCTTTGTACTTGTCAAATCGGTATCGTCAGTACGCATTGCGAAAAGAATCTGAGGAAATGAGAAATAAAGGAATCTTGAGGAGCTCTCAAAGCAATGGATATTTTCCGTAGATATGGATCTTTGCTTTGATAGATATTATCTCGACCTATAAGTATCGGTCCCAAGAGAATAGACTCAATAATTTTGTAAGAATTCACATTAAGTATTCTAACAATATAATCATTGTCAAAGTTCAACATAAACGGAACTGTATAATGTGTATGTATGTTTGACGGGTTACGATTCCCTGAGACCTAAAAGGTGTATTGTGCTCGTTTCTCTACTCAATTTCCGAGGACTGTCTCTAGAAACTAGTAGTTCTTTTATTCCTAATCCTTTGTTAAATTTTAGGACATCCGCCGTCTCCCTGCAATCGTATCGCTCCTACAGTTTGAGTTTATTTAGGTGTCCATTCAGGTGACAATGTCCTGTTAGAACCCCTGTTAAAAATCTTAGTGCAGACGTGCTCTGGTTAGTGCATTCTTCCGATCTCTTCTGGTCATATTTTCCCAGTAGTATATTTGCATGTTTTTGACCTGCTATGATGTTCCAGTAGTCTAATCTTTTTCTTGTTTCTTTTTTTTTATTTCTTCCAATATTGTATTGGCGCTGATTCCAAAAAAGGGTTCTGATCCCCAGGGGTGTGTTTGTTCCCCATTCTGAGCTAGTTCATCAGCTATCTCGTTTCCTTCCACTCCAGTAATGCCCTGGTACCCATATCAGGGTAACCATATTATTACTACCTAGATCACCGAGTATGCCTAAGCATTCCCAAACCATTTTAGAACTGATTACAGAAGAGCTCAGCGCTTTAATGACTACCTGGCTATTCGACATGATTGTTCTCTGCATTCTATATTTCTTGTTAAAAATAACAAAAAGGAAGATCAAAACAAATATGAGACAAGGTGATAACAATTATTATCAACAATATTGTAAAATATTGAGGCTGTACATAAATAGCCATAAAACCCGTTGCAAGAATTAGCGCTTAATTCAAAATCTCTCTCGAAGCCTGTCACTTTTTATTTAATGAAAAACAGAAAATTCTCTCCTCAAATTGACATGCAATTTCAGAGTTCAAAATGTTATTTAAGTTCCACATTTTTCTCGTCATTAGAAAAAAAACCTTTAAAAAAAGGAAATAACTTTGTTGTTGTTGATGATGTTGAACTGGACGTATCTCCCAATGGCGTAAATTTATGATTGGAATATGCTTGGGGTTTTTCTCAAGCTTTCGACTGTTTTTGTTACAAGCCCATACAATCCTATCCCAGTTCATTCCTTTATGTTTGAACCTGTATAGTAATGGTATTTTGAACCCACTCATTTCTGATACTACATTTTGTATTGAATTTCTTTATGAAACTATACGATTACGCCATTTCGTCCTGTGGCATGTTCCAGTATTCCTGTTCTCTAACTAGAGAGGAGACGGATTTCTTCCGCAAATTTCCTCTCTGCTACACTTTCCACTACTATATATACTGACGTGAGGATCAAAATTACTTCCATAGCCGCTGTAGGGCATGTCTTTATTGCCCTTGTTATACATATGCAGGCTAGCCTTTGGTTTCTAACGAGGTTGTCTCTTGTTGTCCGTATGCTGGCTCTGCTACTCCATACAGTGGATCCGACCTCAAGATACTTAGGTTACAGCTCCAATTTTACCCTGCAATGTTTCTGCATACCGTTAGAGCCAGTGTATGATGTGATATTATATATTGATTTTCATGGCGGTGTCTTGTCATGGTGGTAAGTATCAATGTATGACATAATCTATCCCTTGATAATCTGGGCTAGCCAACTCTGAAGCCGTTTTGTTCGGAAGTAACGTCAAATGCTGTGATTAAAGATTCGTAAACCAATTTGCAATGCTGTATATATCTTACAAATATCATGTTCTCTTAACCGGTCTCTATTATGCTTTCAGATTTTCCTTAACAACCTAAAAATTTCCGTATTACTTGAGAAATCTTCAAACTCTTTAAGTCACTTCAATCTACCTCCTTTTTTGGTTCCTCCAAATTACCATTGTACCTCGTTGATTTTCAGTTGTTTTAATTGTTTCATCTCCTCCTCAATGTCCTTGGATCCTTCCTTTACCTTCTCTTTACTTCCGATATCCCTACGAATGAAGATCTCACAACTACCAATAAAAATGAAGTCAAATACCTTGGACTTCATATGGGTGAAAAGCTTACTTGGAAACACCAGATTAAAACAAAATGAGTTCAATTATCTCTGAAAGTGGCACACATGCAGTGGTTGATTGGTAGACGGTCCCAACCCTCATCAAAGAATAAACTAATCTATAAAACTATCCTAAAATCCATTTGGACATACAAAATTGAGCTCTGGGAGTACAGCAAACCTTCTAACACAAAAATCCTACAGTGCTTCCAACCAAAAACACTCTGCTTGGTACCCAAGGCATCTTGGTATGTATCCAACGCAACGTTACATAAGGACCTTCAAGTACCATATATCAGTGAATTGATAACAGCTTATACCAACAAAGTAAGAGATGGAAGCACTGAACATAGTAACAATGTCATATCGCAACTCTAGCAAGTCCCACTACTATATAGAAGACTCAAAAGATGCTGAGTAGAACACAAAATAAGTTAAAACGGAGACCCGTCGATGGATGATACCCGCCTCAAGTCCTTCACATCCCGAACATTTGCTTGATACTTTTGTAGAGTAATTGTAAATGTGCTTAATATAAAAATAAAAATCAGCCGCAGCTCTTCAATCAATTCATAATAAAGGAGTATATTTTTCTCGAATAGTTAATTTGAATTTTTTATTGGATGTTTCTAAATTTTATAATTTTTCCCTGTATTTATTTCCTCTTGTTGATGGTCGTTGAAAATAGTAAATTGAATGATATTGTTTGTATACTTAACTTCACTCAAACCTCGAGTGCACTCATTGTATTTCTATATAATAATATAAAGTGGTAAAATCCGATACTGGAAATCTTCTTTGTCGTTTGGAACTTAATGGTAGTTTGTTCTGATAATGCGGTTTCCTTTTAAATGCGGGTATACGATAAAGATTGGATAATACTGAACACGTTCGAGGTAAATGCATCCTCAGGGTGTCCCTTTCGGACATTTTCAGGATCGTTTATTCTGAGTTTGTTAATCCAGTAATATGCATTATATGAATTAACATTGTTCGAGTAACGATTAAACTTGTGACTGTTGAAACTTTAAATGAAACGTTTATGTGTATACAAGTGACAAATTCTATGATTGGATATTGTTCAGGGCGTCTCACAGATAAATCTTATTGATTTTCAGGGCGTCTTATAGATGAACCTATTGATTTTCAGCTCACTAGAGCCAGTATATCGGGTGCTATGGTAGTTGAAGTAGGTGTCGCAGAAATGAACCTTATTGATTTTCAGCTCACCAGGGCGAGTGCAACGGGTCCGATAAATCCAGATATACTACATTTTTCCTCATTTTTGAAGAAATTTCGGGTTGTTAGAACGATACAGCCTCTGAAGTGTATACAAGTGACAATTTTATGATAGGATATTGTTCAGGGCGTCTCACAGCGTTATTATCTTCTCCGTCACTTTTTTTATCAACGCAGCATTACTAGAAGGTATGTCGATGATGCGAATCCCTTCACTGCTAACTTCAACTGACGTCCGAAAGCGAGGTAGGTGGTGGGACGTGCAACTCAATTGAATGCGTTGAAACAAAATTTCACGTTATGAAACTGCGATGAAATTTAGTTGAGACGGGTATTGAACCAGAAGGTCACTAATAAATGTAGGAAGATTAGTCAGTAAAAATAAACCACGGCTCTTTAGGAAATACGCTTATTTAAGTAGTAATAAAAACACGTTCACATTAGAACGCGTCAAATGTGCAAAACAACTGATTCGACAAGGCTAAGGTCGATAAATGTAAACAAAGCCAACAGACTGAGCATATCGATTTAGCATATATAAATAGTATAATTCCGTATTGTAAAAATCCATTACTCATTAATTCTTGTTAGTTATACGTCTTAGTCGTATGTATACTGTGTCATCGACTTTGTTGACAATGGTCATGGTTTATAGTTATTAGTTTTTTAAATATATCATAACCCAGTGAGTTTTAAAAACATATGGTATGTTCCCACCGATTGGATGTGTTTCCCTAAATTAATGGTATGGAAGATAAATGGTTCAACATGTGAAACGCTTACTTCTAATCACCCTGCGAACAAATGGTAATATTTCTTGTAAATATATGGTAATATATCTTGTGAAGATATATGGTAATATGGATCCTGCAAACGTTTTACTGACAAGTTCTGATTGTAAGGAATATATGGTCTTTTATTTGAATTTTGGGACTGGGCGGAACGGAAATACGGGAGGCAAAGCAACGAAGCAAGATATTCAAGAGACTGGTACAGTCAACAATAACTTCATAGTGCAGCACGAGAGTTACACAACACAGATTATGGAACTACTGCATGTGAAAAAGACTATCCATCTCGAATGTAGTCTGTAGGTAAATAGCAGTAAGTAAAACTCAAAATCAGTACTACAGCATATATTAGTAAAAGGTGAAAAGGGGCAACTACTTTCGGCTCACTGAACCATCATCAGGCCTTAATGTATATCAATCCATATGTAAAGTATTGAACGAGAAAACCGTCACATGTCCGTGGCATCCAGCAGACTCCGACATATGTCAGTGGCAATAAGGGGATATACTGTAGGGGAAATCATTAATAAATAAACGGTTTTAATGATTAAAACTAACTTTTCCGCATCTGTGGCCCTGAACAATATTCTATCATAAAATTGTTACTTGTATACACTTCGAGGGATGTATCGTGCTAACAAACCGGAATTTCTCCAAAAATAACCAAAAATTCAGTATATCTGGATTTATAGGACCCCCTGTACTCGCTCTAGTCAACTGAAAATAATTAGGGTACATTCGTGAGACACCTTGAACAATATTCAATCATAAAATTGATCAATCGCATACTCTCTGGAGGCTGTATCGTGCTAACAAACAGAAAATTCTCCAAAAATAACGAAAGTTTGGTACTTCAAGTACCATAGCACCCGTTGTACTGGCTTTACTGAGTTGAATATCAATAGGGTTCATCTTTGAGACGCTCTGAATATCCAATCATAAAATTGGTCACTTGTATATACTCCGGAGGCTGTATCGTGTTAACAATCTGAAACTTCTCCAAAAATGACAAAAATATCGTACTTAAAGTACTGTAGCACTTGTTCTATTGGCTCCGGTGAGCTGAAAATCAATAGGGTTCATCAGTGAGATGCCCTGAATAATATTCAATCATAAAATTGGTGACTTGTTGAACTCCGGAGGCTGTATCGTGTTAACAAACTGTAATTTTTCAAAAAAATACAAAATGTCGTACTTCAAGTACCATAGCCCCCGTGGTACTGGCTCTGGTGAATTGAAAATCAATAGGGATCATCTGTGACATGTCCTTAACAATATTCAATCATAAAATTGCTGACTTATTGCACTCCGGAGGCTGTATCGTGCTAACAAGACATATAAGGAAAAGTGGCCGACGACAACGACGACGACGACGACAACATACACACAGGATTTTTTTTCTAAAAACCGTTTTTTCGTGTTGTTGATGGGAAACGTAAAAATAACTCAAAAAAAAATTTCAAAATTCCAACTTTTTTTGGGGTAAACCAATACTTTTCTCGCATATAGAAAGGTTGGGCGGAAAAGTAAAATATTTGTTTCGTAAATACAAAAGAATTATTTAATTGAATTATCATTTGTTTGAATAAGATTGTTCTTATAGAACAGTGTTTTTCAACCTTTTGTATTACGCGACCCCTTTACTCCCTCTCTCTCTCTCTCTTGATTAAATCAAAAATTGTCCGTTTGTTGGACTGGAGATGTGGTTCTTTACTATGGCTTTGTAGGCTCGTTTGATAAAGCTACTGTGTTAGCGAAACGCGTCACAAGTTTAAATTGAACAATAGTTCAAATAAATGAAGTTTTAAACAAATTAAATTGTTTTATTTCATCGTTCAGTATGAATCTTCATCAAATAAAAGCCTCATCTGTTCAATATTTTAAATTTGTTCATTTTCTCTTCCTTTAATTACTTCCATTAGTTCTATTTTATTCATACACTTATTCTATATATTTTCCAAATTTTTTTGCAGCTGTTTCTTTCTGCTCTTTAAACCGTTGCCTCTTCTAAATTTATCCTTCGTCTCTGTCCTCGGAAGTCTTCCTATCTTAACATGTTTTCCATACTTTCCTCTTTAATGGTATCTCCGCTTTTACTTGCTTCTACTTCCTATCGATTGAGCGCGACGACTATTTTAAGCCGGTACATCGCGCTTTTTTTTTGTTCTGTAGTAATAAAAATAATAAAGAATGTTAAAGCTACGAGTGAGTGTACCACGATTATCGAGAGTGTCAATTCATTATGGCATCGAGAATTCAGTTTTTGGGTACGAGGACTTCTGGTATTCGTTGTTGCAGTCTGGCGGCATGTGGTTTTGCGCAATTCTTATCAAGAAGTCTCTATGGGTTTTCCGATTCCGAATACATACATATTTATTTCTGTCGAGGACGTTTAATTTTTTATTATGATTGTGTACAAAGTGGTTGATGTTTTGACAGAAGGTGTTTGGATTTAAATATTTAAATTATGAAATTAACTGTCTCGACCCTTACTTCGTGGAATCTGCTCATATTAGTGTTTTAAATGAAACTCGCGGTTTCTAGTTAATTCCACAATATAATAAAAGTTATTCAAAATTCTAAAAAATTGACAATTGTTTCGATAAATCAATATCATCGTCAGAATGACAGAAGTTACAGTTTATTTGATGCCTACCTGATGTTTAGTAGTTATTTTTTGGCTAGACCAAGAAGTGACCTAACCTGTGATTGACTTAATATATGTTTATAGAAAGAAGAAGATGTGATATTACAAATATTGAAGCTTAGATATTATTAGCCCTATGGTGATATCCTGGATATCATTTTTCCAATTAAGATCAGTATAACTGTGCAATGATATAGAAAACCAGGAAAACTATATCTGCTGATCTTTACAATTATCACTTAATAAGACAGTTTAATAGTGGAGAACTCCCTAGATTTATCTGTTCATTGACGACTTCATATTGTGGGTTTCTTAAGTGTCTTCTAATTTCCAACTCTTCAAGGAAATCCAGTTCTTGTCTCTTATCACAAATATGTAGTACTTCTAGTAGGCATCAGATGAAATGTAACTTCTATCATTCGGACGATGATATTCAGTTATCAAAACAATTGTGAATTTATTAGAATTTTCAACATTTTTCATTATATTGTGGAATTAGCTAGACACGTTGAGTTTCATTTAAAACACTAAACGTTAGAGAATTTGTCAAAAACTGAGTATTGTGAGTTGGTGGAAAAAATATCGAGCCGGCCTTGGAAAATGGTATGAGTACATTGGAACCCTAATAAGCAGTAATGGAAGAACAAATCTAAAACATCGCGAAAGAGATATTTATACGGACGCTAAACCTGGCAATTAAATAAAATTAAATACACACTGAGTATTCGTCGTTTTCATTCACTCAAATTAAATAAAAGACTACAAGCCACTCTTCTAGCGTTGAAAATATACTTTTGGAAGAGATCGGTGGGTGTTTCAAGAATGTAAAGAATTATAAACAAATAAATCATTTTTAATGGAAGACTGTTGAAGACTATGTACACACTTGAATTTTAGAAGTAGAAGAAGGTTGATGGGTGTATTTTCTCAAAAGATGAAAGTGTGTAAATAAATTTGATTAAAAAATTAAGCTAAGCGCTTTCGGCAAATAAACATGCCATCATCGGAGCTTTCGTCAATGGTAAAAAGTACCTCTAAATAAACGGTTTTAAAGATTAAAACTAACTTTTCCGCATCTGTGGCCCTGAACAATATTCTATCATAAAATTGTTACTTGTATACACTTCGGGGGATGTATCGTGCTAACAAACCGAAATTTCTCCGAAAATAACCAAAAATTTAGTATATCTAGTTTTATAGGACCCGCTGTACTCGCTCTAGTCAACTGAAAATCAATAGGGTACATCTGTGAGACACCTTGAACAATACTTATTCATAAAGTTGATCAATCGTATACTCTTTGGAGGCTGTATCGTGCTAACAAACTGAAAATTCTCCAAAAATTACAAAAATTTGGTACTTCAAGTACCACAGCACCCGTTGTACTGGCTTTAGTGAGCTCAATATCAATAGGGTTCATCTTTAAGACGCTCTGAATAATATCCAATCATAAAATTCATCACTTGTATATACTCCGGAGGCTGTATCGTGCTAACAAACTGAAACTTCTCCAAAAATGACAAAAATATCGTACTTAAAGTACTGTAGCACCGGTTGTATTGGCTCTGGTGAGCTGAAAATCAATAGGGTTCATCAGTGAGATGTCCCGAATAATATTCAATCATAAAATTGGTGACTTGTTGAACTCCGGAGGCTGTATCGTGCTAACAAACTGAAATTTCTCGAAAAACGACAAAATGTCGTACTTCAAGTACCATAGCACCCGTTGTACTGGCTCTGGTGAGCTGAAAATCAATAGGGTTCATCTGTGAAATGTCCTTAATAATATTCCATCATAAAATTGGTGACTTATTGCACTCCGGAGGCTGTATCGTGCTAACAAGACTTGTAAGGAAAAGTGGCCGACGACAACGACGACGACGACATACACACAGGATTTTTTTTCTAAAAACCGTTTTTTCGTGTTGTTGTTGATGGATAACGTAAAAATAACTCAAAAAAAAATTTCAAATTTCCAACTTTTTTGTGGGTAAACCAATACTTTTCTCGCATATTAGATAGGTTGGCGGAAAAGTAAAATAGTGAAGAAAAAATGTTCATAGCTATGTAAAACGTCGAGCACAATAAAATAAAATTAAACAAAACAGAACAACATTAATGTTGCCACTTTTCACCTTTTACTAATATGTGCTGTAGTACTGATTATGAGTTTTACTGCTATTTAACTACTGCATGTAATAACGGTCGCCTTTATATTGAAATTCATATGGTGTTTATGGAAGACGCATCGTAGACAATAGGAACTTTAAGCGTATAAAAACTGTAAGTACCTATACAATCAGTTTTTATGAACGAATCGTATTATAATGTAATGTTACTAGACTTAGTCTTTTGAATGTCAAATACGTGGGAAGAATTTGAAGATAAGTTAAAATCAATTGTTGAAGATATAAGTAAGTAGGGTAAAAGGATTTCAAAGAAGGAAACTTCTAAAAATCCAGATATTCACAGTCAAATAATTAATAATATAGTAATTCTTTACAATAATTTTACAAAACTAATAAGTAAAAATTGGAATAATTTAGTTATAATACAGCTAGAAAGTTGTAAAAATTATTTTGAGAAGGTAAGAGATAAAACTTCTAGATCATTTCAAGCGTTAAATTGTAATATTAAAATACATACATCAATATTTGAAGAGATTGACACCTTTGTATTAGAGACAATAAGCAAACAGATAAAAATGGCTGTAAGTATGAATGATTTTTTTAATTTAGCGAGTAAGGTGCTACCCACTGAATTTAATGGTGAAGCGAGTAAGCTACAATCATTCTTGGATTCATTAGATTTATTGCAATTAAATGAAACAGGGAATGAAGAGAATGCAGTACTATTAATTAAAACCAGATTAACCGGGAAGGCAAGAGGTTTGATAACGACGGAAAATTCAATTACGGAAATTGGAAACAAGTTCGGAATAAGAGGAGATAATCCAAGTTTTCTTTTGGCAAAACTGAACAAAGTACGTTAAAATGGTAAAGGTGTAACAAGCTACGCAACGGAAATAGAAAAAGTGGTGAAGAAATTACAAGCTGAAAAGTACACCAAAGAAGCGACAATTAAGGTCAAAGAAGCGACAATTAAGGTAGTAACGATGAATGTCACGACGGATTCGACTAAAACAATCATAGCAGCTAGAAGTTTGGAAAATACGCAAGAACAGCTATCTAAATTGGTGTCAGTTGAAGGCATAGTAAGCCCGCAACAAGTATTACACTTTAAGGATAATAAAAATTTCTCTAGAAAACCAGGGTTCAACTACAGGAACAATCAGAGAAGAGGGAATAATGGCAGAATATACAACGGTAACCCTCAAAGAAGGACATTTAGACAATACAACCACGGAAGCGGGTATAATGGATATGTAGATTACCGCAATAAAGATAGGAAATTCAACAGGAATAATAATTACAATGATAATAACGTGAGAATATGCCAGATAGAAGATAAATTTGAAGAAATGAGCAGACAAATAGCACAGTTAAAGAAGGAAAACTACCAACTAAGGATGGAAAATATGGATCTAAAGAAAAAAACAGAATTATTGCAAGAAAACATGATTTATTTATTTATTATTCATACAAACCTTACGGTTTTATTACATGAATAAATATGTAATAAGATACATTGTGCAAAATAATACATTTTTACGTAGCAAAATGAATTTACAGAATTTATAAGATTCACAAAATGTAGACAAACATGTAATTGTATTCGTATAGTTTATCCAAGATTAATTGAACTGTATTAGTATTGACACAACCTTTAAAGTTCTTCATAGAGATATAAAGATTAGCTGCTCCAAGATTGTTTTGCGAAAAATTATGGTAGAAACTGTACATTCTAGATCCATCAATGTATTGAATCGATTCGCAAGTCGAAACATGTTCACCGTAGGTGATCTCGAGATGTTGAATGATGAAGGAATAATAAACATTGTAACCTGGCGCATTCGTCTAGGTGGCACGTTGAATCTAATCAAAGACAAAAGCTCAAGCACAATTATTTATAATATTATATAAGAATATCAATACTGCTAGTTGTCGTCTATTTTCAAGGGATAATATCTTAAATTCATTTCTGAGAGTTGTACTTTTAATTATCTGGTAGTCAGGGTACACGTGATGCTTTTTAAAATAGAGTAACCTTAAAAATTTATTTTGAATTTTTTCTAATTTATTCAAATTACTTTGAGGTTCCGTGAACCAAATTAATGAGCCAAACTCCAACTTGTTCCTAACCAAACTATAGAATAAAAGTTTAAGTGTATTAAAATTAGTAAAAATATGAGATTGTCTTATTATAAAACCCAACATTTTATTAGCTGACTTTACTATATTTTCAATGTGTCTGGTAAAGGAGAATGTAAGTTATGCCTAAATCTTTGATTTCAGTGCAGCGTTGCAAGCTTTGACCCCCCATTAAATAAGTAAAGAGACACGGTTGCTTAATACGCGTTATAGTTAAAACAGAACATTTGAGTAGGTTGAAATTTAATTTATTTTTATAACTCCATTCAAACACCCTATTAATGTCCTTCTGTAACATAACGCAATCTCTCACTGTTTCTATTTTTTTGAATACTTTGAAGTCATCTGCGAATATAAGGTCATTTGAAGATACTAGTACTTTAGGCAAATCATTAATAAAAAGTACAAAAAGAAGCGGCCCAAGGTTGGAACCTTGAGGCACTCCAGAATTTGCCTCAAATTTCTCCGATGCATTTCCGTTGTATTTAGTAACTATATATCTGTTTTCTAGATAACTTTTAAATAGACAAAGTAGGTTATATGATAATCCAAAGCCACCCAATTTCTTTAGCAATATGTCGTGGTCAACTTTATCGAATGCCTTGCTGAAATCCGTATATATAACATCAAGCTGAGATTTACATTCCAATGACTCAAATACATGATTACTAAAAAGAAACAGGTTTGTATTAGATGATTTTTGTGACACAAATCCATGTTGATGAGGTACTATATACTTTTCAACATGTGTATACAATTTACAATATAATATCTGTTCAAAAAGCTTGGCAGGGGCACACATAATTGAAATAGGTCGATAGTTTTCGATGTTCATTTTATCACCGGACTTAAATATGGGACATACCAATCCTGTTTTCCAGACTGAGGGAAATATACTAGTTTTTAAAACAAGGTTATAAATATGTATCAAAGGCTGACTTACCCACTCGCCACATGCCTTTAGTATATATGGTGGTATTCCATCAGTTCCCTCCGACTTTTTGGGTTTCAGCTGTTTTAGTGCCAAATCGAATTCTAACTCACTAACCGAATTCAATACGAATGTATTATTTGTTACATCTAAGTCAGAATTCAAGAGCAAATTGTAAGAGGCTTTTTTGTCAGCATACACTGACACGAAAAATGATGCAAATGTTTCTGCAGTTTTTTCCTCCGCTACCTCTACCCCGTTATATATAAATTTACCACTATTAGAGTTTTTCCTATTATTCTTTATATAATTCCAAAAATTATTTATATCAGAAGTTACTTCCCGCTCTAATTTATTAATATATTTCTTTTTTTCAATTATTATAAGCTTAGTTACTTTTCGTCTTACTTCTATATATTTATCATTAAAATAACTGGAAATATTTTTTAGTTTTCGATACCTCTCTTTTTCTTTTAAATTACTTTTTATATCGCTGGTGAACCAAATGGGATACATTTTAGATTTTTTGTAATGAACATATCTTGGGACACATTCCTCTATAATGTTATTCCAAATTCTATAAAAATTATTCAAAGCTCGGTTCACATCTAGATTTTCGTTCAGTACCATATCCCAACTCGCGTCCCTGATACGCTCCGTTAAGGTAAGAAAGATAGCTTTTTTATAGTTGTATCTTATACAATCTTCAGCAATATTATCCATGGTTTTACCCGTCCCCCCAATTGTTATACGTTTAATACAAATTTCAAGAGCAGGATGATATTCATCTTCTTTAACAAATGGCCCAAAATCTCTATTAACTGTACAATTATGTGAATTGTTCTCCGAAGAAATTACTAAATCTAATGTTCTTCCATGCTTGTTATTTATGTTATTATATAGTGTGAAGCCATTAAAATCCATAAAATCACGAAAACTCAAGTATTTCGTTTGATATGATTTTATTAAAATTAATTCCAGTTATATCAGGTATATTAAAATCTCCAAAAATGTAAACATTATCGGATATTTTCATATTATTCTGTAAAAATTCAAAAGCTGATTCATACACGTCAATTAAACTTCCAGAAGGTATATATACCCCACAAAAAACGTACCTGCAACCTTTTGCTTTAACTTCAACTATAACTGCTTCAAAAAGTGTTTGTTTTTTAATAACTTTTAATATCTTATATTGTTTTTTAATTGCTAGAAAAACACCTCCGTCGGTTTTTTTATTTGCAATTTCTAAATCTCTATCGCATCTTACCAAATTGTACCTTCCTAAATCTATTATCTCTCCATCATTCACTCCATCCTGTAACCATGTTTCCACTGCCATTATTATATCAAAATCACCAATCAAAGAGTTCATAAGAAATTCAGAACATTTAGTGTTCAATCTTCTACAGTTTTGGAAATAAATGTTAATAAGTTTCGACATGTTGAGTCTTATGTGAACTCGCACTCTAACCTAAAATAATTTAATTTAAAAATCAGAATTACTGCCGTAAACCGAAATTTTAATAAAGATATTTCATATCAAAAACTAAATAACAATCCATTACGAAATACTTCAATAACAAATATTTTCAATTAACAAGTCAGTTAGTTATGTTAGATAACAAGTTAAAATAGTAATTTTTCTTCATGTAAGTTCTTTAGCCATGTGCAAAAAAACATACTTTGTTTCTAAATAAAGAAGTGCACCCTACTTGAAAGAAATCCAATTCCAATCATTACTTCCAAATCTTAAAAATAAATTATAAATGAAAAAATAAACGTATTAATACTATCTGAAATAAGAAATATGTGAAAGCTATTTTCAAAAACTTTAATTTACAATAAGCCTTTCCCATCGTGTAATGGGGCCTTTAGCCGAAAGCAATTTATTCTATAAACTGAAAAAGAGAAAACAAAACAAAACAAAAATAGTCCTGCAAAAAAGAATCGTTGTTGATAATAGTTCCTGTCTTCTACTTGGTCAAATCCTTCACATATTGAATCAGCTTGACAGCGTTGTCACACTTCACGAAAATTCTGCCATTCATAGACCATGCTGAGCGATTTCCATATTTTGCTTTTGCGGCTTTCAGGAGCTTGTATGCTCCCTCTGCTAAATTTTCATTTATAAAAATATTTGAACCCTTTTAGTTTGTTCTCGCATTGAATATTTCTTTCTTTTTCAATAGTGACACAAAAGTAACAATAACTGACCTCGGTAATGTTTGTCCTTCTTTATGTTTACCAATCCTGTACATATTATAAATTTCCCAGTGTGCACATTTAATTTCCAAGGCGTCATTAAATAGGCATAGCACTTTAGATATTAAATTCTCTTTTTCCTCTTCCTGTATACCTGATACTATTAAAGAATTTTCCCTATTTTTTAATTCAAACTGATTCATACGGTCAGCAACGTTTCGGATTTCTTCTTTATTTGTCTTCACTTCCATTTCCATATTAGTAAATCTTGATAACAAGTCATCTAATTATTTTTCTATAGACTCAAAGCTCTTACCAATATTCTGTATTTGTTCCTCAATTTTGGTGTTTATCTTTGGCAACATTTTATTTAATATAATAGATTCTAACATATTTTCGTCCACCGCTCCAGTTACACTTCCACTTCTTGTTTTTTTAACTCATTGTCAGGAAGTATGTAGGTAAAATCTGGCAGCAATGTGCAGAATTTTCAATTTGATTGCGATTGTGATGATATTATTCAAATTATTCACTCTGATTGGGAAAATGGGTCACACAAATTGCACTACTCTCTCTACGGACACTTTTACTACTAATTATCTAAGACTAACTGCTACAAATGTGAAAATTCCACAAAAATAACTCAATTTATTCGGAGCTCACATAAACGACGTCTACACTCGGATGACCATGATACAGAAAGAGAAAAATTTTAGAAACAAGAATTCGATAATACATGGTATAGAAGAAGGCAACGAAGAAGATGAAGTACAACTAGAAAATGTAATGAAGAAGGTTAACAACACAGTAGATGTTAAATCAGATATTTTGAAATTTAAATAAAAGGAAATAAAAAAAGTAACAAAAATAGGCCAGTGATAATACAGATGAAAGACAAGAAAGTAGAAAGTTTGAACGGAACGAATAAATTAAAAGATATATATTAATGAAGACTATCCAAAAGACAAACTGGAACAAAGAAGAGAGCTAATAAGATATATGAAACAGGCGAGAGAAAGTGGAGCCAAAGCTAAGTTAATGGATAGTACATTACTGATAAATGACAACGTATACAGTCTAAAATAACTAGAACAAAGGAAAAATCAGTTAGAGATACACACAGGATGGAGTAAAACAACATTTAAGGAAAATAACGAAACTAATCGGAAATCTTTTAATAAAACATTCAGTGATAAAAGTTTTAAATAACTCAGAGGCACATAAATTACCTATTTTACATTTTGAAACTAACCGCATCTCGCTAAGGATGAGTTTATGGATCCAAAGCAAATTGAAATTTATCGAAGCCTTACCTATCGGAATATACAAGTTCGACTTAGGACCTCAGATTAACAAATAAAATAGATATGTTTGTTTTGACTTTTTCCTGCCCCAAACAATGAGTCACATTCTAAGCTCACTTGCGGACACTTCCACTGCTTTACCATATATACAAATCCTCTTTAGATGCAAGAAAAATGAAATTAGAAGTTTAATTGAAAATTTGTTAAAAAGTTATGCAAATAAAAAAAAGTCACAGGCATTTGAGTCGCTACTTTTAAATTCATTAATAATCTTTGAATTTTATTTAATAAAGGCATATTCTTATATAAATTTTGAACAAGTATTTGTTGTATCCTTAGATACCTTTATAGTTATAACTAAAAGTGGCAACCTTGCTCAAAATTTCAGTACCTGTCTAATGTCTCAATATTTAGTAGTTTTGTCCTTGTTTAATTACCATATAAAGAGAGATGCAAATATCGTCAGAATGTGATCGACGATCATTTTACATACGCCGTAGTATCGTAGTAAATAATGTCTCAAACGTGGTTTGTTTATACGAGCGCCATTCCGACTAAAGAGTAAACATTTAGTCCTTTCGTTTTGAAGTGTTTTTCAAGACTCTAAATGACAAAATAAACTTTTAAGTGAATTAATTTAATGTTTTTGGATTATCATGGTTCGTCGTTGCCAAGTTTGTCTTACCAAGGCCATGTATCCACAAAACAATCCCCATTTTTTGTAATTCATTCATGATTTTACTACTGGCGTTTAGAATTGTTGGCCGCAAAAATAAACGTGTTTATGAATGAATAGCCCTCTCTATGTTTATTATTACTCTAAGCTTAGGACGAACGTTGTATTAACTTGATTTGAAAGAAAGAAAATGAACATATACGTAAATGATGATATATTTAAAAAGTGCACGATAACGGAATTTATAGAAGAAGGTAATAAAAGGTTAAAAAACGTACAAGTCTTTATCTGCGAAGTACCGAAGATGGTGTAGAGCTGAATGAAGAAATTCAAGAGATCTTAGAAAGGTATCACAATAACTCAATGTTTGGAGGACACGTAGGAAATAATAGATTGTTAAGGAAATTAAGAGCGAATTTTAAATGGAAAAACATGAAGATGTAAGGAAGTATGTAAAGAATTGCCATGAATGTCAAGTAAATAAAGCAAAGCCTAGTCATAAAGAGAAATTAGTGAATACGGATACTTCAATTAAACCATTCGGTATTATATATAGACACGATAGGCCCTTTTGTAGAAAGTAACAATGCAAATCGCTGTTTTATTACAATACTGTGTGAACTGACAAAATATGCGGTCATGATTCCGGTCTGAAACAAGGAAGCAACAACAATTGCGATAGCGATATTTGACAACTTTGTACCAGCCTATGGTTTAATGAAAGAAATAAGGAACAGAGTATAAAAACGAAGTAATGAGTAATCTAGCAGAAATATTAAAAATAATAAAAATAAAACGCAACTTTTCGACAGCATATCACCACGAATCGATAGGGAGCTCTAGCTGTGAAAAACTTCATCGAACATTCAACGAGTATGTAAGAAATTTTATAAATGAAGCTAGAGATAATTGGTGTGAATTTGTGAAAATGTTTGCATATTGCTATAATACTATATATAACACGTATCACGGATAAACTGAATTACTGTATGGTAGAAAGCCTAATATTCCGAAATGTTTGGATTCAGAAATTGAACAGTGTTATAATTTTGAGAGGTATGATAAGGAATTGAAATACAAATTACAATACGCGCATGAGCGAGCTAAAGAGTTTTTTGTTAAAAAATAGGGTAATTAGAGTAAATAAAAGTGAGAAAGAATCGTCACCCGTAAATTTTAAGATAGGAGATTCAGTAATATTAAAATAAGTGGAAAGAAGTTTGACCCCCATTATTCAGGCCCATTTAAAATAATAGGTGTAAACTGTGAGATTTTATCTCAAATTAATATGAAACAGACCGGTCATAAAAATCGACTGTATTTATATACTTATAACAACCCTAAAAATTGTAAACAAAGTGTGGCGGAATAGTAAATAAACAGATAATTACAACAAACAGACAATACAGTGAATAAAAACAAACAAGCAAGTGATTAAAAACAAACAAACAATGCAAGACAAACATTGAGTGATCAATAACAAAAACAGTTAAATTTAGTATCGAAAAATTATCAGACATAATTTTCCTCTTCCAAGAGGGGATGATGTGACGGTTATTGAACCAGAAGGTCACTAATAAATGTAGAAAGATTATTCAGTAAAAATAAACCACGACTCTTTAGGAAATACGCTCATTTAAGTAGTAAAAAAACACGTTCACATTAGAACGCGACAAAGGTGCAAAACAACTGACTCGACAAGGCTAAGGTCGATAAGTGTAAACAAAGCCAACGGACTGAGTGTATTGATTTAGCATGTATAAATAGTATTGTAAAAATCCGTTAGTCATTAATTCTTGTTAGTTATATGTCTTAGTCGTATGTATACTGTGTCATCGACTTTGTTGACAATGGTCATGGTTTATTGTTATTAGTTTTTTAATTATAGCATAACCCAGTGAGTAAAAACATATGGTATTATTTGTTTCCCACCCATTGGAGGTAAGTGTTTACCTAAATTAATGGTATGGAAGATAAATGGTTTAACATGTGGAACGACTTCTAATCACCACATAGTTTCAATTTCATACGATCGAGTTGCAAGCACAAAGTTGCAGCGTATAATAGTAACCTAAATAAAATAATTAGAGCGAATTAACTATATACGGAGAAAAATAATTGAAAACTACACCTCAATGTAAGGTTCGTGTACTATTGGTCATTGTAATAAATACGAATACCTAAAAGATAATTTTATTGTAGAAAATTTCAGAACACACGGTAAAACATATTTTATTTTAAATCATAATATTAAATGGAAATACGACCCACATTATGTTTAATAAAACAATACGAAGTCAAAACAGAATAGAGAAAAAAAAACATCTTACAGGGTCAAAGCAAAATAATTGTTTTGAATACAATTATTTCGATAACAGAAACTAGCACGATTCAAAAAACAAAAGCTGTTTTTTGCAATTCGACGAAAACCCCAAAACCGAAGTCGGGGGAAAACAAAAAACGAGTGTACACAGACCAGGAGCGGCAGTGTGTACCGGGTCGTCGAACACGCGAAGGGAAAGGTTTTTCCCTTGCCACGGTAACGGTACTAGTGTTTTTTAGTGTTAGCGGTACGAGAGGTAAAAATTCTCTCCGTTGTGTTAGGAGGTGATAGGGATACTGAGATTATTCCTTGACGGTGAAAACTGTCTCCTTTTTCGATACACAAACGGTAGAATTACCCTCTACGCTAATTGCCTTTCGACATAGCACGATTCCGTTTATTGGCACGACTCGCGGTGAACAAGCAGATAGAAAAAAATCAAGAAAATTCCTGGCGAGACGGAGGAAGTTTGACAAGCAGTAAGTTTTTGAATTAAATTCAGATTGGGATAATTTTTTTACTAGTGATATATTTACTCGTTATTGGTCGAGCTGGATTCTGAACTTGGGAGTATAGGTCAATTGCTATATACAAGGTGTAGCGATAGCAAATATATTTATTAGATTTTTTTTTATTGTTGATTTTTCAAAGAGACTGGACACAGCTGTTCACTCTCAGATTAAGTTTTTCGTCCTGACAAATATATAATTTACCGTGTGTACTGGAATAATTAAGATTTGCCGAGTTCGCCAACTTGACACAAGTTAGGTTTCATTCTGTTAAGTAGGAGTTATCATTTGTTGGGTCACATATTCTCTTCCACCTCGAAGGCAGGAAAGAGATAGAAAGTTAGGCGAGGTTTATTTTGGTAGTTGGTAACACAAAGGCCGGAGCGTATGTTTTCCATATTTTCGCGGGCTTCAGCGAACTTGCGCTGATAAGTCAATTCATTATAGAGAAACATTGGTATCAGTCTTTTGTTAAGCCGTAAATTATAAATTAAAACTCTTTCTTATTTTGCCAGTGTAAATGCATAAATTTGTCGTAGATAATTATATTACTGGGGAATTTCGCAACTTGTAACGCCAGTATCGATAAATTGTTTTCCTTAGCTCATCAGAATTTTTCTTTATAGAACAAAAATTTCACTTTCGTTCCCTGAAGGTCAAGGACGACCTGAAACGACGTAACGTGGAACATTGTTGCGGTTAAAGGTATTTACAAGTAATATTTATTTATTTTTCTCGACACCGGGAAATAGAAAGATGGAGAAACGAATATAATAAACCATACGCCTCTCACGCATTTTTTTTTAAAAAGGACCAAGCCGATAAGAGGGATAGTTTTGCCGCACCACCGAACAAACGAGAACTCTGGTCATAAATTTGATTTTTTTTTATAATTGTAGGATATACAGGGGTAGGTTTAATAATAAACCAATTATAGATAACTATATGTATAGGTAGAGTTATACAAGGGAATTTTGGTTAATTGGGTCATACGGGATTGTAGTTTAGGGTTAAGTATACATATATATATATAGCTGTATATGAGGATTTGGAGAAATTATTTTTATTATATATATTTTTGTATAACGTGGAGATTCTACATTATTTTACCTATCACCCCTACTCCAAAAATTCCCCCTCTGGAAGTGTAACAATCGTGTACGTGTGACCGAGACGAGGAGGACAAACCCTGTCCTGGCAAAGGAAGATTCATCCGTTTTAAGACCAGGCGAACCTAGCAAAAAACAATCGGACTGGATTGCCTTACACGCTCAGCCGCGCATTGGAGGCAGAATTTGGTGAAATCGAAGGACGGGATCAATACAGAGTGACCAAGAAAAAGGTAGGGATATTTATTGGTATTTTGATTAAGATATCGTACATATCTGGTGTTAAAGATTATTACACTGGTGACAGATTATTTAGAGTGGTGACAGCGGATTTCTTGACCCTCTTTTTACTTAATTACATCATTCATCATCATTCATTACAATCAAATCCGTGAATAGACGTCACAGTATTTTAGAAACTATAATTCTGAAGGCGAATGTTTTACAAGTAGCCAAAACGTGGAAATATATAGACACAAATAACGTATAAATCCAACTAGTAAAGGACTATCCTTTATTGCTAATAATGAAATCGACAATACGAAGCTACTATTACAAGTGAACACAAAAAAATAAGTGACAAAATTTATTCATACCTAAATATCATAGGTATAAAACAAAAGAACAAGCGGTTTAGTAGGTGATCGAGTTATAGCGTAGTATAAAGCATAACAGATTGATATGTAACATGTACCATAAATACCACAAGCCAAATAATGATCTAAAACATGAGAACTACTACAATCATGAATGGTTCGATTTGGGATTCTAGCACAAATCAAGCTGAAAATGTTTAATTTTACTAATATCCAAATTAAAATTACTAGATATAACTAATAGATAATCCTTTATAGTCCAGGCGATATGGATGTTGTTTGATAACGCAAAAATTTTTATGCGGAAAGCTGCCGAATATTGTGTACAACAATAATCTATGTTTTCCTAGTCCAAAAAGTGCTTGTTAAAAGCTGTAGAACAACAAATGTACCGAAATATCGAAAAATGACCCATTTTCGATACATTTGTGTCTAAAACTTTGAAACAAAGCCTTAAATCAAAAAAATTACTCTTTCTTTTTTGTCTATTTGACGATTTTCTATAAGGTTATGAGAATCGCGAATCGAAAAACTTTAATTTTCCATGAATAATATGCGAAAATTTGAGAAATTTTGTCGGTAAGTAAAAATTGATAAATATTTATCAAATTTTCAGAAAAGATAGTTAAACATATGACAATTACACACAAAAATTTTTGTAACGATCGATCGCGTAGTTTTTCACTGCCACAATTATTAATTAACAAATTATAAAAAAGTTGATCGCCCTTACCTTGTTTAAACAACGGTGAAAAAAAGCACGCAATTTTTAACAGTTACTTAGTGTCATAACAAACAATAAGCAGTTATAAAAATATCCATTTTACGTTTTAATAATTTTTTACAATTTTGTCAAATTTTTTCCATATTTATACAATTTATTATAAAAAAGGACGGTTAGTTATGATAAACAAAGACCATTTTAGAAAGAAAATATACTTTTTATCAATATTTATTATTGAAACGTTTAATGAGTTGCATGATTTGATGAACATTAAGCAACAAAATAATGTTTCAATCATTATCACTATTTTTTTGATACAAATGAAAATAGCATACTTTTTTGATCTTGAAATTCGTGCAAAATTTCTTTGTAATATTGTTTTTTGATGGCATATTCCGATTCCTTTCATTTCGCTACATCGAATTAAAAAAAATCTTCTCGATAAGTGCTATCGTTGCCGAGGTAACTCATGTTTTACCGCGCATTCGCATTTTGAAACACCCGAGCCGCGCGACAGCACAGTTGCTCTCCGCCATCCCCACTCCTGCTCCCACGCCGCTCGGCCGACGAACTCCTCTGATAACGGAATTTTCATCGATTTTTCTTTCATTAGGCTTTCATCTGTCGAAAATGCACAAGACGAATATAAAAAGTATTTGCAACCAGCTATAAAAGAGTATTTTTTAATTTCGATTTAACGATTAAGTAAGCCATACATTATTATTAACTTTGTGGGCCTCTATCTCCGAATGTACACGGTCAACTTTCGTCGTTTGGGGCTAAAATGAAAGTGCTCGCAAAGCAGTATTCAGATGGGAAACAATTTTTAAATTACATCGAACCGATGCTGTAAACGAGAAATTATTTATAATGAAAAAAATTTTACATTTAAAAAAATTGTAAAAAATTGTTAAAACGTAAAATGGATATTTTTATAATTGCTTATTGTGTGTTATGACACTAAGTTACTGTTAAAAAATGCGTGCTCCTTTTTCACCGATCAACTTTTTTATAATTTGTTAATTAATAATTGTGGCAGTGAAAAACTACGCGGTCGATCGTTACAAAAATTTTTGTGCGTAATTGTCATATGTTTAACTATTTTTTCTGAAAATTTGATAAGTATTTATCAATTTTTACTTACCAAAAAAATTTCTCAAAGTTTACGTATAATTTTTTACTAATTTTCGCATATTATTCATGGAAAATTAAAGTTTTTCGATTCGCTATTCTCATAACCTTATAGGAAATCGTCAAATAAACAAAAAAGATAGAGTACATTTTTTTGATTTAAGTTTTAGACACAAATGTATCGAAAAATGGGTCATTTTTCGATATTTCGGTACATTTGTTGTTCTACAGCATTTAGCAAGCACTTTTTGGAGTAGAAAAACATAGATTATTGTTGTACAAAATATTCGGCAACTTTCTGCATAAAAATTTTTGCATTTTCAAACAACATCCACTACACCCTACTTTTACTGCTCTACCGCCTGGACTATTAATAATCGCGAGTGATAATGAAAATTATAAAACGATAATATAAATGTTTATTACGAGATGATTCAGCAAAACTTTTTTTATATTTAGCTGGATGGTACGAATTTGGGTTTCAACAAAAACGTCCACAAGTTCACAATCGGTAGAAATCTGGTATATTTCCAGGAATCGTCTCTGCTGGGAATATTCTCTGATAGTTAGTAGGATTGCCGGCTCAAGCCGAAGTCCATGTCAACACGCGAGGTGGTATACAACAAGCCGAACCAGGTGTGAAATCTGGGACAAAACTCAACCCAGACAACCAAAAGGGTTCAAAAAGGAAAATAAAAAGTAGAATGAAAATTAGAACTAGGGAACAAAACTCCACAATAAGAAGAGAAAAATACCATCTCCAAAGTTGTACTTTGTGAAAACAAAAAATAATTTACATCAATTTATCAATGAGTTTTCTCAAAATTCCAATGTCCAGCCACGTGAAACAATCAAAGAAAAGCCTCCACCAATAGGCTTACAGAATGGCGGATTCGTGCAGGTGTTGAAATAAAGTCGATTCGATATTAGTGAATCCTGGTTCCAGTGCAAAATAATATCCCTTAACGGCGGAAAAGCGACTTCCAAACCAATTACTCAAAATAATCGGATTTCCAAACAACTTGTGCAAATTCTATCCCCTAATTAGGGAAAACGAAAATTAAACTAAGAAAATAACTCGCACAAAGCCCCGAACATTTCGCGTTCTCCAAACCATACACACCTTCTCTATCGTCGTTTCCAAAGCAAAATGACTTGAAACCAGTCAAATAAACAATGGTCCAAATATCCACAAATCCGTTAATAAAAACTATTAAAATCTAGGGCCTCACATTATTACACTTGGTAACTTGTTGATGTCGAGCACAACGGAGAAACAAAATATTCCTAAATCTCCTTCCTTGTGTCACCGCTTTACTATAAGCATTATACCCGTGAGCAAGAAAAGATCGTTCTTGTAGCAGCGGCAATTTCGGTAGATTGGCGTGTCGTAGATTAATAACAGTCATTCAGAAGGGACACGAGTTTTACCGTTGACCGAAGCATTTGAAGATTTATTAGTTATACACAGTGTCAAAAATATTAATTTATACGACAAGAACAGCAGTCCACATCAGCCAACAAGTGAATGCATATTAAGAAAACATTTAGACGAACCACAATTACCTTCAGGGAAATACATGTGCAATGTTAATTTCATTGTCCTTTGGAATTTATTAAAATATAAATTTAAAAGTTGTTTAATTATTCTTAAATTAGAGGAGATATTTAAGAAATAAAGTAGCTTATAATTTGATTCGAAATTCAGACTATAACACCAAACCAACAATTCGAGCATGCGTGACATCACAATGTTAATTTCTACTGTCAAAAAATAGTGTGGTTGTTTCATTACGAATAATACTAAAACAACATCCCAAAAAAATGTTCGATAAAAAGCTACGATGTTTGGTGGCGCAAGCACAAGCGCCACCACCAAAATATATAACTAGACGCATTCGCCATATTTTGAATAACTGGTGAATTTACAGAATATATCCACACTTTAACGAATACTACTCATATCGATACCTATTTAAATGTAGCTTCTTTCATACCTTCCAAAATGTGAACTATAAGTAACATGTATCGTGCTAACAAACCGAAATTTCTCGAAAAATAACCAAAAATTTAATTTATCTGGATTTATAGGACCCGCTGTACTCGCTCTAGTCAAATGAAAATCAATAGGGTACATCTGTGAGACACCTTGAACCATAAAATTGATCAATGGTATACTCTCTGGAGGCTGTATCGTGCTAACAAATTGAAAATTCTCCTAAAATGACAAAAATTTGGTACTTCAAGTACCATAGCACCCGTTGTACTGGCTTTAGTGAGCTGAATATCAATAGGGTTCATCTTGGAGATGTTCTGAATAATATCCAATCATAAAATTGGTCACTTGTATATACTCCGGAGGCTGTATCGTGCTAACGAACTTCTCCAAAAATGATAAAAATATCGTACTTAAAGTACTGTAGTACCTGTTGTATTGGCTCTAATGAGCTGAAAATCAATAGGGTTCATCAGTAACATGTCTTGAATTAGATTCAATCATAAAATTGGTGACCTGTTGAACTCCGGAGGCTGTATCGTGCTAACAAACTGAAATTTCTCAAAAAATGACAAAATGTCGTACTTCAATTACCATAGCACTCAGTGTACTGGCTCTGGTGAGCTGAAAATTAATAGGGTTCATCTGTGACATATCCTTAACAATATTCAATCATAAAATTGGTGACTTATTGCACTCCGGAGGCTGTATCGTGCTAACAAGACATGTAAGGAAAAGTGGCCGACGACAACGACGACGGCATACACACAGGATTTTTTTTTCTAAAAACCGTTTTTTCGTGTTGTTGATGGAAAACGTGAAAATAACTCAAAAAAAAATTCAAAATTCCAACTTTTTTTGGGGTAAACCAATACTTTTCTCGCATATAGATAGGTTGAGCGGAAAAGTAATAATATGGCTATTGTAGAAAGTAGGATGATGCAACTTTGGAAAATTTTCAATGCAGTTTTTTGTTTTTGTGTTCTCTGATGGCAACTGACACCTCGTTTGAAAGATATTTAGAATATCTATTCAATCATACTATTTTTTTGGATTTACGATTTTTGATGGTTAAAATAAATAAACACCAAAATTTGAGTTTCGCTTTTATTTAATGATGATAAAAAGTCCGCTTCTGGTTAATTGTCAAAAAAGTTTTTTCATTGACGTTTTTACATGCGATAATATCTTGAATTTATAGTTTAATTATTGTTTACCGAGACGTTTAAGTATCTACATAAATAAAATGTTACGTGCTCTAGCTGACAAAGTAACAGCTATCTTAATTATTGGTGAAAGTGGAAATAATTTTCATGCTGCGCAACGCATTTTTAATGAAAGATACCCTTATCATCGTATGTCGGGGACTTATTTGAGGGAGCTGTTTTATAACAACTTTCAGATGACGACCCCGACCGAAGGCTGCAATTCTGTGAAAATATGTCCACTAAAATTCTCCAACAGCCAGACTATGTAAGGACAATTTGTTTTAGTGACGAAATGTAATAAATACGAATACCTAAAAGATAATTTTATTGTAGAAAATTTCAGAACACACGGTAAAACATATTTTATTTTAAATCATAATATTAAATGGAATACGACCCACATTATGTTTAATGAAACAATACGAAGTCAAAACAGAATAGAGAAATAAAAAACATCTTACTGGGTCAAAGCAAATAATTGTTTTGAATACAATTATTTCGATAACAAAAACTAGCACGATTCAAAAAACAAAAGCTGTTTTTTGCAATTCGACGAAAACCCCAAAACCGAAGTCGGGGGAAAACAAAAAACGAGTGTAGACAGACCAGGAGCGGCAGTGCGTACCGGGGGTCGAACACGCGAGGGGAAAGGTTTTTCCCCTGCCACGGTAAACGGTACTAGTGTTTTTAGTGTTAGCGGTACGAGTGGTAAAAATTCTCTCCGTTGTGTTAGGAGGTGATAGGGATACTGAGATTATTCCTTGACGGTGAAAACTGTCTCCTTTTCCGATACACAAACGGTAGAATTGCCCTCTACGCTAATTGCCTTTCGACATAGCACGATTCCGTTTATTGGCACGACTCGCGGTGAACAAGCAGATAGAAAAAAATCAAGAAAATTCCCGGCGAGACGGAAGTTTGACAAGCAGTAAGTTTTTGAATTAAATTCAGATTGGGATAATTTTTTTACTAGTGATATATTTACTCGTTATTGGTCGAGCTGGATTCTGAACTTGGGAGTATAGGTCAATTGCTATATACAAGGTGTAGCGATAGCAAATATATTTATTAGATTTTTTTTTGATTGTTGATTTTTCAAAGAGACTGGACACAGCTGTTCACCCTTAAGTTAAGTTTTTCGTCCTGACAAATATATAATTTACCGTGTGTACTGGAATAATTAAGATTTGCCGAGTTCGCCAACTTGACACAAGTTAGGTTTCATTCTGTTAAGTAGGAGTTATCATTTGTTGGGTCACATATTCTCTTCCACCTCGAAGGCAGGAAAGAGATAGAAAGTTAGGCGAGGTTTATTTTGGTAGTTGGTAACACAAAGGCCGGAGTGTATGTTTTCCATATTTTCGCGGGCTTCAGCGAACTTGCGCTGATAAGTCAATTCATTATAGAGAAACATTGGTATCAGTCTTTTGTTCAGCCGTAAATTATAAATTAAAACTCTTTCTTATTTTGCCAGTGTAAATGCATAAATTTATCGTAGGTAATTATATTACTGGGGAATTTCGCAACTTGTAACGCCAGTGTCGATAAATAATTTAAATTGTTTTCCTTAGCTCATCAGAATTTTTCTTTATATAACAAAAATTTCACTTTCGTTCCCTGAAGGTCAAGGACGACCTGAAACGACGTAACGTGAAACATTGTTGCGGTTAAAGGTATTTACACGTAATATTTATTTATTTTTCTCGACACCGGGGAATAGAAAGATTGAGAAACGAATATAATAAACCATACGCCTCTCACGCATTTTTTTAAAAAAGACCAAGCCGATAAGAGGGATAGTTTTGCCGCACCACCGAACAAACGAGAACTCTGTTCATAAATTTGATTTTTTTTATATAATTGTAGGATATACAGGGGTAGGTTTAATAATAAACCAATTATAGATAAATATATGTATAGGTAGAGTTATACCAGGGAATGTTGGTTAATTGGGTCATACGGGAATTACGGGATTGTAGTTTAGGGTTAAGTATACATATATATATATATATATATATATATATATATATATATATATATATATAGCTGTATATGAGGATTTGGAGAAATTATTTTTATTATATATATTTTTGTATAACGTGGAGATTCTACATTATTTTACCTATCGCCCCTACTCCAAAAATTCCCCCTCTGGAAGTGTAACAATCGTGGACGTGTGACCGAGACGAGGAGGACAAACCCTGTCCTGGCAAAGGAAGATTCATCCGTTTTAAGACCAGGCGAACCTAGCAAAAAACAATCGGACTGGATTGCCTTACACGCTCAGCCGCGCATTGGAGGCAGAATTTGGTGGAATCGAAGGACGGGATCAATACAGAGTGACCAAGAAAAAGGTAGGGATATTTATTGGTATTTTGATTAAGATATCGTACATATCTGGTGTTAAAGATTATTACACTGGTGACAGATTATTTAGAGTGGTGACCGCGGATTTCTTGACCCCCTTTTTACTTTATTACACTGGTGACAAAGTGTAAAAATAAGGTCTAGCGTTATTACATTTACATGTTAAAAAAAATAAGGGTCTAGATTTTATTAGAGGTCTACACGTTATTACTTTCTTCCTTAACGGAAATATTAATACTCAAAATGTGTGGTATTGGAGTGACATAAATCCTCACATGTTTCGGGAAAAACATACACACTCCCCATTAAAGGTAAATGTCTGGGCAGGTATTTTGGGAAACCACATAGTCGGACCTCTTTTTTTGAACTCTAATTTAACCTATGAAGTATATCTCAAGATGTTAGAAAACGCAGTTGAACCATTAATTCTTCAAATTATGGAAGATAGTGCAGATGAATTTGGTAGATAGTAGATGTGGATTAAATTGATTTTTTTTTATTTTGAATTGGAAGAGGCAGTTCCTCTTTCAATGTTCATACTGCTTGGAAACGATTTTATCCATCCGCTTCCGCAATATTGTAGTTATCTAGATTTTTCAACTGCAATACTCATATCTTTTTTAAATGAAAATGTAAAAAATATTCATATTCAGATAAATTCTTCAGATAATCATTGGAGAATGATGAATCTGTTCGTGACGCCTTCAGAATTATATATACACTCGTTTTTTGAAGTATTCATTAAAATCGCCTGGTGTAATAGAAGTATATGAGACAGTGTTTTTCACATCAACGAATTCCCCATCAACTCAAATTCAAATGATATTATTTCGGTCATCAAAACTATCACTTCGTAGTAATCGTTGCGCTTGGTATGAATGATTTTTCTCTTCTATTGTTTCTTGATATTGGATTAAGCCTGTTAATCATTTAAATTTCTGGTGCTAGCGAAAGTTTTTCTGCAAACAAACAACTCATATGATTGCGCTGTTTCAGAACATTATTGAACTAGTTTGCAGGCAATATATTTCGAACACAGATTTGGTTTAAATATGTTCATCAACTTGTCCCAAATAGAAAATTTACAATCGGTAACCATTTAAAATTGACAATATGGAAATTGGAAATAAATGTTTCGATGTTCTGGCGCTCCAGATTTTTAATATCCTAATGTTGTTATACACTTACGTTGCACCACACATATGATTGCCACATAATTTTAGGCTAGATAATATCTTAAATGCAACTGAAAAACAGGGCTTCAAAAACAAGAGGGCGCTATAGATTTGCAGATGGCAACGTGACATATATAGTACTGCTCAATAGATTGTGAATGTGTGTAAGAGGCTCCGCCCATATGGGTGTTAAGTGCGAGATTACTCTCTATACTATAAAGATTGTACCTGTAGTTTTGAAAGTTAACAATAGAGTTATAAATTCATATTACCATGCAGGGTCTGAGTTTTTTACGATTAAACCCGCCTTGTCATGGAGCCATGTATTAATAGGGTATTTGCGAAATTTGGAGGTAAACAGTGCCATGCGTAAACACTTATTGAGTAACGACTGTAATGATTTGAAGTGCATTTTGGTTGCAGTATGATATATTGGAGAAGCGTATATTAGTATCGATCATATGTTATGCTTATAGAAGAGAATTTAATTAAACGAGATAATTTGCTGTTTCTTCAGAGAAGTGGATATAAACTCACTACTGTGTAACCAAGATATGAAATTGTGCTACTGACGTCAATTTGTTGATCGCCTATATTCAAAGCAATGAGCAGTTTTTGCGAAAATCAGGTTTGGAGAAGTATTCAGTTTTATAAGAGTTAATGGTGAGTTCATTGGTCTGATTCTTCATATAAACTAAAGCAGTTTCTGGTGATTTTGCAGTGGTTACAAAACAAGTATCATCTGCATCCATTGCTACGAGGGCGCATTGATATCGAAGCTACCTAAGTAGGAAAAAAACATTTTTTTTTTCAAAAACCATTTAATTTCTCAACATAGTCTTCTTTTAGCTCAATACACTTAGTAAGACGATTTTCCAACTTTTTTATACCATCTGAATAATACGATTTTGGGAACCCCTCAAAATACGCATTAGTTTCGGTAATCACTTCTTCGTTTGAGATGAATATTTTTCCTGCGAGCCATTTTTTCAAGTTTGGAAACAGGAAAAAGTCACTAGGGGCTAAATATGGACTATAAGGTGGATGATCAACCCATTCGAAGTGGATTTCTCGTAGTTTTAGCATCGTATCTAATGCTGTGTGAACCGGTGCGTTGTCTTTAAGAAAGAGCACTTTTTTTTTGTTTAAATGTGGTCGTTTTTCCTTGATTGCATCAACCAATTGATCCAATAATGCACGATAATAATCTCCTGTGATTGTGGATCCCTTTTCAAGATAATCGATGAGCAATATTCCATGTGCATCCCAAAATACAGTGGCCATAACCTTGCCAGCCGATTTCAATGTCTTCGCCTTCTTCGGAGCACTTCCACCAGCTTCCACCCATTGCTGCGATTGATTTTTGGTTTCAGGTGTGTAGTGGTGGACCCACGTTTCATCAACAGTTATTAACCTACGCCAAAAATCAGCAGGATTATGCTTTATCATGTCCAAACACCGCTGTGAAGTGATCTGTCGAACTCGTTTTTGTTCAACACTGAGCAAACGCGGCACCCACCTTGCCGATAGCTTTTTCATATGCAAATGTTCATGCAAAATGTTGAACACACGTTCATATGATATGTTTACCATTTCAGCAATCTCACGTATTTTGACCCGGCGATCATTCATAACGATATCGAGGATTTTCTTGATATTTTCTTCAGTAACCACCTCTTTTGGCCTTCCTGTTGATGGTATTGTTGCAGTGCTTGTTCGGCCCCGTTTAAATTCAGCAATCCAATATTTTACCATATAATCTGACGGAGCAGATTCGCCGTAATGTTTATGAAGCTTTACTTTTGTCTCTTTCGCCGTTTTTCCTTTCAAATAATAGTGTTTAATCACTACACGAAATTCACTTTTTTCCATTTTACAAGAATTTGGCTAAAATTTCAACAGCTGACGTTTGACAGATCGTAATTTCTAAGACAGAAAGTTTTTGTGTTTGTGCTGCCATCTAGCGCTAGGTAGCTTCAATATCAAACCGTCCTCGTATGAGGATTCTAGAGTTAGGGGGAAAGTCATGCATGAGAATTGAGATTAAAAATGGGGTAAGTTTTAATTAAGAATGATTTGGAATCTTAATTTTAGGTAATTCAAAATGCGTCCGAAGCCGAACCAAGTTACGCAATTCAAACTATACGACCTAGAATCAAACAGTATTTGACATGATTATTTTCTAATCTAAGGTTATTTGTGTTATCAAGGACTAGTAGTTTTAAATAGGTATTGAAACATTGTTATTGTCTCCAAAAAACTTGAAAATGATAATGACTGGTTATTTCCATTAATAAATTTCTTGTAGAAGCTGTAATAAAAATATTAATGGCCATACTACAGGTTAACTTCAATTAGTAAATTGTGAAATGTTACATGTAATGTACGTTACTTGTGTTTTCAAGGACTGGCAGCTTCAAATAGGTATTGGTACATAGTTATTGTCCCCAAAAAACTGGCAAATTATAATGGCTGGTTATTAACATTAATTAATTTCTTGTAGAAGCTGTAATAAAGAATTTTAATGGCCATACTATAGGAGAACTTGCATTATTAAATTATGAGATGTTACATTCAATGTACGTTTTGAAATGCTTAAGCTGAACATGTTGAACAAAAGGAAATGAAAATATAACCAGAAACATGGAGACGACAGGTTTTATTAATGATAGCGATCATGCCTACGTTGGGATCTGCCTTATGATTTATACAAAGCTGTATCAATTTGTCTAAAAGAATTTCTTAAGCTCCGAACATATTATATAGAGAGATTTAAAAGGTCTACTTAGTTAGCATTTCAAGTCTCAAAAATATAATCCAGTTGTTTTTCCTACATATACACTAAAAAGTCAATTTATGAATCGTGAAAAAATACATTTTTGTAAGCAAATCCACTTAAATGTTTTATCATCCAGATTCGCTTGGATAGCCCTGGAATTTCTTGGGATTAATTTTAGTATTAATCTTTTCTGAATATAGTGTAATGTTTTTCTTATTTATTTAAACGTTTTTATTACGGCGGGTGGGATAAATTTATACACATGGTATGTCTATTCACTTAATTTATTTATTCACTAAACTATTCACTTACACTAATTTAATAAACACTTCACTACTGTTTATGTACTTAGAGTTAATTTATATATTTACTTGTTGGTAGGTAGCCTCTCTCATATATTAAGTGCTTTTTTGGATCCTTCTTGATTGCGGCTCACAAAAAGAATGGACCTTACTCGAAATGTCTAAATAAGAATAGTCACAAAAAATAATGGTAAACAGTTCGGCAAAATTTTAACTTTCATACATAGCTTAGACAGAGTCGGATTCAGGGACAATAGGTTCATGTTTTAATCTACGATTTACAGTAGATTAAAAAAGTAGAAGTTAACGTTATTATTAGCATTTAGCATTAAAACGTTCTCTCTTGACAACCAACGTACCTTGTTATTAAGCAGAGGTTAATCGTACATTCCATTTCAACTAAAAATTCTTTGAATTGGCGATGTTTAAGAGTTTGGGCTAAAATGGAAATAATAATCGTAATCCATAATTCCATTACTTTACAAATTTCATCTGGAAACGTTAGTGCACATAGCGCTTCTTGATATATGAAGCAGTGGTAAGTAAGTATCTCTCGAATAAAATCCCCGATCAAACGTGTCGAAACGTGCGAATCACCTCTGCGACACGTATCCCACAATCTTCACCTAACCGTTACCCAGTCGCCGTCCACCGTCTCGCCAAAATATCGTAGGGCCGGGTAAGCCCGTAGAACATTTGTGCCAGAGCCACACCCGGAGGTCAAAGAGCCGCATTCTGACGACCTCTGGTTTAGGAGGATGAGTAGATAAATACACAGACAGTTGCGGTAAACGACTTTGTAGATGTAGTCACAATTATTATTATTTTTGTACAATGTATACCAAAACTTTGTAAATCGCCACTAATGAACTTTCATAGTTGATATTTTTTATTGTAGAATAGTGTATTGTGTATCTAGTAGTAAAAGCAATACATTCTATTTACAATGTAAATTGAAATTCGGAAATGTGCCTTTACTTCGAAGTATACATACGATTTTTTCTGAATAGACCAGGGCCGAAGCCTTAAAAAATGGTAAAAAATGAAAAAAAATTACAGTAGGATGAAACCGATTAGAAAAGGAGGGGAATATGATCAAAATGAAAGGAAAAATAAATTATGGTCGATCCGAGTTCGGAAAGTGGGAGGAGTTTTTAGGGTAAAAAGTCCTATGGAAAAAAGTTAAATGACAAAGTTGTAGGTAATAAAAAGATCTACTACTTTTGTATCTGCACTTTTTGCACATAACCTCAAAATTTAGGTGAAAAATTCAAAAAACCAAGTTTTTGGTTTTTTATTTATATCTTTTTAAAAAAAAATTTTTTCTACGAAATTTGGTGAAAACTTACATTATTATCTCCCAAATACACTGTAATTTATTTGATTTAAAATATTTATTTTTTCGCCTTATTTTAACTTAATATCAATCAATTTCCAATCGAAAATTCTGAAGTCAAAATATCGGCTTTTTCCAAAAAGTCTGGGGGCTTTTTGTTCGTTGAAATATCTTCTTTCTGTTGGTGTGAAAAATATACATTACTATAGGAAATGTTCTCAGAAAATGCAAATAATTGAAAAAAACTCAAATTCGAAATTTTTTTTAATCATTATGTACAATTTCATCAAAAAAATGTGATTGCTGCAATTTTTTTAGGTAAAAAGTTTATTTATTTTTTTTTTTTTTTTTTAAACTTCCCAATTTATTTACAATCTGTAAATTAAAATTACAATAGGTAAATAGTTTGTCACTAATCACATTAACATGCAGAGCAATGGTCCTATAACCATACTCTATTCTTAAATATTTTATATAAAATATAAAATTATTTGTCTCTAGGGTATTGTGCACATTAATTTAAATATACATTTAAAATCTTGTTGGTAAATCACTAACAATATAACGTTTTAATCTTCTTCTTGCCGGTATTCTCCTGAGGGACTTTGCTAAATTATTGGGGTATTGCTGCAGTCTCTGTTGGTATTTTTGGGCGAAGTTTGATATTTCTTCTTTTACAGTGGGTATTTGGAGGTCATTTCGTATATAGTTGTTTGGGACATACCAAGGTGCATTGGTCATGACTCGAAGAGTTTTGGATTGGAACCTTTCTAAGATTTCGAGGTTAGAATTAGAAGCAGTTCCCCATAGTTGTATTCCATAACTCCAAATGGGTTTCAAGATTGTTTTATAAATAAGTATTTTATTTTGTAGACATAGTTGTGATTTTCGACCTATAAGCCAATATAAACCATTAAGTTTCAGTCCAAGTTGCTTCCTCTTCATGAAAATGTGTTTTTTCCAGGTCAGTTTTCTATCTATATGCATGCCTAAATATTTTACATCCTGTTGCTGGTTAAGCTGTTGACTGTTTAGGGTCACTGGTGGGCAGTTTCCTTTTCGGTTCGTAAAAGTAACATGCACCGATTTCGTTGCATTTGCTTGTATTCTCCACTTTTTTAACCAGGTTTGTATATTGTTCAGGTTCAGTTTATTTATTTAATTCGAATTACATTAATGTCATAGAAAATCTCATAAAATATAAATATACATGTAAATCGTACTATTGAATTTAGATACTTAATTCTGATTACGTTATTCAATATATTTTTTTTCAAAAACGTTAATCTTGTTATTTATAAATACCTTATTTGAAATTCTAATCAGTTATTCATTAGTTTTTGTCTCTTTGAAGACATTTCTTCATCGTTAGATTCGACAAACCTTTCCAACTCTCTTCGTCTCCAATGTTATTTCCAGTCTGCATTGGTTCTTCATCCACAATTTCATATGAATCATTTACTTCCTCGTAGATTTTTTCTTCCATATTGGAGCAATTTTCAGAACCATGACAATTAGTGCATAAATTTGTGCATTTTAAACCATGTTTTCGGCAGCCACATTTTAAACTGTTGCATCCAGTTTCACAGCTGCAGCAAATAGTTTTGAGCAATACTTCCGGAATTAAATCCTTTTCTGTAAATTTGGGCATAATGCCACGCTGATGTTGCCACCAGCCCCAATCTGTTGCTGTCAATTCGATACCCAACCAAGTTTGAAGCTGATAATATGCTCTGTAACAATGTTGTTCTGCTGTTCTTTCTGTGGGTAGGAGGTCTGCCAAAATGAAGGATGATTTAATTTTTGCCAATTGATATTTTTGAAACCTTAATTAATTCAGTGTTATTTTTTCTTTTTTACATTTATAAATAGATTTGATTAATTGTAATCCATTTTTTTTATATTTTCTTTACTTTCATCTTTCTTATAAAAAACATTGGCCAAAATTGACAAATTTTTCGCGTCTAATAATGAATTAACGATACTTTTCATTGCTTTTCCGGCAAATCCAGATGTTGTATCGCAACCAGAAAAAAAATGCAGAAATGCAACAATATTTTTGAAGGTTTCATGTTTGAAACTATTAGACGTGAAAAATAGATCCTTTCCATTTCCAGAGCCTGGTTTGAGAAAATAAATGTCATAATTATTTGAATTTAATTGATTTAAAAGGACCAAAAGATCAATATCTTGACCCACAACTATGACAATTTTATTAGTATCTCTGGCAACTTCTATCGAGGTCTTAATTATGTCAGCATCAGCATCTTCTTCAACTTGTTTACAGGAAAATCCTTGTGACTCTAATCTTTTCATTAAACTTTTTATTATTTTGTCCTTGTTTTTCTCGTTAGATAAAAATTTTTCTAGCAAAAATGGTATTTTTGTATGGTTTTGATAATCGAACTCTGGAATATTGTCTGAAGTTTTTCTTTTAGTTGAAGTAGCTGCTGGTACTGTTGTGACAGTAACTGATTTTTAATTTTGGGGTACCCATCAAAGACAATATAGCTGCTTGCTGCGTAATGTTTTTCCACATAGCGCAAATATTTATTAATGATCTCTTCCACCGTTTCATTTTTCTGCCAAATTACTTTGTGCAGTAAATGGATAAATGCCCATATGTAATTAAAATGTTCTAATTAAAACATTTTATTAACTACTATTTTGTGTATAATCAGTATGATACTACAATTGGCAGCTATTAGAAAAGTTCTAAATATTTTTTTACATAAATAAAAGATTATTATAGAGAGAATAAAATGTTGTTTTCTGTACGATTTCATTGATTATATAAAATAAAAACTAGTTATGTGCTTGCCGACTTTAATATTATATAATAAGTTCAAATAATTAAATACTATTAAGGGGAAGAAGTAAACATTTGTACAAAACGAATCACTTCAAGTTTTCTAATTACATTTCAGAAAACATCGGGAGGATTGGGAACCAAATATAAATACTAGAATTTGCAGTGCTCATTTTGTCAATAATCAAAAATCAGATAATCCCCTACACATAAAATATGAAATATTACGTTTTTTGAGTGATTAAAGTGTAAATTTTGATAAATACCTCAAAATTGTACATAATGATTGAAAACAATTTTTCGAATTTGAGTTTTTTTCAATATGTTGCATTTTCTGAGAACATTTCCTATAGTAATGTATATTTTCTTACACCATCAGAAAGTAGATATTTCAACGAACAAAAAGCCCCCCCCCCCTCTAATGGGTTTCATCCTACTGTAATTTTTTTTGGTTTCAAAAATTATCGACCCCGGTCTAGAAATCGTAATCAACATTATCATATATTACATTTTTTTAATAAATGCATAAAAATCTTACTGTCTATCAAATAGGCGAATATCGACCACATAAGCAAAAGTGGTCATAACTATATATGTAATATATGTATAAAGATGCTGTGTGCATGAAAGTATCTCAAAAATGATTAGTAACGTTATGGCAAAAATAGATAACGGAATAAATAATATTTGTTCTTTTCTAATGTATAAAATGAATACCGGAACTTTTCTGGATAATATCGACCAGTCGGATAAAATCAACCATAAAGTGGGGTAATGTCAACCATATCGGGTAATATCAACCAAATTTTTTAATTTTAGTTTAATCAAAAAGTAAGGTTACAACAAACTATTTAACATTTACTACAAACATAATCTTTAGCATTTTCAATCATTGTGCGATCTGCATGCATCTACACCGCACATGAACGGCATCTCCAAAAGATCTTTTTCGGCAACCGTCCGGGATGTACCTACTTCCCGGACGCTTTTTCTTTGAGAAAGCAGCATTTCCCGACCTAGTCCGGGAAGTACGTACTTCTCGGTCTAGGCCGGAAAGATTCAGTCCTTACTATAGCAACGAAATAACGGTAGACAGTTCATATGAAATTGGTTGTCAGAAATTTGCATGTTTTTTGAGCGCAATAAAATATGGAAAGCAGCTATAGTGACTTTGAAAATGTGTCCTGGGAAATTTCCAATATAGCAGCTACTGCTACATCACATTTATTGCCTGAAAAATCTAAATCCAGGTACGAAAACGTTTAAGATTTGTTCACGAAATGGATGGATATGAAGCAATGCAAAAACCAACTATTACAGAGTATGTAATTTTGGCTTATGTGGCGCAAAAATCTGAAACTGTCAAATCCTCTACTCTGTGGAGCATATACTCTATGTTGAAAAGTACCATTTTAGTGAAGAAAAATGTAAACATAGCCACTTTCGCAAAGGTTATCGCATTTTTCAAAAGGAAGATTGTTGGTTACAAAGCCAAGAAATCAGATTCAGCAGTGAGCAGATCAACAAATTCATTAGGGAAGCGGACAATGAAACATATCTAATGCTGAAGGTAATTTTAACAAAATATTACGATTGTAGGATATAAAGTATCAACTTAATTTTTAGGTAGCAACAAATATTGGGTTAGCCGGTGCGTGTAGACGAGAAGAACTAACAAAAATGTCAATTGATCTAATAAACGACAAGGAAGACATGTTGCTTGTGAAATTACCGGATTCCAAAACACATATTGAGAGAACTTTTGTTGTAATTGGGCAAGAAATCCTGCTGTTGTTTAGGCAATATTTATTTTTACGGCCATCCCATACTCCACATAACAGATTATTCGTGAATTACAAAAAAAGAAAATGTTCAACTCAGCCTGTTGGCATCCACAGTTTTGGGAGTCTCGGAATAAAATTCGCAGAATTTTTACATTTACCCAATACTAAAAATTACACAGGCCATAGTATTCGTCTAACTTCGGCAACGTTATTTGCTGATAATGGTGGAAACATCACAAATTTGAAGAGACACGGTGGCTGGAAGTCTACCAATGTGGCTGAAGGATATATAGATAATTCAATTACAAACAAAATTAAAATTGCAAAGACCATTCAAAAATCATCGGAAGAAAACAATCAATGTGAAACGGAAACTTTGCCTTCTTGTTCTGGCTTCAACAATTTAAATATACCAAGCAATTCAAACAAAATGAATCCCTTCAATACTAGCAATTGCTCGAATTTTAATATAAATATTAATATAAATAAGAATTAGAATGTTTTTGGTAATATGTAGTATTTTCTGTTCTGTTTAATTCAAATAAGAATTAAAATGTATAATAAAGAAATGTGACGTCTCAATGATTTGTTATTCTACACGGTTGCCGAAAAAATATTGTACGTAGCAGAACCGGACGAGTCTGCGAGTACTTTCCGGCCTTGTTACGTAAATTACTATTAAAATGAACAGTTATGATGATGTCCAAATGTGCAGGACACCATCGAAATTAGTTAACACTACTGAAAATATCATCTTATTGACAAATAAATCCAAGGTAAAATATGAATACGTATACAAATGTTTCATGGATTATTGCCAAGAGCCATGGGCGACCTCCCGATCTGAAAATGTCATAATTATGTACTTTCCCGATTTATTTACAAAGTTTAAGGTATCTACGTTATTGTCAAATTACTCCATGGTGAGAGCTGCACTTAATATAAAAGAATATATTGATATTACAAGATATTCGAAATTAGGTGCTTCCTTGAAACGTGAAAGTGACAACTATAAAAACCAATTGTATATAAAAAACCGGTAGGGAACGATTCTCACGGCTCAGGTAGACAAAAATTCTATTGGGCCGTTTTGGTCCGGGAAAGTTCGTTGCATAGCAACGAACTAGAATACTAGAATAGCATATTTTGGGGGCTGAAGTTGCGCCGATAAAGTAGACATTCTTGAGCGACTTCAGAAAAATGTTATCTTTCGATAAAAAAATGTGTTGCAGTTAAAAATTTTCAAACAAATAAAGTTACCTTTCAATAAAATTATCTTTCTAATTAGTGTGATTAATTGACAATTTATTTCAGTTCACCCATATATTATTTTACAATGACATCCAACTATTCACAGTCGTAGATGAAGTATAGTGCCTATTAAATGGTAATCGCAATAATTCAAATGAACAATTTGACTTCATTAACCTGAGTTACTGCTCAAATTATCGTACACTATAATTTCAAACAAATTGACGTAATTGTAACAAAACTATTCTTGATTTGTATATTGTTACGAGAATTGAATTTATACGATGTTACGCTATATAATATTATTTCCTTGGAGTGACAGTCTCCCATTTACAGACATAAATGATCTCAACACTAGCAACTGCTACTATTACATATACAGAGATTGAACCACGTCTGCACATCTATACAGGGAAGCACTACATCGAATTATTTGCGCCAAACAAGGTTTTATCGTTGGGGCAATTGATTGACTAGAATTACGTGTTGATATTTATTGAATTTCACTTTTTAATTCTTAAATAAATCCGATAGTTTAAAAAAATTATCTCGCCCAACTAACGAGACATGATAATTATGTTTAGAAACCTATTAGAAATATCAGAAAATCAGAATATGCAATATCACCGATAAGAAAATATAACAGAGAACTAAAACTAGATAAGGAAAAGGTTGACTATGCAGAATATCTCTCGACAATTTTTAATTCAAAACAAGGAGAAACAGACGAAGAGATAGAACGATATTTATTCACACCTCTAGATATACAGCAACCGCTCAAAGCTGTAAATACAAAAGAGTAGCCCAAAAAATAAAATATCTAGATCAAAGAAAAAATCCAGGAAATGACCTTATAGCAGCAAAAATCCTAACAGGACTACCCAGAAAAGGTATAGTAATACTAACGCTTCAACGCTATATGTACCTAGACTTAGATATGGGCCAAAATGTTTGAAAATCGCACAAATTATAATGATTGCAAACCCGGAAATGATCCAACAGAAGTAAGTTCATAGGATGTTTGAAGTTAGACTAAACGAAGACAAGTCAACCATCTCCTCAATTTCCTCCGGAATGCCTCAAGGAAGCATTTTAGGCCAATATTATATGTTATGTACACATCTGATCTGCAGCTAACCTCTAAAACAATAGCAGGAACGTTTGCTGACAACACTACAATCCTTGCAAGTCACCAAGATGCTAAAGTACCTTCTACCTACACACATGTATATTTAGACCTACTCCAAGGATGGTTAAGCATATGGAGAATAAATGTAATCGAGAACAAAATGTGACATAAGCTTCACTCTCCGCAAGGAAACTTGTTCGTATGTAAACATAAATAATATCGATATACCACAAACAAATGTCGTCAAATACCAGGGACTATATTTAGAGATGTAGCTAGTATGTCACAATAACATATTTTTTAAAATGGATTATTATGAAATAATTTTGAAGTTCCTGCACAAAAAACAAAACATACTTTATTTTTTATTATATAAGTTTTTCATAAAAAAGTCTAGATTTCTCTCAAATCTAAACCGCAAATATAATTTTTACTTCATTGGCAAATGCTGCCATTTACTTTAGATTACCACATCTGACAACGGTGTAATTTTTTCGTGATAAATAATATAACACTAAGAAGGGGTGGAATGTGGCAGGGCTTGAACTGAAACATTATAGAATATCTAACGATATTATCATATCCGGAAACAAAACTGTCTCTTGTTTAAATTTTTTTAACTACATTTTCACTTTTAAAAGTATTCTTTTATTTATTTTTCCTACTTCCGCTACTAAAACCGCACTTTGAACACGGGTTTGACAGGCACAAAACGACTCTTTAAACACTAGTGTTTAAAATGCGAAAAGGCACATCTCGTTTATCTTTTGTTTTTTAAACGTCAAATCAAGTGTATATTTTGTATGTTAAATTTCATGTTCCGTGATAATTTTGTTATTATGCGTCATTTGATTTGACAGTCAGCTGTCAGCCATCGTCCGTCATGTAGTGAATATAATTTAAATATAATATAATTTTTTCCTTCCCGCGGGCGAAGAAAAAGTATAGTAAGCACCTCGTGTTAAAAACGTCTTTAGTCACTCGTTCCGCTTCGCTCCACTCGTGGCTAAAGTAACCTTTTTGACACTTGGTACTTAATATACTATTATTGTGATTAAAAATAAATTGTTTCTTAAGAAGAAAATTGAGTGGGTTTTAAAATATTTTAAAAGAGAGTTGAATTCCACTTGGGTTATTTTTTATAGTTTATAAAAAGTTGATTTTTTTCATCTTATGTAGATTCAGGTGAACCAATTAAATTTTTTCATAAACAAAAAGAGAACGGTTAAAATTCTAGACGTCAAAGCATATTAAGTATTAAGTTTTGGAAAATGTGCAAGTTATTGAAAAGTTGAGTTTAAAGTTATATACCATAAATAAAAAACATTCAAAATATTCTCAAGAAAATAATTTTTTGAAGGAAGTAGAAAAAAGGAAAATTAAATATATGCGAGTTAATTTTATTTTGACTCGGAATTATTAAAATGTAGTAGTATACGAAACTTAAGTCATCAATGTCACTTCTATTATTCATACAGTTATGCTTATTAATTTCAATCATTTCTAGAAAAGTTTTTTTATGTAGGTTCTTTTCCCCTCTAAGGACACTAGCGTTACTATAGTATATAATGTGATAATTTACTATTATTTGTTCTGCTAATGCACATGATTTTTTTAAATTTTTGCAAAGAGATTTATTTTTATTTCATTTTAGATATACAGGGTGTTTCAAGAAAAGGTAACCTCCTTGCTACGATAAGAAGAACATTGCAAAATAAGTTGGGTTCGCCCAATAAAAAACTTCGTAACAGCATCCGTTTTCAAGATACAGGGTGTTGAAAAAAGTATTATACACATTTTTCACGAGTATGTTGAAACTACTGGTGACATTTTAATGAAATTTTGTACGAATATGTTTTAGAAGCTGACGAATCGCCTACATTTATTTTTATATCTGCCTCTCAAAGAGGCTAGGTACACGGTTCATACCAAGTAGTTTCAAACATATCTTTTTTGAGGTTGACCTTTGTAGCCCAAATTTTATGTAAACTCAAACAACATTCAATTTTACACCAAAGGGGTAAACTTTGTGAAACTCGATATTGTGTACCGCTTTCGGAATATTTTGATTTGAAAATGTTGAAGTAATAACTAATGCTGGTATAAAGTATTTTAATAACCATTACCTATCTGTTAAAAACCTTCTTAACTATCAATAATTCTCAGTTTTCCATCACTGACTCGGAGAAAACCATTTTTAGTTTTTCGACGAACACCAGGGCACCCGCTACCATATGTGTAAAATGTGCAATGCACACGGGCGCCATCCTTTAGGGGCGCTAAAACTCAGGGTCCAAAAAAAATTGCAAAATAATTTGCAAAAAAAATAAAAAACAAAAATTAATTTAAAAATAAAAGTTGAGAAATTAAATAGGATTAGGTTTATATATAAATAAATAAATACACACGATGATATTGATTTATCGAAACAATTGTCAATTTTTTAGAATTTTCAATAACTTGTATTATATTGTGGAATTAACTAGAGACCTTAAGTTTCATTTAAAAACACTAATATGAGCATATTCCACGAAGTAAGGGTCGAGACAGTCAATTTCATTATATTAGTATATCATCCAGTTACTGCCGATTCTTAAGTTGCGAGAACATGTCAGGCAGTAGTTTTTTATTTTTCCTGTTCAGACATGAATAATGCCTGGAGCGCTATAAAAGCGATGCATCGCCAGAGGCGTTTCTAAACCGGTTAATTCAATAGACCGTGCAACAAGTGCATAATAACAAGTAATCCTATTAGTTTTTACATAAAAAGTTATTTTTATTTTGTCAAGTGTTGTGTTGTATAATATTTTGTTTACTACTTTTTTTCTAAAAAATCAAGTGCTGATTACCTGCTGACTCCAATTTCAATGGTTTTATTTTTTATAAAATGGTAAGTGTTCCCTACTTTATACTATCAACATTATCCCTTTATAGAATACTGGTTATAATTATTTTTTTTTACCCAAATATCTTTTTATTAATTGAAATGTAATGTACAAGTTTAAAAAAGTAATTGGCTTCTTATCCATAACTCGCTTAGTTTTTATGCTATCGATCTTTTTAAAAACCATTTTGTAGGGTTTTTTAGGGGCTATAAGATGAAATCAGTTTAATATTTTTTTCGCCTTTATTTTTGAAATGGTTTAAGCTGTAGGAGCTCGAGCAAATTGCTTTTTACTCAAATATGCAAACTTGGTGCTTATTATTGTGCTTACTTTAGAAGTTAATTCCTAATTCCCATGAGTACTAATTATTTATTTGTTTTTTTCAGGATAAAAGAAAGAGACCTTCAGGTGCGAAATTACGCGAGGAAAAGAGACTGAGACTGGATCTTTAAAGCACTTCTTGCAAAACAATCAAAATTCCACGGAGAATGTCGATGCGACCGAATCTCAAGATTCTAAATCCGTAATATCAGTAACCGTGAGTGGACCATCTGAAATTTCAACAGAGGCGACCACGGTAACATCAGGTCCTGCAACAAGTGGTGGCGGTTGTAGCAACAAAACAGCTTCTACTGATGCAGAGCCCGATGAAGCGATGACACCATCCTCGTCTACAGCACTTGAACAAACCACTTCAGGTAATTCAGCTTGTGTAAGCAGTTCGGTAATATCAGCTACCGAAATACCTGCTGCAAGTGACACTTTCGATGAAGGCTTTAATGAGGCTAGTGTCGATGTAATTTCGTCCGACCCCGGTTTGTGGCCCGAAAGTATCACCAATGAGACAGCTAGAATATTGGTTAAACTTGGTACACCCTTGATAGACATCAGTTTTAGCTTTCCTAGTAATAAAGATAAGAGAAAGTTTTCGTGCAAATCCTTTGTAAGAAGTTTAGCAAATGGAGAAAAAGTCGAATGGACTTGGCTTAAGGAAAGTTTTATTGCATTTAATCCAATACTGGACTCTACAGGGAAAGGGATATATACATTTGTGACAGAAATTTTGAAAAAATTAAATTTAGATATAAAAAATATTAGGGGACAAGGTTATGATAATGGGGCAAACATGAAGGGAAAGCATGTTGGGCTTCAAAAACGCATTCTTGGTGCGAATCTGAGAGCCTTTTTTGTACCTTGTGCGGCTCATACTTTGAACTTAACAGTAAATGATGCTTCTAAGGTGTCATATGCTACAATAAACTTTTTTAATCTTGTCCAAGAGTTATATAATTTTTTTCGTCATCCACAAAAAAGTGGGAGAAAAATTGTCCCCGGGTTAAGTTTAAAGTATCTAAGTGAGACAAGATGGTCCAGCAGAATTGATGCAATAAAGCCCCTTAAACTTTATTTAATCAAGGTTTGCGATAGTCTTCTAGAAGTAGCTGAAGACAATTACTATCACATTGATGTAAGACATAAACTGAGTTCACTCTTAACGTCTGTACAAAATTTTCAATTTATTTGTGGAATTATTATTTGCCATGACGTTTTATTTGATGTAAATATTGTCAGCAAGCCAATGCAAAGTGCTACAATTAATATTAAGGGATGCCAAACCTACCTAAAAAATTTAGATGATCACTTCCAGTAATATAGATCTGACCAATCATTTTAAGAAATTCTTGTACAAGCGAAAGAAGTAGCACTCTCTTTCGAAATTGAAGAAGACTTTCCACCGTTACCAACAGTCAGGAGGAAATTTAAACCAAAAATGTTTGACTATGAACACCGAGATGAGACCCCTCGTGATCCAAAAACCGCCTTTAAAATTAGTTTTTTTTTAAATTATAGATCAAACTTTAAGCTCTCTAAAAAACTGATTTGACTTATTAAATAAGTATGATAATATTTTCGGATTTTTTAGCGACATATTCAATTTAAGTGACAGCGATTTTTTGAAACGTTGTTCTGTTCTTGAAGAATTACTGACAGATCAGGATAATAGGGATATAGACTCCAATGATTTGTGTAATGAAATTAAAGTGTTAAAATTGTTTTCATTGCCTGAAGATACTGACCCCTTAAGTATTTTACAATATATATTTGAAAACAATTTTATCTCCAACCTTCCAAACGTAAGCATTTCACTAAGAATTCTTCTGATATTACCTGTATCTGTAGCTTCTGGAGAGCAACCTTTTTCAAAGTTAAAAATCATTAAAAATTATTTAAGATCGACAATGCTTCAAGAAAGATTGTTTGGGCTAGCAATATTAGCAATTGAACAAGGAATTTTTGATGGTATAAATTTTAGCGATGTAATTAATGAATTTGCAACAGCAATGTCTCTGAAAATATTGTTACTACAATAGCTACTTTTTATTTTTCTATTGTACATAGCTATCATTTTTGATTTTATAGCGAAGTTACCTAGGTATTTGTTTTTAAATATCTAAGTATAAGTAGAAAATAGTACTTATACTTAGTTTTGGGTTATTTTCTAGTATTTATAAACAACGTGTCCGTACCCCATTAGGTTAAGTAAATGCTTTAAAATTGATGTGAACAAGAATTTATTTTGTTATGATTTTATTTTGTTTGTTTCATTTTGATATTTTAGACTACAAATAAATATGACTTCTAAAGTTCAGTTTTTTGGTTTATTTCAAGCACCTACCTACCTACCTACCTTCAAAAAAATAAATAAAAAAACATTATCCAAAATGCCAACATCCTTTTTTGTATACTTACGGGGGGCCCTGACGAACACTAAACTTTTTTAACGGAAGGCATTTTGAACGCTTATTCTAACTTATTGAAAATGTCATGATTTTAGTTAGATTCAATTTAATTTTCTTCATGTGATTCTTTATTTAAATATTATCTAACATTAGAAGAATATTATTGTTTTTGGCTATTAATAAATAGGTAATGGTTTTTAACAAATACTTCATACCAGCATTAGTTATTGCTCTATCATTTTGAAATCAAAATATTCCGAAAACTGTACACAGTATCGAGTTTTACAAAGAGTTCCATATTGCCGGGCGAATTTTATCTAGCGAGGGAATGAGTAATGCTGCGTTGTCAGCACTTCACCGTCAGATCTAGTGATCTGGGGAGATATTACAGCTTGTGTTTGACAGTTCCTCGTGACGTCGACATGTACTCTGGCCTCTTAAAAAAACATTATTTGCACGATCGGTTGTTATCGACTATCTACCATGCCCGTTTTCATTTACTGGTTTTTCAACAACTTACTGTTCAACGAACGGTAAATGATTTACAACTGAACAGTAAGTTGGATCTGTTAAGTACAGTAAAGGTGCACTGGATATTTGTTTTTGTATAGGGTAATTTCACAATGATTAAAACTTCTTAGTCTTGAACCTGCAGGCACCGGATATACCCAATATCATTGCTACCTAAAAATAATGCCTATAATTATACACATTTCACGGTTAATCTAATCACAAAGTAAATCTATCTTATACATTAGGGGTTCCCCACTTGGTGATTCGGTCAGAACTTTTAACATTTCCTCGCGAGTAAAAATGCTTAGCCTTCTTAGACCTATAACCAACACTTTTTCGTTCAAGATAGGCGATTGAAGTGGAAAATTTGGATATATTTATACCATCATGCATAAAGGTTAATGGTTTTATCATGGAATATTTAGAGCATAAACTGCTAGGGGCTTTTAATTGTACATTTCTTCACACCACTTCTTGAAAATTCTGTATGTATTTTCATACCAATATTTGGATTTTTCTGATATTATGAACGAACATCCTTCTTGCCGTGTTTCTTTTATTTCACCATACTCAGTCATAGCTTAATAATAATATCGACTACTATCAATCACAATGCACACAATATGACAAAACAGTATTTAAAGTGACAGCAGAGCTATTTGTTTACTAAACATTGCCTCATAACAATCACCTTAGCAACCATGCATGTGCTACTTGAAAAATTATGAATCCAGAATTTGAATGAAAATGTAGTATTGCTATTATTTTATTAATTAATTATTTTTGATCCCGATCGTGCAAAAAACGTTATAAGCATGTCGATCGTTAAGGGATACCGATCTAAGAGAGATAGGAGTCATCGTTTCGCTCCTCCTCCAAACCATCCTTACCGTTCTCCATACTTAATATAACATTTATTACGTGGGCAAAATCATCATTTCAATGTCTATTAAATAAACTCTTGCATTTTGGAATCAAAATCAGCTTGATTAATTTCGTATCGATGGACATCAGATGTAACATGAATACGTTTATGAAAGGACAGTAAGGGCAGAAACTATCAACATGCTAATCGTGCGTTATGATTCTGTTTATAGCAGATGAAAATGCCAGAACGTTTGCTAATTATAGCAAATTAAAAAATGTTAATATCAATCTGTGGTATGCTTTGGCAATTTAATTGGGTATTAATCAGAATTCGCACGAATAATTCAACATAGAAATTTCGTAATGTTTGATCTACATAAATATTAACCCACTTTGAGCTTATGGAATTTTATCACGCCACATTTATAATTAATTTTGTTTACTTGATAAATGAAATGGGTCTAGAAAATGTACCTCCAAATTAACATCAATATTTTTTCTACAAACGCCTGTGTATACTCTATTTCCATTGGAATAATAAAATAATCAATATGAGTGTTTTAAATGAAACTCACGGTTTCTAGTTAATTCCACAATATAATAAAAGTTATTGAAAATTCTAAAAAATTGAGAATTGTTTCGATAAATCAATATCATCGTCAGATTTATCGAAACAATTGTCAATTTTTTAGAATTTTCAATAACTTTTATTATATTGTGGAATTAATTAGAAACCGTGAGTTTCATTTAAAACACTAATATGAGCAGATTCCACGAAGTAAGGGTCGAGACAGTTAATTTAATCAATATGAGATACCAATGCAAAGTATAGTTGTCAACTTGTACAAGTTTATACACAAATCAGTACAGTCACCTCGGAACGTCCTAATCAATGGGTTCGATACGTCGTCTCGTTATATGGAGATACGACCAAGGTGAACTTGATGTTTTTGAACAATTAAATAAAATCAACCCTATCATGCCGTAGATAACTGGACGTATCATACATCTCTGAAGAATCTTCAAGTCAAACTCTTTCTCCAAGACATCTAAACATAATAGCAAACACCCTACATTATACACAAAACCAGAAAAAAGATTATAAAATAATTGAGGTTAACTAAAACAGCTACAAATCTACCGTCCTTTGACGTGCAGTTTAGCGCCGCAAAGAAGTCTTCAGGTAATTTACATGAAATGTGGGGATTGTCTACAAATAGAAACAATGAGGGGATAAGAGTGAGTACGGTCTCACATGTACAGGGTATTGAAATATCGGTATTAACATTGTAGTGAGAATGGAAGTTATGGTTTCTGACAAGACAGTGATTTAATCGTGAATCGCTACTTCTGGAGATAATACAAATTCTTACGTATGGTTTATTATCATCAAATTCAAATTTGTCAGTTACACAACCAGTTTCCATTAATAATTAATTTGGTAGATGTATAGGAAACTGTTAATCTATTTGCGGATATGATTCACATTTAAATGAAATTCTTAGTCGAAATTTTTGAAAGCATTAGCTGTACTAATTTTTGTTCAGTTCCTATTTTTCCTAATAAGTCGAAAATTATATAATAAAACGAGCTATCCTGTATCTTCTGACCTCATTGCACAACCGTCTACCATTGGATTCTTCCTGTTCGTCGAAAGACAACCCTTGCAAGACGTAATTTCTACTCTGTAGTGGACAATCAAGGGATGAGTATCGATTTTGTTCGGCTTAAGGACGGAAATTCATTGTATGCATGTAAAACGACCGACTATGTCAAATCCGTAACCAAGACGATTCAAGTTCTATTGTTGCCGACGGTCGTAACTATCACAAGTTCATAAGAGTTTTCCCTTTTACAATATAGGCGATGTTTCATTTTTACTTTCTGACATAGAGTTCCAGAAAGTCGACAAAATCCATCGGTATTGCTGATGAGTGAAGGGTTGATACTCGACATGTATCGCAATTCCTTCAACAAAATAAACTATCAGCTATAGCGAATGGAGAATCCTTAGTAAGATTTTTTCATAAAAAAATGAATGTTCTAAAATACAAGTTATGTCATCTTATAAAAGCACTTCGAATTTTTTTTCAAATTTAGGAAACGATTTTTTTTATCGAGATATCGTTGATTGAAGTTTTTAGATACATTTTTGCAGTCTCAAAATAAATCTTGCTTAAGTGAATGGATCTTGCCGCAAGAGACTCGGTCTTAAATCTTCGGGGTTGTGGTTTGGTTTCGAATCGGTCATATTCGGAATTCAAATTCCAGTTTATCACCTATGTATTTGTATTCAGTTACCAAAGCTTTGAGATAAAATTTCTGAGGGAAAATATCCTGTCGGATGCAAAAGGTTTCATGCAAATCATCATAATATTAATGGGACATATCTTGTAAAGTCAAATTAGCGAGGATCCATCGTAATTGAGCTAGTAGTGCTAAATGATGTATCTAAAAAGGAAACTCCGAACGATGTTGTGCCTTATGTACTCAAAAGTAGCCAGCTATTTTGGAGTACATAACCTCAAATAATAATTCAATTTCCAAAAAACAAAATCATGTTGATCTGTATTATGTCCATAGAAAAGATAATCATCATCATAATTCAAATCTCCCTCCTAATTTGACCACTAGGCCTTTTCATCACAAATTTTTTTGTGCGCATGGGTCGGTTCAGTAATCATTTACCTACTTTTTTGGGAACAAACAAATTTAAATACCTGTGCACAAATAGTTAACATCAACAAATATTGAACAAATAATATTTATGAAAAAAATAGCAAAACATTAAAATAAAGTTTCCTTAATAAAAAATAAATTTTCAAGTCCACTATAATTATGTTATCTGTAAGAAAACGAACAACAAAACGGTATTGTTAAGAAGTATGTGGATGATTATACAAATACTGAGTAACACCATATCCCTGATGTATAAAATCGATTGTACGTGTAATTAACGTTTCAGGTATATGTTATGTCAACTAATTAAGCATATAATTGATGGTCATATATTTAGATTAATGAAAAAAATTAAGATTTTTGTAAAAATCATGACTTTTTGTCATTCCCGTGGCTGTCCCTACCCTAACAAAAAAACTTAACGTAATAATAATACTGCTAAAACCTTAAAAGAAATAAGCACAATATTTTTTTTCGATTGTAAGACACTTATTATTCTTGGGAACACACTAATTGAATATGAACTGCTTAAAGCACATTTGAATTAATTTTTTTTTAAATTGTCTCTCAAAAATCTCGTCATTCCCGTGTCGGTCATTTTACCGCCACTTTGTTGGATTTGACCTTGTTGTATAAAATACACAACCACGTTTTCTGTTACACCATGCTAGATTTAGTTGAAATTATTTGTTTTCACATGTTTTTTAAATAAATGTTGGCCAATATGTCATTTCCGTGCAATTTTCTGCAAAGAGCTTGAGCGGGAAAGACGTACAAAAATATGGAAAGATCCAGTTAAAAAATAGGAACAAAAAGAAAAGGAAAGGCAAAAATATGATACAGAAACATAATAAAATTAAGTAAATTGTTGATGATATGACCCGAGAGTACTACGTCCGATGCGAAAGAAATGGAAGCAAAATTCAAAGAATTACTGTTTAAGGAAGAAACAAGCAGAAATGAAAGGTCTTTATTGGAATTAAATGCAACCCCCCTTCTGATAGAATTATACAAGAAGAAATACTACAGACTTTTAGAGAAGACCAAAAAAATCATAAGACTATTGATACAAACTTGACTCCACTAAAAATAGTAATCATGTTACTAGATACATCCCAGATAGAACTTTCAAAAGTTGAAGAAATAAAGAAAAGTTTAATATTTGGTGAAGTAGTACAACAGCAGTTAGTAAATGCTAACCAAGAATTAAAAAGCGATCAAAAGAAGCAAATGTTTTAAAAAATGTTGGATGGCAAAGTAATAAAAAATACAAATTACGAACCAATTTTCTACAGTCATGAAATTTAGAAAATCATCAAATTTCAACAACAAAGATATAACTAGTTTTGAGAGAAAAATAGGCAAACTTACTCAAAGAACTGAAATTATTAAACAAAAGATTAAATACTTTTTAGAGCTAGAGGATAATAGTAGCAAAATAGTGGCAAAAAAGAATTTGTGAAAAAATATAAAGTAAAAAAACACACTGAAAATATATATACCAAAAATTTCTTCACGCTTATCCAAACTTAAAAATAAGTTACACATTTTCTGTCTTGCTCGACCTATCTATATAAAGCGATGAGAGTTTCTGATAGAAAATTCAAAGTCTGTACGTAAATAATGTTATTTTTGGGAACTCCCAATGATATAATTAAAGATATATGTTGCAGACATACTCGAGACTGCCTTTTTCGCAAATGCTAGAATTGTGAAAATGCCAAACCTCGTTTTAAAGAATACAATGAAAGCGATATTTTACGATATTTGCAATGAATTTACTCAAAACAAAACTATTTTAATAAGAAAACATAAACAGTAAAGCAAACCAGAAAAATTACAAAACATCTGAATTGGTAGTAACTATTTTTATGAAAAATCTACCAATATTTTTGAGTCATGAAGGCATTATTTTACATCAGCATCAGTACATCTCCGTATTAAAGAAAGAACTGAAAGTTAACGAAATCATAATACACTGTGATTTCAGTTAAAACTATTCTTCGAAGTACGCACAAGAAATGCAGTCGTTTCATTTTGGAGGTGTAAGACACTGCACACTGTTATAGTTTGCAGCAACGATGAATCAGACACTGTTAACTAAAGTTACTGCACTATGCCAGAATCCCTACATCATGGACCCACCCATTTGAGCCCACCTCCAACCTATCTTGAAAGATTATATAAAAAATAAAATTGACACAATCCACTTTTTAAGCGACAGTCCCGCAACCCAATTAGAAACAAACACATGTTCTCATTCATTACTAATCACTTCATGCATTTTCCAGAATATCCTAGATGTTCCGTTTAAAAAAATTAAGTTTTTGCTAACTGAAATCTCCTGTATAAATGCTTATCCAAAAAATATCCCAAACCCCAAACGAAACTTCTACTCTGTTCAGACATTTCAGCCATCCTTTACCTTCGTACCTGCCAAATAAGTTTAGTGCTTATCACTGATAACGTTTACTAGGAAGCTTTTATAGTGCACCAATTTTCGTCAAATCTTCATATTTTTCGTTTCAACTTGGCAACGTCATAGTTTATGAGAACATAAAATATAGGGCTGGATGCAGAATTTTACGCTGAATTCGATGGTGAACCAAAATACAGGGTGTCCTATTAAAAAATGTAATCTTCATGTTGTCTTGCTTAGGCTGAACACCTAATATACAGGGTGCGGCATTAGTGGGAGGAAGTTCAATTACTCACTTGTCGTGAGAGATACGAAAAAAGTTTATTTAGATAAAAGTTGAGTCATATATAGGACCATGTATAGAAAATATTTTCAAATATACAGGGCCACCCATATTGGCAGGATGAACCTAACTTACCTTTTTTAAATGGAACACCCTGTATATTGCCATATTTTTTCATTCCCATCGATTTTCTTGTTTGTGCGATATGAGGTATTGCAATGTTATACGAGGTAATTTAAAAGATATAAGCACTTTTTTAGTAATTTTCTAGTAACATCAACACCCTGTACCATTGTATAGATTTGAATCAAGAAATATATTTACGTTCAAACGATTTTTGATATAGTTTACTATTGTCCAAAATTATTAACATAGCGGGATGTTCGTTCTTTATATACAGGATTGGTCATAAATCGGAATGATCATTTACTGGGTTTTCTTAAATGGAACACCCTGTATTTTAGTATCGTAATGAAATGGTATGGCACTTTCACTATTTCTTAAGCATTCCCTATACCTAATTGCCCTAATTTGTGAGTTATTGATGATAATTTCAGCCAAACATTATTTGAAACAAATATTAGGGAAATTTTATTAGTTTGACGGCGGAAATATTTAACCAAAAATAATTTTCCAAAAAAAATCCCAAAATAATCTAGTATGATCCAAAATTGATTAATATTAGGTGAATTGCTAAAATACTTGAGTACTGAAGATTGTTGCTGTATAAAACATTACTAAAATCACACATTATTCTAGTTGGTGAAACGTTAACTTAGCAGTCAACATTTCGAATATTGTTTTAAATAAATAATTTTGCTACGAATGTTAAATTTATTGGTGGAATAGACCACACGTCTTCCTAGTCTATATTTTAAATTCAACTAATTGAGTGTTGGTGGAATTAACGTTAAGGTTAACTCGTTCCAAAAAAAATCCTTAATAGGAATTCGGAATGCGCCACGATACGATACATCTTTCGAGAGGTTAGTTGACGCAGAAATTCTGATTAAAGTTTGATCCAATATAAAACTTGTTCTCTAAGAACAAATTCGTGGGATTACTGCGGAAACTCCAGGACTAATCAACTTTTGTCTGAAAATTCTACCAAAGTACCTGACATAATAAGTGTGCTATTGTATAACTCCAAATAGCATGGCATTACAGTAATGGTTGTACTGTAAGAGATTATCGAGGACGCAGCTGTTCACCTGTTTAGAGTACAGACAATTGTACAATCAAAGAAGATTTTCCGGAATACAACCTACGAACAACAACTCTTAAGTTAAGTAATTTTATTTTGTATGGCTTCACCACTATCATTTTTATCCGTTCGTTTAATGTCAAAATTTTTTTTTTGTTCACTCATACTGACACCGACTAACCACTTTTTATAAAATTTTATAACTCGTTTATTTTACATACATTATATTAATACATATTTTGATCCAGGAGTTTTATTTATTATACAGGTAATACCTGAAAAATTGCCTTCAGCACATTTTTTTGTGAACATTTATTAAAACTAGCAGCTAACAGCAGTTAAGAGTTGGCTGATATATGTGAATGATTTTTTTCTAATTTTGTTTAGGAACAAAAATTAGTGGCGCCCTTAATTAAATTTCATTTTATCTTTATCTTATTCCTTTTCTCTTCCTTTTTTTTCTTTAGTTTATCTAACTTCTTTCAGATAACAGAGCCCTGAGAACTGGCTTTGTTATCTCCATTCACATTATCAGTTTGGAAAGAACCTACTCTCTTTTTATTTATTCCTTTTCTTTTATATTTTTTTTACCCTGAGAGTATAGTTTGTGTTTCATTGGCTATGACAATAAACTGGTTTCAAAATTTGACATTAGATTACTTTTATTAGTTCCTGTTTACTATTATCAACATGAATTTCTATCAGGAAGAGCTGACTGACATGGTTTTTGTGCAAGGAGAATGTAACAAAAACTATTGTGAATAATAAAAATGTATTAAATGTAATTCTTAGTGTCACTGAGAATCTACATATTGGTACGAGGGAAATTGCAAATGCTTGTCAAATTAGTGGTCGCAGTGTAAGGAGAATTTAAAAAAAAATATGATGCATCCATATCATGCACAATTGCATCAAGAGCTTAAATAGGATGATTATAAAAAAAGAGTAGAATTTTGTCGGTGGGAGCAGGAACAAATTCAGAATGATGCATTTTTTTGAATATGTTTTATTTGGAGATGATGCTACTTTCCATAAGAATGGTTCTGTAAATCAAATCCACACCACATTTTCACACACAGTCAGATAAGATGGTCATTGAATGTTTGGGGTGGAATTATTAGAAATTATGTTATCGGACCTTACTTTTTCGAGGATCACTTAAACGGAGAAATGTATCTACATTTTCTGAACAACGATTTGCCGGAATTATTGGAAATAGTACCGTTAAACATACGTGGATATTACATGACGGCGCTCCAGTATACCACAATTTTTTAGTGAATGATCATCTCAATTATAATTTTCCTGGAAGTTGGATTGGAAGGGGAGGACCTATAAGATAGCCACCACGATCTCCACAGTTAAACAAGCTGAACTTTTTTTTTCTGGGGCCATATATAAGATAAGGTATATAAAACACCTCCTTCAACTAAAGAAGATATGAAGGAAAGAATTAGAAATGAATTTATGAACTTCAACAGAAATGTGTTAACAAATGTGAATCGCAGTTCGGTAAAGGTATTAACACAGAGTAGACGTGTATACGGTAGCCGAGCATATCGAGTGTTTAAACTTTTGTAGGTAGAAGATAAGCGATTTTAACAACGGAAAAAGTTCCACCTGATAGAGGGAAAAATAATATTAAATATGTGGAAATTAATATGGAGACGAAATCAGAGACAAAACGAAACAGGGAAAATGAGGTAGATAATGAAATGACAAAAAAAGTGAAACTATCAGACAATATAATTACGGAAACTAATGTAAGTATTGTACAAAAACAATTGAATGTAAACAATAAAAATATGTATTCTAAATTTGATCAGGATCCTTATTATGTTTTTATTCAAAATAAAGAAGGTAATATTGGCAAACTTCATAAAATTGGTACTGCACGATTAATTTTAAATGCACTACCAGAGATACAAAATAATATTGTCAATATAACGGTAATCGGATTAAATAAAATGAAAGTAGAACTGAACTCGTTTGACAGTGCAAATAAATTAATAAAATCAAAAAAGTATGAAGCGTATTTTACACACAGAGAAAAGGCGTTATTAAACATATAGATCTAGATTTAACGAATGATGAATTAGCAAATATCATTAAACCTAGGTATGGAAATACATTAGAGGTCGTTGATGTCAGAAGAATGATCCTCAAGAAAAATGGGGAGATTATTCCTACATCAACTATTGTAGTCACATTCAAGGGTCAGATGATACCTAACCAAGTAGTCATAGAAAAACTAGTTTACGATGTCGAATTGTATATACCAAAAGTAGTACAATGTTTAAAATGTATGAGATATGGACATTTATGTACTCAATGTAGGGGGAAAACACGTTGTTGACATTGTGGAGATGAACATGACACAGAAAATTGTCAGAAAACTAGTGAGCCTTTTTGTATTCTGTGCGGGGGTGATCATGCAGCTACGGATAGAAAAAATGCTCGGAGTTTGATAAACAAAAAACTATTAAAAACATTATGGTAACGGAAAACATCATATATCGAAGCAAAAAATAAACAAGAAAAAAGCTATGCCAATGTAATTAAAAATAAAAATAATAAGTCAAACACAAGTTATTATTATACAGCGTATATTAAGAAGCAGCACGATAACGGTCATACGATTAGCTCTCAGGCGTCGACGTCCGGCTATTCGGAAGAACATAGGGCTGTACTAGAAATGCCTAAGGTCCGATCTCAACCAGTTTATGGAAAATTTTCAAATTCTTGAAATTATCAATTATCCGATATCTCTAATACGCAACCAGCAAGAGAGGCAATAGAATTATGTGATACCATAGTAAATGCTATAAAATAATTGGTAGATAACAAATTAAGGGGGGAATTATTAAAAAAATTAAATGAATTCTTCGATGAACAAAAACTTACATTTCACAGTACAATATAAGATCAATTACACATAATAAAGGGGCATTTGAAAAATTTCTCTTTGACAACAATATTCATATGAGCTTAGTTAGTGAAACCTGGTTAAAGACAAATCAAAAAATATCTTTTAGTGGGTACCATGTATTTAGGCTAGATAGAGAAGACGGATATGGAGGGGTAGGTATACTACTTAGAAACAGTTTTCCATTTCATAAGACTAAACCAACCTATAATTTGAGAGACGTGATGTGTACGTCCTTAAGTGTTAAAATAAATACATCAATGAAAATAAACTTTTATTCAGTATTATGCAAAACCGAGATTGAACATATCTCAGAGAGAATGGACACAATTTTTTGATAGTTTGGAAAAACCATTTGTAGTAGCAGGTGACTTAAATTGTCACCATAATGGGTGGGGTTGCGATATTACTGATAGAGCAGGAGTAAACCTACTTGCAGCAATAGAAAATGCAAATTTAATATTTCTTAACAACGGTGATCAAACTTTAATGAACCAAATAAATAAATCGGCTATTGATCTTACCATAGTAACACCAGATATAGCTACGTTATGCAATTGGCATACGCAACAAATGACATCAGGCTCAGACCACTTCCCTATACTTATAGAAGTGCAGTTGGAACTACCTAATAAAATTACAGATTCAAAAAGATGGAACCTCAACAAAGCCAAATGGCCACTTTTCTCTGAACGTATGGAATATAGCACCTCTAGAAAAAATATTACATATTACAATGAATTTATAAATGAACTAAATCAAGCAGCAGAATATTCCATACCCAAAAAGAAAAAAGTGGTCAACCCAAAATTTAATAAACATTGGTGGAATCAAGAATGTGATATTTCATTAAAAAATCAAAAAGGAGCCCTTTTGCGTTTTACACAAATATCAAATTTGGAAAATTATATTCATTTGAAAAAAATGATGGCTATAACGAAAAAAGTTGTGAAAAAACGAAAGAGGGAATCTTTGAGATTATTTTGCTCTAAATTAAATAAAAATTCGCCTATTAAAGAAATCTGGACAGAAGTCAGAAAACTTAAAAACACATATACCGAACCAGTAAGTAGACTAAGCCCCGGAAAATGGTCAACCGATTTTATAAATAAGATAACACCAGAAGAAGATATGGATAGCATCCTACAAGTGAAGGAAGATATTGTCGATGATACAGGAGATCTATTATGCAGAAAATTTTCTATACGTGAACTTAGAGACAGTCTCAGATCACACAAAAACACAGCTCCTGGAGTAGATAATATCCATTATATAATGCTATTTAACCTTCCTATGTCATGTAAAATTATTTTGTTGGAAATAATAAATAATATATGGGAAAGTGGATCCTATCCAGAAGATTGGAAAAAATACATCGTTATTCCTATACTAAAATCGCACGAAAATCCAGAAGTAGCAGAATCATATAGGGGAATATCATTAGCTTCCTGTATACTGAAAACATTTTAACGCATGGTTAAGACAAGAATGGAACAGTGGCTTGAAACAAACAAGAAGTTACCAAAATATCAGTTTGGTTTTAGAAAATCCCACTCCACGATAGAAAATGTATCTCATCTTGTAATAGATGCAAATCTGTCATTTTCAAAAAACAAGTCAGTTATTGCTATTTTTGTAGATATTGAAGGAGCTTATGATAATGTGAACCTACGAATTTTATACCAGCAAATGATACAAATCGGATTTAGCCACACATTTTCTCAGAGAATTATCAAACTATATATTAAAAGAACTATATCTATCAAGAGATTACAGAACCCAGAACAGCATCTCTGGGCATACCCCAGGGCAGTATTTTAAGTCCTCTTCTGTACGTTATATATACCTATGATTTGGAAAATTTGGTGAACCGGTGTAATGAAGTCACAGTGTTGGAGTTTGCGGATGATATCTGTGCTTATGTTGACAATTGTGATATAGAGGATGGATGCAATTACCTGAGTAATTTTTTTGGAATACTTGAAGATTGGTGTTTTCAAAAAGGACTTACTATATCCTTGAAAAAAACCAAGGCATGTATTTTTAGTAGAAAAAGAACAATTCCAAAAGATATCATGTTACAGAATACTGCATTCACTGCATGTCAAAGTGTAACTTACTTAGGTGTGACGATGGGCCGAAAACTGCTATGGAAAGAACATATCGGAAAAAGGCTTGAATATTTTAAGGGCTGTAAGCTCCTACAACTGGGGAGCCGACCCAGAAATATCTCTACTACTATACAGGTCATACATAAGATTCATATTTGACTACGGATCTATATTGTATTCGCAAGCAGCTGCAACCCACCTAAAGAAGTTAGACATTGTGACAAATAAATGTTTAAGACTAGCAATAGGGACCTTAAAGAGTACGCCTATGTCGAATGCTGTGAGATGCCACTTAACATTAGGAGAGAATTTTTATGTAGTAAGCTCCTCATGAAAATAATGTCCAAAAACAGTAGCCTAGTTAATAAAATACACAAACTATACGTATACGATTTAACCTGTGAATATTGGAGAAAAAAAATCCTTATTAATGTGTGAATCATGTGCAGAATGTTTAGAACTCACAGAACATATGTATAAAAATGATGTGATTCCCTTATACCAAACAAATTCAACGATAATAACTGAAATCAAGGTAGATTATTTGAGAGATTATTCTCTATACCACCCTGCCTTCAGAAACCTACTTTTTACATCAGATATTAAACACAAATATACTAATTATCACTTAATATTTACCGATGCATCAAAAAAAGGAAATGATGCTTCCTGTGCTTTCTGGGATCCAATCGAAAATGATTCCGAATCAATAAAATTAACAAAAATTTTTTCAATATACTCTGCAGAACAATTAGCAATACGAGAAGCCCTAACCTATGTAAAAACCAAATTGACTATCAAAAACATATTCTAATAATTTCAGATTGTAAAAGTGTACTACAAAAACTTAAACATCTCTCTAGTAAAGATAAATTGAATTATATACTTAAAGACATAATAAATATCGTTATAGATCTAGAACAGGAAGATAAACAAGTTAAATTTGTTTGAGTTAAAGCTCACTACGGAGTAATTCATAATGAAAAAGTGGACATATTAGCCAAAGAATAATTACAAAGTAATCAGACTGTAAACTATCCGCTTAGTCTAGAAGATCTTTTCCTGATATTAAAAAATAAAAGTATAGCTAAATGGATGGTGAAATACAGAGATTCCAACAAAGGTTTATTTTATAAGGAAATAAAACCAACTTTAACTTCAGCACCATGGTTTAGTGGGCTAAACTTATCGAAAGATTTGATAAGAACTATATCTAGAATTAGATTTAACCACATGTTGGTTCCATTTCATTTATGCAAGATTAATATCATAGATTCCCCAAGTTGCGAATGTGGTGAAGATGGCACAGTAGAACACAAAATATTAGGATGTGAACTGAATCGGAGAATCATTGATCAGTTTATGAATAAGTTTAGTGAATATAAATCTTTAGAACGACCAATAAATTTATATGAATTAATAACCTCAAATAATATGGAAATTTATAAATTAATTTATCAATTTGGGTATAAGAGTTTGAATATCTTAGTGTATCTTATATATTAGTTAAATCAAAACGGAAAAAAATAATGAATTATTGTCTGATTTAGAATAGATAATTTTTGCTTGGTTCCTCGTGTCTATCCTCATGTTATATATTTTACTTTCTATCCGTTGCCTGTTTTGTGTGTTGTAAAATCGCTATGAAAGGCACCTTAGCGTGAAAAGTATCCCTGTGTAATCCCATAGGAAAAAAAATGAAAAAAAATAAAAAAAAAGAAAGAAGAAAAAAAAATAAAAAGAAAAGAAAACAAAATTAAAAAAAAGGAAGAAAAAATAGGATTTAAGTAACATATCGTATTGTATTAGGAAACGTATATATTTCGAATTATTGTATAAATGAGATGTAAAAAATATTAATGTATGGTAAAACTATAGTAAGTCAAACAATTGGTTAGGCTAATGGAACCATTAGGATCCGCAGTCAATATCACAACCCCACACACACACACACACACACACAAATGTGAATCGCTCCTTTGAAGACCGCCAATTATGTATCGACGTGGATGGAGGTCATTTTGAACATATATTGTAAATTCAACGATTTCCTTGTTATTTTTGTTAGGTAACTATATTAAACGTTAATTCTCTTATTTATTTGATAATGGGTATCACGTTTGGGAATATTAGTAATTTGGATTTTGTATAATGATGCTTATGCTTGTGATGCAATAACCCATAACCTATTATTTTCAAAGCCAACTAGAATATTGTGTGATATTATTAATGTTTTATACACCAACAATATTAAGTACTCATGTATTTTGGTAATTCATCTAATATTAATCAATTATGTATCAGACTAGATTATTTTATTATTTCCACCGTCAAACTAATAAAATTTCACCTAATATTTGTTTCAAATAATGTTAGGACGAAAGTATCATCAATAACTCGCAAATTAGGGCGATTCGGTATAGGGAATGCTTAAGAAATAATAAAGTGCCATACAATACCATTTCATTACGATACTAAAATACAGGTTGTTCCATTTAAGAAAACCCAGTAAATGATCAAACCGATTTATGACCAATCATGTATATAAAGAACGAATATCGAGTTACGAGGTCATAATTCGCTGCACCTACACCGTATCATATTGCATTAATCAGAATTCATGGATACTCGTATCATAGTTCTTTAGTTACTTTATATTTGTAGTTTAGTTTTTTGTTAACCACTCAAAGAATAACATCTTTCTTGTAATAATCGAATAAAATATCTTTTTTAAAAATAGTATTTCTATTTTGAAAGACATATCTGGCGCAGTCAGTAGGATAACGCGTGTTGTCCTAACGTGTTTACAAAATACGAACTTACATCCCTTCAGTGGAGCCCATCCCTTCAGTGGAACCAGTGCAAATCATCCCTTCTGTGGAAATCGTCCCTTGTGTGGTACAGTTACGTGGTGGACAAAAACTCCAGGAAGGTACAACTAGCCAGAAAACCATCGAGGTAAGTGCTAAGTTTCCTTTTTGCCTTTTCCTTATTTTTCATTAATTCGGGAAGGATAGTTGTTAAGACAATTTTATTTGTAATTAATTAAAACCTTTATGATTGATACTGATTCCATAGTAGAATCTCTTAAGAGTTTGAATATCAGCAGTGAAAGTAATAATAGTAAAGTTAAAATGCCAATCGGTCAATTAGAACCTCGTCCTATCAACTGGGAGTTGTTTAAGTCAAAAATTTCAAATTTCAAACCTTATGATGGGGATACGAATACTCTCAACAAATTTATTTCTCTTTGCGATAACCTAATCGCGACGTATAAGGATTATAATGATAAAGATTTGAGCGATCATATTCTTGAAAGCATTCAGGGTAAGCTTGTCGGAAAAGCCGAACTAATGGTCGGGAATAGAGTAGAGTTGAATAGTTGAGAACTGTTAAAAGGTGCGCTTAGGCAATGTTTTTCGGACAAACGGAATTTAGAATGCTTAACGCAAGAGCTCACGCGAAATAGGCCGCATAAAAATGAAAATTTGATAGAATTCGGGAATAGGTTGCAATTATTGAGAAGCAGCATTATACAAAGATTTAGTAACGTCAGAAGAGCAATGCGAAAAATTAGAATATTACCACGTTTACAAAAAGGCTCATAGAGGAATCAATGAGTTAAAAATGTCTCTTACAAAAAATTACTATTGGCCCAAAATGTCTGAGGACATAGAGGAATTTGTTAATAGTTGCGAAACTTGTTTAATAAATAAGTACGACCGAAATCCACCCGTCATCAAATTTAATCTCACCCCAACAGCTTCTAAACCATTTGAACACATTCACATCGATGTTTTTCGAATCTCAAATACCCCTTTCCTCACAATAATTGATTCTTTCTCTCGATACGGCCAAGCCTATCCGATCGAAACCGTTACCGGTATATCAGTAGTAGACACCCTTCTTAATTTTGTAACTCATCACGGGTTACCTTATAAAATTACAGCCGACTGTGGTAGCGAATTTAAAAACAAAGATCTAGAAGACTTTTGTAAATTACACAGAATCGAACTACATCTCACAACAGCAAAAAATAGCAACTCAAATTCACCTGTAGAATGATTCCATTCGAGCCTCATTGAGCATTTTAGATGACTGCGAGAGCAAAACCCGGAACTAACCCCTATTCAACTAATGAAACATTCGATTTTAAGTTATAACAACTCCATACATTCTGTTACCAAATTTACCCCATTTGAAATCATTAAAGGGCATATTGGAAGTCCAGACCCCTTCGATCTAGATGATCATCTTGTTCTTAGTATGTTCAAAACCACAAAAATATCAGTAAACAACTATATGAAATGATAAAAGAACGGAATGAAAAAGTGAAAGAACGGAATATAAACAAAGCTAACGAGAAACGCGATGAACCGCCAGATTTTTCCAACCAACATATCTCTTATGTTCGAACGAAACATCGAGATAAAAAAATGCCCAAATTCACAAAAGCCGAAATAGTTGTAGATGATAACGTAGTTTTAAAAACTAAGAAAGGAACTTATCATAAAAGCATCGTTAGAAAACCGAAACCTAATTCAAATATTTTACAGGGTCAGCATCGAAACGATGAAAACGGTAGCCATCCCGATTTACCTGGTCCTCGCCATAGTCAGTATTAATTGTTTCACGGAAGAAATAACTGTAACACCCTTAGAAAATATCATTCTTCCGATAGATTTAGGTGAAGCTAGGTTAATTTACTCAAAACATACTTTTATTCATTACTTAGATGTAAGAGAAGTGGTTAATCAAATAAATATCCTTAAAACACACTTTTTAACAGTAAGAAAATTAATTCTAGATACTAATAGTTCAAATCCCATTTCATATCAGGGTCTTAGCGAAAATATTTTAGTACGCACAGAGTTTCTTATTAATTCGTTAGAACGTAAATTCGACAACTTATATCCCCATATGCGTTCAAAAAGAGGTCTAATCAATGGTATGGGAAAAGTCAATAAATGGTTGTTTGGAAACCTAGATTCAGACGATGGCATTCGATACGATAATGCTATTAGGTTACTGCAAACAAATCAGAAAAATATCATTACCGAAGTTAATCTACATACCACTTTATTTAAGAAACTTATCGATCATTATAATCAATCCATAACAGTTCTTTTACAAAATCAAAAACTTCTCAAAAATAATCTAGTAAAATTTGAAGCCGCAATATTAAATCAAATAGATAATCTAAGCAAATATATAACTTTTCAAGGAACAATTAGTCAAATCAATCTCGATTGTCAAAATTTAATATTATTCGTAGAAAATCTCGAGAACGCCTTGCTATTTTCAAAACTGAACATTCTTCACCCGTCCATGATATCAAGTAAGGAAATTATTGACATGATAGAACATTTGCATAGCATTTATGATAAAAATCAAATTCCCAAATTCAAGAATGTCTTAACATACTACACCTTTCTTGGAACGCAAGCAACCTTTACCGAATCAAAACTAATCTTTGCTGTGCATATTCCTATTCTGAAAACTAAATCCTTAGACTTTTACCGTATTTACCCTATTATCCAAGCTAATAAAATATTTGTCCCTTCACACCCTTACTTGGCACGTAACGAAGAAGACGTCCAGGTTGCAAACCAAGAATGCGAAAAACTGGAGGAAATTTACTATTGTACCCAAGAATCAATCCCCATTGATAACTGTACCGACGAACTGATAAGAAGCGGAAAACTACCAGACAGCTGCTATGCCACCGAGGTCCATATCCAAAATCCTTTAATCGAGCAGATAACAGCTAATGAAGTTCTAATAATCCCTGGGAAGCAAGTAGAAATAAAATCAATTTGCCGAAACAACAGAATATTCGAAGTAACAAAAACCAACACTTATTAACATACCAGAAGGATGCGAAATCTCCTCGAAAGAATTAAAATTCTCCAGAGTCAAAAGAATTAGCGAAGGCAAGCCATTAATTTTACCAAAGATTGAATTAGAACAAATTAAGATCAGAAGAAACTATCAAACGCCGAATATGTCAGAAATAAAATTCGATGAGTTATACGAAATCCATAGAATCGCAAAACAACTAACACCGATAGAAGAACAGCATAATACACACGAAATCCGAATCCTATCAATACTCCCAACAATCTTAATCATTGGATGTATCGTCGTAGCCTTCTACGTAATCAGACGAAGATGCGAAAAATCAAAAATCAAGAAAGAAAAAGTCAAAATCATCGAAGAAATCCCCTTGGAGACAGTTCGCGAAAATCTCTACGTTATTTTCGCCTCTCAAGGACGGAGGAGTTACGAGGTCATAATTCGCTGCACCTGCACCGTATCATATTTCATTAATCAGAATTGATGGATACTCGTATCATAGTTCTTTAGTTAGTTTATATTTGTAGTTTAGTTTTTTGTTAACCACTCAAAGAATAACATCTTTCTTGTAATAATCGAATAAAATATCTTTTTTAAAAATAGTATTTCTATTTTGAAAGACATATCTATCGCGTTATGTTATTAATCATGAACAATAGTGAACTATATCAAAAATTGTTTGAACGTAAATAGATTTCATAATATCAAATCTATACAATGGTACAGGATGTTGATGTAACTACGAAATTACTAAAAAAGGGCTTATATCTTTTAAATTACCTCGTATAACATTGCAATATCTCATATCGAACAAACAAGAAAATCGAGGGAAATGAAAAAATGTGGAAATATACAGGGTGCTCCATTTAAAAAAAGATAAGTTAGGTTCATCCAGCCAATATATTTGAAAATATTTTCAAAATATGGTCCTATATATGGCTTAACTTTTATCTATATAAAAATTTTACATATCTCTCACGACAAGTGAGTAATTGGACATCCTCGCACTAATGCCGCACCCTGTGTCTCAAAACATTTTAGAAATGTGTATCAGCGCAAATACAACAACTTTTATTTAAAATATTTTTTGTATTTTTTATCCTAAGTAAGTTATTGAACTTCCACACACTAATTGGTCACCCTGTATATACTTATATTATAGATGTATAGTATAATTTGTAAATAAAAAATAATATATATACTAAGTTTAACTTGTGTTTTATTCAAAATAATATGCCACATTTGCTAATAATTTTATACTGTGATATGTTTTATTTAAGTAATTGATTAATATCAGTAACCGCTGATATTAATCAGCATTAGCATCAGCTGATACAATAAAAACCTGAATCGGCTATAGTCCTGATGAAAACAGCTAGGTGACCCAAAATGAGCAGTTGGTAATTGCACCAGTTAATTTTTCTTCTGAAATATATCATCGAGACGTTATGTGATTTGTTATCAGTCCACATAAATTTTGTACACCATATGTGTACACCGTGTTCATAAAAACGTCGCCATACCATTTTTTTCGTATATCTTTAAATTAGGTTAGGTTATATTTTTACTAAATAAAATTCACAAATTGTTTGTACATTTTTCATAAGATGAAAAAGAGTAATTTCGTTCACATCTATTGATAATAGTGTTTCATAAAGTCTTCAATAAAATATATCGAATAAAAACAACTATGACCGTCCCAACTATCAATCAAAAATGGCTTCGCCGCCTTCGAAGTAGTAAATGTCTATTAAACGGACAGACACGTTCGTCTTAAAGAAATAGAACGGTTTTTCTGGAATGTGGAATTTCTCACTGCCATCCAAGCATTCTCGTGTACTTTCCATTAATAAATAATAGAGTTAAGAAGAGACGCGTATTTGTTTATTTTTCGATCCCAGAATTTTAATCGTTTGAGGACTATTTAATCTTAAATTTTATAATTATTATTATCACCTATTGACATAGATTGAATAATTCATAATTTTTTAGGTATAACTAAAACATTTATAGATATATGGCTCCTATTAATAGTCACAAACATGTTATCTCTGGTTCAGATTTTGGACAATCTGAACCCTCTACTGAATAATCGCAACGGCGCAGAAACCGTTCCAAAAGTTATGCATTTTTCTGTTTAATTGCAAAAGTGAAGGTAGAAAATGACAAAATATTCTTAAGCTTTCAAAACTCATTAACTATCGAAGCACATTATTATATTTGTAATACGAAAAAGGGCTTTCACAAATAAAACAACTAAATAAGCTCACTTCAGACTCAAAGCCCTCATTAAGTTCTACTCTTAATTTATTAACGCCTTCATCAAGTATTGTTCTTGATGTTATAAAATTTATATCGTCAAAAATGACGTCACGTGCTATAAATTTCTTAGATTGGCTCCTTTATTTAATTATTTTTCAAATTTATCTTTTCTGACTTTGTTATGAATGTAGGCTGTTGAGCCAAATATTTTCAAATGATCTATTTTTTTTTATTATGCCACAGTTCAAAAGGTGTTTTGTTTTGTTTTAGGGATTTAGTAGGTGTGAGATTTATTAAATATGTTGCTGTTCGGACTGCTTCGTCCAAAATATTTTATCTAAATTAACACCATGTAACATGGATCGGGCCTTTTCTGTAATTGACCTGAGCATACGTTCTGCAACAGGATTTTCTTGCGGTGTGTGTAGTACAGTTAAATGATAGCTAATACCTCTTTCACCACAATAGTCCTTAAATCCATTTAAAAAATATTCTCCTCCATTATCACATTACAGAATTATTAATCCTATTAGATTTGTAATAGGAAAAAGGGCATTCACAATTAAAACAACTAAAGAAATTTAGTATAAGTAGAGAGATATTTGATTGACTATTACGTTACAGCATATGTCATAAGACTGAATATTAATCTATATATATAAAAGAAAGTCGTGTTAGTTACTCCACTTATAACTCAAGAACGGCTGAACCGATTTAGCTGAAAATTGGCAGGGAGGTAGTTTAGAGCCAGGAGAAGGACATAGGATACTTTTTATCCCGTTCGACAGCATTCCCATAGGATACTTTTTATCCCGTTTGACAGCATTCCCGTGTGACTTGACATGAAACGTCAGTCACTATAAAACGTGGTATAAAAAAAAAGAATCAGACTTGGAATAACAAAACGCAAATGACAGCTATGTAATTGACGTATAATGACAGCTATGTAATGACGTATAGATGACAATTTGATATTTCTAAGAAATCAATAATAAAACTATTTCTATTAAATAAATAATTAACAATTATAATGTAATGATAGTGCCATTGCCCATTCGTATAAGCAGTGAAGTGAACTATAAAACTCGGTATGGGTGAAAATTTGAGTTTTTAGGTAAGGTGAAGTTTAATTAATAATTCCGCGACCAAGACGATCGAATCTTTTCCGACAAAGCCGTGATGCAAGAAGAATACGAAATACTGCAAATGAAAGGAGTGAAGAAGAACAAGAAAATGCACGTGAACAGCGCCGCGATAGTATGGCTCGACTTCGTGCTTCTCAAACACGAGAGCAAATTGAAGCAGCCGTTCTACTGATGCTCTTGGTCGTATGTATACAGTTCATCCAAAGAATAATGAATGTTTCTATTTGCGGTTGTTGCTGGTAAATGTGCGTGGGCCAACGTCATTTGAGTCACTACGAACTGTTAATGGTGTAATATTCCCAACATATCGTGCTGCATGTGAAGAATTGAAGTTATTAGAAAACGATAGTCATTGGGATACGACAATCGCTGAAGCCATTATCTCTGCATCTCCAAGTCAGATACGCACATTATTCGCTATCATAATTTCGACATGTTTTCCATCAAACCCATGTAACCTGTGGCACAAATACAAGGATAATATGTCAGAAGATATTTTACATCAAATTCGTGTCAGTTCATGTTCACGGGTCGGAAGACCATCTGCGTTGTTTGTTTTTGCGCCTGATAATAAAACAAAAAATGTCGTGTATCACAAGGTACTTAAATGAAGAGCAACCTATGTACTAAAATACAGAAATAATTATGAATGATTAATGTAGGTATTTAATTTTTTTTGTATTTTTTCCAATTAAAAAAAAGTCTGCTTATTTGTTGCCATTAAGGCGGAACAAAGTTCACCGGGTCAGCTAGTATTTGTATATTAGAGAATACTCATTTATACTTTCATCAACAGTTTTCGATAATGAAAGCATGCATTCATCGAACATGAACAAAACTCTTTTTCTCCTTTATGTATCTAATAGAAACACGCGTATCATATATGTAGAGTATATCTAATCACCCCAAGCAGCATTTATGGTAGCTGTTACACTGTTTTAGTGCATAGTTACTATATGATTATAACAAAAACGTAACGGCAACCAAAAAAGCCAACCTTAATGCTTTATTCCCACCATTGTTTGAAAACATTGTTTAGGTTTTAAAGTAAGTAAAAAACAAGTTAATATTTTAGTCCTACTTACTTACTTTGAAGTTAAATGGTAATGTAAAATTGACTACGGTGTTACACTAAATTATGCCTTCATAGTTTATAGACTAAAAAGTTAATATTTGTGTAACTTTAACGTTCTTGCTACGATCATTTATGACATCAAAGTTTGCAGTTACATTTTATGTAACTTAGTGGATTGTGTGCCCTAAAAAATTACCTTTCAGTTGTGGATACGAATTCTAGGCGTGTTCAATGACCATAAAGTTTTCTTTACTTGAAGAACGACTATAAGGGTATCATTATATTACAGTAAATAAATGATTTCTCTTGTACAATATCTGTTAAGATGGCTTCATGTAATTACAAAAAATTTCGTCACACTTTTTACAGAAGACTAAAAAGAAAATTAGAAAAAAATGAAGGCTGTAACGCAATTACTAAATCTGTAAATCAAGAGCAAATTGAAACTTCTACTCGTACATTAAATAGTACTATTGAATTAGATAATAATAAGCGAAGTACTGAATATTTTTTTTAATATGATAGGCCAGAATATAATATTGAAGATTTAAGGGAAACGGAAAGATTTGAAAAAGAAAACTATTAATTTTCTCCACCACTTTGTCTGATTTGATAGCTTTGACACTTCTACATTGACAAACTATTATCGAGCGTCAACACTGTCAATTGTTCTAGCCCATAATACAAAGAGGGCGTAAACAAAAATCAGCTAATTATTACATTAATTTTCCATTTGTGAATGTAAGATTTCAATGACGTTCCGAATTCTGAGTTCAATTTTTCTAAGCACTAATTGCACTGTGAATGAAGCTTTAAGACATAATTTCAAACTTAAAAGTGACAACCGCGTCGTAATTTATAGTAGGGTGCCATCTAGTGTTATTTTTGTGAAGCTGTTTTCCCTGCCTAGCCATTATTTGCCATTTTTCTCGCCTAGCCGTGCAAATACCTACTTTCCCGTCCCGATAGAGCTATGAAAATTGGGTTTTCGAGTGGTGTAGGATAAAAACACCTTTTCCTTCTTTAGTCGCAACGACTTTAAAGCACTTCATTGTTTCGCACACAGTTTCACAACGCATTTACTAGATAATATAGTATCTTTGAACTGAACAGGACAAGGCACACAACCGGCATAATCATAACCCTCTAACCCTATTATTGTATTTTCCTAGTTAGTTAAGCTAGGTCCTCAACTCCTCATGCACGCGAAATTGAGAAAAGCGAACTATACTATTCGCCATATTGAAATCTTAGTGTCAAATCTCACCTCTGCCACCAATGGGAAACGATTCCTCAAAATATAATTCGCAATCATGAGGACCTAGCTTTAGGAGGTCGGCTCGACCTTGTCCTGGCTGGCTGGTTGTCGCTGCAAATCCGAAATCCGACAACCGTATCAATAAGAAAGATCAATCACTTAAAATACTAACATTCTATGTTTTTATATTTGAATAAAGATTATTTTTCTTTTCGAATATATTGGTTATTTTCTTCCAATAATCTACTTTGTTTAAATTTGTGTTATATATAAAACCACGTATACAATTAAAAAGTGTATTAACAGTTACTGTTTTCCATTGAAGAAACCATAGGAACGGTTACTTTGAAGGCATTGATTTTAGTAGTTGTTACTTTCTTTGTAGTTAGGAAAAACTGAACGTCAATTTTTAAAGTATATTTGACTACATAGTTTAAAATGGTGAAGGTGGCCATATTTATTGAATAAAATTTTTCAGATCAATACCTTCCCATGAAAGATTTATTAATGGGAAAATTGTAGAAAACTTTTTTGAATATATACGTTTTAGTATAAAATGAAGATATTGATTTTATTTTGATTCAGTAAAATTGTTCTCTAGTGTTTTTTAAATCGATATTTATTAGTTTTTATCACTTATTTGCAGTTTTCAGCGACGCATGAGTATTTTGTTCATATTTTCGTCACATTTAACAATAAACTTGATCTCGTTTATCAATTTCGGCAGACCTTACGTGTTTTATAAAGACTTATAATGACGGTGGGAATGTAGCAAATAATATGTCTATCTAAACATATTTCCATTTTACAACATAACATAAATGTTGGATGATAGAAATAAAAGAAAGGCATAATTATATCTAAACATTAGTAAGAATGAGAAAGAAGACAAGAAAAAAGAAGCACTAAATGTTGTGTTAAGTTAGTTTAACTTTGTGTGACGTATTTATTACTACGTCGTTACGTATTAGTTAAGTAACAATGTGGTAACGGCGTAAGTAACAATAACGTTAAGGTTACGTTTTTGTTATTCTCCAATTAGGGAATCATTACGTAACATATATGGTTTAAGTACGTCTCGCCCACGATAACAATAACGTTAATAGCAACTTGTAAATGATTTATTACGTAACAGTTACTTTAATTGCTGCTTGGGACACATTTCCCGTAAAATGGTCGCTTTCGCTCCCGAAAACGGTCAGAATTTTCTTTTGGAAATATTTATTTACATTCGAAGAGAGGTTGTTAATAAACGGCAACTATATTACATACATTGATAGAGTAAAAAAATTAAGAAAATACAGGGAAAGCGGACTCTGTACATACCATGTGCCGCATTTGATATGAAAATACTTCCATAGTGTAATTAGCCTAAAACCACAGATATATCAGGATTATATATTACCCACCTGTATCATCGTTATTATTGGCCGTAGAAAAAAAAATTAAATAAAAATTTTGTGGTATACTATTTTTAAATGGGATACCCTGTATATTTTTAAAATTTTCCTGATTTCAAAACTATATAATACCATGTAAGAACTCTGAACATGGGTCGATGAAGTTGACGAAAAATCGAAGTTTTAAGCCTTGGTTTCTTAGAACACTCCGTCGCGGTGAGTCCGTTGACCGTCGCGTTTTGACGATTTTATCTAACCAGAGTATTTAAATGGGAACGGTTTTCTTGAATTCGCTTAGCTGAGCAGGACGTCGTCACGCCGCTAATTTGTCGCGACTTCTCAGTTCATGTATGTTGAATTTGATACTAGCGGAATCGTCTGCAGGAGCGGAGACAGTTTGTGAATATAAATGATTATATTATTATTTTTAAAACAATGAGTGACAAATTCACACATACAGATGATGAAGTCTTAATACATTTAGTTCGACAACATCCTCCTTTATATAGTATGCCAGGAAAAAGTTATAGAGACATGGTGGTCCTTTACAAAACTCAACACGGGTTCAAATACTTCCTAAATTTGGTTTAATTTCCAAAAATGCCTCCTCTGCACGGTGATATTAAAGGCATCTTCTGTATCGCGACACAAAAACAACTCTTCCACTGGCTTATTGGAAACTTTGACGGTAGCAATTGCCATTGCCTCATCTTCTTCCCCCTCCAACAATAATATCAACTCGTGTACATTTCGTTTCTATTCATAATAAAAACGACACGTACTGACGATAAAGATATTCTCATTTTCTATATGGATTTACTTTTTCAACGGCAGGAGTTTTCAATAGGAAAAACCGAAGGTCGTGAGAAAATAAGCATTACGAAAAAGATTAGTGTAATAAATACAAAAATCAGGAAAAAACCTGTTGGCGTATGATGTGGAATTTTTAGAATCAAAATTGTTGTACCTGTATATCATTATTATACCTTAACTGGAGTAACCTATCCGGAAATACTTATTCCAGATGTAGAATATATTATTTTACAGAGTTTTCCGGAAGCCGAACCTGATATGATTTGGATGCAGAGGAATCATTTAAATAATGCCTATTTCCAATATGAATAGGGAATAATGGAACTATTAACTGGGCACCAAACACTCCGGATTTAAACCACACTGTTGTGCACAGTCCACTTCCCAGTGTTTATTATAAATATTCCTGTATAATTGACTGATCCAGGATGTCTAGTGAATTTGAAATTTCAATGATTTTCAGGTTTGATTTTTTTTTATTTGAAACAATATTTTTTGATTTATTTGAATTCCCATCTATAGTTGTATTTTATAGACCGGGAGCCGAGGGCCTTTTTCCAAATCATTAATAACAAGCTTTGAGAGCAGCTTCATTTTACCGAGAGGCCCAACTTTTTCCTCTGCGAAAACTGCAAAAACAGGTAGCCAACACAGTGCGCAGGTGTAAAACATGTCTTATCTCATCTCATTTATGGTGGAATCGCGGTACGGTAGTTCGTGTTTTTTTTTGATGATTTTAGGGGCAACTTCTTCGAAATCAAATTTTGTATATATATATATATATATATATATATATATATATATATATATATATATATATATATATATATATATATATATATATATATATATATATATATATATATATATATATATATATATATATATATATATATATATATATATATATATATATATATATATATATATATATATATATATATATATATATATATATATATATATATATATATATATATATAGACAAGTAATCACGGCTGAACTATTAACAAACAAAATTGAAAATATCACGGGGATTGCAGCCTAAATAATATTTATATTCTTGTTATATAAAACCGAGCGCTTTCGAAAGACTATTTCTTTCTTTTTCAAGGTTGCATGTTAGAATTATAAGAAATCAAAGAAAACAGGATACATAGTAATCACATCCGACTTAAGTTAGAGCTAAAATCAATGCCTCAACATTGAATTAAAATGCAATAGGAAACCAAAAAATTGAAAAAGTGAACAAGTAAAAAATTGAAAAAATTGAAACAAAATTGAAACATTGACAAATTGCAATATTGAGTTTAAATTAACAACATAAAATTAATACTTAGCTAAAATCCCTCCTGAAGGAAACACATTTTGGTTTTTTTAACTTCACCACTACTACATTTTGACAGAGAATATTTAAAACTGATTCGGTTGTTTCAAGTGTATCTAGTTTTTGGATAGACAGTAATGTTTTTTACTTTACCATACCTGCTTTCAGTCGTATTCTCTTCAAACGAGTTTGTTTTATTATATGTCAAACATACCAGGGTAGTTAGAAAATTGCAAAGTGGGATACCAAATGTTGCACCAAAACTAGCAATGAGATTAATATTTAAAATTTTGGATCTTGATGTCCAATTACTGTTAAAAATTTTTTCTTCTTGCAAAAAAATTCTTTTTCTTTCATATAACAGTTGCCTGCTGTTATCATTTGGTAGGTTATTTATAACACAACCCACTTTAGAGAACTAGCCGCGCTGAGCACAAAGTGGCAACAGCGCTTGGTAGTCCGATAGTCCTATCCCACTCCTATCCTTGTAGGTAGTCTTCGTCGTCGCCTTATTGATTTGTTATTGTTGTTTCTGACATCTCCGCATGGTTTTAGCAGTCAAAACATGTGACAAAGTTTTTCGATCTGTTATGTTATAATAATGAGAAAATTATAATAATTGTAGTGTAACCTTGCAGTCATATTTTAATAATCTGGAGAACAATTCATCCGAAGATACGGTAAGTGTTTATTATTTGATGTTAATAAAGAATTATTTGTAGGTTACATTTTTCAATTGCAAAAAGTTCTAGCAAATAATTACTGAAAATTTATTTTAGATGCCTCGAAGGTGTTCAATTCCTGGATGCAATTCAAATTATGATTCCGTCTTGAAGGGGTCAAATAAATGTGAATCGACATTTGCTTTTCCTAAAGATAAAAACAAATGTGAAAAATGGTTGAAAGCTATTCCAAGGAAAGACTAGACTCCCACAAAGTGTAGTGTAGTATGTGCCAAACATTTTCATGACTCAGACATTATTAGGTATCATGTATTTACTTTGCCATCGGGTGAAAACAAAAAAATTCTATTAAAATACCCAAAGTTGAGTGAAAGTGAAATTCCAAGACAATTTGACAACTTACCTAAATATCTTTCATCTGCACCTGCAAAAAAAAACAAACCCAGAAGAACGACGGGAAACAATTTTACACAGGGAAGAACAAATAATAGAAGATTTTTTGCATAATGACATTATAACTGATTTTGATGATCTGGCAAACAATTTTAAAACGAAGTTGGAAATTCAATCCTGGGAAGCAAAAATTGTAACAAAAAATAATAGTCGTAAGTTATATTTTTACAATTTAGATATAGATCAATATGTGACAGTTATGGCGACAATTGCAATTGAAGATAATTTAATGGTTAAAGTTTACCTCAAAGACAATCAACTTGCATACAACGGATCTTAAATGGATTTTACCATGGGATGTAAAGTTGCAAAGGTGGTCTCAACTTTCCAATCTATTATCTCGTTATAAAACAAATACTGTTAATAAAGAAGTAAATGTAATAGAGATGCTTAAAGAAGGATTGAAAATTATCTCTGATGCATATCTAAAATGTGAAAACAATTATGATGAAAGTAATACATTTTTGTATAGTAAACATTTAGAGATAATAATAGATCAGTTGTATCAGATTGTGTCAAACAAAAATAAGTATCGACCATCAACAATTATAATGGCATTTATATTATATTCACAATCGCCCACCTGTTATAATGTTATTAGAGATTTCTTTGTCCTTCCTCATAAAAGGTATTTGCAGAGTATTTCTTCCTCTTTAGCAGTGTCGCCCAAAGAAGAGAATAACAATAAAAATTATTTATTGAATATTGTAAAGTCACTAACCGAGACTGAAAAGGTTGTTGCATTAATTATTGATGAAATATATATCACGTCTCGAATGGATTATAGATCTCAAAATATTTTGGGTTCTGCTGAAAATAATGTCCTAGGCAGTGATTGCGAGTTTGCAAGAACAATTGTTACTTTTATGATAAGCTCAACATTTGGTAATATGAATGAGGTTGTAAAGCTCTGGCCAGTTAATAATGTCAAAGGTAGCGAATTAACAAAAATGACTACAGAAGTAATTAATTTTGTTCAAGACTGTGGCTTTGAAATAATTTGTATTATAACTGACAATCACTCAATTAATAGAACAATGTTCATAACTATATCCGATAATGGATTAGGGTTTTCTAATCCAAAAAATCAAGAGAAATTAATTTTTCTTTTATTTGATTTTGTTCATATTTTCAAAAATATTTGGAAAAATTGGATGAATTTAAAAAAATTACATAATACTTTTGTTTTTTGTGATTTTGAACAAATTAATGAAGGAACTTTGAAATATGCGAAATTTCAAGACTTACGAAATGTTTATGAGTCTGAGAAAACTTCGCTTATAAAACAAGCCTTCAAATTGAATTATAAATGTCTGTACCCTTCCACTCTGGAGAGGCAAAAAGTCCAGTTGGCAGACAATGTATTTCATCAGTCCACAATATCATGCTTGATGAGTACTCCAGAGTGTAAGGATACAGGGGACTTCTTGCAAATTATTAGACGTTGGTGGGATTTGGTTAACAACCGAAGTACCCTTAAAGGTATTATGAAAAGAAATGAATGGTGCAAACCATTTGAAAATGTATCAGATCCAAGGATTAGCTTTTTAAAAAAGTTTGTAGATTGGTTAGATAGATGGAAAAATATAGAAAATAATAATGGACATTTATCTAATGAAACTTTTCAAGCCATTAGGCAGAGTACTTTTGTTATAAAAGAAATTATAGAATATTCATTCAAACATTATCCAATTAAATATCTATTACCTGGCAAGTTTACAAGTGAAAATTTGGAGAAGAGGTTTGGAAAGTATCGACTATTATCAGGCTGTAATTATAATGTATCATTAGATGATGTCATAAATGCGGAAAAAAAGATACGTGTAAAACATATTTTTAAAAATAATAATATAAATCAATACTTTACACTTTCTGATATAAAGTCACAGTTTTCATTAATATCTGAAAATGATATTAAGGAGTCCTTTCAGAGCATTGAGAGTAATAATACATCCAGTGATTCATTGTTAAAACAATTTATTCATATATTAAAAACCGACTATTTAACATCATCAGAAATTGACGAGTCGTCAAAGATTTATGTTTGTGGGTATGCCAGTTACACGATTTCAAAAAAGTTAAATGGATGTAAATCTTGTATATCATTGATAACATCAAATAAAGGTGGTCAAACCTCAAATCAGTATTTTGATTATCTTCAGAGAAATGGGTTATCAGTAGCTTCTGATTTTGTCAACCATATTTTTTTTCACATATCCTCAATTCTTCAATATATCATTAGCAATAAAGAATGTGAATCATATTTTCTGAAATGTAATCAGCAAAAATATATTTTATCAAAATTAACTATTGAAAGTATAAAGTTTGATTACTATTATGGATATTTCCAAAATATTTGCTCAGAATGCAACAAAAATTGTTCTAGACTGCTTCATATGATTTGTTCTGTGTTTAGCAATGTATTTTTAAATAATTATGTTAAACTTAAAAATAACGAAAATATAGAAAAACTTAAAAACAAAAAGAGAGAAGCTGAAAGCAGCCGAAACTCTCAAAAGAAAAGGAAATTAAACACTTTTAGCAGTTAGATTTATGAATATGTTTTGTTATTTTTTTACCTTAATTAAAAAAATTGTCTTTTGATAGTAGCAAAACCTCTGCTAAATATGAATAAAAAATATTGAACTGTCTTAAAGTAATAAAGAAAAACGAGTTTTATTTTAATAACTTCAACACCCTGTGTATCAAAAACGGGCGACATTAGACCCAACATTACCTATATAATATATCATTATTTTATGAGAGCTCTTTCCTGTAAAGCGTTGTAAGTGTCATTTGGAAACACCCTGTATAAAATAGTTCAAAATATTAATTTTAAACCATTTTGTACACCATGTCTTTATTACATATTTATTTACGGAAATATTTCAGCAGAATGTGATACAATTTATGTAGATTTGCACCCTATATTTAACTTTCGTAGGAATTTCTTTGTAACGAGTTTAAATGAAGCGCCAGCCATCAAGCTAGAAACCGGACCACTCTTATCAGCTGATCCAGTGTTGCCACATGTGTCAGCGCGGCTAGTTCTCTAAAGTGGGTTGTGTTTATAACAAGGAGTTGAATATGCTCAGAGCCACCAAACAGCATGAACTCTCACTTCATCCGTCCCGCGGCTGTGAACACATCCAGGCAGTTATCGCGTGTAAAAAAGCACAGGCTAAAAGAGGACAACACCAATAGGTGGTAAGTTTTATTATCACAAGAGGTTTCCTTACAGAAAAGAAAAAATTAATCAAAGTCCAGTCTCTCACCCTGGAATTTAAGATTCTGAAATTGCCAACTTCAGAGGCTGTCACCCTCTGAGTAGCAAGAGTTTTTTTATATTTTAAATTTTTTAATTTAATTATACAACAAACTTCAAAGAGGGAAATGGCAAGCCCCACACCCTGTCAAGTTTGTCAGTCCCGACAGAGGTAGGAACTCACCACAACCTCGCCGAAATGCTGTTGGTTTAAGTAAGTACTCTCAATGCCTGGTGTTATTTGATTAAACATGCTATACTATTACTTTTTTGTGAACTATGTTATAGTGTGAAAAAATGTTTATAGCGGAGTTAGCTGATAGTGCAACGCCCGTGAAAGAAACGCCACAATTTCCACACAATTTATATATATATATATATATATATATATATATATATATAAATATATACCAGCACTACAGGCCTATCTGGCCCTCGGCTTCGAGATCTTTCACTCTCTCTCTCCATTTTTTTTCTATTCCTCGCCTCGTTCTGCCAGTCCCTTACTCCCACTGATCTCAGGTCTCTCCTAACCTCCTCCAACAATTTCTTCTTTGGTCTTCCTCTTCTCTTTTTACCACCTTCTCCCCCTTTCAGCACTCGTTTTACCCATCTATCTTTTGCCATTATACCTATATATCCTAACCATCTCGCTCTCTGTGCTTTAATTATATGGGTTATACTTGGGTGATTATACAAATCTGATAATTCTCTGTTTGTTCTTCTTCTGTATATTCCATTTTCTTTTATTCCATCATAAATCTTTCTGAGCATTTTACGTTCCCATATCTCTAGTTTATTCTGCTCTTTTTTGTCCATTGTCCAGGTTTCACAAGCGTAGGGAACTGCTGTTCGTGATATGTCTTTTGAGTTAAACATCTGTGATACCATTCCTGCTGCTTTACTGCCTTCTGTTAACCTTTTTTCTATTTCCCTTTCTTCGTCTCCTTTATTTGTGATAGTGACTCCTAAATATTCGATTTGTTCCACTTTTTCTATTTTGTAGCTTTTGTTTCCATTACAATTTATAATAATATCGGTTTTTTCATTATCCTTCATTACCATGTATTTTGTTTTTTTTCTCGTTGATCACTAGACCATATTCTCTTGCCTTCTCTTCTAGTAGCTTAAATACGCTTAGCAGTTCTTTCCTGGATCTTGCCATAAGTACTATGTCGTCCGCATATGCTAGACACATGTTTATTCCCATAAATTAAACCTCGGGTTTTTATACCACTTTCTCTTAGTATAATTTCCTGAACTAGGTTAAAGAGGGTTGTGGATAATGGGTCTCCTTGTCTCAGACCTTTCTCTATCTTGAATTCGTTAGAAGTACTGCCCTCCAAAATTACTTTGCTCTCGGTTTTTCGTATGGTCATTTCCACTAGTCTTCTCAATTTACCTGGTATTTTTAACTTTCTCATTGCCTCATACATTTTTTTTCTTTTAATAGTATCATAGGCCTGTCTGTAATCGATGAATAGCATATGCAGACTTAGATTTTGTTCGTAAGCATTCTCCTGAAGTTGTTGCATAATGAAAATTTGATCTATTGTCGATCTACCTGCTTTAAAACCTCCTTGGTATTCTCCTACATTTTCATTGTGGTATTTGTCTAATCGATTTTTAAGTATTTTTGCCAGAACTTTGTATGTTACATCTAAAAGTGCTATTCCGCGGTAGTTATCGCATTCTTCCTTGGGACCTTTTTTGTGGATTGGAATTATTAATGCCTTGTTCCAATTTTTAGGGATTTTTTCTTCTCGCCATACTTGTTTCAACAACTGCCATATTCTCTCCGTTAATTGTTCGCCTCCATATTTTAAAATTTCTATTGGAATATTGTTTTCTCCTGCACTTTTATTATTCTTCATATGTTTTAAGCATTCTGTCACCTCCAGTTTTTTTGGGACCGTTATGGCTAGATCTTCCTCATCACAATTTTCTTCCTCCATTTCATTATCATTTTCACCTAGTTCTTCCTCACCATAATTTAGTAATTCCTCAAAATACTGTGCAAATCTATTTATTTTTTCTTCCCTATCCCCTATTAGATATCCCTCTTTGCTTTTCAAAAAATAAGGTGCTTTCCGGTTGTGTCCTTTCCCTTCTCTTATTTCATGATAAAAATTTCTCACTTCTTTATTTTTATAAGCTTCTTCAATTTTTAATAATTCCCTTTCAAAGTAATTTCTTTTGTTCTTTCTACATATTTGTTTAACTTCTTTCCTTGCTTTTTTATACTCTAGTCTATTTTCTTCACTGTTTTCTTTTAATAGTCTTTGTCTGATTTTATTTCTTTTTTCCAACGCCTGTTTACATTGTTTATCAAACCACTTATCTTTTTTTCTTCCCCTGGGACTCCCTAGTATCCTATTTGTTACATCTCTCATTACAGTTTCTATCTGTGACCAGATTTTGTAAGTCTGGCAAAATTGCGGAACGAACTATCATCGTTCAGGAGTAACTCCGCCATTAGGTTGTCAACATAGGTTGTCCGATTTTGTAAGAACTGTCGCTGCCACCATCTTCTTTTTCGTCTCTGGGCGTGGGAAGTTATTATGATAAAAGCAGCACTAACACCAGCAGCAGTAGAGGGGTCCATTTTCGTCAACACTGCGTTGAGTTTCAATGTTCAACTGGTTTTGGTTTGGACGCGCAACACTGTTGACAACATGTAGCCAGACACAAGTTGTTGTGTCCAGCAAATATGTTGAACATTTTGTTGTCTGGTTTGTACATACCTTAAGGGTTCACCAAAACATGGAACAGAAAGTTATAATATGACCCCCAAACCTTAAACCAAAACATAAAAACTCCAGTTTTTGCGAGCTGACAAGAATCTGAAGTCGATTTACTCTAGAAACGATTAGTGTGGAATATTCTATCGTCTAAATAGCGGAACTGTTTAAAGTTCGAGATTAGAAGTATGAAGTGTATCAAAAAATGTGTCTTAAATCCACGTCATAAACTCTGGATTTTGATTATAAGTAATGAACCACGTCACATCTGCTCCTAATGGCCTATAAGTTACAATTTATATTTCTGTTTGTAACTTTTCCGCAGGAAAATGAAAACATTTTTATTCAGGAATAAATGTATACTGTTATTATTCAAAAAGGTAAAATTAATTTTGTTACATTGTGAAAAGTTTGCTAGAGTTTTAGACACATAACATAAATCTCTTTCTGTGTACTTTAGAAACGTAGTTCAGCAGGAATTTCCGTAACACGTGCTTTATAGAGTTCACAATTAAACATGTTAAATTAAGTAACCCAAGTAAGTTTGAAATACTTAACGTAATTCGTTACGGAACAATATGGTTGGGTATGATTTATTTAATTTTACTTTTCCGCCCAACTCTATGCAATATGCGAGAAAAGTATTGGTTTATACCGAAAAAGTTGGAATTTTGGATTTTTTACATTTCCGGCCAACCCCATCTAATATGCGAGAAAAGTATTGGTATACCCCAAAAAAAGTTTGAATTTTGTATTTTTTCGTTCATCAGCAAGAACAACACGAAAAAACGGTTGTTAGAAAAAAAATCCTGTGTATATGTCGTCGTCGGCCACTTTTCGTAACATGTCTTGTTAGCACGATACGGCCTTTGGAGTACAACAAGTTACCCATTTTATGATTGAATATATGATGATCCCTATTGATTTTCAGCTCACCAGAGCTATGGTACTTGAAGTACAACATTTTTGTAATTTTTTGAAGAAACTTCTGCTTGTTAGTACGATAGAGCCTCGGGAGTGCATACAAGTGACCAATTTTATGATTGGATATTGTTCAGGGCGTCTCACAGATGAACCCTATTGATTTTCAGCTCACTAGAGCCAGTACAACGGGTGCCGTGGTACTTACAGTACCACATTTTTGTCATTTTCGGAGAATTTTCAGTTTGTTAGCACGATACAGCCTCCGGAGTGTATATGTTGTACTCAATTGGCGAAAACCGGCACAGGAAGTGGCTGAACACTTGGTTGATATTTTCTGTCTTGTGGGTTGACCATATATTTTACAAAGTGACAACGGCCGTGAGTTTGTCAACTGGGTGATTACAAAACTAACTACTCTCTTAAAATAGTTCATGGCCGACTAAGACACTCACAGAGCCAAGGCTCGGTAGAGAGAGCTAATCAAGATGTTCGCGATATGCTGATTACTTGGGTAAATGATAATAATAACACAAAATGGTCAGAAGGGTTGAAATTCATACAGTCGCAGAAAAACCGATCTTTTCATAGAGGAATTGGCAGAAGCCGTTATGAGGCTATGTTTGGCAGTAGACAGGTTAATGGTTTAGGAAATGCCGACCTTCCACGAGATGTTATTCATAAATTGCAAAGTGAAGAAGACTTAGAAGAATTAATAAATAGTATGGAAAACGAACAAAATGACAATGATAATAATAATTTAACAAATAGAGAAAATATCGAAAACGAAAATAACAACGCCGACCAGAAGAATCAACACAATAACGAAAATGGAACTAATGAAATGGTGGACAACAATAATAATGACAATACTGATGAATATAGTAGTGTGGCAGAAGGAGAAGTTGAAAATAGCTTTAATTATCAGATAGAACAAAGGGGATAAAGAATTTTGAATCAAAGAGAGGAATCATATAAAATGATGAAAATTCAAGCAACTAAAATGCTGTGTGAGTCAAATAAAACATATACTCCTTTACAAATTGGAACAATTGTTTTGATTCGAGTGCCAGATGTTGACAGAGGCCGACTAACTCCAAGAAATGTGTTAGCCATTGTTTCTGAAATTAATAATGATGGCTTTTATAAACTGAGTACTGAGAATGGGCCACTGGACAGACTTTTTTCAAGAAATAAATTTCTTCAAGCAGATTCGCAGTTCATGTCAGACGATACTAATATCAAAAAAATACTTTTGCGAATTGCAGCAAATATGTCATCTAAAGGTTCCGGTCTAGGTTTTCTCAGATGCAATTGTAAAAGTTTTTGTGGTGATAATAAATGTCCCTGCAAACAACGAAACAAAAAGTGTAACTCAAAATGTCATGGATCACTAACATGCAAGAATAAATATTAGTTTTATAAAAAATGTGTGTTTCATGAATAAATGTTAAAAACGTGTCATTATTTTTATTTTACATATTTTTTGATTGATTTCTTTACATTACCTATGACGAACCTACGTATTTTTCGCCTTATGGGTATTATTTATGACCCATAACACGAAAACCGTCGCGTGTCTTCGACGATAATCGTCATTTCGCGTAGTGGATTTTTGAAATTTACATACAACGCGTTTTGGGTATATGACATATACCCGAAACGCGATGTGGAAAATTCGTAAGATCCACATCGCGTTGTGGGTATCAAAAAAGGGCAGTGACCGTTTTCGCCAATTGAGTACAACATATACAAGTGACCAGTTTTATAATAGGATATTGTTAAGGGCGTGTTAGCGATGAATCTTATTGATTTTCAGCTCACTAGAGCCAGTACAACGGGTGCTATGGTACTTGAAGTGCCACATTTTTGGAATTTTTTGGAAAAATAGATACGGAAAAGTTAGTTTAAATCTTTAAAACAATTACTCTAGAGAGGAAATATTCAGAATTAACTAATAACAACTATAAATTGGAAACTAGTGACACAATATTCATGAAGATGTAGAGAGAAAATCTAAATGGAACAATGTGATAAACGTGTTATTACCAGATATTCAGGAACATGACTTAACACCATGTATTACCAAATTTTTCAAGTGAAATTTGTGTAAATATGTAAAAAATTTTACTTATTAAAATATTTTTTTAAACTTCTTTTTTTACTTTATTGACAGCTGCTCTGAACAATACACTGCCACAGATTATTCATTCAGAAAGTTCTACTTCTCCCTGGGTCTCTTGTTACTTCTATTTTTCACATCATTATCCATTATAATATGGAATAGGTTTCTGGATATCTCATAATATATATCCTAGGTAATGCAATTTTCAGGCTTTTTAACATTTTCTAATCCTTGTTAGGTTCTAAAAAGATGTGATTTGATCCAATCAACTAATTCTTAGAATCCGTCTGTAGACTCTCATATTGAAGACTTTCAAAAGATTTGGTAGATCAGTGAATCTCCCCTTCTTAAATTAAACAGAGGGAGAGATAATCCTAAACCGAAGAACGGGCTACTCCATCAGAGACTGACTACCTACATTCAACGAATGAGATAGTCAATAGATTAAATTAAATTTTACAATTATTCAAACTCTGTTTTTTGTGTCATTTTTCAAAACTCGAAAATTTAACAGATCAAATGAATCGATCTTAGCGAATCATTAAAAACCGTCTTATGTCGAAGTTGATGGTTATGGAGCAGACGAAAAAAATTTTTTAGTTAACAAATAAAATAGCAGTTAGTAGATGTGGTGGCGTCCATCAAACCTAGTCATGTGAGACCTCTTCACCGAAGAGAAGGTAGCGCTGAAAATATGTATGGGATTAAGGATATAGGGATTTATATAATTCTATTTATAGTGTGTTATTTTATTAAATTGTTAATTTTTGAATTGTACACATTTTTTGGTATTCTGTATGAACTTTGGATTGACAGCTTCTAAGTTTGATAGAAATATTTTCTAATTGTTATTTAATTAGAAATTATTTTGAAAGACCGAGCTATGTGAATATCTAATCTACCACACTACCAATATATTTATGTTTATGAATGATTTTCAAATGTATCTAATTTTTTTGTCGCTTTTTCTTATGTTCATTCATATTCATGATCATCGCCTAAACCACTTAGACATTTTTTTTCTAAATGGGCATATGTTGGGCAATATACAGTAGAATCGCTGAGTATTTCCATCACGTGACTGATACGGAATCAAGCATATGCATCTTAATCAAAACAATACGACAAACGCTTGTACTGAGTTTCGCTATTTTCCTGTTATTAGAAGAAGACAGTACCAACATAGTATGTGTTGAATAATATTGTCAGCTAAGTCACGTGATGGAAAAGCTTCACCGTTTCTACTGTACGTTATTATTAATCCTTCATTTTAAAGAAAACCGAAATGACTTTCCTAACGGCATAGTTATGTAGGATAATATTGAATAATTTATATTTATTTTTGAAGTAGAAATATTAAAAAGAGCAAATTTTTAAGATATAATATATCACGTTATTTTTTAAGTCGCACTGTCTAAATTCTATGGTATGACTAACCTGACAGCTGAGAATTCAGTGAAGATGAATCACTGTTGGCACTATATTCTAACTAAGAATCCCTTCATTAAATACTTGGCAATTATAAGTTTTAAATACCATTGTGAAGTTGCAACTTTGTACATTATTCATGCTATGTTAAAAATTAAAAAAATACTATCGTTCGTGTCCACATAATATGTTAATTCATTAATTAAATAGTTAAACGCATTTATAAAATGTCCAACTTTACCACTTCAGGACTTCTATTAGCAAAAAACGGATGCTTCGAACTGGTCATTCAAATTTTACAACGAGAATAAGACGCCCAATGTCATATCAGGAGATTTATTTTTGGCCAGAAATCAAACAGCAGCTTAAAATTTTATTGTACGTATTGATTCGAGCCAAATTAATTGCAGCGGCTATCTTTCATAAACTCAACCGAGGATCTGACGAGTTTTAGTCACCATTCCCTTTACTTTAATGAGCGAGACAAATCTTCCACAACGTTTCGAACACTTTTGAATGCACTGTGCCACTCATACGCATGTATTTTGGATGAAGTCAATTAAACGAAAGCGTTACGTATTACTCGACACGAAATTCTATTTGTAATGTTAAACTCATCGTCCGATACTTTCATCCCTTGTAGAAATCGTGAGACAAATTTGAGATGAACTGATAGAATGGAGCAGTATAGATAAAATGATTGATGCTCAAACTTCGCGTGAGTATAGGGAACAGTTCGCGATAAAAATAATTTCGACAAAACTATGGTTTTTTAAATGATAAATTTTCGGTAACTAACTCTATCTTTGTTATAAATTATCAAATTGAAATACACTGGTAGATATACTAAGGGGTTCTGGGGCGGAAGGGGCCAAAAGGCATTATAGGGGTAACCTAATCTAATTAACGGCACGTCATGCGGATCTGCACTCTATAGCCGCCCGAAAAATGACGCATTCAACCTCCTGGAAGTAAAGCCATAAGGATAGTAAAATGTAACTTTGTTATTATTGGTCGGATTGAAGTGGGACAAAGGAGAGCCACACCATCTTATAGACAAGGGCTGAAATCCGGCGTAGAAGTAAAGCGATAAGGGCATTAGCATGTATCTCTGTTATTATTGGTCATATTGAATTGGAACGAACTGCATTATGAAGGAAAGACGGTATGTAGTATGGATAAGGGTTGAAATCCTGCGTGAGCCATAAGGGCAGTAACATGTAATTTTGTTATTACTGGTCGGATTCAAGTGGGACAAAGGTTATTATGAAGGAGGGGGAATATAGACAAAGGTTGAAACCATGCGTGAGCCCTAAGGGCAGTAGCATGTAATATTAGTCGTGAAACAAACCACATTATGAAGGAAAGAGCGTGTACACAAGGGATGCGTGAGCCATAACAGCACTAATGGACATATTGAAGTGAGACGAACGGCATACTGGGGTAGGGGATGCTGAGTATCAACATGTGACGATGAGGGGATGCGAGGTATCGTCATATCAGCATATGGAGGGATGCCCGAGGTATCATCATATCAGCATTTTGAGCGGAGGGATGCAGTCTACAGATCGTAGTCATAAATAAGTTCGATGGTAAAAGGGCATTATGTCATTCGTTCAATATACAGGATATGATCATAAATAAGTTTATTATACAGGATGTAGTCATAAAGCCATCTGCCATCAATTCTGTGAACCTTCGTCTACGCCATATGCCGTCAAAACTGTTAACCTACATAGCCCGTCATTTTCCATCCAAACTTTTAACCTACATTGCCCGCCATCTGTCGTCAAAACTGTCAGCCTACATAGCCGTCTACACCATCTGTCGAGTTGGATTCTAACATATCACCTCAGATCGCTTCAGGTTATGTCACATCACCTACATCACCTCAGATCGCTTCAGATCACGTCAGATCGCTTCAGAACACGCCGGATCGCTTCGGATCACGTCAGATCACGTCAGATCTTGTTACATCACGTCAGATCGCTTCAGATCATGTCAGGTCACCACAAGATCGATTCAGATCACGTGTGATTAAATAAAAAATGGCAATACAAAGAACAATGATAGACACGATTTTCAAATAAATATAGAACAGTAAAATTAATATTTAAAAAAATATTGGGAGATCTGGCGGTGTATCGTCATATCAGCATGTGGAGAGATGAGGGGTATAGCAATAAATCTTAAAAATCACGAAATCAATGATTTCAATGAGATTGTAAGTTTTAGACAACGCCTCAGGAAAGTTGTAAGTGTCCACTTTTGAGTTGAGTTTTAACCAAATGGTGGTTACTGAGGAAAAGTTAAATCCTAAGCTCAAGCAACTTTTTCGTTACATGTCAGTTCTTCTGAGAGACACGGAAAATAATATTCCTTCTAAAGCTTTCATAGCGAATTGAAAGATATTTTGATTGATATATTTTACGAGAGCATTGCCTCTATTTTAGTTAGATACCTTCGTTTTACCTGACAGGTTTTGTAACCTGTATTGTTTTTGTTGAAATCGTCCAATACAAAATTGCGCAACTTTAACTGACCAATTTATGTAATATCCAATTTCTTCACCATTCTGCAATAACCTTTCATTTTTGACAAGCTGCGTCATTTTTGGCATCTACATTTATCTCTTATGCCAATTTCAAATTTAAGTAGATCTGCTTTGGATTCTAGAAAGCACATCAATAAATAAATTCATTTTTACTGTCTAAATATTTAAAACAATTAGACGTTTCACTATTTTTAATTGACACATTGTTTTCACTTATATAAAAATAAAGTTTAAATACATTAGTACTCCTAATTAATCATTTTTAATTAACTCATACCTCACAATTTGTGACAGGTTTACTAATTATTCATATTCTTCAATTCAACAGTAGAATATGCATCCGAATTTATTTGGAATAATTTTCGTTTATATTTAACTAGACTATTAGATAACAACGGTTAATAGTGGGTATTAACCCTGACCAGAATATTAAAAATAAACCTGTGAACAACCACGATACAACTATTCAATCGATAGTGTATAATCTGTACAAATAAAGAATGAAAGATGCATCAACACATGGTTTTTAATTGGAAAATTTCTGTACACAAACGTGTGTGTATGAGTGTGAGTATGACATGAGTACAAGTCAATTTGTCACAGATTTTTAATGGCATTGTATATATTTTTTTCACGAATGAAATATAATTGTGTATCTATCTAGTAGTAATATTAATACATTTCCGGGCAAGAATGTAAATTCCGTTGAAGTCCGGAAACGTGCTTTTACTTAAGTTAGTACAAAAGAAGATATTGATATTATGACATTCAAATTTACGTGCTTTCTTGAAACATCAACGTGACAACTATAAACCAAAGAAATAATAAGTTTTATCAAATGAACAGATGCTCGGCCTAGGCCGGTATAGTATATTGTTTAACGAGCAAGGAATGAAAGTCATTTCCCACGAGTGGGAAATTCGCATTCCATGCGAGTTCTACACTATACTTTTTCTACGGCTATAATAGATAATAGCGGAATGATTTAACAAATAACATGAACTTCAAATTTGATGTCATTCAAAATTTCCACTTGGGTTCAGTTAAAATATAAATTACACATTGAATAACTGAGAAACGGAATTTTCATTCTTTTTAGAAGTTTTGAAACGCATATTTAATTATTCATCGTAGAATTTTGTAAAACGTTTCACAGATATACAATTATAAGTAAATAGAGCTGTAATTGCTTGAAATTTGACATTCCATGGGAGACCTGATTTAGTTTGTAATAATAATTACAACTGTAACACAATGAAGTCATTTTTTTATCACGATATGTCATGAACAGTTTTATGATATAGCAGTAGAAAAAATATTTTACTGGGTCGTTTTCGGTCCGGAAAAGTTCGTTGCAATAATTTGATCATCCCAAACAATAAATGAACGAATAATTTTGTTTCAAGTTATACCATTATTAAATAACCTCTCCATTCAAACAAGAACTTATTTGACAACAATAATTACCAGCCGCTAAAACATGGATCGGCTCTTAAGCACGAACTTGTTAGTGAACAAACTTGAATAAGTTCTTCGAATTAGCTCTTATAGGCATTAAAATAAACAGGACGACCGAAGACAGCAGAAACTGTAGGGAGTAGCAAATTCGAGAGAAGTAAATCTCGGATTGACTGGGTAGTGTAACACAGGGGATTTAGATCCTTTCATACACATTGAATTGTTTCTCTCTAATGTGTTTATTCCGTTGTTCAGCTATTTAGGTTACGTAATTTGTCGGTGAGATTATTATTTGATCATTGTATGGTAGTAAATTATTGTTTTTTAAGGCGCCATCATGGCAAATTCATTTTAAGTCAGTGCTTGAAATAGATTTTTGTCCAACTAAAATATTAAAATTTGAATTAATTGAGAGAAAAAAAACATCGAATGTTAAATCCACATTTTCTTGCATAGAAGTTTAGAATCATACTTATGTAGAAAATTATAATGAATTCGACTTTATAATTGTTTCTTATTAATAAGGCAGTTTATAAAAATAATTGTCACATTAAAGACAAGTATTTTATGTCTCATATAACTGAAAAATAATAGTGACCCAAGTTGTTTGCGTTGTATATTCAAATTATATCCTCGTTTCCTACGGAACCTTCAACGTTAGCAGATTTTCATATTATCATATTCATGCAAACTTGTTATTTCTGCAATTTTTACATTTATATTTTCGTAGCTCAGTTCTATGTAATTCTTTCACTTGTAAACTTAAAAAGATTTAATTAAATTAGTCAGTGTAAATAAATAGTTTTAAAAAAGCAATGGAATATATTTCTGGCGCAGTCAGTAGGATATCTAGAATTGTCGCGTATCGAACGTGTCTAATTTTCGTTTCAACGATTGACTATATATCGAACCGTGGTAATATGTGACTGCAGGTGTTAGAAGTGCAGAGGCTCTCTAAAAATCGAGAAACCATATAAGCCATTCAAGACGGAAGACGACGAAAGTCGAAACAAGGATCGTTCAACTTTGCAAGTACTACGGCAACTCAACAGACAAAGTGTTTCATCAAGGGAATGCACTAGATTGTCTTATTTATTCTGTGAGTAATCAGTAGTATAAAATTACTCAATTTGTTCATGCATTAGATACCTTGCCTATAATGGTTCTATTATTAATACTTCTCAATAGATTCCTTAATTAACGATCTAAAAAATTTAAAAATTAAGACTTTACTTGACCTTCAAGTTTCTAATCAATCAATACAAAAACATCACGTAGAAATGACTGAATTCAAGGCAGAATACTTAAATTGCGTAGCAGAGTACGATGGAAACCCCAACGAACCTTACCGCTATTTATCTGTCTACAAATCAATTATTAATACTTTTTAAATTAGAAACCAACCCAACCATTTCCAAATCATATATTTAATTAATTCACTCATTTCCAAATTACTTGGAAGTGCTAAACTTGTAGTTAACATACAAAATGTGACTCCCTGGACATCTCTTAAAGATACCCTTTCTCGAAATGTCGTGGACCAAAGAGATGAACCACGACCTTGTTATGAGACAAGGAAACGGTGAAAGAATCCAAAAATTTTATGACAGTGTTAAATATTTTAAACCTTGTTTGTAGTTATATAGATATTTACGTCTTATTTTAATAATCCTAAAAATACGTAAAATCGGAACAATTTTAATGCACACACACCTAATAATATGGTTATGGCAAGGAACTCATTTCCGACAGGGCCTATACCAATTCAAAGTCACCCAATAGAAATAAAATTTTTTCAAATAAGTCACAAGTTTTTAATCAACATAGAAATGTTAACGTTTTTAAACCGAACCAACAACAAAATCAAAATTTGCCCAGAGCCACCCCTATGAGTGTCTCTACTCGTAATACATTTAATAGAGGAACAAATATTCCGACGCGAACTGATCAAAATTTTTCTGGTCCGTTTAACCAAAACCGACGAACACGAAAGTTTGTGTCAGAGGAACTATTCAAAACCGAATTCCAAGAGCTAGGTCCCTCTTTTCAAAATTTTTATTCAATTTATTCCAGTAATAATGTATGTAACGAAGATTATAATGTAAATGATAAGGTAACACTTGATAATGAAAGTTATGACTAAACAAATGTAAATTTTTAAAACAAGCCTCGCCGCAGAAATCCGACAAAATTCCACAAATTATACCACACAAATTCCAGCGAATTACCTTACATATTTCCCGAGCATGATTTAGAATTTTTAATTGATACAGGCTCAACTAAATCTTTTTTAAATTGCCAAATCAACAAATATCAAATTTTATGTATTCAAATTTCACAATATATTCCATAGACTAATAGCTCTCGCTAACTTAAAATTATTAAAACCTAGTTTACATTTTAACGAAGGTTTTCTATCAACACCTTATTCGATTGCTTTATAACCCAAACCAAAACGAATTAAATTTAATAAAAGTAACTCCCCGGTCCGACAAGTTATAAAAGTTAGAACTTCTATACCCAGTGGTGAAATAATAATTCCTCATACAAAAAAATTCAAAATTGTGAAATACCTGAATAATTGGCAATAGCAAAAAACGATGAAGCTGTAACAATAATTTTTAATAATTCAATGGACCAAATAATAATAATAATAGTAAAAATAATTTATTCACAAAATGTTACATAGAAATTATAAATAGTAAATGTACGTGAATAAATAAACAAACCCTAAGGTATCCGTGAGGTGTGGGTACACCTGTTTCGGCAAAAAACAAACACAATTAAAAATACAAGTTAAAACAAATACACTAAATTTAACAGTATTGTATCTTATTGAATAATTTTGAATAAAATAAAATTAGGACCAAAGTAAATCTATATACATATGGACAAAAATCAGATTTATTTGAACGCAGAAATTTGAGTAAATGTAACTTCTATATTTTTAAGTAAAGTAGTATATATGTATTTACACCACCATAACAATATGACAGAAATTTCTTGTTTGTTCCAAGAGAAATTCTTTCAATTTTTTTTTGAATACAATAACATTACTTCTTGATAGTATCCAGAATACAATTATAGATTTTCGAAGCTAAAAATGAAAAAGATCGTTGACAGAAGGACTTTATCATTTTCGGAGCAATATAGTGGTACTTGTTTCTAATTACATATATATGTGTAGGTAAGTTTCTTACATCTTTTATTGTGTGGTATTTTATAGATGCACATAGAAAATCCAACTGTTTCAGGTCAAATTTGTTGCTTTTCCTATACAATCGATCTGATGAATAGGTATAGGGTTTACACATAATGATCTTCTGAAATCTTTTTTGAATGATTTCTATCGGAAGAATGTGAGTTTTCAGGGCACTTCCCCAAGCCAGTATACCACAGCGGAGGTGACTTTCCACTACTGCGAAATACAGCGCAGCTGGAGTGCTCGAAACAGAGCAAGTGTTTGAAAGACCAGTTATCCACGAATACTTTACGCTATTTTTTTTATTGGATCACTTTGAAAACATAAAATATTATTATTATATTCTTACTACAAAAAAATGGAAGTCCGTCCTCGATGCCCAGCCAAGTTTCGTGAAAGTCCATCCTAAATAGTATTTATTTTTATTTGACGTTACGAGGTACTGCTGTCAGATCAATAATCAAAATGTTTCTTTAATTATATTTAAAAGGATACAATGTATATAGAATATAGAAATAAATTTTGCAGAAAAAACCATATAAGACATTGGTTCACAATGAAAATATACAATTAAAAAACTAATAAAAGAAGTTGTCATTGATACTTACGTTTCTCGAGTTGTTGTTGTTACCATAGGGACTTTAAAAAACGCGCGTGTTTGAAAGTTCGATTTAAACACGCTGAGGAGTGCTTTAAAAAGGTAATATGCGGCATCAATAAAAAAAGGAGTAATTATTACTTTGATTTTGATAAAAAAAAATTTCCCATTACTCTAGTTTCTAGTTGTTAAGTTAGAAGTGAATATCCATATTTTCGTAACATTTTTTCACATTATTCATCCAAGGATTGAGAAATAAACGGTACTTATGAGTACAAAGTGTTTAATTATTTTGGTTATTTTTTTAAGATTACAGAAATTTTGAACTTTAATAAGGATTCTGAGATACCTGAAAGAAAAATTTATGCGGCAATTATCCAATCCAATCAACAGGAAAAAGTACGAATAACTTCAAAAGAATTTTTCAAATGGAAACTATTATTCCAGGATTGGGATAACCTTTTTTCCGTTTAAAAGGATTGATTTCATTTCAAAACTATGGATTTCTCACTATAAATTAGTATTCAAGTCATGGATTGGACGCTTTGTTGGATACTATTCGAGTCATTGGAATGGAAACTGGGAAATATATTGGTAGAGAATTTAGAATAGCATGACAATTATTATTATCATTATATAAAACATAAGTTCGGTATTTGTAACTAAAGCAATAGTTTAGATGACTTGAAGATAAAATTTTCTGGCCCCGAAGAGAGGGTTGCAGCATTCAAAACACCCGACTCCAACACCAATAAGTCTTAACACAAATTAAACAACAAATTAAAAACCTTTGAATTATTTAGGCGAATATTTAATAACCTTTAGGAATCCTTTTAGATGGAGGTAATATTTCTTTAGAAATAATTTAAAATATGATAACGCGAACAACAGTAGTTATTGTATTTAGGAGAAATATTCATGTAATTTTTATTTTATTAAGATCTGTAATGCCGTATAGAATAACTCACTATCTTTTATCTATCTCATATGTCAGCATCTACCTATCAACATACTGAAAGAGTAGTTCATTCTCAGTTGTTATGATTCTAATTACATAAATACGTAAAGTATTTTTTCTACGCCCTATCTTTAAAGTACCTTGTATTTCATCGGTTTGCAGCGCGTAAAGTGGTTGTTTATGGTTAGAGTGAAAAAAAGTAAAAAAGCGTTAAAAAAGTGCCATAACGTTAACTTTATTTCACGCTTCCCATAAGCTAACACAAAGAACCTTAGCTGGGCATCGAGGATGGACTTTCATGAAGCTTGGAATACGTATAACTAACACAATGAATCTTGACTGGGCATCGAGGATGGACTTTCATGAAACTTGGAATACGTATAATTGTAGTTTACCAAAGGAGCTTAATTAAAATATCCCAAATTTGTATTTTATTTTTTTGTATAGGGCTGTAGAAAAAATAATGTATGCAACATGTGCATAAAGTGTCTTTTTTTCACTCATGGAATTCCATTCGTGAAAAAAAGTACCACTTTATGCACTTGTTGCATAAATTACTATTATAGTTATTGTACACTATTCATTGATTTATGTTTTAATCAGTTTCTACTGATACAATTGTTCATATTATTATTATGTCATAATTATAGCCTTCCTCTGGCCCTCTTATTCCTGACACTCAATTTCCTAAACGTCTGCTTTTTAGTCCGCAAACGTTTTTTGTACTTTCTTCTGTGAGAATTTCTTTTTTCCAGTTTTAATGCTCTCTTCAGCCTCTCTTTAAAATCCTGTTTCGCCATATTTCACGAATTTTGCGGGACACTTGATATCGTTTGTACATTGGTCTTATCTCTATCTATACTCCTAATATACTGTAACTATTCCATTTTTTTATAAGTGGAGTCGTTAAAAGTGGAGGGTGTGAGGTCTAAACATTATGCGATCTCTATATACAGGATGTTTTCAAATGACACAACGTTTGCATGTAGATACCTCTAGTAAAATTGGACAATATGATGTAGGGATTGAGGGGTCCAAGCCATTTACTTTTCGAAATACAGGGTGTTAAAGTTATTGAAAATATAATGTTTTAATTTGATAACTTTAAAATGGACGAATATATTGATCTGACATTTGGCAGGTTGTTTTTAAATGTAAAAGGGCATATTTTGATGGAAAAACATGTTTCAATTCTTGACCCAGTGGTGTACATTTGGAGGAATATGTCACCTTTCCCCTCCCATTTTTTACGCCACTGGCATTTGAAGCTATTTTTATTTGATTTTGTATTCCTCAATAGTTTTCAAGTGACAAACGCATAACCTTTACATATCAAAAAAATAGTAGTTTTCAAGATATCTAATGTTTTTATGAAGTCAGCAAGATCACTTTTTAATAAAAAAATTTAAAAAAATATGTTTTTTAATAACTACTAAACTACTAATGGCTAGAATATGTTACAGGAACTAATTTGTGAAACAGCAATGCATATAAAACATTGAGAGAGAAGTGTTGAAAATACTTTTCCAAACTTGTGATTTTATTAACAAAAGAATTAATAACAATAAAAAGTAAGATAATTACATTGTCAAACATAATTTTCAACTAAGCAGCCAACAAATTACAAAAGATGTTAAACATTTTGTCCATTTACATTTACACATAATCTGCAACGTTTTCTCATTGAAAATCGCATACCTTGGAAATACTGGAGATTGGCGGAAATAATTTCTGTAGCTGCATGGATTCTTGCTATCAGTTCCTCCCTCGTTTCTACTATTGTATCGTAGACTAGGGACATGATGTAACCCCACATTATATTTTTCATAACTTTAACACCCTGTATTTCGAAAAGTAAATGGGTTGGACCCGTCAATCCCTATATCATCTTGTCCAATTTTACGATAGGTATCTAAATGCAAACTTTGTAAGTGTCATTTGGAAACACCCTGTATAAGCGTTTCGATTATTCTCTGCGCTTCTAAGATGCTTGAATCCATGCTTTGGTGTTGTCAATTGAATTATTTTAATGATATTTGTCAATTTTCATTATCACAAACAAATAGTTACAAATAAACAGGTTTCTATCTCTATAACTTAAAAACTTACTACAGCTAAAACTGCAAATAAGCTCATTATGTTGTACAAAAATATTTGAGTGAGTATCTACCTTATCAAATTGAATGAAAAAAACTATAATAGTTATTTGTAAAACAAGTTTTGTAATGACTCGTTTTGTAGTACGAGTGAAGTTTCCAATCACGAGTACAACAGAAAGTCATTGTGACACATTTTTTAAATAAAATATAATTACATATAATCCCTGTTCTTAAACTAGGAGGGGTTTGAATTTAAGTTGGCAATTCTGTAGATTCCTGATTGGTCAGATTACAGATGGTTTGATTCAGCACTTCTGACTTTTGACATATTATAACCGAATAATTGTGTAAATTGTGAACAAACTATCATTTAAGCAAATAGAGGATGATTATTTGTTTAAAAAAGAGCTTCTTCGTATATGCTCTTGCGATCTATTTATATTTATCATGAACAGAATTATTTCTGTAATACATCTTCACATAGATACCTGGTAATTTATCCCAAAAATCGAACGTTATGTAAGTATACCTATATATTGATCCTATACAATATAAAAATAAAAAATTGACAAATCATTGATAAATGTTAGCGTACATTAATATTTTTAATATATAAATCATTATAAGTTACCTTTAAGAACATTTAATATAATAATTTTCTAGCTAGAACAACGCTAGACCATTTTATTTATAATTTGTATCAAGGTTAAAGTCAAATGTCAAATAAAAATACAATAACCAACTGTACACTAAAAATTACTAAAACAGTGTTCAAAGAGCTTCATTGTGACACTGTAAACAATGTTATAATGAAGTCTCTTTTATACGCGAATTATAAAATAGTTATTTGTAAAACAAGTGTCACAATAGTACTATTCAACACTTCGATCTTGATTCCGATTTGGTTTATAATCGAAATCGGAAACGGATTGATGTTTGTTGAACGACCATAAAAAATTGTCAATTGTCATGTCATTTTACAAATCAAATAAATCAATAGTGACATAACCTCATCATTACTTTAGTTCATTTCACGTGTATTTCACACTTTTCACAAGTTCATTTAGTTCAATCACGTTTAATTTTACAGAAGCTATTCTGTTCACTGAAAATGTTATATACAATGCAAAATATCACTCACATCAACATAACCCATAGACAAACGGTAGTTAATTTAAATTTTTCGACCAATCACATGCTTCCGATTTACGATTGTTTTCAATAGCATCATAATTTTAGACCGAGTATAATCGGAGTGATCGATTGATATCGAAAATGTATTGTTGTACATGTTGTTTTTTAAATGACAGAAAATGATTGTAATCGATTGACGCGTTGAATAGCACTAATGACTCGTTTTGTAGTACGAGTGAAGTTTGCACAACGAACCGCGAAGCGGTGTGTTGTGCAAATCACGAGTACTACAGAAAGTCATTGTGGCACAAGTATTACACAATATTTCTTATAATTCTCATTTATTTAATTATTTAAATAAAATAGAATTTCATATAATCCCTGCTTTTAAACTAGGAGGAGTGGTTTGAATTTAAGTTGACAATTCTGTAGATTCCTAATTGGTCAGATCACAGATGGTTTTATTCAGCACTTTTGACAAATTATAACCGAATAATTGTGTAAATTGTAGACAAACTTTCATTTAAGCAAAAAGAGGATGATTATTTGTTTAAAAAAGAGCTTCTTCGTATATGCTCTTACGATCTATTTATATTACATCATGAACAGAATTATTTCTGTAATACATCTTCACATAGATATCTGGTAATTTATCCCAAAAATCGTACGTTTTATATACATATATATTGATCCTATACAATATAAAAATAAACAATTGACAAATCATTGATAAATAAACGTTAGTGTACTTTATTCGTTATTATTTTCAATATATAAATCATTCTAATTTACCTTTAGTATAATAATTTGCTAGCTAGAACAACGCTAGACCATTTTATTTATAATCTGTGTCAAGGTTAAAGTCAAATGTCAAATAAAAATATAACTAAATACAATAACCAACTGTACTCTAAAAATTACTATTACAGTGTTCAAAGAGCTTCATTGTGACACTGTAAACAATGTTATAATGAAGTCTCTTTTATACGCGAATTATAAAAAACATATTTAAAGATCTTTAAAAATGAACCTAAAAAACATGTTGAATTCTTTGAAACAGATTTTGACTTAAGTAAAAAAACAATTTTAGCAAAATTAAAAAAAATATTAATTTTGAAAAGTTGAAATCATCGGGGTCTGCACCAGAGTTATTAGCACATCAACGTATGATATACGTAACTTGGTTTTTTAATAACTTTTTTAAAATTTTGTATATTTTCTAGTTAACTTTTAACTATATTTTCGCTCAGCTGCCCACAAATTGAGCTGATTAATTAAATGTATTATCGGAAACAATTCAGGTCACTATTTAAGTAGTGCGTTAATATTGAACATAAATATAATAGCGAGATGAAAATAAAAACTTGCATAGTTGCGGACGATGCATATAAAGTAAATAAAAATCTGTAAGATATAAATAGAAACTAATTAAACACACATGAGTTTTACTTCTCGCTCCAATTTAAATACTCGCTAATTATCTACTACGAATTTCTGTTCCAATTGCGACGACATGTATTTTTGCGTTGGCATCACTTAAAGTGAAAAGCGGCGGCTGATTACATATTTTTTGTCACTTTTTCAATATGCAGTGGTATTTCTTGACTTCTTCCGGTCGTTGGCAACGTAAACATTTATTGCAACGTCTATTTACGTAACAGGGCAAATGAGAATGACATGTGTCCACTGTACCAGATGCAATTGGTGAAATAATCACACATCCTTACTAACATTCAAAGTGCATTGTTGAATTTTACGTCTTGGAAAATTAAAAGTATTAAAATTTATTTATATCTATAAAGTGAAAGTGTTTGTTCTAAAAGAAATCTATAGAGTCAGTACTCATAGATTTCTCCCCGGGATCATGACCCCCCAATTACGGGTACCCCGTACCTTACAGAGTATACGCGTCGATTGCGCGACAAAATTCAAAAATTAAACTCTCAAAAACCCGAAATATTTATATCGGAAAACTTAAAAAGTGATAAAAACATTAGTGTCAAATCTAAACATAAATATCCAGTTAAAGTGAAAACGTCCCTCAAAAAGACAATCAAAAAAGGTACGTTTAAATCCAAATCCATAAACAAACTCAAAAAAACTGTCTAACACATTAAGTTCAGTACAAAAAAAGTGAACGGAAATTTCCGCAAACATTAAAATCATCAAATGTTTACGACGAACCACGCTCCATAGCAGAAAACAGTGAAACACACACACCAAATTCTCTGATGAGCTGAAGAGAATAAGAAACAAAACTCTAGAACTAAAATTAAAAAACTCAAATTACTTTAATCTGGTATACATAGACGACGATCCGGAAATAGTGAAAATTTAATCTATTTCCAACCGAACTCATAACTGCACAAAATTAAATAAAGTGTCTAGAACTCATGGACACCGAAACCTTAAACAAGTGTCTAGAATACTCCAATACACTAAAACCGGATAACAAGAGTATCGAAATCATAGAAAATATATCATTACAAACACAATCACCCAAGAACAAGTCTCCAACGAAAATAATACTTACACCGATAACAAGTGTCTAGTAACTGACACTAAAAAGTGTATAGGAAATAATAAAGAAAAGTGCCTAGGAACAAGCACGTGAAACACTGAAAATGAGTGTATAAAAACAGATACAAACTTTTTCGATTCCTACTTGCCGAGCCTATAATACCGACAGCAACGCAATCAAAATATGGTATCAATCTAGCGGAGGGACGATTCCCAGATTACTCGTTCGCAACAAAATCCTACCACTATCCAGGCCCAGGTCCACACAACTCCGGGACTCTCCTGGGCACAGGAAGTTGATAATGAAAAAGGCACCCCTGATAATCAGGATGACAATTTTACGTCTCAATATGCAAAGATATTCAAAAATGCGAAGCAAATTACTGCAAAAAAATTAGATATGACCATCATGACAATCCCTAATAACAGCCAAATGGAAGTGGCTGATGTCACACCTCCGGGTTTTATCGAACAAAAAAATACGCCAAATTCAGTACTTTAATCAAGCAGACTGCAAAAGGACAGCAACACAAAAAAAAGAGGAAAATAACCAAATTTATAAAATTTAATTGCTTATCTGACACATCAGACGACGACATCAACAAACACCAGAAAAAAAGCCGAAAGCAAAAGATTTTGCGAGTAATAACAAAAATCCAATACAGTATGTCCACCAATTGTGATTGACGGAAACGTCTCCGCACATCGGGAGATGGTCAAAAGATTAAAAATTGAAATCAAAAATAACTTTAAGATGAAGTACACCGCAAATTCTACGATCATATTTACAAAAGAAGCAACTGATTTTGAAAACTTAAAATTGGCTCTCCGCTCTGAAAAAATATCCTTTCATACATATACAAGAAGGGAAGACAAAAATCACGCTTTCGTCCTAAGAGGGCTCACTGAAGCAATACAATTAGATGAACTGAAAGAAGAACTATCATCGACATATAAACTCTCCATAAAAGATATATACAGAATGACGACGAAATGTAGACCCCTTTACCTGGTAGTTACTGACCCCAAAACAACCCTCGATTACTTAAATAAAAATGTCAAAATAATAGAATACACCAGAGTACAATGGGAGTTCAGACGGCAGTCTAAGCCCATCATACAATGCCACATTTATCAGTTGTAGGGCTACGCAACGTCATATTGTGGTAGGGCCCCAAGATGCTTGACATGTGCCGCACCACACCTCACCCCAGAATGCCCCAAGGACAGATCGAAACCTGCCAAGTGTGCTAATTGCAACGGGGATCACCCCGCTAATGCAGAGATCTGTCCGGAGTATATTAAGCGACGGGAGTGGCTTCTACAAAGAAGAACTACTAGCCAAAACAAAAAAACTGAATCCAGAAGATATATACCAGCCCCACTGCCCACAACCAACCCCTGGAACAAAAACACACACACTGAAATAGATGACTTCCCGAGCCTTCGACCAAAGCTGGCATCCCGAACTAAGCAGCAAGAAAACATCCCCCAGGCACAGTGAAGATATGAAGCCAACCCCCAATCAGCCGACATCACGAAATTCTCCAACCTAAATAACTTATTCAATTATTTAAATTCCATAGTCAACCTGGACGCACTCACCAGAGCGGTAGCCGACCTGTTTCACGAAATGAAGAAAGCGACGAACAAACTCGAAAAATTTACGATATATAATAACTTTGTTCAAGGCATAGACAAGTATGACATCTAGACAGGTAGGTGGAAAAATAGAAATTCAAAAACGAAATTTTCTCAAAATAATTTTTTGCAACGTACATGGAGTAACTAACAAGCTCCATCTTAACCCACATTTTCTCGATGCTCGCAAACCAGACACTTTCTTTGTAATCGAGACATTCCTTAAACCAAACAAATCCGTGATTTTAGAAACCCAGAATATAGTCTTCTTAGACAAGACCGCCACGCCGATGTCGGTGGGGGCGGTATTACAGTCTTAATAAAAAAGCCATAAACTTTCAACTCCTGCAACCAAACAAATCTTCAATTGCGCATATCTCACTCTTAATTGATAACAAACTTAAACTTGTTGGGGCATACAACCACCCATTCAACAAACTAACAGAAATTGATTTTTTCAACATAACTAAAACACACAACAGGGTTCTCATAGTGGGGGACTTAAACTGTAAGCACCCCCTATGGGACTCCTATGCCACTCACCCTACTACAAATGGAAATACTCTTCAAAGATTCTGCGATAACTCGGACTGTAATATATACAGTACAGATGACCCCACCCACTTCCCATTTAACAACTACTCTCCCAGTACAATAGATCTAGCCATTGGCCGCAATATAAATACCATCACAAAATTATAAACCATCCTTGACCTTAATTCCGACCACGACCCTATCTTATTAGAATTAAAAATAACACATTCCATATACCCATCATCCACAAAAATGCATGACTACTTAACCACTAACTGGACGCAGTATAGAAAATATATAAATGAACAGCTTACAATTACAGATTATATCAAAGATACGAAGCATTTAACAGACGTAATACAAAACTTACAAGACATAATCATGACAGCGAGAAACAAATCCACCTCTCTTAAACACAAAATCATAACATCTTACCCGAATACATAACTAAAAGTATAAAAGATAAAAACAAAATTCGCTGCAGATGGCAATCAACAAGAGATGAATTTTAAAACATTACCAAACGACAATAAATACTCTTATAAGGGAATATCGAAACTATACGTGGAGAACATTCTTAGGAAAACTGTCACTATGGAAAGTAACCAGAAAGCTCAGAGGGAAAAATGAAGAAATTGCAAAAATTATAATTAATGGTAAAACAATCACACAAATAACAGAAATTGCAGAAGCCTTTGGGGAGTATTTCCAAAACAACTTCACTAACACCACATCAAACACAACAACACCATATCAATATTACACACACAGTTCAAAATCACTTACTCAAAACACACACTCTACACAAAAAAAATTTAGCCACCACTCATGAAATGTATAATCCAATTAACACTCTTAAAAATAAAACAGCACCGGGGATGGATGGTATACCAAACATCCTTCTCAAAAGTCTACCTTATAAATCTGTAGTACAATTAACGTACGTAGCAAATTTTATAATCAAAACTGGCAATTACCCACATATGCTCAAAACTGACAATGTTATCTCGGTCATCAAAGCTAATTAACAATCCTGTTATGCAAAGGTGATGGATAAAATCATTCTTAATAGAATTCAAGCACATGTTGATAAAAATAATATAATACCCCTCGAGCAATACGGATTCAGAGGCGGACACAGTACGGTTGCGCAAATCATTCGTGTGTTTAATTACATAAGATAAAGCTTTTTTGCCAAAAACGAGGCAGGTGTGGTCACAGTAGACATACAGAAAGCCTTTGACTCCGTATGGCACGAGGGGTTACTGTATAAACTTATAAAACTAAAATTACCTGATTACTTAATACATATCATTAGCTCGTATATTACAAATAGACAATTTTATTCCAAGGTGAACAACGGATTAGCGGGTCCATTACCGATACAAGCCGGGGTTCCCCAAGGATCTGTCTTATCACCTTTGCTTTATTCGCTCTTCACCCACGATCTTCCCTCCTCCCCTCAAATCCTTACTGTCATGTATTGCCACACAAATAACTGAGAAAGACATAGTTCAAGCATTTGCAGACGATCAAATAATTGTCCTAACCGGACATAATCTGAAATCATTAAATGATAAATGGTCACACATTTGGATAGCATGTGAAACTTGGGCAGAGCGAAATAAACTGGTTTATAACGAAAGTAAAACAGAATCTATCTTTTTACCATATAAACACACACGACAACCGAGAATTAAAATTCGAAATAAGCTCCTACAGTCAAAAACCACATTACAGTATTTAGGATTGTCCATAGACACAGGTCAATTGTGGCTTGACCACGTAAAGATCAACAGACAGAAAGCAGCAGACGTGGGGCACAAATTGTTCATAATATCTGGTCGGGATTGGGGACGGAAACCTAAAACACTCAAATTAATATATGAAAAGGCGATAAAACCTATGATATTATATGGAGCAGAAATCTGGGGCAAAATATACAATGACAGTAGAATAAAAAGACAATTGGCTGCATCAGAAAGACCATTTTTATTGACGATCACAAAAGCTTACAAAACCCCACCGACATCTGCCCTACATGTTCTGGCTGGAGTAACACCACTAGACATGGATGCCCAAATAATATATAAATCATATATGGAAAACAGACAACAAATAAACGACGCAAAAGTTTTTACCAAACAATTACCTCACCCAACAAATAGAACCATTAAAATGACAAACATAGACATAGCATCGGACACACAAATTTACACAGACGCTAGTGATAAAACAGGTGACAAGACAATAGGCATTTACATAATTGCAAAAAACAGATCCATTAAGAAAAAGTACAAAGTGGTCACGTCAATGGACATAAACCAGCTAGAAGCATTGGCAAGCAAGTTGAGCACGGACATAATTCTAAAAGATATACACACATACAATGTCACACACATTACATTAAACACAGACTCAGACAACTTAATACAACAACTACAGAACGGAAACAACAGGAATAAAACTATAATACAAATCAAAAAGAATTTAGAATTATTTAAAGAAAATAACATTGACTACTCTATCAAAAAACAGCCAAGGACGAATTGGGGAATAAAAGTAGCGGACAAATTAACAAGAATTACTCACACTGAACCGGACGAAATTATAGAAATAACCACAAAGACGGATATCAGAAGACAAAGGGATTTCGACAAAATGATGGCCTGGTAAGACAGATGGGATAAAGAAACCAAAGGCAGGAAAACATACAGCTCAATAAAACGGTAAGGCGTATGGAACCAGTACTAACATGGAAAGCTATCCAACTACTTACAGGACACGGGCACCTAAACGAATACTACACACGATTTAGTCTGAGATAAACATATGGACAATGTACGCACTGTAATATAATAGAAAATCAAGAGCATATTATACTAGACTGCTCGTTACCGACAAGACAGGCCGCAAGACAAGTACTAACTGACAAACTAAGACAAAGACAGATGAAATATGCCCCTGAGGATATTGACCTAACTGATAAAGAAATAGTAAAATGGATAAACCAATGGGGCGATAGCATGATTTTAGACGACGACGATGACCAAATAAACACCACATGAGCAATCACTTTCTAACATTAATATCGACTTCAGCGACAACACAAGAGGATTCGAACATGTTCTAGACTCGCACTGGAACAGGACAGATTCTTCTTTCTTCGCTAATTTTTGGAGTGTGGCTCTTGGGAGGGGTTCTTCTTGATAGTGGCCTCGCTGGATATTGGGATTTCTCTTAGCCATATGCCGAAAGGTAGGTGGGCTGTTGTCCACAAGGTTTGGTTCTCATCGTCTTGAGGCCAAGCTGAGTGGACAACGAATCATTCTCTCCTGTCATGTATGCGGACGACACATGTTTCGTATCAACAGCACCAACATCAGAATCAGCACTACACAACATTCAAACACATATAAACTCGCACATAGTACCCTTTATGTTATGAGAGACAACAAACTTACGATTAACGCCTCCAAAACAGAGTAGAGGAGAAGAGCAAGGAAAAACTCATTGCAATTACACCTGTGTATAGATGGGCAATACATCACACCCAGTAATACGTTAAAGTACCTGGGATACACTGTGCATGGTAACACCAATGCCAACGCACACATTGCACAACAAGTACTAAAAGCCAAAATTGCAATGAGAAAAGTGTACCCGTTAATCTGTACGAATAATAGTCTCTCAACTGCAAACAAACTTTCAATATACAAACAAAACATTCGCCCCATTCTAACTTATGCTGCTCCGGTATATTACACAGCCACAAAGCATAACTTCAATACACTACAAGTTGTACAGAACAAGTGTCTCCGCATAGCAATTAAACACACAACAATCCACCCTAGACTTCCCAAAAATACATGGTTACATGAACAAGCTGAACTGCCCACTATCAAGGACTTCATCACCAGAATATCTACAAACTTTTATAACTACTGTCTCCCTAAAAATCTTCGTGACACGCTCAGAGCCGCCAGTCGCGCAGAAGACACCCTTGATAGTGGGTGTAGGCTTCTGCATGGTACACTATACACATAACAAGTTGTTCGTCTCCTAAGAACCAAAACCATCGAAATAGGGACAAAAATTCCCTATTTAAATCATTCACTGTCAACAGACAAAACCAACACCCCTTCTCAAAACAACATCTGCCATGTTGCCGTCCATTTTTTTTTATTAAATACTCTTTATTAATGTTTTAAAATCCTGTTACAATAATTGGAGAAATAAAAATAAGTGCCGGTGTTCTGGCCATTTCTCTTCTTGTTGTGTACGTCATGTCTGTAGTTCGTGACACCTTGCTCGAGGGCATTATCCATAATTTTTCACTCTTTACAATAACTTTGTCCCTTGAATGTTTTTGACTCCTAGAATGTTTCGGCTGGGTTCTCCCCGAAAAGTAGCTAAAAAACAGAGTTTGTTGCCGTCCATCATAAATTAACACTCATTCGATTTTGAAACCCTGTTTTTCAGCCGGTTTTCAGGGACACAACAGTTGAAAAATCTAGGTAGTCATAATTGTATATGAGGGACAAAGTTATTTGAATCAATCACAACAAATGGATAATGCGAGAAGCAGGGAACCATGTATCGCTCCAGAGGAACACCAAAGTAGGGAAAATGCCAGAACATCGGCCCTCACATAGTTCTCACTACTTTTGTAAATAGGAAAGATAAAATATTGTTAATAAAGATCTTTTTAATTACTTGGTGAAATAATCATCATATTGCATCAAATCGTGTAGCACAACTATCCATTCTCAATAAAGTATTGGTGTGTCTGAATGACATAGGTATCCTCCTTTTGATACTCAACTTTGCAACAAATCCTCTTAATTACGACGTGGCATGCTCAAAATGTAATTGAATATTATCCGTGATTTTGGTATCAATCACTTGGTGTCCGTTTATTGGAATACTACGAATTTAATGCTTGGGAGATTTTGTCTACATAAATCGAATGACTGAAAGAATGTTCAACATGTTTTTATTGGTAGTCAATAAATTGTGACAGGTTTAAGAGCAACCATTACTTATATCGGTACAGGAAATGAATAGTAACTTGATCCTAGTAATAATTTTCCACTACTAAACACATCGATTGATTGTAAGGAATAATTTAGTTTATGAATTACGCTGGAGTCCCTAGTATCTACAATGGGTTAACCAAGTATGTGGACGGAAACTTTGCAGACGAACAATATGCGATTATATGCAAATTACGACCATATTTATATGAATAAACTGTGCATGTATGAACGATATATTGTTTTTTCGGCTGTTAGTTTGGTCAATTAACTTGCGCCTAAGTGAGATTACAAATATTTTGAGCTAAATTACAAAATTTTCAACTGGTAGGAATCGTATCAAATTAAAAATATTTGATTAAGGAAAAAATCACAAAAACCTTTAAAAAATGGGATGTTAGCGTTCCGTTATAATATATAGACAAGGTTCTCATTCTTTCAATGACTTCGAATGCTGATGTTTAAATCCAAATTGATGATTTAGTAATATATTTCTGTAATCGGCGAGTAGTTTTTATAACATCTTACTCATTATGAAAAATAGTCTATATAACCATTTCCTAAAATTACTTTCTTGCCTGTGCCACTTTCAATCGTAAAGGTAACTCAATTCTCGAAGAATCTTATGAAATAAGCCTTTGTAGAATTAGTTATCTGTCTTATTGTGATAAATGTAGAGATGATTGAAAAAACTCAGATATTGTAGTATCATTGGTCTCAATTAAAACGGTTGTGGGACTGTTTCTAAACTGGTTTCAGCCTAATAACATAACCTCTAGGATAGTAATAATAGTTTTTGTTGACGTTAAATTCCTTAAATATTTCTGAATTTCGATATTTGTGTATTCATTCAATAAAATAAATTCATCATGAGATTATTATTGTCAGTTATTTTGAGTTGCTTGTTAATCTACTTATGAACTAATCTTTATTGATCTTGGTAATTGCTTTTCACCAGATACACACCCCAACTGATTGATTTGATATCGGAATTTTGATTCTCCCTCATTAATTAACTTTTAAGCAGTTTCTTCGACATCCGCAAAGTTTTAAAGGATTTTCAGATGTAATCTCTTCTCTTTTGAATTCAATCAACTAGAGTTTCCTCATTGTGCCGTAAAATAAATTTAACCCCAATGTAATAATAACCAGTCTCCAATGGTTTTTACTAAGAATTTCGTAACAACTTTATATAATGTCACCGCTAGATAGAGCTATTATGATGTGGGATTAAAACTTACATGAAATTTGACATTCGTTGTAAGTAGTACGTTTTTGGGATTAAATATCAATTGACATATTCCTAAATAAGGAACAATTTACAATAACAACGAGGATGTAGGGGTTTAACTTTGTACCTTCAAATAATAATAGGCTTCTTCATCTCATCGATCTTAAGTTTGTGCAGTGGTTTTATTTTTATAGATGGAGACATTTTAATATTTGTTTCCTATTGTATTTTTTCAATATCTTAATATTCACAGAATCAGCAAGTGAACGAAATATAGACTACTATGGCTTGAAATATTTGTAACAATTTCATATGCCGCCTTAGTCCCAGGCAATAAGATTGAGAATAATTAGTAAGCATTCAACTTCGACCCACACCATACCCAGAAAAGAAAATCTTAAGGAAGACCAAATTTGCTTCCAGTATACGAATGGCCGAATGCAGTCACTAGTCTAGTAAAGAAGTTAGTCAATGGAACATAGATGAGCAGTTTAAAATAAATTGAAAAGGATTAACCTGTTAATGAAGATTTTGAAATTAATAAATTAATAACAATACGCAATGTTTTGATATTTCATCTTATTCAAATCAATAATAATTTGAATAAACCTTGAGATGAAACAAACTTTACAGTATTTCAAAGTTGAAAAGAATATATTTTCTTTACCCACTACCTTCTGCGGTTGTGGTATACGGATATCCAAATTATTAGGTATAATGTGATTTTCTTAATAATGAACCTCATTCAAATTACGAAGACATATAGCAAGTTCTCTTTTGATGCGGAATGTTTAAAGTAGGTACAGAATGTGATTTCAAAAGAATCGGTCAGTGGAAAAAGGATAATATTCCAAAATCTTAGCTTTTAGGAAATAATAAAAATTGTTTTTAGTTTAATAGAACAGTGATCAATTATTAACTTGTAGTACTATATAAAAGAATTTAAGTTATAAATTTGAAATTTTTTATTAAATTATTTATCTGAGTTAAGGAGGTTTTAATATTTGGAATATTATTCCTACTCCACTCAAAATAAGGAAATATTATAAAAATACCAAAGTTTTCAACAAAATTTTATTTTTTATCGAAAAAGAACTTGTTTTAAGAGTAAAATTATATTAAGAAACATCGTCACCGTCACCTTCTGCAGTGGGCCAGGTGAGTTTTTCTTCAAAGAATGGAAGAAAGCCTTCAGGTATGTATTTGTAAAATTTTTGAAGTATCCTCAAGCTTTTTCGTTTTTATTGGGACTTTTCCCATATATGCCCTTCCACTACTCAGTTTAAATTTGTTGGCTCAAAAACTGTCTATATATTTACTACACTGCCTGTTTGAAGACACTGTGTTTGTACTTACAAATAGTAAATTATATTTTTACGGTTAATCCAGCAGGATTCATACTTGTACAGGTTTGTTTAAAATAATGATGCCGCCAGTTTTTAAAGTCTATTATATCTTCCTGACTAATATCTCTTACCATGTATTTGGGATGAGTTTTTTTAGCATTGCATATAATTTCCTTGTACTGTCCAGGTGAATAAATTCTGTCATATTTACGTATTGCACGTTTCACTACACCAAAAGTCCTATCACAGGGCATAAAACTATGACCCCTTACAGGATAGTAAAGGTTAACCTCTTTGAAACGACCACTCATTGTCAGAGTAAGCAACAATCTTGTAAGAGTGTTGTTGCGGTTTTGCTCACCGCACGCATCACAATAAACATGAAGAATTTCTACTTCTTTTGAAACAGAATTTTCAATAAAATCCCTCACAAAAGTGCAAACCTCGTTAGGCCCTTTTTGCATTCTCCTTCCGTATAGTTATAAAACATAGACGTTCCACTTTTAAAGTCCTGAATATTGAATATGTAGTACCATCGTTTTCTCAGGTAAAACATCTCCTGGACAGGTATAAAGAGCAGAGGCAAATTTTGCATATTGTAATAAACACGAGATATGACATAGGAAATTTTAAGGACACCCCATATAGATAAAATTTTCTTGATCATAAAATAAGTCGAAACAAATTAATATAAAAAACCAATTGTTGAGCTCCGCCAGGAAAGAATTTGATACAAACAATTTTACATAACCGGCAAGGTCGATAAACGATACATCAGGTGTTGACATGTTTTATTCATCAAAAAATATAATCAAACGTTGCAAACTAGTATAATGAAATTTAAAATTAACCTTCAGTTACAAAAATAAAAAAAAAACATGAGACAATGGCAAATATGAAACGATTCTAAAATAAATAGCAGGAATTTTGGTAACAGAAGCAGTGAGGTAGTAACCCTCATTAAGTGACCAGGCACTGTAAGGCCTGCCACTTCGTCGTCGACAGTATTATTGTGTAGTTGTGACTTGTGAGATTTCAAAAACGTAAGTTTTTTTTTCGTATAATTATTTTTTTTATACTGTATTGACATTTTTATTTGAATTAATTGGGTGTCCAAAAGAAAAAGGGATACATACATTTTCGGTCATATTGAGTGCACTATTTACATCTGAGCCCCTCATCTACCATATTTAGGAAATAGCACAAATTGAATCCGATCTAATCTAAAATTATATTCATATACAAGAGATATCGTATGTTCGATAATCATTTTCTTATATTTTTTTTATTGTACAAGATACTCACCGGTACGAGATATCATATTTATTCTATTAGACTCCGAAAGTTTTGTTTGATATATTATTATCTTATATTATACAGGATATCCCAATGTACGAGATATCATATTTATTCTACTAGATTCCGAAAGCTTTGTCTGATATATTATTATCTTATATTGTACAGGATATCCCAATGTACGAGATATCATATTTATTCTATTAGATTCTGAAAGTTTTGGTCGATATATTATTATCTTATATTGTACAGGATATCCCAATGTACGAGATATCATATTTATATCAGATTTCGAAAGTTTGTTGATAATTATTATAATATATTGTACAGGATATTCAACTGTACGGGATATCACATTCATACCTTTCGATTTCGAGAGTTTGTTCGATAATTATTTTTCTTATATTGTACCGAATATTCAACTATACGTGATATCGTATTTTATCTTTCATAATCAGGAAAGACCCCTTTCAAAAGTTTGGAAGACGTTTTGCCCGAGTCAGATTTATTTATTACTATTATTAACTACTGTTTGTAATATACTTGTACATATTTATCCACCCAGTCTGTTTCCTTTATCAACAACCCCTACCCTCGTACCAGCAAGTTTGAACGGGCTGACGCGACCTGCCTTAGAACTCAGGCTTGGCACATTGTATAAGCCCAAGAGGCCCCACGGAGACCTTGACCGCTCGTGCCAGGAAAACACCTACCCCGAGGTTACCCGCAGGGAGATTTCTGGCTCTAAATTGGTGCTGTAAGGCACTGGTGACAGCACGCTGCAAAGATTTCTAGGATAAGAGTGTACAGTAGGACCCCTCAGGTCACTACAATAAAAAAAAGAAACCAAAGGAATAATACTGTTTCCTATACCATGGAATAAACAAAACGATCTATTAGAGTGGGGACAGCGGTCACTGGATTCACCCAACGGAGATAAGCACATTTTATTACACTGGTGGCAGCGGTGGGATAAGTCAGCAACATCGGCTGAGTTGATCACTGCTTCGCCAGAAGAATATAAATAAGGAATAACCCACTTTATTGCAATATAGTCAAAAATTATTCCACTAACTTTTGGGTCCGTTTTGCTCAACTCTTGTACGCTTTTCAACTTGTTATAGAACTTCTTTGCCCTTCGTTTATGCACCATGAGCTCAGCAGCAGCAACACGTTTTGCGCCATCATTTAAAAAAGTTTATTTGTTCTTAGTATTTAACTCTTCACAGGTAGAACAAACATCTACCTGTGGTCGGCCAAATTTGTAATTAAAATTTTCTTTAAAATAGTTGAGGTAGTATTCATATTTCACTACTGTTTTGTATCGAGGGAATTTTTCCAAGAATAGGTTATACATTTTCTTAGCTCTCAACGTTCATTCAAGGTAAGTTATAGGCTTAGAACTATAATGAGAAATGTGCGTTGGAAATTATTTGATGTGATTATGCATTTCATCAGTAACAGAGGTAGGTTTTGCGTGTGGTTTGTTAGAATGTTGACCACGACCATCTCTTGGCAATTCGTTTGTATTCAGCAGATGTGTCAATCTAGCCAGTTCTGTATTAGATATAGCATGCAAGCTAATGAATGCATTACGGCATACTTTAATACGAATATTGCTTTTCATAGCGAAATATGTAAAATAAGAAGAGATTTGTTTTGAGTTTGCTCGGGTAGGACGATGCCTAGAAACGTTATGTCTTTCTATCAGACCCATCAAGTAGGTTTCTTTTTCATTTTTTGGTTGCCCACTGTATAAAGACGTGATTATAGCTTGTTTATTTTCATTTGAGAATTTGCCCATGCATTTATTACGGCAATAACAGTTTGGCCCCGTTGTCTTAGTCTCAACTAAGCGTCCTTTAAAATTCTTCCCTCTTGCTCCGGGCCAATTTCTCTTTTTCTTTGCTATGTTCTGACTTATTGACTTTACCTTTCTTTCTCCTAGGTTCATCAACATTGTGTTCCTCTATATCTGACATCTTATTAAAAAAACGTTCAAATAACTTGAAAATACTCACACAATAACTGCTCACAAACAATCTATAATCGAATATAACTTGTAAGCATACAGTTATTTTGAACAGAGCAACTAGCGCTGCATGCGTAAGATAAAAAACTACTTGCTGTCTGTAAATCACATTGAGTTGAAAACAAATAACATTCCTGCGGAATATTATCTTTTTTCCACTCAACCGTATTTTTAATATTTCGGTTGTACGTTTGTATTAGAGGAATATTATCGTTCTCTCGGCAAATCGATGCGCTAACGTAAATTGGACACAATGGCTATCTCAGTTTAATTTCGCATTATATGGAATATTATCCTTTTTCAACTCTCCGATTCAAATATTAGATACTCAGAGTTCTACAGAGATATAAGAAAAATGGTTTAATGACGAAGCATCTTTTTCTCTGAATGGTGTATTGAACTGGTTGTGAATTCCCCGAGAACCAAGGTCTTCATACGACTTACAGGGACGATCTAGACTTGCATCCGGTTTCACAAAAAAGTGAATGTTTCGGCTGACATTTTTGACGATTCTATATATTTATTCACAAATTTTTCGTTACCCCAGTCAAAAATTCTTTTTCTCGATAAAAACAATCCAGATGAATAAGGTGTTGCTTCACTGCATTTATACCTTAGGTATTTTCCAGGTAGGTGGTGGAATGCTGTGGCTAGTAATAGGAGCGTGCTCATAGGTTTTGAAGAAAGGACCAAGGAACTGTTTGAGCTTTTTTGGGTGAGTTAGTTGCTGAAGCTTGTAGGTAGAGCGAGCATGGGAAGAATTAATAGTAGCAAAGAATTGACTGTTCACAAACAGGAGTATTTTAAAGAGGTGAAGTGGGAGGGTATTATAGACGCTTGCCTGATAGTTGCTGATTGATCCATGACGGTTTGATACGGGCGATGAAGAAGAATCGAATTGGCAAAATGTTTCGACTTAGTGCCCTGATGATACTGACTCGTCTGAGGACCCTGTTTAGTGTGAACAGCCTAGTTGTGTCTGAGTAAATCTCATTTTCTAGTATACGGATTTCGAGTTTCGGAGAAGATTGATGCATTATGGTATTGAATTATTGGAAATAATGATAATTTAGAAAACTGTTACAAGGTTTGGGGCACTGACGCGATGAAAGAATGTTTAGGGCGGAGGTGATTAGAACGTATCATACGCAAAAAATAGGTGTCATACAAATAAATGGAGTAAAGAAAAGGAGCCAGAATGTGAGACATTAGTATTAAATACTGCCCTAGCTATGTATTTTTTAAGGTTGAGTTTATCAAAAAGAGCAGGGTAAGTTGGTTTTTTGCGACTACGAACAGAAAATCATGGAGCAAGAAAAATTTTTACTTTCCAACCATTTGTTCACAACCAACACGAGGCTTGACTCGTGTGCAGTTATCGATGAAAAACTTTTGAATTACCAGTTCTTTCACTACAATATTACATTGAAATAGTCTCATATGTCACATTAAAAATTCACCATAATAGGCAATTTTCTAAAAAAGTGAATGATTGTAGTGCTGGAGAATACGTTAACTCAGGAAGACTATTTTTATTTGTTGGACTTCTTTTCAATAGCTGATCTAGATAAGCTCTCCTTAGACTAAACTGATAAGAGAATAATAATATATTTTCAGCATGATGGCTGTTCGTCATATTGGACAGGACTGATAATAAGATGGATGAATTAATATTTTCCTAAACGATGGATGGGACGGTATATACCAATATTTATTTCGGCCTCCATCTTCCCATTCAACAATTTTAGGTGCGTGTGTGTGTTTTCAATTTACTGCTTTTTTTCATTATTCTTTTTTGTTGTTGGTATACTTTTATATACGTAAAATTCGCTGTTATTGACAATTTGAAAAATTATTCTGACGATTATATTGATTTATCGAAACAATTGTCAATTTTTTAGAATTTTCAATAACTTGTAATATATTGTGGAATTAACTAGAGACCTTGAGTTTCATTTAAAAACACTAATTATTGCTCAGGTAATAACATAAGTATGATCAATAACATATTCATTTTAGATTTGGAACTTGCAAAAATTCATTGGGTTTTACATAAAATTGACTAGAAAATGAGGAAAGTTGCTGTTAGCTGAAGAAAAGTCGCAGATTATACCCTTGAGGAGTCAAAACAATTACCAAATATGCTGATCAAATAGCTAGGACGATATGTCTGAGGATTTGTGAGATATATACCGAATTAAGGGATGAAAGAGACAAGATTTTGGCAAGGTGAATGAAAAGGAATGTCACACAACAAATCTTTTCATTAAATTATTTTAAAGTGTAGCATGATAAAAATACAATGCTTTTGTAATATACTATAACTCACTGGGATGTAGTATAATTCGGTTAATTTTCCCACTAAGTATGCAACTTTATACACACTTCTGTATGATTGGTTGCATAAGTGGGTTTTAAAATTATTCAAGCATATCCTTGAATAATGGTATTTAATAACGAAATGTCAAGAGTAATATTTTTATTAATCTTTTTCATATAATTTAACTAATCTACGAGTATTTTATCGTTTTATGTTGGGATTTCATTTGATTGTCAGTGGTAACACTGATCTGAGGTGTCAAAAGGAACGTGGCATTCGAATTTCGAATCACTTGTCTGATACTTTTTGAGCTGCGAGGTCGAGTGTCAATTGTCACAAGTCGTAGGTACAGAAAATGGCCCATGGCACGTTGTTCATACCATTTATTTTTGGAACTATCTTGGTGAAAAGCCCTTGGTGACGAGGTAAGCTTTCGTCCTATATGTAAATTTTTCACATTATAGTCCCAATTTATTTTAAGGGTTTTTTTTACTGCATAATTTTTGCACACATTTTTTGCCACATGGATATGGTTTAGAACAGTTTTATGGGTCTTGGTAATCGATGGTAGATATGATGATTAGGTTGGAATTTTAAGAAGCCTCAAGTTTCGTATGTTTCCAGGAGGAGATATATTTTCATAAAGATAGCTGATAAACTATAGGTACTCCATTCATGGTAGTAGAGACGTGTCGTATCTCGGATGGCGTTAGCGTTACAGAGCAACAAGAACTCGTGATCGCGTTTTGCTTCGTGTGGTGACGTTGGACTCATGATTTGTCGGTGACACTTGCGAGATCATTCCGTTGTGGACAATGGTTCTTAACAGTATGGCTAAATCTTGTTCCACAAGTCAGATATGGTTTGTCAATTAAGATGATTGACGTTTAATATATTGGACACTAACCGCAAGTAGCATTCAAAGTTTTATTTGTTTTCATCCAAATTTTATGCAATTTATTAATTTTGTAAATGCATGCTTTAATATTTAACAACAAATTAACTTTATATTTTAATATTTTGGTATTTAGTAACTTCAAATTTATATATAGACGCCTATCGACTCATAATCTTATTATTGCATTCTTTTAATTTTGTTATGTTGAAATATTAACATTATCATTGCATATCGCCCTGAAATTATATTTAAGCTTAATTTTACTTGATAATCTCTATCTATTTGGTGACTTTTTATTAATTATTACAGTTTGTAAAGCTGTAACTGGTATACCACTTACATGTTACTAGGAATTTTGTGTATTGTACATGATGTTCTCAGATAGTTGATAACATTAGAAACTATGTTAAACAGTTCAACTTTAACCAACCAATAATAACTAATTATCAGTTCGTAATTAGTGTCGGTTACCTTGTATTTATTGAAACAGCTTATTACACCATCTGTTCAAGGTACTCTTAAATTTCATTAAACAGATTAATTGGCAATGTAATGTGTTTTATTTGATTCACAAACATAAAGGCAGAGCAATGTTAATCAGATATTTGAGAAATCATAATAGTTAATTTATTCACTATTGGTTTCTTGATTAACCAGTAAGAGTTTCTTGAATGTCCTACTAACCAAGTGGCGCCTAAAAAAATAATACAGGACCACTTTTCAAATATGCCTAACTACACTCACGATCTTATGCTCTCTGGCGAATAGCGAACCTTCGGCATTGTAACCTCACTTCATGTAGTGTACCAACAAGGTAAGGTTACAAAAGAACAAGTACGTTTTTTAAAATAAATATCAATTCAAGTAAAATATAATGCCTGTTGGGGCACTAAGTTGAAGGGTAGTTGTTATTTTCATCTTTTGCAAAGTTCACAGCAAGCATCATCGTCCAATATCACAAATTGACTTAATTACTAATTAATTAAATTAAATTAGTAGGATTTTCAAAAAAAACCTTAATTTACAAAGCTGATGAATGTGGTTTACCAACTGGAAATCAGAAATTAATAACCCAATTATAAATTTTGTTTGAACTGATTCGTTAACCCTTAAAAATCTTTAGCCGGATAATCTGCTTTACTATTTACCTACATAATTATCGGAGTATTCCATTACTCAAACGAAGTGACGGGAAATGTTCACCAGTAGCTGTAATCGATTTTTAAAACTTTTGCGATTCAAATATTTCTGTACAGATGATCATAAATTCTTTGAAATTACAATTTTATGCAGGTTGTAACGAAAAGGTAGATCATAAGTTAAACCACATATTTTGGATAAAAAAAATTACCCGATTGAACCTAATTTATCAGAAAAATTGTTGTTTAATCTTTAATATGTGATATTGACTGTTTTAAACGAAACTTACTATTTGACAATTGTTTCGATATTAAATATCATCGTCAGAATGACAGCAGTTACATTTCATTTGATGCCTACCTGATGTTTAATGATTATTTTTGGCTAGATCAAGAAGTGATTGACTTAATATATGGCAATAGTAAAAAGAAGAAGATATGATATTACAAATATTAAAGCTTAGATATTATTTGCCCTATGGAGATATCCTGGATATCTTTTTCCAATTAAGATCAGTATAACTGTGCAATGATATAGAAAAGCAGGAAAACTATATCTGTTGATCTTTGCAATTATCACTTAACAAGACAGTTTAAAGTGGAGAACTCCTTAAATTTATCTGTTCATTGACGACTTCACATTGTGTTTTCTAATTTTCAATTCTTCAAGGAAATCCAGTTCTTGTTTCTTATCACAAATATGTAGTACTTCTAGTTCTGTGTTAGGTGTCAATGAATGATTGGTGTCAAGTAGATATTTTGCGTATTTGGATTTAAATGGGTCAAATTTTGAAATCCGATATAGTGAACACTTACGAGCATACAGATTAAAACAACCAGATAAAACCTCAGCCTCAAAATGATCGAGAAAGTAGTGGATAACTACATAAGAACAGAGAACCTGTAGAATACACCACTTCATAAATGTCAGCATGCTTACAGAGCGGGTCGATCAACTGAGACGGCTATGTATTCGCCGACCGAAGTCATCCAGAGGACTCTGAACAACAAAGAAATCGTAATGTGCGCATTTCTGGATATATCTGGAGCCTTCGACAACACAACTCATGTGTCTGTCAAAGAAGCACTAAACAAGAAAGTAAGCATTGAAAAGAATTTCACCACGATGCCAAATACGAGGAGAGACTGGGAAAGGGAATACACCACCCAAACTCTCAAAGAAAACACCATTAGATGGTATACGGATGGTTCAAAAACCACCATTGGAGCAGGCGCTGGAGTATTTGGGCCTGGCACCAGATAGTCATTATCGTTAGGCTCCTTCCCGAGCGTCTTTCAGGCAGAAATACTTGCGATCGAAAGATGCGTGGAAATGAACCTAGGAAGAAACTACCAGAAATGTGACATATCGATCCATTCTGATAGTCAAGCATTGAGCTCCCATGTCATTGACTCAAAGTTGGCATGGGAGTGCCGAAGAAAACTTGATGAATTAGGCAAGAATAACAGGGTCTCTTTATTCTGGGTTCCTGGCCACTCGGGAATCACGGGAAATGAAGAGGCCAATACACTTGCCAGTAAAGGAGCAAAAATATTGACTAAACAAACAAATATGAACATATAGAGAACAATAATCGGTACAGAACAATGTATGCAGCTAAAACGATCACTATAACGAAAAGGAAGGAAGATAAATTAAAGATAAACGAACGAAAGATAATAAGAAAAAGATCGAAAAACAGGTATACAAGAGACCTAATAAAGGAATATTAGAAGAGCTGAATGGGGAAGACATAGTAAGGAAAATTAAAGTTCAAAGAATCGAGTGGGTGGGGCATGTATGGAGGCAAAGCCAACAAGTTATAACAAAGTCGATGTTACAATGGCAACCGGGAGGGAAAAGAAGACGTGGAAGATCCAGATCGAAACGGTTAGAAGAAGTGGAAGAGGACTTGCACAGGGCAGAGTTACAAGTTGGGAGGAGAAAACAAGAGACAGGAAGAAATGGCGGAAAATCAGTGAACAAATACAATCAGGAGAATGGGGATTGATCCACCCCGTTAAATGGATTTAGAAAGCAGAAGCCGCGCAGGTATAAAGCTATATATACCCCCCACCAAAATATCTTTTATATATAAATGATATTTTGGTGGGGATGTGGCAATGTGCCGAAGGTGTCAATTATAAACAAAATAAATTATAAACAAATACATATATATTATGAAAAATATATAGTAAACAAACATTTATAACAAAATCAAATTGAACCCAACTTGGGCTAATAAAAATAATTAAAATGTAATACTCTACATTGAATTGTTATATCCTTTATACCATTATATATAATATATATATATATATATATATATATATATATATATATATATATATATATATATATATATAGTTCATAATTCTAACCGCGGAAACATTTCCGAACATTTCCGAATATACCTTTGGAACAGGCGGTTGTTTAGGCATCAGGGAACACCAAAACGAAAAACTGCATTGAAATTTTTCTGCGTCATGCTACTCTATAATAGCCCAATCTATATTCACAGAGAACTAACAGTCGATTATAAACGTACGATTTTATCTTTGTTCAAGTGAACCCGTGGTAGTAACGTCACATTTTCTCAGATTCACATTATAACCATAAAACTTCACCACACATTTATTTAAATTTCCATGTTCATCTATTTGCGGTCACTGTACACATTGTTAAATTGGCTATACATCACTGATTGTTCATCTCTCAGCCGGCTAGAGAATTGATCTTTGTCAGTGACGGGCGTAGTTCAAACTTGCCCTTATCACGTAGAATATCTCTCTATGTAATGTCGAGAAATTGTTTTCAGAGTTATACATATTATCTGCCAAGAACGATAAAGATATGTCAAACAGATTTTAAGTAGGTATTGTTTAAATTTAATTATTGAATTTTTATGAATATTAGTAAATGCAGTTACTCTGTTTGTCCTAAAAAGCACTTCATTCCGTCTAAGGGTTGATTTCAATGTGATACTTGCCTTTTTTCTTCTAGTTCATAGTTCAGCTAGAAAGAGATGCGTTCTTCCAGTTCCAGTATGCTAATTTACTTGAATTCAAATATCTCTTTTTAGAGTTAATTGGGAAGACATGGATTTAAGTAAAGAAACCAACTGCCATAGGCGGTATTAATAAAATGTTGAATATCTATTTCTTTAGAAAAAAGTGAGTTAATTTAACTTTTTTTAATATAAAGACATTTATGAGGGAATACTTTTATATATCTAATACTAAGATAATTATTGATAACCAACCAATATTTTAAACCAAAGCCGATGGGTTAGAGCATATCATGATGAACTGTTAAAGGTTTTGCTGTAGACTAATACACACAACATTTTAATGGCAATGGTTTTGTTAATATTATCAGTAATGTCAAAATTTTTATTCACCCATCGGTATTATATTGTTTGGACAATTTAACTCATGTATAAAAAATCGCATATGCCACAATGCAATTGTCACATTGACAGCGGCAAAAGTTAGCTTTAACTTTTACAGCGACAAATACACTAATGGTTTTTTCACTTATTCATTTGTTCATCAATTATCGCGGTGTTGGTTACCAGAATAAATAGTTTGGCATGTTTGTCAACAACTTATTGAATTTTCAAGAACTAACAATGAGTCGATTCGGTGTGTCTACGAACGCCGAAATTCAAATTGTTAATACCTGTGTGCCTACTAATACAGTTGCGACGCAATCATCAATCTGGCGACAATTTTCTACGTTTTGCGATGCAAAAAGATACGCATTTGAGCCAGATACTTCCATCGAGAAATTGAATGTAATATTGCAAGATATGTTTCCAAATTTCTCATTCATTAAATTGTCCTGCCGAATTACACTCGAGGTTTGTATTGATATTGGGTAAATTTGTGTTGTTCAAATTCTAAACTGTTTCCTTTAGCAATTTGACTCGAATAACTGTCAACCTAAAAACACTCCACCTCCGGTGTCGTGTTTTTAATAGTTGACAGTTATTCTCGTCAAATTGCTAGGAAACAGTTTCTCATTAAACAACCCAAATTTACCAGATAAAATACAAACCACTTGTGCAATTATAAGTGACATATAAAATGTTATAATTTTCGGAGCACATTGTTTTTTTTGTACCTTAAAAATAATTCATTGAATTATTAATTATTATTATGCCAGTAGCTTTTAATTTGATTAACAAAGGATGACGTACGCTTCGAATTGGTTAGTAATTTTAAAGATTCGCTACCATGAATTCTACTTCTCAATAATCAACATGAAGTATCCATTTGTTTGCGAAACTTGTACTTTTTCTCAACTGAATCTGGAGAATCGAATTATGGATATTTAATCACGTCGAGTGCCGAGGCACGTTTTCCACTACAATTTCTATCTTCTGTTTGAACCGTTCATTTTGCTTGTAATTCAGATTGTCGGTTATGTGAAACAACACCTGCTCACTAAAGGGTAAACGATAATGGATAATATATTTCCCATAACCAACAGCGAAATACAAGAGCCATATGTATAAGCTGACAATTTGTGCGGAAGGAATTATGTTGGTAATCCTGAGACAAAATTGATCCATTGGGAAACGATTGGAAATTATGGGAAATATTGTTTATCTGAAACCTCTTGTTTGACCTGGAAACAAAAACTACCATGGAAGAGTATTTCGTATTAGGAAAATAAAGTTATTTGAATAAAAAATAAAATTCCAATATTTCTAAGAATCTATGACAATACAACTAATTGAAATCGATTTAGATTTTTATTCTTGTATGACACACAATTATTAACAATGACGTACAAAATATAAATGAATTAGACTAAAATTAAACTTCAAAATAACATAATATGATCAAGAAAACTATCAACCAAACAAGCCATGAAATATTATTAATCTGATTCATACTAAAAACGGCATGAGAAAAAGCTAGCAGAAATATTGACAAAGAGGAAACAAAAGACAAATGACAACTATAAATGCAATCATTTCCTAAATATCAACGTTTAAAAACAACAATTGGAAACAATTTTCAAAAACTGTCCCCACAGACAATTATTATGGCAAATACATGAAAAGCTAAGTAAAAAAGAAAGCAGAAAAAGTATTAATATATTCAAAGGGTTGGGTGGTTCAGATAGATTGAGTACTGGACTATTTTTGTACATCACTAAGCTCGATACTTTCCATTTGGGTCAAAAAGTTCACTTTCCACATTTGTTATGTAATATAATGATGTTTATCTCTAGCATTTCCTTTTTTAAATTCGATATTATCTAGAATAGTCTTGCTATCGTACTTGTTAACCTACATTAATCTTTTTTACTCACATATAAATTACCCAGTAGCGCTGACACCTATAATATGTACACTTAAAGACACTCTCGAGAATTGTATCTGTGTCTCCATAAACATAAAGCGGTATCGTAATCTTTAATTCTACCCAGAAATTCTACTGCAATTCCACGGATATGGAGGGTAATGTGTAATTTGTATTCAGTATGGAGTACATTGTTGCCTAGTAAAGAGATTATTAGAAAGGGCTAAAATAATTTAGGGTAAGCAACTAACACACGTTTCAGGGTAAAACTCATCTAATTGAACTGCAATGTTTATTTTAACTATGTCAAAAGTAAATTCACAGTAGCCTCTGTTACATAAAAAAGAATTTTGAATTTAGAAATTACTCTTAATTGCGAAAAGATTTTGCAATAGTCGTTTACATCTCATGACAAGCGCAGGCGCTATGTTGGAATAGCGGTAGTTTAAAAGTTTCGTACTGTTTTGTACAATAATGGCTGGGAAAGCGATATTATCTCCACAAACAAATTCATCATTAGAACTAATTATTTGGGGGTGCAGTACTTGTTCACATTTCAGTTGAAGCGCATAATTATTATGAACAATTAGAAAGATACTAGTTAAAGTGTCACGGGAGTTTGGAAAAAGGCAAAAAAGTGAGCTGGTTGAGAGATTAGTTGTCAATACAAGTTATCTGAATAAAAATAAGTAAATTATTGAATAATTTTATCTTAATTAACTATTATAATTTATTGTTAGCACACGTAGAAACTCTAAAAGTAACATCGAGGATGATAATGAATTTTCCTACGACCACATAGGAAAGTGACATATATCGCACTGTCTAGTTCTATGGAAAGTGGCCTTTATTCATACGCGTACGGAAAAAAAACTTATCCATACGTGTACGGATAAAAAAGCTGTCAAATTGAATGTTGAAATGCTAGTCTATTTACCCCGCAAATTTATGTATATGTCAAATGCGTATTTCCTAAGTTGATTTGTCCATATAATATAATTTATTTATTTCATTTAAAGTTAAAAAAAAAACCACTGTTTATCAGAAATCGAGTGTACGGACGCTTAGCCCGCTCGACCATTCCATCGCTGTTACGTTGTGTTCTTATCACTACTTATAGCACTAAGAAAATATACACAACAGTTTATTTATTCTTGAAAATAAAGTGTGTTTACATCGACATTTCTTGGACTTTCATGTTATTAAATAAAAAATATCCGTTTTCAATTATTTGGAGCATAGTTCAAACAGTGAATCCTTAAAACAGCTAAATAATACTATCAATCCCCTACAGGTAGGCAACATGATAAACGTCGTGCCAATAATTTTTTTGAAAAAGTAGGCGTCAAAAGTTTTTTTTACAGTGATTATATTAAAATTATCTATCAAATATCTTAGTACAGCTGTACAATATTTGATAGAAACCTAAAAAAACTATGGATACGGACGACAGTAATAGCGATAGTGAATGTCGAAGCAGCAAAAATAACATGCTTAAAAATCCTACTTACAAAATCACGAGCCAGATATGAACGTACATATGAAGAATTTATAAACTGGAGAAAAGGTAAAGATATCAAAAGTTCATTTTCAGAAAATGTACTACTTGCATATATGGATGAATTATCCAAAAAAGTACGGCCAAATACATTGTGGTCAATATTTTCTTTGCTGCGTACTACTTTATATATCACGATGTAGATATTGCTAAATATCTAATAACAAAGGCATTTTTAAAAAGAATCATGGTTTTAAACCAATGATATCGTCTATCTTAACCACCTTGCAAATAAACGATTTCATAACACAAGCTCCTGACGATCAGTTTTTATTCATTAAGGTGAGTTTAAAAAAGTTGTGTATTGCTCACGTGTTTTACTAATAAGTGTTATAGTCCTAATCTTTGGAATTAGTGGAGCATGCCGCAAACAAGAACTAGTAAACATTTGTGTAGATGATATATAAGATCTAGGTTCTGCAGCGATAATTAAAATTTACAATACAAAAAATAAAATAGACAGGAAATTTAATGTAACAGATATATTTTATGAAAAATATAAAAAATACGCTGATTTAAGACCTGCAACACATGAGAAAAGACCTTTTCTCAACTACCAAAATAAAAAATGTACCAAACAAGGTAGGTATAAACAAAATAGATTCTGTACCTACTGTAGTTGCCAAATTATTTGAAACGTGACAATGCAAAAACCTACATTGTCTTAGAGGATCATATTGGTAGATGCAGGAGGAGACATTACAACTCTTAATAGACATGGAGGATGGAAATCCTCTACTGTCGCTGAGGGATATATAGACGACTCGACTACCAATAGAATAAATGTTGCATCCAAAATTGTAGACGCTGTGCAAGGAGGATCCAAAGATACTGCAGAATCAGCTATATTAGAAAATATTTATCAGCATCCCTCAACTTCGAGTACAATTACAAGTAACATCCGAGAAAATATCGAAAACAATCTTGCACATACACCATTGCAATTTATAAATTGCACTAATAATAATTTTACTTTTAATTTTTACAGTGATTCAAATAAATAATTAATTCTGAATCGCAATATTTATGTAACAAAAACAGTTTTATTTCTGATGTTCTGTATCCAATTGTTGTTAGTTGTTAAAATAAATGTTCGTAATATTTAGTGTACCAATATTTTTATGAAGGCACTCTTTTTCATCGCATAAAAATCACAATTTTCTGGGCCACTTTCAAAGGTAAGTAATCAAAACTATATAAAGTAATTACAAATACACATATATAAAACCTCTCATATCTACATAAAAACGCAAGATTGTACATGCCTAGTTCGGTAAAAGTATATCGCGTGGTCGTAGGAAAAATAGTGTACATAACTTGTGCGAAAGTGATTTTTTACACTCGTGGGATTATCTCACTCGGCTTGCGCCTCGTGAGACAATACTTCCCACTCGTGTGAAAAATGTCACTTTCCGCACTCGTTTCGTAATATACTATTGATTGCGATTCTCAAACTGAAATCGGGAGGCATGTGGACCCCGAACAATCTTCGTGGAGGACATACTGATACAACTGGTAAAATGCTAGATGAACCCAATAGGGCTGGATAGTATGATACCAGAGAGTATATTCACTGAGCGAGTAAATATCATTATTCCATCTAGGAAACAGGGTAATCCTGGAGACATTATCTGGTTAATCGATGGCTCCAGAACGAACCACGGCACTGGGGCTGGTATAAATGAACCTAGGAAGAGAATGTTCTTCAGCCTTGGTCGATATACGTCTGTATTCCAGGCAGGAACGATTGCTGCTATAGCCTGTATTAATGAAAGCATCAGGAGAGATTATACCGGACAAAAAATTAAAATATATAGTGACAGCCAGGCTCAGCTTAAAGCTATCAACAATCCAACCACTAAATCTATATTGGTAAAAAGCTGTGGAGTCCCTTAATAGGCTGGTAAAAGACAACACAGTGGCTCTACTATGGGTGCCGGGACATGAAGGGATTGCAGGAAATGAATTGGTGGACCAGCTAGCTAAACAAGGGTCTAAAGGTGACTTCGTAGGTCCGAAACCGTTCTGTGGAATCACAAAGGATTGCATAAGAGGGGAAATCCGGAAATTGCTAGACAAGGAACACCATATCAAATGGAGGCTGACAGAAGGTTGCCTTCATACAAAAAGCTTACTGAAAAATGTAAATAAAGAACTCTCAATCAGGTTATTGGAACTGAGCAAAAGACATTTGAAGATAGTTACTAATTTGGATACTGGACACTGTACCCTAAGGAAATAACTATACAAAATGGGAAAAGGTAGTGAACTTATCTGTAGGAAATGAGACGAAAAACCTACTTACATACTCTGCTTATGTAAGAACTTACAAGGACTCAGGCGGAAGCATTTTGGAAAGGAAATAATACAACCATCATAACTACTCAAAATCCCCCCAAACAAGCTAGTGGTCGATATTGATGACACGAAGCTTCTGAAGTGGAAGAAGATACTATTGGGAATGGTACAATGACTTAAATCAAGTGCCTCGATGCTTAACGATTTATTTGGTCTGCTCGCAGTACAGATTTAAATACCATCGAACATATGTAGATGGGAAATGTCTACGGAGACATGTGTCGGCTCCCAACATGTAGGGAGTTTGTAAAATACTGATACAGATATTGGACAATCTTTCGAAGTAGACGAGATATTTCGTCGAAGGGTAAAGACACAACTGGCAAACTTTCAACTATTTTTCTCGCTGTAACGGTAATTCACTGTATGTTATATCTGCACGAGAAAATAGCGCAGATTGGCGTTGACTACCGGTAAGCGAGAAACTTGCTCGCACTATGCACGTGTTGGGAAACGTAAGAAGACCCCTGAGATTTTGATGCGCCGTAAACAAGCTAGACCTACTACCTAGTAAATGCAGAGAGCTCATTTTAAAATTGTATTCGTACACTTCATATCGTTGGTATAGTCTCGGATAAAAGTTGAAAATATTTTATTTTGTATATTATTCAAAAGTGATTTTGCCAAACAAAATGCAATTTAAAAGTAAGGTGAAAAATAAAGTTTTAACAGGTCAAACAATGTATTGAAGTTTTTTAAGCACGAAGCAGAAGCAGAAGCTAGAACTTCCATAATAAACATCTTTAAGATATGTTAAATTTTTTAATATAGTACTAAATCTTTTAATAATCTTAAGGTTTCACTTCTTAATATTTTATACAATTGAAGCCTTTGGTGCAAAAAGGTAGTCAAAATTCCTTGTGAAAAATTCATTTAACTTTTAACTATTGGATTAGGTTAGGTTGTTTAACTTATTTTGAACACAATATTTTTTATTAAAATTTGCTGTATGAATTCCAATCTGTAACAACTTCAAAATAACACTATTTCTTTATTCTTCTTGAAATGCAAAATTTAAATGTTTTCAAGAAAGTGTTACTGCAGGCACTGGTGTGAGTCTTAAAACGTTTAACCGAATTAAAATTGAAGGCAACAAGATTGATAGTGGTGAAATACTGATGTCTTCAACATCCAATAAAAAGAGGAACTCGAGAAAATTGCCACTTGCGCTTGATGAACATGATCGTGCTCTTTTACGCAAAACAATAGTAAATTTTCATGTTACAGATAAGTGTGTACCAACTTTAAAGTCAATCGATAAAAAATATTGCGAAGAAATTGACTATCAGGGAAGTAAAGAGACATTAAGGAAAGATATCCATAAGACAGGGTTTCGTTGGCGTAAATTTTAATCTTAATGGATCGGCAATCCATCCGACATTTAAGAATACAATTTCTAAAACGAATGCACTTATATAGAGAAGAAAAGCGTCCTATTGTTTACATGGAAGAAACTTACATTCATTCTTCTCATACACATTTGAAATGATGGAATTATTCAACCAATGAAGGACAAAAAAACCTATTTCCAAAGGCGCTCGTCTTATAATAGTTAATGTTGTTAGTAAATCAAACTTTTTTAATATTTTAAAACTAGCAAGAAATTAATAATTATTGTAAGCAATTTTATTTAGGCTTTTTTTTAATTCCATTCAATTACCCTTTTTTGTCTAATAATACTTCTCGATTTTTTGAATTTTTGCGATATCCCCCTCCCCATTTCCCACAAATTTTTCGTCATTATCTCCACTTTAAATAATATAATTTGAGAAGAAATGGTTTATTTTGATTTCGATATATTTTAATTAATTTACTTTTTTTCATTTGTACGAAATACTTTAATTTGTATATATAAAATATTCAAATTTTTGTTATGTGTAAAACTTCATATATCGCCAAGAAAAAAGAGTTTTCAAAAAACTTTTTTTGATTAAAAAAACAACTAATTTGTTTAATATAAATGAAAATAACTCTACTTTTTACAAAAGAGAATTAAAATTAAATGTCAGATAAAAAGAGAATATTGAAATCTGTGATTATTTTTACGATTGTTTTAGTGTTGGCTCTGTGCCCTACTGATACTTTTTTGTCGATTTTATATTACAGAACAATAGTACAATACTTTACCTTACCATTATATCAACAAAAAAATCATAAACATGTTTTAAAAATTATTAAATTGGTATTAAAATTTAGAATAGCAACGAAATCTACCTGATTACCTAACTTGTTTCACCGATTGAACTTTCCCAAAATAGTGAGGTATTGTTATCCTTTACACGGCTGAGTTCTCATTTTATCTTCTGCGCATTTCAGGGGTCTTCCTTCGTTTGCCAAGCAGTACACTTAGTCTAGGTTTGTAAACCCCAAGCAGTCTTACCTACTCTAATGAGAATGGACACAAAATTATAGTCTTCATACATTAACGTATGTCTGACATGTCGTGGCTCTCATTCATAATACTTCTAATTTTTCAGTTACCTATAATTCTTTATTATATTAATCTACAAAATTTCCCTAAGCTGTTTAATCGTGAACATTTAAGCGAAAATTGATTTTTTAGTTTGTCACAAAAATCCTATTAATTTCAATGTGATAAAAATATTTTTTAGAAGAGTTTATAAATAATGAAACTATAGAATATATTATCTAATACGTGATTCATGAATTTTATCTTTTGTTTCATTTTTGACAAACAACAAATAACTTTACTCCTTAATGATTCCTTTGAAGAAAATTTCAAAGTACATAAAACTTCACAGTAGCCAAAATAAATAATGTTTTGATTACTCCAATAGACTAATTGACATATGTGTTTTGTTAAAATCTTGCTTTCTGATTTTTTTATATGCACAACTGGAATATAAAGTCAATGATGAAAATTTCAAGATGTTGGTCACTTGCAAATAGCTTTCAATCAAAATGTCAAAACTAAAATTAAATAAACAATTGCAAATATACCAGCGAATTGGTCGTATTTTCGACACGCTAATAATGATTTGTTATTGAAATAGTTTGTTGACAATTTGAGACAAATTATAATTAAAATTAATGAATTTCAATTACTCAAAGATATTGTAGATATTGTCCAATAAAAATAGGAGTAGTATAAAGTTCAATGTTAGTTTTGTGATTTTCCCTCTAAACTTCCAAGACCCATAATTATCATGTTCTAATTCTGTGTTTTCACTAGATGTTTCAAATAGTCTAAATATTTGAGATATCATTAAATCACCCTCTTTAGGTCTTCCTATATTTTCCATACTCTTCTCAAGACAGTAACATTTTAACTAGGGTGACGCTTACTTTGTAAACGATTAGTTTTAATGACAAGATATTTGAAAAGACGCAATTTGTAGCATATATATCGCCACGCCATGAAGTTTTCACCTGGATTATTTTTCCCTTGCGGATTTCTCATATCGCTTCTTCCACTGTTGACATATCGTCTGATAACAGGAGGATTAAAAATAATGTATGAAATGAAGCAAGTCGTATTAATAAAATAGGAAAATTTCATGTTAGGAACAAACAACTGAGAGATAAAGGCCTTTTAGTGGACTGAGAAGCATGATACAAGAGTTAATAAATGAGATACTAGATAGAGTAATAAATTAATACATTAAAAAGAAGATGAATACATGTAGATTCCGAAGATATAGAACATGCTGAAACCAATTTGGAATCATGTAAAAATTGATAATTTACTAAGCGAATTTATAGTGATTTGAAGAAGAGAATAAAGACATATCTTGGAGTATCGTGAACCATGAACTTTATTTCATTAAAAAAATGAGACTCTGTATATGCCTAGAAAACGGTTATATAATTGCCCCTGCCTTATCTTATCCTATAAAAAAGAGAACAGATTCGAAAATTATGCACTAATATGAAATTGTAGGGTGCAGTTTTTCTCATTATATACTGATTAAGAATTACTAAATAAATCATTTTTCCTACGACCACTTAGGAAAGTAACACAAATCGCACTCTACTCCCATGGAAAGTGACCTTTATACTCACGCGTGCGTAAAATATACAGATGTAATTATTAGTTGCTCTTTCCTATTGATATTATTTTCATAAAAACTGGACTGAAAACTAATTATTTATAAAATAAACGGTTTTAAAGATTAAAACTAACTTTTCCGCATCTGTGGCCCTGAACAATATTCTTTCTATCATAAAATTGTTACTTGTATACACTTCGGGGGATGTATCGTATTAACAAATCGAAATTTCTCCAAAAATAACCAAAAATGTAGTATATCTGGATTTATAGAGCCCGTTGTACTCGCTCTAGTCAACTGAAAATCAATAAGGTACATCTGTGAGACACCGTGAACAATATTCAATCATAAAATTGATCAATCGTATACTCTCTGGAGGCTGTATCGTGCTAACAAACTGAAAATTCTCCAAAAATGACAAAAATTTGGTACTTCAAGTACCATAGCACACGTTGTACTAGCTTTAGTGAACTGAATAACAATAGGGTTCATCTTTGAGACGTTCTAAATAATATCCAATCATAAAATTGATCACTTGTATATACACTGGAGGATGTATCGTGCTAACAAACTGAAACTTCTCCAAAAATGACAAAAATATCGTACTGTAGCACCTGTTGTATTGGCTCTGGTGAGCTGAAAATCAATAGGGTTCATCAGTGAGATGTCCTGAATAATATTCAATAAAAAAATTGGTGACTTGTTGAACTCCGGAGGCTGTATCGTGTTAACAAACTGAAATTTCACAAAAAATGACAAAATGTCGTACTTCAAGTACCATAGTACCCGTTGTACAGGCTCTGGTGAGCTGAAAATCAATAGGGTTCATCTCTGACATATCCTTAACAATTTTCAATCATAAAATTGGTGACTCATTACACTCCGTAGGCTGTATCGACGACGACATACACACAGGATTTTTTTTCTAAAAACCATTTTTTCGTGTTGTTGTTGATGGAAAATATAAAAGTAACTCAAAACTTTTTTTGGGGTGAACCAATACTTTTCTCGCATATAGATAGGTTGGGCGGAAAAGTGAAAATAAAGAAAAGAAAAAAACTGTTGACGCCGAGAATCGAACCACAACCTTGCGGTCATCATACCAGATACTCTTGCAACTGAAATAATTCAAATTTGAATTAACGTTATCAGAGATATGCACTTATGTCTCGTAAGTCGATTTACATTAATCTAATTATGATATTTATTGTATTTTCGTTTTATTAAAACAAAATTTAGCCATTTTTAAAGTTCAAGTACTTAAGGGATAGCATCGGAAGCGTAGAACTGTTAATTTATAATTATTTCAGTAGTTGGTTTGAAGTCGGCTTTGAAACAATTCCACGACACAATATCACAAAAAATAGACATTTCGTGATGGTAGGTACATAATCCATAGTAAAACCTTGTTTAATCTCAGACTTGTACAAAAGTTTTAGTTTAGTTTAGTTTATTACCTATCCCACGCGAATTAAATACCTTCGAAAATAATTATGCAGTCTAAAAATGAATTGGATTGCACTCCACCAGAAATCATAGAGGCAGCAAAAAAACTCTTTACAAATTCTACCAGAAATGTCTGGAGATAGATATGAACGAGCTTATAATGAATTTCTCAACTTGAGAAGAATAAAAGAAATACAAATTTCTTTCTCTGAAAATACGATCCTAGCATACTCAGATGAGTTATCTAAAAAAGTACGACCAAATACACTGTAGCCTCTGTACTCTATGATGTGCACTACTTTATATAATAATCATAACGTAGATATCTCAAAATATCTTAAGGTGAAAGCTTTTTTAAAAAGAAAAAGTGACGGTTATAAATCGAAAAAATCAAAGATCTTGACAACCCATCAGATAAATCAGTTTATTACAATAGCTCCTGATGATCAATTTCTACTTATTAAGGTGAGCTTAAAGCAATGTGATATTCATTAGCTTACGAATATAATTAAAGGTTGCTTTAATTTTCGGTATATCAGTAGCATGTCGCAAGCAAGAATTAATAAAATTTACTGTAGACGACATTGAAGATCTAGGAACAATAGTTATGATTGATATTACAAAAAATAAAATAAAAATAAAATTCAATATTGCGGATGAATTTTATAAAAATGCATCAAGCAAGTGGTGGGTATCAACAAAATAGGGTCTGTATCCATCTTAGTAGCAAAAGTTTTAAAACTGGAGAATCCAGAAATTTACACTAGTCATTGTTTCCGAAGTCCTCAGCTACGATCCTAGTAGATGCAGGAGGAGATATTACCACTCTCAAGACACACAGAGGATGGAAATCCTCTGCTGTCGCTGAGGGGTATTTAAATGATTCTCACACCAATAGAATGAACATCGCCACTAAAATTGTCAGCGCAGTGCGTGGACTTTCGGAAGACACTGATTCTCAATCAGCCATATTAGAAAACATCAATTTAAACCCTCAACTTCTTCGATGAGTACAATAATTACAAGCAGCATCCGGGAATATATTGAAACGAATCTTTAGACAACACCCTTACAATTTACAAATAATTCAATTTGTTCCCCAGTTGTATCTAATAAGTACTTACTTATTGTAATTTTTTCAAATAAACGTTAATTATCTTTATTTCTGTCACAAATAAAACGTAAGATTAGTCAGGCAACTCAATATACACGATCTTATATTTACATATTGTTTAATAAAATAGGTGGTCGTAGGAAAATATTGTACATTACTTATGTGAAAGTGATTTTTCACACTTATGGGATTGTCACACTCGACTTACGCCTCGTGCTACACAGTCCAGGCGATAGAGCAATCGAAATGAATGTTGTTTGATAACGCAAAAATTTTTATGCAGAAAGTTGCCGAATATTGTGTACAACAATGTTGCCTACTCCAAAAAGTGCTTTCTAAATGCTGTAGAGCCACAAATGTACCGAAATATCGAAAAAAGACCCATTTTTCGATACATTTGTGTCTAAAACTTTGGAATAAAGCCTTAAATCAAAAATTATTTACTCTTTCTTTTTTGTTTATTTGACGATTCCCTATACGGTTATGAGAATCGCGAATCGAAAAACTTTAATTTTCCATGAATAATATGCGAAAATTAGTAAGAAAATCATACGTAAACTTTGAGAAATTTTTTCGGTAAGTAAAAATTTATAAATATTCTCAAATTTTCAGAAAAGATAGTTAAACAAATGACAATTACGCACAAAAATTTTTGTAAGGACCGCGTAGTTTATCACTGCCACAATTATTAATTAACAAATTATAAAAAAGTTGATCGCGTGTACCTTGTTTAAACAACGGTGAAAAAGTGTGTGTGTGTGTTTAATGCAACTAATTAAACGTTTCAATAATAAATATTGATAAAAAGTATATTTTCTTTCTTAAATAGTCTTTGTTTATCATAACTAACCGTCCTTGTTTATAATGGAAACAATTTGACAAAATTTTGTAGAAAATTATTAAAACGTCAAATGGATATTTTTATAATTGCTTATTGTTTGTTATGACACTAAGTTAAAAATTGCGTGCTCCTTTTTCACCGTTGTTTAAACAAGGTACGCGCGATCGACTTTTTTATAATTTGGTAATTAATAATTGTGGCATTGAAAAACTACGCGGTCGATCGTTACTAAAATTTTTGTGCGCAATTGTCATATGTTTAACTATCTTTTCTGAAAATTTGATAAATATTTATCAATTTTTACTTACCGAAAAAATTTCTCAAAGTTTAAGTATATTATTTTATTATATTTTCGCATATTATTCATGGAAAATTAATGTTTTTCGATTCGCGATTCTCATAACCTTATGGGAAATCGTCGAATAAACAGAAAAGAAAGAGTAAATTTTTTTGATTTAAGGCTTTGTTTCAAAGTTTTAGACACAAATGTATCGAAAAATGAGTCATTTTTCGATATTTCGGTACATTTGTTGTTCTACAGCATTTAGCACAAGCACTTTTTGGAGTAAGCAAACATAGATTATTGTTGTACACAAGATTCGGCAACTTTCTGCATACAAATTTTTGCGTTATCAAACAACATCCATTACACCCTACTTTTACTGCTCTACCGCCTGGACTAACAATATTTCCCACTAGTATGAAAAATGTCATTTTCCGCACGCGTAATGTAATATACTACAGGAACTTCAAACATACATTCTTATTTTAGAATTACACTGACTGAGAAGTTTTCTGTACCACAGTTGAGTTTGTACTGGACTCATAACTAAAACTCGGATTGTACGCCTTTTTTCCTAAATTCTGTCTTCTGGGATTTAAAAAAAAATTATACCACTCTGATATCCATATCACTAATACAGTGAAATAAAATTTTGGGTCAATATGGTTTTCTGTGAAAATTCGCCTACTCGAGCTTTTGCACTTTTCTTCTGTTATTTTGTAAATTAAAGAATCATCTTTTAGATATAAATATGGTTACTATATGAGAGATAAATTTTGTTACATATGTCTAAAAATATTTTGGAATTTTGTGAGTTTGTTTAGAAAGTTGATATCTAATTAAATGCATGGCTCCGACCGTATCCGCACTTTTTCTAGAAGATGCAGCATTTTTTAAACCGCTCGGCAAATCGGTGGTAGGTATTATTTTTTCTCTCTCTCTTTCATCTAGCCCATAATTAAATCCAAGGGTAGTAATAAAATTCTTATTATTGTTTTCATTTTCAAATTCTCGCATTTCAAGTACCAAGTACTTTATTGACCATTGCGATACTTCATTTCTGGAACGAAACTCAAATAAATTCTTATCTTAAGGTATTTTTTGAGCATATTTCAATAAATCTTTACCGAAAGATAAAACAACCCATATTTAGTTCCCGTTGAAGAATTAGAAAAAACAAACAAATTAACTATAAGTAGATTTATACAACAAACTTCTCTCCTGGCCCAATGCTATACCAGTCAACAGAATAGTTCTAATGCTTTCGAATGTGCTGCTAATAATTTAAAGACTTTATCCCAACGCAATTCGTTGCACTTGTCTCGCCCACAGGGTAAATCTAATTTCAGAAGAAATAAGAAATCAGTTTCCGTGGGCGAATGAATTTTTTGGAAAAAGTTTCGCTCCCTACACGAGTAATTACAAGGTGGAGAACGTGATTCGATGCAATTTTCTTTTATTTTGTCCGCAACAATGAAATAAAGTTTATGAAATTTCCGAAGCATTTCGCGAAGCAAAAATAAATTTAAAACAGCAATTCGCATATATCAGTGGTAGTTATAAATTCATCGTTACCACAATTAGCTCATTAGAAAGAGTCAGATAAAATAATAGATAATTCAGAAGCAAAAATGAATCAACACCAGGAAAAAAATTAAATATGTTTTTGACAAGAATAAAAGTTTCTCGTTTTTATCTGATGTCACTGAAGTTTTCAATTATATCTGTCGATGTGGAATGTTTATTTACAATTTACAAATTGATTTTAAGTAATAGAAAAAACACTTTAAAAACAAAAAATATAGGAAACATTAATTAACAATTTTTTAGTTAGTACGTTATTAATATTACAGTAGTGTGCGAACGATTGTGAATACATCGGGCCGTGAAAAAATGAATGCATATTTATGTAGCTAAATTTTTTGAAAAGTTTTTAGTAAAAAACTTATTCCAAGTTGAAGTTTTCGTGAAATCTTATTTTGCCTATAATAGTATATTACATTAAAAGTCATGAAAGTGAAACTTTGCAGAAGAGGAGGCTTATTGAGTACGAGGATGCGTCGCACCCGAGTATCTCTTTAAAGCCTCCGAGTCAAGCAGACACTTTCATGACCAGTGATATATTATATGTATTATATACTGCTGTAGCTGACAATGTTAATATTCCTAACATATATGTCAACGAAAAAGTAGTGTTGTCAAACATAGCAAGCGCAACAGAAAACAGAAATAATAATGCTTTGAATTGTATACCTGGATTAAACTTTTCTAATGTGTATAATACTAGTGTCGCCAGCATTAACATTAATTTTCATAGTTCTAATACCAATTAATAATATTTGTTGTATTTGATTGTTAGTGTTTTTAATTATATAAACGTTTCATAAGATAAGTGACGATTTCTAATTCAATTGCAGTCTAAAAATGACAGATGAGTCTTGTAAAGTGACAGGAGTCTTGTAAAAATCATGAAAGTGACTAGTCTTTAAAGTGACACTTTCATGACCAATCTGAGTTCTGTCATGACAAGCTTTCTTGACGATTTCAGAAAATAGTAGTTTACGTAATAAGTCCCGAAATTGGTATTTTACTGGACGAGTGGGCAAATTACAGGGCGAGCCGCAGGTTAGTCCTGCAAGCCTGCGAGTCAGTAAAAGCACTTTTGGAACGTATTACGTACAATATTTTTTTTAAACGGGCATTGTTGTACCATAAATTTCATATTATTCAGTTTACATTTTTATAACAAGAACTCTTTATTAATTTTAATAATTTTAATATTTTTTTTAACAATCGTTAATATTTGGTTTACAAATATAAACATTATTTTGGAATAGTTATATTAAACGTACAATTATTAGCATTACTTATCTGTAAGCACGTTATTTAAAAATTATTCGTTGACGTGAGATTTTTTGAACTGCTTACATTATAATGAGTTTCTGAGAAAAATTCTGTGTTTGAGTTACCTGCTTTTTGAATTTTAAATGAGTGAAGTTATAATGTTAAAAACAGTTTGAGTGCGTGTCTGGTCAATGCCAAGTACAAATTACATAAATTACAGAGGAGTGGCGTTTACAAGCTCTCTTGTTCTGATTGTGATGCCACCTACATTGGTAGGACTTGTTAGGTTAGACTAGGTTATTGAACATGAAAAAACTCCGGAGAAATCCGTATTTGGACATCACTTGAAATTTAACAACCACAATATCGATCACGAGAGCGGGGTAACACTCTTACATAACATAACAACCAAACATTTTTTAAAACTTGATTTGTACGAGGATATGGAAATCATGAAGGAGGTCGATAAAAACAATAAGTGCCTTAATGTACAGACAGAGTTTGACAGAGATTTTACCCCTATACATAGAAAACTTTTTGATGGTGAGATCCTACTTAATAATGACAATAGTTCAGATCAATTGGGACCAATACAACACGTGACCACAACACCATAATTCGAGCTACATTTCCAACTTCCATGGCGGGAGGTTTCGTGCTTCTGCACCTCTCCTCTTCGGGGCCTCTTCCAGGGGATCGGCCGGTTTGTTGCTGGAGGAATGCAATACAATGCCTGTCAGAGCAAATAGCTCGAGGAGTAGTTGTTTATCCTTTGGAGACTTTCGGGTCGCTTCCCTGATTGGGATTCTGGGGTGGGGTGGTGTGCAGGCCGGAATATTCTTGTCTGATTGTGAGTCACTTTTTCATAAAAGTTGTTTTTCATTTTTCCTTTTCTTTCGTGGCTCTTACTTTACTTTAAAACCTAAACTGTTTTCAGTTATTCTCACCATCACACATTTGTTTCTCTGAGGAGGTCATAAGAACGTAATTGCTAAATAAATTTACTAATATTTCAAGCTTTTGTCAACTTTTGCTTCTATGATTCTCATGACGTCATCAGAGCACTGGCTGTTGTTAGCCTACCTTACTAATTAACACCTTCAAAAATTGTTCATTTTCAACTTATCTTCTACAATTGTTGTCAAATGTCAAACAACTGACTCACAAATAATGTTTTGAGTTATATTTTATCCCCTATTTTAGGGATTCATTCATTGTACAATGGGTTGTGTGTGCTTTTTATTATTATTTTAATTAAATAGTGACTGTGTTTCAAGCACTATATTTTAATTCGCTTTATGTATCTTCTAATTTGTGAGGATTTGGAGTACACCCTGACCATGTGAGTAAATTGTATCTATTTGGCTTTAGGCCCTTCTAAACCTTTTATTTTATTTCGAGAATGTAAGGTCAATTTTTTACTTTTACAGGGGGCACTGATGATGGTTTATCATTAAACCGAAAGCGCTCTGCTTATAATAAATTCTTGTACCAAAATACAAAATTTGGTTTCTTTTCGATAATTGTTTTTGAATTTTGTTAGCTATATCAATCTTATCCTGAACTGAATCCTCAATGTAGCCTTCGGCAACTTGAGAACAACTCCAACCACCATGTCGTTTTAAGTTTATGATGTCAGCACCTCCGTTAGCTAGCAAAGTCGCCGAACTACGCCTAAAGCAATACCCTTTGGGTTTGGCAATCTCAAAAATGTTGCTATTTTGGAGGGAGCATCACCTACAGTATGTATGCCTACAGGTTGTTTATTACATTTTCCTTTATTGTAATTAATAAAGAGACGTCGAGGAACGTTGGTTGGGCGTAGCGCTATATACTTCCTATACAAATTTAGCTCTTTTTCCCCATTAATAATAAATGATCTTGATTTGTTTGTTTTGGTGTTTGAAATTTTAACCAAAAGCATAGTTTGTTTGTCTTCTATGTCGTCAATTAATATATTAGTGATTTCTTCCCGTCGATATGCACCAGTATAGCCCATAATCAACAACACTTTGGCCATTAGATATTGTTCGTCTGAAGCTTCTACTAAAAACTTATCGATATCCCCTTTATTAAGTACTCTAGACTTCTTTGCTTTATACCCTACGGATTTTTTCTTCATAAACGCTGTTAATTTAAAATATTTGCTTATGTCGATAATACTTCTGGTACGTAGCATGGCCTTCAGCATCGAATATAAACTCTACAACGAAGAAGATTTCAGCGTTTCTGATTTTTCATCTTCCATTAATTATAGAAACCAATTGACCGCTATCTTAGACTAACTATTTTATTATTTTTTTTATTGATGCCTCATATCACCTACTTAAAGCACGCCTCAGCGTGTTTAAATCGAACTTTCAAACACGCGCGTTTTTTAAAGTCCCTATGATAACAACAACAACTCGAGAAACGTAAGTATAAATGACAACTTTTTTTATTAGTTTTTAAATTGTATATTTTCATTGTGAACCAATGTCTTATTCCGTTTTTCGGCAAAATTTATTGATATATTCATATATACATTGTATCCTTTTAAATATAAATAAAGAAACTTTCTGATTATTGACCTGACAGCAGTACCTCGTAACGTCAAATAAAAATAAATACTATTAGGATGGACTTTCACGAAACTTGGCTGGGCATCGAGGGCGGACTTTTATGAAATGAAACTTGGCTAGGCATCGAGGACTGACTTCCATATTTTTGTAGTAATAATATAATAATAATATTTTATGATTTCAAAGTGCACCAATAAAAAAAATAGCGTAAAGTATTCGTGGAAAACTGGTCTTTCAAACACTTGCTCTGTTTCGAGCACTCCGGCTGCGCCGTCGTGCACGAAAAATCGCGCGGGTTTGAAAGACCTCTTTATCCACTTATACTTTAATATACTATTTCATTAAAGATAGGCCGGAAAGTAAATAAACATGAGTCCGGTAAAAGCTTTTACTGAACTATCACAATAATTTTCTGGCTCGGTCCGAGAAAATGAGATTTTCTGACCTAAATATAAACTGGAAAGTACTAATTACTGGCCGGTTTAAAAAAAATATTTTATAGTACATTTATGATTAAAATTTTTGCGGAAAGTTGATGATTTCATGCCAAAACGTGTTCAAGAAGTTATTAAAGCCAAGTAAGGACATGTTTCATATTAAAACAATTTGAATTATATTGATTTTTTGATTTCATTTATATCTAACCAATAAAAAATGTTAATTTTTTCAAATTATCATTGGTGTTCACATCAATTCGCACACTACTGTTTTGAATATATATTGGTGTATAGAACTAAGTTAACCCATTAAGCGCCAACGGTTCGAAAACGCACCATTTCCTGAAACATTTTTTTATTCCACGGTAATGTGTTCAAAATTTTGGTATTTCCTGTCGTTATGTAAGATTTTATAGTAATAAAATTTAAATATATTCCAATTATGAATTTATTTTTGTTAAAAGAAATCACCGCTAAATATTCGACATTTTCAACAATTTGACGCGGTTCTAGTCGGAGTATGTTATTTTTACTGGTAAACAACTTTCATTGCAAAATCCACTCAATATTTATTCTTCCTAGCCTAGTTGACAATAATCATACGCATACCAATAAAAAATGTGTAGTTACAAAATTCTTGTTTAAAAAGAATGCTCCGAAAACGAACCTTTGGCGGATATGGAGTTTGCCGACGTATAAGCTTCTTCAAAAGTGGCAACCGCACGCTCGTCATTGCGTCGTTAGCAAGTTTTATTCGAGAAGGTTTGTTGGATTTAGTTTATATCTAAAGTAATATGTAGTGTGTTCTGGGGTGTGTTTCTGAAAATATGTTTTCGTGGGTAAATAATCCGAAAAGAGCTCTAACTTTGTTGGAGTTAGAAGCCGAAATTGAGAATGTTAGTGATGAAGAGACCCCAGATTCAGCAATAATACCACCAGACTGTGGTAAATTTACGGACGAAGAATTTATTGATGATGACGTCTTACTAACAGGTAACATAATCTCTCTCTAGTTTTCTTTTTGGCTAATATGCAATTATTTAGGTGACCATGATATTGAAGAGATTGGTTGCCGGTACTTTTGAAATCGCTAAAATATGTAGGTCTGCCTTTTCGCCAAATTGAAAGACAAAAACTGATAGAGCACTTTCATTATCACCGCAATCACATGAAATTGAAATGTGTATACAAATTGAGAACTCTCTTGCCGGAAAAAAAAACCTTACGAATGCTTTTATTTATTTTTTGATGATTACAATCTTATTAGTAAGTTTTCCATCCAATGTGATAATAATTGTCATGATTTTGTTTTGACTAACGCTACTATGAAAAGGTTTCTGGGTATACTTATTCTTACAGGATTTCATACCTTGCTTTAAATAGATATGTATTGGAGCAAGGACGAGGATAAGGAAATTACATTCGTTAGGTAATGCATAAGCAGAAATAAATGTCGGCTCATCAAAAAGTAGATTCACGTGAATGATAATGCTTCATTAGATAAATCTGATAAGTTTGCTTTTTTCGATATGATGAATAAGAAAATTATGCAATCCGTAGTTTTTGCAAACAACTATTCAATCGACGAACAAATACTTCCCTATTTTGGAAGGCATTCAGCAAAAATGTTTGTAAAGGCTAAACCTGTGCATTTTGGATTTAAGTTGTGTGTCACTCGTCATTTGATGGGTATTTATTCCAGTTTATCCCTTACGATGGTGCTAGTAGTAGTAAAAATCAAATCTAGATCTAGGGGCTGACGCATAGGCGTGCCTACAAGGGGGACAGGGTGGGCCATGACTCACCCTAATCGGTCCACCCCAATTCCTCAAAATATCAATCTATTAAAAACAATTTATAATTTTTAAATTTTAATGTTCTTTCAAAATCACAACAAATATGAATATATCTACTGTTGTTATCTTTTTACGACGCGGCGTGTCGCCTTTGTCGACACCAACGTCGCTAAAGATACCGCCTTGTCGGTTTTTTGAAATCATGGCAATAGGAGCCGAGCCGACACTGAGAGCGGGATTTCGGTGCACGTGTCGCCGCACACTAAAAGGGGTAGCCACACTGATACGAGGAAGCAGTATGTTATTCTTAAAATGATTTGCGAGAAATTGAAGGGCGGCAATATGCAAAAGCAATGTTTCGGCGAGCACGGCTCTTTGTTTTTTCATCAAAAGATTCCGATTTGATATTTTAAATTTTTCTATGTATTGTATCTTCATTTCGATTTCGCTGCTGACAGTGAGTGTTTGTCGTTCTATAGACTGTTACATACATACCTATTTGCTGTGTATCTTAGATACAGTATCTATCTAGGTATTCGTAATTCATAAGATTTTGGATTAGTACTTATAAGTATGAAAAAATAAGTGGCGATATTCACTCGTCGTTTTTCGCAAAAGTGATGCCTCCAGGAAATTCTGCTGATGATGCTTGTAATGATATTAATTCATTACTAGAAATATCGATCCAAGTAACCAGTTAATGCAGCGATGACGAGGTACCCCACAAGAACAGCAAGTCCCCCACGCCAAGATGCGCACGAAGAATCGACAGCAGAAGGGAAGGAGACTTCCACCACCACCGCTAAGATGTATATAAAAATGCCAGCAGACAAGACGACAACTTGGTTCACGGACTCCAGTTCCTACAAGTTCAGCCGCCTCCAGTGCGAAGCGTAGGTCGAAGGTACTGACTTTAACCTTATACGCTTTACACAATTCACCGTGGAGTGCTGTACTAAGTCGAAGTATTGATTCGACTTTTATACATCATTCACTTGAACGGCTGTTGGTTTCTGGTATTGACGGAAACGAAAACGATTGTTCAAACTGTTATATATATATATATATATATATATATATATATATATAATAATAATTTCGGTGCGGTATTGACGCATCGAAAACTCTGCAGTATCTCTATAGGGTTTGCAAACGTTGAGATGGGTATTGACCGTCTGTAAACGATCGCTCCAAATGTTAGTATAATTCTGGTGTGGTACTGACGCGTCAGAATAACTACATCCCTATAAAACCGAGAGAGTCGTTAAGTTGGGAATTGACTAACTATAAACGATATACTCACATCTAGAGACTATAACCGAAAGAGTATTGATCTATCGGCTGTTCTCAACTTTGGCTGTCTGAACAATTCATAGGACAGAGAGAATCCCGTATACCACAGTGGAAATTTCCCGTCGTTATACCTACCTACCTACAGTTCGTCAGTACACATCGATCGACAGAGGAGTACGGACCGTCGGAACGTGATCTTCAATATAATTAAGTACCACAGTAATATATATATATATATATATATATATATATATATATATATATATATATATATAGAATATTGTATTTTAGTTTAATTTTATCTTTGTAAATAATATTTTTTATAGCAATAAATCAGTTAATTTAATCGAACTCTGTCTCCTTTGGGCTTACCTGGGCAATACGCATTACATGCTAATGCGGATAATCCAACTTTTTCAACTAAGAATCCAACTAGCAATGTAGCTGATATTCAAAGCACATCAGGTGCTAGTGCTATGGCTAGTCAAACAGAAGGTAATATAAAATTGTCTATTCTGCATAATATACCTACCTATATGATTCTTAAAAAAAACCATTGCACGTCTTGCACGTTTTGTATGTAATGGCTCTACGGCTGTAGTGTATAATAATCTAACGATAGTTCAAATATAGTTACTTTTCTACAGATTTACTGGAATGGTTTTTTATAAAATCATAATTATTTGAAAATGTCAGTGCTCAAGACTAATGTGTCAGAGTGTAAATCTGCGCAACCTTCGCTGATAGGCCGACAACACCTTCACGCGTGATTTAAAATAACCAAGTAACGATACGATAATAATAATTATTATTGATATTTTTATTATTATATTGTATTGTGTTTTTGAAAAGCGGGTTTTTTGCCATATTTCTAATATTTTATTATTTGTTGTATTAAAGTTTGTCAAGGAAATGTCGAAGTCGAAGCAAAATCAAGCGATATTCATAGAGAAGATCCGATCGTTAATTTGCCATTAGATCGTATAGAACGTGAAGCTCGTTTAGCAGATGGACCGTTTCTACCTGATTTAAATGATTTTCCAATGAGTCATTTCGGTAAAAGTATATGTAGTTTTCAAGAAGGTTGGTATAAAATATACAATTGGCTTGAATACAGTCCTGCTAAAGATGCTGGCTTTTGTTTTTGCTGCCGTTTCTTTGCGATGGAAAATGCACTTTCCAAAGGTCACGTTGACAAATGTTTCACTGAAAGTGGCTTCAAAAATTGGAAACGTGCTACAGAGAAATTCAAATGCCATCAAATTTCACAATGTCACGTACATACTCGTGGTTTCAGTGTCTGAAAAAATTACTCTAAAACAAGGAGTATCGATACTTTGCTTGATGATTCAAGAGTCGCACTATTAAAAAAACAAGATGAAGAACGTCTGCGAAACCGTGACGTAATGAAAAGACTCATAGACATTACAGTGTGTTTAGCAAAAGGTGGAAGATCATTCCGTGGCCATAACGAGAAAAAAATAGTTCTGAGCGTGGACTTTTTCTAGAATTAATTCAACTTGTTTCTCAATATGATCGTTTGCTGAAGGCTCATTTAAAAGAATGGTCAAAAAATGCACTTTACGTTAGCAATAAAATCCAAAACGATATTATTTTATCTATTCATAATGTCATAATTCAAAGTATCGTATCCACTTTAAATGGAAAACATATTTCTTTGATAGCAGATGAAAAAACTTATTGTGGTCATCACGAACAAATGTCTATGGTAATTCGATTTTTTGACCCTTCTATAAACAAACCTATAGAAACGTTTATAGGTTTACAAAGATTAAATTCTGTGAATTCAGAATCAATTTTTAATTCTTTGGATAATGCTCTTATATCATTGAAATTACAGTGGGAACAAGTAGTTTCCGTATGTTTTGACGGAGCTTTGACCATGTCTGGAAATATTTCTGGTGGTCAGTCGCGCTGCAAGCAAAATAACCCGGATATATTATATGTTCACTGTTACGCACACTGTTTAAATTTAACTCTGCTCTCACTCGAATAACAAGTTAATATTTGATTTTTTGTAATCATTAAATGTGTTTGTTCGTTTCTCGAAGGTAGTTGCGTAAGAAATGCAATTCTAGAGAAAATAGCTAACAGTATAAATATGACACTCAAGACATTGAAATCGTTGTCAACAACTAGATGGGCATCCAGACTGAAACGGTTTCTGCAGTAAAGGATAATTATGAAACTTTGATATTAGCTCCTCAAGAAATTATTGAAACCATCAAACAATCTGATGTTAAAATAAAAGCTGTGGGATTACTGGAGCAGTTGAAATCATTTAATTTCTTGATTTATTTACATATGACTGCTCCTATTCTAGTAATGATACTCAAAGAAAGCAGAGCATTACAAACGGAAAATTTGAATTTACTGTTTGCAATCAATTCTGTAAAGAGTTTACAATCAAGTTTACAAAAATTGAGATTGGATTCTGAAACTTTTTTTAATAAAATGTATGTTGAAGTTGAAAAAATATATGACAAACATGGTATTACAATTCCGGAAACAAAGAAAAGAAAGATTCCGCGTAAAATTGATCAGATGTGTCATAGTCAACATGAATTTGAAAATATGAAAGATTTTGTTAGAATAAATACATTTTATCCATTTTTAGATTCACTTGTTTCCGAAATAGATCAACGTGTTAATCAAGAAACGACAGACATTATTAAAAGTGTTAACGAAATACTATCATTGAATTGTGAGGGCGATTTCACTTTAATTGAACATAAATTTAAAATAAAAAAAGAAGAATTGCTTGCCGAACTGAGTGTAATAAAATTTGATAATTCTATTCCTAAAGGTGTTAATCTTGATGATTGGATGGGTTGGATCCTTTCCTCAGACAACTACAAAATATACACTAGCTTTTTCACGCTTTTAAAAATGTTTGCTGTCATACCAATTACTAGTTGCTCTTGTGAGCGTTCGTTCTCAAAAATGGTTCAAGTTAAATCAAAACTGAGGAGTACCATGTCACAACAGAGACTCGATTCACTTCTCTTTTTATTCATTGAACAAGAGAAAACGGCGAATGTGAATTATGACAATGTAATAGAAGAGTTTAAAGTGTTATCCGAAGTCGAATGCGTTTGTAGATTAGTTGATAGGATATTATCATTATCTATCTTTTTCCTTTGGATTCCATGTATTGTTACGTTTTGTTTTTCTAGTTTATTTTTTGGATCAATATATTTTGTTCCATTAGTTAGAATTGCGTAATTACTAAATCTTTTAATTAGAAATGGGGCAATGACGTTTTTTATTTCGCCGATGAGCCTGCAATGGACTTTTGCGTTATAGAAAAGGCAGCGTTATTGCTTAATTATCATTTTTAATAGGCATACTCAAATGAATCAATGGCCCCCCTAATAAAAAAGTCTGCGCACGCCTATGGTGCTGACGTTATTCTAAAATTAGTAAGTGTTATGTAAAATCTCCGTAATCATAGGCTATTTTTTGAAAACTTCTTTTCTCCATATAAGCTCTTCGAAATATTGAAGAAAAGGGGAATTTATGCAACTGGCACCATACGAGAAAATAGGACTGAAAACTGTCCCATAGTGGCTAGTATGGAGGGTAGAACCTAGGAGGACCGTCTTGTATAGGGGACAAGTTGAAAAAGTGTCCAGCTGTAAGCAGCAAATTACAGTTCAATAACCGACCACAATAACGCTAGCGTAGCAAGTGGAAACGACATGAAATTAACAGTTGTAAACGGAGTGAAGTGCGCTGAGTTTTACGTAGTCAAGTGTTGGATTAGTAAATAGAACCTATAAAACTGCTGAACTAACGTGGATAGTGATTCGATTTTTATAAACATTAGTAGATACATTTTTTATTATTATTATTATTACGAATTTGTTGTTGTAAATTCAAAGAGGAAAAAAAATAGAAACAATGGGAAAGCTTTGTTCAGTGAAAAGTTGTCCAAGTGGGCGAAAATTAAAAAATAAAGCAGCTGATGCGTCTCAACCTCTGACTTTTTTTCGACCAACAGTACGTATAACAAATTTTTATTTATTATTTTACAATACTAAAGTTAAGAAATGTAAAACAATTATTCATTTTTTATAATAATTGAATCATTATCATTTACATTAATTAACAAACTTAAAAAGTGCTAATTTTTTTAAACATTTTTGTCATTATTATTGATGAGTTATAAACATTATTCAAAACTGTCAAATATCAACTGAATAAAGTGTCGTATTATTTTTTCAATTGCTAGTTTGTAACTTATATGATTATATAATACCGAGTTCGGTCCCGATCCCTATCCCACTCTAATGATTTATGGCGCTGTTTTTAAAATCTTTCCACTTGCTACTGTGGCGCCACCTTAATTTGCTCCCTGTCAGCGGACACTTTTTCATACACTGAGTTGGTCCTCCTTAGTTCTACCCTCCATAGTGGCTAGTAAATAACTTTCTAAAAAAGAAAAAGTGTCATATGACTTTGTATATGATACAAATGCTGAAGTGTCTATGGTTACGTGGAATGACAACTCAGTAGTAACAGTTATCTCGAATAACTGTCCGGCCTGCAAAAAGATTCGACCGCAAATATCGCAAATAAATAAATATACCTCAACAATTTGTAATTCAAGAATACAATAAGTTCATGGGAGGTGTTGACCTACATGATAATGCCGTAGCTAATTATAGAATTGGTGTACGAAGAAGGAAATAGTGGTGGCCACTTTTCAAAAATGTTATTGACAGTTCTGTTGTAAATGACTGGAAACTTTAGAGATTAGCAAATGAAACTTCCATTTCACAAGTGGATTTTCGGGCGTATATCGTTGTTTGTCTAATGAAATCTGAAGAGCGACAATCAAAAACAGAACAGAGTGAGAGCGAAGACGATGAACAGTCCATTCAGCCTTCAACAGTAAACATGGGTAGACCATCTAAGAATAACCTGCCGAAGGAAGCCCGAAAAGATGGTGTTGGTCATATAATTGTAAAACATGCAGAAAATAAACGGTTTTAAAGATTAAAACTAACTTGTCCGCATCTGTGACTCTGAACAGTATTCTATCATAAAATTGTTACTTGTATACACTTCGAGGGATGTACATCTGTGAGACACCTTGAACAATATTCAATCCTAAAATTGATCAATCGTATACTCTCTGGAGGCTGTATCGTGCTAACAAACTGAAAATTCTCCAAAAATGACAAAAATTTAGTACTTCAAGTACCATAGCACCCGTTGTACTGGCTTCAGTGAGCTGAATACCAATAGGGTACATCTTTGAGACGCTCTGAATAATATCCAATCATAAAATTGGTCACTTGTATATACTCCGGAGGCTGTATCGTGCTAACTAACTGAAACTTCTCCAAAAATGACAAAGATATCGTACTGTAGCACCGGTTGTATTGGTTCTGGTGAGCTGAAAATCAATAGGGTTCATCAGTGAGATGTTCTGAATAATATTCAATTATAATATTGGTGACTTGTTGAACTCCGGAGGCTGTATCGTGCTAACAAACTGAAATTTCTCAAAAAATAACAAAATGTCGTACTCCAAGCACCATAGCACCCGTTGTACTGGCTCTGGTGAGCTGAAAATCAATAGGGTTCATCTGTCCTTAATAATATTCAATCATAAAATTGGTCACTTATTGCTCTACGGAGGCTGTATCGTCCTAACAAGACATGTAAAGAAAAATTGCCGACGACAACGACGATATACACACAGGATTTTTTTCTAAAAACCGTTTTTTCGTGTTGTTTTTGATGGAACACGTAAAAATAACTCAATTTTTTTTTCAAAATTCCAACTTTTCTTGGGTTAAACCAATACTTTTCTCGCATATAGATAGGTTGGCGGAAAATTTAAAAAAGGTTATTCATCCTGTATCAAAGATTATTCTCAAAGAAAATAGTAAATTAAGAGAAATCAACTTGTTTTGGGATTTTTTCATCTTACAGTTTATTTAGCTAATAATGAATTTATGCGTTACTTTATGGATGCACTGTATGTTTAAAATCATAAATATGTACCCTGAAATGGACTATTTATAACATTCTTTCTTTTTTTCGGAGATGCGACTAGACTAACATTTTGTTGTTGTTCAGTGTACTATTTTTTTTTTGGTTCCTTCATTATACAAAATACAGTATATATTTCTCGTAAATAATGGTAATTAAACAATTCCAACTGTTGTTTTCCATTATTAAATAGACACGAATAGGCTATCGAGGCGGAAGATTTCATGTTTGATGACAATAAATCTAAAGATATATAAAGCAAGAAAATGTCATCATAAAATGTAGGACGTTGTTATAATTATCTAATTACCTGTACCTGCGATTGTTTGATGAAATTCGCAGTATTTTACGGAGAAGACAAATTCAAAATGCAATGATTTATGTATACTCATAGATATTAGAAGTGTTACACACAGAGGGAACAATTTCTTGACCTTGATTTTTTGGCAACATCGTAACCATATATAGAGCAGGCTATAATAATACGTTTGTTCCAGAAGTGTGTAACGAACATGTACCAAACAATTTTATATTCGCGTATAATCAGTTAGGAACTTAGTGTTTTAAATGAAACTCACTGTTTCTAGCTAATTCCACAATATGATGAAAACTGTTGAAAATTCTAAAAAAATTACAATTGTTTCGATAAATCAATGATCAATTATCCAATTTTTTGACTCTCCTGAAAAGTTACAATTTTTGACGTAGTTTTTGAGCTCAAGACGATATTTGAAAAAAAAGGAAAAAATCCCTACGAATGAATAAAATTCTAATAAGTTTTAACATGTGACATATTCTAACTTTCATTTTATTAGTAAAACCTGGTATAAACAGTCGAACGGCTTCATTGTATTATGACATTAGCGTTATGTTTATAGTTATTCTTGTTTGTTAAAACAATACACAGTGACTAGCAGGCATAACAATAATTTACCAAACTGACATATGTGAAGCAGCATTTATATGATAAATTGCTATTACTATGATTTATCTCTGTACAACATAACAATGAAATATTTCTATGGATTATAAAAAGTGAACTGGATAATTGCCAAATACAATGCGAAGCTTCAAGACTATTACAACTAATTCGTAATGTGACATTATTAAGAGTCATAAATATAGAATTGATCATTTTATAGTTATTTAATAAATTAGTTTGTTAATGAAGGCGATTAATAAACAAAACTGTTTAAAGCACGAACGAGCGAGTGAGTGAGTGCCTTTAATAGTTTAGTTTATTAATCGCCCATTATCAAATGAGTTGATTACAATATTTTTTCGTTGACCGTAAACTCTTTTTTTGTGACAAAATTCACTTTTCCACAAAGACTATCAGGAGACAATAATGTCAACTCCATACCAATGACGTAGAATGTCATTGACTCCAGACATTTTTAATTTCACGTAAAAATCACGTTTACTAAAAATATCAGTTATTATTGAAAAATATAAAATGCGAATTGTCAGAAAAGTTGTCATTGTGAAAAAGTTATTGTAAATTCGTAATTGTGCAGTTATGGAGTTAGAAAACCCTGCTAAATTGCCTGCTGCATTGTTGGCGAGTGTAAACTATGCATGTTCGAGATGGTTACCAACCAAAAGGCGAAATCTACGAAAAAACCTAGAATGAATTTGGTACCTGGTGTACTGAAAAAATTGTTTTTTTTTATTTTCATGACTATAACTGGTTGTTCATATCAAAATATCATCAAAATGATTAGGAGTTTCCTTGAACTTGGCACATACAAAAGAAGATTTATCAGGAAGTTTGGAGAGATTGCCAAACCTCTAACTCGACTCACAGAAGAAACAATAGCTTTCAATTGGGACGAAGACTGTCAAATGGCTTTTGAAACCTTGAAGAGGCACTTAAACACGGCTCCGACATTAGGATATTCATTACCAGAAGGAGACTTTACTCTTGACACTGATGCCAGCAACGTAGGAATTGGAGTAGTGCTCTCACAGATCCAAGGAGGGCAAGAAAAAGCGCTGGGATATTTCAGTAAAGACCTCTCCAAACCAGAACGAAACTACTGCGTCACGCGAAATGAACTTTTGGCGTTAGTGAAGCCCGTGTAACACGAGGCCGAATCTAAGGAAGTTGCAGTTTCAAGAACTTCAGTAGTCAACGAAGAATGGCCACCCACCAGGATCAGGGAAGATCAGGTGAATTATCATCACCTAAATATGATCTGGCAATGGAAGGTAGAAAATCGAAGACCTATCTGGCAAGAAGTGTCGAGATTTTCACCGAAACTCAAGGCATATTGGGCTCAGTGGTACTACCTTGTCCTGGAAGAAGGGCTGTTGAAAAGAGTTCTTGAAAACGATGATGGTTCCGAAATGAGAAGACAGCTAGTTATCCCGATAACGAGAGTAGTCCATCGGGAGGTCATCGGGGAGTGAAGAAAACCCTTCAGCGAGTCTGTGAAAGGTTGTATTGGATGAACTGCTCCGACGATGTGAAGGACTGGTGTAAGAAATGTACTACTTTTGCTACGAGTAATGGACCACATCGCAAGAGACAAGCACCTAGGAAACAATATAATGTTGGAAACCCTTTCGAGAAGATTGATTTAGATATCGCTGGACCATTTCCGACTACATAAAATGGTTGTAAATGGATTATTTCATAAAGAGGGCGGAAATGTACGCGATCTCGAATCAAGAGGCCACAACTTTCGCGGATGCATTGGTGAAATAATTTATTAGCCGATATGGAGTGCCCTTGGAATATTACGTGATCCAATTGAGAAGAATGATGGACGATGTGCACGAATTGGTTCGAACGAATCTTCAAGTTGTCAGCGACAGAATGAAAAGTCGGTACGACACGCAGGCCACAGAAGGCGGTTTTAAAGAAGGGGACAAAGTATGGTTACACAACCCGACGAGGAGAAATGGACTTTCTACAAAATTACAGAAATCATGGGAATATCCGTACTTAATCAAGAAGAGGATCAATGACGTTATATATCGCATAAGCAAGATCCACAACGGAAAACTGAGGGTAGTCCGCCAAAACCGACTAGCGCCATTCGAAAGAGACCATGATATAGAGGAAGGAGTGAACCATATTCGCGAAGAGCCTGACCGTGTCTACGAGAGAATTTATGGGCGCATACGGAGGTACCGGGAAAGCTAGATATGGAGTGACTACAGAACAAAGACAAGATTTGTTGACGCTCCCAAATTTTTATTCACTGGCACACAACATCTCCGCCAGTAACAAACACGCACGAGGGTTGGCAACCGTCTTTCGAAAGAAGAAGATTTTATATTCCAGACCGTTAATTAGGGAAACACTTACCTTTAATCTGTGGGAACGAAATAATACCATATGTTCAAAAGCTCACTGGGATATATTATACTTAACACATTAATAACAAATAACCATCAACATGTCGATGACCAGAGTAACACTTACGAATAATGAATACAACTGTTGTTTACTAACTAGAACTAAACTAATTATATGTGCTGAATCGATATTCTGCAGTCCATTAACACCGTTCACATTGAAAAATATTAACCTTGTCCGGGTTGGTTCGTTTTACAATTTACTAACGTATTATTTAGAACGTGTTTTATTAATTAATTTTCTAATGGATCGTGGTTCTCTCGTACTGATTAACCTCACTAAGTTTATTAGTGACCTTCTGGTTCAATAACCGTCACACCCTGGCATGACAGTGAGACTCAAACACAATTCGCGGTATGTCTTCTACCTGGCAACCAAAAACGAATTTCAAGATCAGTCCACTTACCGGGATGTGTGGGAAGCGTTAAGAAGTCTTCGAGAACATGTACTCGAATCCAACGTGCAGAAGCTAGCAATGCCTAGGATAGAGAGCAACCAGTTGGATTGGCGACTTATCAGGAACATGATAGAGGTGATCTTCCAAGATATCGGTGTCCACATATTAATTTGCAGCTATACCCCTCGTTATCGGTACCCGTTGAAGAAGGTACCCTGTTATTTCCATAAGATCGGAAAGTGTAGAAACTGGACCAGTTGCCGATTCAAACATCCAGTCTCGGCTACACAAACGTTCCAGGAGGAACTTCCATTTAAGGAGGGAGTAATGTTACGAAACTGCACACCGTAGTAGTCCCTGAAGCCGACTCTTGTTTTAGTTCGATAACTAAAGTTGACATTTTGGCGGAAGCGCACGGTTTTCTGGGAAGGACTAGGTATATTTTTGTGATTATTTTTATAGATATTCCGATGAAGGTGATTGTTTGTTGGGAACCGAAATCGAAAAGTTCCAGGAATCCAATGATTCGAGAAGGTTATTTTAATATATAAGAGACTACCTAGGGGCGGCGAGTCAGTCTACAATTTAATTTGATAATGAACAGACGTGAATATATAAATAGTGAATATATAAATAGTGAATAACCTGTGAACAGTGTATTTAATATAAGTCAGAATTAAGTGTGTACATAAATTAAGCACAAGTGTATAGTGTATAAATAAATCAGATAAGTAGATATACCGTGTGTATAAATTTGTCCCACCCGTTGTGTTAAAAACTATTTAAGTAAATAAGAAAAACATTACAATACATTTTAATATTTCTTTCCATTTTCATTACAGTTAAAGTACTTTATTTTCTTCCCAATTTGCTTGAAGACTATCCTGTTTTTCCATTCTCTCATATTCCGTATCTGTTTTTTACCAATTAATCCAAAATTTTATTCTCTATATTATGTATTTTTTTATATCTTTACACTAGTTCAGATACTTTCTGTACATAAATTTTGAAAATTACGATGATCTACGGATAGTTTGTTCGACTAACAATTGATTTTTATCGATTTGAAGTGAAATTTTGCATAGCAGATGGCAAAATTTAATAATTAAAATTCGAAATACAACCTAGTATAAATGTATGTAGATTCCCTATTAGCTGAATAATTGCCCCTTTTTCAGAGTATTAATAAACAAATTCATTTGTTAAAGAAATATATACAAATATTTTGAAACTGATACATAACACCAACACCTCTAAACGCGCGTAACAGATTGCCTGCTTTTATATATTATTCTCGCGAAATTTCCTAAAACACCGCACTCGAATGAACCCTTTGACTTCAAACAGAATGAGCAAATTAGTTTAGGTGTAGGCTATCAAAACATACTTAACTGAAATGAATGAGACAATTATTCGTTTTGCTTTTAGACCAAGCAACAGGAAGCATTTAAAACAGCATTAACAACAGAAAAGAAGGTAGTTCATATTTTATTTGTGTAATGTTTTGGAAAAGTTATACTAAGAACGCCACAATTTTTCTGGCGGAAATGACGGCGATCCACTACTCTGTGGAAGAAATCAAAAGGCTAGAAAGAACATACCGTTCAATTGCTATCTTCACAGACAGACAAGCAGCGCTAGAGGCACTCGATTCTGTAGAGGTCAACTCTAAGCTTATATGGGATTGTGTGTGCTCTAATCTAATGTCACGGTGGCTTAGGTACCGGGGAACTAGTGTCATAAGGGCAACGATTAGGCAGACGAAATGGATAAGCAAGCTGCTGGAAGCCTTCTGCGGCGTTGCAAAATCGGAAACAAAAGCTTCCACAAAAAAATTGGTGAAGTATAACTCTAGGTTATTGTGGAGAAATTCACCAGATCAGAGATAAGCGGAAACAGTTTATATTAGAACAGCCGCCAAAATTAACGGCACACCTAATAAGTAAAGATAGGAAAACGATCAAAACTATTGTGGATCTATTAACAGGGCATTGTACAATGTAATACTGTCCAAAACACAGCCGTTTTTCCAAATTTTCTCCGTCTCTAATTATACGATTAGCTCGAGCGAGGGTTCAATTTATTCTTAATTTAATTGACTACAAATTATTAATTAATGTCATTGAGATTACTAAATTACTTTTCAAATTAATAATAGTAATTATGCACCAAGGTAGAAAAATGAGTTATTATTGTCGAGGCCCATTAAAGACCGAGAAGTGAAGCACCGGAGCGTTCAATTTGACGGTTTTTCAATTTTAAATAACAATATCTCCGTGAAAAATGTTTCCAGACAAATTTACTTTTATGACTTTTCCTAAATATTCGACATTAAAACATTCAAATATAAAAAATCGATGAATAACGACAACTACTACCTTGAAGCACCAATACTGTGTTTACATTTTCGTATAATTATTTCTTAATTTATAGTTCCGAGAATTTACCCGGCCGGATTCTGTGAAATGTGTTTTGTGAGGAAAGTCAGGTACACTTGTTTTAGTGACTCTGACCCTCAGTCACTGCTCGTCGTGCTTTGTCATACGAAGAATTGTTGGAGGAGCTGAATATTTTACCAGAGGTTGAGTCTGATTGTGAACTATCATTCAATGATAATAGCACTGATGAAGATTCGGATTTTGTGATAGATGTGCCGCAATTTGAAAAATCGAGCAGTGAATCAGATGAAGAACCATCACCTTCGTCTACGCTGACCAGAGTAACTGATATTGCAAGTACGTCTTCATCTGGCACACCAGTAAATATTTCTCGTGGTATTGGCCGTGGTAGAAGCTGCGGTAGAAGTCGTAGCGATCGTGGTAGAAGGCTTGATCGTGAAGAAGCTACACAAACTGTTGAACAAGCACGTATTGAAGAAATTGGTTCCGACGGTACTATTTGGAAAAAACTGGAATCCAACCAAACATTTGCAGGTAATATTTATATCAATCCATTGCAATTTTGTATAACAAATAAACATCGATTTTAGAAAGATTTGCTAATCAAAATATTCTAAGAGAAGCCCTGGTCCCACTGCCTATGCCAAACGACACATATCTGTAGATGAAGTTTCTAGTGCATGGCGTCTAATTATTATCGAAAACATGCTTCGACACATTAAAAAGTGCACTGATGTCGAAGGAAAAAGACAATTGCAAAATGAATTATGGTCTATTACTCTCCATGAAATTGAAGCTTTTATTGATTTGTTATATGCTAGAGGCGCTTACGGTGCTAGAAAAAGTTCAGTAAAGAAACTATGATCAAATAAATGGGGACCACATTTTTTTCAAGATACTATGTCACGAAATAAATTTTTAGAAATTATGAAACTTGTTCGCTTTGACATGCGAAACACTAGATCTCAACGATTAGCGACTGATAAATTTACTCTTGCGTCTGAAATTTGAAATCCGTTTATTGAAAATTGTATTTTATGTTACAAGCCCGGAGAAAATATAGCAATCGACGAGCAATTATTTTCCACTAGAGCAATATGCCGATTTACGCAATATGTGGCTAACAAGCCTGACAAATTTGGCATAAAATTTTGGCTGGCAGCCGATGTAAACTCTAAATATTTGATAAATGGTTTTCCTTACCTTGGCAAAGATGATCAACGGCCGCAGAATATTTTACTCGGTGAACGTGTAGTTCTAAAACTAATGGAACCGTTTTTAAATAAAGGAAGAAACGTGACCACGGATAATTTTTTACGTCCGTAAAATTAGCTAAAGAATTAGAAAAAAATGGAACCAGTTTAGTAGGAACTCTGAACCGTTCAAAAAAAAGAACTTCCGCATTCACTTAAAAATTTACGAGAGACTTTGTACAGCTCCAAAATATATAAACACGAAAGAGTGACACTCACTTGTTTATCAGGGTAAAGTATATAAAATGTATTCATATTGAGCTCCGTACATCCAGATGTTGAAATGGGGAACGGAGAAAATTTTTTGCCTGCAACAGTAAATTTCTACAATAAACAAAGTTTGGAGCTGATGTTTTGGACCAACTGGGTCGACAGTATTCAACAAAATCAGCATCGCGACTTCAAGTTTTCTTCAATATCCTGGACATGGCATCAATAAACGCATGGATACTATATAAAGAAGTTACAGGCAAAAACATTAGTCGGCAAGAGTTTATATTCAAACTGGCAGAAGAATTGAGGGAAGGCTATATCAAAAATAAAAAATCACCGGCAGAGCTCGTCTGCACGAACACACAGAATCCAGCACCAAATAAGCGACGACAATGCCAAGTGGCAAAATGCAAAAAAAATAAAACCAAAGAAACATGTGTGCTTTGCAAAAAGGCAGTTTGTGGCACTTGTACAGGAAGAATTGAAACAAAATATTATTGTATCGTAATTTTATGGCGCAGTTTGTTTTCTGAAATGATTTATGTCACACATTTTCAATTTGTACTGTTTAGTCACCCTCTACATTCATTTCAAAAAGAGAAATTGTAATCAAGGTAATATTTAATACTTCTAACCAAGGTTATTAAACTTTCATTGTGACTTGTTGCCTATTCCATCAATAACTTCCAATTAAAGGGTTAATAGGTTTATTGGACAGGATAAAATAAAAAAAATTCAACTGCGATTGAACCCTCCAAGCACTAATCATTTTATATTTAATAAGTTGCAAAAAGTTAGTAGAGTTTCTTTATTCCAATTCTATACAACCAGTGGTAAAAGTTGAATGGTAAGTGAGTAGCAGTAATCCTAAGAGCATCATTCACAATGCATCTTGAATCGTAAATTCATAAAAATGCAAATTCTCTCTTCAGAATGTCTCACTTTGGGTTCAGACAAATTTTTCTTGATATTTTCTCTGGTTGTACGGATGTATATATAAAGAATACAAAATATTGATGATGCTGAAAATTCCATGGGTATACATTACCTGTACAATGTAACTAGCTAGTAAAATAACTGGTAATTATTTTCTCAAATGCCAGATGGACTTTAATAATGTTTTCGCATTTTGTCTAATAACGTGATATTTCACTGAATCCAAAAGTCGCAGTTTAAAAACATTACTGTTAATGAAACATGTGTTTTATTATCCCTTTTTTGTAAAAAGACAATAATGGAACGGGAAGTCTTTATTATAAACTCGAAGGACCTTATTTTTTCACTGTATTATTTGTAGGTGTAAGGTTGTTTAATACATTAAACTATTACGCCACTTTCACTTATCGTATATTCAAGTAAATTACAACTTGTTCATTTGCTTGAACAATTAAGAAGTTCACTGATGTTTTATCACTTGATCTGATATAAATAGCTGTATGATGGTTAAAGTAAGGTAAAATGATATACCGGTATCAAACGCCGGTATTTTCTTATAATGATAGTACCATTATGTACGAAGAATGACTGAAGAAGTTGACTGGAAAAGTCTGTATGAAGGATGACTGGGAAGCAAGTAAAAAAGGGTGTTATACCTATTTATAGGCCGGTCAAAGAGGGTGGGAAAAAGGAGAATCGTATGAGGATTTGACGAATCGGAGAAGAGAGTGGAAGGTACACGCTTGGGTTGGTTTTTTTTGCATGAAAAAGGGTTGTTTGTGTCAGATAACGGAGTTTAGAAGATAGTTTTTGTGAGGCGATAAGGTTTGAACTGATGTCGGTTGCTTAGAAATATTAAGTGGAAAAAACTTGTAAGGCAATATCTGTGTTTCTTACGTGAAATTAACGTTAAAATGGATTTTTGTCTGTTTAAAGAAATATTGAATATTTGATAAGAATGATATATTTCTGTGTATGATCTGTGCAGGATATATGAATTATGTTATACAGGGGAAAGTTAAAGTAAAGATTACAGGAAGAATTTGATTGTTAATTCAAATTCGTACAACATGTAATCCTTGTCAGACAGTCAAATCACGAAAATCCTGTATCAATAGATTATTCAGGATAGTCAGTACTGGTATTCAAAATAAAAATAGCACGTAGAATGTGCTTCATAGATTTTAAAACGTTTTTGATTTTTTTTTGTTCAAAAATTAATTAAAGAATTCGGTTAATGACAAGCAGAATATGTATAAAAGTAACGAAATATGCCAACGAATAATCCATTCATCAAAACATTTTTTGCACGAATTTTTATTAATCGACTATTGAGATTGACTTGACAAAGTACAGCACAGTAAATAGACTAAATGACAGATTACGTTCAAGCTCCGTTTGTTTGTAGAGAACAGTTGGGTCAATTAACAACACTCTTTTGAAGCGAGTTTTTAAAGTCATCAATTACCTGTATTTCCTTGACTGTATATGAATTGAGATCTACATTGAAAACATTGTGAAAATAATTTAAAAGTTGAATAGTGGCAGCTACGCCACATCCAACTCCTTAAAACCCATCCATACCTAATTTGGGAGGATTGAGACAAATCCTGGATCACAAGTTTTTTTTTTTTTGTTCATATACCACAGATCGTAATCCATATCATTAGTCTACTCACACACAAAAAATCTGAGACCTCTATTCAATTCAACATGAAGAACTTTTCTGATAGGGGTATTATTTTCGAAATATATCAGTCATAAAAGCGATAATCTAATTATTATAATTAAAACATAGATTTTGAAGTTGTTATCCATTGAATTATTGCAAAAAAAAATTTGGGACTAAGGCTAAACTCAGACGGACCACAGCGACGCGACACGACAACTTCATAAATGTGGTTGTTAGTGGGTGGAGGTCGTGGTTATATTAAAAATGCAGAATATTTAGAACAGTACTCAGACGAACGACTTCTTGAAAATGATCTCAGCGACGGTCGCTACCTGTGGACGGTATCACCCACAACATTGTCGTTGCTGGTGGTTGAATGCAAACACATGGACGACCGACCGCCTGCTCACTGCGACAACTGGCTACTTTTTGTTTCCTGTTAACTTTCTCTAGTATGAGCATAGACGTCGTAGTTGAAGTTTGTTTTTCAATTATATTTGTACGAACATTGAAATATTGTAACGATCCTTTTTTTTAGGGAATGTAGTGTATGTACAAAGAAATATATATCCAACTTTCTAAAGCACGAAAGAATTACCAGAACTAAATACTCACACATTTAATGACTACAATAACATCAATACAGTAACCCTAAAATTTAGTATTTTAGTTTCAGTATTAGTTCAGTTCTTACTCCGAAAAGATATAATTAACTTAGGCTCACAATATTGAGACGGAAAATGAAGAATCCTTTGATACGGAACTATTTATCGAGGAGATTCATCAGTTCTCATGTATTTGGGACTATTCTTCAACAAGTTATTGCAATCGAACCGACAAAGCAAAGGCATGGGACTTGATTTGCTCCAAATTTTATGTTGATTTTTTGGAGAAGGAGAAGCATGAAAAGAATAAAATCGGTAAGTGCCATTTATTAATTATGTGATGTTTACAAATAAAAATAACATATTATGTTTTAAATAGATGAGGTGTGATATCATGTTTTATTATATTGCCATGGTAATTCACCTTCAGAACTTACAAAATAATCAGCAAATTTATCTCTGATCGAGTTCAGTGATCTTCCTACTCTGTAATTAATATTACTATTTTGTAATGATTGCAAATCCGGAGTCATTAATGTATCTTCATACTGGTAGCCATCTTTTTTACGTACTATGTTGTGAAGTACAATAGACGCTTTAACTATATCGACGGCACATTCACCTGACACATTTAGGGGTCTATGAAGTATTCGCCACTTATTTGCAAGAATACCAAATGAACATTCGACAAATCGACGAGCTCGACAAAGCCTGTAATTGAACACACGCTTTTTTAATGTTAACTGCTTTCCACTGTAAGCTCTCAAAATGTGCTCATCCAGTCCAAAAGCTTCATCCGCAACAAATGCATAAGGTAAAGGATCACTTCCAGAATCAATTGGTTTTGATTCAGGTAAATCCAATTCGTTTCTAACCACTGATTTGTATAAATTGCAATTTTCCCAAATTATCTAATCACAACTTTTTCCGTAAGCCCCGATATCTACATATGTAAATAAATATTCTGCATCACTCACTGCTAGCAAAACTATTGAGAAATATTTTTTATAATTATAGTAGAGCGAACCACTATTAGGAGGATGTAGAATTCGGATATGCTTTCCATCTATGGCACCTAAGCAGTTTGGGAAATTGGCTTTATTTTTAAATTTTTGAGATATTTCTTGCCACATATGTTTGTTAGGTTGTGGAATGTAAATTGGTTGCAATTTGCGCCATATCTGACAACACACGTCCTTTACTATTTCACTTGCAGTCGTAGCACCACATCTAAATGTGTAGTGAAGTTCTTGAAAAGAACATCCCGTTGCCAAATACCTGCAAGAAATGAAGTTAGTTGAAATATATTTGTGGTATTGATATTATCAGTAATATAATAAGTACTCGTAAGACTCGACCGCAATTTTATATTAAGTGGACGTGAAATTTTGCTACATGCAGTTTTTTTTTTATTTTCAGCTGTTGCACTACAAAGAAAATGGAAAAGTTTAAGGGATTCTTACAACCGAGAGCTACGAAAAAATACCACAACGAAAAGTGGTTCTGGGGCATCAAAACATCGCCAATATTTATATTTTCACAATTTAACTTTTCTACAAAATTTAGCTGAGAAAAGAGTTACTGAAAGTTCTCTGGCAGATAGTCAGATCAATGAAGATTCTCAGCAAAAGGAACATGATGCAGAAAATGACGGGCAGTGTCCAACCTCCGAAAAGCATGTTAAAAGAAAGAAGTTGAAGACAAAAGATCAGGAAGATCAGCTGATTAAACAATTGTCATCTTCTTTGTCTGATCGACTAAAAGCCCAACATGTCTCTCCAGCAAATAATAGCACTGACAGTGATTTACATTTTTTATTATCATTGTATGACAACTTTAAAATGATTGACAATAATATGAAGCTACAGGCGCAGATAGAAATCCTGAACGTCATTCAAAAGTATCGTCGCCCCCCACCACCCCCTACTTGGAACTATGATCAATCTAGATATTACGGGGAACAGTATAGGCAAGACTACAATACGGCAGTTAGTCAATCTTTACAGCAAACGATGTCTTCATACCAACAACAATATTCGAAACCTTCAACCAGTCACTTCGTTGAAGTTCAGCGACAAGGGCGTAGCTTTAACATTACCTCTCCCATACCTGCACAAACGTTTATATCAGCTGAAACCCCTCAAGTCACTTCACCATTAAGTGAATCCATTCAAGATGACGAATCAATTATGTCAAATATTTATGATTAACTTTTTTGTAAATTGATTGGTAACTATGAAATAAAAAGTTTACTTACCTTATCGTCAATTCAAGTCGTTCTTCAACTGGTATACACTTTCTCATATTTGTGTTTTTTCGACATATGCTGTTAGATAATTCTTGTAATATATAGTCAAATGTAGTTTGACTAATTCTGAAATAACTAAAAAATGTATCATCGTACATTCTCAGTGATTGGCAGAGTAACTGAAATTGACTCTCATTTTTGTTTTCTATAATCGGATGAATCCAATACACCCTATTCCGACGCCGCCTCTGCCTTCGCCGTAATATCAGCCATAACAATGCTTCTTCAAACTCCATACTGAATCTGATAAACACTACCGAACACTACTGTCGTTAATTGAAGTCTGAACGAACTACTAATTTGTAGTCAAACTGTCGTCGTCTTCAACGACAGATGACGACAACACAAACACATACTAGTCGCGTCGCTGTGGTCCGTCTGAGTTTAGCCTAAGACTCCAACATTTTCTCAATGAAATATAGTTAATGTCAAATCTATTTTAATGTAGAGATATCGGTGAACTGCAAATATAACGAATACATTAGGCATGGAAATTATTTCAATTACAAAGCTAAGGAATGTATTCAATTCAATGTCGGTTGGGATATATAGTAGAGTAACTGTACCTTATTTGAAAGATGTCCATACGTATTTAATTGTATGTTTAAATTTTTTGTAACTAGAATCCTTAATAACCACAATAAATATTGAATTACATTCTAAAAACATACTCTGTTAGGGTGACGAACCAATACATCGCTGATCCACCGTAAAATCTCAATCAAGTGACCAAAAACAGAAAATGTAAATAGTGAATCCAACGACCATAGGTATGAGCAATTTGAAAATTGAAATTAGTTGGTCGAATGAAAAGTATTTTGACCATAAACAGTCACGAAAAAGTGGTTGAAAATAATTCTTTAGAACAATGTTTTGAAAAAAGCCTACAAAAGATACGGTATGGTAAATTGAAAAAGAGATGTGTGCAACAAATGTGATCCTTAAATGGATATATCTCATCAAATTATGAATTTTCAATTTGGTACCTGCAAATTTTTTGATAAGAAAATAATTTTTTGTAGCAGAAAAATTCAAAGTTCAATTACGTGAGGTCTATTTGATAGTGTTAGTCATATTTTTGTCCGTAACTTGAAAAAATTGGCTTTAAATAAATACAAAATGAGGAAATGACTGACAGTGTAGGAATGACTTCTGCATATGATCACTATAGTAAAAAACAAAGAATTATGTGTATGAAACTATATACATTCTTATTGTAATTAATTCTAACTGAACACTTAAAAGTACATAACACTGTAAGACCGAAGATACTCTAGTTCTGGAGATTCTGGATAACGTTCAATCTTAAATATGTTTTCTTGCATCCATAGCGTTTTTCCAAATTTGCAATCTTTGCATACAAAATAGCTCGCCGCTTTCACATTTACCATCTATTACGAGTAGCTCAGAACTGAACTTTGCCGAAAATCAGATGTAGGACTTTGTGAAAGTGGTTTCATTAAGAATTCTTTGTAAAATTTTACGTAATATGCCTTTTTTGATTCTGAAGATTAAACTATTATTTTTCCATTGTTTACGCTTGTCTTGCTTCTCAGACACTCATAGCATCGATTTATTTTACCTGAACTCCTTTTGTATGTACTTTAATCTTTCCTTTTCCCGTAGTTTTTCCAAAGACTTGTTATTGCTTTTCATTTTTTCTTCTGTCGTACTCTTTCTATTTCAATTTCTTTTCTTCATTACTCAACTTCTTTCATGGTACCACCTTTCATCGCTCGAAGTAACTGTTATTAAAAGCCATGTAATAAAAGTTGAAACAAAGATGTGAAGAAGGCCAAACATATTTTACTTTTCCGCCCAACCTATCTAATATGTGAGAAAAGTATTGGTTTACCCCAAAAAAATTTTTTGAGTTATTTTTACGTTTTCCATCAACAACAACACGAAAAAACGGTTTTTGGAAAAAAATCCTGTGTGTATGTCGTCGTCGTTGTCGTCGGCTACTTTTCCATACATGTCTTGTTAGCACGATACAGCCTCCGGAGTGCAATAAGTCGCCAATTTTATGATTGAATATAGTTAAAGACATGTCACAGATGAACCCTATTGATTTTCAGCTCACCAGAGCCAGTACAGCGGATGCTATGATACTTGAAGTACGACATTTTGTCATTTTTTGAGAGATTTCAGTTTGTTAGCACGATACAGCCTCCGGAGTTCAACAAGTCACCAATTTTATGATTGAATATTATTCAAGACATCTCACAGATGAACGCTATTGATTTTCATTTTTGGAGAAGTTTCAATTTGTTAGCCCGATACAGCCTCCGGAGTATATACAAGTGAGCAATTTTGATTGGATATTATTCAGAGCGTCTCAAAGATGAACCTTGATATTTAGAAAACAAAAGCTAGTACAACGGGTGCTATGGTACTTGGAGTACCAAATTTTTGGAGAATTTTCAGTTTGTTAGCACAATACAGCCTCCAGAGAGTATACGATTGATCAATTTTATGATTGAATATTGTTCAAGGTGTCTCACAGATGCACCCTATTGATTTTGAGTTGACTAGAGCGAGTACATCGGGTCCTATAAATCCAGATATACTACATTTTTGGTAATTTTTGGAGAAATTTCGGTTTGTTAGCACGATATATCCCCCGACGTGTATACAAGTAACAATTTTGTGATAGAATATTGTTCAGGGCCACAGATGCGGAAAAGTTAGTTTTAATCTTTAAAACCATTTATTTTTATATAGGTCTATAGTTATTATGACACTCTAAAAATTATTCCGGCACGTAATTGTCAGTCCCTCACTGGAATAATGAGGTAATGCCAGTGAGGGAATGGCGAATTCAGACAAAAACTAAGAACACACCGACACATAATCTCAATTTGATTTAGCATTGTGAACTAAGTATTTTGCTCAACAAAGCGTATTAAAAAGAATTAATACATTTATTAATACTTACCTTATCGTTTATATATTTTTTACAGGTAATGACGCAGAGAAATGTAATATTAAATAATTTTAAACAAATGTCTTGCACAAACCGGCGGCGAAATTGAAAAAAAATCGCCAGGTTTTAAAAATTTAAGGTTGCATTCTAGATGTCGTTCGGTACGATAATAAATCAAATATTCATAACACGGTAAGGTACGGATATTAATACTTTTCTGAAAGGTCTCAAATACAATAAACATTCATTACTAATTGGAAATAATTTAACAGTAGAATCTTGACTTCAAATTATGATGATTTTACCCAAAACATATAAATAAAGTGTAGTTGCTCCTTACCGAGTTACAGCGTGTATTGTTTAAAAATTTAAAAACGATTTGTGCTCAGTACTTTAAAACTGTTTTACGTATCTATCTCATATTTGGCAAAAAGTGTAAACCCTGTACACCCTACTAAATTATATTAAACAAACGTTTCTGGCTACTACCATAGGCGTACGACAGGGGCAAGTGACTGGTTAATTGTTCCGAAATTCTACGCCACAGGCGGAATAGAAATTTTAGCACAATTTTTTGATTCTCCGATACTTTTTACGTACATAACGTACTATCTACGATTTTAGGTTTGCTCAATTAATGGAAATATTAGTAATATTGTCTATGTAGGGAGTGATACAGGATAACAGAGACAACCACTGCTACAGTGTATTAGAATGATCACCAAGAACAAAAGAACGTCGATGGAAACAAGGAAAAGGTTAGCCGTTTTCTCTATCACCGTTTCATTCGTTTCTTCACCCATCTAAAATGGCATTTAAACTGCCTGTCTTCCATTACAATTTTCTAATTTTGTACAAGAGTTGACTTCAGCCGCACCTATAGTCTATGTCTCTGAGAAATCACTGATCGCCGAGACAGACCGTGCCTTGTTCCCAGAACTTGCAAATAGATTTCACACACAGATTCAAAGCGTTATGAACGTTGCGTAATCTACGGTCTTGTTGAGTGGAAACTTTTACTTACAACCTATTAGTGTAAGTACTGTTATTACATTCATAACATGATCAGCATCAATTAAAAGGGATATCACTTATTGATTACACGTAATTAACATTTTTAGTTGTTTCATAACGTGTGATTAGTTTATAGTTTTACCTTTGTGATTAGGGTACTGTATTCTTTATCGTATTAGTAACTGGTTGTATATGGTTTATTGACAGAATAAAAGACGTGAACGGCGATAGATTGTTTTATTTTATGTTGTTTGAAGTTTCGAGCCGAACAAACACATGTTTATAGTGTTCGGTGTTCATGTATAATTTCGATATATAGTAAACGAAAAACCACATGTGTATGATATCTTTATCGAGAAACTTTCTAACTTCCTACTATATTCAGAAAGGAATTTAATTTAGACGTATAGCTAGAAGTCGAAAACAATCCTTCTTTTGAAAACCTCTTATATAACGAATTAATGGTATTTTTAATATTACCATATTCATATTATTCATATCCATCAAAAGAATTGTATACGGTACAGGAATTGGAGATAGACGGGAATAGTGTATTTTCTATTTTTAGTATTATTAATAATGGAATAATAAAATGTTACCATTCGAATGCATAAAATGGGGTAAGATAAAAGCGAGACTTTTCAAGTCTTACATTTCAGAATAAAAAATACTGTCAAACAATGAGGAGAATTAAGCTGAAAAGGGGGAAAAGCTGTGCATTTGGAGGGTGATTGCTAGTGTTTTCTGGGTCAGGAGGAACTACGTATCTACTTCACAGTGGAAAATCAATCACACTCATCGGCGGATGACATGGAAAAAATCCTCGAATTGTAATTTGAGTACTTGGCTATCGCTTTCTCTCATCAAAATGAGTCACAAAACCCTATTTTTGTTAATTTACCTGAAAATTTTATTCGGAAAACAAATATTGTTACGAAACAGCACACTGGTATAGACCCTAAATCCGATTCTGTCTAAGCCAGGTATTAAAATTAAAATTATGGCGGATACGCAGGTTTTTTTTATAACTGTTTACGATTATCTTATCTAAACATTGTTTTTGTGACCAGTCTTATCTAGAAAATGCGAGAGCCAATTGTTTTTGTGTGTGTAAGCCGCAATCTAGAATTCTCTAGTAAAAAACGCACTAATATAGTTGATAATTTGACATCGTGAGATAAACAAGTAAATAAGTGAATATAAATTAGTGAACTGTTTATATAAATTAGTTTAAGTGAATATACTATGTATATAATAAGTGATTAGTTAAGTATATATAAATTAAGTTTTAGTGAGTAGTGTGGTGAATAAATAAATTAAGTGAACCTACAGTGTGTTTAAAATGTATCCCACCCGTTTACTGTTTAAATAAATAAGAAAAACATTACAATATCATTGTCGAGAAGAGACACACAGCTTTATAAACAACAATTTGGGAAAACCGACAAATACTGTTTCCAACGGATTAAAGAGATGAAAGTATCGCTCTAAAATGTGTATGGAGTAACACGGAGAAAATGTATTATACCCTTGGTAGGCATTTCAGAATACTTGCCCATATGTGCCGTGCGTCTATAGAAAAGTGATAAGTATCTATCAACTATATCATATAAAATCACACCGTTTATCAGTACTGATCAAAATACGATTAGGTGCATTTAGATCATCTATTTGTAACTCACTAAACGTCAAGTGATGAGACTGATAAACGGCCGAGCATAAAATTGGAATAATTTAATGTTATATTCGAATTTTTTAAAGTTTACTAACCGATTGATTGAATGAACATAATGTTGTTTCGATAAGCGGTGAAACAGCAAGGCCCTTCATCCAAATTCCTATAAATGATCATCAGCATAGTAGTAAAACGGTATGAAGGAACTAGTAAGTTAATTCAAAGATCTCATTAAATACAAAACAGAACTACAACAACTAGAGACAATACAAAAACATTTTTTACATTTTCATTTCTTTCAATAAACTTGAGCAAATATCCACAAAAATTTTAATTCCGGAAATAACTTCATATTGCTGGTTAACCCTAATTTTATGCTAAGTATTGTATTTTCTCTAACTTCCTCAGTTGTTTAATTACTTTCACAGCGTGAAACTGAAATTTCCTACCTATTATTTCACTGTTTACATTAATTTATCATGTTAGTATAGAATTTACACACTATATATTGTGATATAATGTCTTTTATTCAAAAATTAAATGTACCTAATTGACTATTGTCCCGCGTAGTCTAAGATCCCAAGTAAGATCGATCTTCACTCACCTGTTTACCAGATCAACATTAAATTTATTCAAATAAAATATGTTTCTGAGCATATACCAATTGAGTTGCCATAAAAAATATCGTCATGACTATATTAAATAAAAATTATTAACAATTTCACTGACATGCTTGCCAGCGATTGATGATAGACTTCATACTCACAAATCGAGTAATAACACCCGCACAAGTACTCGACGTCAGAGCCCTAACATCCGCTAACCTGGGGACCGATCACAACCTTGTTCTTGGCAAGATACTACTAAGACGTCCACAACAAAAGAGAAAACCCCCACAGTTCATCGAAAAGTACAATTTGGAGTCCCTAACAACGGAAAGCACAAAACACAAGAGCAGGATTACTAACAAATTAAAAGAGATAGATTTGAAACCAGAATTGGAAGTAGAAGAGAGCAGGCAAAGTATTGCAAAATGCATCAAAGAAGCAGCGGAGGAAGCGATTGGAAAGCGTAAAATTAATGTAAATGCGACCACACCAAACCGTGGTTTTGTCAAGAGGTAAAATAACTCTCTGAATCAAAAAGGAAATGTTACTTAACATACAAAAGCGCACCGTCGGAAGAAACTCACGCAGAATATGTCCTAGTAAGAAACAGAGTCAACGCAAGAATAAGATCAATCAAAAGAGAACATTGGGCCAATTTTACTAGCGACATGGACCACGACCTGTATGGCGCCCAAAGGAAAGTGTGGAAAATGCTTCGGAAGAGAAAAAACAAGTTAACGAGTTTGTGCAGACCAAAGGAGTACCAATAGAGACATGGCAACAGCATTATAAAGAGCTTTACGATGCTGAGGAAATGCCGAATATAAACAAATACGAAACAGATATAAGTGGTACGGTCACTGATGAAGAGGTGGAAGCAAAACTCAAGAAATTGAAAAACAGAAAATCACCCGGACTGGACGGCATCTCCAACGAGCTTTTAAAATATGGAGGCCCCGAACTTGCAAGAAAACTATCGCAAGTATTTAACAAAATCTTAAACAAAACGGAAACGCCAAACGAATGGCATAACAGCATCACCATACCTGTATTCAAGAAAGGAATAAAAACCTGCCCAGAAAACTATAGAGGAATAACTCTCTTGAATACGGTAATGGAACTTATCACGAGTATTCTCAAGGACAAACTGGAGACACAAATTAAGAACGCTGAAGAACAACAGGGCTTCACAAAAGGACGGTCAATAACAGACGCAGTGTTCATAATAAAGCAAATAAAAGAAAAGGCTTCAGAGTATAATATGCCAGCGTATATCTGCTTCATTGACCTAACAAAGGCGTTTGATAGGGTCCGATTGGTGGACATTTTACAGATATTAATGGAAAATAAGGCACCAGCAAACATAACGAAGATAATCCATAACCTACATAACAATAACGTAACAAAGGTCAAGGTAGGAGATCAATTCACTGAAAATATCCCAACACCGGGAGGAATTAGACAGGGTGACAGTCTAAGTCCCTTTTTGTTTAATCTCCTCATGGATAAAATGATAAACAAAGTAACATGTCTCAACCTCGGATACAGACTGGGCAACAAAAGAGTTGGTATGGTGTGCTACGCTGATGATGCAGCAATTATCGCCGAATCAGAAAACGACCTACAGAGACAGCTCTTTCAGTTCTTTCTGGTAAGCCGCCAACTCAATATGAACATTTCTATCAGCAAAACCAAATGTATGACAATCGCGAACGATCCGCTCAGATGTAAGCTGGTGGTGGAGGACAATCCCATAGAACAGGTGATGCAATTCAGATATCTGGGCATAGATATATCAAGTACCCACGACCCCGTTAAAGACCTAAGAAGACAGATTAACAAAGCATCCGCACTATCAGGATACTTACGAGATATAGTCTGGTCCAACCCGTACATGCGCAAGGATAGCAAAATTAGAATCTACAAGACTTGTATCAGACCCATCATGACGTACGGCACGGAAGTCCGCGAGGACACCAACAAGACGAAACAAATGCTAAGGGTGGCCGAGATGAAAACACCGAGAACAATAGTGGGGAAAACAAGAAGAGACAGAGTAAGAAACACAGATGTCAGAGAGCAGTGCGGGATACAGGATATTGTGAGATGGGGAAGACAACGTAAGAGGCAGTGGTACAACCATGTAAGACGGATGGACGAGAACAGACTTCCGAGAATAGTCCTAGAAAACAACCCGCCCGGCTCAAGACCTCCCGGGAGACCACCTAAAAGGTGGAAAGATAGCTGGCAATCCACCTCCCAGGAAAAGATGCAGATGCAGCTTCAGAAGTAACAGATCGACAGATCTCCAAGAAGTAGAAGAAGAAGAAGAGCTTGCCAAATGAACGAAATTGCAAAGGAAAGCATACAACATACAGAATATGCAACAACTAGGTTGCCTACCTTTTTCTGTTCACTATTACCTGGTTGACGTGTACAGACAGGTAAGCTGATATCAGCAATTGCACTCAGATGCTTACCACTTGAAAAATCGGAGCAAGTAACGATGTATGACAGAAGCATTGCGCGTACCATTTGATGCGATAGAGGAGGACACAGTACAACAACTACATGCAACTGATCTTAACACTGTTTCTCGATTGTCAATTGAAACCGATTGGATTTTATGGAGACCAGACACCTTTAAAAATAAATGACCGAAATAGAGAATGAAAATGCTTCTTCCGACATGGAAGACAGTATTACTTTCGGCGATTCTGATCCTGAGTAATGTTTAATTAATAAAATACTTCTGAATTTCTTTTTGTTCTATGTATTTATTGTTTAATAGTAAAGATTTTAAATGTTCATACAAAACATGTGAATACAACAATGTTTTAATTTTTTTCTGTTCTAACGACGTTTTTCTTAGCTGTCTGTATCTTGATTTATTGAAAGTTTTTGATTTTTGTCATAATAATTTAAAATAATACTTTTCAAAACCGTTACCTTTAGAATCGATCTTCGAATAGCTTGATTTGCTTAAAAAACACTTCTTCGCCATTTTTTATTTTTACCCAAAACGCGTGTTTACAAACAGACTGCTTCAAAACGCTTCTAAATAGCATATTAGTTTTAACTGTTGTACGTCATACATCGTTGCTTACTCCGATTTTTTAATTTAAAAGCCTGGCAACTGTTATTTCAGAACTGATTTTGCAAAGCAACCCTATACTACTGTATTCGTCATAAAATTGCCATCATTTTGATATATGTTCCAAGTGGTAAGCATATGAGTGCAGTTACTGATCAACTTACCTGTTTCTACACGGCAACCAGGTAATAGGGACCAGAAAAAGGTAGCCAACCTAGCTGTTGCATATTCTGTATGTTGTATGCTTTTCATTGGAATTTCGTTCATTTGGCAAGCAAGTCAGTGAAATTTAAAACATAGATTATTTTTAATAAGTTTTATTTATTATAGCCATGACCGTATTTTTGATGGCAATCCTATTAGTATATGATCAGAAACATATTTTATTTCATAAAATATAATTTTCATCTAGCAAGCAGATGGGGATCCCATCTCACTTGGGATCCTCTACTATTAATTCCAATTGAACGAAACTCAACCAAGTTGGGTCACTCGATGTGTAAAACAATATAGAAACCTCCCTTTGGTTAAGCTGTTTGAAAGCTTTTTCGACGTTAAAAATTCATTAAAATCAAGTTAAACAATACAGAACTAGGAAGTTACTTACAATACAGATAACTCTGGAGAACTGAAACGGATAAATAGGAGCAATAGACAGAATAAACATAGAGGTCAAAAATTAATCAGATTTAGTAACAAAATAAAAGCGGACATGTATGTGACACAAAAACACATATGGAGGTACGACCAAATAAGGAAAGGAGCCATACTATCAAAACTATCACGGGAAAACAAATGAAGGAACCTCACAAAACAAAGCAATACAAGAACATACAGAGATCATGAAAGAGCAAGTAAGTGAAGCATGGATGTATTTAAAAAATATGAAAACTTTATTAGATAAAAACAAATTACCACAGGAATTATACAAAAATAGGGAAGTAGCTATTGCCTAATGGCAGGAGAATGGAAAAAAGCATGACAGTACTAATCTTTATAAAAGAAGATAAAACTGATCCAAGATTCTTGCTGATAAAATAATTTCAATAAAACCAATGAGAGGGTAGTAACTTTGACACATTATTAATAACGAAACAAATACAATATTCTTCATATCTCTTGCTTTGTGAACTGCCTTCGACAGAGTGCCGAAGATGACATCTCAAATACGACCAACCATACTCTGACGCAGAACCTACAAACAACAGCTCGTATTCAAGAAGGGTATGGTCAACTCTATGATAGCTTCATTAATAACAACTGTTAAGCACACATGGCTAGGATATCATATGAATGCACACAAAAATAACATATTTTACTACGCCGAAGATACTAAACAAAACGCAGTCTGAAAATGACATGTAAGAGATATTACATTTTTCCAACAAATAGACAGGAAGGCTCAACAAGCAAATTTTCATAGAGAAAGATAGATTCACACTGGAACATAGAAACACAAACATAAGAGAGAACTGCCAAAGTCAATAAGGTAGATTAGATAAAGAAGAGAGTGAAATCAGCACGTTTATAGAATGGCAAAGCTAGTAGGTACAAAATAACATTCCTCGCTCAGGAGACCTGTCGGAGAACCCCAAAACTATGAGAGACAGTTAACAATCAACATTAAAGAATGGTTGCGTAAATACTAAATAACCGATTGGCCTTCTGTAAAATGATAATCATAATGAAAACCCAAATGCAGTCAGTAGGAGAATATGCATGAATATTGGACAAACAAACAGAATCAAGTTAACGAATCTCAAGTTGCAAAGCACCTTTTTGGTAACGCATAACAATATACAGTGTGGAACAGCCAAATGGAATAAATTCGATAACGAATAAATGAGAACGTGTTGGAAAAACGCTTGGACACGTCGATTTGTATTTTTAGATGCGCATTTTTTTCAAAAAAAAATAATTATATAGGGTGTGTCATGTGACAGTGGCCGATACCAACTTTCTTATTTTAAATACAACCCCCTGTATATTATTAGCTTTTTGGATTCTTCAGAAAATTCTAGACATAATTCATGTACAATGTCCCATACCTATCTTCAACTGTTTCGGAAATATTAAGTGTTTTCAGATGTATTACAAAAATTAACATTAAAAAAAGAAAATTATTTTATTTCACTAATAATGTAAAAAAAGCAAAAAAAAACATTAATTTCAATGTAAGAGATGTTCAAAATGTTCGCCGCGAACGTCTTGGCAACATGCTAATCTGGTATAGAAATGTCTTCTAACGTTACTCAACATCTCAGGCGTGACTGATCTAATCGCAAGCGTGATTCGTCTTTTTAAGTCATCTAAATTGAGTGGTTTAGTTTGGTATACAATACTTTTGACATATCCCCACAAAAATAAGTCTAATGGCGTCAGATCAGGAGATCGTGCTGGCCATTCTATCGATCCGCGCCTCCCTATCCACCGAATTGTAAAATTTTGGTTCAGGTACTGCCGGACATTGATTTGGTAATGGGGCGGTGCTCCATCTTGCTGAAACCATAGTATATTGGCAGGAACTTGTGGATTTGCTGTATCAGGATATACGTTTGTCAAAGTTGGCACGACATTATTTTGGAGCAGTTCTAAATATTTATCTCCATTCAAGTTACCATCAATGAAAAAGGGACCTACGATATGATTTCCAACAATTCCTGCCCAAACATTAACTTTTTCAGTATATTGCGTATGTTCCTCTCTCATCCAGTGAGGATTCTTACAAGACCAATAGCGGCAATTTTGACGATTAACATGACCGTGAAGTGTAAATGTGCTGTCATCAGAAAACAAAACATCTTCTAATTGGATCATATTGTTATCTAACATTTCCATCACATGTTCACAAAAATACGTTCTCCTGTCGAAATCGTCTTCCATTAGCTCCTGAGTTGGCATCATTTTATAGGGATGCATTTTACTTTCCTTTAATATTCGAAAAATTGATGTGTGGCTAATGTTGAACAGTGAGGCTGCTTTTCGACCAGAATTATGTGGGTTTTCTTGAAACTCAAGCATAACATCCAATTTCGTATCATCGCTTAGTTCATTGGCAACTACTTTTTTTGTCTGTCTTACATGACCAAGCTCGCGAAACTGTTTTTCTATTTTGCTAATTGCTTGGGATATAGGCGGCAAATTTGGAAATTTTTGGTGAAATAATCGAGAAACTTCCATTTGTGTCCGTGTGTTATCTCCATAACCAATCATTTGTAGAATGGTTATTTTCTGCATTTCTGTTAAATGAACCATTTTTCTGATATTATTACGTACAGTTAACGAAATTCAAACGACAATAGCACTGACACTGATCACTACTGTCATGCAGACAGACAACAAATTGATAAGGCTATGAGTTTTATACGAAAATAAACAAAACTGTTTTTGTATTTTTTTTTATTTCATATCAGTAAAGAAGAACGCATTAATGGTTTTTGCTTATTTTCTCAATATTAAGAGCTAAATGGGAAATAAGTATTGAGTGTAATGTAGCGAATTTGTGAAATAAAATTTTCTTTTTTTAATGTTAATTTTTGTAATACATCTGAAAACACTTAATATTTCCGAAACAGTTGAAAATAGGTATGGGACATTGTACATGAATTATGTCTAGAATTTTCTGTAGAATCCATAAAACTAATAATATACAGGGGGTTGTATTTAAAATAAGAAAGTTGCTATCGGCCAGTGTCATATGACACACCCTATATAATTATTTTTTTTGGAAAAATTCGTATCTAAAAATACAAATCGACGTGTCCAAGCGTTTTTCCCAACACGCTCTCATTTATTCGTTATCGAATTTATTCCATTTGGCTGTTCCACACTGTAAATGTTTCGATGATATCTCATATAGTAATATTAACCAAATCAGCTGTAGGTCTAAATCCTGAAAAATAATCACTACTGTTTGTTCATCCAGAGTGGACTAAATACACTTTCGATAAATGGAGATTCATAGTCTTAGTAGGAACATACTCGAACGTATATACTTACTGTATGGTTGCGGCCGAGATCCGAAATGAGGTTCTTGTAGTAGAGGCTGTGGTCGTCCATTATTTGGGGTTTCTTTGACTGAAACAAATAGAAAAATTCATTAATGAATTTTTGAGAATATTACTTCAATAAAGAGTGTTTTTCTCTAATTGTGTATTACTAATTCATTTGTAAAAGGGTTGAGGTGGAAACATTTTAAGGGGCAAGTTTTTGTGCAGATGATCAATCAAGTTATAAATTTTTGTTAGATGCAAATATTTATATAACTACTTAGATAAAACTTGGTTCTCGATAGCTTTACAAAAAAAGTTCAATAAAACAAAAATTTCAGTTGAAAATGTATTCTAACAGTATATACCACTCAGAGTGAGTAGATAAGCAACGCTACTATCGGAGCACAAATCGCGTACGTCGCTAGAGGGTATTGAAAATTAAAAAATAAATATTGTGGGGTGAGGGGGCGCGGTGGTATAACGTAAGTGGCGTGCGCGTACGTTGAAAAGGTTTTCTTTTAAATTATAATATTGAATTAAAAAATTCGCCGAGATTCGAACCCAGACCACATAAGTTAACAACTCGCTATTCTAATTGCTTCGCCACGAGGACAGGTATTAGTTACGTTCCGGAAGTAGGTACCTATCTAATGAGCGACTTTGTTATTATTATTTGTCCAATTTGCATGGAATACACGGCAGTTTAATTCTCATTTGACGTATATTAACGACAGATTTAAATAAAACATGTGCATTAATGATACCATAAGGACATTAGGGTATTAATTGTCCGATTTGCATTGAATAAACGACATTAAGAAGTAATTGTGTGACGTAGACTATGGGACTATGGTCAAAGAGAAAAATTAATATATAGATGGTATAGTCGTGAAAAAGATAGTAGTAAAACAGATTGTAGTCATGATGAAGATCATATTAAATAGTATATTAAAGTATAAGTTGATAAAGAGGTCTTTCAAACACGCGCGATTTTTCGAGCACGACGGCGCAGCCGGAGTGCTCGAAATAGAGCAAGTGTTTGAAAGACCAGTTATCCACGAATACTTTACGCTATTTTTTTTATTGGTGCACTTTGAAATCATAAAATATTATTATTTTATCATTACTACAAAAAAATGGAAGTCTGTCCTCGATGCCCAACCAAGTTTCGTGAAAGTCCATCCTAAATAGTATTTATTTTTATTTGACGTTAGGAGATACTGCTGTCAGATCCATAATCAAAAAGTTTCTTTATTTATATTTAAAATGATACAATGTATATATGAATTTATAAATAAATTTTGCAGAAAAAAACAAATAAGACATTGGTTCACAATGAAAATATACAATTTAAAAACGAATCAAAAAAGTTGTCATTGATACTTACGTTTCTCGAGTTGTTGTTGGGACTTTAAAAAACGCACGTGTTTGAAAGTTCGATTTAAACACGCTGATGCGTGCTTTAAAAAGGTAATATGAGGCATCAATAAAAAAAGACATTATGATGCTATGACGTTCGAAATAGTTGTAGTATGTCTATAGCCGAATACCGACATCGAATTGAAGAATTTATGATAAAAAATAGATCTATTGAATAAGGATGTTATTTTTTATGAAGACTGAAGTCAAAAAAAGTGGGGAAAGCGTACGATACATTGTGTACCTGAAGTATCACAAAACAAGAGATTTCAAGTGTCGTAGATTATATATAGCTTTATACGTCAGACCCCACAAACAATATATTCATTAAACCGCATCCAACCTACAAAGCTTTCACCATGATCAATACAACCAGCATGTTCTACAGCGTGGATAATGAACTTAATCAAATATTTTCAATGACTTGTATAATACTAGTATTCATATTTGTTTTATTCATTAAAAATATTGTTAAACGTAAATTTGAATCGTCATGTACCTAATATAATAAGTGATGAGTAGATGCAGGGTGTTTCAATAAAATTCCATTCACTTCAAAATAATTAGTGTAAGTACAATTAAAGTTAAAAAATGTATAACTAGAAATAATTAATAAACATGTTAAGAGTGCGTCTCGTACTTCCAACCAAAATATCTAATAACAGGAAAAACATGATGTCAGTGAACTCTGAGTGCTTAGGTAGTATAATAATAGTATTCATATTAATATGTTTTCTTAATAAAGGCTCTATTAAAAATTGGTAAACGTAAATTTGAATAATCATGAAAAATAATAATTGATGAGTAGATGCGGGGTGTTAATAAAATTCATTTCACTTAAAAAACAATTTATTATTATTTAAACATTTATATTTACAAAAGTAATATAGTATTTAAAAACGATTGCCGGAGACGCTCTACATTTCTTTGAGTGTCGGAGTATAGTCCAGCAGCGTGGCAGGCATTTAAATCACGTTCAAGGTTTCCTGTGGCACATGATATATCATCAAACTTGCAGACGTTAATAATATTGGGAAACACACTAAAAATGTGACATTTTTTCAGTAGAAATTCTGCTTTTTACTAACCATCTACGTAAATCTGCAGCATACAACAGCTTAATTTCCAATATATCATTCAATTTAGAGTACTCGATGTCCCCTGAAGAGTATCGAATGGCAAGCACATTATTTTCCAGGTTTGACACGGTTTTCTTATCCGGGTTGCTTAACGTAGCAATTGATTGAGGATGCAAAAGCATGTAGTGACTTTGCTTAAAGCCAATTTCTATGGATAGTTCTTTGGGAACAAGGAGCCCATCTATGACGAGTCCTTGTATGTCTACGAATGCTACTCTCATGATGATGATTACTCGAATACTGACGAGAAGCAACATATGTTTTAAAATAAATTCTTGACAATTTCGGTGAGGGATAAATACTCCATTACGCAGTCATGTACGAGACAATACACTTTGGTATTTTCGGGAAAACCAACGTTTGCTTCAATATCAAGTTTTACATCGACTGTAGATGCCTTCATACTTTCTTCTTGTTTCGAGTAATCGATAACAAACAATGCGCGTTGCCTAAAGAGGGAACTTCTATGTTTAATTCATATAGCTGAAATAAAATTCGGTACAGTTAAAATAGGCCTGTAGTCGTTTTTTCTAAAGTCCCACTGCATTCATTCATTGGGCCAACATTCACCATTTAGTGATAGTCGGATACTTTGAAGTCGGTGTTGTCAAATAAAGTGAGATCGGATTTGTTGTTGTCACGTTTGTTGGTTTGGAAGAAAACATGACGAGGTCGTTCGACTGAAGTTGTGGTTTGAATGACCCAAACTTCACGTCTAGCATTTCTGGAAATAGCTGGTAGTTCATGTATATCCCGCTTTCTAAATGAATTAACGATAGATTGGTCCTTTTGGATGGCCTTCATGAGTTCCAACTTAATATCATTATTGATTGATCAGATTGATTTTTAAGTGGCGCCAGCAACGTTTTTTTGTGATATATACACAATCATCATTTCGAGCTCGAAACAAACGCATTGTTTGTCTTCCGCTTGTAATCATAGTATATTCGATCTTTGGGATAATTTTAGCCATCTATATCCATATGATTGGAATATTTCGTTTCTTCGGAACTGCTTTTTTTAATAGCAACTCCCGTCAATCTTTGAATTTTCAGATACTCTATTAACTTACAAATACAATAGTGAAAACCGCATATCGCTGCCTTCATTAGGTTAAAAGTAATGAGGATAAAGCACCCGGTGTCAATGGAATCTCAGCAGAAATAATTAAAGCTATGTGTGATCGCGACGTGGATGGTAAGCACACAAGTTGTCAGAATCTCTGGAGAACAGAGCATTGCGCCTTGTACCTGTACTACTTTCTCACTAATTCAGCTTCATAAAAGGGATCTAAAGAAAAGTACAGTACAATGGCAAATTCTTCCAGAACAGGCAGGATTTGTGAAGGGTAGAGTAATTCGCGAGCAGATTTCGAGATTAGGCAAGTCGTGAGTTCAACAAACACTTATACAAGTGTTTTGTGGGCTATTGTGAAGCATTCGATAGCATAAAATGGGACAAATTGTAGACTTTATTAAATGGGAGCCCCGCAACTCTGATATTCCTCATATCTAAACTATACACATCTAATGTGTGTAAAAACTATTACAAGTCGCAATAATGAAAATCCAGAGCGGTTAGTGGTGTATGGAAAAGTGGAAGGATACAGACCGAGAGGTCGTTCTTCTAGACGATGGTCCAACGAAAAAAAAGAAAGCACTAAATCAATCATCAATGAATCGAGACAGGTGTGAAGAAATGTGATAAGAAAAGCGGTATTACTATAACCTTAGAGTCGACTATGTGATCTCTACCCTTTTGTCAAGAAGACAAGAGGAAGGAGAAGAAGATGAAAATTAGGACATGAAGCGAATGAAAAAATAAATGAAACGTAATATGGTTTTAATAATCAACAACAAATACTTCATTTTTTGAGATGTTCAAAATATCCTTCACCTTCTATTTGACAACATTAAAGTCTTTTATAAAATACTGATATAACATGCTATTCATTGTTCATCTTTATTTGTTCCATTAATACCATTATTCTAATCCTAAGATCATTCAATGTCAGCTTTTTGTTTTTTATCGTTATTTCTAAGGTATTCCCATGAAAAGTAATCTTAAGGGTAAGATCTTAAAATCGTGCTATTGCAACTATACCTCTTCTTTCTATCTACTTATCCTGAAAAACTTTCTTTAGGTAATCCCGAACTGCCATACCGAAGCCTGGTCATCCTGCTGGAATCAATTTCATTTGAGTTATTAACAGCAACCTGCCTGGTCTCATGAACCATTTGTTTTCTTTTACATTTATTAATATATTTGTGCATTTAAATTGTCTTCAATAAAATTGGACCAATAATACCTGCCCTAGATTCACTTTTGAAGGTCTTTGTAAATAGAGGTAGATGCATCGAAAAGACCTGTAGAAATAAGAGTCAATATCCATGCTCTGTTTTATAAAATTCCAAACTGCAATATTTAGTAAAAGCGTTACGTTGCATTCAATAAACCATATACGTATATGTCATTATTAGTTGCGATCTTTGGCCTTTGGTCCTTTTACAGTGGTTTTTGAATTTGTATATTCCAACTGGATTCCGAATTGGGAAACTATTTTTACATGAATGAGCTTCTTCTAAACAACTTCTTTTTCGATTGTCGATACCTCTCATCAACTACAAATAACTTCTGTCAACAGAAGTATATTTCCCCACCAGTTAACAATAGGCGATATAGAAAAATAACTGAAACAAAAATTGTGAGATAGGAACATTAGTTTCTAATATTGATATATTTTACCAACTATAATTAGGATATATTTTGTAAAAAACGCAGTTACATTTTGAAGTGATAGATTGCGCTATCTAGCGAAAAACTACGAACTTAAAAATATTCGGGCCGAGTTAGTCAGAACTTTTTCTCTAAGTTATAGGACATATTATGGTTTCCTAGATACGGCCGGTCGCCACCTAAATAAGATTATTTTTACTTGTATGAAATGCCGTGTAGTGATCGTTGCTAAAACATCACGACACTCTCTTTAAAACCCGTCTTAATAACACTTTATTCGATACATAATGTCAGTAAAAACATCCCTTACTAATGGAGTAACATTGTAAATTTATGTTCCTCCTTAATAAAATTTCAGCAATTTCTTGAATGACATCCGTTTACGTACATCTTGATTTCTGGAATGATTTCAGTGCTACATATAAGATGACAGCAATTTTATGAACTCATTCCCTCCGAGTAAAATCAATTTTCTCGCAATTTTCATCCTTACAATGATTCTTTGATGGAAAATGGGTATATGGAGTTAGAGATAAATAATCTTCGAACTAATGACACTCGAGAAAGTTTGGAAGCCTTTAGATAAGGATTATGGTGGCGTTAAATATCTGGCGTTATCTAGTTTTCATTTAAGCCAGACGCGTTGTTTCTTTGATTAGAATCACTAAAACCGCAATAACTGTTCTTAAGAAATATATAATCTTTGCGAGGTCACTTAAGATTGAATTGATATAAAATAGCGCTGATGATTACGTAGGAATCATTCAATTTTATATGAAATCATTATTTTTTGGAACTTATTTAGGCTACAGATATATTAGATACGTTACAAATGGATGTTACATAATTAGATTATTGCAAACTTAACATTCACGATGAGTCTTAATTAAATAGTTGTAAACAATTTATTCGTTCGGTGCAAAAAATGGCATATGTTGAAAGAAAGAGTAATATTTCAATTACATTTTTTTCAGACCGTCTGAAGTATTTTAGCAACTGGTATGAAATGATTCAATAGATTAGATATAATCTGTGATATGTATATTTGACTATTATATGTTTGTAAAGCTGAATTGGATTTCGCTTTCCATAGTTGTTTATACATTTTGCTAACCTTGAAACATTTTCTTCAATTTTGTTCAAATCAGACGTTTGAATATTTATATATATATATATATATATATATATATATATATATATATATATATATATTAATAACAAACACTGTATTATTTACTTAATTTTATTGTGAAATTTAAATGTTTATTATTTAGAATTTTTGTTTTTAGTTTGGCTAGCTCAGTTTGTTTTTTACTATTTGTTTAGTAATTTTTCTTAATTAGATTATTCGGGAGCATGAAACCCATTTTCTCTTCGAGTCCTGGAAATTTATACTGTTGGAATAGTTGAAATAAAAAGAAAGCACATTATTTTGAAATAGATTTAATTTTCAATGCAATATTTATATCTGATAAAAATAATATGCGACGCCAATGGTTATATTGTACCTACTTATTGATTTTAATAATATCATCAATGCGCATGCGTGAAAAACTAGTCATGCGCTTTAACATGAAACGAACAATTCTTACATTAAAGAAGCATCTATATTTATACAAACATAGTTTGTTTGACGATGCAGATAAGTAAATGGTTCATAAAAAACATAAAAGAATTTATATATATATATCATAGTTATATATGATACAAATAGCTGTGGGAAGAAATTAATTATATACATGGATAGAAAAATAGGAATTATATACAGATGGACATGGTTATAACATTATAAAATTTCAATCACCAGATTTCTGCGATTACAAGATGGCGTAAGTACATATTTTAATTTATATAAAGTTCGGCCTTTTATTAAATTTAACGATTTATGCAATGAATTCACTATACAAAGTCTGTTTCTTTCTTTTTTAGATCGATCATATTTGCAAAAGTTTATCAATTTATGAAATTAAGTACTTAATTGGTATTTTGAGTTTTTACACTGTTTATTGGCCAATAAATGATTTAAATACACTGACCTGTTGCTCTTGCATTGGGATGAAAGTCTCTGGATCCCAGGAACACTCCACTGAATCTCCAAAAAACCAAAATTAACGAAAATTTCGCAGATTCTTGTCGGAAAACTTGTTACAATTAACTGTGAGTATTACTAATATTGTATTTCATAATACTTTAGAAGTTTAAATGTCTTAAACCGGGAATATCTTTAAATTTTAGGAACAGTATCCCACACACTCCTCGCTTCTTAACACCAGCTTCCGTTCTCCTTAAGCGTCCCCTCGATTTTCTACTTTTTTCAACAAACAGTCTTTTGTTCTTTTCCAGGTCACTATTCCAAAGTTTATTTATTGATTCACAGTTTGTTCTGTCATATTTTATAACCAATAAGATATTGTCTTTTGTAATCAGATACTTGAAACTTCTATCACTTATTAAAAAATTTCACCCATACACTCTTTTACATAATTAGTTCATTTATAGAGTTCCTATGCGTTTTTTCATCATACAAATAAATTATAATTGGTTATACACAGATACTTTTACATGATACAACATTCAATATTATTATTGACAATATATCACTGTTACACTCATATTAATTATAAATATAAATTCTCTTATGTTATTTGTTTATCTATGAAATCTATTGAATTATATTCTATTCAATATTTGTATTTGTTATTATTCTTAAATTAATGATTATAATGAATTAACTATAGTAATATTTGTTTTCATTTCAGATGAACAGCTGATTATGTTATGGAAAATAATCTTCGTCTTAGGCAACTTTATTTACATCATTACATTGGTTAGGCAATATCTATATTTTATGTTATCATTGGGGTAATTCCTTATTTTTTATATTATTATAGGCTGTTATTTAATATATCTTTATTTGATATGTTGTTTAAATTAAGAAAAGTGTTTCCTTTTTACTTGTTTTCTTAAATTATGTTATTTTCATATATATTTCATACTAGCAAACATATTTTTATAATACTAATTCTATTATTATCTATGATATCTGGTTCAATATATATGTATATGTATATATTATAACATTTAATATTATTTATGTTATAATAATGATATAATTAATAGGATATTTGAATAGCCCACTACGTTGGGACGAAATTATTGTAATGAATTTTTATGTATGTATAGAGTATGAGATTCTTTCTGTTATCTGGGTTCTTACGGTTGTGAATAAATTCAGTTGATAAATAAATAAAGAAACATTTTACTTGAAAACAATATTTTAATTTTATTTATAAAAATTTTATGCGACGCCCATGTATGGGTCAAATGAAATTATTGATTTTATTCTTATGTGTGGCGTTCTGTGCGCATGCTCAAGAACATGAGGTAACGATGCGCTAGAGTAAACATTTGATAGACGCGTCGGGTCTATTCAGTTTCACAGCGAGCTTCTATGCTGTGTCATAGAACATGTTTCAAATTATACACAAGTTAAAAGAATTTATGCTGGAAGATTTATACATACAGAAATACAAATAATATGGTACAAGAAATAGTTATGAAATTTATATACATAGAGTTTAAATGTTACATAAAAGAGTTGGATGTATCTTTCTTAAGTTTCTTATTTGAGAAATGCGTAAGTATTAAATTTTATTTCTTTAGATTGGCCATTTATCATTTAGAATGATTTAATAATATAGCTATATTGAGTCTCTAATTTTAATTCTTTTTCAGATCGATCATTATTTCAAAGTTTATTTTACTCATGAGATTTTAAAGAAAACATTTGATTGACGTTAATGAGTTTTTTATAACTCTTGTTGTACAACAATACACTGACCTTGTGTTCAGGAACCAGGATCTGTCTCTCGGGACTCTGGAAAGCAGCTTCCGAAGTTTACAGTTGAATGAATATGTGAAAATATGATTTTCACTCTGGAAAATCAGCTACAATCATTGGGTAAGTACATGTGCATGTTTTATCAATAGTTTGCTATGTTTTTATCCTCATTTTGAGGATAATTTCTTAAAATTTCTGGAGCACTTCAAAACCCAACCTTCTAGAAACGAAGCCAAGCCACCCTCTTTCTTCAACTCTTTTCAACAATCAACAATCAGTCTTTTGTTTAATTCAGCTCACTATATTCAAAAATGTTTGTTACACTTGTTGTTGTTTGAAAGTTCCTTCTGTCATGTCACATAAACCAATCACCGTTTTCTTTTTTAACGCACTCAAAATTATGATTTCACTTTACATTCTAATATCTTTACCTACATACAAAAAATTAGTCTCACTAAAAATTGTTTATTCAATATTGAAGTTCATCTTGTTATTATGGGACGAATAGTTTTTCTTAGGCGATATACAATAGTCTTTAATATCAATGTTCAGTTCAATTTTCTTATTATAATTAGCAATTGTGTTTAGCCATCAACATAAATTCTTTTAAAACATATATTAATATTCCTTAATCTAATTATTTATGTTCATTATATTCGATTAAACACATTAATTAATTTTTATTCATTTCATCTATGAAATTACTCTACTTTCAACGTTTGTCGCTGATACATATTGACATCTATATTTTGTCGCTAGCGTATGTCGCTAAGCGTATTGGTATTACAGCGTTAAATATTCTAACCCATATGTTTCTAGTAAAAATGCGTTATAATATTGGACAATATCCTTTTTATTTCGAATATTTATTAATTCATGTTTCTTTTCTAGATTATATGTTCATCGTTTTTTCTGACATGAGGTATTTAATACGATGGACGATATTTACTCTATGGCTTTTGGATATATGATCAAGGTAATGTTTCTTTTGTCAATTCTATGTGAGTCTTCTCAGATTATTAATTATATACATAAGTTGTATTACTTTTTCAGTTAATATGAGCAATTTTAATGTCTCGTATTTATGATTCTAATAAAATATAGTCTAATGTTTTAATTTCTAATCAGTTTCCAACTAATCTGTTTTACACCAGTGTTTCTATCTTTATTTATACGTTATAATATATATACATATATATATATACATATATATATATATATATATATATATATATATATAAAGAAGATGTAAGAATATCGCGTGATAAAATAACAACAATAACAAAGAGATTCATGGGTAATTCACGCAAAAAAAGGGCTTCTGAAACTGAGTGGTAACCGAGGACATGCATGTTTCTGGCGCTCATTTGCCGTCTTCAGCACGGTATAACCAAATAAGGATGTGAAATTTGGGAGCAAAGATGTTAATCGAAACATGGGAAAACACAAAACTACGGATTTCAGCAAGGAAACCAAACGATCATTCGTGCCTTCAATTGGAAGATCCCGAGTTTTCAGGACAACAACCAAGATCGACACGGAGGCGCATATAGCGCCCCCCCCTCCCGCCATGAATCTCTTCCGACCTATAGTTAATAACAAAGAAGATGTAGGAATATCGCGTGATATGTTAACAACAACAACAAAGAGATTCATGGGTAATTCACGCAAAAAAAAGGGCTACTGAAACAGAGTGGTAACCGCGGACATGCATGTTTCTAGCTCATTTGCCATCTTCAACACGGTATAACCAAATAAGGATGAATTACCCATGAATCTCTTTGTTGTTGTTGCTAACATATCACGCGATATTCCTACATCTTCTTTGTTATTAACTGTGGGTCGGAAGGTTTATGGCAGGGGGGCTATATGCGCCTCCGTGTCGATTTTGGTTGTTGTCCTGAAAACTCGGGATCTTCCAATTGAAGGCACAAATGAGCGTTTGGTTTCCCTGCTGAATGTGTTTTCCCATGTTTCAATTAACATCTTTGCTCCCAAATTTCACATCCTTATTTGGTTATACCGTGCTGAAGACGACAAATGAGCCAGAAACATGCATGTCCGCGGTTACCACTCCGTTTCAGTAGCCCCTTTTTTTGCGTTAATTGCCCATGAATCTCTTTGTTGTTATATATATATATATATATATATATATATATATATATATATTAATACAGTTCCTCTATTTGAAATTTAAAAGAAACATTAAAATAAGGAAAATTATTTATATTTGTATGCAATACTTTCGATACACACTGTATTATATGTAGAATCAATAATTTTGAAAGATTCGGTATATATATATCAAATTTGACATTTTAATTTCTGATGACATTTATGCAGAATATATCTAATGATAGATAGATCATATTACGATTTGGAAAATATAATTGAAATTTCAAAATACAGTGGTCTTTACTAGAAGAATTACAATTGTAATAAAAGAATTCAAATCTCTCTTTGTTATTGGGAAACATAAATTAGTATTTTTTTAAAAACAAGAAAATCTCGTAACCACAGCAGAAGAGATTTATTTATTTGAAAAAAGTTTAATTAGTTGAATTTGAAACCCCCACGAGACAACATCACATTTAGAGTTGTCTCATTTTTTGAAAATATAATAGAAATTATTCTATTATACAATCAGATCATAAAGCCATACATTATAAAGCCAGTGCGTGCATAATTCGAAGAAGAATTGCATCGTATATAGTGTAAGTGGTTCCAGTTTTCTAAATTAGATATATTTAGAAAGTATGCAGAATTCTAAATACGTTTAGAATACGTACGAGTTTTCCTGTTCCTAGTTGGTGAGTCCGTCCAGTTTTTTTTAAATTATTTCTCGAGAATTAACAGGCCTTTCTAAATACATTTAAAATAGATGCATCTATAGGATCGTTTGAATTAAAACAAAATTAACGTTACATATATGAAATGTTACATCAAGTGAAGAAATTTTTTGAATAGACAATTTTGAACGGAGATTGTGTGATTTGACATTGATTTACGTCAAGTATAAATTCGACGATTTGAACTTTTGATAAAAATATTTAATTAGGTTGATTTCTAGCATATAGGTTGTTATAATTTTAAGGTTAGTAGAAAATACTATCTTTGTTCTTTTATGATATTTTTGGGAAACAATAATTTTTGAAATTTGTTATCTGATAGTATAATATATAAATTTGATTCCAACTCACTGTGGTATTCATTCAGTACCTATTTTCATCGAATTTAACATTTCGTATTCAATAGAATTTTCGATCTAATCAGTGACATTTGGTTAATTTTCAGTGACAGTATAATCGTAAATGTCATAAGATAATTAAAGTGCCTTTTATTATATTGAATAAACAGTTACTCGAGATTCTGTATAATAGAGTAATATTTAATTTGGAGAATACGTTAAAATTATAAAATTTGAATTATTACTTTTTAAAAAAATTTGATCCCACCCTGAGACAAGAGTGATTAAGTCGATTGTGAATAAATTCATCTTTCTAAATACAATTAATATTTATCTTAGCCGGGCATTGTTTTACAACTACTGTCAAAATTAAAATAGGTTACATACGCTGCTAAAGGTGTGTGTGCAATAGTGTCGCTACAATCACAGATTGTAAAACGTTGACAAATAATATTTCATATTGTTATATTTATATATCCATTCAATTATAATTATTAAATTGAATATACGAGTATAACAAATTAGTGGCCAACGTGAGGCGAATTGAAATTTATCTTTATAGGAAGGTTTAAAAACATTAAAGTTAAACAATTAAAATTCATCACATAATGTTAGATATATATTAATATATTATCTAATATTATTATTGATCTTGAAATGTGGCCGGAGCAAGTAATATTTTCCAATGTTTCTAAATATTTATTAATCTTTAGCACGCTTTCTATATTCCAACGAGCCCCTGGACCTTGAGCGTTTATCTGACCGCAGAAATTGGTTGAAAAGTATCTAGTATTTTTCATAAAACAATGATTTTGTCAGAGATTCTATTCGCTTTTTTATTAGCATACATTAAAATGACTTTTCCCATAGCAGCTCGATTTCGCAAATCGGAAACTGCGTCTCTTCGTGTACCAGAGAGTGAATTCTGCCTTTTGCTCTTCCAAATCTTTCTGCAGCTTGCTGTAACGACCACCTCCCCCAATATTGGCGCTTTAGAATGTTTTCTTTTGATTATATCCACATTTATTTACTTTCATTCTTAATTTACACCTCTTCAATTAGCTTTTTCTATCACCGTTTCAACGGATTTGAAACTTATTTTTAATGCAAATTCCACCAGAAAAAGATAAAATTCGCACGGTGCCAGATTTGGGTGATAAGGCAGATGATCTAATACTGCGATGTTGTATTTGACTAGAAACTCTTTGACAGCTAATGCGGAATGAGCAGGGGCACTGTCTTGGTGAAGAGCCCATGACTTTTCCTTCATAAATAAGGATCATTTTTCCCAGATTCTTTCACGCAATTTACCAAACATTTGAAAGTAATAATGTTAACAAATAGTATGAAAATAAACAGTTTTCATGGTTAAAACTAACTTTTCCGCACTTATATACTCGGTAGGCTGTATCCAGATAACAAACCGAAATTTCTCCACAAATGACCAAAAATGTAGTATATCTGGATTTATAGGACACGTTGTACTGGCTCTGGTGAGCTGAAAATCAATAGAGTTCATTTGTGAGACACCTTGAACATTATCCAATCAAAATTGGTGACTTGTATATGTTACCGTGAAAGACCGAAAGTAGTGAATGTCAACATTCGCCGGTGGATGTCGACAAATGTCAAATGGCTTGGTGAAAGTCCGAATATTTCTTAATTCTATTATACATTCGGACTTTCACCGGTATATGTCGACAAACACAAATGAGGTCCGGTGATTCTCGGACACTGCAGGTCGCGACAAGTTTTTAGTCGGTTCCAGCCCCTTGTTTCAGTTAGCTTTGTCTAACGCAACGTTTGACAGCGCTCCCTAACCTAATTTAATTTTCTTATTAGAAATTATAATTTGTATTCAATAGCTACTACAGTGAATCGTGATAAGTTTTTTGAAAAGTTACATGCCTTAATTGGAAGTAAACGAGAAGACAATTGTTTTTATTTTTCACAAGAAAAGTACTCTAAAATCGTTTCTGAAGTAATTTCTGCTAAAAGTAAGTGTAGTACACCTTTGGACTACAGACGTTTAAAACGTTTTGACATTTTAAAAGTTAGTGATGAAGAAAAGTTAATTGTGCCATTAAAACCAGGAGAAACAAATATCCAGTATGATTCATCCAGTATATTGCATTCGGATAATGGCAGAGAGTTCAGTAATCGAGTCATATCTGAACTATGCGCTATGTGGAAAGATGTTAAAATAGTGCACAGAAAGCCTCGTCACAGTCAAACACAAGGCTCAGTTGAAAGAACTGCTTGGATGCAAGACAATGATTCAAACAAGTGGTCAGAAGGTTTGCCGTTTGTCCAATTCGCCAAAAACACAACTTATCACGAAGGAATACGCCAGAGTCCTTATGAAGCCCTGTTTGGCGTTAAACCAAAAAGGGGTATAACATCGTCATCACTCCCTCGCGGGCAAATTTCAAACATTGAGATCGAAGAACAGCTAGAAGCTTATGTTGAGGAAATTTTGGGTAGTGACCATATTGAAACAGACATGGATAATGAAAATACCATTGGAGCTGATCCGCAACCTGGCACGTCTTCATCTCAAGCACTGACTGACTCGCAACTGGACACGTCTTCATCTCAAGCACTGACTGATCCGCCCCTTAGCACATCTTCATCTCAAGCACTGACTGATCCGCCACCTAACACATCTTCATCTCAAGCACTGACTGAACAACACGAGCTAATTTCTTTAAAAAGAGTAGCTGCAATAGAGAATCTTCTACTTCAAAAAACAAAAATGTTGCGAACCTCAAAAAAAAGTTTCCTCCTGCCCAAATTGGTGATACCGTAAGAATTCAAGTCCCTGATGTCGACCGTGGTCGTACAGACCCTCGAAATGTGTTAGCGGTTGTTGTTGGAATAGAGGATTCAGACTTCTATAGATTAGCTAACAAAAATGGTACCTTGAAGCAGCTTTTCACTCGTAATCAGTTCGTAATTTGTAAAGAAAAGTTACTTTCCATGGACGAAGTTTCAACAAAAGAAATGTCGCTAAGAGAAGCAGCTTCTGCTAATTCAAAAAGGGGAGGGCAAGGCTATACACGTTGTAACTGCAAAAGGAAGTGTCCCACGACTAAATGCAACTGTAAAAGCAAGGAACTTTTGTGCAATTCGAAGTGTCACGGTAGTTTAAGTTGTTGCAATAAATAAGATATTGTTCTTATTTTTTATATTTCATTATATATTTTGTTTTGAGTTCCACAAAGTCCTTTTCCCATATTATTTTAATAAATAAAGACCTATGGATTTTTTTTGTTTTTATTTAAAAAAAATTCTTAACATACACCATGAGTGCATCCTGAACGTCGACAATCGCCGGTGTACGTTAGAAATAATAAAATTTCAACAATATTTCGGACATACGTCAAGCAACGTTGAGAATGTTGACATTCACCGGTGTATCTCGACATTCACCAGATTTCGGTCTTTCACGGTAACATATACACTCCGGAGGCTGTATCGTGCTAACAACCCGAAATTTCTGGAAAAAGCACCAAAAATGTGGTGCTTCAAGTATCATAGCATCCGTTGTACTGGATCTAGTGAGTTCATCTATTAGATGCCCTGAACAATATTCAATTATAAAATTTGTGACTTGTTGCAGTCCGGAGACTGTGTCGTGCTAGCAAGACATGTTACGAAAAGTGGTCAAAGACAACGACGACGACGACATACATACAGGATTTTTTTTTCAAAATTCCAACTTTTTTTGGGCTAAACCAATACTTTTCTCGCATATTAGATAGGGTTTGACAGAAAAGTCATAATAACAACTTGAAAAATGATATACTTGCATTTAGTAGATAACTTACACAAGGATAAAAGTCCAAGAAAACAAACTAGATAAATGATCAGAGAAGCTGTATCTATAAAGATTCTTAGATGTGAAGAAAGTGATGATACACTTGATACTCACAGGGGTATCATAGCAATGAATTCATTTGGAAGACTTTTGTAATTATGTTTCTTGATTGTGTCTTGGTTTGTCCAATTTTTGTATTGTATTTAGTCAGATATATTGAATAAAATTGAAGCTCCATAAAATTTGAACGAATGCATAAAAAATAGTTTTTGAAACATCTAATTGATCATTAATAAAATTCAAAGCATTATTCAAAGAAGAACATCTATGCACAAAACAGACAGTAAATTAATTCCGTCCAATATGATTAAATTAATATTGAGAATTTTTTTTCATACAAATGAGGTAACCAAAATTGAAAATGAGTTCTACAGTACCAAATTAATAATCAAAAAGTCAAATAAGTACCGGAAACTTTTCGGAAGTAATTACACAAGTTCATCAAAATTACCGATAATTTTTCATGAAGGCATGTTGACTAAAAACTGCATGAGTTTATTTTCATATGTTGTTTAAAGAGCCCTCGTCCTTCGGAGTCGGGCTTCCTAGAAACCTAAATTACGCTGAAATTTAGCAAAAAAATTAATTTGTAGACAACAATAACTAACGAGAATTAAAAAAGGTCATTTGGCAACATGGCAAGTCAATTTGGTGGAGAATGATACTCGTAAAGCTTTGAAAAATTATTTCACATTAATTAATTTTAATAGAGATGCGAAAATTCGTAGCGTTATTTTTGACCCGTTACAACTAACGTATACTAGTGAGTAGGATCTTAGCATTTAAGAATTGTTCCCCTAGTTAGTTAGTTAGGTCATACTGTAATTATAGAAAAATACCCATATTGTGTTATGGTGTTTTTTTAATACAAAAAATACACCAATTATAAACTTTAGTGATTGAATATAAATAAAAATTAAAACAAGGCAATACAAATATAATTTGCAATTGTTTTGTTCAGATTTAAGTGAATTTTTATTGATAGTTTCTTGTCGAGGAGAAAATATAGTCTGTTACTCGGTTAGAATAAAAAAATCGATATTCCTGGTTCCTCACATGTCTATTTTTCATTCTAACCTTGTTACAGAATATACTATTATTTACAAAAATCATTTAATTACACATTTGAATAACTTGTTTAATAACATATTAGTGTTTTAAATGAAACTCAATGTTTCTAGCTAATTCCACAATATAATGAAAAATGTGGAAAATTCTAAAAAATTGACAATTGTTTCGATAACTGAATATCATCGTCAGAATGACAGAAGTTACATTTCATTTGATGCCTACCTGATGTTTAGTAGTTATTTTTGGCTAGACCAAGAAGTGATGTGTGATGTAATATCACATCTTCTTCTTTTTTCTATCAACATATATCAAGTCAATCACAAATTAGGTCACTTCTTGGTCTAACCAAAAATAATTTCTAAACATCAGGTAGGCATCAAATGAAATGTAACTTCTGTCATTCTGACGATGATATTCAGTTATCGAAACAATTGTCAATTTTTTAGAATTTACAACTTTTTTCATTATATTGTGGAATTAGCTAGAAACATTGAGTTTCATTTAAAACACTAATATGAGTAGATTCCACGAAGTAAGGGTCGAGACAGTTAATTTCATTTGTTTAATAACTGTTAGAATCCATTCCTCTCATAACTTTAAATGGTATGTAGTAGTTTGTTTTTCTTTGTAATTAAGGAAACTACTTTCAAGTAACGTTTCAACCAGTGGAATGTAAAATATTGAACATTCCGTTTGAAATTGCATTAGATGAATATTAAATTGCTACAAAATTAACATTTCAATATTTGATACGCGCCGTAAATATTATACAAGTCGAAAATATTATACGAGTATAGCGGTTAGTAGTAATTAATAGTAATGAATCAAAACGAAACAGACAATGGTTATGGAGATAGAACCTATATACCCTAACCTAACTTTATTTGTTTTCAACGGACAGGATACAAGTTTCCAACAATTCATATCAACCTAGACGTCCGTGACCACGAAGAGCAAGTGAAGTTGTCACTTAATTAAGTAGATATAGAAATAATAATTGATTGGAACTATGAGACACAAAATTTAAAAATATTGAACAACGTTGTAAAATTTCAAGATGTAAGATCAGATATGTTATATATACAGAAAAAATAATAATTACATATAGATAATAATAGAAATGGCAAATACATTTATTTGTAGTTAATATGTTTATCTTAATTGAAATTTATATTACTGTGGGTATTGTTTATCAAATGTATTGTAGTGCATTGTGAGAATAATGATTACAATTAATTATAGCAACTATTTATTATCCATCCTAAAAATTTTCCTTTATTTAAATTGCTCTGTGTTGATGATATTAGACTGTTTCTGAATGGTGTTTAAAATAACTTCCCGTGTAACTAATTTATTATTATGTCCAAGTTAGTTTCAGGCATTTCGTAACTCCATTGTTTTCCCATTGATTGTATTATTTAGATTTCGCAGCGTTAATGTCACCCCATTACTTGAAATTTCATTTGTTCTGGTCAACAATGAAATTGTTTGGGCTAATTCTTATGTACCGGGTGTCTGATTAAGAGAGGTAACCTTCTGTATCTCAGAAACTGTTTATCGTACACCTTAGAGAACAAAATCTGTATGGCATATGAGAAACTGCAGGAAATTACTATCAAGTTTTCTACTCCACCGCTGGAGACCGTAGTTTTCTAAAATAAATGTACCATTACAGTAAAATAAAATTTAAATATTCGTAATCATTAGATCATTTTACGTAAGGTTGCTCCAGTACTTGTTCCTCTAGAGTGGTAAAGGTGACTCAATAAAACTGTTATAACGTTTGTTGCGCTTTATGAATTGTGACAAACTGCATCTCAATATATATATATATATATATATAATAAGCAACAATGAGATTAGTGGGTATTGCACGCAAATAGAAAAAGGGGCTACTGAAAAGAGTGGTAATCGCAGACTGCACGTTTCTGGCTCATTAGCCGTCCTCAGTACGGTACAACCAAGAAAGGGTGTGAAACCTGGGAGCAAAGGTGTTGAATGAAACATGAGAAAATGTAACAGAATTCAACAGGATAGTCAAACACAACATTTGTGTCAGTAATATGTGTCTATGTTGGTTGTTGTCTCGAATATTCGAGATCTTCTAATATTACTGACACAAATGTTGTGTTTGACTATCCTGTTGAATTCTGTTATATTTTCTCATGTTTCATTCAACACCTTTGCTCCCAGGTTTCACACCCTTTCTTGGTTGTACCGTACTGAGGACGGCTAATGAGCCAGGAACATGCATGTCTGCAGTTACCACTCTTTTCAGTAGCCCCTTTTTCTATTTGTGTGCAATACTTACTAATCTCATTGTTGCTTATTGTCCATATGTCACGCACTATTCGTACATCTTATATATATATATATATATATATATATATATATATATATATATATATATATAAAAGGAAAAGAGTTGTATTTATTGTATGCACAGACCGGATCCCGATACTCCAAAAACTAATTAAATAACGATAGACGGTCGAGAAAGAACTTACGTTGTTTTCGTATTTATATATATATATATATATATATATATATATATATATGTAGATAATTGAATTTTTAATGTATTTTGTTGGTGTTATTGTTGTGATTTTCTTTTAACGTTTTATTGAAGTTTTACTTATTTACATTTAGAACACTTGATGAGAATCATCTTATGACCTTTAGAGTTTTTTGGTTGCCGGGGATTCAATAATTGGGGAGACGGGAGAATATTGTGACGGACAACTTCAAAAATCGACTTCGGCTGTAAATTGAAGTATTTTTAGAATATAACTGTTATATTCAACTCTGGGAATATTATTCAATAATTTACCTAGACAAACGAAAACAAACCTACATTTTTGGGGGCTCGTCCGGGATGCAGATAAAATTATAGTCGAAGCGAAAAACGAGTTGACATTTTCCTGACGTTTGGGATAACCGAAATATTATTGAGAAAAACTATTTTGAAGAAGTTATTTACGAAGTTGAATCTAATTTTGAAGGAGACGGAACTGAAGAAGACGGAAGTAAGAATACTTCGAGCAAAGTAGCAAAAGACGTGAAAAGACGGGAGTAAGACGACTTCGAATACAAGCAGACGAAAAAGTAAAAAGACGGATGTAGTTGGTGTTATTGTTGTGATTTTCTTTTAACGTTTTATTGAAGTTTTACTTATTTACATTTAGAACACTTGATGAGAATCATCTTATGACCTTTAGAGTTTTTTGGTTGCCGGGGATTCAATAATTGGGGAGACGGGAGAATATTGTAACGGACAACTTCAAAAATCGACTACGGCTGTAAATTGAGGTATTTTTAGAATAAAACTGTTATATTCAACTCTGGGAATATTATTCAATCATTTACCTAGACAAACGAGAACAAACCTACATATATATATATATATATATATATATATATATATATATATATATATTATATATATATATATATATATATTATATTATATATATATATATATATATATATATATATATATATATATAACTTGTGGAATTGCAGCAAGAAAATGGAAAAGTGTACCCTTAGCGGAAGATGTCCAAGCTTACGAGGATGATTGTCCTCATCATCAGGGAGAGTAAAATGAAAAAACAACAGTTAAATACTGTGGCTAATGAAAGAATAAATTGAAATGAATTTCACAACCACGTGTGTACTTACCTACCTCCGAAATGAGGTTAGACTCCATTAAGTTGTAATAATTTAAACTACAGATTATGAATTGTGAACAAAGAAGGGAGGACAATATTGGTTATCCATCCTTACACAAATTGAGAGCGTTCCCCCTCTCTCTCTCTCGCACTCTCTCCCTCTTCCTCTCTTTTCATACATCTTCTTGCTAAACCATTATGTTCGCACTACAACAGAGGCCATTACTGAAGTGGGTACATTGTCCTACAATTCTCTGATTTTGGACTGTTGGCAACATTGTTTGTCTTTTGTTACATACCATTTAGAGGGAAACCATATCATTTCCTTACCGGCGTTCAACATAGCAACGCTTGAAGATGAATTCATTTATTTCATTTTACAAAATGGTGCGACATTTTAACTTGGTGTAGTCATGTGGTTGGTTGATATTGCGTAAACTCAATCCTACACAGAATTTCACAATTCATAATCTGTAGTTTAAATTATTACAACTTACCTCACTTCGGAGGTAAGTACACACGTGGTTGTGAAATTCATTTCAATTAGTTTTATTCCTAACTAGTCAGCAAAGACTATCCTCCTTTTGTACATATATATATATATATATATATATATATATATATATATATATATACATATATATATATATATATATATATATATATATATATATATATATATATATATATATATTCTAAGCGAAGATAAGAAAAAAATAGGTATACATAAAAATAGGATTTTGACAAACTCATTGTAACAATAACCAACAATTAATTACGTAACAGAAACAGCAAAAATAAACTAAATTGACCTAGTAAAGTAACCTAGTAAGATACTGCTCGAAATGCGACCCCTTAGATAAAAATTTAACACTGTAAGATCGGGAGATCTTGGCGGCCACGGTAATATACTACCTCTTCCTATCCACCCATACTCATATTGTTGGTTTAAAAAATGCATCACTTCATTTGTAAAGTGTACTGGGCAACCATCTTGTTGTATCCATATATTTTGCCGTACTGCTAAAGGAACATCTAATAATATAGGCAATTCATCTCTTAAGTATCGCTCGCCATTTAAATGTTCATATTGTTCATCCCACACTAATCGTTAACTGACCAGCGACCCTGCTTAAAATTTTGTTGCATGTGTGGATTTTGATCAGACCAATAGTATGTTGTGTCTATTTACAAATTCATTACTGGAAGATGTAGCTTCATCGTATCACATTATAATTGATAAAAAATTTGGATTTTCATTGAATATATCATTAAACCAATTACAATGATCCATTCTTTTATCGTAATATGTAGCTTTTAATCCCTGATGAAGAGATAGACGATACGGATGGAAACGATGTTTTTTAAAATAGAGTGAACACAATATCTGGAAGCTCCTAACTCGCAAGCTAGTTTCCTCACAATAATTTGTGGATCTGCAGCAATGTATCCTAAAACATTTATTTAATCTATTTCTGTATTAATTCTTCGCCGTCGTGTAGAATTTCTTCAAGGTTGAACAGATCCAGTTTGTTTTAAATGCTTAGCCAAAGGTTTAAATGCTCTTCTGCAAAAATGTTGTCACAAGGGATATCTTAATGCATATATTCTCTTGCTGTAATCGTAACATTCTCAAAATATTCAAAATACACTTTTACCATATCATATGTTTCGCTATTTGTTTTAGACATTACGTGTTTATAAATTACTAACCAGTACATGTTCATAAATTCACTCTACATTAATTTTATATTTAGGTTGTCAACAATTTATGACATCTGGGCACCTGGTACATTATGTAAAATTTTCAATTTACTTAAGTATAAAAATCGATCTCCTAGTATACTTATTTTTTCATCGTCTCTTCGCTTAGAATATAGATATTGAGATCCGGTTTTCACAATTTCATTTTAAATTCCATCATCTTTGAAATAAATGATTAAAAAATGTAACATCACATTTGAAAATTGCAAACGAAACAATTGTTCAATCACCGCTACCTAGCGACCGTTAAAACCACTGGAATGAAATCATGATATAATATTTTATTGGGCATTGAATTCTCTTTCAAATAATACAAAGTTTGTCAAAATCCATAAAGCGGAACAAAAGATAAAACAGTTTTATTGAGTCAGCTTTTCTACTCACCCCTACCAGTTATTTTATAAGATAGGGGGAAAAGTACTGGTGGTACTATAACGGTACATTTATTACAGAAAAATGATGTTTTTGTGCTATTATTGTGAACTACACCCTCTACCGGAGGAGTAGAAAACTTCAAAATAATTCCCAGCAATTCTCGTATGCGAGTTTGTGATACAGGTTTTTTTCTCTAAGCTGTACGATAAATAGTTTCTGAGATACAGCGGGTTACCTCTCTTAATCAGACACCCGGTGCATCATCATAAAAATGACAGATAGACTCTTGCTATTGAGGTAGTTACATGTATTTCTTTAATTTCCTAAATTTCTACAGCTATTTGCAAGTTATGAATCTATCTATTAATGTTCTGACTGTGTGTTTCATGTGATTTCTGTTGCTCGGTTCTTCCTCCTCTACATAAAAAATTCGGTTCTATGAGTTTTTTCGATGTATAAACATACTTGGTTTATAATTTTCAAAAATAGGTACAATACAAAACTGCAAATGTTGTTTATGTAAAGGATAAATAGTGTGTAATATTTAAAAGTAGCTTGGTGAATGAAATTTTGTCTTAGAAAAACAAGTTTGAAGTAAACTAAAAATGATTCAGCGTTTCACAAGCTAAATTAATCAGTTTTTGAAGTGAATTATGTACGCTGCATCATTTACATAATCATTTTAGAGAATTTCGTCTGTACTACAATGGCACCGTGTTGCCGTAACAGCCAAACGTTAGAGTTCTTTCGTAGTCAACTGTTGCTTATATCTCGAATTTCTTTTTCGGTTTCTTACCAAAGGTTGCTTCAAATTTCTAAGTAAGAAGTCCTAGTTCCCGGTCTTTCTTCCATTTGTTCTATGGTGGGAACCTTCGATGTTTTCAAAATATCGGGAGCGGGTGCAAATCCTTCTGCTATGAACTGTAGTTCGTTTTTGAATTTTTGAACTTCCCTACACCTTCACTGCCAGTGCCAGAGGAATGTACGAGTATATACTAAACAATAGGTACTTACTCACTCGGTGAGATTGTCAACACAACTGAATCTGAATATTGACGGAATATCATGTCACAAGTTATAATACAACACATTATTTTGTGGTAGAAGGATGTCCTTTAAGTATGAGGTAATGAGTATTAATGCGAAAAAAGGAAATGCTTATATTACTACCCTTTACTTACAAGCACCACCTTTTACTTCTACGAGTACATATTGCATACAAAATTTCCGTATGTTTGTGAATACTGCGATAGGGTTGGCCGATATATATCAAGTGATATATATCATGATACGATATAACGTATGGTCCTAAAGATTTTGAAAAATTTTTAAATGCTAATAAATTTTTCCAAATTTTTTTAATTTTAAAAGCACATGTGGCAACAATTAACAACACTAATAACGAAAAATAATTACAAATTACATTATGGATAGTGGCCCGTTATCCTCAATGTGTCGTTTTATGATTACAACTTTACAATTCGGGGATTCCCCGGTTTTTGTTTAGGTTTTTGTTAGGTGGTATTAGTCGATTTCGTCGTTTGTTCGCTCACTCTCAAGTTTTACAGAGCTCATTTTGAAAGTTATAAAATACTTCAGAACCAAGCATTTACCTGCAACATTTTGAAGGGAAAAAACTAGTCATGCCTCAGGAAGTATGCTGGAACACTATGAGCGATCCGATTAAATCATATTTAGATAACCGGGGAATATTGGTACAGTTTTGTCAAAATCACAAGGAACTTATTGATAAAGACATTATTAGAATAAAAAATGCAATGGCTATCATGAACCGTTTTAATCCCATTGCTATTGCATTAGACCGCATAAAACATAATCAAGCTACAATTGGAGTTGCAGTAGAAATATGACATCAACTGGATAAATATTTGAAACTGAAAGATCAACCAATTACGGTAACAAAAGCGTTTCTTAAAAAAAAGATATGGCATTGGAATCACATCATTATTTGGCGATCACAAGTTCTTAGGACAAATTTTAACACATTTTCTAAAACAACAGGCTTTCGATCTTCCAAATATTCAATAAACCAAGAATTTGTTCCGCTTCTTATGGCTCTTATTACAAAGTATTTATTTTCCGCACACTTCCAAACAACAAATCCAATAATTTGGTGGAAGTGAAAAAGCGAGTAAACTAGTATTTTTAAATATTTAAATCAAAATACCGATAAAAAATCCAAAAGTTTGGACTGGATCTAGTCAAATGATGAACTAGTTATTTTAAGTGAAGATTCCCCTTTCCCAATATTGCGTTACTTAAAAATTTATCAAACGACAATTTTTTTATATCATATATTTTAGGAAAAATGTAATTTTTTTTGTCTCGTTTTTTGTTATTTTAAACTAGTTTGATTTTGGTTTTTAACAATATATTATATTTTATGTTTGTTTGCATTGTAGTCTAGAAACAAAATCCAAATTTCTGATATATATATATATATATATATATATATATATATATATATACATAACGATGTTTTGATATTTATATAAATATTATGATATTTGCCAACCCTGTACTGCGAATACTGCCCAATGTAATACAATTCAGTATAAATTGTCAACAACTCAAAAAACATCACTAGGACGATGGACGAAAACAATATGTCTTTCATCTTTTGTGCTTTATATCAGTGATCCGCAACCTTTCCTCACCTGAGGCACACCAAACTGCTCCCTAGAATTTCGTGGCACACCAAAATCTAAAATATATTTATAGCAGTGGCGTAGCTAGGTCGGGGGTCAGTTCACTCCATGTATACTAATTATTCATGGATGTCCAAACTACCTTAGTTTTTTTATTGTTTTAAAATGTGAAGAACTCCTTTCAGATTTGGGGCAACAAAATTTTCACTCAGGACATAATACATATTTTTTTTTTATTTTTTTTATTATTCAGATAGAATGAAAAATACAAATAGGTACATACATGAGAACTATACTAAATACTAGGTAGGACAGGTAGGTATACTAAATTTACTTCTGTTGACACGTCAATAGTAATAAATATTTTGACATGATGATGACTGATTAATGTGATACCTGCGCTTGCTTCGTTGAACACAAAAGTTTTATATTCGGCTCAATTTTAGACAGCGCAACTCTTATTTCTTGGTCAAGATCTTTTAAGCATGACCGTTTATCATTTTTAATTAATACAAGCGTTGAAAAACTTTGCTCACATAAATATGTTGTGGAAAATGGAAGTAATGTGAAGATGGCCTTGTCGGAGATGCGTGGATATTCTGTCTTGATGGAAATCCAGAAAACATCTAACGGAACTTCGTCGAATTTAAGTTTTAGAGTCATATCATTACTTAATTCTGTGAACTCCTCTCGAGTTTGCAATGGCAGTGCTTCCGTGGAACTTATTGCATTGGTTGCGAAAGGATTTCGAATCCAATTGTATTGTTCCGTGTTGATAGAATGGAAATAGTATTCAAATTTTTGTTGAAGCATACTTAAATGTTGTTGGGCCAAATCCACAATCAACTGCTTGTTTTCGATCGTACTGTGGTTGGTCCTGTGATACATTTCTAGACATCCTTTTTGCAACTGTTCCTGCCAAAGTTCAAGTTTCTTTTTGAACCTTTGTAATTTATCGGAGCACGTCAATATATTTTCATTCCGTCCTTGCATTTTTTTATTAAGTTCATTCAGATGTTCGAATATATCAGCCATGTATGCAAGTTTGGCTATCCAGTATTCATCATGAAGGCGCTGGCATAGATCGTACATATCTTGACTTGAAAGAAACTCACGCACTTCGTAGCGAAGTTCAAACAGTCGAGCTAAAACTTTTCCCCGGGATAACCAACGAACTTCTGTATAAAACACTAAGGATTCATGTTCGCTTCCCATTTCTTCACAGAGTATTCCAAAGATTCGCGAATTTAAGGCTCTCGATTTAATTATGTTTATGATCTTAATACATTCATTCATTGTGATCGAAAGCTGTTCGGGCAAATTTTTGACCATCAATGCTTCTCGATGTATGCAGCAATGTGTAATTTTTATTGACGGATTTTTTTGTTTTACACAAGATACAAAACCTTTCTTACTGCCCATCATTGCAGCAGCACCATCTGTACAAATAGCAACGCAATTGGTCCACTGAATATTATGTATTTTAAAAAAATTATCAGTTACTTGGAAAATTTGTTCACCGGTAGTTCTCTCTGGAACCTCCTTACAAAATAAATAATGTTCTTTAATAGAGTCCTCGTCAACGAAACGTACAATAGCCATCAGTTGTGCTTTATTTTTAATATCGGTTGATTCGTCGATTTGAAGCGCAAAAATTCCAGCGAAATGATTTTTTTAATTAGTGTTCCCAAAATATCACTTGACATATCTTGGATACGTCTTTTAACAGTATCGGCCGACAAAGAAACTTTACTCACGTCCTTAACTTCGTTTGGCCCAAGCATAAGTCTAACAATTTCCATGCATGCTGGTTTAATAAGCGTTTCACCGATAGTGTGCGGTTTTTTTTGTTGTGCAATTAATTTTGCAACAAGGTAGCTTGCTTCTAATGCCTTTTCAGAAACCGTAACCGCCGATTTCATAAACTGCTTTTGTTTCTTATTTTGATCCAAGCGCCGTTGGAAAAATTGAATGTCTTTTTTGACGCAACTGGGATGATTTGTGATCAAATGACGGTTTAGTTTGCTGGGTACCATTGCTTCATTTGACAACTGTTCACCGCAAATGACGCATTCAGGCTTTGGAGCCGCTTCGTCGCCACACCAAGTGAAACCATATCGAAGGTAGTCTTGATTGTACTTCCTTTTCAGCACCTTTTTTGCTCTTTTTGCAGCACTTATGCTGGAGCTTGTGCTAGGTTCTTCGTAATCTGCTCGTGATTTCAGCAAAAATTTATCCATATTTGAAGCACTATAGTTATTTATAAAAGTAGATACTGCAAAAAAACTTAGTCCAGTTTAATTTAATTTATTTACACAATATGGCCAACAACGTAAAAAAGAAAACAGGAACTCTAAAAATAACACTTAACTAATTATAACTAATTTATATTCACTTATTTATAAGGCATAACAATTTATTTATATAGCAATTCACTATTTATTTCACTCTACGATTTATTTGTTTGCCCGCGTATTTATCTGATTCACTTGACTATTCGACTCTCTCTGAGTCTCTGAGCGACAACAGGCGCGCTTATATAGGCAGCGGCGATGTTCAGGAAAACATCGAGTCGCGCCTCGAACGGCACGGATCTTTCTAGTTTAGTCGCCTTCGAGAATCAAGCCGCCGCGCCGCGCCGATAGACGGATAGACGTTTACCATCGGCGCTGTTGTCAGATTGCTTTATTTTTCGCGGGTCTCGCTACAATACGAATCTGATTCGTATTGTCTGAAAGAGCGGCACACCTCAAGTCGGCTTACGGCACACCAGTGTGCCGCGGCACACCGGTTGCGGAGCACTGCTTTATATGACATTTTCGTCAAATAAAAAGGAATCCGTGTAATGAAAAAAATTATTACTTACTGTTCTTTTTGTCGAAAAGGCGACCTGACGCCAAAATAAAAGACGTTCATTAATAATTCTCCATTGGTATGATTTTTTTTCAATTTTCATAGAAATTACGGCGGGTAGGATCGATTGAGACGATAATGAAAAGAAAGGAGGTAATTATTCAATTTCAGAACTAAGTGAAGTTGTTGGGTGAAAATGTAAATTGGAATTATGTCAAGCCAGAAATTGGTTCAACAAAAATTTTAGAAACTTTATTAGTATAGAAGATAAACAATGTTGACAGGAAAATGTACAATAAGTAATTTATTTTAAAACAGATGTACATTAGTATAATCACAATTTCCGATCCACTGTTATTGACAACTGCAAAACAATAAATTCTATTCGCTTATCAGACAGATAATTCGGTTAAAACGCGGGTCACACTAGGCTGGTTACCAGCAGCGATGTTAGTAGCCGCTACTGTCAGCCGTAGATCAGCTTGGTGTGATCCACATCCCCAACCTGTCATTCATAAATTCGATTAAATATGAAGCCAACATCTAATAGTAGGCCAAGTGGGGTACGACGTAAGACGAGAAGCGAAGAGGGGATGATCGCTAGGAAAGAAATGTCACAGAATAGGGCACTCTACAAAAACAGCTCATTGAATAGAATATCGCCGTCAGAAAACAGAAAATTTGTTGTGTCATACAACGTCATTGTTTTTCTGTTTTTACGAAGAATCGTTTGTTTGTGCGATTTTTTCTTTTGATTTTTGTTAAGTTATCATGAGTGAGTATATCAAAAGATTATCAGATTATCAACGGAGTACCCTGAAGTGACGAACCAGTATAATCAAAAGTGTTATTGGTAACATGGACGGACCCCTTCACTTCAAAAAGTGTATACGTCTCCACGGATGTGACGAAGTTTCCTCCACTAACCAGTATGGACATTTTTTACCACAATACAAAAAAGAGGGAAATTTTAGAATCAATAGCTATCCATAAAAACCAGCATGCCATTAACAATAAAAAAGATTTAAAACAACTTCAGTAAGATATATCTATCAGTACTGTAAATAGTTTTTTCTACGCCCATGTCTGTAAACGTCAAAAATCGCCCTGTCAACATTCCTTGTAAATGACATTTAACAATAACATGCACGTTATGAGATCTCATAACATACACGTGCGTTTTGAGAAGAAAAGTTAATCTTCTTGGTTTAATTAAATTACAATCAAATTTTTATTTACGTAAGATTTTATTTGGTCTATTTACACAAATTTAGTCAATTAAAAAACATAAAAACTTTTAGCATTAGCGAGATATATTTAGGATTGAAAGTGTGATGCCCCTAAATGTAGGCAGCACATTATGCAATTTCTTTAAAAATAGGATACGTTTTCTTAAGTAGTATGCTATGAAAATAAATGCCATGTCACTTATATTGTCAATTTCTTGAACAAAATATAATTGTATCCGAACATTTTCTCAACTTTATCTACGAATATGTCTGATAGTAGTGAAAGTGATGAAATTATGAGCACTCCACCGGATCTTTTAGAAAAAGCTCAAGCTGCCACACATAATTTGTTACCGCTAAAATCCAAAGAAAGGTACGAAATTACCTATCAAAAATTTATGGATTGGCGACACAAGCATAACGTTAAATCCTTTTCGGAGAATGTTTTACTTGCGTATTTTGAAGAAACATCAAAAAATATGAAGCCATCTTCTCTATGGGCCATTTATTCGATACTAAAAACTACATTAACATTAATAATAACATTAACATAGCAAATTATCCAAAACTAATCGCACTACTGAAGCAGAAATCGGATGGTTTTAGAAGTAAAAAATCGAAAATCCTTTCTAGAGAACAAATCAATAAGTTTTTGAAAGATGACCCAGACGATGAACATTTGTTGTCAAAGGTAAACAATTAAAATGTTGTATAATTATCATAACATAAAAATGAGTTTTTGTTTTTTGTTTTCAGGTTATCCTCAGTATTGGATTAAGCGGGGCTTGCCGTAAACAAGAACTTAGAAATATAAAAATGGAACACATTCAGGGCACGGGAATTTGACGTTTCAATAAATTATTATTGTTGAAGTTTATTGAAAGTCACAATGGATCGTTTATCTGAAAAAGAACGAATTGATATTTTAATGATATTAGGATATGGTGATAGGCGTAGAAGTCAAGAAGAAACGTGTAATATCTTCAATAATTTATATCCTAACCGAAATTCCATAACAAGATCTACTGTGAGTAAATTAGTAAAAAAGTTTAACGAAACTGGTTCAGTGAAAGATTTATCCACATCAGGGCGCAGAAAAACTGTATCAACTGAAAACAAATCTTTAGATGTTTGTATCCTGTTAGAAGACGATCCACACTTGAGTACTAGACAAATATCCAGGGAACTTGATATTTCGCAAACATCCGTAATGAAAATTTTACGTGATAATAAATTCCATCCATACAAAGTAACGTTGGTTCAAGTGTTCAAGAGTTGTCAGATGACGATTTTGATAGACGCGAAGAACTTGCAGGCAGACCTAATGATGGAAAAATGTTATAATCAAAACGATCCAAATTTTTTAAGTAATGTTATGTTTTGCGATGAGGCCACTTTTTGTATTAATGGAAACATAAATCGGGATAATTGTAGATACTGGTCACGTAACAATCCTCGTTGGATGCGTGAATCCCACATACAATATCCCGAAAAACTAAATGTATGGGCTGTAATAATAGGCGACAAAATAATTGGTCCCTTTTTCATTGAAGGTAACTTAAATGGTCCGACGTATTTAGATTGATTGGTAAATAGTATTATACCTGAGTTGGCTCGTATATTTCCAAATCCAAGTATTTTCAATTACATCTAAAAAACCAATTCATTATTAGAAATTTTCAGACAATAACAATATCCCAAACGACAATATTTGGCTACAACAAGATATGCGTGTGTGGTGAGGCAATACCTAAATAATGTGTTTCCCAGAAGATGGATTGGAAAGCGTGGTTTTATCGAACGGTCCCCGCGATCTCCCGACATGAATCCTTTCGACTATTTCCTGTGGGGTCACTTAAAAAAAATCGTTTATAAAACAAAACCTGCCAATATTCAGTAATTAAAAGATAGGATTACCACAGAGATAAGAAGAATTGAGCAGTCAGGGATGTTGCAAAATGTATTCCAAAATTTTAAAAATCGCATGGCTTGTTGTATTGAAGTAAATGGACAACATTTTAAGCATCTGCTGTGATCGCCTTTACTATATGTCTTCTAAAATTCGTAATTTTTCTACTTCAAAAATGTGGATCTACTTCTAACATGACACAAACATTTAAAGATTTGTCTTCAGTTGTAGGTTTTCTGCGCCATGATTTGGATAAATATTTAACTGCACCAGTTTCGTTAAACTTTTTAGTAACTTACTAACACTAGACCTTGTTACGAGATTTCTATTAGCACATAAATTATTAAAAAATATTCCAATTAAACGAGTTAATTCAATCGTAGCCAACTAAATGTACAATATGTATTGTAACTTTGGTGGGGATACTGTAAATGTAGCTATAACTTCGAAATTATGGCATTTGGGTATAGAGAATTTACATGAAAAATAATCAGTATTTCTTAAGGATTTCTAAAAGCACAAAATATACAGGGCGATCCATTAGAAATAACAAATTTCATTATTAAAAAATATCTCACAACAATGTAGATACCACCATAATACCGGCCGTATCACAAGACCCTTGCGCACAAAAATTTATAAAAATCGTACAAGCCGTTTCCGAGATAATTGAGGCGGTTCATACATAAAACTCAGTCTGTATATGAATATATATAAAGTGTTTTGAATTCGAGTGTACATTAATTTACTCTCAGTCAAATCTCCTCTTTTTAGGGCTGCAATCCATTTTTTCTGTCATTTTTTCTAAAGATTCAAATTTGGTTTTATGTTTGTGCTTTAACAGTAAAGATATTAAATAAAACTCACTATATCCTCATTCTACGGCTTCCACAATCAACGACAGCACAGAAACTAGGCATTTTTAGGATCAAAAGATTCAAAACTTTTAAAATAAAAATAACTGTCTATTCACATTCGAATTTCCCCCACTGAAACAGTTATTTATATTATTATTATTACAGCTTCACGTAACCTTTTCAATATTGTTAAAAAGCTCAAAATGAGCGAATATTCTTCGGTCTTGTGAAAGGTTATTGGTTCTGTCGGGTAAATTACGTTAAACCGACACACTTCTTTTCATATTCCTGTTCCGAATGAATAAAGAGGAATATTTACTGTCATCAATAGTATAACGCCACCATTCTGTAAAATAAGAATTTCAACAACCGGTTTCAGTTTACTTCGATGCATGTGGACTTGAAACAGCAAATAAACGAGTCGTTCGTTTACAGGGTTAACTGGCACGAAATTTATGTAAGCGAAAAAATATTTATATGAAATGTGAAGTTAAATGAATTTTCTTAGAGATAAGTACTAAGAACTAATTACGTTATTATTTCAATTCCCACAAACAATAACCAATCCACCAACATAATTTCAATCTTCTAAAGTTCTTGTTTTAATTTTTTTTATCCACCATTTGTTTGTTCACCGGAATATAAACCAATTAGAAAAGAAATAATTACAGAAATTGGAGAAGATTGTAGGCTCACAGCTTATGGAAGATCGGTTTGTTTCCTATCTTCACATTTTTCCCTTATTTATTTCTTGTGCCGCTATTACTTTGATTTGTTTATGTTTGTTCCTTTCTTGCTTCGTTAGATCATTATTAATGAATATTTGCTTCGATTTATTTTTCATAACTTTGTACTTGTCTTCTTCATTTCAATTAGACATGTTTTAGAAGAAAGCTTCGCGGTACTTTTGATTCTGATGTCCACTTTTAAGTTTTTTGAGATAAAGTTTCTAATGTGGTTTTAATTGTCTCATTGTCAATTTTATCGACATCCAGTCCACTCATCACACCATTATTTTTCTTCTTATCTTTTTCCAACCACTCCATATTTTTCTTCAAGTTATTCAGATCTTGTTTTATCTTCATATTCTCATGTTTGATTATATTATTTTTTTCCGTAATAACTCATTTTCTTTTTTTATTGACATTATTTCATCACTAAACTTTTTTTGTTCGATTCTTAGTTGTTGCAGTTCATTTTTTATTGACGTTTGGTCTTCTTTCATATCTTTCATCATCGAAATAAATGTGTCCAGTCTAACTTCTTCCATTCTTTGTTGTTTCTTAGAGGTTCTGAGTGTTTTTCTACTTTTCACAACGCGTCCTCCTCCAAGGTTTTTCTCTGCAGATCTTTTCTTACTTTCATATGTCACATAATCGTCGCTGTCTGTGTACATTTGTATTTATATTTGATATGAGAATTCGATATCTCAAACCGTCTCTGAGATAGCTATAGTGATAGTGAGGGGGGGCGAAGAGGAAAGATTCGAATTCTCGGTGTGCGGATTTCTAAAAAAATGATCTCGTTCCCTTTTAATGATTCACAAATCAGAATGTCTGCCGATGTTTTCTAAGGGTGACTAAAGCTGGCAAAAATTAGGTATTGGCAGAAAACTTTTGAAAGCGTCCGGAAAGCGTTGAGGGATCAATAAGGCAACACATAGATAGATAAATAATACGCAGCTAAAAGCCTATTTTCCATGACCTTTGCAAATCTATTTTATAAACTCTAAAAATTTTTAAGAGTTCTTTGTTAAAAACCGTACTTGTTACAATGTTCTATAAGCTAATCCTAATATTCTCCAAATTCTCCATGTTCTAGCGGTTCTTTTGCAGTAGTTTTTGGTGAGGTTTTTTAATCCTGGCGGATCATGTATATTTTATGTTTGTTTGTCCAATGCCGTTCATGTGTTTGTTGAGTCCAAACGAATCTGATGTAGGAATTTTGGAAATGCTTCTTTGGCCAAGTTTTAATTTACCATTCCAGAGATTGTATGTTTATACAAGTATTGCTGTCCGAACTGTGGACATTTGCATAAGTCCCCTACGTTCAGCACATACAATGTAAAAAAAATATCTAAAATCCTATATACCCCTACCCAAAAATTGTTAGCGCAATGCTCAGAAGGATTTGAACAAGAAACCAGTTCTGAGTTAAGTTTGCTCTGAAACTTGTAAAAGTAACAATATTTATACAATATCAAATCAATGAGAATCTGAAGGGTTACCCATACCGTGGCTTACTTACTTATATATTGAAACTATTTGAAAAAGTTACCAAAATGCTGAAAAATTTATCATAAAGCGTTAAGGATACGTTCCGTTTGAACTCAGACGCAACTTACTTACCCCGCCGGGAATAATTAATGACCGAAAAATGACTAAAGACTACAAGCCACTTGTATGTTCACAAATGGTAGATATATCAAATCGACAATTTTATTCCAAGGTGAACGACGGCTTGGCAGGGCCATACTCTATTCACGCAGGAGTTCCCCAAGGATCAGTTTTATCACCTTTTATGTATTCACGTTTTACCCATGATCTTCCCACCTCTCCACAAATCCTTACAGCCATGTATGCGGATGACACTTGTTTCATATCAACAGCTCCAACATCAGAAACAGTACTATACAATGTTCAAACACACATTAATTCACACATACTATCTTACATGAGAGATAACAAACTTACAATTAACACCTCCAAAACAAAGTACTTGTTACTCAGGAGGAGAGCAAGAAAAAAATCATTGCAATTACAGCTGTGTATTGATGGGCAATACATAACACCCAGTAACACACTAAAATACTTGGGTTATACGGTGCATGGCAACACCAACGCCAACGAGCACATTGCCCAACAGGTGTTAAAAGCCATAATTGCAATGAGCAAATTGTACCCGTTAATTTGTAAGAATACTAATCTCCCAACCACAAACAAAATCACAATATATAAACACATGATTCGACCAATCTTAACATACGCCGCACCGGCCTATTACACAGCCACTAAACACAATTTCAACACACTGCAGGTGGTACAGAACAAGTGTCTACGCATGGCAATTAAATACACAACAGTTTATCCAAGACTTCCCAAAAATACCCGGTTACATGAACAAGCAGACTTGTCCACTATCAAGGACTTCATAACTAAAATATCTACAAACTTTTATAACCATTGTCTCCCCAAAAATCTTCGTGACACGCTCAGAGCCGCCAGTCGCGTAGAAGACACCCTGGATAGTGGGTGTAGGCTTCTGCATGGTACACTATTCACATAATATGTTGTTTATTTCCTAACAACCAAAATCTTCGAAATAGGGACTACCATATCCCTTATTCAAATGCATTCACTGTCAACAGACAAAACAAATACCACATCATGAACAACATCTGTCATGTTGCTGCCCCCATAAATTAACACACTGTTCGATTTTGAAACCCTGTTTTTCAGCCGTTTTTCAGGGACAACACAGTCAAAAAATCTAAGGCGTCATATTTGTATATACGGGACACAGTTATTAAATCAATCATAACAAATGGGTAATGCGCGAAGCAGGGAACTATGTACCGCTCCGTGGCAACACCAGGATAGTGGAAAATGCCAGAACATCGGCCTCACTATTATTTTTCACATTATCTTTGTAAATATATAACGAGAAAATATTGTAAATAAAGACATTTTTAATCAAATCGGGTTTTGTTATAAATAAAGTATCTAAATAGTCGATAACCCAAAAGTGTATTATTATAGAACCCGCTAACATAACATGGTGGCAGCGCGGGTGTTTTAATGTGAGTAAACTTGTTGATATCATACAAGAACGTGCTATAGAAGGACTGCAGCGCGTGTTATAATCAAGAAGCCAAATCATTTAAATATCTAATATATCCACATGAAGGTCTGAAGGTTCCTCACCATTTCTAGCAGCATCGACTGGAGAGCGCGGGCAAGTGCGTTATAACTTTTTTATAATTCGCGTATAAAAGAGACTTCATTATAACATTGTTTACAGTATCACAATGAAGTCTCTTTGAACACTTTTTCAGTAATTTTTAGTGTACAGTTGGTTATTGTATGTAGTTATATGTTTATTTGACATTATTTGACTTTAACCTAGAAACAAATTATAAATTAAATGGTCTAGCGTTGTTCTAGCTAGCAAATTATTATATTAAATGTTCTTAAAGGTAAATTTGAATGAATTATATATTAAAAATGTTAATAAATAAAGTATGCTAACGATTATTTATCAATGATTTGTCAATTGTTTAGTTTTATATTGTATAGGATCAATATATAGGTATACATAACGTTCGATTCTTGGGATAAATTACCAGATATCTATGTGAATATGTATTATAGAAATTATTCTGTTCATGATATAATATAAATTGATCGCAAGCATATACGAAGAAGCTCTACTTTAAACAAGTAATCACGCTCTGTTCGCTTAAATGAAAGTTTGTTTACAATTTACACAATTATTCTGTCATAATATGTTCTGAATAAAACCATCTGTGATCTGACCAATCAGGAATCTACAGAATTGACAACTTAAATTCAAACCACTCCTCCTAGTTTGAAAACAGGGATTATATGTAATTATATTTTATTTAAAAATTAAATAAATGCGAATTAAAAAAAATATTGTGTAAAACTTGTGTCACAATGACTTTCTGTAGTACTCGTGATTTGCGCAACAAACCGTACTACAAAACGAGTAATTGTGACACTTGTTTTACAAATAACTATAATATAATATGTAAATGTCAATCCACCTGAATAGCTTAATTTTTCTTCGCCAGCTGCATGGCCAGCATGGCGTAAAACATTTGAAAGATATATGTCAGTGTCAAAACAATTAAACAAGTCCAAAAAGGAAAAAATAGATATTCTTACATATATCATGGGCGAAGAAGCCGAGGAAGTTATGGTCCAGTTTCAAACTGTTCCCGTTACATATGTTGAAGCCTTGTATAGTTTTGAAAGCTACTTTATTCCTAGAAGGCATGTTATTTTCCAAAGGTTTAAATGCGTTTTTACTAATCAATCTCTCATGTTTTTAGGTCATACTATTTCTAATACTGGAATTTCTGTTGATTCAGATAGTTCAATTTCTGGAGTCGAAAAACAAAAAAGAAATTTTGCAATATCTTGGTGTGAGAAATTTTTCAAGTCGCTTTATACCCAACCGTTCTCACTTACTTAAGCCATTAACTTCTCTTTTAAATAAAAATGTAGATTTTATTTGGGGAATCTCTCAAAGGGAGGCTTTTGAAAATTCAAAATCAATACTATTAGTGTCCTACTTTAGCATACTTTGATCCGACAACACAAATTTCTATTCAGGCAGATAGTATATCCTATGGATTATAGGGACTTGTCTACTTCAGACTTCAGAGGACGGAAACATTGAAGTAGTTGCATATACTCCTCGTTTACATTCAAATACAGATAAGAAGTATGCTCAAATAGAGCGTGAAGCCTTGGCTTTAACCTGGTCAACTGAAAAATTTTCTGAAAACATTTCTGGAATCCCCATTTTAAAGACCCTATTACAGTTCAAATTAAAAAATATACTAAGACAGGTTGGCCAAATCACCTTATTATCAATAGGTACAGATTTTTTTCCCGGCTTCATTTAAAATGTTTGAAATTTATTCACGATGGACACCTACGAATTGTAAAGTGTAGAGCAAAAATGTCCGTGTGGTGGTTAGGTCTCTCTACTCAAATAGAAAACTTGGTTAGAAATTGTCCTCAATGTGTGGAAAATAGAATTAATTTTAAAGAATCCATGCTTGGAGAAAGTTTTCGTGACCGTGCTTGGCAGAAAATTGCGTTAGCAACAATATTTGACACCTTATTGTTACAGACTACTACTCCAGATTTTTTGAAATAATTAAGCTCACAAAAATGACCGAATTAGTAATCATAAACAAATTAAAACAGTCATTTTCTAGATATGGAATTTCTGCAATTGTTAGATTAGACTATGGTCCGCAATTTCAGTTTGAAATTAAAAAGTTTTCCTGTGAATATGATTTCAAACACATAACAAGTAGTCCTTACTTTGCACAGGCTAATGGATGTATTGAGGCAGCTGTTAAAATTGCTAAAAATCTTTAAAAAAAAATGATGACCTTTATAAAGCTTTATTGGCTTATCGAACGACACCATTAGAATGCGGTTTTTCCCCAAGCGAGTTGATGTTTGGGAGAAAGGTGCGCTCTTTTATGCTATTGTTGCCAACCCAACTCAACAATCCCATTGACAAGCAATTTTTTATCAATAGGGAAAGTAAGGTGAAAGAAAAGGGGTTCAATGGGGTAGTGAAGCGCAACATATGACGTCGTATCCAGCTAGCGTGAAGTAGCCTCTCCTACTCAATTCCGACTCTCACCTCCGTGGGGTGAACCCTGGTAACCTGAGTAAGACTGTGGTAACCAATCCCAGTGGGGAACAGGGTCAGGGCTAACGAGAGGGGGAGAAATGGTCCACCGAAAAAGGGGTTGTGTTATCGACCAGCAATCGATACGCGTAAAAACCTGAAGCTACGAAACAGAAACTATTGCCTCGGAATCGGACGGATACACGGAATGAACGACGTAAGCAACGAAAAAAGGATATTCTTTTGGGAACATGGAATGTACTGAGTTGGTACAGGCCTGGTATAGCAACGAGAGCGGTTAAAGAGCTTCAAAAATACAAGGTGGATATAACCGCAATCCAGGAAGTGAGATGGGCAGGAACAGGAATTATGGAGATGGAACACGATATAGTGTTCTGGTCAGGTAGTGAGGACAGATATGGATACGGATGCGGCTTTGTCATAGCAAAGATGCTATAAACAGCAGTAATAGACTTTAAGCCAGTCAGCGATAGAATTTGTTATATCAGACTTAAGGGTAAATGGTTCAATCTCACGATATTTTCGATTTATGCCCCGACAGAGGACGAAGAGGAGGAGAAGAAAGATGAATTTTATCAACAGTATAGGGCGGCTCCAAGGCATGATATCAGGGTAGTGATGGGATATTGTAACGCTAAACTGGGAAAATAGGAGTATCTCATAGAGGTGGTAGGATGACATAGCCTACACGACAGAACGAATGATAATGGGCACCGATTAGCAGAATTTGCAATATCTAATAATATTATATTGTGGAATTAACTAGAGACCTTGAGTTTCATTTAAAAACACTAATAATATGGTAGTAAAATCCACACAATTTGAAAGAAAGAACATATATAAAGCCACATGGGTTTCAAATGACGGAACAACGCGAAACCAAATAGACCAAATTCTCATAGATGCAAGACACTCTAGTAGCCTCATCAGTACACGAAGTATGAGAGGAGCAGACAGCGATACTGATCACTTCCTAGTTAAAGGCTGAGAACGAGAATAACAACACAAAAACCTGAACAAAAAGAGTCAAGAGAAGGATGGGACGTAGAAGCTTTTCAAGAACCCAAAAAGGAAGGTGAGTACCAAATGGCCTTGAGCAACAAATTCCAATGCCTAAGACACGACGAAGATAATAAAGAACTAGAGGAAACATGGCAGCAAGTGGAAACAGTCATAGAAGAAGCAGCGACAGAATCCATTGGAAAAAAGAAGAAGCGCCCCAAAAGAAGGTGGTTTGACAGAGAATGTGGAGAAGCGCTGGAATTGAAAACAAATAAGAGACTGACAATGCTAATAAACCCTGCGAATGAGAACAAAGAAGAATTTTACAGAACAAGAGCACAGACAAGGAGATTACTCAGAACTAAAAAGAAGAACTACCTAGAACACCAAATACGGGAAATAGACAGGGATAGAGGCATGAATCAGACAAGGAAGTTCTTTAGGGAAGTAAAGAGAGTGAGGAGGAATGGGAGTGTAGGAGGAACGAAAGGCATGAGAAATGAAAGTGGAAAACTGATAATTACGGAAACGGAAATTGTTGAACGATGGAAGGAGTACTTTAAACAATTACTAAATATTTAAAGGGAGACAGAGGAAGAATAAGACATTACCTTCCACTCAGCGGATATAATAATACCACCACCAACACTCCAAGAAGTAAAAAATGCGATAACATATCTCAAAGGTCATAAAGCACCAAGCAATGATGGTATAAATGCAGAGTTGTTAAAAAAGGGAGGAAATGTTTCACACCGAAAAGTATATGAAATGATCCTGAACATATCAGTACAACAGAAAATTCCTAAAGATTGGAGTGGAAGTATCATAATACTTATACATAAGAAAGGAAACTAAGATGAATTTAGAATTTATAGGGGAATATCACTTATCAACACAACATATAAAGTATTGGCAACCATACTACTGAGAAGGTTGACCCCTTATGCTGAAGAGGTTATCGGCGACTATCAATGCGGGTTTTGTGCTGGAAGGTCAACGATAGATCAAATATTCACGATCAGACAAATATTAGAAAAGAACTGGGAATTCAACCGGGATGTTCACCAAATCTTTGTTGATTTACAGCAAGCATATGAATCTATAAAAAGAAGCAGGTTGTGGGTGGCAGTTGCTAGAAATGGGCATCCCAGGGAAATTGGTGGAGCTAACACAAATGTGTGTGGTAAACTCATATGCACAGGTGAGGATAGGAAGCAGAACATCAACTCCATTTAGGGTAACATCAGGACTCAGACAAGGAGATCACCTCTCACCGTTTCTATTCAGTTTGGCCTTGGAGTATGCGGTTGGTAAAATAACATCGGAACTAACTGAAGGTTTTGCTAAGCAGGGTTCAAAACTATTGTTGGCTTTAGCTGATGATATAGATACGGTGGCTCATTCAACGGGAGATATGAGAGAAGTGTTCTCCCAACTCGAGGAGGAAGCAGGTAACCTGGGTCTACAAGTAAATGAAGAAAAAACGAAATACGTGGTAGTAACCAAGAACCCAAGACCTAAAATCAGACAGAATATTTCCATTAATGAGTACAACTTTGAAGTGGTTAAGGAGTTTAAGTACCTATGAGAGATAATTACAGATGATAATCGAGTAGAAAAAGATGTCTCAGCAAGAATAATGGTGGGAAATAGGGTGTTACAACACTCTTGAGATCTAAACTAAGACAATCCAAATTAACAATATACAAGTTATTCGCCCGGTGGTTACATATGGCAGCGAAACCTGGGCCCTTAATGAACGGGAAATAAAGAAGCTTCTTGTATTTGAAAGGAAGGTTCTTAGAATGATATTTGGACCGCAACAAGATGATGCAACAGGACACTGGAGAATACGCCACAATGCTGAGTTGTCAGCGCTGTATGGCAGTGAGAACAGTCACATAGAGGCTAATCGAATAAGATGGGCAGGGCGTGCATTGAGATCCGTGGACCACAGGTTGTTAAAAACAGTATTCCTTGAGAGACCAGATGGTAGAAGATCAATTGGTCGACCCAGGAAAAGATGGAAAGATGCCGCCGCAGCAGATGTGTCTAGAATGGGAGTCCAACAGTGGGAAATGGAAGCACAATATCGAAGAAGATGGAGGGCGATAGTGGATGCGGCCAAAACTCACCCAGAGCTGTAGGGCCAGAAAAAGAAGAAAGAAGAAGGAGGTAAAAGAAAAGTCCATCAAACAATTTAATAGCAGACACCGGTCCAGAAAATTATCTGATCTAGAGGTAGGAGATTATGTCTGGGTAACGGATTTAAGAGTTTACGCTAAAATACTAAAAATTTTAGAAGAACTTCATTCGTACCAAATCACACTCTGTAATTTATCGAAGAAACAGGTGGCACCTGATACCAGCACCTTATTATACTCAGTAACAGTTTACCCCGGCATATATCTCACCCGATAATTACCAACCTCTACATTGTAATAATAATCGTTCAAATTTAACAGAACCAGATAGAGTGTAAGCGGAATAATATTTCTAGTGCGCCTTAAGGTGAATCTCTTACAATTAGTTGTACAGAATAACCTTATTATAGTGTAGGGAAAAAATAGAGGAATTTAATTTTATGAATAGGGAAAATGTAGGGATTTTTTTCGTGTTGGTAGGGATGACTCTTATAAAAGGTTACCGTCACTGTTTTACTGAGACGTGAAGTCATGTGCTGTTTCGGTCAACATGGCCGATTGCAGTATTTTATACTTTTATTTTCCTGAAACTCTTATTAATCTATATGTTTATATTGAAACTAGGTCATTATTCAAAATCCTTTCATCACATAATTTTGTCTAAAACCATTTACTTTTTAATTCCTTAGTACTGTCAACATCCCTATTCTTGACCTTCACCTAACAATAATGAATGACAATCTATGTTGTTGCTACGATATTTCTTTTGTTTCATAGCCACCTAAATTTTTTAATGCAAAATATTGCTTCAATAAATTCAGTTAAAATAAAGAGCCCGTATTATCATTACTGCAGTATAGAATGATGACAAGTGTGGTATCGTTGAATTTGTTTTCGAAAGACATCAAGAATATAATAATAGTCCCATTTAAAAAAAATTGTTGAGGTGACGTTACCGGAAATGATAGGAACAACGGAAGTATTTTTATATTAAAAATATAAGAATCAGTTTCGAGTATTTTTACATTATTTATACACGTCACGTGAACCGTTTTCGTGAAATTGAATTGTCAAAACGTCGTGGGGTACCCTTATAGTCTTATTAATTGTATCTAGAAAGTACTTTTAATTATGTTTTCGGTCAATAATTACTAAAATTTGAATGAGGCAGTCTAGGAACTCTATTTTGGGACAGTTTGTATCTCATTATTAGTGAGTATATGAAAAATATTTTCATTGCTTTTAAAAGAATTCGCCTTTGAGTTATATACATACGATTGAACCCTTGAAAGCACTTTGTCCAGTCATAAGTATTTAATTAGAAATCATTGGATGACAGGTCGGGGCTGTAAGACGGATGACCTATCAATTAGTTCTTTGTTTTCAAATACTCGCTTGTTTCATATGATGTGCTGAGCTCGCATTTTGTTATACAATATCATTTTGGATTAGCGTATTTCAATGTACCGAGGATTTCTGTGCAAACAAAAGGTCGTATACTACGCTGAGTTAACGGTCTTTTAATTTTCGGAAGGAATAGGTGCCATCCGACAAGTTATAGTGAAAAAATACCATTTGATTCTTAATGCTTCGAGAACTACAAACTGTTGATGGCTTTTCTTCACATCATAACTGCCGGTTGGCCATTTATCTCCCATATACGTATACGAGTTCGGATGCTTCATAGTTGTATTTTTTCAATCATTTTACGATACCTATCGATACGAGCATGTTTTTAAGCTTTGTCAACAAATGTGTAATCTCACGCACACATAGCTTCCGAACAATTACATCGCCGAAAGTTGAATTAAGCTAATTAGTGCACTGTAATTGAGTTGAAAAACTTATCAAGTCATAATTCGAAAACTTTCGCAATGACATTTTCTACTTACCATGAACAACACAAATATGTCAAAACGTTCTGTGTATGTATACCGTCAAAAAGTTTAAGATGAGAACGTTAATGAAAATTTTCTCATAAAGTGTTAGATATCCGTCTGTTATTGACATTTTATAATACACCTAACGTATACTTTTATATTGTATTTGAAAGTAGTCGGACAAATATTTTAATGGAATAGAAAGCTGTTTGTTCATCTGATACCGTAAACATTTATTATAAATTTCTCCAAAAATTATTAATTTCCCACCGTTTTGCAAAGAAGTAACTAAATTGTAAATGTGTTTGAAATATACGTCTCTTATCTTACATCCCAACCACCAAATTATTTAAGCAATTTTCCAACGGAACGAATGAGGAATTCTGGCGTACAACTTTGTATCAGCTACGCCGCGCTATAATTTTGCAAGATCCTTTAATTTTCAGCATTAAATAAATTACACACGTTTCCCTCCGCAATTCTTGTTGATCTCATCTTGGTTAGAGATACGAGATGAGTTAAAAGCGAGGGTGGCGACATTACATACCATTTTGACAGTTTGGTGAAGTCATTAGAAACAAGACAAATTGTAGTGGAAGTGATGAAAATAACACAGGATAAATTCAGCTGACTCTATTTTTTTATACTAACCACTTTTTAATTAATGGGATTTCTAGAAATCACCATATATAAATAATATACTATATTACATCTCTGGAATTAAATTTCAATTAATGCTCTACCTTAATTCTGTATTTTTTTCAGGCAAAAACTAATCACAAATTATACCATCTTACGTTATAAATAACGTTCTCCACGAAAATATGGCAAAAACAATCCTTGCTTTAGGTGCCTGCAGAAACAAAACATATAATTCTGATTTATAAACCCGTGGTCTAAGCAAAACCCTCAATGATAATCGTTTAAATGGACCAAAGCTGGCAATTGTCACAACAATGAGGATATCCATTCTCAAGATGTCTTTCTTTTTCCAATGTTCCGTTTACTCCTGTATCATTGATTCTACCTAATATTTTGTATCTCGGGAACTTCGGGAAATGAAGATTACATATTAATGCCTCTGGAATCAATGTATTTTTTCAATTAATGGTTTGTGTGAAGTAGTAGGGTTCAACACCTAGTCAAAAAAATAATTATGAGTATAATTTCGATCACGTCCAAACATCAATTTATTAGTATAAAGTGCATTCTCTGGATGCATTTGTTGAATATCTACATTCATTTTTTTATATACAAGGTGTGGCTGTTGGATGATTATCTTCATTTCACCCAAATTTATTTACTATCCTTCAATTTATACCTCACTTGTATATTGAGAGCGCTTCATGTGAATCTTCTATTGCTCAAGGTATTTTTGAAGCATTTATGACCCTTCCTTTCACAATTCCCGTCGTTCCTCCCTTATTTTTTCACGTAGTACAGCTATAACGTAAAGGTAAAGTGGTAATTAAACTAAAACAGTTAGTTTGACATTCAGGAACCCAGTGAACGTACGCAATTCAATGAATATCGAAAATACAATAATCTTTACTTTGAATTTTGAAAAATTGAATAGATGAGGCTTTTACTTGATGAAGATCCATACTGAACGATGAAATAAAACAATATAGTTTGTTTAAATCTTCATATATTTGAACTAATGTTCAATTTAAACTTGTTGACGCGTTTCACTAACACAGTAGCTTTGTCAAAACGAATGAAGGTAAAATATAAAAATGTCTTAATATATACAGTGCTAAATCTATTTACTAAGGTTAACAATGGTATTAAAAGATATTACCTGGAAATTCATTCACTACAAACATTCCTAAGCTATCTTCTAGGTAAAGAGGTTCAATAAAGGAGACTGATTGATATCTATTTGGTCGTTAAGGAGATTACCTGAATATTTATTTTTGTTAATCTCTAGGGCTTCTAATAAATTCGTGAATGTTTATCGGTGACAGTAAATATTTTTCTATGGTATTGTGCCAGTAATATAATTATTAACTACATTATTAAAGTATTTAGAGACACAATTAGATTAAAATTGATAAGTGGTTACTTTTAGAAGGTTGTAATAAATGCGCATAATGCAATAGGCGGATATAATACTTTCGAGTACAAATATAAGCAGTTTTAATATTTTGGTCAGTTTGCAGGTGTAAATAATAACTACTTGATTAATTAATTAGCTATTCTGTTGTTCGTTTATCAAGAATGGCTAATTGTAATGCCTAGGAATTATACGGGTCTTCTTGTTGTCACGTGCAGCATTTCCTGCTAATTCTAATACTTCGGGTGCCAAATATTCCATTACCGCTACTAAATTGAACAGGAGCTCCAGCACCAACTCATTCTGCATAATTTCCTTTTCTCAACAAACGGTGTATACGTCCTACTGGAAATTGTAATCCAGCATGATTTGAGCGAGACTTTGCCTTTCCCCTAACTCTATCGCCTTTACCACGTCCACATTATTATATTTTTCTGTTAACATTCTCGTCTATTCGAAACAACAAGAACATGTTTTCGTGACAAGTCTATCTATGAATTTATATCAAAGCGCCCAACCAATACCGTTAAGCAAATGTGGAAACGTAGAGGGGCGAAGCTTATTCGAATTATATAGTTTGATATATAAGAGTGTGTGTACTTACAATCAAGTGATTAATTTGCGAAACACCACTACCTACGTACCTATTCTTATTACTTAATTATGACGTCAATTAGATGATTTACCTTTACTCCAGTTGAGTTTTAGTAGGGGCCTACACTTTAAGGGAAACTATGCTATTAAATGTCCATGATTCACTTGTGTACCAAAGTTGTTAAACTAATGTTCGGGAAATAGTTAGCATTTGTTCGGGAGTTGAAGAAGCGGCCATTTATTGATTTTTAAGAGAAAGAAAGAGTGGAATTGTTAGTTCTCCCAAAAAGAGTGGGGGTAGTAAATCAGAAATAATCGCATGGTTGGATACTTATAATATCGTGTACAAGGAGCGTTCGGTAAAAGGAGAATTATTAGCAACTGTAAAACAGCACCAAAAAAATTCTAAAAATATGTAATTGACGAAATGGCGTTAGAACGTGAAGTAAGTGTGCTACAATTACCACTATACCACTTCGAGCTTAACCCAATTGAACTCATATGGGCGCAAGTAAAGGATGACGTAGCACGGCACAACAAACTTATAAATTAAAAGACGTACAACAATTACTACATAATTCCCTGTCAAAAGTGATTCCAGACAATTGGAAAAAAGCTGTGAGTCACACTCACAGAGAAACAGACCGTATTATTGATAAAGTTGTAGAATCCAGAATAATTAACATTGGAGTTGAAGTTTCATCAGATTCCTATATAACAAGTGAATGTGAATTGGAACTTCAATTATACCATCTACCAGTTTTGAACAAATCATCCTTTTGTTAGGGCTTGGACTTGTTTTACTTTTCCGCCCAACCTTTCTATATGCGAGAAAAGTATTGGTTTACCCCAAAAAAAGCTGGAATTTTGAAATTTTTTTTTGAGTTATTTTTACGTTTTCCATCAACAACAACACGAAAAAACGGTTTTTAGAAAAAAAATCCTGTGTGTATGTCGTCGTCGTTGTCGTCGGCCACTTTTCCTTACATGTCTTGTTAGCACGATACAGCCTCCGGAGTGCAATAAGTCAGCAATTTTATGATTGAATATTGTTAAAGACATGTCACAGATGAACCCTATTGATTTTCAGTTCACCAGAGCCAGTACAACGGGTGCTATGGTACTTGAAGTACGACATTTTGTCATTTTTTGAGAAATTTCAGTTTGTTAGCACGATACAGCTTCCGGAGTTCAAGAAGTCACCAGTTTTGTGATTGAATATTATTCAGGATATCAGACTGATGAACCCTATTGATTTTCAGCTCGTCAGAGCCAATACAACAGGTGCTACAGTACTTTAAGTACGATATTTTTGTTATGTTTGGAGAAGTTTCAGTTTGTTAGCACGATACAGCCTCCGGAGTATATACAAGTGACCAATTTTATGATTGGATATTATTCAGAGCGTCTCAAAGATGAACCCTATTGATATTCAGCTCACTAAAGCTAGTACAACGGGTACTATGGTACTTGAAGTACCAAATTTTTGTCATTTTTGGAGAATTTTCAGTTTGTTAGCACGATACAGCCTCCAAAGAGTATACGATTGATCAAATTTATGATTGAATATTGTTCAGGGTATCTCACAGATATACGCTATTGATTTTCAGTTGACTAAAGCGAGTACAGCGGGTCCTATAAATCCAGATATACTAACTTTTTGGTTATTTTTGGAGAAATTTCGGTTTCTTAGCACGATACATCCCCCGAAGTGTATACAAGTAACAATTTTATGATAGAACATTGTTCAGGGCCACAGATGCGGAAAAGTTAGTTTTAATCTTTAAAACCGTTTATTTTATGTTGATTTACTCTTATTATTTTAATATTATGTCATTCCTTTATATACATTCTATTAAAAGACACAGTGCTATTTTCCTAGTTGAGCTATAAACTGAATAAATATTGCATAATAATAAATTGATAAACAAACATACCAGTACCTACTACACTCATTGACCGCTTCGCGTTAAAAATATTGTGAAATTTATATTATATAAATCATAACTTGAATCGTTTCTTCCGTAAAAACCCGATACTCCATCCTTGACAGTGATATTTCGAACTTATAATCTTCAGGACAATAAGCAACGGAACTCAACAATGGTATTGTAATATATACCTAGCAGCCCTAGTCAACGTAAAACTTTTTTATTAAATGACCGTTCAAAACTGGTCAGATATACCCAAACTTGTTAGAACCACCCAGTACAGTTAAACTGTGATTTGCATACATAATGTGCTATCACTAAGACGGAAACGAAGTATAGCAGTTTTCCAAGTTTCATGTGACATTTCACAACAGTTCGTTGCTCCATTCTCATACTAAACATTTTACTGACAAAACGAAAAAAGAAAACAAAACCAATGTGAGCAAAAGCTACTGTTTTATCGGTTTGCGCACAAAGCGGCATGTACTGCATTCGAAAGAAAAAAGTTCACACTAAACAGCCGTCCATCGATAGTATTTGGCACATGCGTATTTCTTTTGTAGCAACGCAGCGCCAGGGGTTATTTAATCGCATCGCCTCGTATGCGTTTCAGGAAGGTGGCACTTTAAATTCACAGCAGTACCTGGATGAAACTTTCTTTGGGACATCTATGAATGTTGATATTAGTCATTTTTCAAGCAATATTTCTATAGGTACTGTTAAAACGATTGACTGCAATTTGTATATCACTGTATCCGTAAATCTTTATAGTGGATGCGGACTCTGGATTAAAAATATTTTCTAATTATTACTGATTTGGAAATAATTCTTTAGGTGTGTAAATACCCACTCTATCGTTCACTATTGGGTTCTAATTAACAGTGCTGTTCCTCACTGACGCCGAGAGTACAGCAACAAAGCCTATACAGAACGTTTTAGGCTATATGACGTTAGTACTTGATGCCGATGACACAAACATTCCTTTCTCTTAAATATTTACAGATTCTGTTGGTAATTCATGTAGATCCATGAATTTCTAAATTTTTCAATGGTATATTATTTGAATGAAAAAGACTATCCATTTCGAATGTAGTCTGTAGGTAAATAGCAGTAAGTGAAACTCAAAATCAGTACTACAGCATATATTAGTGAAAGGTGAAGAAGGGCAACTAGTTTCGGCTCACTGAGCCATCATCAGGCCTGTAAAAGGTATCAAGATAAAAATAGGAATTCACAACATGTCGAATTACCTTAATGAATTGAAAGAGAAAGCCGTCACATATCCGTGGCATCCAGCAGACTCCGACATATGTCAGTGGAAAATATGGGGATTTACTGTAGAGGAAATCATCAATAAAAATAGTAATGAAAAAATCTTCATTACTATGTAAAACGTCTAGCACAGTAAAATAAAATTAAACAAAACAAAACAGGACAACATTAAGAAAAGTCATAAAAATTTTTGGTGAAAGTATAAAAGAAAACAAAACTGGACATCGTCGTATGACAGAATATGTCCGAAGCTAAGCCCAGTATTGTAGTGTGTAAGAGCACAATGACTCAGTAAATCCCAAATAGACAAGATGGTCGGAGAACTGACAAATGACAAGGACCAATGACGGCCCTCAATAACAAAAAGAAAGAAAAATCTTTCAAAACAGAGATGAATGAGATATAGTAACTGTCATGTAAAGAAATTATCTAAAACACAGCAAATGTAAGAGCACAGAGTCTTGTAACAATATCATAAAGTAAAAGTAGAAACTATATTAAGCCACGGCAATTAAGAAAAAGAAGAATAACATAAAAGGTCTAAAATATTCTAGTAAGTCGTGACACATAAGTTAAAATTTATGAAATGAGAACCTTGAAAGAAAATAACAATTGAAGCACATAAAAAATCAATATAAAATACATCAAAAGTGTAAAATAATTGTGAATGTCTGAAATCTAAAGTAAGTATTTATCAGTATAAAAGAAGAATCAGAAAATGACAATAATCGTGAAAGAAGAAAGAAAATAACTGAAGTTGACTGATAAACAAATACATCATGTGTTATCAAACTAAGAGAATTAAAAGTTAGGGAATAAATAGTCCTCTAAAGGTTGTAATTGTTCATTCAAACATAAGATCGAAGGATCGTTATATATGCGACGTATTTCAGACATCTCTAAAAGGTTAAGTCGAACACCCTTCACACACTGATGTAAAAGTCTGACATCCTGAAAATTAAAATCATGTAGTTCTGATAAAATATGGTTTGCAAATGATGGAGGAGTATTATATATGTCTGTGTTCATATATCTTTTGATATAATACTGATGTTCCTTCAACCGAGACTCTAGCCTAGGTCCAGACTGGCCCACGTATATTATTTGTTATTTTTGGTTATTTCTTATGGCATACTAAGTTGGGGCTGAAAATCAGTTTGTAAGATCTCCTGCTTTTGAAATATTGAAATGTTGGTGAGTGAGTACCTCTAGAATTTATTGTCCAGATTGAAATACACTAAAATGTACTTTAAAACAGCAATCCTATATATATATATATATATATATATATATATATATATATATATATATATAGAGAGAGAGAGAGAGAGAGAGAGAGAGAGAGAGAGTTAGTAAAAGGTAGTCGGCTTGAACTAGTTAAAACCAGAATAGTTATAAAGTTATCGGGAATAAGCCTTCTCAGGAATAAGTAAACTCTTTATACTTTATGTTGAAAGCTTTCGAAATATCGTTTATTTCTTCATCAGTTAACTACAAAAATGTATACAACAAATTAAATAGGCAAAAATATTAATTTAAAATTATTACTTACAAGTAATCGAGGTTAATCCTTAAATATTTTTTTCCCAAAGGATACCATTGCACAGAAACCACTCACTTCTTGATCTTTTAAAAACAATAAAATGTGAAATGTGTTGTCGTTTATAGCACCAAAAAGAATGAAATGAATTTTGTAAATAAATGTTATTCTTTTTTGAAAAACAAAAAGAATCACTTTCTCTTTCGTTGTGAAGGCCGTCTTCAATTGTGTTTCGAAAAACAATAACATTTATTTACAAAATTCATTTCATTCTTTTTGGTGCTATAAACGACAACACATTTCACATTTTATTGTTATTAAAAGATCAAGAAGTGAGTGGTTTCAGTGCAATGGTATCCTTTGGGAAAAAAAAATTATTTAAGGATTAACCTCGATTACTTGTAAGCAATAATTTTAAATTAATATTTTTGCCTATTTAACTTGTTGTATACATTTTTGTAGTTGACTGATGAAGGAATAAAAGATATTTCGAAAGCTTTCAACATAAAGTAAAAAGAGTTTACTTATTCCTGAGAAGGCTTATTCCCGATAACTATATATATATATATATATATATATATATATATATATATATATATATATATATATTTAAATCAGAAAATCAAAACAGATGATTATTCTGTGGTAATTATCGACCGTACTATTTATATAAACAAAAGGTGATGATTGTCGGGTATGCGGTCAGTATAAGAAATAAAACTCTATATTCTCATGCTCAATATTTCGCTATTGTTCAATAGCATCATCAGGAGACACTACAAGAATTAAAATATAAATAAAATGACAAAGATAGGAACACAAATACTTACAGATGTTAAGAGTCAGTAAGAGTTGATGTACACCACATTAAGGTACTAACTAGACTAATTGCTAATGATTAATTTGTAAAAATGGTTGTGGTGTGAATTGATAAAAACAAGAAACAATTTGAGTTAAAAACAAAACAATAAAATAAATAATCTGAAACGTATGAATAAAAGGGGTGACAAAACAACAATATTAAAATGAATTTAACAGGTGACAATAAATATCACTAAGTTTATTAGTGTCAGATTTGAGGTTGATAGCATCTTTTTGTTTGTTGATGTGATACATTTCAAAAAATAAACGATTACTGTATTGGTCAACTTTCTGGAGAATCTCTGTATCGTCATAATTGAACGTATGGCCCGTCTTTATAAAATGATCCACCACTACACAGTTATTCTTGCCTACTCGACAATCACTTCTATGTTGGGTAATACGGTTTTTTAACCATTGAGAAGTTTGACCAACGTAGCATCCCGGACACTGCGAGCAATTTATTTTGTAAATCACGTTGGTTTGTAATAATAAAGGTGTTTTATCTTTAACTTTCGAAAAAAAGGAGAGAAATAGTTGTCAAATTGTATTTGGCAACTCTGAAGTTGGTGAACTGTTTGAACAGTGGTAAAATCAATTGAGTTAAATTATTGATGTAAGGAAGTCTTTTGTACAGAGTAGCCTGTTGATTGAAATTGTCAACCTGACCATCGTAGAAGTCTGTGTTATAAATTATTTTTTTTAAAATGTGTTTAGGATAACCGTTGTTAACGAAAATATCAAATAACGATCTTAAGTTCTTATTAACAAATTTTTCATCACTGACGTGTAGAATTCTATTTTCCATTGTTAATACTAAGTTGTACTTCTGACTCTTAGGATGATCAGAGTAGAAATTTAAAAACCTTCCAGATGATGTTGGCTTTTGATACCAATCTAACAAGATAATGTTATTGTCGGATCTCATTACTCTAGTGTCCAAGAATGGTAAGCTGGCCCCACTCTCCAATTCCATAGTGAATTGTAAATGATTATCAAATGAATTGAAAACATTAAGTGTAAAATCAGTCTTATCAAACGGAACAGCACAAATTATGTCATCGACATATTTATACAAAAAAGGTAATTTGAAGGGCAATTTAGGGATTACATTGTCAAGTAGCTCGTCAAGGACAAGAGTGGCTAGAACAGGACTGATGGGGGATCCCATCGGTGTGCCAAAAATTTGGCGATAAAATACGTTGTTGAAACTGAAAAAAGTGTTATCAAAAATAAATGTAACCAATGATAAAAAACTATCCTTGGATAATGTAGTAAAGGGTTCCAACAAAAACCATTTTTCATCAATAATATTGGTAATTAAGTTTAATGGGATGTTGGTAAATAAAGATACTACATCTAAAGAAATAAGTGTGTAATCCTTTGGTAATCTGCAGCCTCTGATAGCATTGACAAAAAAGAAAGTGTCGTTAATATTATAATTTGTGTGATCCTGAAACCTCAAATCTGACACTAATAAACTTAGTGATATTTATTGTCACCTGTTAAATTCATTTTAATATTGTTGTTTTGTCACCCCTTTTATTCATACGTTTCAGATTATTTATTTTATTGTTTTGTTTTTAACTCAAATTGTTTCTTGTTTTTATCAATTCACACCACAACCATTTTTACAAATTAATCATTAGCAATTAGTCTAGTTAGTACCTTAATGTGGTGTACATCAACTCTTACTGACTCTTAACATCTGTAAGTATTTGTGTTCCTATCTTTGTCATTTTATTTATATTTTAATTCTTGTAGTGTCTCCTGATGATGCTATTGAACAATAGCGAAATATTGAGCATGAGAATATAGAGTTTTATTTCTTATACTGACCGCATACCCGACAATCATCACCTTTTGTTTATATATATATATATATATATATATATATATATATATATAATATAATAATATGATATTAATCTTAAATAAATGAATAGGTGTGCAATAAATGAAATGTTTTTTGAGTCCTATTATTTACTCTAACCCTATAGGGATTGCTTCTAGTAATCTAGTAGGATGGTTTATGTAACTTATATTATTTAACTAATTCAAAGCTGTTACCACATTTTGTGTAAATAATCGATGTTCTTTTGACGTAAACCCGTTTCATTCAGTAACCAAGTAGGTATTAAAGGGTCGGCAAAAGAGAAACGCGGGTTTGGAAAATTAACTTTTCAGCGTGATACGTGAAGGGGAGCTTACGATGTGGCAAAATTTCTTTAGAATTCTGCAAACTCGACACGAACACGTTTTATCAAATTGTTTGAGATGCGATTTTTATTGTTGATATAGAAATGATGAAAAAAATGTATTTAACCATAATTTCCAGTGTATTCAATAATTTATTTTATAACAAGAATTTATTAATTTATATCAAAACCTAACTGACTATTGATTAATGTCTTGTTTGTACCAGATCAGAAATGAATAAAAAATGACATAAGATTGAAGATAAAATGGCAAGAGTAATTATCGAATTTCAAGAGATTTCGGAGGAGACAGATCAACGAAGAATCGAGTTGATTACTCTAAATAGTTAAAAAATTCAATGGTAGGTGCCAATACTTATTTTTCCAATCACCAAAGCGACAGAAAATGAGCTATTTGAAGGTTATAAATTCATCTACTGCTGTTCTGGTCATCTGATTCACATGTTTTCTACATATAAAACTCGTTTTGATCGGGAAGTTTGACAAATGTTGAAAGCCTAAGAAGCCTTTAGATATTTCAGGGATGAATTTTCTACATTAAGTGAGGCAGCAGTTACGGAAGGAGCTTTAGAGGGGAAACAAAAAGTAACTTGGTATCCCCTGAAGGAAGTTACTTGAGGTCTTTGGGAAACAAAAGAGAGTATATCTATGTTCAGTTGTTGACAATAACATGACGAAAGCACCGTCAGATTTATATTCTACTACACCACTACGCAATTCAAGTAGGTACTAATTTTAGTTACATTCCGAATATAAAAGCCATATTTAAGGCGTGATATAAATAGTTTCGAGGTTTTTGAAAAAAACATATCACTTCTCTAAGGGTTGGATAAACCAAACAGATTTTATCGAATTTGACAATGTTTCTGTTGAACATTGGAGAAATTTGCATGAATTAATTCCCCATGCGCTTCTATTTAGAAGATTTGTCCCACCTCTAATAGTTAACTACTCGCCACTTCGCTTTCTACTCCTAGAAAGGTTTTTTACTAGTTCAACCTTCCGCCCTGGGGCCAAGTCAGTATAACTATGGTACTCGTAGTGTCCATGCTGCTATTTGGAACTACCGCAAACGCCGCTTTCATAACACGCTTATTTTATGTAGTATCTGCTCTTCCGGTATTTTGCAAGTTAATGTAACCCTATTAATTTGAGACGAATATAAATACTTGTATTTATTAGTGCCGGTTGTTCAGTGACAAAGACGCCGGAATTAAGTGAAAAACGCACGCTGTTGCCAAATGGTTCAAACTGTTTAGTGAAACCTAAGTTATTCAGCATTCTTTTTTATTTTCGGGTTTCCCGAGTGGTCCTTCACGCTAGACTATCGAAATGCAATGGGAGAATAAGGGACGCTACGTCGCAACCTTAGATATCCATACAGTCTACTTCTCATTTAGTTTCCCCTACTCTAACAAACATAGTTCAATGTCCAAGGGTTATATCTTTTATTCATTTACTTATCAAGTCGTACATTGTACTGCAACGAATTTATTTAAGACGTTCGAGTTCGACTTATTTTCACATTTATTTTTAAACACTATCCATATATTTATTTACTCAATTTATTCGAACATACTAGAGTTTCTTTAGGCTTATTTCAGAATGAAATAGGGCTATTGTAGAGAGTAGCATGACGCGACTTCGAAAAAATTTCAATGCAGTTTTTCGTTTCGGTGTTCCCTGATACCAAAATGACCCTTTGTTCCCAAGGTTATATATATATATATATTTTTTTTTTGGTTAGTTTATTTCTTGAACCTATTTTATTTATTTTTCAAAACAATTATTCTTGGGATTTTTTGGTTCTGCATAAAATTGAAAAGTATTTTCAGTTTTTTTTTAATTTTACATTTTAGTTTATTTTTAACGTTTCGGACAGTCAATGTCTTTCAACAGAAAGGTAATCATAAAACATGGGCCTGCGAGCGCAATGTCCATCACGTATAATTAAAATATCATTCCTAAATTAAAAACTTTTTAAAGAATTAATACTTTTCAATTTTATGCAGAACCAAAAAATCCCAAGAATAATTGTTTTGAAAAATATATATATATATATATATATATATATATATATATATATATATATATATATATATATATATATATATATATATATATATATATATATATATATATATATATATATATATATATATATATATATATATTATGGTTTATTATTTGTTTTAAAATCAATAAAATTTTAATGTTTTAAATTTTCCTATCAATAAATTTTTATTGAATTCGCCCGGTATATTTAATAAATTATTTAGGTTCAATAATGCCACACAGTGCACTTACCTTTATATCTCCTTTAATTATTAATTTTTTTAATGAGCACTCAGCTTCTCAGGATCTTGGGTTCATAAGGTTAAATATTCATATGATTTTTTAATAATAAGCGCCAAATCTTAATATTGAATTTTGATAAAAAAATTTGTGAACTGAAATATTTGTAATCAATAAATTTTCACAAAACGGTCCTGTGTATCTTATTCAATACCCCTCTCCAGTTACGATCCGTCTCGTCAATGATGCCAACTGATAAATTAAACACTTAGAAATGCAGTCTACAGACAATATCATAGACAAATTTCTCTATGGACAATATAATTTTTTATCTCCAAATGGAAAGACTTTTTTAACATCAATTGAAAAAATGAACTTATCTACAATGATCTTTCATACGATACACATTCACACAAATGAAATTATATTAAATACATGCAAGTATGCAACTTGTTATACGTTATATACAATAGAAAAACAATTTAACATTCACAAAAAAATTCTCGGTAGAAAATGGATGAATACCAGAAACACACTCCGTCAGCAGAGCTTCAATATTTAATGTTCAATACACACACGGTAAGTTTTATTTAAAATGAAACAGTTTTTAAATACCTTTTATCATCCGCTGATTATCAATAGATTTGTCAATTTATTCTACTCTCTCTTCTTTGTAGGCTGCTTCGAAAATGTCGGGATTGATTCAAGAATCCATTCGAATCAATTTAATTTCGAAGGCTTTCCAGGCATAGATTCTCTTGAAAGATCGTGAAAATTATTATTCCCACGATACGTGATATATAGAACTTTCAGAATAGTGAAAAACCGATATCCTCACCATAAGATATTCCCTCTCTTCAGGAATGCTTTTTGGAGGTTAGTATCACTGCTTTTATCTTATTTTACTTTAATTTTTAACAATTCTTAATAATATTATCTAAAGAACAATGTACTTCTTTCTGATTTTTCAATACTACCCGTTCCCACTTTCTTTTTTCTCTAATCAACAACTTTTTTCTAAACAAAAACCTCATTTTTATATTAGCCCTCTGTTTATTGAAATCATATAAATATTTGTAACCAATTAAAATAACTCATAGTTGTTCATTTAATAGATTTCATTATAACCTGATGTCCAAGAAAAATGGAAAAAAAATTATATATATATATGTGTGTTATAACGGAATTTATAAGCACGATAGAGGGCGCATTTTTTGACGGATCGAAACGAAACTCGCTACTAAAATTCAGATTTTTGTTTTGTTTTTGATTTGATGCCAAAATGTTACTTTGTTTTTTTGTACATCAAAACATTCTATAACTTTTGTATCTATTTTTTTTACTTGATGTAAAAATACTACTTGAAATATTTTCTTTTTCATTTAACCCAAAAATGTTTCTTATGTTCTATGTAGAGTAGAGCTCAAAACTTTACTTTAAAATTTTACTACAAGTTTTTAAATTTTTTGTGATGAGGAATTTTCTTACACTTACATAAAGAATACCAATAACCTAAAAAAACAGAATAATACATTAATCAAAATTTGAATTTTTATTTATTTTGGATTTGATGCAAATGTTACTGAAATAAGCCTGTCCAATTGGTCATGTGCCATTAGGATTCTTTTACTTCTAAGTGAATGATTCGCGCTTCTGATTAGAAACTTCTTGGAAATTCATCCAGATGATTTAATAAAGTATTTTATCAAAATAAGAGCCTCGCGTTTTTTCAAAATAAGTTTTTTTGTTACATAGAATTTCGTACGTTTTCACAATTATCCAAAACAATTTACAACAATCATGTCTACACGTGTATCTAAATATTAATTTGCAGACTTAGTAAACCAAAAAAACTTTCCTCTAATATACTTATAATTCCATTTTCATACAAATATTATGCATAAACTAATTTGTTGTATTGAACATCGCTTAAATAAACCTCAAAACAACATGAAAATAACCATACATTTTTTTTACTTTAAACTCCTCCCAAAGTGTTCCTCATGATCATGATATAATCTGCTTATTTCAGATTTCTAAACACGAGTCGACAAAGTCGACGAAAAATCGAAGTCTTATATCCAGGACGCTTATCTTCGAGTTCACGAGAAGGGAACAATTCTCTTATTAATTTCTCGTACGAACAAGCCCTGGAAAATATTAGAATTTTTGAATAAATGAGAATACGAGTTCGCAAGAGAACTCGTTTTGTTGCGTTGCCAAATTTCGTTGAAACTTTGAACCAATGGCAAAATCTTAAAATTCGTGACATTAATTTCTGTTTTCGCTGTCACGTCAAACGAAATAATTTAAAAGTGGTGAATTATAATGGAACCTACAAAACGGACTCCTCTCAATACGGCTAAAAAGGAACTATTAATAGAATTTTTAACCAAGCAAGAAGAACTAAGATCCGGTGGTAAATAAGTTAGACCCAGTTAATTCATGGCAGCTTCCGTAACCGAAGAATCGTAGAATCGTAATGCCATTAAAACCTTTAATAATTATGAAATTAACATGATGATATGACAGCATTAATTAAAAATTGTTATCATTGCATTTTACTTTTCTCCTTGTGTCAAGATCGGAAGCTCGAGTCTGCTGTACCACAAAACGAGTAACAATTTGATTTATATATTATTCTGCTAGGGCTTTTGTGACCCGAAAATACTTTAAAAACTGCCCATTTCCAACACTTACTTAACCACCAACTTAATTTACACCGATATGACAATAAAAATGTCAAAAGTTACTTATGCGAAGGTCAGTTTCTCGTGCGAAAATGCTGGAGAAGATTTTCCCTCGTTTCCCGAGAAAAGTGAACACTCTCTGAATTTCGAAAATGCCATTTTTAGATTTTCAAGTGAAATCTCTGCACTTTTCTCATAAGAATCGGTTCCTACGAAATCGAAAACAAACGTCTTGGTGTCCGTCCGTTTAAGTTTCAGCGGACGAACGGATTTGGAATCAGCATACTTAGAAACCACTTCAATGGAGAAAAAATGTGATATATGACCTTTATTTATTTATTTATTTATTTATTTATTTATTTATTTATTTATTTATTTATTTATTTATTTATTTATTTATTTATTTATTTATTTATTTATTTATTTATTTATTTATTTATTTATTTATTTATTTATTTATTTATTTATTTATTTATTTATTTATTTATTTATTTATTTATTTATTTATTTATTTATTTATTTATTTATTTATTTATTTATTTATTTATTTATTTATTTATTTATTTATTTATTTATTTATTTATTTATTTATTTATTTATTTATTTATTTATTTATTTATTTATTTATTTATTTATTTATTTATTTATTTATTTATTTATTTATTTATTTATTTATTTATTTATTTATTTATTTATTTATTTATTTATTTATTTATTTATTTATTTATTTATTTATTTATTTATTTATTGAATTGTTTAGTTTAAATCATAAAACATAGACATATATAAATGGCTGAGCGATCCGCATTCAGTCGTCCAGTGAAAAAAGAGCGAAAAGTACGAGAGAGGCAAACCCTTGTATTGGTAAGTATTGGAAGCGTAGTCGCTTTGTCTCTCTCTAGAGAGTGGTCACTTTTGTGAGAATATCGCTTAGTCCATTTCTATGTCTATGTTATGCCATAAAAGGTGAGATGTCAACATAAGGTTATTTGTCACTAGATGTTTTTAGGTTAGTTTAGGTTGTCATACCTACTTCTTGTTATTAATGGCCTTTTTTCAAATGCATTTAAAGTCAGTTATTATGAACTCATAATATTAAGAGACAGCGACAATCAATATTAATTGAGTTCTATACATAAGGATATTAAGCACGTTTTTTTACATGATATATTCACCATTGGTTGACTGACGTCAATCTACGCTGCACCGACATGTTGAAGTCACCAATGGCACATAAAAAAACGCAGTTGTTGTTATTTACATCAATATATCTGACAAATGACAATCGATTTTAAAATTGATTGTTGTTATTAGCAAAAATTAACGAAATGAATGAAAATACTTGAAAAGTGTTGTAGTTATTTTAGCCTCCATATCTCGGAGTAGCAGTTCATCTGATAGTTCCAAGGATGAAATAATATGCATGTTTTTTGAGGTTAAACTGTCATTTTGTAAACCACCAAATTTATCCACCACCTCGAAACAGCGGTAGAGTGGTTTGCAATTTTGGTTGATGCAACAGTAATAAGTGAACGCGTCATTTCTTCAATCTGAAATCCATATAAAAATGTAGTTGGTGGATTGGTGGATCTACCGGTGAATAAAAAAACGTGCCTATTTATTTTGACCTCGCCTGACAGCTGAAATTTAAAAAAATCTCATCACTGACGTATTCAGCCAACATTTTTGTTGGGTAGAGTTTTTATGTTTCATGGTTCTGTTATTATCATAATTATTAAACAAATTCGGTAACCTAATACTAATGTTACTGTTTAGGTCTTCATATACGCTTCCCAACTTGTTTCTCATTTCTCCTCAACCAGTCATCGCAGTTCTTTACAAGTATCGATAGCAAAAAAGAACTACAAATATTGAAGTTTCAACCTTTCACTTTTTTATTATGTTGTTCACATACATATATTTCAACTGGTCATATTTAGATATGTGTACTTTTTTATATGTTACTTTCAGGATTTCGTTTGCCACTTTCAGATTAAATGTAATTTTTCCACATAGAATTTTAGCTGTTTCAATAAAATCTTGCTATGACTCAACAGAAAAGAAATAAATTTAATTTGTCTTCAGTAACAATATCAGAGAAGAAAATGTGATAAATCCAGTTTGAGGGCCGTCCAAAAACAAAAAGATATTTTTTCATCTGTAAAAACCGATATAGAACGTGGCGCTGTTTTATTGGCGATAAACTACCTCAAGGAACAACCATAACCGTAGAAGATAGGCAACGCTTATCTCGATACCGACTGAAGATTATTTTTATGTACTACACATAAAATCGTATTACATTCATCAACTTTAATACATTTTTAATATAATAGTGAATGGTATAAGAAAACATGGAAATCTATAAAAAATAATAATGACTTCGTAAAATCACATAAGAAAAAAAGAATGGTGTGAAAAAAGTTGTATTTATCTTGTTTCGAACGGAGCGTGTGTTTGTCGCATCAACATAATATATCGAAATTGTTTTAAAAAAAATGTCTTTTTGTTATAAAATTCAACTATGATGTGGTGTCTTTTTGCTATTCTCTTGGACATTTCTGGAACACACATCCAACACTACTCAGAAATAATGGAAACACTCCATATTCCTTGATAAATAACTTTTTCCGTTGCTGTTGGAAACTTTTTCCATATTATTTGTGATGTTCAAATGGCTGGGACATGAAAAAATTGATTGTTGGCTTTTTTTGTATTTTTGTTAATAGTTTATAAGCAGTTACAATTTGACCCATTACTTTTGAGTTCAATTGAACATACAAATGCACAGGAAGTAGTAAAACATAATCCAAATACAGTTTTATATTCAAAAACACTAAAAATAAAATCATATCAAAATGAAACTAGGTAAATATATAATGTCTGACGATTTCGATGTATACGTTTGGGCTCTTGGATATGAATCAAAATCAAATATCTAATGAATATGCGAAAAATGGGAATGTATTTTAATCACATGGTTAATGTTTGGCTGCACATTGATTAACTGAAGTCTCTATACTTTCCAAACTGACCATAACATCATCTTTTCTTTAGTTTTCTTTAGAAAACGTTAAGTAAATAGCGGAAATTGATAATTTAAAAATTATGGAAATTCTTTTTCCCGCTATGTTGGCATCTGTTCTCTATACCGTTGTGCGAAGCGTCCGAGCAAGTTCGGCCCTAATCTTTGTATACAATGCCAATCAAACCTGTCAACGTGTCTAAAAATTTCAGGATACGATGTAAATGCTTGGCTTAGAGAAATTGAAAACATTTAGAGTGTTCGAGTCAGGTCTAGAACATCACATTGCTAATATAAATGAACGGTTTAAAGTTTAAAACTAACTTTTCCGCATATGTAACACGCCCTGAACAATATCTTACCATAAAATTGGTCACTTGTATATACTTCGGAGGCTGTATCATGCTAACGAACCGAAATTTCTGCAAAAATGACCAAAAATGTAGTATATCTGGATTTACAGGACACGTTGTACTGACTCTGGTGAGCTGAAAATCGATAGAGTTCTGTGAGACACCTTGAACAATATCTAATCTTAAATTTATCACTCGTATATAGTCCGGAGGCTGTATAGTGTTAATAGCCCGAAATTTCTCCAAAAATGTGGTACTTCAAGTACCATAGCACCCGTTGTACTGGCTCAAGTGAGCTGAAAATCAATAGGGTTCATCTATAACACGCCCTGAACAATATCCAATCTTAAAATTTGTCACTTGTATACACTCCGGAGGCTGAATCGTGCTAACAAGACAAGAAACAAGAAAAGTGGCAAACGACAACCACGAAATACACACTACAAACATGTTTTTTCTAAAAACCGTTTTTTTTATTTCTTCTTGCTGAAAAACGAAAAAATAACTCAACTTTTTTTGGGGTCAACCAATACTTTTCTCGCATATTAGATAGGGTTGGGCGGAAAAGTAATAGCAACACATTATCAAAAAGGGCAGTTCAGTTAAGTACTACAGTGGAATCAAATAGTGCAGTATCGAAATAAATGTTGTTAATATAAATTAATTTATAAGTGTATTATATAAATAGAATAGAATTATCTATTTTTTAGTTCATTTGAAGTGTGCAAACCAAGAATTTGTCTCAAATTTTACATTGCAAATGGAATTTCTTGGGCAGTAGTTCTGATAATCTTATATAGGTCATCGCTACGGACGAATTTAGGCCAAGAACTCAATAAACTTCATTGAACAACCACCATACTTTCCTGATATTGTGCTAGTCGTTTTCTATCATAGCATTCGTTTTCAATTGATAGTTAACATAAAAATTCAAAACGTCATTTTGAACTCATTTTAGATTCCCGGAAATTAGTTTAAAAAATTCGTTGGCATGAGTGTAATAATTCGGAAGGTCGCGCCTTGGAAAAGATACAATAAATTTGAATTGATAATACATATCTTGTCTTCCCCGGTACTCTTTGGACTTAGTAGTATATCCTCAAATTGTTATAATATTTTGAATAAAAAGATAAATCTTTCAATACATCATTGCAAACAAGTTTTGCGTTTGTTATAATTTACTTTTAGAACCTCAACCCTAACTAAATATATTAAAATGAATTTCAAACTTTGCAAAAGTTGACTAAGACGAAGAGTAAACAAAATGATTAATAGCTTAATTTCGATTGAACGTATTGTAAGACTGTAGAAGGATGCATGAAACAAGCATTCAGTTTACGGAGACGAAAATTGATTCTAAGTTCTAAAGCTTCAAATGCCGAAATAGTTAATAAAATAAACTATATACAGGGCAGTGCTAATTAGATATCTCATATTGTTTTAAGTCTTTATTTTGTTCTTCCTGTTTAATGGCTTCTAAAAATTCATTCCTGTAATTAGCATTGTGGTTTACTCCATTATTCAGCAAATTTCTAAATTCAACTACCAAAATTCACATATTTTTTACAGCATCTTATTTCCTTCAATGCTTGATAATTCGCTTATTTTACCATCATTACTTCAAAGTTTCCTAAATAGGATACTTTGTGAATTTGTATTTGATTGCATCAATAAATCTACTCCTGCTTTAGTATTATTTAGTTTAATTTACACTTTTATTCTGCAATAGCTCTGTTTGTTTTTATGTTAAACAAGATTGTTGATAGAGCACATCCTCTGGCTCATTCTTCAATATTTATTTTCTATGTCTTCGTTAATATCTTTGTACATTAAAGAGCAATGGTGCAGCGTATGGGAGTAAGGGGTGATGGCAACAAGGTAAAGCCGGCCCAACTGACAACCTCACCTGCACGTAGTACACTCTGCTAGATAACCACCGAGGCCCTGTGGACCAAGTGATTACTGGTATTAACAGCCCCCTCTGGTAAGCCAACAGCTATGGCCGGGAGAGGGCACCCTTTTATCCTGAGGCTGAGAAATCGGCCTCACGGACGGAGAATTATTTTTATAATCAAAATAACAACGGTCCGGCGTAAGAATGTGGAAAACCACGGATTACTACCACATTAAAGATCCCAAAAGATAATCCTAGTTTCAATCATCGTAGCAGAAAGAATAGTAAAATAAAAACCTTACTGTTCATGAAAGTCGGAAACCAAGAAATGGCAGGAGAGGATTTTCTTTAGACTGCGGAACCTCCACGGTCGTCATTAAACAAACTCCCTGCAAACTGATGATGGAGCATGATGGAGGCATTGTATCTATCATCATCATTATCATCATGTGTATCTTGCAAGGAGTAGAATTTATCATAAATAAAAAAACCGAAATCCACTGTCATTGGCTGCTTCCCTCTTTCTGACAAGATAATGTTGAGACTAAAGATAAGAACGAGAACGAAATTGAGGATGCACAGATTAAAGATGTTATCAAAAACACTAAAAGTAGGGACATAAGTATTTCAATGGGAGATTACAACACCAAAATTGGTAAAGGTTTGGAAGATAATACAATCGGGATAAAGAAATGAGAGGGAGAACAGATTGGTGAGGAAAAGAAGGGATGGTAATAACCAATACAATTTTTCAAACAAAAACTTAGACGTCCCAGACGATTATATACATGGGCAACAAACAGTAAATTCAATAAGAAACCAAACAGATTTTCTATTGATCAACGAACGATTTAGAAACAGCATATTGGCTAGTAAAACGTACCCGGGAACATAATGGAGAAGGCTAGAGCATTTTTTACACAAATGCGACCATAAATATGCTCCCGAGACAAAAGATATCACAATCCATAAAAGAACGCATATTAATGATTCTAATAAATGTCGACTGTTCCAACTAATTGTTTAGGGAAGGGTAGAGGCTGTCTAATTTGCGTAAATGGTTTAGTGTAACATACATTGGATTATTTGAGTTACTCAGAGCTGCATTCAATAAAACACGCATAACTGTGCTGATAGCCAACGTCCGGAGCGTATAGGACAGACGAAGAATAAAGTGTAGCGTATAACGAAGAATAAGTTAAGGCGCTGAAGAATATTTATTAATAATTTAAATAATTTCGTGTTCCATAGTTTTTTTTTATTTACGAATCCGCATCAGCCTCAAGGGCTATTAGCTGTCTGTAGCTATATATTATGTTTGTTTAACATTATGAATAGATATTGACATGTCACATGTTTTGTTTAAAGTACATTTTAAATTTTATGGTAAAAGTTTGCGATTTGCAGATATTTAATAAGGTTTTTCACATTACTGCTGCTGTTTAAAGTATTTTCCAGAGATTCACTTATGTTGCATGCTAGTCTGTTGGTATGATATAGCGGACACTCAACCAAAAAATGTTTCACTGTTAACGGCTGCTCACAAATAACACATTCTGGTCTTGGTGTTCGGGAAAGTAAGTACTCATGACTAGCTCGAGTATGACCTAGACGTAGCCTTGTGATGATGATTTGATGTCTTCGATTTTCGGTAAAAGTTAGCCAGGGTGTTATGTCGGGTTTGATTTCTCTAAGTTTTGCGTGTGAGCTCCTCCATGTGCCATTCCATTTTTGTTTTGCTTTATTGCGAATAAATCGTTTTAGATCGGTGTATAAGGGCTTAATGATTGGTATGGTATTAAGTAGTGCTCCTTTTTTGGCGAGTTGATCGGCCATCTCATTACCTTTTATGCCTATGTGTGCAGGAACCCACAGGAAATGTATGTTTTTTCCTATCGATTGAAGATGATGAATTTCTTGTTTGATCATCAGTACGAGGAAATTTTTCGAATAGGTGCTTCTCAATAATTTCAAGGAGTTTAAAGAGTCTGTAAGTATAACTGTCTTTTCGTAGTTCGATGTTGTTACGTACTTTACTGCTTCTAGTATTGCATAAAGTTCTCCTGTTAGAATTGTTGCATATCTTGAAAGTTTGAATTGTACATTGTTTGTAGGGGTTACAATGGCTGCGCCTAGTCCGTCATTTTGTTTGGATGCGTCAGTGTATATTTCGGTATAATTGGGATATTTTTGCATGGTCTCGTTAAAATGTTGGATGAGGGTTTGTATACTAGTGCTTTGTTTGGAAAAACATTAAAGATGAGTGTTTAACATGTGGTGGCTTAATTTGCCAGGGTGGAGTGAAGTTATAAGTTTCGATTTTTAAAGAAGAGATGTTGGATATATTGAGACTGTTTTTATAGTGCTGGATTCTTACGTAAAATGGCTCTGTTTGAATATTAGGTGAGACTGGATTTACGTTTTTATTAAATGTGTGATGGTGGGTTAAAATAAGAGGATTAGCTGTTATTTTTGAGGCATATGAGATACTTAGGATTTGTCTTCTAAGTTCTAGTGGGGCTTCTCCGGCTTCACAGTATAGGCTGTCTACTGGTGCGGTTCTGTAGGCTCCTAGGATAATGCGTAGTGCTGTATTGTGTAATACGTCTAATTGTTTGAGTATTGTAACTTTTGCTGATGCATAAGCAATACAGCCATAATCAATTTTTGATCTGACAAGTGTTTGATAGATGTTTAAGAGTAATCTGCCTTCGGCTCCCCAATGTTTGTTTGATAGACATTTCAATACATTAAGTCCTTTTTGACAGTCTTTAATCAGTTGTGTTATATGGGCTTTCCAATTTAGTTTCTCATCGAATATAAGTCCTAGGTATTTTATGTTATTGGTGTACTTGAGAGTAGTATTGTAGATTTCCATATGAGGTTTGTGGTTAATTGGTTGTTTTGAGAATATTATGCACCGTGACTTGCTGGGCGAGAAATGAAAACCTGTCGCTCTTGACCATTTTTCCATCGTTATGAGTTGTTTTTGAAGTATAGTTGCACATGCAGATAATGTCCTGCTTTTTACAAAAATGATCACGTCATCCGCATACATTCGGATCTGTATTGGTTTTTCTATATCTCTAGTTATATCGTTCATGGCTAGGAGAAATAAAGTTGGACTAATAATTGATCCTTGGGGTGTTCCATTTTCTTGTTTTTGGATAGAAGAAGTTGTCCCATTGACTCTAACCTGAAATGTTCTGTCACATAAAAAGTTCTGTATGAAAGCTAGAATGTTACCTTGATATCCCAGGTTGCTTAGCTTTGATAGTATGTTGTGTTTCCAGGTTGTTTCGAAAGCTTTATTTACATCAAAATAGATGGCCATGCAGTGTTCTTTATTTGAGAATGCTTCTTTAATATGAGTTTCTAAATCAATTATGTTGTCAAATGTTGATCTATTTGGTCTAAATCCTGATTGCTCCGGAGACAGATCTCCTTTGCTTTCTAGGTCCCAAAGAAGTTTTTTATTTATTATTTTTTCGAGCAGTTTGCATAGGGCGCTAGTTAACGAAATGGGTCTATAAGAATCTGCTAGAAGGGGTGTGATTTAGAAGGTTTTAAGATGGGGATTGTGATTGCCTTTCTCTATATGTTAGGATATAGATGTTGGCTCCAGAGACTGTTGTATATTTGCAAGAGGTGATGTTTCGCAGATGGAGGCAGGTTTTTTAAAAATATGGGCGGGATATCATCGGGTCCAGGAGATATGTTCTTAAGTTCGTGGAATGCATCGTTGAATTCGTGTAGGCTAATAGGCGTGTTAATAGGGTCTGCGTTTTCATGTATCATAATGGTGTTCTTTTCTTGCTTCTGCTTAAATGCTAGGAAGTCTGGGTCGTAGTTATCATTTTTAGAATGGAGACAATAAACGTTTGCGAGTTCTTCAGCTATCTCATTATTATCTGTTATCATACTTAAATCGTTTTTTTGTAAGGCTGCAATTTCCATATGTGAGCTTTTACCTGCTATGCTCTTTATTTTTTTCCAGGCATTTGTTATTGGTGTTGAACTATTGATTTTCTGAACGTATTGATGCCAAGATTTTCTTTTACTGTGTTTGATGGTTAGTCTAGCAAACGCTCGCTTCTTTTTGTATTCTATACAGTTCTCAGGAGTCTTATATCTTTTATATTTATTTATGGATTATTTACTTGCTTTTATTGCTGACTCACATTCTTCGTTCCACCATGGTACTGCATTGTACTTGTTTATATGCACTGTCTTACCAATAGCGTGGTATGCTGCATCTATTCTTATTTTGTTAAAGTCTTCTACTGTAGCCGTAATATCATCTTGCAGTTTTGCCAGATGATTATTGTCGTCAATGTGTGAAATTAGTCCAATTTGCTTTGCTTAGTCTCCAACGTTGTAAAGGTATTGTATCGTGAGAACGTTTAGTGGTGTTGGTAATTGTTATTGGGAAGTGGTCGCTGTCATATAAGTCTTTATTAATTTGCCAAGAGAGTTGGGGTAGAAGATTAGGTGTGCATAGACTGAGATCAATTGCTGAAGAAGTGCCCGCTGTTATGTTGAATCTGGTTCCACTGCCGTCATTCAATATAGCTAAGTTAGCGCAGTTGAATGTCTCATATAGTTGCTTTCCTCTTGAATCGTTTGACCTGGATCCCCAAGCAATGTTGTGCCCGTTGAAATCGGCTATAATTAGCCTGGGAGAAGGGATTTGTTTAAATAACGCATCCAGTTCCTTGGGGTCTGCATGAATGTTAGGCGGGAGGTATAAGTTGCATATATTTATTTCGGTTGGAGCTTTAATTTTAATGGCTACCGCTTGAATGTTGGCGGTGATGTTTATTTCTTCCGCTACTATTGTTGATCTCGTGAATATGGCTACACCTCCACTGGCCGTTGTCCGATTTCTATTTTTAAAGAATCCATTGTAATGTTTTGGGGTATGTGTTTTGTGTTCATGGAAGTGAGTTTCCTGTAAGCATATAATGTCTGGAAGTTGTTCCGATATGAGGTTTTGTAGCATTCCTAAATGGAGATAATATCCATTCAGGTTCCATTGTAGTATACTATTGAATTTTGTTATTCAAATTGATATTTTGACGTGATTAACGGGATTGTATGGAGGATTCGCTGCCGGTATCATCTGTCTGCTTTTCCAGCTTTTTTCTCAATTTAGTAAATCGGGTTTTAAGAGTCTTATCTTTCAACTGAGGGTAAAGTGTAAGTAACATTTCAATGACGCCTTTTATATCTGATGTATAGTATTTTGCAACGGTATATGCGTTCTGAACTGAACTCCGTGTGTGTGCCCCAGCAGCCTTTTAAATTCGTCATAGTTCAGAGGATAAGGGGGTGTTTGATTTTCAATTATTGGTTTTAAATGGCTGGTTGCTTCTTCTGAGATGGAGTAGACAGGAGTGGATCTGATTGCAGCGTGTTTCTTCTTTTTTGGATTTTCTGAGGTTGAGAAAGCTGGTTTTGTCATAGTGGATGCTTCCGGAGAGGATTCTGATGATAGGAGTCGTTTGTTTGTAGAATTGGGCAAAGTTGTTGTGGTTTTTTGAGATATGTTGCCTACTTCAGCTGTGGGGGTGTTTACTGTCAGATTTGATTGGGTAGATAATAGATCTATCGGAGTTGGTTGAGAAAAGGTTGTTGTTGGTTTTGTTTGCTCATGTGATGTTTGCGGGGCGTCATTGTTTATTGTGTTCGTTTGGATAGGAGACTTTTGGTTTTGTAAGGTGGGACAATTGGCAACAACGTGACCCGATAGTTTGCAATTAAAACATTTCTGACTATCTAAGGAGAGAAAAATACGATAAGAGAGGTTGTCGTGTGTAATTTCTAGAGATTCGGATAAAGTAAGAGATTCTAGAGGGGTAATGTAAACTTGGCGTCTGAATCTCATTATATGGCTATATGCAGGATCTGTTGCACCTATTCGTAGAAATGTAATTTTGGATAATAATTTTAGACCTAATCCTTCTAGCGTAGTTTTAAGTGTGTCGTGTGGTATAGTCGGACTAACATTAGAGATGACTAGCCTGTCTGAAGGGGTTACTAAATGTCGCGCTTTTAATTTTTGTCCCAAAACTTCGATTTCTCCTCCATTTTCTATAAATTGATCAACTGCAGCTTTGGTCGATAAATAAATACACACTCTATTATTAGATATCCTCGAGAAGAAAATGATGTTGCGTGGTTGAACTATTGGGCCTAAACTCAGAAGATAGTCTTGAATTTTTGCATCATTGATTGCACTAAAGATGATTCCCTGGTCTTTTGCTGGATATATTGGTTGAGTTGGTTGTTTGAGCATTTGAGAGTAAGATTGTATTGGAGTAGTTGATGGTGTATTAGGTGAAGTAGGTGTTATATTCATGTTGTCGTTATCCATCTTTTGTTTTAAATGGTTTTCGGAGCATTATTTTCTGGCACTGACAGTTGATTCCAGTCAATTAGCAAGATGTTTTTGCTGCTTGGAATTTACTTGACAAGTAAAATTTGTTGTATTTGTCAGTATATAAGGTATTGAATAAATGATATTATTCAAACCACTGTAGGATATGTTTTGTACTCACTCAGTTATGGTGTCGTGGATTGGTCTTAATGCTATCACTAACTTTACACTGTATTATTTTGCCTAATAACTGGTTATTTGATTAAATTTACGCACTCGATTCAAAAGTTGTTTATTGCCTCGTGAACAGAGAGGAACTGTTCCATAGTTTTTGAAATGTATTTACCAATATGTTATTAAAACTTGCAGTCAATACTGGAAGCGAAAAATTAACGATAATATTCTTAAGTACCGTTTGGTTCAACCCAAGTATTGATGGCATTTGTAATAACTTTTTTTGTTATAAGTTATTAGTTTAGTTTTGTCCGACTTACTTTGATCACGTCACAGCTTTGATGTATTTACAAAGTAGTCACTTATTATGATTATAATAGCTTAAATCGATTTTTTAATTATTTACCACCGTTGCACACAATCAATATGAAAGAAAAATAATTTAAACTCAATTTGGTAAACGAGTAAAGTCGGGTTTTTATGAAGTTCTTCTGTGCTGACAAACAATGAGGTTTTAATGCGGTTTGAGCATATCGTTATTGAAATTTGTGAAACTACAGCTTTGTGGTTGAAGTAAGCGAGGTTGAACAGTATTGCTTCTTTCTGGACAATGTTCAATGCCGAATGATTTAGCAAATTCAACCTAACTATATGTGCCGCTCACAGATAATGGCGTTTTATTATTGTAAAGGAAACAATAACCTCGATTAAGTTGACCTGAAAAAAACAGCTAATGAAAATATGGGACGACATTTTGTAGACCAGTATATAAAATGTTTATACTATCTTCAAATTCATGAACTGAATTATTTCGAGTGCCTTAACCAATATAGAAATGCCATGAGAAGAAGTAAATAAATAGAAAATAAACGGGTTTGAAGATTAAAACTAACTTTTCCGCATATGTAACAGGCCCTGAAAAATATTCTATCATAAAATTGTCAATTGTATACACTTCGGAGAATGAATCGTGCTAACAAACCGAAATTTATCCAAAAATGTAGTATATCTGGATTTATAGGACCCGCTGTACTCGCTCTAGTCAGCTGAAAATCAATAGGGTACATATGTGAGACACCTTGAAAAATATTCAATTACAATATTGGTCACATATATACACACCCGAGGCTGTATCGGGCTAACAAATCGAAATTTCTCCAAAAAGGACCAAAAATGTAACACTTCAAGTACATTAGCATCCATTGTATTAGCTCTGGTGAACTAAAAATCAATAAGGTTCATCTATTAGACGCCCTGAACAATATTCAATCATAAAATTGGTCACTTATATACACTCTGAAGGCTGTATCGTGCTCTGAAAATTCTCCAAAAATGACATTAATTTGGTACTTCAAGTACCATAGCCCCCTTTGTAATGGCTTTAGTATGCTGAATATCCATAGGGTTCATCTTTGAGATGCCCTTAATAATATCCAATCATAAAATTGGTTACTTGTATATATTCCGGAGGCTGTATCGTGTTAACAAACTTAAATTTCTACAAAAATGCCGTACTTAAAGTACTATAGCACCCGTTGTACTGGCTCAAGTGAGCTGAAAATCAATAGGGTTCATCTGTGAGATATTTTGAACAATATTCAATCATAAAATTGGTGACTTGTTGCACTCCGGAGACTGTATCGTGCAACAAGACATGTAACGAAAAGTGGCCGACGACAACGACAACGACGACATACACAGAGAATTTTTTTTTAAAAAACAGTTTTTTCGTGTTGTTCTTTATGAAAAACGTAAAAATAACCCAAAAATTTTCAAAATTCCAATACTTCTCTCGCATTTTAGATAGGTTGGGCGAAAATGTAAAATAAGCCAATTTGAAATTAGTATAGTGAGATACGAAACATGATGTGAATCGTTATTACTTTCTTCATCCAGTAATATTATACAGATTTGTACTTAAAATTTTGCACATAGAAATTTTGATATTTCATTATATAAACAATCGATATGATATATGAAGGATTATGAAACAACTTGGTTTTGAAAGATAGTAATCATTGATGCCAAATATATGTTTATGTTCTAGATGCAATGTTTATTTCAATCCATCTGAAAAGGTTTTTATAAATAATAATACTACAAAAACTACTGCATAAATATGATATTCCTTTATTTTCCATACAAAACCAACGAATATCTTTCCACCATACATATTCATATTGAATATTAGTCAAGATTATGAGTTTTATTTTTATATTGAACTATTAAGAAAAGGCAGAAAGTATTAAAGCCCTGCATAGGTTCAACTTTTTCTAGTTTCATTTCATTCGATCAATGTGTGGCAAGACCTATTAAATAATATCGAAAATGAAACTCAATAAACAAATCATCTAATCAGTTTTTGAACAACCTTTAACTGGCTATGTATTTGAAAGTTAGTAAGAATGGAATATCCTGTTAATTTTCTTTCAATCAGCGTTCATGAGTTGTCGTTTCTATTGTGAACTTTCCCATTTCTTTAGCATTGAAATCAGTGATGCCCATTTCAGTTCAAATGAATTGTAGCTTTTTAAATGGACAAGATCTGTCTTTAATTAGAAAAAAGTAGATTCCTCGCTATTTTTGTTGGTAACGAAGTGGTTTCGTCGAGGCTATTAATTAAAAAAATAGCTTTGCTTCTTTCTATTTATTTATGATATCTTATGTACTTTGTGAGGTTTTTAGTGGTGGAAAGAGTTTTTTTGTAGTAATATGCTAGTAAACTGGAAACAAGGTCCTAACATATTGCTTTACAGTTCAATTTAATCAACAAATGAAATATACTCAGTGACATTACAAGTGTTACACCCAGAAGGAATAATTTACAGACCTTGATTTTGTTGGTAATGTGATAGCCTTACGTCAAGAATGAAATGATAACGTATGCAAGAAATTTCATAAACATGTACTCAGTAAAAAAATTAATAATGTGTTTGGCGACCCCGTAGCTGAATGTCTCCTACAGGTCTAGGTATTGACAAAAGGAGGTCGTCGATGTCTGCTTGTGGCCCCTTGTTCCTAGCAACGTGCGCTTAGTACATTAACTGCGCCAGAGTCTGGGGAGGGTGCTGCAAATTAGACAGTCCTTTCCCCATCATATCCCACACATGTTCGATGGGATTTAAATCTGGTGACCGGGGTGGCCACGGCAAAACATTAACGCCGGCTTCTTGGAGAAACACCATAGTTCGATGTGCAATAGGTGGACGTGCATTGTCTTCCTGAAAAAGAAGTTGTGGACGCCCAATTACATAAGGCAGTTAAGTGGATTGTAGGATATAATCAACATAACGCGCATCTTTCATACTGCGTCGAATAAACACAAGTGGTTATCGGCTACCAAAAGCAATAGCCCCCAAACCATTACTCTAACAGTCTTGTGCATAGTGTACATATGCCTACCGGAGCTGCCGTTCTCTGCATCAGCTCAAACGTTGACGACAGTGGTCCTCAGTCAAAGAAATCACTAATCGTGAATGGTATGAAAAGAGACCAAAGGCTCGAATGCGGCGATAAAGTGTACGCATAGTAACAGGTCTACCTTCCTCTCAAAACCAGTAGTCAGCAATTTGACGATGAGCTAGTTGCCTGCAGTGCCTATCTTGACGTTCGGTGGTACGCCTCGGTTGACCAGTTGGTCTTCTTCGGTTCCTCTACCTTCTTCTCCTACATACACGCATTACCGCCATTGTCGTACAATTAAAACGATGTGCAATTTCGCGAAAGGGTAAACCAACATCTCGTTACGCCACAATTCTACCCCTGCCAAAATCGCAAACATTGTGATAATTTTCAAGTCTTCGAACTTGAGGCATTTTGTTACACTTAACACAAGTAGATCAACTCGCAATAACTAACAATATCAGTACTATATAGCTATCGTAAATAGGTTTCCTAAGAAGAAAGTTGAAAGAAAAAATTTGTTTTTGTTAACAAGGTTAGAGCTAAAACGTTGATATTGTTATCATAGCCTGCTCTAAATACTGTCATGATTATGCCATAAAATCAAGGTCAAGAAATTATTTCTTCTGGGTGTAACACTTCTAATGTCATTGAGTATGATAAACCATGTTTCTCATTTTATGTTTAATCTAATTCGTGTTATTTTTTGTTGTTGTATCTTTTATAATTTATTAACTAATTTTTCAAACGACTGATTTTTTCTGGCATTTTTCAATACAATATTATTGAGACAATTGATTCATTTAATTACGTATAGAATTTTAGAATAACGTCAAATTATTTGTGTAAAACAAATAAATTATGTAATTTATATGTTCCTTATTGCTGTGATATTATGCCAAACATTAATTTACTCAAATGAACCTTACTCAGATGAACAATGTTAATCTCTAATATCTTTTAGTAAACTATAATTTCAATGTTATTTGAAGTTCACATTATATAATGTATAGTTTCTTTTTTGGCGCATTCCCCTACTTAATTTCTCCAATTGAATATGGTAACAAATTTCATAAATAACACTGGTCTGCAACGAAATCCTCCTTTAAATAAAAGTATGAAGAACTTTTTTTAATATATTTTTTAAATACCTCGATATTCTGTCTGTCTGTCTTTATGAGTCCTTCTTGCCGTTAGTTTATTCAATCTATCGTATTTTTCCACACAAAAACGATTTGGGTTGATAGAAAGAGAGAGAACGATATCGACTGATGATATTTTTGAAGTGAAACTTTTTATGGGACACTAGCGTTTTGTCATGAGAGTTAACTCGTCAAGCTAACAAAACTGTTAAACTCCTTGTGAGAGAGGCGGAAAAAATTAACGAAGATCCGCACAAAGAGGAGACGCCGAGAATAGTCGCAGGGCATTGTTTATTGATGGCGATCATATTATTCCGTTTATCAATCCCCACTTCGCTGCGCGAACGATAAAGTGAGAACGCATTCGGGGTGAAAAGGATACCAAAAGCGCTTAATAATTTCTGCCGATATTGGTATAATCCAGTGCGAAATTAATATAGAAATTGTTTACCTTTAAAATGAAGGCGATAAAAACTAGGAAATTTCTTTGCATTGTGTATTTATTTGTATTATTTTGAAAAAAATATGTAATAAAACGTAACAAGAGTATTGAAATATATTGAAAAAGGAAATAAACAGGTATACTTGTCCGTGCAGATAAGTTCTGTACTCATTAAAGTTTAAGCATAAACTGTGTTATCTCCTACTTTCCGCATTGAGACCAACGCGCATCGTGGGCGTGTCCACTTTCAAACTTTCAGCTATATTTGCTAACCTGTACGTAGAAGAGCAAGTAAGTCTCAGTTCATCAGAGAAAGTCGTTGTAACTAGTGTTGCTTTATTTATGGAAATATTTTTTTTTGTAATTGGAATTTAAAATTATTTTTTGATAAATGAGAATGAATGGACAAAAAACTTCAATTTCAGTCGTTGACGATGGAAATTGCTTGTTCAGATGTTTGTCTTATTTTATCTATAATTATTATATCAATATATATTTATCCGAAACAAAAAATTAATGAAATTATCGAGTTTATCTTCAACAAATTATTAATATATACTATACCACATGCATCCGAAGCTAAATCAGAAAAAGATAAGATTCCAATGATCTTAGCTGGAGATTTTAATGTAGATTTTAGTGACAAAAGTTCAGAACCACTAATTTCATTTTTATATGATAAATTACAATTAAAAATAAACAATGACATTCATATTTCAACAACAAGATATGGAACTTGCTTGGATGCTGTTTTTTCAAGACACTTGAATTCATTGAGATCTGAAGTATTTGCATCCTACTTTAGCTATCATCAGCCAATTATTTATATTTTGCCACATAAAAATGACAGTGCAGATAAAGATATTTGAATCTGTGATTCATTAACATAAGTCATATTAATTACTTATATAGTTCTTTTCTTAATGTAGAATGTTTATGTATATGTAATATATATATATATATATATATATATATATATATATATATATATATATATGTATATGTCTATTAAATTATTTCATATTAAAAATTTTTTAATATTGTTTTTATTCTCAGTTATTGTCAATGAAGATACAAAAAATGTATGCGTCAGTCCAAAACTAACAGCGTCAAAAGTGAAACTTTTCATGTAATTCAAAAACTGTCAATGAGTGTACAAAAAAATACATTGCAGCAAAGAAAAATTGACTGGAAATTATAATAAAAATGATTTATAATAAAAATCAAGAAAAATCTACAGACTATCCCGAATTAATTACTACGGAAGTTTCACTTGTACGTATATGTATATAGTTTTATGTATATGTAAATAATAGTACGTACAAGTGAAACTTCCGTAGTAATTAATTCGGGATAGTCTGTAGATTTTTCTTGATTTTTATTATAAATCATTTTTATTATAATTTCCAGTCAATTTTTCTTTGCTGCAATGTATTTTTTTGTACACTCATTGACAGTTTTTGAATTACATGAAAAGTTTCACTTTTGACGCTGTTAGTTTTGGACTGACGCATACATTTTTTTAAACAAGCACATTTTTTAAAAGGGTACAATGTATATATGAATATATAAATAAATTTTGCAGAAAAAAAACCAAATAAGACATTGGTTCACAATGAAAATAAACAATTTAAAAATTAATAAAAAAAAATTATTAAACTTAAAGGTGGGATTTTGTGTCATCTTGTTCATAGAAGAGAACATATGCTTCTCCACTGACTAAAAATTTCCACGATATTAATAGCACTCTTGAATCGTTATATCGGCAAAATGCTGTGTAGTGACCATTATAAGTGGTTCCACAGTGATTTGTTATAGCGTAGAGGTTGTATATACAAGGTGCCACATTATCAGCCGCGTAATGGCTCATATCAAGCCCTTCTATTGGAAAATCTATTGAAACATTAAGTTTTCCACTAAATCTTTCTGTTTGCGAAAAGCACTTCAGGTGAACAACGAATATTTTCGAAAATTTATGAATTGAAAATGATTTAATGCATAGTCTTCGTTCCTTACATTTCGAACAAGTTGGTTTCTCATCACCGTCGAGTGTTTCTTCTCTTGTAAACGAATCTAAACATTGTGAAAGTCGTAATTGACCGGTTCTTTGTGGTATCGAAAGGGATAAATCCCAAAAGGGATCGTAGGTAACTGAACAGTGACCACATTGTGTGCACTTGATTGTTGATTTTAATTGACCGACAAAGTTATCCACAATCTTGGATTTGTCCATTCTTGCATATCTTAACCAAAATTCTTGTGCTTTCTCGATATCACTAAATTTGTCATCAATGTATGTTAATATGGGCTTTGATTTTTCATATACCTTGTTGACATCTTCGTGAAGACCTGCTAATAGGTAACGAAGAAACTGCTGTGCATCATGTTGAGTGTATCCCATGAACCTTGAAGTAAATCGCTGAATCTGACTTTTCAATGATACTGTATTAACCACTCTGTCTGAACCGTCTTCAGACCAAAGCTCTTGAATAACTTCAGCAAATGCTTTCATTAGTGTTCCTTTCATGCTAGATATGTTTATGTTAATATCTCTTATGTATGCGTCGTTCTTTAGATATTCTAATAGCCACCTTGTGTTTGATAAACATTGGATAATACTGTTACGAAACAGCACACTGGTATAGACCCTAAATCCGACTCTGTCTAAGCCAGGTATGAAAATTAACATTATGGCGGATACACAGGTTTTTTTATAACTGTTTACTATTATCTTATCTAAACATTGTTTTTGTGACCAGTCTTATCTAGAAAATTCCAGAAAGCCATTTGTTTTTGAGTAAGTCCGGAATTTTCTAGTAAAAAGGCACTAATATAAATAAAGGACTGAAGCATGTGTTACAAATATTTTTGAGGCCTTTGAGACCCAAAGATTTTTGGGGAATGTCCTCTATGGATCTGATTGTGGAGAGCTCTTTCGCAACTACTACCATTTTACGAATAATCTCGGATTCTATTATTGTCTTTCTCACTTGAACGGCGTGATAAGGAATTTGAATTGATGTTGTTTGCTATTGAATTGGATGGAGATATTACGGATTTGGAAAGTTTGGATGATGTCGATAGATCATTGGTCTGGTTCACTTTGTTAATATATTCCTTGTTATCTACATCATTTTTAGACATGTCCTTTTGTTCTTGTTGAGTATCATTCCCTTTCTGATAATCTTTAATCGACAATGAAATGTATGAAGAGAAGTTGTTAACACTAGGATTATTTTTAGAAAGGGAATTGATGTTTATTGATTCCTCAGTTACTACGACCCTATCGACTTCTGAACCATTATTTTTTTCTACGTCTTCATTTTATAAAAAAATAGTATTTAGAACAACATACTGAATAATTACAAAAAAAATTGAAATTATTTACCTCGTATTTTTAATAAAAAAACAAAATAAATAATATATTTAGATGCTTATTTCCAGTGTATAAGAAATATAGTAGTTAAGATGCACATTAACGTAAAAAATTTGGCTATAGTATTAGTACCACAGATACCTAATACTGTGCTAAAATTTTTCGACTGGATTGTCGCGGAGGAACTACTTTAAATCAAAATCTATTCAATTAATCACTTACTGAATTTTTAATGCTCTTTTAGATAGAAAGGAAGGTAGCATCCCATTCAGAATTTAACACGTATTTCCCTGTTTTATAACAAAGTAATGAGTCGAGAGCTTCACATTTTAAAATGATTTTATAATAAACAGGGTTTCATAAGGTGACATTCATTAATTACGTAAGGATGATTTTGCATTTTTTGACCCCCCTACCACGATGTAAGGATACATAAGATTTCTAGAACCCCCTCCCTCTTTTTACGTAAGATCCTATCTCGTTTTACCTGTCACGACGTCTCATCGGATGGTAATAGAAAATAAAAGAGAGTGGGAAGTGTACATTATATATTCAGTGACGTAAAAACCCGAACACTGGTACGCTCTTTCGTCGTTACGTTTCAGTTGACACCTAAGTCCAGGTAACGTGTTGACGAAATCGTTGAGGTCGGCCAGGCATATTTAAATTGCTTTCTTGGGTTCGCAACCTGGTTACTTGCTGCACAAGTTATATATCTTCTAAGAAGCTGTCGAAGTGTGGAGTTGGGAGAGAGTGACCAAAATTAAAATAAAATACCAGTTGAAAACAAAGAGCTTTATTTACACCAACCAATGGTACATATAAGAAAATAAATCGGTGCAAATTCTACTGTTAGGCGAAAGCAACAAACGGAATCCATGTTTTTATTAAGCTACAGTGAGGTTCTACGGATTCTACTAGATAACTACGAAAGCGGTAGGGGGTAAACGGTTATTAACGGGATATCAACGGTTAACCTTCAAAATGCGGCGAGCAAACGGGACCAAGTGCGTAAAAACCGGAATTAGTACGGCATGCAAGCGTCGCTCTCGGTCGGTCGAAGATCTACTTTAGGGGGCTACGATTCTCAGATATTGTGGTAACTAACCCCGACGGTTAAATCAGCACCGCAAGTGATAGATTTTTCACCAATCGGTTTTGGTGACTTACGACCCCAACGCGACTACTACTGTGGCTTGAAAATTCAGTAACCTCAATAGCATTTTTCTCCCACTCGGTTGGCTGAAAGCCGAAACACGACTACTACTGAGACTTGAAAATTCAGTAACCTCAATAGCAGTTTTCTCCCACTCGGTTGGCTGAAGACCCAAACACGACTATTACTGAGGTTTGAAAATTCAGTATCCTCAATAGCAGTTTTCCCCCACTCGGTTGGCTGAAGGCCCAAACACGACTACTACTGAGACTTGAAAATTCAGTAACCTCAATAGGAGTTTACCTCCCTCGGTCGGATTTTACTCCCTTTACGGCAATAAACTGTGCGGCTGAGACCAGTATACCCAAAAAATATTCAAAAATTCGGAAACACTTATGGTGTTTCGGTTTCTAACTCGGTCGGAGACGGCTCGGCGTTTATATATCGACTGTTGGAACACTTTCTCAACTCCCCACTTTTCGAAAACTAAAGGTGCATTTAAATTGGAGCGAACATAGGCGAACGAACATAGGCGAACGAACATAGGCGAACGAACAAATTCGTTAGCTTGAGCTCGACTAGTTTACATGAAGAATCAAACGCAGGCGAACGAACTCGTTCATGTTCCTTTATGTTTCGGCGACTGTCGGTAAATTAACGAATCATCAAAGGAAATTTGTACTCGTTGTGTATAGTGAAGCGAGCGAATGCGTTTTTAATAACCCTACTGTTGACATTTACCAAAAGGCTTTTTAGCAAATTAGTTATTACTTCTTTATTGAACTTAACTGTCTCGACCCTTACTTCGTGGAATCTACTCATATTAGTGTTTTAAATGAAACTCACGGTTTCTAGTTAATACCACAATATAATAAAAATTGTTGACAATTCTAAAAAATTGACAATTGTTTCGATAAATCAATATCATCGTCAAAATGACAAAAGTTACATTTCATTTGATGTCTACCTGATGTTTAGTAGTTATTTTTGGCTAGACCAAGAAGTGACCTAACTTGTGATTGACTTAATATATGTTAAAAGAAAAAAAAAAGAAAATGTGATATTACAAATATTGAAGCTTAGATATTATTAGCCCTATGGTGATATCCTGGAAATCATTTTTCCAATTAAGATCAGTATAACTGTGCAATGATATAGAAAACCAGGAAAACTATATCTGCTGATCTTCACAATGATCACTTAAGAAGACAGTTTATTAGTGGAGAACTCCCTAGATTTAACTGTTCATTGACAACTTCATATTGTGGGTTTCTTAAATGTCTTCTAATTTCCAATTCTTCAAGCAAATCCAGTTCTTGTTTCTTTTCACAAATATGCAGCACTTCTAGTTTTGTGTTAGCTGTCAATGAATGATTGGTGTCAAGTAGATGTTTTGCGTTGTGGCATTTATCTGGTTGTTTTAATCTGCATGCTCGTAAGTGTTCACTGTATCGGATTTCAAAATTCGTAAGGGTCTGACCCAAATAGACAGCATTACATTCTGGACATTTGAGTTTATATATACCTGACTTCTTTAATGGTGGTATTTTTGTTTTTACATTTAACAATTTTGTACTAACGTTACTTTCTGTTTTAAAAGAAATTGTTGTATTCGTTGCTGAACATATTATCTTTGAAATATTATTAGAAATATTTCCTGCATATGTGATGGTTTTATAAGTTTTTATTTCATCAGTTTGTCTAGGAAATATTAGTTGTAATGCCACTTTTTCCTCTTTTTTTTTAAATTAGCTTATTTATCATATCTAATGGATAACCGTTGGATGTTGCTATTTGTGTAATTGTATTAATCTCTCTATCAAAATTACATTTGTTCATAGGAACCAACCCACTCACTTTAACCGACCTTTAAATAGGAATAATAACCTATGTTCCTCTCTTCATCAGTCAGACATCATACATAATGGTACTATACTCATAAGAACACACCGGCTTAAGACCGGTGAATCATTTTTACAATTAACATAATGTGATAAATAACCAAAAGTGTAAAACGCGTCTACATCAGTGAAATTCTTGGTTGTTCAAACAAAAGAACAACTTATATCTTCGATCAATCTATTTAAATGAAAGTGAAGTAATTGTTTAATTTATAAAACCGCCATAATCCTACTTATACTACAGTGAACTACAAATAACTAAAAGGTCCTTCGAGCTAAGTAAACTACAACCTTCCGTTCCATTTATTATCCCAAGTGCAAAAAAGGGATAGTAAAATAAATTTGTTAGCCCTTACTTTGTGGAACTTATCTATAACTGATATAGATAATGAAGACTACACCTACTAAGTCTACTTGCAATTTAGAATTTTTCTTTAATTAAACAACTTCACTTCTCATTTGCCAGACGAAAGTGAGACATTTCACTGAAACGCGTCTCATATTCACTCTTATTGTAGAAGAGAACAAGCAAGTGGAATCAGGAAGTATACTTTTCATTATCTATTTTAATCTTACCTTCACATAATCCTTCAAACCATCAATTATTGCCGTGCATGCCTCTGGAATTATTAGGAGTCGCCCGTCGAAAGAAAACGAACGGATAACAGCATTATTTCTATAAGCAGTAATTGCTTTTTTGAAATTTGTATGGTTTCTAGAAATACAGGTCCAATCAACTTTAACAAAAATTGTAAATCTTCCATAGACATTCTACAAAAATTTGTAGCTTGGCTCAAATTGTTACTCGTTAAATCCTCCAACACAGTTTCGCCACTCGTTTTGCATATTTTTTTCAACAATTTCGAACATCACACTCTCTTCGTTCTTTTCTTAATTTCGGAAAGTCCCGCAATTACTATAAAACTAGCGGCGATCATTAAAACATTCTCTTGGTATCCGACATGATGAACGGATCATCGACGAATGCGCATGTTCGTTCCAATTTAAATGCCCTGCTCGCAGGGCGGCACCTAACGAACAAATACCTACGAATTCGTCTGTTTAGTTTCGTTCGCTTCTGTTCGCTCCAATTTAAACGCACCTTTACGTTACTTGGTATAACGCTTAAAACTTGATCGGTATATTATTTTAAACAAATTCTAGCGCCGTCTGCCAGAGAGAAACCCGATTTGTCATTTATTTAATTCAAGAATAATAAGGTACTTATTGCTTTCGCCTATTGAAAAATAGTAATTAACGGTGATATTGTTTCTACTCACCAACTTTAATAACGGTTTGAAGCTCCTCGATTTCCCTAATGCGTCTATGTAAACTCATAATCAGATGCATTCCATGACAACTATATCTCATGTCGAAGAGCCATCAGTTTGATGAAGATGCTGTACATTTCTTAGCCATCTACCGATTATCTCCCACACATGTTCAATTGGGGACAAATTCGGGGATCTTGGTGGCAAAGATAGGAGATGAATTTGAGCCTGGTGGAAGTAGTCCAAGGTTTGTCTGGCTATTAGTCTAGTTTTATTGCAACTCATGACGTATTTGATACATTTCATTTTGTATATAGGGAACCAAAACTGACCCACAAGATTTTCTCTGATATTTCATGTCATCTTTAAGACTTACTTACCAATTATTTTTACTTTTGTTAATCATAATTGACAATTGGTAACCAAATAACGAGTATAATCCTCCAAACAATATCTCAAACTGACTTTAGAAAATTTTCATTTCGTAATTAGACATTTGAGCCTCGGCCACATTCCTCATCACCTTATTCTGTTCGATGTCGATCCAATGATTAATCGTCAATGCTAAATTGAACAAATATATTCGACTTAACAGTCGTCATCCAAATTAATTCTTCTGTAATCAGTTGCAAGATTATCTTATCTTGCAGGTAACAGAATTGAATAAATACATGTACAAAAATCTTTCTTGTTTGAAAAGTGGAAATGAATAAATAATCATTTTACTTTCAATTTAACAACTTGATTCGTGAAATATTAAAATGATTAATGTTAATATAACGAACATTGGAAAGGTCTACGGTTCTTACAGCTGTGTTAATAATAATTTAACTATATAAAAAAATAACGAACGTCCATATGACAGTAAAACAGATTGTATACATTAAAATTAGAACTTCATTTTCAGGTAAAAAGATACAGACAACAGTATTTTTTGTGTAAATATCCATCCCTCTGCTATACAACAACGCTACTAAACCCATTCTATAGAAGAAATGTATCTGTTATGGACCAAGTGATGAATAGGACATTGTAAAAAGTGCCCGCGCAGTTTGAAAAATGCCCAATATGAGAGGGCAAAGTGATAAACTTTTTTGAAATAATCAAATAGTCCGGGCATTATGTATAATGTGTGTCACCTATGGGGCAGATTAATTAACACGAGGTTTTAATACTGTTTTTTTTATTTCAAACAGAATCAGTATTTAAAAACAAATAAAATCTTTCCTTTCATAGGAACTCTACTATAATTTACACATATTAGATAGATATTGTAAATCTTCTAGTTTTTAGTAGTCTTAATCATAGTTACTTTTTATTATTTAAAAGTTAAACTGTTGTTAAAACTGGTTACAAGTTAATAAAATTATAATATAAAAACTCCAAAAATAACAAAAACAAAACATATAATCACAAAAAATAAAAAACTTTTTTTCTTTTTGTAGATGCTATGACAGAAGTATAGTATAATCTAACTGAAAAGGAACTATACCTTAATAGAATATTAAGTACCAAGTGTCAAAAAGGTTACTTTAATCACGAGTGTAGCGAGGCGGACGAGACGTTTTTAACACGAGGTCCTTACTATACTTTTTCTTCGCCCGCGGGAAGGAAAAAATTATATTATATTTGAATTATATTCATTACACGACGGACGATGGCTGACGGCTGACTGACAAATCAAATGACGCAGAATAACAAAATTATCACAGAACATGAAATTTAACATACGAAAGATACAATTGATTTGACGTTTAAAAAACAAAAGATAAACGAGATGTGACTGCACGCATTTTAAACACTAGTGTTTAAAGAGTCGTTTTGTTCATGACAAACCCGTGTTCAAAGTGCGGTTTTAGTAACGGAAGTAGAAAAACAATGTTTATAATCAGGCTTATAATTTCAAAGCAAACTTGAAGAATTGAATATTGAAACAAAATAAATGTCATAATTATTTGTTAGAACAATTGCCGCATTGTTTTTGCGACAGCTGCATTCGTCAGACTTACAGCCACCTTTGTAAGTACAACGACTGTATCCTTGCCCGCCACATTTGAATGACAATCTTACACTCTCTCTCAATGAAATCTCTGTCTTCGGAACATCTGCAGCAGGCGAAATAAACTTTTCCGTGCACACTGTAAACTGGTTTCTAGAATAAAGTTGATTCAAAACACCATGTTTCGTTCCCAATTTATAAAGATTAGCGGGTGTTATTTCAATTTCAGTAGCAAGTATCTTCCGTCACTACGAGTTCGATCGACATCTGGAACTCGGACCCTCACTGTATCACCAACATTAGCTACGGGATATTTAGCATTAGATGCATCCCCAACATTTTTTCGGCTTGTTTCTGCAAATTAATTAAAGCTGATTTTCTAAGAAGCATAAAAACTTCTGTCTTGCGCTTCACGTTTTGTTCGGATGAAAGCATTTCGTCTTCAAATATTGAATTTAAATTCAAAGTTTCTTCCTACTGAGCATCGAAACTAATAGGTGATGAACATAAATGTATTGCATTGTCGGTGGATTCCACATATTTTCTTTTATTGGACTCTACTTTATCCTTTTCAATGGATTCTCTTTGGCCTGTTTCATTTTCAATGGACTCTACTTTATCATTTTTAATGAATTCTCTTTGGACTGTTTCATTTTCGATGGACTCAATTTGATCATCATCAGTAGTCTCTACTTGATTATTTTCGTTGAACGCAACTTCCTTATTTTCGATAGCAGTATCCTCGGTGGTGTTTTTCTAATTCTTCCTCTGAATGAATATCAACCAAGGTCTCATTTGGTATAGAAGAAGAACTTTTGAGTCCTACTTTCAACTTCGTCCCAAACATGGCTTCATATGGAGTACAGTTAATGTCTCTGTGATGCGCTCTGTTTTTCATTAATTGAACGAACCTTAATCCTTCGGACCATTTATTGGTGTTGTTATCTTCCAACCACGTACTGAGGATATTCTCTATAGCTTGGTTGGCTCTCTCTACCGGCCATTGGCTTTGAGAGTGCCTCGGTTTACCATGTACAAGCTTCCTGGACAATTTTATTCGCAAACTCTCTGCCATTATCGCTTTGAAGAATGCTAGGTGCACCGAATATTGTAAAAATGTCAAGGAGTACAAATGCTACTTCTTCGGCCTTTTTGGTCTTGAGCGGACGCAGCTGAACGAATTTCGTAAGATGGTCTTGGTATACCAATATAAATTTATATGGACCATCTTCTTAGGTCTGCATGTCAATTAAATCGACTTGACATCTTGTATTCATTTCGCTGCTAAGAATAGGTTTGACTACTAATCCTTTCTTCGGAAGGTTGCGTTTTTTTTCACAATTGTCACATAAGTTTGAATAAATGACAATAATTTCTCTCGTAATATTTTTATAGCGCAAATTCAACTCTTTCTCCATCCGGTTCCTTCCACCATATAGAATTTTTAGATGGGTCTCGTGTAGAGTCTGAAATATTTCGTTTTCATTCTCGTAATACCCGATTATGTTGTCCTTTTTGACCGGGACAATTAATTTTTCCGCCTCTCCAATAGTCATAACATCGAATCTCCGCAAACGCTGATAATCTTCTGGTTTTTTATGTGACACTTTTGATTTTGAAGATTTCACCTTTTTAATCAATTCTGTGTAAGTTTCGTAACTGAAAAATTGAATATTTTCTCCTTTCAGTGAAATTAACTCTTTTAATGTTTCGTCAAATCGACTATTCATGTCGACTAATTTCGATTTATCCATTGCAAACTAACGAAATAATTGCGAAGTAACAAGTGCCTTTCACTATAATTCATCACAGAATCACGAAAATATAACCTTCCACGTTTGTCTGTATTCGCTTTGAATGCAAAACTAAACATGACGTTCGCTCGTAACCGTCTGCTGTCGCGGTGTCTGATTGGTCAGTGCGTGCCACGTTTTTGTTCACGCGCCCGCACCCCATGCAGTGTCAAATACACAGAGTATTATTAGATTGCTCGAAAAGTACATGACAATATTCACAATGTCTAAGCAATGTGATAAATAAGATTACATAGTAATGAAGATTTTTTCATTACTATTTTTATTGATGATTTCCCCTACAGTAAATCCCCATATTTTCCACTGACATATGTCGGAGTCTGCTGAATGCCACGGACATGTGACGGCTTTCTCTTTCAATTCATTAAGGTAATTCGACATGTTGTGAATTCCTATTTTTATCTTGATACATTTTACAGGCCTGATGATGGCTCAGTGAGCCGAAACTAGTTGCCCTTCTTCACCTTTCACTAATATATGCTGTAGTACTGATTTTGAGTTTTACTTACTGCTATTTATAATTAATTGTCATTATTCATAATGCCCGTGCATTAAGAAAAATGCCCCAATTTATTACTTGGTCCATAACATATCTAAGTTATGTGTACAGTTGAAGTGCAATATGTCTACATTTATTTCAGGAACATAGAAATGTTATAAATCATATAATTCTTATTATTCTCCCAGTTAATACATTCTATTTACTAATTTACTGATAATTCACAACCCTAGCGCTACAAGATCTATAGAAATTATGCAGAGTAAATTACTTCCGGGCCATTCTTCGAATCTTTGTTAACAATGATTCACTCAACAATTGAATTTTGTGCAAGTATTCTAAAGAGAACTAAGACCACTTCTCGCATATATTCTTCACCATGTTTCCATCAATCTATGTACATTAATTTTCTGACATGGATGTACTAATTTTATGTTAAGACATCAATCATAAATGTATTCAGCTACATGCCTTGAAATCTAGTCCAGTCATGAGATGTTGAACGTTTTATACGTGACAGGAATTTTAAGCTGAAGATAAAATGCGAGTTCATCTAATTCCACTTTCTCAGATTCTAAACGTACACTATTTATTATAGTTTCTATACTACTTCCAGTGGTTAGAGATTCTGATTTTCTTCCAAAACGGTTGAACCGCATGCAAGAAGGAAAGCTCGTAAAAAAGAAAATGAAAAACCAACATTTCTCTCAATGTTCCCAAAATATTTTATACTTTTTCTATTTAGACTAACGCAGCTATTTAAAGTATAGATTACAGATAGAAACGGAAGAAGTAATTTAAAAAACTTTTACCAAAAATGAATATGGTTCCATGATTCCTAAAATTACTGCTACGTATAATAAAAAAATATTGAAAAGTCGGATACTATATATACAAAACTATTTTCACGAAGCTGTCATCCTTATCGTGTCTTCGCAAACAACGCTCTGTGTTCCAAGTAATGCAAACAACGTTCCGTAGTGTGGTTGCTGTTGAAAAGAGACAGAAATTGCGGAACGCTATACGCGATCATACATAAGAAAATTCAAAAGGTGTCTCCACTTATGTTTTTTATCGTTATGAAATTTTGTGATACAGGCGGTGTGTTGTCTTAACGGAGGAAATGGTCTGATAGATTAGCAACAAAAAACAAATGTGAATTCTAGACGTGACATCCCATCAGTTAAGAATAAGCTAACCGATATTTCTCATGAACATTCCAGACAGAAAAAAAACAACGATGTAGATAAATTTCGGTAACGAATACACGTTAGACTTCCCTTGATAAACCAAAATAGACGACCTAGGTGATATATTATGGATGCTGGATTAAATCTTATGGATGGTTTTTGGTAACTTATTGAATGAATCTATGACGAAATATTAGTCTAGTCGATTGATTAGTTTTATAGTAGTCAAATATATAGCTGCCTTGGTTCAGCACCAGGAAGGAAAGAAGGAGCCGATTCTCTTGAGAAAAGTGCAGAGATTTCTCTTGAAAATCTAAAAATGGTATTTTCGAATTTCAGAGTGTTCACTTCTCTCGGGAAACGATCGAAACGCTTCTCCTGCATTTTCGCATGAGAAACTGACCTTCGTATGAGAAATTTTGACATTTTTATTGTCATATCGGCGTAAATTGAGTTGGATGTTAAATAAGTTTTGGAAATGATGCCATTCTTTCGTTAGAAATAGTGGAAGAAATGCTAATTTTGCAGTCCCCCGAATGCGTCAAAATTAAGATCCGTTTGGTTTGCCTGAAAGGCAGTTTATAAAGTATTTTCGGGTCCTAGTAGAATATATAATTCAAATTGTTACTCCTTTTGTAATACAGCCGACTCTAGCCTCCGCTCTTGGCACAAGGAGAAAAGTAAGAAAATATAATGATAACAACATGTTAACTTTAAAATTATTGAAGCTCTTAATTGCTTTACGATTCTTCGGTTACGAAGGCTACCAAGAAATAAATGGGTTTAACATATTTATCGCCGGATCTCAGTTCCTCATGCTTCGTTAAAAATTCTATTAATAATTTTTTTGAGCCGTATTGAGAGGCGTACGTTTTTCAGGTTTCATTATAATTCACCACTTTAAGATTATTTTGTTTGACGTGACAGTGAGAAAGCACAAATTAATGTCGCGAATGTTGAGATTTTGATGCGATTTAATAGGGACTCTAATTTTGCCATTAGTTCAAAGTTCAACGAAATTTGCTAACACAACAAAACTAGTTCTCTGGAGAACTCGTATTCTCATACATTCAAAAATTCGGTTATTTTCCAGGGCTTGCTCCTACGAGAAATTAATAAGAGAATGTTCACTGGTGAACGTTCCCTTCTCGTGAACTCGAAAATAAGCGTCCTGCAACATTTTGAATCTATAACATAAAGTAGTCTACCAAAGTTAGATGCGTAACAGGAAAAATAGAAACACAAAAATGGAGAGTTAGTGTACACACCAATGGATAAACAAAACATTAAATGCAATAGTCAAATCCAGAACTGAAGGCATTGGGGACAAAAATGGAAACGAAGAAGACCTGAATGATATTTTAAAATGACATAAGAACATGGGTGGAGTCAAAATAGATTGAACTAACTACAAAGAGATCCAAATATAAATATATCCTTGAATAGAGGTAAGAGGTTGTTTACAAAGGTAAAACTATATAGTGCACTGTGATTAGTTCATGTAGCAGGGAGAATAATAATGGTATACCTCACACTAGGAATTTCGATTGGGACTTTTGTTTAGAATTCTATGAATTTTTGTGGTGTCTGGAACATAAAAAAAGTTGGCGATCAACATTACTGTTCGAGAATTTATATTAATTCTGCAAGAGCCTTTAAAAAGATGAATTTTCCGAAATCTGTTTTATTTTCGAATATTAGACCGGGAGATTGTGATTCAAAATTTCCGGTCATTCGTACAGAGTATGGCGACCTTTTAGGGGTCTAACTACGTAATGACGAAAAAAAAATATGGCTGATACCGGCTGCTCTGATATACTTTTCCGGTGACTTACAGCCCGCTATACTGACGCGAACACATTAATTTAAAAAATCAATTCCACCATTTGTACCAGGCTAATGTTTGCATAGTTAATCAATGTCAAATAGTCATTCTCGAAAATCACTATGCCATACTTTTCCGACAGTTCCCAATGGTCGCCATACCACCGCAAAGGAGTATTTTTGTTGCAAAACGATTTGTATCCGTATAGCATTTGGATTTTTGGAAAGTATATGATACAATGTGACCGTTCTTATTATTGCCATAAATGTGATTTATTGCTACGTAATTGTGGGTCGCCTGACAAGCAGCTGCCGTATATCTGCGTTCCGATACAACATGCCTTACAACACGATGAGCCGAGATCTCCACAACTCGAGGAATCGTTCGAGCGGAGGTAGCCATAGAATATTATACAACATAACATCTGGTTATTAAACAAAATTGCCGCCATATATATGTTTGAAATTAGTGCCATACTAGTATAGTTGCGAATTTGAAATACCATGTTTATTATCTTCGACCGTTGTTAACTTTACCCAGTGGCGAACAATTTATGGACCCTAAATAGCATATGAAATTGACTGTCTCGACCCTAACTTCGTGGAATATGCTCATATTAGTGTTTTTAAATGAAACTCAAGGTCTCTAGTTAATTCCACAATATAATACAAGTTATTGAAAATTCTAAATTTTCAATAACTTGTATTATATTGTGGAATTAACTAGAGACCTTGAGTTTCATTTAAAAACACTAAATAGCATAGTTTTAAATCAAGACCAAGTACACAGTCCGACCCTACGCAGGGACGTTTTTAAAAATTTTAGTAAAGTAGAAAACAATTGCTTTTTAATCGTCCACTTTCCATGATGCTCATCCTTCCGTTGAGGGTTTTACACTCAAAACCTATGGTTTTCAATTATTTCCGAAACCATTGTTCCGTATAGGTTACTTCAATTTCCGAAACTTTCAGTCTTTCCAAAATCATAGACGTTGTTGGCATCCTATTTCCTTTGTAAAAAGCTATCTGGTTAGTGATTACTCCGGCCCTGTTAGGACGCAGGTATAAAGGATAATTTCTAATTTATGAGGAGGCAGTATCTGTGGTCTTTATGCATTCTTGTTGTATTTAATATTTACACAATGCTCCCTGTCATAAACACGGTATTTCAAATTCGCAAGTATACAAATCGTTCGAAATACGCAAAAAAATTACAATTAAAAAAAAATATTGTACACATTCGCCTACTTATGTATGACACTATCAGATTTCTATTAATGATCATTCAAAGAACTTTACTCCTTTGCGGCGTATAGCGGCCATTTGGATCCGTCGGAAAAGTGTGACATGGTGATATTCGTAAAATGCTACACGACAATGATAAGCTGTTCAAAAATTAGACTAGTACAAATGGTTGAATTAATCTTTTTCATAATTAATGTGTTCTCGTCGGTATGGCGGGCTGTAAGTTACACCAGAGAAGTATGGCATTATGCTACCGGATACTTCTTTTTTTATCGACTATCGGAAAATACCAGAATTTTTGTGTAACAGATCGTTCGACACTCGTAATTTATCCGACACGTTCGATTAACACCCACGCGATTGGGCCGTCGGTACCAGCGCTATGACGATTATTTTCCTTGTCGTCATTACGTAATTAGACCTTTGAAGGGTCGCCATACGGAAATTTTGTGTCACCATTTCCCGGTCTATATATGAAATTGTCGTAATCGTTAATAGCGCCTACCTTACAGTTGGAGAAAGTATATTACAGATACAAGAATAGACACAATATAATCACTGTATATTGTTTCAGAACTGTTGATTTTGGAAAGTGGTGTAAAAGGTAATTACGTAGACAAGATTTGTACCTTTTGGTTTTCTTATAACAAGACGGGAGTTTACTGAATAGGTGAACTACACTGTTTTGTCTCATCTGTTGATCAATACAATTTCAAAAAACAGATATATTTTTTTAATGAAACTGAAATTGTTAAATAATTAAAGATAATCGAAATATAATATATATATTTCGCCTACATCTTTATTCTAATTGTTTAACCACAATTATAGATATAATTCAAAGCTTAACTCACATTTGCGATTAAATGGAAAAATAATTCCGATAATTCCTAAACATAAACCTATATTTACCAAATCAATAACAGTATCATCGCCCATAACGAAACGTCTAAAATATTGTTACGAAACTACACACTGTAGTAGTCCCTGTTCTACTTGAATTTTTGGCGGGAGCGCATGGATTTCTGGGAAGAAATATTTTTTGTGTGATTGATTTTATAGACATCCTAAGTCGATCGTTTGTTGAGAGCCGCATACTAGAAGTTTCCGGAATTGGAAGGTTCCAAAAGACGTTTTAATATATAAGCAGCTACCTGCGAACCAGGAGTCAGTCTACAATTTAATATGATAACGAACAGACGTGAATATATAAATAGTGAATAAACTGTGAACAGTGTATTTAATATAAATGATAATTGAGTGTGTACATAAATTAAGCATAAGTGAATAGTGTATAAGTGTGCAAATAAATCAAGTACGTAGATATATCGTGTGTATAAATTTATCCCACCCGATGTGGTTAAAACTAAACATTACAATGGTGTCAGGTGTGGGGTAATATAAATAAATAGATACGTAAAAATGGCTAATAGACTAAGGGACCTGAAAGTGGCAGAACTAAAGGCAAGTTGGAATATCGCGGGTTGGGAACGTCCGTAAAGAAGAGTCAATTAGTAGAAAGACTCAAAGTGGCACTGGAAAGTGAAGGCTTGGATTCAGATACATTTTTATTCAAAGACGAGGCTTCCACCTTAATCTCGTTTAATTTATGATATGAGGAACGATATTTCTAATATGAATATTTCAACTAGGAAGAACTATATTTCTGCCACAGAAGAAAAAATTTCAACTAATGTGAAGAACGATATTTCAATATGAAAAAACGATATTTCTGCCGATATCTAATTAATGAACAATGACATTGCCGCTGACGATAGACGAGAAAATCGAGGAGTTGGAGAGAAATATGACAGATTTAATAATACAAGACACGCCAGCAGAAGAAAAGAAGATCGAGATCTGCAAGCCAGAAACACAAACCAAGACTAAATGTTCGACGGAAAGACGTTGTGGCCCAATTATGTAAAACAGTTTGAAGCAGCCGCTAGACTGAATAATTGGTCCGATAAGGAAAAGGCAATGAACTTAACCATCGCGCTTCTGGGAGATGCCTTAGACATCCCTGGAAGAAACGAATTACTATCAAGAAGAAAACCAGAATTGGATCCTGCGTCCCAGTGACGTCTATAGTTCGTCAAACAACGACAACTGACTTTTCTAATGTCAGATTCGAACGCGCCCGCGACATTTGAAAGACTCATGGAAAATTTCTTGAGAAGGTTATCTTGGAAGACATGTCTGGTCTATTTGGACGACATCGCAGTACTGGGGAAGACATTTGACAAACACCTGTTGATTTTGGGAAGTGGTATAAAAGGTAATTATGTAGACAAGATTTGTACCTATTGGTTTTCTTATAATACGGCGGGAGTTTACTGAATAGCTGAACTAGATTGTTTGATCTGTTGATCAATCCAATTTCATAAAATAGATATTTTTTTAATGAAACTGAAATTAAAGGTAATCAAAATATAATACAATATTTATTTCGCCTACATCTTCATTCCAATTGTTTAACCACAATTATAAATATAATTAAAAGCTTGACTCACATCTGCGATTAAATGGAAAAAAATTCCAAATAATTCCTAGACATAATCCTATATTTGCCAAATCAATAACAGTATCATCGCCCATAACGAAGCGTCTAAAATATTTCAATTATAACGACCAAAATTATTTTTCGTTTATGTCATAACCATATTCTTACTCCATAATCAGCATTTTATTTATTACATTTTTGTAAACATGTCTGCTGTTTGCAGCAAGGGAGTAAATTTGTAGTGAATGACATTCCAGTTTATGGATACGACAAGGGTTGCACGAAAAACAATACCGTTTAATTTGGCCCTTTTCCGAAAAGCTTTCCTTGATTTAAGGTGTTTCTCCAAAGAAATGTGTAACGATATTCCTAGCTAAGTTTTAGGATATTTCAGCTCTTACATAATAGCAGCAATTAATTTTCATTGAATTTAACAAGACGGGTGTGATATGAAGAAAAACATTTTAAAATAAAATTAATCAAGAGTATTCAGCTAACTTACGGAAAAATGGAAGAGAGATTCTCCTTTAGACTCGGATTTTAATAATTGGGTAAGTGCAAAAAAGCAGGAAAGTTTATTTTACGAGAATTTCGAATACTCTGAGCGTAAATTTTGTTTTAATGTTTAAAGTTTAACTTCATAAAACTGTATGTAGTAAAAAACATATCACTAAATAAAGATTCGAAGTTACAGTTTTTGTTATAAAGAAACTTAATATCTCGAAAAGTGTACGATTTAGGTATGTAGGGTAATTTGATGAATACAGGATCTATACGTACGTGAAAAGAGGAGCATAAAAACAACATAATCCCAATGCTTGGTAGGTGCACAGATATATTTTAACACTGCTAGATTTTAACACTGCTAGATTTTCCTGAAAAGTGTCAATCAAGTTTGACAAAAAGATTACATTTACTATTAGTCCGGGAAAGTAAGTCGAAAAATCTGTTAAACATCAAAAGTTTCCCAGCGCTGATTTTCATTTTTAAATGAAAATATATCGACCCAGCATCACTCTCCTAGATTGTCTAATAATTTCCGCTGGAGCTTGCGACGCAGCTTGCAAGCACAGCTCAGACCAGATAAAATTCAAGCAATTTATGCTCGCATCATTTCTGGATGTGTTCTTACAAAAAAATCGTGGAGATTAAAATTGCAGCAAATTTTATGCTCTTGAAGGTGACGTAAATATTTTTTCCAAAAAAATTTTTTCCGATGTTAAATTTTCCAAAAATTGAAATTTTTTTCGTAAATCATATTTTTGGCTGGTAATTATAAATAAAATATTAATATCGAGGTCAAAACATAGATAAACATAGAGGGCGAACTTCTAAAAATTTACGTTTTTTCAGATTTGGAAAATTCAAAATGGCGGCTGCTCAAATTGGAAACAATTTTTTTTCAATCGCGTTTAAATTTATGAACATTAATGATATCGAGAAGCGGTTGGTTGCAATCGACAGAGTGAAAGTTATATTTATATAAATAACATAACCAAAATTTTTAAATTTTTTTTTACATAATTTTTTAGAACATTTGCCGAAAAAAAAAATTCCATCTAGTTTTTTCTCATTTTGGCGTTGAAAAATTTGTTAAAAATATCTTTTCACGTTATAAATATGTTTGTTTTTGAAAGACGAGTATTTTGAAACAAAAATTTTTAAGATGCGACTTTTACAAGCTGAGATAAACAAATTCAAAGTCTGCTAGATACTGTGATAATATTAATTGAAATTTTCAAATTTTGATCACTTCGCTAGGTTGTTGAATCCCAACTCAACTTAAACACAATTTTTCATTTTTCTACCGTTAATTGGTCCATTCAAAAGAGAACAGTAATCCTAGCTCGCTCGGCCAAACGGTTCGGCGGCAGCTGCTTGGCGTAGTGATGAGCCAAATTTTGATATGAGTCAATTAGTTGATTGTGAACTTGCAATTGATAGTAGCAATAATATCGATGAGGATTTATTTGCTAATGATAATGACGAGGAAAATTGTACAGAGCCACTTCCTCAGAGACCAAAAAGAGCGAGAATTTGTAGAAAATAGATGTAAATAAATATTATTCTTAGTATCTATGTTTCGAATTATGTATAATATATTTAATAAATGGATTTATAGATATAAATTATAAATATCATTGCACCTTATTTCTAACAATATGTAATCATATTAATAAAAACCATACTATAAATGCACTTTTTTTACAAAGAAAACCAAAATAAAAGCTTGAGCTTCGTTGAATTGCAAACGAGCGCTGACCCCCCCACCACAAAGCCAAGCAGCTGCCGCCGCACCGATTGGCCGAGCGAGCTAGGATTACTGTTCTCTTTTGAATGGACCAATTGACGTTAGAAAAATGAAAAATTGTGTTTAAGTTGAGTTGGGATTCAACAACCTAGCAAAGTGATCAAAATTTGAAAATTTTAATTGATATTATGACAGTATCTAGCAGACTCTGAATTTGTTTATCTCAGCTTGTAAAAGTCGCATCTGAAATTTTTTTTTTCAAAATACTCGTCTTTCAAAAGCAAACATATTTATAACGTGAAAAGATATTTTTAACAAATTTTTCAACGCCAAAATGAGAAAAAACTAGATGTAAATTTTTTTTTTCGGTAAATGTTTTAGAAAATTATGTAAAAAAAAAATTTTAAAAATTTTGTTCATGTTATTTATATAAAGATAATTTTCACTCTGTCGATTGCAACCAACCGCTTCTCGATATCATTAATGTTCATAAATTTAAACACGATTGAAAAAAATTCTTTCCAATTTGAGCAGCCGCCATTTTGAATTTTCCAAATCTGAAAAAACGTAAATTTTTAGAAGTCCGCCCCATAGACAAATAATATAAGAGACGTTTTGATGCATAGGCGGCAAGTGGCCCAACGTTTCTGCGCCGCCGCCCGCACATGGAGTCTCGCGAACTACAAGACTGTTTTACATATACAAAATAGAATAAAACAATTTAAAATATTATAAATGACAATAAATTTCAACACATTGCCTTTAATGTGGATAAGTATTATAAAATATCCTAGTATATTAACTTTTAAGTCATGAAAAATGAAAATATACAAAATCAATCTAAGAGAGTGATGCTGGGTCGATATATTTTCATTTAAAAATGAAAAATCAGCGCTGGGAAACATTTGATGTTCAATTTCCTTACTTTCCCGGACTATGTAGTTAGCTTTGGTACGTTCAAAATGGTATCGCAAGTGTGCTTTTGCACACAGTCGTTTATTTTACTAAAAGGTCATAAGCTACGTTAATTTTGTTCAGTTAACGGTGAATTTCCAGTCAAACCTTGAGGCGGGCCTTGTAATAATCAATCAAGTATTGAAATTTCTCTATATCCGATAACGACTCGTTATTATGAACAACCGAATTAAACAAATCTATAAACGAAGCGTATTCTCGAAAATTACCTCGAATATGTTGTTGGGAGTTCTGAGAGGTTGCTGAATTATTTAAAATTTTATTTAAATCCTTGTTATTAAATACTTCACTGCATCTTTCACTTGGAAAATACTGATTCAAAAAACAGGTACGAATATTACGCTCCCTATCTACATATGTTTCTTTTGTTAGCAATGTCGGAATAATATTGTTATGTTGTTCAAGAAAATTCTCTTTCAAGTTTTCAATATCATTATAGCGAGCTCGATACATTGACATTACAGATTTATCCATTTTAGCATTTTCCAAAATATCAAATTTAATTTCCATAGCATTTAAACAAGATGAACGTAGATTCTTAAATTTTCTTACCTTTGCCATTGTGAAAAGATATTATTTCGCGCGTAAATAAAACAAATTCAAAAAAACACGGACAGAATTTTCTTAAAAATTCACGAGTTTATCGCAAACGCGACCTGCAGATACGATAAAAAAGAAATACAAGAACAGAATTTTTATTAAAAATTCTCGAGTTTTAAAACCAAAGAAGCTCACAAAAAGGAGTAGCAAAATGTAGAATGCGACGTGTAATTAAGTGAAATGCATATTGCGACTGCGAAATCAAAATTAATAATAAAATTTAGCTTTGAAAAACAATTAGAAATGATTAAATAAAAATGCAATTAATTATTAACTCATTAGAAAACAAAATGCGGCTACGAAGAATCAAATGTTCGATTTGCTCATATAAATTTAGGAGAGAATGGACTGTAGTTTGGGGGTTTAATGACAATAATAATAATTGTATTAAGAAAATAGTCGAGCTTAAAACAACCTCACCTACCTTAGGATGGATATTGGAGATGGGATGGAAGTTGATCTGCACACTCGCTTAATGCACTTAACAATTTACTATTCCGGTTTCCGAAAATTTTAGTCAAGAAGTATCTAGGTATGTCATGACGAGTCTTCAATTCATAATGCTTCATATCGAATGTTATTGTCTATTTTTGCTACGTAAAAAAATAGGACACAGGCGGAGGGAACTTTTTATTTTTGAAGAAAGGAATTATTGCGGTATTGCCAAGAGCTCGACAAAATGAATTAAAAAGAAAAACAAAAATAAATTCTAATAAACAAGTATGTAATGTCTCCATTACGGATTTTCACAACGTTTAGTAGTTAGCATACTGGTTTTCCGTTATATTAAGTAGTTTTTTAAGATAAAATTATCCTCCATATTTTTTTCTCTTCTTTAGTTATATATTTACATAAAAATCAACTTTTTGGAAAAGTTATAATTACAATGTTTTCCTATTTTACCGCCAGGTGTTGTAATTTAAAAATAAAACAAATATTCGATACTCAATTTAACTTTCCGTTCTTTTCGGTCAATGTAATATACATACGTATTTTAGCCTTTTTATTTTTCCAAACTTCCCTACCGGATTTCGGATGCTTCATTCACAAAAGCCTCTAATGCTGGCATCTCTATGATTCCGTTAACTCTTCGGATTTGTGTGCTATAACTTTCAAATTTAACTGGGATTTTCGTTTTAAAGTTCCACATAACTTTTGCTAAATGATAGCTTTGCATATATATATATATATATATATATATATATATATACATATATATATATATATACATACATACATATATATATATATATATATATATATATATATATATATATATATATACATATATATATATATATATATATATATATATATATATATATATACATATATATTATTACAAATATATGGAAGTTTTTGTGAGAAATTTGTTTTAGATTACTTGAAGAGTAATTGCGATTAGATGAAAATAATGTCTTTTCACAGCCACTATTTTCTACAACATTACACGTTTTTTACCACAATACTGGTTTTCACTAGAATACTGAAAAAGTTCTAAGATGTGATTCAGTGCATCGAAACCAACAAGATTGAAGCAGCTAGTTAGGAGGAAAGTAACAATTGTAAAGTGGTCGTGATTGATCCGACCTTTCCTTTTCCTTAGGACAAATTTCCCCTGTCAACTTATTCATTCGCGACGTACTGAGCATTATGAAATGATGTAAACTTTATATTCAGCATAGCCAAAATTATGTTTTGCTCTACTTTGAAATCGTAGATAAAATGTACAGTGTGAATTATCATAAATTCAACAATCAAAAAAGTACATTCGATTAGGTATTAATTGAAATTATGATTTACACATACGACAATTAGATGAAAAAACATCACTTACCAATATACAGATCATTTTCCGATTCTCTTCACCCTGCTTATCTCTAGTAGTTCCCATAGTTTCGCCATCATCAAAGGAAGAAAAATTGGGATGTCGGGCAATGATTGGATGTAGAAATCTGGATATACTCCATCTCTGCATCCACCTGCACACAGACAAAGACATACACTCATCAGTCTTTGTGTTTTATCTGTCGTTTTTTTAACATCGATGTATCTTTTTGTCTATTTTGGTTGGTGAAAAGTGCATGATGTTTGTCTGTATGCAGGCAAGCCCAAAGTAGAGCGACACAATGAGGAAAAATTTTGTTTTCTGGATGTTTGTTTGTGTTTTTGTGGGTATTAAATTGATGTGGATTGTTGTTTTTGGTTAATATATGGAAGGTTATGAAGGATTTATGTGATAATGGCAAAATAAAACCCACATCTACTTGATTAGTATCAATAGATATTCTAATTTCTATTAATTATATATCGTACGATAAACATATTATGGAATATGAAGTTTATATATATATATATATATATATATATATATATATAATAAAAATATACAGAGTGTAACAATAAGATAGGTATACATTAGATATATACATATTATACGGCCAAAAATAACTCGATTCAACTTAACTTACCTTAGTACAAGTTTGCATTCAAAAAATGTATTTCATTCTCATGGAAAAGTAGGTTTTTCTTGAGCACGCATAAATTGAAGGCTTTAATACAGGGGTCAGCATAAGTCAGGCCACCCTCTCGAAAAATCGGCATAAGTTCGACAACGCTCATACGTCTGGCAACGCTGTCGAAAAAGATTAAAAAGAAGCATGTTCGTGCTTTAGATAGCTGTGTTGGTGTCATGATAACACGTGCTCGTCGAGTAGACGCTTTTTCAGAATGAATAACCGATACAAGTTCACAAGTTCAAGAAAGAGTTTTTCTGTTACGTCGTATTTTCGTACGAACGCGGATTACGAAACTATGTTTACCGAATTTCAATTACAATTTCCGAACTCGCCGCTACCAAATCGTTCAACAGTGTGGAAAATGTACCAGAAATTCCTAAAAACGCGCTCTGTTGTCGACGCGCCGCGTTCTGGACGAACGGTATCTGTAACAACTAACGAAAATATGGAAACAGTGGCGCTGGCGTTTGTTGAGCAGCCGAACCAATCTGCAGTGCGGCTATTGGGAGAACTTCAAATATCCGATCGTTCTTTACGACGAATGCTGAAACGCATGCACTATGGAGTTTACCTTCCGCGTATCCTCCACGCACTTCACCAGGATAATTTCGATCGCAGATTGAAATTTTGCGAGTGGTACCGCGGATGCAGTCAGGATGATCCGCAGTTCCAGCGTTCCATTTTGTGGTCGGATGAAGCAACCTTCAAGCTGAATGGTACAGTCAATCGGCATAACTGCGTGTACTGGAACGACCAGAATCCTCACGTCTTCATTGAAGAAGAATTAAACCTGTCTGAGGCGTGTGTGTGTGTGTGTGTGTGCGTGGGCAGGTATCCATGCGGGAGGTCTCGTGTGTCCGTACTTTTTTTAGAGTAACGTAACGGGCCAAAGTTATCTGGAAATGCTCGAAGATTTACGTGGACAAATGGATAACGATCCAACACTCGCGAACATCCGTCATTCCATGCAGGATGGAGCTTCGCCGCACTACGCGTTGTGTGTGGGAGTACCTTAATGTTCATTTTGGAGAATGAATAGGTAGACGAAAAAATCTTTGAGTGGCCCGCACGGTCATGTTACCTGACACCCTGTGGGGCATTCTCAAGGACCGCGTTTTTGCAAGAGGACCACGCACTCTTCCCGACCTCCAAACTGCAATTGAAGAATAATTTGAAAATCTTCGCGGACAGCTTGACGTGCTTCGCCGTTCCTGCCTCTCCTTTGAGAAACGTTGCAGTAACCCTTTCTCGAATCCCCTTTGCAATTTCTTTGAATAAATTCATTTTGACGCAGCATTTTTTTCTCTTAATGCAAATTTGTTGCCTGACTTATGCCGACCTCTGTATGTATTATTGACAATATTGTTGACGCCAGTGTCTAACTGTATCCATAGCAAGAACTGCTTCAAAAGTTTGAAACATAATATGTTCAATTGATGGTACTACAAGAATTGATAAATTGTTACGTACATAAAAATTTGGAAGGTGGGGTTTGGGTATTTTCAGCTTCCATAAAAATTTTACGGGGGTGCAATGATTCCTTCATTTTTGTCCTGGAAGATGATTTAATTATATGAAAGCCACTTGTCAATTTTAATTATAATATACTCAGTGACATAGAGACCCGAACATACAAATCAGGGAGTTCGTAATATGTAAATGATTAAAATTTCACACCAATCGGGTGAGGATAATCTAAGTTTTTGCTCACCAATTTTAACCCTCGTGGTACCGTGCTAAAAAAATTACACGTGGTACATTTGTACCCCACGTCAAAATTATACACTATAGCGGTATTCATTAAGCATAGAGTGCAGCAGTTACAAGTTAATCTGTATCTAAAGAAAGATGGAAGGAAAATAATATTTTTATTTCTAAAGTGAGTACAAAAGTAAACAGGCTAATGTTATTCACCACTTAAAAAATGACATTCTTAATGCTTTTCATTCCAGCTCGGTTTCTTTGCATCTTCTGCAAATTATTTGAGTGTACAATGTTCAGAGCACACAAAATTTTTACATTGGATGCAAAACTTTCTGGATTTTTGGTCTCTTTTTCTATCACACAAGTGGCACCGTCCAGTCGTTGACGGGGGGTTATCCATAACTGGCACTGGTGCTTCGTTACGTGCTAGTTCAGGAATAACATCAAGCATGTAGTTCCTAATAGTTTTGTGTAAACCTTTTTGAGTTTCAAATCTTCTTACAATATTTGGTTTGACGAGTGCCTCGCCCAACCGAAGCAAATATGTTCTTCTAATCATCCCTGCTTTTTGTTTTCGTTTCAGGATATTTAGTTTTCCATAAAATAAACGAGTTTATTCCGGCGATATCCAACAATTGGCCAAATATTGCCATTGGCCAACAGTTGCTAATTCGGCCGGCTGAATATTGTTTTACCATTTGATCAATGGTGTCTACGGCACCTTTTGTTTTATTGTAGTGCAATATGATATCGGGTTTGTGTTGGGAAGCTTCTTCTGAAACAGCATCATCGTGATGCTCTGTAGATAGCAATATAACTGCTTTTACTTTGCTTCACATATAGGAGACCGTTGTACGGCTTTGCGTGAATGCAAACATGATAGAAAAAACTGGCTTTGAGCGTCGGGGTAGCAATTATTCGGGAATATAGGTCTTGTTTACTAGAAGGGTACCGCAGAGAGTTATTCCTTTCTCTAGCAATTTATCTGCCAATGGCAAACTTGTAAAGACATTGTCCGTTGTAAGACCGTATCCTGTTCCTAATGAACTTACAATATCAAGCACAACACTTTCTCCCTGATTTTTTTCTACAACATTGTTGAGTTTGCCCAGGTATACTTGCAAATTAAGACTTTAGCAAGTTTCACTGTCGGCCATCGCCCATATTTTCAATCCATACTTATTGGGTTTACTCTTCATATAAACCCGAAATTAGCAACGGCCCCTAAATAAATCCAGCTGTTCATCGATAGTTACGTGCATTCCTGGATTGTAGGCATTTTTGCAGTTGCTTACAAAGATATCAAAAACGTCCCTAATGGGAGCCAATTTATCAATCGCTTTGCGAGCTTCTCTGGTTGTAAAGTCATCAAACCGAAGAAATGATGATAGCAACTGAAAGCGTGTACGGGGCATTGTTGAAGCAATTATTGGCCTAGCATAACCTTTTTCCGTACACCACAGCATTTTTACAGTTTCCTTTGAAGCTTGAAGTGTACCCAAAATAATTAGAAGTCCCAAATAGGCTAGGAGTTCAGTGGAGTCTGTTGGAAACCATATTCGTTTTTTATTAGGATGGAATTCATTAAAAAGTTTCAATACCTACAATTATAAAAAAATGCAAAAATTTACAAAAGTTGTACCGATAAAGATAAGTGTACTTTTACCTGTTCAGCCTTATTATTTGTTTGAAGTACAATAACTTCAATTATTTCATCGGAAAATAACAACCTAAATGCATCCAATTCAGATGTCAAATTTGAACCAAATTCACTAAGTCCTTGCTTTATCTTGACTATATCCCTGATTGTTCTGCGCGACTGTCTAAAAGGTAATTTTGCCCATTCTGTGCCATTCTTGGTTTTGTAGACTAGATCGGGGTTATTATTTTCTTGTAAAACTGCTTCCAGTTGTACATTTCCTCCTAAACCTTCCGTTTCAGTATTATCGTCCCCTATATCGTCATCTACCTCTTCACATATTTCCGGTTCTCCATCACTGCCTTCTTCAGTATCACAATAGTTTATAATATCGTCTGCATTATCGTCATTTAGAAACTGTTCCATTTCAAATTCAGTCAGTCTATTAGAATTACGTACTTGTATTTTTTTAGACATATTTTACTGCAACGTTATTGCAAGAAACTATAACAAATTACTATAACGTGACACGTTATGTATGATTGACAATCACACACTGCAGACTCAGACATGAATTTACTCCCTCCCGGCGGTAAATAATCTTACTGCGGAGGTGGCAGCAAAAATTGCTGGCTTCAAAGTTCCGAGTGGGTACAAATGCACCCCGTGCCAGTTTTTATTTTTTAATTACATTTCTTTGAGAGTTGTGAAAAAATTGAAAAGAGATTAACTTTTACTGCTCTTTATTAACAATAAAAAAGTATGGAGGCATAAAAACCAATATTTACAAAATTAAACCATAATAATGAGGCTGGGATGCATATGTACCCCGCTCGGTACCTTGAGGGTTAATAGTGGGTTGAGGCTCCACGAGTTCTTACACATTCCCTAATGTGTCTAGGCATAGTCATAATCAGGTCATCAATATCCTCCTGGAGTATCTTATTTTATGTCACCTCAATCTCATCTCGAAGAGCCATCAGAGTTTGAGGAGAATGCTGAAAATTTCTTAACCTTGTACCGATTATGTCCCATTCATGTGCCATTGGGGATAATACCGAGGATCTTGGGAGCCAAGGTAGGAGATGAATTTGAGCCTGGTGGAAGTAGTCCAAGGATTGTCTGGCTACATTATTTTGCTGAAGAGTTGGATTTTGGAAGTGTCCCGAGGTAAGGAATGAATTGAGCAATATTTTTTATTGAATGTATCGATGTGCCTTTACACTTCCACTGATAAAGTTTGAAGGTGACCATGAGAAATAACCAATGCTACCCCATATCATAAATCCAACAGTGCGATGTACCGGCTGTCTGATTAAGAGTAACTCGCTTTATTTCAGAAACTATTTATCGTAAGGCTTAGATAAACAAATATGTATAACAAACTGTAAAACATAGGAGAAACTGGTGGAAATTATTTTCCAATTTTTTACTCCACCGCTAGAGGGTGTAGTTCACAATAATAACACAAAAACATCATTTTTCTGTAATAAATGTACCGTTATAGTATCACAAAATTTAAATTTCCGTAATCATTAGATAACTTTACGATTGTTTACTCCAGTAATTTTTTCTCTATCTTGTAAAATAAATGGTAGAGGCGAGTGGGAAAGCTGACTCAATAAAACTGTTATAACTTTTGTTTCGCATTATGAATTTTAACAAACTTAGTTCATTTGAAAGGAAATTCAATGTCTAATAAAATATTATATAATCGTTTCATTCCAGTAGTTCTAACGGTGATTGAACAATTGTTTTCAACTTTTTTGGGAATCTTCAAATGCGATGCTATATTTTTTAATCATTTCCTTGAAAGAGGACAGAATTTAAAATAAAATGATATAAACCGCATCTCAATATGTATTTAAAATAGGATTTTGACAAACTCAGTATCTATCTAACAATAACCAACAATTAATTACGTAACAGAAACAGCAAAAATTAACTACATTGACCCAGTAAAGTAACCTAAGGGTACTGGTCGAAATGTTCTCCATCTTTTTCGATGCAAATATTTAATCTCTACGTGGTAGAAAAGACAGCAGCTTCCATTTCAACCCTGAGAATACTATCAATTGCATTTTATATTCGTTGAATAAGATCTGCTCTATTTGCAGGTCTTGTTTGAAATACTAAATCTTTAATTCGATCCCATAAATAAAAATTTTACACTGTAAGGTCGAGAGATCTTGGCGGCCACGGGAATATGCTACCTCTTCCTATCCACCTATATTCATATTATTGGTTTAAAAAATTCATCACTTCATTTGTAAAGTAGACAAGTCACCCATGTTGTTGTATCCACATATTTTGCCGTACTTCTAATAATATAACCAATTCATCTCTTAAGAATCTTAAGTAACGCCCGCCATTTAAATGTTCATGCAACAAAAATAAAAGGGCCTATAATTTTACCATCTAAAATCTCACACCATACAACTAATCAGCGACCCTGGTTAAAATTGTATTGCATCCAGTATGGATTTTGATCATACCAATAGTGTGTTATGTTTGTTTACAGATCCATTACTGGAAAATGTAGCTTCATCGGACCACATTATATTTGATAAAAAATTTGGATTTTCATTTAGCATATCATTAAGTCAAATACAATTATCCAGTCTTTTATCGTAATCTGTAGATTTTAATCCTTGATGAAGAGATATACAATACGGATGAAAACGATTTCTTTTTTAAGTAGAGTGAACACAATGCCTAGAAGTTCTCAAGCTAATTTTCTTACACTAACTTGTACATCTGCAGCAATGTATCCTTAAACATTTATTTCATCTATTTCTGTATTGTTACTTCGCAGTCGTGTAGAATTTTTTTTTAGGTTAAATAGATCCGGTTTGTTTTAAGCATTTAGCGAAACTTTTAAATGCTCTTCTGCAAAAATGTTGTCGCAAGGGATATCTTGATGCATATTCTCTGGCTGCAATTGGAGCATTCTCAAAACATTCAAAATACACTTTTAACATATCATAAGCTTTGCTATTTATTTAAGGAATTACATATTTTTAAATTACTAACCGTTACAGGTTCATCAATTCACTCTACATTAATTTTATATCTGTTGTCAACAATTTATGGCATGTGGACTAGCTTATGTCAAATTCTCAATTTACTTAAGTATAAAATTGGATCTCCTAGTAAACCTATACCTATTTTTTAACGTATCTTCGCTTAGAATATAGATATTGAGATACGATTTTTACCATTTACCATCCTCTCTTAAATAAATGATTAAAAAATATAGCATTGCATTTGAAGATTCCCAAAAAATCTACCAGTTATTTTACAAGATAGGGGAAAAAGTACTGAAGCAAACATCGCAAAATTATCTAATGATTACGAATATTTAAATTTTATGGTACTATAACTACGCCCTCCAGCGGTGGAGACGAAAACTTGAGAATCATTTCCAGCAGTTTCTCATATGGGGTTATGTAATAAAGATTTTTTCTCTAAGCTGTACAATAAATAGTTTCTGAGATACTTCGGGTTACCTCTCTCAATCAGAGACCCGGTACATGCCGCTCAATAAAAAAAATTGAGGGTTAAGACGTTCGCCTCATTTCCTTCTCACGCTCACTCGACCGTCATACAGTCTAAGCAGAGCCGGGATTTACCACTGATGACGATAGTGTTCCATTCTGGAGATTCCACACTAGTCATTCTTGGCGCCACCGGAGTTAATTTCTTCGATGTTCGAGTGTTAAAGGTAACACCAACTGAGGTCGGTATGAAAAAAGTCCAAACCTTCTTATCCGCCTATAAACAGTTCGCATTACAAGAACCCTTCCTTGTTCTGCGAAGCACTGAGTTGCTATTGCCTTTGTCGATGAGAAACGATCTCTTAGAACTAATAACCTTAGGCGACGATATTGGCTCTCTGTTGTCCTGTGCATCTGGCTCTTCGTGTGCGGCCTTATTGGAGCCATACCTGATAACATCTGACAACAGTATCCACACATCTGTTTATTCTACAAGCAATTTCTCGGAACGAGAGCCGAGCTTCCCGAAGACCAACAATTGGACCTCTCTCGAAGTTACCTGCCGAAAATTTGCATTTCTTTGCACTCTAAGCATGATAAACATGAATTCTTGTAAGGTTACGTTTAGAACCACTGCACTCAAATTCTAATTTTGTATTAAGATTTATGATAAACAAGTACATTGGTGTTCGCGTTTATATATCACTGAGTATATGTCGAACAACTCTTAAAATATTTGGAAAAATCAATCTGAATTTGGAAACTTCAACAGTCAGTAACTTTTGTTTTTTCCTAAGGCAATCGAGTTTTTTTTTTAGCCACAGAATATGTGATACAATTTATGATCTAATTTTTGTTACATCCTATATATAAAGGATACGTTGCATTCACTATTATTTTGGATTACTTTGCAAAAAACATACAACTAATACGCTATCTCGAAGTTTAACTTTTCCTGACTTTCCTGAAGATCATTTGAAGGCGATGATACCCCACTTAGAGCGAGACAAATCACTGAGCACTCTGTAAGCCAACTAAATGATGCTGAAATTCTATTACTATTCTATTCTAGACGATGCGAGAAAAGTATTGGTTTACCCCATGCGTTTTTCGTTAAGAGATAACACGAAATAAGGGGTTTTAGACAAAAAATCTTTGTATGTTGTCGTCGACGTAGGCCACTTTTTGTAATTATGTTTTCATAGCACGATACAGTCTCTGGAGTGACCAAATTTATATCTGGGTATTATTCATGGTATCTTAACAGGTGAACCCTATTAATTTTCACCAAAGCCAGTACAACGGGTGCTATGGTACCTGAAGTTCCACATGTTTGTCATTTTTGAAGAAGTTTCGGTTTGTTAACACGGTACAACCTCCGGAGTGTAAGCAAGTAACCAATTTTACGATTGGATATTGTTAAGGGTGTCTCACATATGAACCCTAATGATTTTCAGCTCACCAGAGCCAGTATAAATGAACTTTCAGTTTGTTAGCACGATACAGCCCCCGTAGTGTATATAAGTGACCAATTTTATGATTGGATATTGTTCAGGGCATCTCACAGATAAACCCTACTGAACTTCAGCTCACCAGATCCAGTACATCTGCAACTATAAATCCACATATACTACATTTTTGGGAAAAAGTGCCTCTGGGCATTCTATAAAATGCCGAGTCTTTTTAGGCAAAGTATGGAATCGAACATTCATGCTATGGTTCGACTAGGCATTCTATGAAATATCTAGGCATTACATGAAATGCCGGAGTGAACTTAGGTCATGTATATAATATTCATATTAACTACGTGAGTTTGTATTAAAAGATAATTTATTTATCTTCTAGCAATTGACGTGATGATTGAAGTATTGAAGTTTACAACTGACAAGTAATTGTACGTACTGTTAATATAACAATGATTGCGGAACGCAAATATCATAACACAGTATACACAGAGTTATACAAGTTGTATAATACAATACATGTCACACCAACTAACCTAACCTAACCTAACGTTGACTCCGTATATCTCTTTCTACGGGCTTGGCTCTGTTTATTTCACGCTTTGACGGACACGTAGCCGTCATTCCATGTATTGCCTAGGCAAAGCATGTAAAACATGGATACATTATATACTTCGCCTACCATAGTTAGTCATTTCGTGAAATGACTAGGCATTATATAGGATGCCGGATTATATGGTTTGCCGGTAACATATACAAGTGACTAATTTTATGATTGAAAATTGTTAAGGGTGTCTCACAGATGAACCCTATTGATTTTCAGCTCACCATAGCCAGTACAACGGGACCTATAAATCCATATAGACTACATTTTTGGTAATTATTAGAAAAATTTCAGTTTATTAGCACTGTACAGCTTCCGGGGTATATACAAGTGACCCATTTTATGATTGGATATTGTTCGGGGCGCCTCACACATGAACCCTATTGATTTTCAGCTCAACAGAGACAGTACAATGGGTCATAGAAATCCAGATATTCAACATTTTTGGACAAAGTTCGGCTTATTAGCACGACACTGGAGTGCGAAAAAGTAAGTTTTAATTCTTAAAACTGTTTATTACTTTTCCGCCAACCCTAACTACGACGCGAGAAAAGTATTGGTTTATCCAAAACAAGTTGCAATTTTTGATTTTTTCGAGTTATTTTTACGTTTTCCAGTGAGAAAAACGCGAAAAAGGTTTCTGCCATGGTACCTGAAGTACCGCTATTTTGGGTATTTTTTGGAGAAATTTCGATTTGTTAACACGATACAACCTCAAATTTTATTATTGTTGAGGGTGTCTCACAGATGAACCCTACTGATTTTCAGTTCATCAGAGCCAGTACAACTGGAACTATAAATCCAGATATACTACATTTTTGGAAAAATTACGGATTGTTAGCACGATACGGTCTCCTGAGTGATTGGATATTGTTTAGGGTGTCTTAAACATGCACCCTATTGATTTTCAGCTCACCAGAGCCGGTACAATGGGTCCTAGAATACAGCTATACTACATTTTTCGAGAAATTTCGGTTTTTTAGCACGATACGGCCTCCTGAGTGTATAGAAGTGACTAATTTTATGAATGGAAATTATTTAGGGCGTCTCAAAGATGAACCCTATTGATTTTCAGGTCACTATAGCCAGTAGAACGGGTCCTATGAATCCAGATATTTTTGGTAATTCTTGGAGAAATGTTGCTTTGTTATCACGATACAGCTTTTGGAGTGTAAAGAAGTGACCTATTTTATGATTCATATTGTTCAGGTCGTCTCAAAAATGAACCCTATTGATTTTCAGTCCACCAGAGTCAGTACAACGGGTCCTATAAATCCAGATATACCACATTTTCGGAGAAATTTCGGTATGTTAGCACAATACAGCCTCCGGATTGAGAAAAAGTTAGTTTTAATCTTTAAAACCATTAATTTTTTGTCGCTTTTGCGTGTTAAAAGCATGTGATTTTAAACAGTGCCATATTCGAGCTTTTAAAATGTAAATATGGACTTGTAAGTAAGTAAGAACCAATAGAAATCGACGATCTTAAATATTGTTTTAAATGACACCGTTTCTAGATAATTCCACGATATTAAATATCATCGTCAGAATGACGAAATAATTGTCAAATTTCTTAGAATTTTTAACATTTTTTTCAATATATTGTGGAATTATGTAGAAACAGTAGTTTCATTTAAAACAGTAATATGAGTAGATTCCACGAAGTAAGGGTCGAGACAGTTAATTTGATGTTAAATACAATCGAAATACGATTTATTTATCTTATAAGCATATGCCAAAAATTTATAAGATATCAACATTTCACGAAAAAATTGATAAAAAGAAGAAAATTATGAAAAATTTACATGAACTCAATTTTATTTGAGATAACCTACGTAATGAATCGATATTTAAACAAATAAGTTGAATTGACTAAAAAATCGGTATTTGAATTAAATACAGAAATTGTGAGCAAATGGAAAACAAATCTGATTACTTGTGAAACAAAGGGATACGAGAATCTAACGAAGCAACATTTTTTCAATTGTTCTGTAGCTTTTTCTCGTCATGTTTATTAAAAAGAGAACGTGCCTTAAAAAATCCTGTCTGTTATTCAACTCATATACATGGCGAAAGATTACAAACCCTGTCAAGCTACATATTATACGCTCTGATACTCGCTGAATTTCATAAATTTTTATCAGTAACTGGGCGAATCCTACGATGCCTTCGGGATACTAAAATTCTCACATAAGGCATTCGAAGCTATAATTTATCTGCGATCTTACAAAATTTTGTTAAGTTACAGTAAGAGCATGCCATAAATTTCTGTACGTCACAACGTAAATATATATTTTTTATGAAAATAATCTGATATAAAGATGTTGTATATTGAACGTACGAAAACAATTTAACTCAATTAACTAGAATGAGTGAGTCGAAAAACTTCTTATTGAATTTAAAAACCGGTTAATTAGTTTTGCTTTAATGTGTTTGGTTAGGTAATAAAAAGTTGATTCAACCGAAATTATAATCCGTTATTATTTCTTATTCTCACTACAAATATGGGATTAAGACAAGGGGGAAACTTAAATCAATTATTAATCATCTTCATGGAAGAGATCATAAAGAGATGCTCTGTATAAAGTATACGATATGCGGGGGATATTCGCAGGGACATTCGCAACTACAAAGAGTTATTATCAGTGAAGAAGTATTTGCAGACTAATGGCAAAAAACGAAGAAGAGTTACAAGAAAACATTAAATTATGGAATACAGCAGTGATAATGTGTTGTGTTTATTATACTTAATAGAGGTGTTCTTTATCGCTCTGTAAATAAAAATTGCAGTTCTCCGTATTCCTCCATTAGAACAAAAAAGAGAACTCAATCAAACGGAAGCAGGGAATAAAGGAAGTAGATCCGGAAATGACACGCCAGAGGCAGAAAAAAGAAACAATGCGACTGAATTGAAATACAAACAGATACCAACTGTTTTTAACTTAGAGAACCATCTAGAAACAGGTAGGTCACAAAAGGAGCACGAAACTCTGTCAACAGAAAATATAATATTTAATGTTTTCGCAGCCATAGATGAAATACAAAAAATAGCAAACCTTCAAATTGGACCCAGTTTCTTAAAAGAAAATCAGGAATGTCAAAGAAATGCAAGTAATACAATTCACAAGTGTTTAACTTCATTAGTATTTAAAATTGGAATTTTAGAAACCGAAAATGTCCTGCAAACTCAAAACCTATGCACACTGTAGCCACCCTAACACCTACAAAAAGTAGTCAGCGAGAGAAATATGTGGATGATATCGCAGAATCGTGGGTCACCCCAAAAGTAGTACCAAAGCTTGAAACAGTAATTACCGTCGATAACGTTACTAATTCTAAAGAAACAAGTATGAAACTTAGGAAATAGTAGCTCCCTGTTTGACATATGGTGGTTTCAAAAGTATTAGGCACTTAAAAAGTGGAGCTATTGTCCTTAAAAGCCACAACAAGGAACAACACGAAAAACTCAAATTAGCACTAAATAACAAGGAGAATATACATTTTAAGGAATCTCAAAGCACGGAGCCAATGTTTATGGTAACAGGAATCAAACATGGACTGACCCACGAATATTTTTTACAAGAACTAGTTCGATTAAACAGCGAAATCGAGGATGAGCTGAGATACGTTAAAGCAGATAAAGTAAAAGTAATTGCCAAAAAACAATGCCGAAATCAATATAAAGAAAACTGGATTCTTCAGGCCCCACCAGAAATATCAAAATGGATTCTTAAAAAAGAGAGAGTTAACTTTGATCTTATCAAAGTGTACGTTAAAGAACACTTTAACCTTGCAATATGTTTTAGATGCTCCGGATTTGGGCATATATCTAAGTACTGTAAAGAAGAAAAATGCTGCCATAAATGTGGTGAAGAACATTTTGGCAAGGACTGCGAAGCTGATATGACAATATGCCCGAATTGCACAAGGATGAAATATGATCCTCTACTCAACCAATATAGTGCGCGAGATATACAATGTCCAGTGTACCTATGGAGACTCAAGCAACATCAAAGCCATATTAATTATTCCCTGTCTTTTTTAGTGAAAACATAAGAAAAAAGAATCACAATATGTTAAACTATAATGCAAAATGTGAATTTTATGTGTCACCGAACATTAGAAATCTGAAAAACAGCTGAAAAATTTAGTTATACCGAATTTCAAATTGATATCTATATTTTGCAGTGAAGAAGGAAAACATGGTGTAGTGTTCGTTAAAAGTAAATCACGACCGAATCTGACTAAACTCTCAGTTATCGGAGAATTAGAATATGCAGCAGTGGAATGCAGTTTAAACAAGGTACCAATGATTATTATATCTGTTTACAGACCATATTCTGAGGACATAAATATTTTCTCGAGAAAAATTAATAACTACTTGTAAATATATTTAGTGAAAATGAATTAATTTTTATAGTGGGAGACTATAATATCGAAATGATAAAACGAAATAACGCAAGGTCAGATTTATTTTCCTTAATGAATTCATTCAATTTATTTGCAACCATAGAGGAAATACTCGTATAACTAATAATAAAGCTAGTTGTATAGATAACATTTTTACGAATTCTGTTTTTCTTGAAGCGTATACGTTTGAACACCATATATCTGATCATACAGCACAGAAAATTGTGTTCATAATTGAACCAGACAAAAAAAGAATTAAATTATAAAAGAGTATTTTCAGATGAGAATAAAAATACTTTTCTGGCCTGTCTGCGGAACAAGGATTGGTTAGAGATATATGATGTTGAAAGATCTGATGTAAATAGGTAGTGGGATGTTTTTATGAACTGTTTTATGTCATTATTTAATAAAAAATTTCCTTTAAAACTAGTAGGAAAAATAAATAAAACTGTTCTACCAGTAAATTCAGATCTCATAGCATGTAAAAATAGGCTAAATATACTCTTATCTCTTTCAAGCCATAATGGAAAACTCAAGCAACAGTACAATAATGAGAAAAAAATATATGATCAGATTTTAATTAAATGACGCGCCAAAATCTAAGAGGACGGGGTAAGAAAATATGACAGTAAAACAAAATGCATGTGGGCGATCTCTAAAGAAATAACCGGAAAGGATAATTTTTCAGACATTAAACTAGTGGGAGATCCTGAGGAAATTGTTAAAAAATATAATGAGTATTTATTATCTATAGTGCCAAATTTGTTAAATAATCTAAGCGACATACCGTTTACCTGTAATGTAAATAGAAATGAAAGGTCCATGTTTTTATCACACGTAACACCACAAGAGATCTGTGAAATAGCACAAAAAATCGAAAATAAGCATAGATCTGGGTTGGACGAGATACCTACAAGCATTGTAAAATTATCCGTTTCTGAGCTGCAGGATGTCCTGTGTTATCTAATAAATAATTCTTTTGAATATGGAATTTTCCCTGATAGTGTTAAAATAGCATTGATTAAACCTTTGACAAAAAGGGAGACCCTGAAAAGCTGGACAACTATAGGCCTATAAATCTAGTACCGGGATTTTCTAAAATCTTTGAATCAGCCATGTGCTCAAGATTACTGAATTTTATGAGAGAAGGCAATTTACTTACAAAACATTCGCTTGGTTTCATTGAAGGAAAAAGTACACAAACGGCCATATTTCAGTTAATCCAATTTATTATGGAATATCTTGAAAGGGGTGAAGTGGCCTTTGGGATATTTATAGACCTGTCTAAGGCATATGATTGTCTACATAGGGAAATACTGATTAAAAAACTTGAAATATACGGAGTTAGGGACAATGTTAGAAATTGGTTATTATCATAAATGATAGAAGACAAGCTGTAACGACAAGGAAGGCAGTATTTTGGGCCCAATTCTGTTTATATTGTTTATTAACGACCTAGCATTAAGAACAGAAATGCCCCACCATCATATTATTAATTATGCCGACGACATTAATATAATACGAGATTTAAAACATTTACAAGATCTCTTTATAAAAGCGAATAATTATGTTTCTGTTGACTGGTTGACTGGTGTATGAAAAATAAAGTTATCTTAAATGAAGATAAAACTAACGTAATGATCTGTAGAACCAAACAATCAACAATAGAAAAACCTGAAAATGTAAAAATAAATAATAAAGAAATATTATTCTCAGAAAGTACTAAGTTTTTAGGAATCCATATTAACGAACATTTAGATTGGTCATGTCATGTAGATACATTAGTACAAAAATTAAACTCTATATGTTATGGAATCAGGATCGTTGGTAGATATATGGGGGAGAAAACACTAAGAACGCTATACAGCGCAAATTTTGAGTCATTATTACGGTCTGGAATTATTTTTTGTGGGAGAGATACCGCGACACAGGACGTCTTTGTGGCTCAAAAGCGGATGATTAGAATATTAACAAAAATTGAATACAGGACCAGTTGTAGAGGCGTATTTAAATCCCAACGAATAATGACGGTTTATGGAATCTATGTATTTCAAAGTCTAATGTTATTTTTTAAACATAGAGACATATTTAGAATTAAAATGAATATAGAACGAAAACAAGGACATTTCGTATCCGATACACAGATTAGCACTCACTGAAAAATGCCCACACTACACGTGTTCAAGACTGTTCAACGCTTTGCCACGTAAAATTAAAGAAATATGTTCACAAAATCAATTTAAACTAGAGGTTAAAAAATTGTTAATTAGCTCAGAACCATACAATCTAAACGATTTTCTTAATATGTATTTAAGTAATGCGTCTCTATTTGTAGAATTAAGCATTATTTCTCTTTTGTAGAATTGACGTCATTTCATTTTGTGATCCGTATATATGTTTCAGGAAAAGTAGATTGGTAGGTAGAGTTGACTCTGCCTAGCAAAAGTAAACTTTTACTAAAAGTATCAGCAAAAGTTGATATAAAATAAGCAGATCAACTTTTCCTAGAAAGAGTTAACTATGTCGGCTGTGGTTTAGTAAAAATTGATTCCGAGTTGTTGCTCTCCAGATGTAATTGCGTGCACATATCTTTGTTTTGATTATTCCAGCTGCATTCGTCTAGTGTGTTGATTACTTGTCTATTTGTTGTAGTTGACAAGAGTCACCAAGAAAGTGTGATTTTATATTTTAATAATTAGTTTTAGTGCGTAATAATTATGTCAGACTCAAAGGAAAAACTGTTTCGGGAAAAAGTAAGGTTAGAACGCTCAAGTTCCAAGGTAAATTCATTGACATTAACCAGGTTAAAATATGATAGCTACATACAAAAAGTAAAACACCTAAAAAATACGAATCAAAAAGAAAGTAATGATCTTAGGTTTTTAAGACGATATGACATAATTGAAGTAAATGGTATTACAAAACTAATACACCATGTCACAGACCAAGAAAACATAAGGTATTAGGTTTTTGATGAAGATATATTTGGAGTTCTTAATGAAGCGCATATATCTACTGGACATGGAGGAAGAGATCGTATGATTCAGAAATTAAGAGGAAAATTCCAAAATGTTACTACAGAAGACATTTTACTATTTTTAAGCTTATGCGAATCTTGTGTTCAAAAATTGAAACATAAAAAAAGGACTGGTTGTAAAGCCTTTGTTATTCAAAGAACTGAATTCACGATATCAAGTGGATTTGATTGACTTTCAGTCGCAACCCGATGAAGATTTTTAATTTATACTGGTGTACCAGGATCATTTGACGAAGTTTGTTGTTCTAATACCATTGAAATCAAAGTCGGCAGACGAAGTGTGTGATAACATTATTGATATTTTTACTTTGTTAGGCGCTCCTTGTATTTTACAGTCCGACAATGGCGGGGAATTTATAAATAAAATTATTGACAGTCTGGTTAATACATGGACAAACTTCAAAAGTGTGCATGGCAAACCGCGACATAGTCAAAGTCGAGGTAGTGTTGAGAGAGCCAACCAGGACATAGAGAATATGATAACCACCTAGATGCAAGACCACAAAACATCAAAATGGAGTAAAGGCTTAAAGTTTATTCAACTCATGAAAAACAGTGCATTGCATAGTGGGATAAAAAGATCACCGTATGAGGCAATGTACGGTTGCCCCCCGAGACATGGCTTATCTACCTCAAAACTACCTACTGAGGTATTGGTAAATTTAGAAACAGAAGGGGATCTTCAATGGGCTATTGATCAAATTCAGAAACAAGAACAACAAGAAAACCAGATTGAAAATAACGGGAATATAAATTCTAATGAAATTGAAACTAACCAAAATTTATCAAGTGGAGAAAATTCGCTAATAGATGATGGTGATTATCTCCTTACTGACCTGAATGAGTCTACAAAGGCCCTTAAGAAGCAGAGAAATGAAGCATTTCACTGCCTCGAAGAGCAAGCTAAACGCAAAAAAACCCTGAGATCAAATTAATCCACCTCTAGAAAAAGGAACATCAGTTCGAATTCCTGTCCCAGATGTTGACGGCGGAAGAGGAGATGCCCGATATATCCTTGGCGTGATACTGGAGATTGTCGATGATGGATTCCATCGAATCGGAACAAGAAATAGAATTCTGAATCAGCTTTTCTCAAGGTAATTTATCCCTCTCTCTCTTTCTCTTCATTTTATCCCTGCCCATTATATTAAAATTATTGTTGAATGGTGATATTTTTTTAGGTCTCAATTCAGTAATTGTCCCACAAATATTATCCAAGAAAATGGATAAAACAATAGCTGTAAGGACTGCTGCAACTTCTCAATTACTTGGAAATGGACAAAGATTTTTAAATGCTCTTGCAACACTAAATGCAAATCCAAGAAATGCATGTGTAAGAAAAAAGATGTGCTTTGCAACTCAAAGTGTCATAAGTCATTACCTTGCTGTAATAAATGATAAACATTTCTATCTTTCTTTGTATTATTTTTATTTGTTTTTTTTAATAGCTCAAGGTAGTAAGAGTATACTTGCCCTAGGTATAATCAACTCTGGCTAGTAAATGTTGATCAAAATTCATCAATTTCGTTTTTAATAAACATTTACTGAAAATACCAGTAAGAGTCGACTTTTTCTAGGTCCAGTCAACTCTTACTGGGGAATCTACTTTTCCTGTAACATATACATGATTTGAAATAAAGATTATTATTATAGACATGGGAATGAAAATAAACAAAAACAGAACAAATGTTTGTATCTCCATAATCTGAATATTCACTTCACGATGTTACAGCAATGTGCGATGGAGGTCAGTTAAGTTGACCCCCCCTCCCATCGATATTTTCGAAAAAACATATTTGGCCGTTATGCTCTATGAATCATTTTCTTTGTACCACATTCCCCGAGACACTACAGCTGTTTGTTTGTGGGGGGGGTCAAATAAACGCTAGTCACCCTCAATCGGAATTTTAAAATTTTATACTTTGAAAAATCAAGCACTTATAATGCATCATAATGCTCCATCAAAAAAATCCTTTGCACCCCTTCCCCCAGTTAGTAGTATCGCAGTATTCAGAGTAAAGTTGGGGGGACCGCATGTAAATTTTCTAAAAAAAAATGGCATCCGAATCCACTTCAAATGCACTCCTCTGCACCACCAACAAAATCCCTTCTCCTCCTAATTAGTTAAGCCTAATTACACATAGTAGTGGAATCAACTCATAATGCACTCATATGCATCACCAACAAAAACGAAGTCCTCCTTTCCTTAGTTATTTAAACCTCATTATTTAACGTAAATTCTCCCCCCTCCCCTAATGACAATTTCATAAAAAAATACGTGGAGCAAAATCAGGTTGAAAATTATAAAATATGGCATCTAAGAAGAGAAAAAAACAAGCTACTTGGAACCAATAGCAGAGTTTTTATCGACGGAATTTTCTAACAAAAAAGTGCTAGCGGGTTGGGCTAATGCGAAATAGCAACCTAGAAGGCTTCACACCTATAAAAACTAATAGAGGCTATGTTACTCTAGCCGTGAGAACGGTCAGGCTAATATATCGAAATTTTTTGAAATTTTGACTAAAAGGAAGGTGCAGTAGAAAACAGAAATTTATTTTTCATATAGACACACCTCGAATTTTATGAAATTTTAATTCATTTTATTTGATTCGACTTATAGTATATTAGGTGGTGGTTCGCAATTGATAGTGAAGATGGCGCCAGCTGAATACTTCTCGCACGTGTGTAACCGCACGAGCCATATAAAGGTTGTCAGAGGACGGAATCTTCAGTTCAGATTAGAGACCCTGCAGCAAATCAGGAAAAATATACTCTATTCTATTCTTCAAGCTTTATTTACATCTTCAGGAAACTACAATAAATGAAAGAAAAACATAAATTATAAAAAGTTTCCCTACGAACATTTCTACAACTTACATTAATCGAGGAACATTTCTACAACTTACATTAATCGAGATTGCATTATAGATCTTGAAAACAGGAAATGTGTAAAACAGCAAATCATTAAAGAAATAAGTCCAGTCGGCAAAACATTTGCCCACTACTGGTTAAATTTTAAAACATTAATAAAAATAAAAGTTAACATTAAAATAACGTGAATCCACACACCCACGTGGACCTGTGAGAATACTGACGGAAACTGAAAATGTTAGGTTAAGTAAAAAATTCATCATTACTTAATGAATGAAAAGAATCGATCTTTACAATGACGCGAACCACCAAAACAATCGAATTAAAACTTTCAAAAGAATACCAGGGTGGTACCAAAAATTATGAAAATGCTATGAAATATCACAACAATAAAATTATCATTAATAAGAATTAAAATGTTGTTATTAATATTATTTATTATTAATATTATTGTGAATCTCCTCTTGAAAGGAACAAGCACCAATTATGTTGACCCAAGTAGGAAACTAGTGAGAATTATTATTATTATCATTATTATTATTATGAAGACAATTGTGCTTATCAAGCGTTAGGAGGAGGGAGTAGAGATTGCTCAAATTCTGAATGTCAGTTTTTTTATTCATACAACCATGTTCTTGGAAGATGAACGCCATTTCCAAAAACAATCTTTTGTTATAACTTCTCTGCCGAGAAAGGATTTTAACTCCTTCAAAATCAATGACATGAGGTATATATATAAATATATATATTATTTGTTTTTCTTTAACCTTATATATAATTTTATTTCCATTTTTCTTGGGCATCAGGTTATAAACGTAGATTCTGTATCAATTTATGTTTTTATTGACGTTTCGCTCTCTAATTCGGAGCATTTTCAAAAATTTAATACATTGATGTTTAGCAATAAATTGAAAACGATTGAAAGATTAAAATGGAATGTACACACACAGACGACATAAACTGGTAACTAATAAAATAATTTCAAAAACAATAAAATCGGAAGTACCTGCCTTAGAAACAACTCTTTACAATATACAAGGGACATGCAATAAGTTGATGTTATTATTATAATAAATTATAATATATCTGGCTTAGATTTTTGATATATTGTTTATCGTTTACTGCATTGTTCTCTTTTTTTATATGTATCATTTCTTTTATCGTTAGTTTTTTGTAATTAGAATCTTGGTTTATTATTTTAGTATTATTAAAGTCAATTTATGTTTTTCATTTTTCTCATGTTTATGAAGCGCAGTGGAAGCGTTTTTTGTATATTTATGGCCATTAAGTCTATTTTCAAGATGTTGGGTTGTCATACCTATATATTTTTTGGGACAGTCTAAACATGGTATAGAATATATGATGTTAGATTTTTTTGAAGCATTTATTTGACTTTTTAATTTGGAGAACAATGGTGATAGAGTATTTTGTGCCCTATGACAAACTTTTATGTTATGTTTAGATAATATATAATTTAGTTTTTCTGATAGTTGATTTGTGCATGGCATTGCGATGTATGTAAGAGGGGATCGTGTATTGGTTTGTGTTGATTGGATTGGACTATTGTAATGTTTATGTGTGCGTTGTTTAATAATTTTGTCAATATGTTTGGATGGATAGTGATTGTTTTGTAATATTGTTTTTGTTTGATATAAAATTTCTGGACGATATTCAGGTGATGTAAGTGTGATGGCACTATCTATTAATCCTATGATTACGCTGTTTTTTTGTGAATTAGGATGGTGGGAGTGATAATTCAAGTAGCGACCTGATGATGTTTCTTTAATAAAATGTTTTGTTGTAATTTTATTTTCTCTAGTTTTAATAAGTGTTATGTCCAGAAAATTTATGGTATTGTTTTGTTCGCTTTCTATTGTGAATTGGAGCTTTGGATGAAAATTATTGAAAGCAGTCAATATATGATTTATTTCATTGGATGGAACGGCAGCTAAGCAATCATCAACGTATCTTTTAAAAAATAATATATTGAAAATTATTTGGTTAAGCACAGTTTCTTCAAGGTATTCCATTACAATTTGTGCGAGGGTTGATGAAATTGGTGAACCCATAGTGCACCCATTGAGTTGAGATTTTTTTCTTCAAATATTGATCTCCCTAACTGATTTTACTTTTCTTTCCAATTCAATATATTCAAATGCTGCTTCTTATATTATATTCTTCTTCTTATATTCTTCTATATTATATTCTTATAAAAATGGTTTCAATAATCAAATTCTTACTTGACTTTTCTTAAAATTCTTTCTGTCATCTCCTATCATCATTTTTCATAGAGCATCTGCCAATGATATTATTCCAAATTTCTATAGATCAACTATCTCTCAATATTATTGTTTTAAAATACCCATAAGAATATATATATATATATATATATATAGATAGATATGAAAAAATAAATTTCGGTTTTCTACTGCACCTCCCTTTTAGTCAAAATTTCAAACAATTTCGTCGATATATTAGCCTGGCCGTTCTTAGAAGAGATAGATGTCATTAATAGAATCAGATCCCTAAAGTGGCAATGGGGGGGGGGCATCTTGCTAGAAGGACAGACGATAGATGAACCACAAAGATAACGCAATGGTATCCCCGAGGCGTGAAAAGACCAAGAAGACGCCCCAACTTAAGATGGGACTACGATATAAAGAAACTCGCAGGATCAACTTGAGGCCGCATAGCCAGCAATAGACAACAATGGGCCCAAATGGAAATAAAATATATAAATATGTGAAGGGTAACACCATAACTGGAAAATGGTTGAATGAGCTGCATACTGCATATGGTGATGATGATGATGTTGATTAGTACTTTTTGAATCAAGTGGAAGGTTAGATAGAAATAGAATCTAAAACAAACTTAATACTGTCGGGAAACGTCCGAACCAGTCCGGCCCTACTCTTTGTTTATATTGACGAGCGAATCTGTCAATGAATGTTGTAGTCAACTCTGGTACGTCATATGGCCAATATAAATAGCGCAACGTTATCAAGGCAGTTCAGTTGAATTCAGTTTATTAGTAAGGAAATATGTTGTTAATAAAAATGCACTTAAAGTGCAACTAGTGTTATGTTAAATGAATATAAATTATAATAAAATTGTAGAAAATAAATAAACGTTACAATAGTCAATAGCCACATCGTTTCAATATTTTAACGAATATTATATTGCTGAGTTTTACGCCAACTTTGAGGTGTGGACAGTTACTTTGTTGGTAGTTGAAATTTCCAATATTCATAAATAACTATTAGTATTTAGCATTCCTATATACCAATATACTCCTGCGCCTTGGACTAGCTTTCAATCCCAAATTACGTACCATTAAACAATAGAATTTTGAGAAATAAATGAATGTATTATTCAAAATCTACTGGTCATGAATTTTAGCGATTACAGACCACAAATGTAGACGCTTTTTCTTGGAAATAGAGGAACCAATGTGAACCTGTTACTTGTTGAAATATTAGTAAGAAAAATGACTGATCCCGTAAAGAGAGTATTCGAATTTATAATTGTAGCAACATTATAAATAATTGTAAGTAAGTGGGGCAAACGAGAGTTGAATAGTGTTAACCAGCAAGATGCTTATATTAGGATCGGAATCCGATCAAATTCAGGATATTGTGTCCAAAACATGAATGTGCGGCCACACATAAAGCTGGTAGCGAGAATAGGATAACGGAGTGTAGTTCGGACACTTGCTACGCTTGTCGCGGGTTTGAAGGCGTATTTTAATGCGCACTTTTTTAGTATTGTAGAAATTTTATTATTTTGTTAAGAGACTGTGGTTTTATTACAGGAAAATGTCTCCTGTTAGTAATTTACGTTTAATTAAAAATTCTACCGTGAAACTTAGATTTATTATCTAATAAACGGGCGATTTGGGTTCATAATATTAACAATAGCTATGGCACTGCGCATGAGAAACATCCCAAAAGTCGGCTAGTGAACACTTCACTGATTAAAGTTCCACAATCTATTATTTACTTCCGCTAACATCACCGTTTCAATACGAAATGGCACAGTACGAGCAAAAATATCAAATAAATTTTAACGCTCTAGCATTTCGTTACCAGCTAGCCATTACACGTAAATCCACCCCGTGCTTTGGCGTATGTATGGCCATAGACATTTATCTAAATTCATTTGTAAATTCCGCACGTGGATAGTCCGATAGAAGTATTGGTTTTGTCTCAAAGTTTTTTAGGCTAAATAATATTAGAGAAGGATTAAGTCAAATTTAATGTAAAATCTTGAGTAGTTTTTACTTTTGTTACGGCGTACGCATCTCAGGAAATTCTTCATTTGCAGGGTGTGCTGATAATTTCACTTTTCCATCTTCGATATTTAACTTGTCCTGATACTTTTGTTGTTTTATTGATCTGCTTTCTCGCTTCATTCTTCAGTGCTTCTATTTCTCATCCATGTCAATAGTAGAATTTTTACTGCAATGCAGGAGTTCTTTGGCTTTGGTCATCCATTTTATTTTCTTTACGGAAATGTCCAAGTTAATTTTTGCTGTTAGTTTGTTGAACGTATGTAACACATAGACGATAAGAAACTATTGGTTATTATTTTTTCGCCCAACCCTATCTACGATGTGAGAAAAGTATTGGTAAGTATGTTTTTCGTGTTGTTCTCGCTGAAAACAAAAAAACGGGTTTTTTGATAAAAAATCCTGTGTGTATGTCGTCGACGGCCATTTTTTATAACATGTCTTGTTAGCACGATACAGCCTCCGGAGTGCATACAGGTCACTAATTTTATGATTGGGCATTGTTCAGTGTATCTCACAGATGAACCCTATTGATTTTCAGCTCACCAGAACCAGTACAACAGGTCCTATAAATCCAGATATACCACATTTTTGTCATTTTTGGAGAAATTTCGGTTTATTAGCACGATACATTCTCTGAAGTGTATACAAGTGACCAATTTTATGATTGGATATTGTTCAGAGCATCTTACAGATGAGCCCTATTGATTTTCAGCTTACCAGAGCAAGTACAACGGGTCCTATAAATCCAGACATACTACATTTGTGGTCATTTTTGGAGAAATTTCGGATTGTTAGCACCATACAGCCTTCGGAGTGTATAAAAGAAACCAATTTTATGATCGGCTATTGTTCAAGGCGTCTTACAGATCAACCCTATTGATTTTCAGCTCATCAAAGCAAGTGCAACGGGTCCTATAAATCCAGATATACATTTTTTTTTAGAAATTTTGGTTTTTAGGCACAATACAGCCTCCGGGGTGTATCCAAATGTCCAATTTTATGATTGGATATTGTTTAAGGCGTCTCACAGATGAACTCTATTGATTTTGAGGTCACCAGAGCAAGTACAACGGGTCCTATAAATCCAGATATACATTTGTGGTCATTTTTGGAGAAATTTCGGATTGTTAGCACAATACAGTCTCCGGAATGTAGAAAAGAGACCAATTTTATGATCGGCTATTGTTCAACGCATCTTACAGATAAACCCTATTGATTTTCAGCTCATCAATGCAAGTGCAACGGGTCCTATAAATCCAGATATACATTTTTTTTTAGAAATTTTGGTTTTTCGGCACAATACAGCCTCCGGGGTGTATCCAAATGTCCAATTTTATAATTGGATATTGTTTAAGGCGTCTCACAGATGAACCCTATTGATTTTGAGGTCACCAGAGCAAGTACAACGGGTCCTATAAACCCAGACATACTACATTTGTGGTCATTTTTTGAGAAATTTCGGATTGTTAGCACCGTACAGCCTTCGGAGTGTATAAAAGAAACCAATTTTATGATCGGCTATTGTTCAAGGCGTCTTACAGATCAACCCTATTGATTTTCAGCTCATCAAAGCAAGTGCAACGGGTCCTATAAATCCAGATATACTATATTTTTTTTAGAAATTTCGGGTTTTCAGCACAATACAGCCTCCGAGGTGTATCCAAATATCCAATTTTATGATTGGATATTGTTTAAGGCGTCTCACAGATGAACCCTATTGATTTTGAGATCACCAGAGCAAGTACAACGGGTCCTAAAAATCCAGATATACTACATTTCTGGTCATTTTTTGGACAAATTTTGGTTTGTTAGCACGATACAGCCTCCATAGTGTATAAAAGAGACCAATTTTATGATTGGCTAGTGTTTAAGGCGTCTTACAGATGAACCCTATTGATTTTCAGCTCATCAGAGCAAGTACAACGGGTCCTATAAATCCAGATATACTACATTTTTGGTAATTTTTTGGACAAATTTTGGTTTGTTAGCACGATACGGCCTCCTGAGTGTAGAAGAGCGGAAAAGTTGGTTTTAATTTTTAAAACTGTTTATTTTTCCATTCGATATCTTATACTAAACAGTAGAGGGCTGAGTACCATGTCCAGTTGGTCCGTATTTACGCTGTTGTGTTAGAGAAGAATTTGATAACATTTGTTGCACTCTGTCAAGTAGTCAAGTTGTAGAGTGTTACACACTCTACAAAACAGAGTTACGTGGGGGCATTGGACTCTACATTTGGAATTTCCAAAAGTCTGAAGAAATACTTTTTCTCAATTGGTATTTTCACTTAATTTTAAATAAAGGACTATATTATTTATATTTACTAAAACATGTTTCAAAGAAAACACATTCTTTTGAGTACAAAAGAATTATTTTCCATTGTTCTTGTGCATACATCATATATATATATATATATATATATATATATATATATATATATATATATATATATAACTTGAGTGTATGCTCTTAAGAGATTACAAAACTAATTAATCAAATAGTTGGGAAACAAGGCAACCGTGTTATCTACAAATCATTATTTCTGTAGCGTTTTCTTTTTATTAACCGACAACAAAAAGAAAATGAATCAGCGGGGAAATCTTGAAGGTATAAAAGGAAAACTCGACATGAAAAATAATTTTTAAATTCCGTTACGAGTAATCTCACCGAGGTTTGCATTTTGAATAAGCAGGAAATTAATTCAGGCAGTACTGTTTTGAAGGCACATGGAATGGCAAATGGAAACTTGAATTTGACTTTTTCATTACTCACGAGTTATTATTGTCATATCTAATAAAAAGGCAAATAAACCAATATCTGAATGTTAATATTCATAGGTTATAACCAGAAACCTATTAATTTAATCGATTAAATTGTCGAAATATTTTTAGCATGATTTTGTTTAGAAAATAGTTGCACAATAAATTGAAACTATTTGACAAAATGGAAAATCATGTATAAAACATTACGACAGTTTAATCGATTTAAATTTATAGGTCGAGAGGTATACGGCTAGATTATTTCCAGAATAACTGAGATTGAAACCAACAAAATAATGTTTTTGCTGCTATAGCATTGCAAAAAGCTGCATACTGTTTAATAACTTCCAATATTCATAGCTGGGTCAAGTTAGACTGCGTTTCATCAGTTACTATTGATTTAAATTTGAATTTTTTTGAAATTTGTTTGCACACATGCGGAAAATATGTTAAACTAAGCTACCTATATTTGACACTTTGTTTAAAAAACGTCAAACAACAATTTTTCGGTCACTATGTTTTTGTCTCAATCAAAACACCGTTTAATTGTTTGGGTAGACCCAAGTAACGGCGTTCAGGAAATAAAATTAACAGGTTAATTTGAAATTATCCGTACTAACTACTTTAGGTATTAGGTATACATTTTTGGAATCTCCTTTTATAGGCATAAATTATTCTAAGGCTAACGTTATTAATTATACAAAAAATCTCGTGAAAAATATTTATAAAAAGTTGGCTAAAAACATGAAATATTCAATCAGTTAGAGTAAATATTTAAAATGTCCACCGTTTCCACGGAGACACAATTCTATCCACTTTTATAAACAATGGATTATCTTCTAAACGGTTGAGAATCAGCGATGAGTGTTGTTCAAGTCTGTCTTGCAAGTCTTGACGTGAATTTATCATGTATATTAAGTTGCGGCAGCCATTTTAGAGGGCACGATCCGGACTGGTCCCATAATTTGTTGCTATTTTGTTGCTAATTTGTTGCGCTATTCCCGATTTTGTTGCTAATGCCGTTCCCCGAGAAACGCGTTGCCCCGTACCTTAATATTAAGCTGCGGCAGCCACCCGCATTATCTCTGGAACGGTAATAGTTACGGATACGAGCTTTTGGCAACAAAATAGCAATAAAATACGCCGCCAGGCTCGTGTCGATAGCCCTCTCCGTTCGCGAGATAGCACACGTGGCTGCCGCAGCTTAATACCGCGACGCTGGGGGTGCAATCGACACTTGGGGGTGGGTCGCGAGATCAGGGAGTGGTGCCACATTTTGGCAACAAAATACGCCGCCAGGCTCGAGTCGATAGCCCTCTCCGTTCGCGAGATAGCACACGTGGCTGCCGCAGCTTAAAACCGCGACGCTGGGGGTGCAATCGACGCTTGGGGGGTGGGTCGCGAGATCGGGGAGTGGTGCCACATTTTGGCAACAAAATAGCAATAAAATACGCCGCCAGGCTCGTGTCGATAGCCCTCTCCGTTCGCGAGATAGCACACGTGGCTGCCGCAGCTTAATAGTACGTGAGAGGGGGTGACTTTGGGCATCTAGGGGTGAGTTTCGGGATGATGGCATCATACCATCTTAAAGCAACAAAATAACAACAAAATACGCCGCCAGGCTCGTATCCGTAACTATTACCGTTCCAGAGATAATGCGGGTGGCTGCCGCAGCTTAATATTAAGGTACGGTGCAACGCGTTTCTCGGGGAACGGCATTAGCAACAAAATCGGGAATAGCGCAACAAATTATGGGACCAGTCCGGATCGTGCCCTCTAAAATGGCTGCCGCAACTTAATATACGTGAATTTATCTCTGTAGCATAGACTTTCTCCGTAACATACGGCCAATTTTCCATAGCTAACCCAGACAGAACCATTTTGAGGTTTGCAACGTACGCTAAACTTTTTCAACGGAGGACATTTTGAACACTTACTCTAACAGATTGAATATTTCATGTTTTTAGTCAAATGTATTTTAATTTTCTTCTTGTGATTCTTTGTTTAACTAATAACATTAGCATTAGAATAATGTTATTGTTTTTCGTTTTTAGTACATAATTGTTTTTTAAAAATACATTATAACAGCTTCAGTTATTAATTCATCGGTTTCAAATCAAAATATTCCAAAAACGGTACACAGTACATCGAGTTTTACCAAGAGTACTTTTTGATATAAAATTAAATTATGCTCGAGTTCACATAAAATTTGGATTAGAGAATTTAAACTCAAAAAAAGTTATGTTTAAACTACTCAGTACGAAACGTGTAACTAGCTATGAGAGGCATAAAAACAAATTTATGCGATGTGTCAGCTAACAAAACAAATCCGTATAAAATTTCATTACAATGTTGACAGTACTTTGGACATAATCGTAAAACATTTGTATACATTTTTTTTCAATATCCTGTATCTAGAAAACAGATCCCGTTACGAATTTTTTTTACTGAGCGATGTTCCACCTATTTTAACAAGGGGGCCAACTTTTTTGAAACACTCTGTATAACTCCTAAAAACGCGATGTTATCATAGCTACTTGCCAGTTTATAATTTGCGAGAAAAGCGGAAAATGAGAAACTAGAAATGCAATATGACTGCCCATTAAAACACCCCTCAAAGAATAGCTTCCGTAGTGAGTTGAGAATAGCACCCCTGGTAAAATACTCCTGCACAACAGCCCTTACCTGTTTGAAAGGAAATTACGGTTCCAACAAGATACTGTTTTTAAATTCCTTTGATTATTCATTCGGCAATCACATTTAGAGACAGGAAAAAATATATTAAAAAATCCATTAGTATCTCCATTCACAACAACTGAGATTAATGACTTTGGTGCATTATTCCAGAGCGCTATCCATCCCTTTGTTGTGGGGTGTAACAATACTTTCTTCTAATGAATGATTTCCTAGATATTTTTATTGAGTTGACGCGGAGAAACTGTTGTAAAAAATAAAGTTCCAGTCTGTCCGCAATTGTAGAGCGGGCTCACAATATTATGCAACAATTAAATTGAACCTTGTGAACCCTTTTAATGATCGTGTTTTTCCCAAGTAAATTCCATCAAAAAATAATTGACAATGGAATGAAAAGGAAAACGGACAAAATTTGGCTATGAAAACGGTAATGAATAGAGAAAACGAGATAATGACCGACAGAGAAACAGTGAAACAAATAGAAAATAAGAAAAACCAGAATATAGATATCATGGAAACTAATATATGGAAAATAGGGAATGGAATGTGAAAAGTATAACAGGAAAAGGCATAGAATTAGAAGAATAGTTCGAAAATTTGGGGGTTGACATACTGGGAATAACAGATACGAAAAAAAGGACAAGGAATAATGAAACTGATAAAAAATAATATATTGATATATAGTGGAGTAAGATCAGAGAGCAGCAGCTGGAGTAGGATACTTAATACACTAAAAATTAGGGAAACAAGTACAAAATTGCACGGTTCGAACGTGTTTTAAATGTAGAAATAAAAAAAATTAAAACACAGACCAATTAAAGACTATTATAATTGTTCCAAATGAAGACAACAAAACAATGAACGAAGAAAAATTTTCGGATGAACTTGCTAGAATAATGGAACAAGTCAAAGGAAGAATATATATAATAGGGAATTTCAACAGCTGAGTAGGTATAAGAGATGACAAATATGAAACAATAATTGGAAAACATTGAGAAGCAGATAGAAACAACAATGGAAGAAGAATGTTAGACATTTTTTGCACACAAATATATACATGAATACACAAGGGAAGTTAAGAGTACAAATAAAATATCAATAATCAATTACTTGTATCTTCGATTTCTGGTATTGTGTGGAATTTGTTTTACCCCTGCTTGTAGTTGATTCTTTTGTCTTTTATTGCTTTTATTTCCTTCTTTCTGATTCCCTAAATCTTTTTATTTGTGTTCAAAAGTTTCTGTTATTTATCCTATGTGAATCTGTTATCTCCTCTCCAAATTCTCTCCAACTTTGTATTTTCCCTTCTTTAATTTTTACAGCGTTTCTCTTCTTTTTGTAGTCTTCTTTATCTTCCATTATTTTTGTTTGGAATTTTTTTTCATGCGGTTTTCTTTTCTTTCACAAGCTTTCTTATTTCTTCAGTCCACCATTTCATTATTTTTATATTCTTATTAAATTTTCTTCTTCCACATATTTCCTGGGGATATCACTGTTTCTTTAAATATTTTCCATTTTTCTTCTAATGTCCAGTTTTCCCTTTCATTTGCCCGTTTTTGAAATTCTTCATTTGTTACCTTTTCGAAGTAACTTGCAATACATATAAAATTCGTGTATTGATTGTATTTTATTGCCTACATATACTTATTATTGTTACATGAAATATAATTGAGCATACAACTTACGTTCTAAAACTTTTAAACACCAAGACGAATAAATAATATTAGGAAACTTTTAGAGTTGTTTCGAAATAAATGGCTAAAAGCCACTTAAAATTTGTATATGAAACCGTACTGCAATTAAAATCTAATTATATTTCACGTCTCCTGAAATAATATAATGTAATCATTTATTTGAGTTAACGAAGTAAATAATGGGAAAAGTTAAATACGTACAGCTCTTAATTAAGAAAGTCTGATATAAGAATTTGCGTAGACATGTTTTATGTGGAAATTAACTAAGTTTGGTGATGACAAGATCGATAAATATATATAAATTTTGACTAAAACGTAGGTGCAGTAGAAAACCGAAATTTATTTTACATACAGGAACACCTCGTATTTTATGAAATTTTAATTCATATATATATGTATATATATATATATATATATATATATATATATATATATATATATATATATATATATATATATATATATGCAATACCCACGAATGTCTTTGTTATATATACAGGGTGGGGCAATCTTCTGACATCGGAGTATTACATTGTTGTGGTAAGAGATAAAACTTTACAGTTTTGTATGAGCTAATGCAGTTACTGAAGGCACATTTTGAAAATACTTTCGATTCTACAGGGTATTCCAAAACCACGTAGCAGCACAAACTTACATTTTTTTAAATGAAACGTACTATACTTTGTTCAAGAATCGAAATGATCTCACCGAGAGCGTTACAAAAATATAGCATTCTAATATTTATATGGGTATTTTAAAAAAATATGGCCAATTATTGGCAAAAAAGACCTCATCTTTAACACTCTGCAAAACAGTAAATCAAAATAAATTAACAGGTCTTTGTATTCAATTATCATTCACATATCATTGGCTGTGCTCAGTATTAATTACCTTTTTATCTGTGGCTTCTTTAATACAGGGTGACACAAAACGCAAATCAAGCGATATCTCAAAATTTTTAAATGAATCACCCTATAAGTCTTTTTACAATTTGTTAGTACAATTAATAATCTTTCAAACGATGTAGTACATTTAGGGTATAAATTAATGGAAAACCGTAAATATTTTATGATAATGGTCAAAAACAAGTATTTTACGTACACAAATTAAATGGTATTAAATTTTTACATGCACCGTATTGTAAATTTTAACATTTCTAAGGCATAAATTCTAATCGTAATTTTGGATGCATCTACAATATCGAATCAATGATATACAATGTTTGTTAATACCGTAGGTTCCTGGAATTACCAAAAATTTTATATTTATGCATGTTTCACTTTCAAGAATTGTTATTATAGGCTTGTTTGAGATACTTCGTTTGTGTTGTTAGGTTTAAATAATAAATAACTATAATGAATTTTCCGCAGGAAGACATGATCAATATGATTTACGTGTTAGGAGAATGTTCAAAAAATTGTTTACTCGCTTCAAGAGTATATCGTGAAAGATATCCCAATCGAAGACATCCAAACGAAAGAGCTTTCTTAAGACTTAAGGAAAGATTCGACACATCAGGTAATGTTTCCTATCAACCTCATGCTCTTCCAAAACGTGTTTTCAATAAGGACAACGAATTTTTAGTAATGACAAATTTGGTTGAGCATCCTAATACAAGGACTAGAAAACTTAGTACTGAATTAGACACCCGTACAAGATACAGATGCACCAAGAGCTGTTAGAGAGAGAGTTTCCAATAAGAATAAATATTAGCGAGTGGTTCAGTGGATTAATTAATGGGTATCCAGATTTTTTTTAAAATGTTTTATTTAGTGACGAGGCCACGTTTCACAGAAATGGTTTCGTCAACCGCCGTTATTTTCATTTTTATTCGGATAGCAATCCACATTTGTTTAGTACAATGACCCAAACTAAATGGTCCATAAATGCATGGGGAGGAATCGTAGGAGATACAGTTATAGGACCATACTTTTTTGAAGGTAGCCTCACTGGAACAAGAGTTAACTTGTGGTTCGGACAAGATGGAACATCTGTACATTACGTTCGTTGTGTACGTCGGTGGTTAAACAGGCATTTTACCGACAGGTGGATAGGACGTGGTGGACCAATTTCGTGGCCTCCTCGATCTCCAGATCTCACACCGATGGATTTCTTTTCATGGGGATACATCAAGCAACTTGTGTATCAAACAGAACCTACTACCAGAGAAGACAGGAAAGAAAGGATTCGTAACGCATTTTCTACAATAACTCCAGCTATGTTAGAAAGAGTAAGATCCTCGTTTTTGAAAAGAATTGAGAAGTGTATGGAAGTAAATGATCGCCATTTCGAACACTTAGCATAAACTATACTTTTTATAAAATGTCAATGTTTATTTATGTAAATGTAATTGTTTTTATAATGTTGGTTTTCATAATTGTTAGTTATTTAAAAATAGAAAAAGTTGGAAAATAAAGTACAAGCTTGCATTTTACATAACAAAGATATACTGTTTGTGATGACTTAATTATTTCGTAAAGACTGCAAAATGCTTTTATATTTATTAGTACTATAATGACATTAGCCTACTTACAGTAAACAAAAATATTGCTTCCAACATAATTCCGATTAAGTCTATCCTTTCTCTAATGGTAAGAGTAAAAGTGAAAGATATTTTAGATGCATCCAAAATTACGACTAAAATTTATGAAATGTTAAAATTTACAAGACGTTGCATGTAAAAATTTAATACAATTTAATTTGTGTACGTAAAATACTTGTTTTTGACCATTATCATAAAATATTTATGGTTTTCCATCAACTTATACCCTAAATGTACTACATCGTTTGAAAGATTATTAATTGTACTAACAAACTGTAAAAAGACTTATAGGGTGATTCATTTAAAAATTTTGAGATATCGCTTGATTTGCGTTTTGTGTCACCCTGTATTAAAGAAGCCACAGATAAAAAAGTAATTAATACTGAGCACAGCCAATGATATGTGAATGATAATTGAATACAAAGACCTGTTAATTTATTTTGATTTACTGTTTTGCAGAGTGTTAAAGATGAGGTCTTTTTTGCCAATAATTGGCCATATTTTTTTAAAACACCCATATAAATATTAGAATGCTATATTTTTGTAACGCTCTCGGTGAGATCATTTCGATTCTTGAACAAAGTATAGTACGTTTCATTTAAAAAAATGTAAGTTTGTGCTGCTACGTGGTTTTGGAATACCCTGTAGAATCGAAAGTATTTTCAAAATGTGCCCTCAATAACTGTATTAACTCACACAAAACGATGTAATCCTCCGATGTCCGAAGATTGCCCCACCCTGTATATATATATATATATATATATATATATATATATATATATATATACACAAATTGAAAAATATCTTATTGGGGATTGCAGCAAAAGAGGAAAAATACACTCTATTCAATTCTCCAAGCTTTCGTAAATCTTTATTTACATCATCAGGGAAATTGATCGAGATTACATCATAGATCTTGAATACAGGAAATGTGTAAAACAGCAAGTCATTAGAGAAATAGGTCCAGTCGGCAACACATTTGCCTACTACCGGTTCAAGTTTGAAACATTATTAAAAAGTATAAGTTAAAACATTAAAAAACGACAATCCATACACCCACGCGGACTTGTGAGAATAATGGCGGTAACGAAAGTTTCCGTCACTATTATTTATGAAAGCTTGGAGAGTGTATTTTTCCTCTTTTGCTGCAATCCCCAATAAGACATTTTTCAATTTGTGTTCTAATTGATCAGCATGTTTAACTTTGTACTATCAACGTTTATTGAGAAATTTAACAAGAAATCATCTTCGAAAACCCATATTAGCAGAAGAAAAGTTAGCCGTAACGCTTAGGTCCTCGTCGTAAATTTTTCTCCAGTCATTTTTTATTGTAATCTTATAGTAAATGTTTAAATCTCCATTATGTATGCAATAACACACTTTCACTGGAAACTGGCGCTGCACGCTGCACGCTGCACGCTGCATGACTGGTACATCCAGCAATCGAATAATTCGCCGTTGCATTCGCTATTGCATCGGCGCACTTCGCTGCATAAGATGAAGCATTTTCAGGGTGATCGGTGTAGAATTTGATATGCAGCAGCGCCACCTGGTGAGAAGTTACGACACAGGGGATATTGTCAAAACCTTCTCCACGAAAAAACACATACTCATGCCAATTTTCATGATGATCGTTGAACGGTGTTGGAGTGAAGATACATATATATATATATATATATATATATATATATATATATATATATACTTTCTTGGGTTTTATTCTATTAAAACATGTTTAAAATAACACAACTAATTATGGAAGAACTTGAAGAACAAACAATTGAAAATCTTTAATATGAAATTCCATTTTTTTATAGATATGTAGATGATTGCATAACAACAATTCCTAAAAATGAGTAGAAAAATATTTTAAAACATTTCATAAACAATTGCAATTTACCCTAAAACTTGAAGAAAATAATAAAATTAATTTTTTGGACACTACCTTATATCACATAAATCACACGATAAAAACAGAATGGTACACATGGTCATCGAGATATATTAATTTTAAATCAAACTATCCTTTCTCTAAAAAAAAGTCAGTAGTGATGGGCCTGCATATCGTGCTATCAAACTCTCTGATTTATAATTTCGAAAAACAAGCATTATCAAAACAAAAAATGCTTTGAGGTTGAATAATTATCCCATAAAACTAATAAATAAAATTTTCAATTTTACAATTATTCACAAAATAAAAATGAAAATAATAGAAATAATCAACACTTTATTTCTCTTCCCTTCATAAACGAATTGTCACAACAGATTCAGCATTTGTTTATGAAATATAACGACTTATCAAAACATTTTTCTGTGCTAAAATCAATAACACCAAAATTAAAAAAAAATATTATTTATGAAATTCCCTGCAATAACTGCGAAGCTATCGGCCAAACGAGTCAATATCTTGAAAATCGGCTAAATAGCCATAAATATGACAAAAAAATTCTACAACCATGACTAATCATGAAAGGGAAAAAAACCATCAGTTTAATTATGCAGAGACAAAAATTTTAAAATCAGAGTATAATTTGAACTGGTCATATATAACGGTTGTCAGAACTATCATCACCTATGCTGCGCTTGTATGGTGGAAGAAAACAACACAACAAAGGGCTACAATAGAGTTGTAAAAATTGCAAAGACTCGCATGTTTAGGAATAACGGGTGTAATGAGATCATGCCCTGGCGCGGCTTTGGAGGTAATGCTAGATCTCCCTCCTTTACATTTACATGTAAGGAGGATTGCTCTGCAAAATGCCTATAGATTAACACAGGCTAAATCTCTAAAACCCGGTGATTTGACAGGACATCTCGAGATACTAAGGGTTGGATCAACCCAATCTATGATGGTACCTAGGGACATAATGCCTGCTGAACAAGATTTCGAAGTTACTCTAGATGTTATTATTAACGATCGTGAGTTAACACAGAACGAAATCTCAGAAATAACTAGGAATGCCCTCACATTTTATACTGATGGGTCAAAAACAAACGAAGGAGTAGGAATAGGGGCTACAGAACCTAATATTAGGTTATCAGTAGCCCTAGGTAACACTCCCACAATACTCCAAGCGAAAATACTGGCGATAGACTTCTCTGCTCAAGAGTGCCTCAAAAAGCGCCTCAACGCAGCCAGAATATTTATTGCCTCTGACAGCCAGGCTGCTTTGAAAGCTCTAAGGTCTATAACTTATGAGTCCAAAACAGTATGGAGCTGCAAACAATCTCTTAAGCTACTGGCTAGATATAACAAACTATCTTTGTTATGGGTGCCCGGGCACAAGAGAATTGCTGGGAATGAGACTGCCGATGGTCTTGCAAAGGAAGGACTCCTTTCATTGGACCCGAACCGTTTTGTGGCATTACTAGAAGCCACATTGTGGAAGAAGTCCGGAAAAGGGAAAAGGAACTTAGTGCAGCCTACTGGAAAAATGTTCCAGGCCAAAGACAAGCAAAAAGGTTGCTACAACCTTCTGCTCGTTATGCTAAATCGCTCTTAGAGCTTCAGAAGTCTGATCTCAGAGCAATCACAGCACTCCTTACGGGACACTGCCCACTCAGATATCACCTCTGCAAGATGGGAAAAGTGGACAGAGGAACATGTAGATTATGTGACAGTGCAGATGAAACGGCTGAACATATATTATGCCATTGCGGAGTACTTGTTCGCCAACGCCATAGGTACCTGGAACGGTTGTTCTTGAGACCTGACCAGGTAACAAAAATAGCTCCCAATCGGATAACAAGCTTCCTTAGAAGCCTTGATCTCTGGGACAAAAAATAGATGGAGGGTATACACATAAGATCTTTTCAGGTCGCAGTGTGGAAAGGCCAGCTATAGGCCAATCGATCCCTTTGTAATCTACAATCTACAATAATTTGAAAAAAAGAGATGGTAGCAATTCACAAATCTTTGTATTGTATAAATGACAAAAAAGATAGATAAATTCAACACCACATACATTCCACGCCTTTGAACAGTATCATGAGTCTCGTATCAATACCACACCATGCCACTAATGGCGTGACGATATATACCTAGTACATTTTATCAATGAGAATGCTGTTGTGTTTTAAAAGTGTGTTTTCTTAATGAAATAAATGGTAACAATAATAATATTTTAAAGTTGTGTTGTAATCAGGGAAACGTATTATTTGTGTTAAAATGTTCAATATACATTCATAGACTACACTTTGAGCTAAGTTTGTTGTAATTCAATTGTTTTTTTACTATTCACAATATAATTTGTTCTAGTTTGAAAAAGGTCTAAATTTAAGACCAAAACGTCACCAATGTTTATTAAAATGCCATTCTAACCATTTTAATAATGTTTTAATCGACTAAAGCCCAAGAAAGTCTTGTTAAAAATATACATTTAGTCAAAGAACCTCAAAAAACTTAATAATATATATATATATATATATATATATATGTATATACAGTGTGTCCAATTAAGTCGGCATCATATGGGAAACTTTTTTTATTTTTAGGTTTATCAAAAAAAGTTATTCTTTATAAATAGTTGTGTAAGGTCTAAAACTCAAATTAGAATCATCAGATATCAATTTTTTAGCCGTTTACGAGTTTGTTAAAAAGTATGAATTTTACTCAAGAGTAAAGTACCTTTACTTTTGAAAAGAGCGACAATTGTTATTAACAAAAGTTGATCATAATGGAAAACTATTGTCAGATATCCAATATTATCTATCTGCCATGAAAAAAAATTCTTGTCATTTTTATTCACTTTTCTGTATTAGCAATGGTAATTACCGAAAAACATTTTAATCCAGGATGCCCTGACAAATCCTGTATATTAGCAATTTGCGTATTGAACGATATTTAATCTAGGATGCACTGACGACAAACGTCAAATCGCTGGTTAGATTTTATAAAATACAAAAAATGACGGCTCTGTTAAGTAGAGAGGAGAAAATTGAAATAGTTTTGATTGTGGGAGAATCTTATAAAACTCATCGAGAAGCTGCAGCTATTTTTAACAGACATCCCAATAGAAATATTCAGCAATCTACAGGTACAAGAATTATAAATAAATTTAAATCTTATGGAAGTGTTAATAATTGTTTTTATAAAAAAAACGCCAAAAGCGGGTTGCCAATGAAGACACAGAATTGCAAGTGATGATATCTGTAGTACAACATCCTAAAATGTCATTGCGAAACAGAATGTCTTTGATTCAAAATAACGTAAGTAGAGGCACAAGGCACAATGGCAAATATTTTAAAAAGTAACAAATATCATCCATATAAACCGCAGTTTATGTATACATTAAATGAAAGAGATTATGACAGACGGTTTGCATTTTGCTCTTTAATAATAGATTTTCCAATAGAAGGGCTTGATATGAGCCATTCCGCGGCTGATAATGTGGCACCTTGTATGTACAACCTCTACGCTATATCAAATCACAGTAGAACCACTTACAATGGTCACTACACAGCATATTGCCGACATCCCTACACGGGACAGTGGCACGAATATAACGATTCAAGGGTGCTATTAATATCGTGGAAATCTTTAGTCAGTGGAGAAGCATATGTTCTCATTTATTAACAAGATGACACAAAATCTCATCTTTAAGTTTAATAATTTTCTTTTATTAGTTTTTAAATTGTATATTTTCATTGTGAACCAATGTCTTATTTGGTTTTTTCTGCAAAATTTATTTATATATACATTGTATTTTTTAGAAGTAGGAAAGTTAGAAGAGTATCCATTTTTATTAAGAAATATAATATTTTCCGATAAGGCAGCAGTCACGTCAAATGGAACTGTCAGTTCACAAAATTGTCGCTGGTGGTATCACAGTAATCCTAACTTTACTATCAAAACGCGTGACCAATATTCATTTAAGGCCAACGTATGGTGTGGTATTTATAAGAAAAAATTAATGGGACCATATTTTTTTCGACAGTTCATGAATGCCCAACGCTATCTAATTTTTTTACAAAATGAAATCTTCAATTGCATTAGCCAATTTCCTTTAATCGACCGTCAACGTATATGGTATCAACAAGGCGGTGCTACATGCCATACTACAGTCGCTGTTAAGGAATATCTTGAAACTATTTTCAATGACAAAGTAATACGTAGATATTCTGAGATTTTTTTGGCCGGCTAGATCTCCAGACTTAAGTCCTCTGGATTATTTCTTTTGGGGCTTCTTAAAATATAGGGTTTATCAGCAAGAGCCTTTCCAAGACATTGAACATTTGGAAAGGATAATTACAGAAGTATGTCAGGAATTTACTGAAGATATGATCAAGAATGTATTAAGAGAATTTCATAAACGAACCATTAAATGTGTAGAAGGAGATGGTGGATATATTGAGGTTTAGTGAATTGAAGCAAAATACAAATAAACATATATGTACAGAATTATTTATTCACAATACTTCCTTTAAAATCTGCACTATAAAAGTTATACATCCTACACTTTATCGTTTAATTCAAAACTTCTTTTTCCGTCACAATATTCTGATTCAAGCATCCAAGAAAAGGAGATCGTCTTATAAATAAATCTGTATAAAAGCGACTAGTTTTCCAAAAGATTGCCATCAATCGAAACAGATTTGAAATTATTAGGTGAAATAGAGTAACACATTTTCAGTGTTAATATATGTAACTGGATATTTCATATCGTATTGCAAAACTTGTGGCCGTAGATAAAATAAATGTATACATCAACCCAAAAACGTTGATATTACGTAAAAAATATGTGGAAGCCAAAGTTACGAGCTTGGGAATTTAAAAAAATACTTTAACTATACTTACAATTTGAACCTGATAGACTAAAACAAAATAGCACTGGACAGTTGAAAAAATGAAAACATTTTAGTATAGTGATGAAGAAAGTGATTTTGAATGTGTAGAAATGAGAGAGTGGAGAAATTAAAGAATGTCTGACTATGATGTTATTTTGATGTTGCCAAGTAAAGTAGTGATACGATTAGAACACTGTTTTGTCTAAATGAAATACATATTGTCGATAAAGAATTGAATGAAAGGGATGGAGATTTCGGCTTGTCATGTTTCAAACGAAGGCGAAATAGTTTATTAATGGCTAAAACGCAAATTGTGGTTAATTTCTAAAAAGTTGAATTGTTCAGAAAACAAAATTTGCTACCTTGACTAGACATGGCTTAATGCAAAGCATAGGGCATAATGAATACTTAGATGATACTGTAAGTAGATAATAAAAAGCTTCTTGGATGGCCATATACAATTAGACTCATCTTCAAATATTGTAACCTTACTTTATAGAATCTATTCATAATATAATTATTTATATTGTGATTAATGGCCAAGATAAAAATAGACAATAAAAACCAATAGATATTTCTCCAAATTTTTGGCATCAGAGTGATGAGAAATGATCAACTGAAAATTAAGAGACATATTAAAATTTCTAGATGTCAGGATCTTGAAAAATAAATAATGAATTTGAAACGTTCTCAATTTGTTGGGTCCGCATTACATAAATCATACTACTACAATACATGTCTAAGCGTCTGATTCATTGGAAATAAGAATGGATTAGTTGATGATAATCAATTATATGGAGAGCCAAGTCAAAAAAATATCTGCATTTACTACAGCTGATCATTTGACAATTATTATTGGTTATATTAGTTGTGTACGCGCATACTGCGGTCAGTCAAGCAAACGGTAGAATAGGCGTCACATATATGCTATCAAACGTGTTTTGATTATCGTTGTATTTAAATGAATTTACTAAAGCTGAAAACTGTTATGGTATATTGCATATAAATAACAGTTATGTCAGTCAGTCAGTCAGTTAAATGTGAGAAGAGAGCTGGTCAGTCCGGTTCAATGTATTTACCGGTGTCTGATTAAGAGAGGTAGCCCGCTGTATCTCACAAACTATCACTCGTACAGCTTAGAGAAAAAAATCTGTATTACTAAATCACATACGAGAAATTTATGGAAATTATCTTCATGTTTTCTACTCCACCGCTAGAGTGCGTAGTTCACAATAATAACACAAAAACCAAATTTTTCTATAATAAATGTACCGTATAGTACCACAAAATTTAAATATTTGTAACCATTTGATCATTTTTACGAAGTTTACTCCAGTGCTTTTTCCTCCATCTTGTAAAATAAATGGTGGGGATGAGTGGGAAAGGCTAATAGAGCTGCTAAAGGTTTTGAACTACTGGTCAAAAGTATTTGTGACAAGGATGATGTAAGTGAAGAACTAATGAAATAAAATTTCTAATTCACATTAGTGTTTTAAATGAAACTTACAGTTGATTGAAAAATGTTAAAAATTCTAAAAAATTGACAATTGTTTCGATATTACCTAAATATCACCGTCAGAATGACAGAAGTTACATTTCATTTGATGCCTACCTGATGTTTAATTATTTTTGGCTAGTCCAAGAAGTGACCTATCTTGTGATTGACTTAATATATGTTTACAGAAAAAAGAACATATGATGTTACAAATATTAAAGTTTCGATATTATTAGCCCTATGGGGATATCCTGGATATCATTTTTCCCAATTAAGATCCGTATAACTGTGCAATGATATAGAAAACCAGGAAAACTATATCTGCTGATCTTTACAATTATCACTTAAGAAGACAGTTTAAAAGTGGAGAACTCCCTAGATTTATCTGTTCATTGACGACTACATATTGTGGGTTTCTTAAGTGTCTTCTAATTTCCAATTCTTCAAGGAAATCCAGTTCTTGTTTCTTATCACAAATATGTCGTACTTCTAGTTCTGTGTTAGGTGTCAATGTCAATGATTGGTGTCAAGTAGATGTCTGGCGTAGTGTGATTTATCTGGTTGTTTTAATATGTATGCTCCTAAGTGTTCACTGTATCGGATTTCAAAATTGCTAAGGGTTTGACCCAAATAGACAGTATTGCATTATGGACATTTAAGTTTATATATACCAGATTTCTTTAATGGTGATATTTTTGTTTTTACATTTAACAATTCTGTACTTATGTTACTTTCTGTTTTAAAAGAAATCGTTGTATTTGTTGCTAAAGATATTATCTTTGAAATATTATTAGAAATATTTCCTGCATATGTAATGGTTTTATAAGTTTTTATTTCTTTAGTTTGTTTAGAAAATATTAGTTGTAATGCCACTTTTTCCTCTTTTTTACTAATTAGTTTATATATCATATGTAATGGGTAATCGTTGTATGTTGCTATTTGTTTAATTGTGTTAATCTCTCTATCAAAATTACATTTGTTCATAGGAACTGAAAATGCTCTATGTATCATTGAATTATATGCCGCTAGTTTATGGAGCATGGGATGATTAGAGCTATATGAAATAGTCACATCAGTGTGTGTTGGTTTTCGGTGAATTTTGAAATCCGATACACTTACGAGCATACACATTAAAACAAGCAGATAAATCTCACTACGCCAGACATCTACTTGACACCAATCATTCATTGACAGAACACAGAACTAGAAGTACTACATGTTTGTGGTAAGAAACAAGAACTGGATTTCCTTGAAGAATTCGAAATTAGAAGACACTTAAGAAACCCACAATATGAAGTCGTCAATGAACAGATAAATCTAGGGAGTTCTCCACTTTTAAACTGTCTTCTTAAGTGATAATTGTAAAGATCAGCAGATATAGTTTTCCTGGTTTTCTATATCATTGCACAGTTATACTGATCTTAATTGGGAAAAATGATATCCAGGATATCCCCATAGGGCTAATAATATCGAAACTTTAATATTTGTAACATCATATCTTCTTTTTTCTGTAAACATATATTAAGTCAATCACAAGATAGGTCACTTCTTGGACTAGCCAAAAATAATTAAACATCAGGTAGGCATCAAATGAAATATAACTTCTGTCATTCTGACGATGATATTTAGGTAATATCGAAACAATTGTCAATTTTTTAGAATTTTTAACATTTTTCAATAAACTGTGAAGGTAATTAGAAACAGTAAGTTTCATTTAAAACACTAATAGGAGTAGATTACACAAAATAAGGGTTGAGTCAGATAATTTCATTTCTAATTCACATTCTTAGAACTATTAATTTCTTCTTATAGCGCACTTAACATACAAACAATTGCTTACAAAATAATTTATAATTCATTCCACACGTTTTTGCTAATCAAAAACTACGACATTTCCATTTTCTGTTGTGAAATCACTGTTTGGATGTTTCGAGACCAATATGGTAATAATGGATATAACATTACTACGAATCCAACCCTAAATATCAAGTGTATGAAAAGTGATTGTGTTCCTTGGTCTATTTGTAAGGTAAATACACTTTATAAACCCAAAGATATAGACCATCTTAGGATTTTTGTAATTTTTTATTGTAGATCGATAGTAACCATATTTTGGTTGTTTTCTTTTGACTTCTTCTTCCATCTGGTCACGAGTTCATCATCCCAATTAGACGTTATTCAATTACGAATTGGAATTTATTGCGCAGAAAGCTAAGATTAACCGAACAGGATCTATCATAGAAAACAGAAGTGTCTGGCGTTGGCAAGCGACATTGCGATATTGAAAAGAAGCAAACAACTGCTAAGAGCTATTAATTGAACGATCTGCAATATAAATAGGGTATAAAATAAATAAAGAAAAGAACGAAAGCAGCAGTTACAGGACATTAGAAATTACAGAAAATGGGAAGTTGTATAGATGCATTTTTATAATTAGGCATATATTTCACTAGTAAGTCAAATGCTACGAAGACGAAATACAAAGCAAGATCCGAGCAGGCACGGATAATATAGACATGGAGACATTGTGTCACCCAAATTGATTACACTAGTGCTAGAGGATGCTTTCAAAAGCCTACAATGGGAAGACAGAGGAATTAATATATCGGGAGAAAAACTCAGTGACCTAAGATTTGCTGATGACATTGCCATTTTTGCCCCAAACAGCGAAGAATTAGAACAAATGCTTATAGAACTACAACAAGAAGCAAGAAAAGTAGGCCTAGAAATGGACTTCTCTAAAACCAACGGACAAACATAGAGAGTATAAATGAGCTAAGACAACAAGTAGAGAAAGTGAACTCTTATGTCTACCTAGGTCAAGAAATAACATTGGGAAAAACTAATCAAGAACTTAAAATTAACCATAGCTGACATCTAGAATGGGCGGCCTACGGGAAGATGCGACACGTCTTCAACTCCAACCTACCGCTCAAAATAAAAACCAAGGTTTACACATGGAATACATTCTCCCAGTAACAACCTACAGATGTGAAACATGGGTTCCAACAAAGAAAATCCTAAACAAATTAAAGATACACCAAAGATCAATAAAATGAAAAATGCTAGGAATATCGCTTAAAGATCATAAAACCAATGAGTGGATAAGAAATAGAACAATTGTCGAAGATATAGCGAGGCGAATAGGTAGACATAAATGGAACTGGGCCGGACATGTTGCCCGAAATACAGCCAATTGGAGCGGAAAAACAACAAGATGAAGACCTTGGGGGGAGAAAAGAAGCACCGACAGACCACAACAAAGCTGGTATGATGACATCAAAAGAGCAGCTTAACTGGTACCAAGTGGCACAGAACAGGGAAAACTGGAAAAATATGAGAGAGGCCGATATGCAATGGATAGAAAACGGCTAGAAAAAGAAGAAGAAACCGGATGCAATGTTAAAGGGGCAGGAGAAAATAGTCAATAGAGAAATGTCTGCTTCAAGGAGTTTAATGCAAATTATCATTAGACTACTAGGACGTATCTTGTAACTTTAAATTAGCGTGATTCAATTCACCACAACGAATGTCGAATTGTAAATAGTAGTACTGAATGATGTAACTAAAGAAAAAAACCCAAAAATTATTGTGCCCATAACCTTCAAAGTGGCCAAAAACGGTATTTTTTGAGTAAATAACCCCATATATCTTAAGATACTGACGTTATGGGTTGATTGAATTGTAAGCAAAAATTACTTTAAAAATTAGTCAAATCGTCAAATTATGTAAACTTATCTGCTCTAATATTTTTGCCGTTCAGGTCGTTGTTTGTTCTTGAACTTATTTTTTATTTAAGCACTTTTATTTTTCTATTTCATGTGAATTTGTATGCAATCCAGAAGAATGGAAAACTGCATATATAACACCAATTCATAAAAAAGGCGATAGAAAACGATGTGAAAATTACAGAGGAATATCCGTAACAAGTGTAGTCAGTAGACTGTATGGACGAGTCAAGAAGAAGAATAAGAACAAAGCGGATTTCGTGCTGGAAGAACATGTAACGATAATATATTTTGTCTCAAACAAATTATTGAAAAGAAGACGGCAACTAACAGAGAAATACATATAACATTTGTAGACTTACACAAAGCATACGACACAATACCAACGGTGAAACCCTGGGAAGTTCTAAAAGACAACATCAATCACACTCTTATTACAGCTCTACAAAATCTTTATATTGGAGCAAACTCAAGAGTAAAAATAGGAAAATATATCACTGATGAATTTACAGTAAATAAAGGTTTGAGACAGGGATGTTGTATATCGCCAACATTGTTCAAAATCTATGTGGCAGCAGCTTTAAAACAATGGAAAAGGCAAATTCATGGAATGGGAATAAAACTCGATAACATAACACTTTATTCTTTGCAGTTTGCCGATGATCAAGCAATTATATCAAATGATAAGGAAGATATGGAATACATGATGTGCAAGTTGATTGAAGAGTCCGAAATCTGGGGTCTAAGGGTCAACATTCAAAAGACCAAATATCTTTATATCGGTGGAGAACCTAGTGATCTAACATTAAATAATGATCGAACTATAACACACTGTCAAGCCTATAACTATCTGGGAGTGACATTTGACTTAACTGGGACAGATAACAAAGAAATAGAAAGTAGAATAACAACAGCGAAAAAAGGGACATCATGTCTCAATGGCATTCTGTGGAATAAAAATATTACAAAGAACAGAAAATTCAATATATATGAAACTTTAGTGAAAAGCAGCCTATTGTATGGATCTGAAAACTGGAGACTAACAGAGAAATATAAAAAAAGATTAGAAGCTGTTGAAATGGATACGATGAGAAGATCACTCAGGATTTCAAGAAGTGATAGAATCAGGAATGACACCATTAAAGAAATAATGGGGATTGAAGGTACCATTATCGAAGACATAGAGAAAAAACAACTTACATAGTATGGGACATACAACGTATGTCAGAAACAAGACTCCCTAAACAAGTAAGGAATTGGCAAACTGGCAACCGATAGAACGTCGGAAAAGAGGAAGACCGAAAACCACTTGGAAACAAGGCGTGGTTAAAGCCATGAGTGCTAGAAATCTGCAAGAAGTGTACTGGGATGACAGAAAAAGATGGAGGCAAGGCGTCGAAAGACGTTCTAAACCGGCCAATATATATATATATATATATATATATATATATATATATATATATATATATATATATATATATAACAACAACAAAGAGAATCATGGGTAATTCACGCAAAGTAAAGGGCTACTGAAATAGAGTGGTAACCGTGGACATGCATGTTTCTGGCTCATTTTGCCTCATCAGCACGGCATAACCAAATAATGATGTGAAATTTGGGAGCAAAGATGTTAATCGAAACATGGGAAAACACAAAATAACGGATTTCAGCAGGGAAACCAAACGCTCATTTGTGGTTTCCCTGCTGAAATCCGTTATTTTGTGTTTTCCCATGTTTCGATTAACATCTTTGCTCCCAAATTTCACATCATTATTTGGTTATGCCGTGCTGATGAGGCAAAATGAGCCAGAAACATGCATGTCCACGGTTACCACTCTATTTCAGTAGCCCTTTACTTTGCGTGAATTACCCATGATTCTCTTTGTTGTTGTTGTTAACATATCACGCGATATTCCTACATCTTCTTTATATATATATATATATATATATATATATATATATATATATATATTTATATATATATATATATATGAAGGCACAAATGAGCGTTTGGTTTCCCTGTTGAAATCCGTTGTTTTGTGTTTTCCCATGTTTCGATTAACATATCTTTGCTCCCAAATTTCACATCCTTATTTGGTTATACCGTGCTGAAGAGGCAAATGAGCCGGAAACATGCATGTCCGCGGTTACCACTCTGTTTCAGTAGCCCTTTATTTTGCGTGAATTACCCATGAATCTCTTTGTTGTTGTTGTTAACATATCACGCGATATTCCTACATCTTCTTTGTTATTTACTCCATGTCGATCTTGGTTGTTGTCCTGAAAACTCGGGATCTTCCAATTGAAGGCACAAATGAACGTTTGGTTTCCCTGCTGAAATCCGTTGTTTTGTGTTTTCCCATGTTTCGATTAACATATTTGCTCCCAAATTTCACATCCTTATTTGGTTATACCGTGCTGAAGAGGCAAATGAGCCGGAAACATGCATGTCCGCGGTTACCACTCGGTTTCAGTAGCCCTTTATTTTGCGTGAATTACCCATGAATCTCTTTGTTGTCATATATATATATATATATATATATATATATATATATATATATATATATATATCAGAAAAAAAGTCAATAAAATAAAGGGAATTAAACGTAAAAAGATGCAAGGAGAACTAGGCTGGCATGGACAGGATATGGAAAATTGAAATGAGTACTGAACAACATCATTGCCACAATATTAGAGGACAATCGATGACGTATGGTGCACAAAAAGTACTAGATAGACAAAGACAAGAGACGATGAAGAGAGAAACACTCGGAGTAAGGGTATCAGATGGGAAGACAAATAATTGAGCGAGAGAGAATGGTGCCAAAAGTCAGGTAGTCAGACTCAGTTGAAGCTTCGCCCTTTGCCATAAAGACGGGCGAATAAAGGTAATACAGTATACGATCAAAAGGTCGCCCCCAGATGAGGTGGGCAGACGATAGTTGAGGTAGGCATAAGTCCAAAGTTGGATTAATATATATATATATATATATATATATATATATATATAAAGCAATTCGATGCGTTGATTTTGAACGTATATCATATTTTTTTCTATGTTGAACTTGTTTTGAATTCTCTTATTAATATAATAATTTTCTATGAATGAAACACGTGAGTAAACCTAGTTGAAATCCGAATTCTTGACATTTAACAAATCAAGTAAATATTGATTTTGTTCCTTAACATCTAAAACATTAATCCAATCAAGCACTCTGTATATCGAAGAAGTAATTACAAAGCGCTTCTTTATCAATCAAGCAAGTTCTAATGGTTCGTAAGTTATTCGGGTCTGAATTGCCTTTCCTTTTCCATCTATCAAACTACAACTTCCTTAAGACGAAAACTACCGTCGAGGTTCAAGTATCTTTATCGGCAATCTACTAAATCACCATCGCTATCAACACCATAATTAAATTACTAGAATATCAGTTTGCAACATATACAAATTACAAGTTAATACATAAAGCCATAACCCCTCTATTTATTGTAGCACGTTTCTGGATTTTCGTTATGAGAGTTTAACTTTAATTATATCTATAAAATATCGAAAGCATATTCATACTGAGAAATATATATTCTTTAGATTTCGTTGGAAGTATTTATCTCACGAGGTTTTTTATCATTGAAAAAGAAAATAACGAAATTGCTGCACTCTAAAAATTTCTTTTGAAATGGTGATTCCTCAAAGTTCCGCAAGTTTTTGTGTAAACTAACATTAATTCATTATTGTGGCACTATTAGTTCAAAACATTGTTTTCGAAAATCTTTGTCTCTAGATACTTTTTCGAGATATGGTATCTTTTTCGTTAGACTTAGAAACTAGGACACAATAGCTATTTGTATTACTAGGGAGGAAAGTGCCACTTTTCCTCCCGCAGGATGTAGTTTACTAAGCGGGAGGCAGTAAACATCCAAGGGAGGAAAAGGCACTTTACTCCCATGTGATACATATGATTTTTCCTCCTACCCACCTTTTTTTGAAAATTTATTTACGACACAAATAGGTAACGAATATAATTAAGAACACAAGAATTATTTATTAAACAAATTTATCAATATATGTTATACAATTAAGTACATAGTATTGTTTAACTATATTTTAGAATTATTTATGTTAATATTGAATGTGCAGTTTTGAGCAGCACTTATATGAACACCATTGGAAGAAGATAGGGTTTGAACAGGAGCTTTAGTATTTGAAATATTTTCGCTTAGCACATTGTAATGGTGGTAACTTCTAGAAGTGCTTGGCTGATTTTGATCAAGTTCAGGTTCTACATTATTTCCCATAATTTGATCACAAGTTTTTCTTTTTTTTTGTGTAAGATTGTTCTACATAACCTTCTGCGATATTGGTTGATTTCCAACCGCCATGCTGTTTTAGAGTTAAAATATCCCCACCAGCGTTTACTAACAGAGTTGCTGAAGTTCTTCTGAAACTGTGCCCTGTGTAATGTTCGGCATTTGGAAGATTGAGATATTCTGCAATTTTTTGTTGTATTTTGGATATACTATTTTTGCCAACCACTTGATTTATACATTTGCTGCTTTAAAGCATACCAACAATCGTTTATGCTCAGTTTTAGGACGTAGACAGATATACTTTTTAACGATTTGAACAAAATTTGGGCCGTTACCTGTATTGATAACGAAACTTCGTTATTTATACGTTTTTGAAGTGTGGATATTTATGACTAAAAGATTGTCTTTCTCTTCAATATCATCCATAGTCATTTTAATAAGCTCATCACATCGACATGCTCGAGAAATTCCAATAACAAGGACTACCTATGAATATTTTATATCAAAAATTAAATTATTTGCATGGGATTTAATTTCTTACCTTCATTAATAAAAAAACATCATCGGGGGCTTCCATTAAGAATGTATTTATTTCTTCTCTTGTAAAAGATTTAGCTTTATTTGGTTTGTATCCGGCATTTTGACGTTTTAGAAATGCAATCAACTTTGGATATTTAATATCGACATTGTCCTTCATTTGTATCATTGTGCGTAGCATTGAATATTTAGACCAAAGTGTTAAAGCTTTTAATGATTTTCCTTGTAGTGAAAAATATGCCAGTAAAACATTCTCTGAATATTTATGTATCTTGTTGTCTTCAGCCCATTGCTTATATTGTGGATATTGTTTTTCATACATGTCTTTAGATTTTTGTGGTAGTAAGGTTAATGACGCTATGTTGGCTTGTTCCTTAATATTAGGTGCTGTATTTGGAAATTCAAAATCACTTGAATCGCTCTCCATGTTTCAAAAATTCAACTAAGTTTAATGAATGTAGCGACTTTGCACCTCAAAAGTCAATCGCCGTGTTTACTGTTAGTGAGCCACAGCATACTATGCTTTTCTTATTCTGAACTCAAAAAACGTATATCTAAGATTCCTGAAGTTGAAATTTGTATTGAAGAACTACGTTGAAGTAACATTAATGTTTGATTTTCACCAAAAAACAGGATATACAGGATGTTCTAGAAATTATAGAAACAATATGAATATAATGAATTCACAAGTTTCATCGTTTACAACTTACTTGAAATGAGGGGGAGGAAAAGTATGAGTTTCCTTCCTGATTTGAGGGCGGAAAGTGTGTACTTTCTATAGGGGTAGGAGGAAAAACAGTTTTCATAGCACTCGCAGGTCCAAAAAATGTAATTTACCTATTTAGAGATTTGTGGTGTAGGTACATTTAAATGTTTCAAAATCCATTTCAATATTCCAATTCGGGTAGTCGCGCCATTTTAATGAGAAAGACTGAATATTTGGGAAAATCAATGACTTTCGACGGTATGGATATGAAGCTTCAATGATTTTATTCCTGAATGAATTGTTATTCGTCCATTATGTCTACGTATCCTTCCATAAAATCTCAGGAGTCAATAGAGTTAAAAACTGGACCTCTTGGTCACTAAGCAATAAATATATTAGAGACCCTTCAAATTCAAAGTCCATGGTATTGCATAAAGAAGGAGATATTCCAGATTTTCGATTCGGTAGTACTGAAACGTCGTAATACAACAACGACACAGTTTACTTGATGTTCCAAGTACATTGTGGTAATATTTGTCGTGAAAACTTTAGAATCATTGCCGCCATACAAAATGTTTGGAAGAAATACTGAAACTATTAAGTAATCAGCCATAAGTTCTACACAGTTCTTCAGTGATGAGTGAATTTGTGCATTAAAAATTTTCTCCAATCGCAATATGTACTTTATGATGTTGATAAAGAACTCTTGAATGCTTGTTGAATTATGTGGATGTAGCTGTAGTTCCTTAATCTTTCACAATCAATTAATCATTGTAACCATTTTTTATTATATATTTTATTGATATTGTGTAGCAACTCTAATATTTGTTACATAAGTGCGAACGGCAGCTTTTGGTCGGAGAGCATAAGCCGTGGGAGCTGTTGCTTGCCTGAGAATGTCGGTACTTGAAAATATGTGCTTGGAGAATAGTCTACCCGCGGGCGCCACTTTATTTCTTCCAATAGTTATAATCTCACCAAAAATAAAGAAACGTGAAGATAAGGTAACTTAGAAATTTACTAAAAGATTATGAAAATATTAAACGTGTAGACCATAAGAATGAACACTGATTGGTTGTTTGCTACTAGATTTATTAAACAAAATAAAAAAATATATACTAGTTGGTAGCGTATCCAACAAGCAGTATATAAAGGGTACACTTTAACAATTATGTTATACTATTGACAACCCCATTCAACATGTAATATGTTGATAATATAGAAGTTTAACAAAAATAGGGTACTCCCCACTAAAATTCTCTACTTGAATATTCGCAATTAGATAAAGTTGAATACGACATATTCAAATGTAGTTTCCACAAATTATAGCTATAATGTGTTTCTGTCTACTACTTCTAGAATTTGATATTCCAAAATTAAATTTAGGTTTAACTTTCCAAATTATCAAACTATTTTTTATAACTTATACATTGGTGCATTGCTTTGCAATATCACAAGGAAATACAAATATATTTTAGTTGAAAATAACTGCAATGTGATATATGTATAGAAATGTTACACAAAAACTGAAATCTTATCCTAATGGTTGAAAGTTATCTTTCAAACCTGTCTATGCATCGATTTGCAATAGTGCAAGGAATTATACTTTAATTTAAGTTGAAAATGACTGCAATGTGATATATGGATAGAAATGTTACACAAAAAACTAAAACCTGATATCCTATGAGCATCTGGCAGTGGTGGGTGTGAGTAAACGGACACGCATGGTCCTAACAGCTTTGTGGGGCTTGCCTATCAGTTTGATTGGGGTTATTCCTTCATACTACTCCTGGAGGGTTAATGTCCTGCTGGACAGGATTCTCTTTCTTGTCCTCCCGTCCACGATCTGGATCCACGAAACTCGCTATCTTAACTAGTACCGCCGCAATGGCGGTTGTCCAAAATGGCCTCTCCTCATAAAAAACTGACCAGGTCAACGGGCCAATATTTGCCGTGGAGGTGATCCCTATTAAAAAGTTCTCTTGTCATACAGAAACAAATTATTCTTAGCCTAACTTACCCTGTCGACACGAAGGGGACACAAAAAAAATTAGGGCGACTAAGCCTAACAACGAAAACCAAACAATCCGTCTTTTCTCCATCGTTGGATTTTTATAAAGAACCTTTTCAACGAAAAAACCAAAGCCAACCAGTTTAATGTCATTTCAACAAAAACTGTCAACTCGGAAAGAACATAGACAACCGATCTCAAATTCTATGACTCGGCCTGTAACCAATTGGCATTCCAGCTACCGCACCATAGAAATAATTCAACTGGTGGAGAAAACCCCACTCGACTCGCCGTCGCTACGTTCGTCATTAGTACTGACCTTCTAATTACTTGTATGTATTGCATCATTGCTACGGGCAAGTCTCATGCGATACAATAAAACGCTCTGGTGGATGCATTAAGCTTGCAAGCCAATACACAAAAAAAGAAGAAGAATTTACTTGTGTCTCCCACCACTGACATTTGCTGATATTTTAATAACAACTAGTTAATACAATTATTTAATATGTACAAAGGAAAATCGAAAGAGGTAAGCACACATTTTATTCGTACTACTCATGACTAATACTTATTTTTTTATTTCAGGTTCTTGAAATTAAAACAGATCTGAAAAGATTATGGTATTTTAATAATCCTTTTGAAATGCACGAATATATGGAAGATAAAAGTTTTGGACCTAATTACCAGTTATATGTTGTTGTAAATACCTCCAACTTTATATAATAAAACATAGAAGTGTATCCTTAGTTAACTCGTTCTTTATTTAGGTGTCTAAAATGAGTACGTTATATTTAAAATGCTACATCAAATTAGAAATACTCGTATCTAAGTAATTAAGTAGCTACTATCGTTCGCGTTGCCGTTTCTATTGACATTACTGTGAATAACCAATGGCGAAATCCCAGATTTTCAAGTAATCTTCATAGAGAACTCTTGAATGGTTATTGAATTATGTAAATGAAGCTGTAGTTGCTTTAATCTTCGACAATTACTCATATTAGAAACATCTAATTAAGTAGCTACTATCCTTCTTTTTTTATTTACTTTTATTTCATTACTTGTGAATTTGCATCCTGTGTATGGCATACCGATTTTGTTCCAAAGAGATGAGTCAAAAAGTATGAGCCATTATGAGGGAGTTTGGAGTATGATGAACAATTCAAAAGGCCTAATAAACATGATATAACACACATCTCAGGTTTCGCGTCATATGTCATGGTTAAAACCTCTTCAAAACACGTACATGCTGAATGTCCACGTCGAGTCTATTGATTTATTTCTAACCAAACCGAAATAGTTAATTGACAATACACCTACATTTATATAACTAATTCCAATGTTACCAGACACTCAAACACAAACGCCTTGTGTTTGGAAAATAATTTTTAGTAATAATGTTAATTGAAACAACGTCTGCAAAAAGAAAACACCGTTAAATTCATTTTTATATACCCACTCAACATACCAGTATCTAAAAACCCACATTATACAAATATTTACATTTGAAACCAAATATAAGATGGTGTGAAAGTTCTGAAACGGAAAAGTGAGTAAAATGTGGGAAAAAGCTTTTTAATGTATGTGGTTTTCGGTTTCGACATCTTTCGCCGGTTTTTCGCAGTGAGTGCACCATTGTAATTTACACACAAATGGCGAATATTTCCTGGGGTATCCCAGAGAAATATATGCCAGTTAGTATTATGTTCCATTGTATTTTGTCACGGTGAAAAAGTGGACCCGTTATCATTTTTGGGAATTCGCTCCGTTGTTTGCCGTCGTAAAAAGTTTTTTTTATTACATTAACGTGTCCCAACGGATGAGCAGTGGACAATAAAAATAGTATGTCACAATTTTAAATTTCCCGTAGATTTTGATACTTTTTATCTTTTTCATTTCCGAAAATTTTAGTCCGATATTTTAACTAGCAAGTGAAATGAATTTGGTTAAGCTGAAAATTTATTTTAAATTTAAGAATTAAAGAGTTCTTGCTTTATGAAATTTAAAACTATGACTATTGGAATATTGAGTTTTGAGTAAATTAATAAACAAGTAACATATCCCTGTATATTACCATAAAAATTACATACCACAATATAAATTCAAGGTATACAGGGTGCAACAAGAAAATATGTCATAAATTAAACCACATATTCTAGGGTCAATAATAATTCAATTGAACGTAACATACCTAACTACTAATGCAAAAGTTACAACCCTTTGAAGGTATCAAATGCAAATTGATTTTTTCAAATATTTCAAGAGTTGTTTCTCATATTATGATGAAAATTGGCAGGTGGCTTTCTTAACCATTATTTGGTTGCTGCGGCGTAAAAAGTACGCCAAACAAGTTTACGCTTGAAATTTTTAAACCAGCAATTGGCCGACGGTTATCGTCTATTAAACCTTCCTCTGCTAAGCACAAGAAAAGCAGTGTTGCCACTTGTAACATAATTATGGAATTGTAACATAATGTTTCCATAAAACCCATAGACATAAATAAAGCTTTAGAAAAAGAAGCTTCAGAATCGACTGGTTTTCCTAGATCGTGCATCTTATAGAAAAATTAAGAAAATATCTTGGGACCCTGATGAACTCTTAGGTGAAAATATATCTGAAGATGACTAATTTGAAACAGTGTCATATATAAACTCGAAAAACTTTATGGCACATAATATTCAAAATCAATCAGTTTTAACTGAAATTGCCTCAAAACTAGGAGTAGATTTAGAAAACATCTGTGAACCAAACGCGATTCAGGAGAAAATTCATTGTAGCGTTAATATAGATGAAAAATATATTCCTTGCGAAATTATGCCTTGCATTAAAGCAAAATGGCCTTTGGAGCAAACCTCAACCTTTATAAATAAGGGAGAGCGCGATGCCGAGCCGAGACAAAGATTTGTTTTCCCAACACCATATATGATTGAAAAAATTAAAAGTTTAGATTGTGTTTTATTGCCTAAATTATTTTTAGAAACTAATGTGTAACATAATCAATAATTTTAACACATTTTTTTTATCTAGGAATTTAAATTTTTTCAATTCTTACTGTACCAAACCAATTTAACAAAAAAATTAAAATTATTTTATTAATGCTGACCCCTCGTTGCAAAGGTACATTACAATAAAAGTACCAACTTTGTAAATATAATCGTACTTCTAAAACGTCTTTTGCTCACGGAGCGGAGAATCCTCTCGAAAGTTTCGAAATTACGAGGGAGTTTTATATGTATATATTTTCTAGAATATTGAGTCTCAAAGATGACCGATATTTTATATCCGAATTTTAAATATCTTCCTTCGACGCCCTGTATCTCAGAAACGTCACCTGTTAGTTAATTCCTGATATTTTTCTTTTAAAATAATCCTTTGAGTATACTCTCTTACACTTTGAGTTCAATTTTCATCTCGAGTATACGTAAGGAATAGATCCACGTACAAAGCTGCTAACCAGAATAAACCGCATATATCTGCAGTACCTTTGGCATATGGCTAGGTGATCAGGAGCAATACATAGAAGCCCAAGAAGCAAATCTCCAACTAGATAGATAGACTAAACAAAACCCTTAATAAACATGATACTGCATGATTCCGAAAGGATTGTACAAGATAGGCAAGAATGGAATCAACTGTTGAATCAAATATAAATGGTGTCACCATATCCTTTCATGGATAACGGACAGAGGAGGAGGAGGATGGAAAAATCACGATTATTCGTATATGCAAGATTTGGACCATTTTTAGTAGAAATATTTCCAAAAATTTAGTTTACACTTAGGTAAAATTTACTCCCGTAATCCATTGGTTGCCTTTTTATTGACTTATCTTGATAACGAATAATTTTAGTCTATTGAATTGTTATTGTGGTATTTTTTTTGTATTCGATTAAAAATAAAATAAGTAGGTATAACTTGTTTTTTTTTATCACAAAAATAATAAAAAAATAAACGGTTTTAAGGATTAAAACTAACTTTTCCGCATCTGTGGCCCTGAACAATATTCTATCATAAAATTGTTATATACTTGTATACACTTCGGGGGATCTATCGTGCTAACAAACCGCAGTTTCTCCAAAAATAACCAAAAATTCAGTATATCTGGATTTATAGGACCCGCTGTACTCGCTCTAGTCAACTGAAAATCAATAGGGTACATCTGTGAGACACCTTGAACAATATTCAATCATAAAATTGATCAATCGTATACTCTCTGGAGGCTGTATCGTGCTAACAAACTGAAAATTCTCCAAAAATGACGAAAATTTGGTACTTCAAGTACCATAGCACCCGTTGTACTGGCTTTACTAAGCTGAATATCAATAGGGTTCATCTATGAGACGCTCTGAATAATATCCAATCATAAAATTGGTCACTTGTATATACTCCGGAGGCTGTATCGTGCTAACAAACTGAAACTTCTCCAAAAACGACAAAAATATCGTACTTAAGTTACTGTAGCACCCTTTGTATTGGCTCTGGTGAGCTGAAAATCAATAGGGTTCATCTTCATCAGTGAGATGCCCTGAATAATATTCAATCATAAAATTGGTGACTTTTTAAACTCCGGAGGCTGTATCGTTCTTAACAATATTCCCTCATAAAATTGGTGACTTATTGCACTCCGGGGGCTGTATCGTGCTAACAAGACATGTAAGGTAAAGTGGCCGACGACAACGACATACACACAGGATTTCTTTTCTAAAAACCATTTTTTCGTGTTGTTGTTAACGGAAACCGTAAAAAGAACTCAAAAAAAATGTTTAAAATTCCAACTTTTTTTGGAGTAAATCAATACTTTTCTCGCATATTAGATAGGTTGGGCGGAAAAGTAAAAATACTCACACAGAAAACAGATGTACTGGCGAAATTAAAGTCGTATATTGAAGATGCATTTCAAGAAGATCGAGAAGAACCCAACATCACCTCAACAAGCGATACCAGCCCTAATATTTTAAAGTCCGAGATAATGAATGCTATTAAAATATCCAAGAGTGGCAAGGCACCTGGACCGGATGAAATACACACAGTTTATAAAGCTCATAGACTACGAAAACCTAATTTTATTAGAAAAACTTTTCAATGAGATACACCGTGCAGCAGAATTCCCAAAAGAGTGGCTGCATTCCATATTTATTCCTTTACCCAAAACTAGAAATCCCAAGAGGTGCAATGATTATAGGTTAATCAGCTTGATGTCCAGTATTTTTCTTAAGATAATTCATAATCGTATTTATAAAAAACGTGAAACCGATTTAGGAGACGAGCAGTTTGGATTTAGAGCCGGCATGGGCACAAGAGAAGCCTTGTTTGGCTTCAATGTTCTGATGCAAAAATGCAGAGACCAACGAAAGGACGTGTTATTGTGCTTTATCGATTATGAAAAGCTTTCGACCGAATTAACCATAAGTATTTAATCGAATATCTCAGTAAGAAGGGTCTAGATCAAAATGACATCAATATTTTAAGGGAGCTAAACTGGAATCAGACGGCAACTATGGAAACAACTGTGGGACGAACGGATCCTATTAAAATAGAGAAAGGCGTTAGGCAGGGTTGCGTCCTTTCACCGTTGCTATTCAATCTTTACTCAAATTTTATTTTTGATAGCACCCTTAAATGTACCGCCAAAGGAATCAAAGTCAACGGAGAAGTAATAAACAACATTAGGTATGCCGATGATACAGTGATCATAGCTGGTAGCCAGGAAAGTTTGCAAGCATTGCTTAATAAACTCGTCGAAGCAGGAGACATGTGGGGAATGCGCATCAACACAAAAAAGACCAAAACAATGGTAATATCAAGAAGTCGAAATATTCCATGCAATATCTTAATATACAACGAAACAATCGAAAAAGTATCTAAGTTTAAACATTTGGGCTGTCTGGTAAACGATTCCTTGGATTCATAAAATGAGATTCGTTCAAGGATAGAACAAGCCAGGTCCATTTTTGTTAAATTGAGAGAGTCTAGAATTGAGGTAGCGAATGACAAAGTGTTATGCCTACCGTACTTTACGGAATGGAGGCCTGGACACTGAAAGTTAGCTCTATGCGACGTTTAAACGCCTTTGAAATGTGGGTATTTCGAAGGATGCTGAAAATTCCATGGACTGACAGAATCCGCAATGAAGAAGTTTTGAGGCGAATGCAGAGAGATCGAGAGTTAATAATATCTATTAAAAGACGCAAAACCGCTTACCTAGGACATATTTTACGAAATCCTAAATACATACTTCTGCAACTCATAATGAAGGGGAAGGATCGAAGGTAGGCGAGGGCCAGGTAGAAGACAAATTTCATGGCTGCGAAATATTAGGCAATGGACAAACACTTTCCGACCTTAATAAGAACAGCTGAAAATAGAAATAGTTTTGCAGATGTTATCGCTAACCTCCGTTAGAAGGTGGCACTCAAAGAAGAAGCTTGGCCTCCCAAAAATATGGTTTACTCATGGGTCAACAATGAAAAATTAAAAAAAGACATGAAGAACATATCATATAATCGATTATTATGAACCATGCATGTCAATAATAACAAAAAGTATTAAATATGAATCGAAATGCGGCATAATAGAAAAGAGAAGAAAATGTTTTGCCACATTTATTATAAAAGTGTGGAATAACTTTTAAAAAGTTCTCAAATCTCGCAATAAAAGTTGAGTAGAACAAAATTTAACACAATTACGCCACTGCAAATTTTTCAGTTCGAACGAAGCCTTAAACTGAGCTCTCGAAATTTTCTCTAATCTTGTATACCTTTCCTTGAAGCGAATCCGACAAATATTTCAAGTGCTAAGTTGAATTTATCGAGTGATATTTATTTCTTACCATCAAACAAAAGGATATTTCATCCAAATATTATTTATTATCCGCATCTTGCTGAATTCATGAATCAAGTAACGATTCTCATCGTACAGATTATTTTTAATTTATTTGAATAAGTCTTTTGGTACAAAAAAATAAAGTTAATAAACATATTTGATAGTAACTGAATAGTTAACCTTACATTAGTGGTAATTCTGTAACGAATATGTTAAATTTTAACCCTACGATGATTTTCACAATTTTAACCTAAAAAGCAATTCTGTGATTCTTACAAGTAAGCTACCGGTAAATTTTAATATTTTTAACAGATACGTTAAAAATTAGTTCAAATTCGTGTCTCTAGTAAAAAAGAAGATTAAGTGAGTTTAATTTTTCGAATTTATTTCACTTTGTTGACTGTTACAGTAAATTTTTGTGGTTTGTATATTATTTTCATAAAAAAATATGGAAAATATAAAAAGATCAAGCAGAATGAGTAAAAAAACAGAAAGAACAATTAATAAGATATTTAGAATGTCATAAAGTTATGTTGGACGCAAAAGTTGCTCCAAGAGGACTAACAAAAATAAAAGAGTACTGAACAGAACTAGCTACGCAATTAAATTCTATACCAGGAACTAAAAAGGATGTTAGACACTGGAAAGATGTAAGTATACTATTAGGGATTAATTTCAGATTTGTTTGGGAATCTAATATGAAAATTAAATTATCTGAATCAAAAAAATCTTTCAAGGCATTAAATGAAGTTAAGACTACGGCCAGGAAAAAGGCACGGCTACTTCATATAGAACATATTGGCACTGGCGGAGGCCCCAAAACTGCCAAAGATCTAAATGACTTAGAAGAAAGGTTGCTGGCTTTACTCTCAAACACAGTAATCACTGGTATTCCAGCAGTTCAAGAATTGGGATTTGCAGGAAATGAAGAAGGTAACAATTTAGAACCTGGCCCAGATCAAGTAGAAATTGTGAGTACATCTACACAACTATATGCACATAATTTCTTATTTAATAGTGCTCTTAATTAAATATAGCTAAAAGTTCTTATTTTTTTTGTTTAAAGTTAAATACCTACTGTAATGTTATTCTAATTTATTTAAACAATAAACGGGTGGGATAAATTTTAAACACACGGTATGGCTACTTACGAATTTATTTAAACACTAATCACTAACGCTTAATTTATATATTCACTTAAACTAATTTATATAAACAGTTCACTAATTTATATTCACTAATTTATTTGTTTATCTCACGATGTCAAATTATCCACTAACTAACTCTTCCTGATCAGTCCCCTTATATATTAAAGCCATTTTTACTAGTAAATTCCGGACAATTGATTCTGGCCTTTTCTAGATAACTCTGGTCACAAAAACAATGTTTACATAAGATAGTCGTAGAGTCGTAAACAGTTTTTTATAACTGCGTATCCGCCATAATTTTAACTTTCATACTTGGCTTAGACAGAGTCGGTTTTAAGGACAATACCAGGTTGCTGTTTCGTAACATTACCCCCTTCTTAAATGGAAGTTCCTCCTGGAACTTTTGTGTAGCCGAGACTGCATGTTTGAATCGGCAACTGGCCCCATTTCTACACTTTCCGATCTTATGGAAATAGCAGGGCACCGTCTTCATCGGATACTGATAACGGGGGTTGTAGCTGCAAATTAATATCTGGACACCGGTATCTCTAAAGATAACCTCTACCATGTTCCTGATAACTCGCCAATCCAACTGGTTACTCGCTATCTTAGGCATAGCCAGTTTCTTCACGCTGGATTCTAACACATGGTCTCGGAGGTTACGAAGTGCTTCCCACACATCGCGGTAGGTAGATCGATCTTTAAATTCATCTTTAGTTACCACGTTGAAGACGTACCGCGAATTATGATTCAGTTTCAGTGTCTTGCCAGGGGCTGGAATCTGGTCTTCAAGTTTTTCTAATTGCCCGAACTTCTTTCGAAAGACTGTTGCCAACCCTCGTGCGTTCTTGATACGGGCGGGGATGTTGTATGCCAGTGAATAATCTTCCGGGAGAGTGAACAAATCTTGCTGTTGTTCCGAAGTGACTCCATATCTAGCTTTCCCTGTACCTCCATACGCGCCCATAAATTCATTGAAGGTAGGGTCAGACACATCTTGAATAAGGTTTACTCCTTCCTCTAGGTCATGGTCTCCTTCGAATGGGGCTAGTCAGTTTTGGTGAACTACTTTTGGTTTTCCGTTGGGGATCTTGCTTATGCGATATATAACATCATTGATCCTTTTCTTGATTAAGTATGGACCTTCTGTGGCCTGCGTGTCGTACCGACTTTTCATTCTGTCGCTGGCAACTTGAAGATTTGTTCGAACTAATTCATGAATATCGTCCAGCCTTCTTCTCAATTGGATCACGTAGTCTTCGCCTGCTACATCTTCTCCAGGCCGACAGCCAAATTCCAGGTCACAAGGAAGCCTCATTTCATGTCCAAACAGGATTTTCGCAGGTGTTTCACCCGTGGACTCATTGACGGCAGATCGATAAGCCAATGCGAACAGGGTGAGATACTGGTCCCAATCTCTCTGATGGCTGGATACTACTTTGGACAGGTATTTTCCAATAGTCCTGTTCATTCTCTCGACCATTCCATCTGACTGTGGATGTAAAGCTGTTGTCCTGGTCTTCTTCATTCCCAGCTTGTCGCAAATCTCCTGGAATAGATGGCTTTCAAAATTTCTCCCCTGGTCACTGTGGACTTCCAAGGGTACTCCATATCGGCTGATAAATTCCTTCACCAATACATCCGCGACAGTTGTGGCCTCTTGGTTGGGAATGGCGTAAATTTCTACCCATTTTGTGAAATAATCCATTACAACCAGTATGTACTTGCTACCATTTTCTGTCGTCGGAAATGGCCCAGCGATATCTAAAGCAATCCTTTCGAAAGGGCTTCCAACATTGTACTGTTTCATGGGTGCCTTTCTCTTGCGATGTGGTCCATTACTCGTAGCACAAGTCGTACATTTCTTACACCAGTCCTTCACATCGTCGGAGCTGTTCATCCAATAAAACCTTTCACGGACTCGCTGAAGGGTTTTCTTCACTCCCAGATGACCTCCCGATGGACTGTCGTGTAACTTTTTCAGTACCTCAGCTACTCTTGTTCTCGGGATAGCTAGCTGTCTCCTCATCTCAGAACCATCATCGTTTTCACGGAGGCCCATCTTGGAAAAATAGCAACCAACCATGCAGAATGTCTAAAACATCTTGCAAAATCAAACAACAGGCTCGCCGAGTCTAACGGCAGATTAGCTGATGGTATGTTGCGCATAAATAAACATAAAGAGTCCAGTGTTTTCATTAACATTGTAAAATCTTTTTTGTTTCATTTTTAAAATAAGTTTTGTTTGTTTTCAATTTTTCTATTCATGTTTTTAAAATGTTTATTTTGATTTTTTAAAAATCAATTTTTGTTTTTAGAATGTTTATTTTTGTTTTAAAAATGTTCGTTTATTTTGATTTTTAACACGTTGAACGCCAAGCCCTTTTTTGAAATATCGTCTCCTGGGCCAAGTTGATATTTTATACTATTAAGTTAGAATATTGGAAAATAAATATCATCTAATTTTTTCGACCGATTTTCAAAAAATTTTCTTAGCGGTCCCTAGTAACCGCTATGACCCTGCGGGACTATGTTGCCGCATACGCCAGAGCGGCCCTCTAGCATGCCGACAAGTTAGCTCATGTTTCATGTTTGTCTGTATTTCGACGTTTTATTAGGGACCGTGCCACTGCACGGTACGGTATCACTGATATCAGTGCATTTCGGTATGTTTAAGAGGAAACATTGTTTTATTTTAATGGAAAGAAAAATAATTTACCAGCCACAGCGAGCCCTCTAGCACATGAAAGTAGGCAATTATTGCGGCTTGCTGACGTACAGAAATATTTTATCAATGATATTACACGGCGGTACGTAGGGACCGCCCTGGCGTTCGACATGTTAAAAAACCAATTTTGGTTTTTACAGTTTTTACTTTTGTTTTTGGAATGTTTTTCATTTTAAAACATTGTTTTTTAAAATAAATAAGTATTTTCTCATTTCTCTACATTTTTATTTGGAATTACTACATATACAATATCACATATGAAATGGTAAATAATAATTTTTGTTTAAGAGCTATGCGTGCTGTGAAAACAATCGAGCTATCTTAATTTTGAACATTTTATTTTAATTCCTAAGGGCACCATTATTACTTAAATATTTTAATATTTTTTTACAGAATGATATTAAAATGAACTACACTTTGACAAACGTTTTTGATAAAAAAACTAATTAGTTTGACCAGGAAAAAATTGGAATTTTTTGATAAGATTATTAAAACGCCTAGTTTAACATTTTTTCCTGCTTAAATCAATACATTTTTTGTGTGTAAAATTATATATTATTGAAGTTCGTTTCAATGCCATCCTGTAAAAAATTATTTAAATATATAAATATAATTGTGCACCTAGGAATCAGAACAAAATGTTATAAATTAGAAAAGCTCTATTGTTTTCGCAGCGGGCAACCCCTTTTGAGTATACTAAATAAAATTAAAAATAAAGTTCAAATCAAAAATGTTACCTACATAAAATATCTATGAACTGTTTCCTCTCTTCGTGCTTCACCTGCATTATACCAATCATTATTGTCTATGAGCCCTGGATTTTCATTTCCTGGATCATTATCTAATATATCTTCATCAGACATTTCTACTGCCCTTGCTCTTGCAATGTTGTATGAAATTATACAACTGTGTATAATTTATTAGGGCTGTAATACAACGCCCTTTGTCCATGTATGCAGCGAAACCTATTTTTTAGTAGCCTTATTCAAAGTTCAATTTTAACCCTTAAACTTGACATTCTGGTGTTAAACCTCGAGTGAGGAGAGTTCGGAGGAGGAGCATTCACTGGAACTAGTAACCATGGTTCTATCGGATATACAAAATCTCCTATTAAGTATTTTTCTGAATTATTGTTTACATAGTCTCTTTCCAATTCTTCCCTAACTCTAGACATCATCCAAATTGCTAAATCATTGACTGATTCAGGAAAACGGGCATTTATTGCCAGAAATTTGTTATTGTGGTCACAGATGACTTTTATATTAAGGGCATAAAAGTTATTCCGGCAGTAAAATATTGGCTCTGGAAAAACTGGATTGTGTGCAGGAGGTGATACTATTCTAATCAGGCTACCATGTACGATTCCTATACAGTTTTCAAAACAAGCAGCAAGTTCTCTAAAGCCCTGTTTTATTATTCGCTTTTCTTCATAAGTCGATGGAAATCTGATCCACTGATTGGCAAGTTGTTGATTTATTATTCTTGTTACTTCCTCCAAACATCTACTAACTATTGGTTGGCTAACTGCAAAACACCACCCCATACCAATTCTTGTCTGGTAACTTCCTTGTCCAAAGAAATTGAGGACTAGTAATATTCGTAAGTGTAAAGGTATCCTAGTAATGCTTGCATGCTGATACTGAATAAAATGAGGAGATAACGTATCAATTAGGTATAGGCATGTTTCTTTATTCGGCCTAAACAGCTTTAAAAAGAGCCGGTCTGGCATTTCAAAAGGATTACTGGCATCGCGTAAATTTCTACATCTCCAATTATTGAGGGTTCTAAAAAATAGGTTAGGTAACATGTGTCTCAAAAGTTTCTATAATAGGCAAAATAATACTTACATTCTTTGCAAATTATCATTTAAATCTTCAATAAAGAGATGTATTAATGCATCTAATGGCATTTTCTACGATATATAACTATTTAAACTGACTGCTTAATTTTTAAAGGGTACTGTGTAGGTACGTGTACGTAAAAATATCATTCTAACGTACGATTTTAACATCTTTCCGGTATTTTTTAACGTGAAAAATATTACGGAATAGGAAATATTGGATTATTTGAACTACTGTTGATAACATCAGTTTAATAGTCACCAGTAACAGTACAGAATAAATTTTCTATTTTACCGTACGTTATTTAACGTCCGTTAAAATTTAACATATTCGTTACAGTAGTTTATTCGCAAATCTACATTGCAAAGTGTATACACCAAAAATATTACAGTGTAGTGTTATTACAACTAATAAAAGACACATTAACAGCAGCTTCAACACATAAAATCAAATTTAAACACTCTTTTGAGTCGACGAGTGTATAATTTACTCTTACAAACGTTCCATTTCGAACATGCACATACGATATTTATGGAAACAAGTCGAACACCTTCTGTACATACTGTTTTAAAATAAACTCGTTAGCTCTAGATGTATGCTGCAAAAAGTATCTTTTTTTTGCTTTTTGTTCATTCGTTTGAATGTATATTGCCCGTCTTGTTCGTATTGCGAGATAGCGGAAGATTTTCCTTTTGACTCTTTTTATCGATATGCATTATTCAACGGCTATTTAGTAGATTTTTCCAGAATCCGAAGATATTATTTTAAATCTTTACCACTGAAACGTGTATTTAAAATTGCATGAGGTTGCAAATTATCTTAAATTTATTGGTACTGCACTGATTATTGTGAAAAGTAGAAACAGTTTCTCTGAAAGTCCAATTAACCAGATTCCTTCTAAATATATCCAACTTGGCGAGGCTATAATTCCTGAATTGTCACATATACACAGTGAATCACTACCAACGGGATGGTGGTTTATAGCGAAACGGTAAAAGTTTTAAAATGTTTGGTAGTATGTACTATTATGAAGGCTACATTTTCAAATTATTTTGGAATATACAGGAGACATCCTGTATATGTAAATTTGTGGAGTATCAAAGTTATATTTTTTCTTATGGGACACCCTATATCTTATTGTATTCTCAGATTGTCCCTAGAAAATAAAGTACACTTTCATAAGGGTTCCCTATACCTAAGTACAGAGTGTTCGGAATTATACTGACTTTTCTTAAAATATGAAGTTTAAAATAAAATTTCAAACAAGTCAATTGTTGCATTTATAACTGAAAAAAGTTATATTTACCAAAGAAACTGCCGCATTTACCATTGAACTTAGTCCGTACCACAAGTATAGTGTAGACTCGTTTATAACACAAAATTATGGTGTTTAAAAATGGTAAAATTTTTATTAATTTACAATCAGCCATTAAATAATTATAAATAAATACCATTTTTGATTCCCAACTTTAAAGAGCCCGATAGTTCATTAACGAAGGGCGTAAAGAAAAATTTGTATAAGAAATATAATCATTATTTTTAATCTCTCTATCATCTCCCGAGTCTTTGACAAGAACTCCTGGGACACCGAGTGTATCGCAGATATGGGGGATGGAAAATACTGATAAATAGATCAGGAGAAATTGTAGCACATTACGACTTAATCCAAAGTAAGACTTAAAATTATTACACTAAAGATGAAGCAAATGAGAAGAGGAAGAAATATGAACAGTCTTAGAGTCTAAAAAATAAACGGTTTTAAAGATTAAAACTAACTTTTCCGCATCTGTTACTCTGAACAATATTCTATCATAAAATTGTCACTTGTATACACTTCGGGGATGTATCGTGCTAACAAACCGAAATTTCTCCAAAAATAACCAAAAATGTAGTATATTTGGATTTATAGGACCCGCTGTACTCGCTCTCGTTAGCTGAAAATCAATAGGGTATAAGACACCTTGAGCAATATTCAATCATAAAATTGGTCACTTGTATACACTCTGGGGGCTGTATCGTGCTAACAAACTGAAAATTCTCCAAAACTTACAAAAATTTGGTACTTCAAGTACCATATCACCCGTTGTACTGGCTTAAGTGAGCTGAACATTGATAGGGTTAATCTTTGAGACGCTCTGAATAATATCCAATCATAAAATTGATCACTTGTATATACTCTGGAGGCTTTATTGTGTTAACAAACTGAAATTTATCTAAAAATGACAAAAATGTCGTACATAAAGTACTATAGCACCTGTTGTACCGGCTGTGGTGAGCTGAAAATCAATAGGGTTCATCTGTGAGATGTTCTGAATAATATTCAATCATAAAATTGGTGACTTGTTGAACTTCAGAGGATGTATCGTGCTAACAAACTGAAATTTCTCAAAAAATGACAAATATTCCGTACTTCAAGTACCATAGCACCCGTTGTAGTGGCTCTGGTGAGCTGAAAATCAATAGGGTTCATCTGTAACATGTCTTTCACAATATTCAATCATAACATTTGTGACTTGTTGCACTGCGGAGGATGTATCCTAACAAGACATGTAACGAAAAGTTGCCGACAACAACAACGACGACATACACACTGGATTTTTTTTCTAAAAACCATTTTTTCGTGTTGTTGTTGATGGAAATCGTCAAAATAACTCAAAATTTTTCTTCAAAATTCCAACTTTTTTGGGGTAAACCAATACTTTTCTCGCATATAGATAGGTTGGGCAGAAAAGTAATATTGGGGAATGCAGAATTTTATTTTTCTAGCAATTAAGCTTATTGAAGAAAAAGAGGGATAGGAATATAATAACATCTACAAACAAAATGTATTTTGCTTTTTTCGAAGAAAAGGTGGCTTCGTTGCTAACATAGACAAAATACTGGAAAATATCTGTAATTTGTTTAATAAAAAGTTTCGTAAAGGCATCCGTATTCCAAATAAAATTTCTATACTTATTTTTAATCATTATGTCGAAACTACATCGCATTGGAATTTTATTTGAATATGATCTGGATGCCGACACATCTCATGAATTTGTGAAATCAAACATCATTAAATTCCATACCAAAGACGCACTCTTGGTAAAGCGAATGCCAAGGTTATTAATAAAACAAAGAATTAAAAATAATATTGACTAAAAACATGAAGAACAAGTAGTTGGATTATGACATCATGAAAGTGACAAATCTCAGAAAAGTTTATTCTCCAAACCACAAAATGTGTTTTTAATTATCTCTGGAAAACTTACATATTTATAGTTGACAGAATAATGTAAATAACATAACATACTGCGTAATTGTTGTATCTTCAAAATGTTCTGCGCTGTGTAGGTAAATTCATGTGAAAAGATGCGAGACTAAAGTAAACTTTATGATTCCATAACTGATTTTGAACCATTTTCCAATTCATTGTTCTCCATTTTTTCGTGATTCCTGGTTTAATTAAACTTCAGCATTACTCTACTACGGGCATAAGTTATTACTTTACACTTTTCGAAATATTCGGTAAACGGTACACACTATTAAGTTTCACCAAGAGTAGCACCCTTTTTTTGTGAAATTGAGTGATGTCAATAAAGTTATGATTAGAACGATTCCTTACGAACTAGTGGAAGAGTCAGATATAAAAACAAATTCATTTATTTTTAAATAATCTTATATTTTTTGGCACTTACAAAATTGTCTGCCACGACATAAAAAACGCAATAATCGTTGTTATTTTTGAATAATTATTCAACAGTGATTCGAACTTTATGCTTGTATTGAAGTAGGACTAACAGTTGGCATGTTGTTATATAATGTAAAGAGTAAAACAGAGTACACCAAGAAAGCTATAGAAAACTCAAACTGTTCAAACAGTTGTGTAAATAAAATTTGCCATAAAAACAAAATAAAACAAAAATAGAAAAAATTTGATTCAAAAATGAAATTATTACCGATAAACTAGATATTTCAAATGCTTTTAATACATATTTTAGTGAAATTGGACAACATTTAGCAAATACCATTGAACCACCTCGTGAGTTTTTTGAAGACATTGAACTTGCACAAAATACAATGTACTTATTTCCAACTAATGAAACGGAAGTATTTAACACGATTCATACATTAAAAAATAAAAAATCACATTGAGCTGATAATCTAGAGCTGAAACACTTAAGGAAATATTACATGAAATAAAGGATCCACTAACATATTGTTCAAGATATTTTATATATTTTAAGGCGTAAATTCAGTTCAGTTGCTAGCGTTGTAAAAATGTGTTAAAGAATTGCTAGATCTTTTGTATTCTTTCGGTGTTGTTGTAAATTCAAAGGGTAGTTTCACTTTATTTTCAGCTTTGTTAAATATTTTTAAAATATTACGTTTCGCACTTTTAATTGTAAATAGTATTGTTGGAGCAATGAAATAACACATTTTGAAATTCGTGAAAGACATATTGTCGCATTGTGTTTGAAATCCTATAGTTACAAATTTAGGAAAATGTCACGTTTCACACTATTATTTATTGTGTTCTAAAAGCCCTAAAATGTTATTACTTGGAGCGAAACTAAAATTGTAACTTATTGTCACCTTGTGCGTGAATTTTTATGGTAGATGATCGGAAGGAGTGTAATAAATGTTTGAGTAACTTTTCGGAGTAAAAAGGTCACAATAGGACGGTCTCGCTTTTTGAACGTTCAATGGAAATTGAAATATCTATTGAAAGCGTCCATTTTTGATTCTTGTCGATGATTCTGGCAAGTCAAATGATACTGGCCAATAGGAAATGTTTATTTCCTTTTAGTCAACCCAATCCACGTGTAAACACGCCCCTTGCAAATTTTTATTTAACACGGCTTACAACGTGAAGAAGTCAGTTCCTAATTCAGTACATTACTCAACAACAACGTTAGTTACGAGCTCATCGCTCAATCTACGAAGTGAGTTCAACACTCATACAAGAAGCATTTACACTTAGTTAAGCAGTTATCACATAGTTACGCAATCGGTTAGTAAGTTATCGGTTACATTATTAAAGAGTCAGTTGGTTGAATAGTGAATCGGTTCTTAAAATTGTGCAACAAAGTCGAAACTCAAGTTGTAAGTGTAATTAACTCGTTTCACCTCAATTAAGTCAAACACGTCGTTTCTTAATCAGTTTTCGATTTCACAACTCAGTTCAACACTCAATCGAGTTCATCGAGTCGTCGTTACATATCGAAGTAACTTCACTCAAAGTCAAACAGTCAGAGATACTAAGTCTAACATATCGTTACTTAGTTTCTAAACGATTCAAGTGAGTATTCATTAAATCGAAACATAAAGTCCGTTCCGATCTAAAACCATCGAAGTTCAAACATTCATAACTTTGTACCATTCTTGTAAATTTGTACATAATAAATTATTAATTTCGACATTAATTTTGTCAAATTAAGATTAATAATCTAGTTGAATGTCTACGCCAGTCGACGAAGCTCAACTTGAAATAAAATCAAAAAAATATATATTATAAATAAAATATTCGAAACAGGAATTTTCCCACAAGTGCTAAAAACAGAATTGATCAAACCACTCTCTATAAAACCGGAGAAAAAATTACAGACCTGTAACATTAATCTTTAATATATCGAAAATCATCGAAAATTTTTTAAAATTCCGGCTATTTACAAGTAAATAACACAATCCGTAAGGTGAGCCAACAGAAGACTCAGTTTTAAACTTAACTTCAAAAATATACAACGCACTTGATAAAAAAACACCTGCTCTTTGCATATTTATAGACCTCTCTAAGGCATTTGATACTGCTGCCACTATATACTATTACAAAAGCTATATTCTTATGTAATAATCTAATAAGAAGCTATTTATATACACATTATAATCACTTAAAATAATTTATATAAACACTTCACTACTGTTTGTTTACTTAGACTTAATTTATATATTTACTTGTTCACTTGTTTATCTAGCGGTATCACTTTATAAACTGACTCTTCCCGCTGGTCGTTATTCTTTATATAAGTGCCTTTTTTACTAGATAATTCTAGATTGCGGCTTACACAAAAACAATCGCCGCCCTGGAATTTTCTAGATAAGACTGGTCACAAAAACAATGTTTAGATAAGAATAGTCACAAAAAAGCGTAAACAGTTCTAAGAAATCTCGACGTATTCCTAATTCTTCTTAATAAAACGAGATATAAGGTAGTGCTAATTGTCTGGTGTTATGTTTAAGATGTTTTTAAATATAAATAGGTTAATATTGTTTAAGGGAATGCATTTTGTTCTATAAATTAACGCTAAGTACCTTTAAAAGTAGGATGGCGCTCCATAATTGCGGGTTAAAAATAAGCGTTAAACAGTCGATAAATGTATTTAATGGTTATTAAATACATTTTAACGATTATTAGTTGAAATTATAATATTAAATGAATATATCGTCAAATAAGCATTTTAAATTATAATATTGACTGGACTATGACGGTATTTAACTCAAACGATAATCCGAAATCTTACAGTTCACACTATATCTCTTGCGTCGACTATACCCATCATTCATAAGGATAGTGGGAGAAAAATGTATTATTGATTTCATTAAACGTATAAACCTTACCGTTTAATTTAATATTTCCAAGAATGTTTCTGTCCCAAACAAGAATTTTCGAAATCGTGTAATGACTCAACAATTAATATAAACGTACTTAAAACAAAATTGATTTTAGGGACATTAAAAATTAATATGTACAACAATCGTATAAAAATAAAGATCTATCTAACTTATCAAATTGGTTAGGCTTTAACAGAAAATCTATCTTCAACAGTTTCTTTGAGCTTGTTATATATCTAGTGGGCCTGCTGAATTTAATGAAATTAGCATAGTTTCTCATAGTTTTGTATTCATTTGCATCATAAGGCTTTAGGTGAAAAACCAAATCATTGAGCGAGGATATCCTTTCATTTATATAATGAAGAAATGAGATAAAATTTCGTACTTATTACGAACAGAAACAAACTTTCCTTCCTTCATTACAACATAATGTCTGTTCCGTTTATAAATCCAATTAGTGGAATAGTTTCTTTTTTGAATGGTCGCCAAAATTTCTACTGAATTCCATCCAAAATTAACTCGCAAGAGGACATTTAACAATCACATTCGACTACGATTAAACGTGAAAAGGTCAGGCTTGGGGCGGTCTATTAAGTGGCCTAATCCTGAAATTGATAGAGATTATTTATCGGGTTCCAGCACTCCCTTTTCAAGTTGGAAAATCCCGACAAATGTATCTAGAAAAGTAGAAACGTTTGTAATTCTACGTTAATGTACGAGATTACCGCAAAAAGTAAAACATCGTGAATGTGGTAAATGTTCAGGAAAATTATGGTCAACGTTCTAATTTTTCATCCTATTATCTGATCAATAACTTAACTCTGTATTCAACAATTAAAATGAGAGGAAATTCGCGTCACGAGTTGCATATTTAGTATTCATGTAGAAAAGACCACGAGTATATTGAAAAATTGAAATACTATCCATTTAGTGTCAAAGACGTTTCAAATTGACAGTTTAAATATTCGTGTGAATGACGAAAAGTCAAAAAAAAAACAATAATGAAGAGGGGACGGAAATTGTTTCAATATGCTCCAGAACAATTAGAGAGGGCACTTGATGAAATAAAGTAGAAGCGAATGGGAATCAGGGAGGCGAGTAGGCTGTTCAGGTTCCCAAAAACAACGTTAATTGACCGTCTCAAGGATCGAGTACTAGTGGCTCGAAGAAAAACTGATCCAGAATGCATACTTAGTACCGAAATTGAAAAAAAATTGTGGAGTGGATAATTAATATCGCCAAATGCGGTTTTCCTGTGAATAAAACAGATCTCATTAATACGGTGCAATAAATTGCGGAGGAAACCGATAAAGCGAAATTCTTCTAAGATGGGCGACCAGGTCAAAAGTGGTATAAACAATTTTTAAAAAGACATCCAGAGGTATCTTTCAGAGAAACAGAGAGTATAAATAAAGCTCGTTCTGTTGTAACTGAACAGTATATTAGATTATGGTTCAATGAGCTAGAATTATTTTTGATAGAATATGGTCACATAGCGATTTTAAATGACCCTAGCCGAGTCTTCAATGGTGATGAAAGCGGCTTTTCTTTGTGTCCTAAATCAGGAAAGGTGCTAGCACCAAAAGGCTGGAAGAATTTGTAGCAAATTAAGTTAGGTAGCGAAAAAGAAAATTTAACGGTCTTAATCGTGTTTTCTACGAATGGAGTTGTATGTCCTCCCTTGGTTATTTCTCCGTACATTCGTCCTCCTCGAGTAGGTATTGACAGTATGCTACCAGATTGGATTTTAGGGCGATCAGAAAGTGGGCGGATGAAAATCGAAGTCTTTTTTGAATATATCGCTAATGATTTCAACACATGGCTCACAGAGAAACAAATACAACTCCCCATTATATTATTTATAGATGGCCACAAGTCCCATATGACTTTAGCCCTTTCTAAATTTTGCGATAGCAATGGAATAATTTTGTATGCTGTGCCCCCTAAAACAACACACATGCTACAGCCAGTAAGTGTCTTTAGGCCGCTTAAAAATGAATGGCAAAAACCAGTTAGGAATTGGCAAAAAAGACCGGAAAATACCAACAAGTGTGTTACAAAAACCAAACTTTTGTCAAGTATTCAACGAAACCCTTTGCAATACCAATATGAAAGATCATATAATCAATGGATTCCGGAAATGTGGGTTGTTTCCATTGAATCAAAATAATGTTGACTTTACAAAATGTGTGAAGAATTTTCAGGAAACACTTACAAATCAAAATAATAATGAGGAAGATATTCTGCCCGACGAGTGGACAATAGCAAAAAAAGTAATAAGAAGAATTGCACCAACATTGAGAGAATACGGTATAAACACCGAGGTGATATTGAACGAAATCAATGAACGTGCCAATACATTGCCTCCAACCACAAATCAGAACCTACTCCAGGATGGAGTAGTCCCACTTGAAGATTTAACCATCGTCCCAATTGAAGCCGTAAGATTGGAACTGAATGCCACTCAATAATCCTTGCTCGGATCAGTATCCACTGTCCAAGACACAGAAGAGAGGATGGTGGATCATTTGGGAAACCAACCAATCTCACCTGCAACAGATATCAGTCTTCAGGAGACAGATGGAAACCCTCCAAATGATCAAATATTTATGACACCTACAATAGAATCAATTCTCCGAGATACTGATAGAAACCCTCATCCAAATTGCCTGAGATTCACCAGTAAGAAAATCCAGCTCCCGGTGATGTGACACCTGTCTGACACTGGCCCTATTTGTTGATCGATTGCTTACATAGTTGCATAAGATTCGACTTTCCAGATATTTTTTGAATAAATACATCAATGTACTGTGAACTATAAAAAATAGACCATAACCTATAATAATGGAAATGTCCCGCGAAAAAGCCGTGTTGATAAATGTTTTGTGCCGATGTTACCATTGACATCGATGAAGTTTTCAAATTAAAATGTTTTAATTAGATCTTCTAACACAAAAGTAGTTCCAAGCAGAGAAGAGGGACAATTATTCTTCGAAAACATCTAATTAAGTAGAAAATTGTATACGAGCCATTTTCAATCAAACAAATACTTTATTTCGACATTGTTACTATGGTAACCAGCAAATTTTCTGAAACTTTTTCATACATATGAGCATGTAGACGTAAAATTAATAAGTAGAAATTTCCAGACACATCATATAATTAGACAATAATAATATTGAAATATTATTGACAATATTTTTTATATATTTACTTTATAAGTTGGAAATATTACAATTTATTAAGGTGTACATTCTATAATATCATTAATTAATTTAAAATTCTTCAACAATTCCTCTTCTACTTCCTCTTTCCTAAGTGATGAAAAAAAAACAGAACCGGTGGTTTTTTAAGAATATGTCTGTGTTTCATAGAATAAAAATATTAATGAGACGCCAATTTATTTCTTTGAGTATTAGATTTGTGTCCAAAAGAAGGCACAATATCACGCAGAATGTTGCCAATTACTTTAAATTTCTCAATGCGAACGTATTCACTTTCATTTTTTAATCAATTTTGACAATTCCCCGAAACCCATTAAAAAATTGTATGAAATCAATTAATTTTATATAATAATGTATCTCACATATTTTTCAAATTTTACTAGAGCACGGGGAAAGTAGAAAAAATCCCCTATACGATACGATGTGCCTCCCCTGTAAATACTAAAAATAAATATTACATGAAAAAATAATGCATACAAAAGTATAATCGAATGGCTTTTTACACGAGTTTATTGAATTAAGAGACAGTTAACATACATTTGAAAAAATACCACAACGCCAATTAATTATAAGAACCAGAAATATTAATATAATGAATACCTAATAATTTCTAATACAATATACCTACTATACCTACAGAAGAAGGATATTTCATTATTTTTTCAACAAGTAGTATTATTTTGACTATTATAATTATTTCTAATATTGAAAACACAATTATTATAAATAATACTATTTGCACCTGTTTTTGATTCTTACCGTGGTTCAATTTTATCAGTCATTGTATTCGAATTCAAAATTTCTCAGAGAATGCTCGCCCCTCATGGCACCAATTATATTTTGATCCATCTGAAGATACGGTTTGATAAAATGAGTGTTACTGTGATCTGTAATCTTTATAATGTAATGTTTTTCTTATTTATTAAAACGTTTTTATTACGGGTGGAATAAACACACGGTAGGTTCACTTACTTAATTGATTTATTCACTACACTATTCACTAATTATATACTTAGTATATTCACTTAAACTAATTTATATAAACACTTCACTAATTTATATTCACTCATTTACTGTTAATCTTACGATGTCAAATTATAAACTCACTAACTCTTCGTGGTCGGTCCTTTATATATTAGTGCCTTTTTACTAGATAATTCTAGATTGCGGCTTACAAAAAAACAATTGGCTCTGGCATTTTCTAGATAAGACTGGTCACAAAAACAATGTTTAGATAAGATAGTCACAATTGTAAACAGTTCTAAGAAATCCATAATTTTAATTTTCCTACATGGCTTAGACAGAGTTGGATTCAGGGACTATACCAGTGTGCTGTTTCGTAACATTACCTCCTCCTTAAATGGAAGTTCCTCCTGGATCTTTTGTGTAGACGAGACTGGATGTTTGAATTGGCAACTGGCCCCATTTCTACACTTTCCGGTCTTATGGAAATAACATGGCACCGTCCTCATCGGATATTGATAACGGGGGTTGTATCTGCAAATTAATATCTGGACACCGGTATCTTGGAAGATAACCTCTACCATGTTCCTGATGACTCGCCAATCCAACTGGTTACTAGCTATCTTAGGCATAGCCAGTTTCTTCACGCTGGATTCTCACACATGGTATCGGAGGTTTCGAAGTGCTTCCCACACATCGCGGTAGGTAGATCGATCTTGAAATTCATTTTTAGTTACACGTAGAAGACGTACCGTGAAATATGTTTCCGTTTCAGTGTCTTGCCAGGGGCTAGAATCTGGTCTTTAAGTTTTCCTAATTGCCCGAACTTCTTTCGAAAGACGGTTGCCAACCCTCGTGCGTTCTTGATACGGGCGGGGATGTTGTATGCCAGTGAATAATCTTCCGGTAGAGTGAACAAATCTTGTTGTTGTTCCGAAGTGACTACATATTGAGCTTTCCCGGTACCTCCATACGCGCCCATAAATTCATCGAAGGTAGGGTCAGACACATCTCGAATATGTTTTACTCCTTTCTCTAGGTCATGGTCTCCTTCGAATGGCGCTAATCGGTTTTGGTGAATTACTTTTCGTTTTCCGTTAGGGATCTTGCTTATGCGATATATAACATTATTGATCCTTTTCTTGATTAAGTATGGACCTTCCCAGGATTTTTGTAATTTTGGAGAAAATCCTTTTCTCCTAGTCGGGTTGTCTAACCATACTTTGTCCCCTTCTTTAAAACCGCCTACTGTGGCCTGCGTGTCGTATCGACTTTTCATTCTGTCGCTGGCAACTTGAAGATTTATTCGAACTAATTTATGAATATCGTCCAGCCTTCTTCTCAATTGGATCACGTATTCTTCTCCTGCTAGATCTTCTCCAGTCCGACAGCCAAATTCCAGGTCACAAGGGAGCCTCATTTCAGGTCCAAACAGGATTTTCGCAGGTGTTTCACCCGTGGACTCATTCACGGCAGATCGATAAGCCAATGCAAATAGAGAAAGATACCGGTGCCAATCTCTCTAATGGCTGGAAACCACTTTGGATAGGTATTTTCCAATAGTCCTGTTCATTATCTCGACCATTCCATTTGACTGTGGATGTAATGCTGTTGTCCTGGTCTTCTTCATTCCCAGCTTCACGCAAATCTCCTGGAATAGATGGCTTTCGAAATTTCTTCCCTGGTCACTGTGGACTTCCAAGGGAACTCCATATCGGCTGATACATTCTTTCACCAATATATCCGCGACAGTTGTGGCCTCTTGAGACGGGATCGCGTAAATTTCCACTCACTTTGTAAAATAATCCATTATAACCATGATGTTTTTACCACCAGTTTCCGTCGTTGGAAATGGTCCAGCGATGTCTAAAGCAATCCTTTCGAAAGGGCTTCCCACATTATACTGTTTCATAGGTGCCTTTCTCTTGCGATGTGGTAATGTTACATACATTTTGAATAAAAATAAATACTACTTAGGATGGACTTTTACTTAACTTGGCTGGGCATCGAGGACGGACTTCTAAAATGCATCGCGGATGTACGGTTTTATTTGTACTTTAAATTCCTTTAACTGTCACTTTATATCCTTGGGTCTAAAAGTGACACTTTAGTTTCTAACATGTGAGAGTAAAGTGACTACTTTAGTCTCGGAATTGCAAAAAAAATAATAATCGAAAATGGGTAGCGATAGTGAGGATGATATGTAAACTAGCCATTGGTTTAGAAGGACATCGCTCACTATCCTGGTAGATGCAGGAGGTGATATTACTTCTTTAAAGAGACACGATCGTTGATAACTTATTCCGCAGGTGAATTATAATGATTTTTTCTGCATACAGTATTTTTATTTCCGAGTTATGAAAATTTGAAAATTTTGAACGTTATTTGTTTCACGACGTAGGTAGGTACATATACAAAAAGAAAAAAACATATGGTTCGTTCAGCGTTAAGAATAGGCTAGGAGATGGTGACAGAAAATGTTCTCCCATTTTCTCCTGCATGCCTTTTTAGGAATTGATAACTAACCCTAAAATATGAAAGATAGAGGGGTTACGAGCCCTTGCGCGCTTGCACGTCATAAAGAAAATGGCTTCTCTTTGTGTGAAGAATTTTAGTATTTTTCCGTGACATTATATTGCATGCCTTTGTAATATAACGTAGTTGGAACAAATTTAAGCTACAATCATTGATGGCATGCAATTCGCAACGGCCGACGGGGCTCAAAGGGTTACGTAGAAATGAAAAAAAATAGAACATTTCCGTGTTTACAAATTGCATGCCGTTGTAAAAAATTAGTTTTTTATCTCAAAAATACTCTACGAAAATTGGCATGCACCCCTCGTATGACCAAGGGTGGAAAATATTAGGAAAATGTTGTGAAAATTCAATACAACTTTTCCGTGATTTCAAACTACTTCTAATAAAGATAAATATTAATTTTATGACCAAATAATTCTGAAACACGAATGGGATGATGCATGTTGCACATGATCTTTATATTATAAATAATAACAAAAGTTGCAAAAAATTTAATAAACATTTCCGCGTTTTTATTTGCATGCCGTTTTGTATTTCATAAAAACATATTATTTCAAGTATATACCGAAAATGGCATGCGTATTAAATAACACGATCGTATTTTAAATAATAATGAGTTTCATAAAATATATGAAACATTTCCGTGTTTTTAATTTGCATGCCGTTTTGCATTTCATAATAACATATTATTTTAAGTATATATTGAAAATGGCATGCGTATTAAATAACACCACCGTATTTTTAATAATAATGAAAGTTTCATAAAATATGTGAAACATTTTCGTGTTTTTATTTTACATGCCACTTTGTATTTCATAAAAAAAATTATTTTTCAATTGTAATAATTTGTAATTCCCGGGCTCTGTGATCGAAATGCAGCCTTTGCACACTACCACCTTGTAAGCGTGAACTCAAGCAGCAATTACTTCGAGCATCATACATTGGACACATGTGGAAAAATGCCTTTTCTCCAGTGCCCAATGAAAATCTAAATATTCTGGAATTCGGCTGGAAACTCGAAGATGATATGTATGCCTTCCAGTGGTTCAAAGGCGAGGACGTACCTTCAAATATTCAAGAAATAATTGAAGGTATTTTATTCATACTTTCATAACAAATAGGGGGGGGAAATATGTCAACTCTCCTAGCGCGGCGCCCGAGCGCTAAATTTTGTTGTTTTCAACCCGCGCTGATTGTACGAAAATATACGTAGAAAAAATCCCGTGAGTTGAAAACAATAGAATTTAGCACTCGCGCGCCGCGCTAGGGAAGTTGAGGTATTTCTCCCCATTGATAAAACTGTTCAAATTGATACTTAAAAATCAAATGTTAATTTAATTTTGATAGATCCAGAAGAAACAGATGCAGATGATGAATTAATAACAACACCTAATTTTGAAGATGTGGAGGACGAAACTGATGTGGATCCGACATTGGAGGAAGTACGGAAGATGAATCAGTGTGTAATGATACTGAGAGTTAATAATGAATAATGTATAATAAAAATAATATTTCATAAATATTTTATTTAAGTTAGGTATAAATATAAGTGTACATTTTCGTAAAAAAAAAGTTTTCAGTTTTCCTCCGGAAAAGAATGCATTTTTTATTTTACGACTCGTTTTTGTTTTTTCCTATAGTAATTTTTTATCAATAAACATGCATGCCATTTGTTATTGAAGTTTAAATAATATTTACAGACAATGTACAAAAAGGCATGCAAAAAAACAGGGAAATGTTTCTTATTTTTATTTTCGTTAAAAAACTTTTTTTTAATTTAATTTTTTATGTTAGGCTTGTGTAATATGCATGACATTTTTTTATCAACCTAAAATAATATTTTTAATGAAATTTTGAATGGCATGCAAAATGAAGTCAAGGAAATTAAAACAGCGTTTTTTGCAATTTTCGTCATGCATGCCACTACTTTAATACTTCCTGTTGTGCATGCCAAATTTGCTAACGTCAATAAATTATAAAAATTAAGTATTGTTCAAATGGCATGCAGTTTGAAATCACGGGGAAGTTGTATTGAATTTTCACAACATTTTCCTAATATTTTCCACCCTCGGTCATACGAGGGGTGCATGCCAATTTTCGTAGTGTATTTTTGAGATAAAAAACTAATTTTTTACAACGGCGTGCAATTTGTAAACACGGAAATGTTCTATTTTTTTTTCATTTCTACGTAACCCTTTGAGCTCCGTCGGCCGTTGCGAATTACATGCCATCAATGATTATAGCTTAAATTTGTTCCAACTACGTTATATTACAAAGGCATGCAATATAATGTCACGGAAAATTACTAAAATTCTTCACACAAAGAGAAGCCATTTTCTTTATGACGTGCAAGCGCGCAAGGGCTCGTAACCCCTCTATCTTTCATATTTTAGGGTTAGTTATCAATTCCTAAAAAGGCATGCAGGAGAAAATGGAAGAACATTTTCTGTCACCATCTCCTAGTCTAGAACCCGACTTAATAATTTCAGAGAAAGAATTCTCTAAACCATGCAACAATGACGGCAGTAAAGTTAATAATAAAAATTGTTATGAAAAATATTATAGATTTGTTTATGACTCAGATGGTCGTAGAAAAAGTATAGTGTACAATTTGCATGAAATGACCCATTTCCAACTCGTAGGTATATGAAATTTCATATACCTACTCGTGGGAAATGTATGTCATTTCATGCTCATTGTACAATAGACTATTATTGCATATCTTTTCAGGAGATAGAAATACAAATTTAAATTTTTTTTTAGTCTCATCAGAACACATCAACAGTAATAATTTTGTCAAATTTAACTTTATATATTTGACTGAAAATTTATTATCGACATATCCGAATTAATAGTGTGAGATGCAATTTTTAATGCGAACATGAATATCTTGAATATATTAGTTGTTACCTTTTCTTGAGACGACACTTTTCTCGAATTGACACTTACCTGGAACAAAAAAGAAACGTTTAAATACAAGGTTTATATCTCGGGTTTTATAGCATATTCAAAATCATGAGAATTCATTGGAAAGTAGAAGAATCAGTACTTTTTGAATCAAGAGGAAGGTTAGATAGAAATAGAATCTAAAACAAATTTAATATTGTCGGGAAACGTCCCAACCAGTCCGGCCCTACTGTTTGTTTATATTGACGAGCGAATCTGTCAATGAATGTTGTAGTCAACTCTGGTACGTCATATGGCCAATATAAATAGCGCAACGTTAGCAAGGCAGTTCAGTTGAACTCAGTTTATTAGTAAGGAAATATCAAGAAATTTGTTGTTAATAAAAATGCACTAATAATATTATATGCATATTCCACTCATTTTGCTCAAATAAGCTATAATAAAGGACCACCAACAGAATTATTTAATGACTAGAATTAGGTTCTGAGAATTGTGGTATTTGGGATTTCATAAGTACCTTTTCAAATACTTGATGAGTACCTACTTTTGGCAATATTTTGATCAGGCGATTTAACCTTTCGTACAAATTCTGTTCAATGCGCATTTTTTGTTTAAATTCTGATTTTCAGAGTTCAAACCGTTGGTTTTCCCTGTAGGTTGTGATTCGATCATGATTGGTTGATATAATAGGAAGCTTACCTACCGAACCTACGGAACTACGTGAGAATTCAATGCTAGTTGTAAGGCATTTTAATTTCTGAATTTGTCCCGTGGATTATGTGTCCCTATTTTCTCCTATACATTGCCAAGGTCGCTGCATCTGTCTTCGTTAATCCTTTGTCTACTAAAATATCTATAGATCGGTGATTGTTGGTTTTCCTCTACGCTTTTTCTCATGTCTTCTTGCATCTCATACTTTCTTGACATGTCTCTCATTCTTTATGCATCTAAGGTCCGTACTATTTAAATTTTCTGTTTTCGATTTTTTCAAATATCGGATTGAAGGTTAACCGCTGCCTTATGTCTTTATTTGGTTACGTCTTCATTTAGAGTTTTGTCTATTCTATTAACGCCCAATACATTAGATCCCTCATCTCCATGGCTTGTATTTTGCTTTTGAGAATTTTTCGCAGCCAAATATAAGAATTGGTACATACGCGGAATTGTATACACTCATCTTCACTTTTATAGATACCTCCGTCTTCCCTAAGAATGAATTCATTACGTCATTCACTACAATGTTGAAAAGTATTGGGCTTAAGACTCCTCCTTGTCTGACACCATCATTTACTGGAAAATGGCTGACTGCATATTATCGGTTCTAACAAAATTTTGGTTTTTGAATATCGGCTCATTATTGTTTGGCTAAGTTTTTGTGGTATATTTTTGTTTTGCAACTCTTCTCTGACTATTTCTCTTGGTACTCGATCAAAAGTTTTTTCTAGGTCTATAAATGCTTGGTATACTTTGGCGTTTGTGTTCGTAGTTTCTGTGGCTCTATTTCTCTTGTCAGCCTTGTTTCCAATACCCGTTCATATATTTTTGAAACAATATGTTGCAGACTCTCTTGTCTTTCTTGTAAATATAAACAATAATACTTATTTCCCAATCTGTTGGTATCATCTCTCATTTTATGCCCTATTGCATATTTTTACCAGTAGTTGAGCTGCTCTTCTGCCCATATTATCTTACACTTCTCCAGTAACACCATCATAGCCAGCTGCCTTCCTTTTGGAACTTTCTGTGTCTCATTTGATCACATCTTCATTTGTAAGTTTTGTTTCCATTTTCATCTTTAATCTGTTTAATTATTTGTTACTCATTTGGGGTTCGCAGGTTTTTGATTGCTCATTTTAAACAATTTTTATGTCAACAATGAAGATATTAATTATAACATTACCATTAGGTAATTTCTCCATTTTTAATAATATATACATGGTTATAAGACAACATTTATCGTTATAAATAGGTAAAATATTTTCATCGGAAGTTCCGTGTTACGTCTGAGTTTTTATAGCTAAGATAATGTAAGTTGGAAACATTGAACTCCACTGGCTTTGAAATAGATTTACACCTAACCTATAATCTATATATGTAACAAAAATTAATGGTTTCAATTTAGTTTCAAGGATTACTACCGGATTCTATTAAACTGAAAGTTTTCCAGTTTGTATAACTTTGTGATGATCCCCAAAGGACGGTAGTGTTAAAAGGACATTAGCATAGAAATAAGATTTAAATTAGGTTAATATTAATTACAATATTTAGCGAGCGTTGATCTGGGAAGGTCAATGTTAGATATGCATGGAAGCACGTTCTAGTTAAAAATGTAAATAGCACGATCAACTAATAGACGAAGGTCAGGCACGCAGGACATTGTCCGAAACGCTTCCTATAAATTAGAAGTGTAACGAACCAAGAATGCAATTGTTATTATTAGTCTGAATAAGTTAAATGATATAATATTATATTTGTGTCACAGATAAATTTCCTTTACCTCGTATAGATGCAATTTTAGATCAATTAGGGAGAGCAAAATGCTTTTCAGTTTTAGATCTTATGTCAGGTTTTCATCAAATACCTTTAGAACAATCTTCTAGGAAATACACTTCGTTCAGTACTGAAAAAGGCTCATTTCAATTCACATAAACATAAGCCCTAATAGTTTTTCACGAATGATGTCAATAGCATTCTCAGGCCTCACGCCGGAAAAAGCATTTCTTTATATGGATGATATAGTTGTGATAGGAATTTCAGAGAATCATCACTTAGCCAATCTTAGGAAAGTGTTGGACGCATGTCGTAAATTCAATTTAAAATTAAATCCACAAAAATGCCAATTCTTCAGGCGAGAAGTCACATATTTACGTCATAATTTATCAAAGGATGGTGTTTCACCAGACAAAGCAAAATATTCAGTCATTCAGCATTATCCAGTATCAAAAAATGCCAACGAAGTCAAAAGATTTGTTGCATTCTGCAATTACTATAGAAGGTTCATTCAGAATTTTGCCGAAATATGTATTCCTTTAAATAGGTTAGCTAGGAAAAACGTAACATTAGAGTGGTCACAAGAATGCGAAAACTCATTTCAGGTCTTAAAAAATGCATTAATCAATCCACCAATTTTAAAATACCCAGACTATAATAGACAATTCATATTAACTACAGACGCTTCAAATAGCGCATGTTCAGCAATCTTAAGCCAAAACTATGAAGGGATTGACCTACCCATCGCATTTGCATCACGCAACTTCAAGAAAAGCGAGCTTAACAAACCCACCATCACAAAAGAGTTATTAGCAATTCATTGGGGAATCAATCATTTTAAGCGTTATTTATATGGTTCACCACATTTCATAGTAAAAACAGATCATAAGCCACTAATGCATTTATTTGCAATGAAAGACCCGACGTCGAAACTCACGAGAATAAGACTCGATTAGGAAGAATACGATTTTGAAATACAATATGTCAAAGGTATAGCGAACTACGCGGATAGCATATCGAGAATATCCATAGAAGAACTTAAGGATTTATATATAAATAATTCACATGTCTTGGCAATCACAAGAGCACAAACGCGAAAAGAAAACGCTCAAACAGAAAAGGATCTAAGGATTAATGAAGAAACAAATGAAGTAAGAATATAAAAACCTTCAGTAGTAAAAGTTTTAAATAATCTTGAGGCACATAAATTACCAATTTTACACTTTGAAAATAACCGTATCTCACTAAGGATGAGCATTCGGATCAAAAATAAATTGAAATTTAGTGAAGCCTTAATTACCGGATTACACAACTTCGACCTAGGACGAACGTTGGAAAAGCTTGAAAAGCTATCGGTAAGAAATTAAGTAAAAAGAATGAAAATATATACAAACGATGATATATTCAAAAAGTGCACAGTAGAAGAATTTATAGAAGTAGGAAATCAAAGGTTATAAAGTATTCAAGTATGTATATGCGAAGTACCAAAAACGGTACAGCAAAAAGAAGAGATCCAAAAGATATTAGAAAGATACCACAACGATCCAATGTTTGGAGGACATGTAGGAAATAATAGATTATTAAAGAAACTAAGAGCAAATTTCAAGTGGAAAAACATGGAGAAAGACGTAATGAAGTATGTAAAGAATTGTCATAAATGTCAAGTGAATAAAGCAAAGCTTAATCATAAAGAAAAATTTGTCATAACAGATACATCTATAAAACCGTTTGATATTATTTACATAGACACAATAGGTCCGTTCATAGAAAGTAACAACGGGAATCGTTATTGTATTACAATATTATGCGAATTAACTAAGTACGCAGTTATGATACCGGTCAAGAATAAGGAAGCACACACAACAGCAAAAGCAATATTTGACAATTTTATACCGAATTACGGACTGATGAAGGAGATAAGAACAGATCAAGGGACGGAATATAAGAACGAAATAATGAACGACTTAGCGGAACTTTTAAATATAAAACATAATTTTTCAACAGCATACCATCACGAGGCCATAGGCAGTTGTGAAAGATTACATAGGACATTTAATGAATATATAAGAAACTTTATCAAAGATTCTAGGGATAACTGGTGCGAGTTTGTAAAAATGTTTGCATATTGCTATAATACAACACCAAATACGTATCACGGATACAGTCATTTTGAGTTATTATACGGGAGAAAACCCAATTTACCAGAATTTTTAAATGTAAAAATTGAACCGTGTTATAATCTTGAAAGATTCTTCACCCGTAAATTTTAGAATAGGGGAATTAGTTATTTTAAAAAACGAAATAACGGGAATAACAGGCGTAAATTTTGAGATTACATCTCGGGACAATAAACTACAGACAGTTCATAAGAATCGTATGTATAAATACAACGGCCGGAATCAATTGTAAACAAGTGAAGAGTGTTTATAAACGAACAAGTAGTGTTTAGTAAACAAAAACAAAAACAATCAACAAAAACTGTTATAGATATAGGTAATATCGAAAAATTAAAATGATAATTTTTTTCTTCCAAGAGGGGATGATGTGATGGTCCCGAAAGGACGGTAGTGTTAAAAGGACATTAGCATAGAAATAAGATTTAAATTAGGTTAATATTAATTACAATATTTAGCGAGCGTTGATCTAGGAAGGTCAATGTTAGATATGCGTGGAAGCACGTTCTGATTAAAAATGTAAATAGCACGATCAACTAATAGACGAAGGTCAGGCACGCAGGACATTGTCCGAAACGCTTCTATAAATTAGAAGTGTAACGAACCAAGAATTGAATTGTTATTATTAGTCTGAATAAGTTAAATGATATGATATTATATATGTGTATTTTAAATATATTAAAAGCCCAGTGATTTTGTATAAGTGATGTCGTTTATTCAACTCCCGAAGAACGGTTACTAGGTAAGTGTTTTCCTCAAGATAATATACCTTTATGGTAAACGTAATGTATACGAGGGGCACTTACTGAGTAACCACCACAACTTTTTCCAGCGATAACTTGAACAATATCTGTTTTGTGAAAATTTTTGGAATAAGCGTAATGAAATGAAGAACAATGATTACTAGAAGAAATATGTAGTAAACACAAAATAAATAAAATGACATCAATAAATCAACAATAACAAACTCTGTATAAAGCAGATTTGAGGTTATTTTCATATGGCTTTCATTAATCAAAATCAGAGGGAACGATAAACAGCACGACCTGTAATTAAAAATAAAATGGTGTCAAACCAAAATATCGGTAGCTAATGTCTTCAAAAAATGTTTTAAACAAAAAATTGCATTGGAATCTTATTGGCATACCAAGTAATGAGACATAGAAACTGTGAAATATACAATATGATTAGAACCTACCGATATGCAGCCACAAAAAATGAATTGTAGTTTTACTAAAAAACTTATTTTTGCAGTTATTTTCTGCGCAGAATTCCAATCCAATATTATGTCGAGTTTGGGCAATCCTAACTAAAACATGCAAAAAATACGATTCTTTGATACATCGTAAATACATTTTTCTCAAACACACACAAACATCCTTCAAAACCCGTTTTCCAAATTTATTAAACCTCGTTTTTCATTGAGATATGATTAAGTGAAATTTATAGAAATGTGTTATTGACTTTTTCTTGGATGACTGGATCCTTGATCTTGCATTAAGTGGCAGGCTGGATTCTCAATTTTACTTATGTGGTTGGATGTTTGAATGATCTAGCCTTGGGGTTTCGAATCCGCGATCGAGAATTCAAATTTCAGTTTTCTAACACAATCTTCATATCCAGCGAAAAAATTTTATTTTATTAGGATATTCATAATACTACGGGTTTCATAATGATACATGTTCTCAACCAATCAATTTTCATAAAGCAACGGGTGATTCGATCGATACACCAAGTATTGCAATAGACCAATAAGATCATGTGAATTCCGTATGTCAAACGAACGCAACTTTGAACTAATTCTGAATTCAATACTGAAAGATACTTTTGGGATTTAATTTAAATGTCAAATTCAAATAATAATTTTGAAGTTAATAAATTGGCTGGTACTAGCAACAATGAAATGGAAATTACATTCTTAATATTTATATATGTATTATTTGGTAAGTTTCAGCTTGTAGAAAAAGTACTGTATGTAACTTGTACATAATGGTTTTAATTCACTCGTATGAATCACGACACAAGCCTTCGTTAACTTCATACTCGTGCGCATTATAACCTCCATTATGTTCTCGATGCATAATGTACTATTAGCTTTTTATTTAATATTGAAAGATACACCAAGAAAAATAATTTGATTGAGGTTTATGGTGAGAAAGTAGTAGAAAAACAACTAATCGTCATAGGTTAAAGAAATATCTTCTTGAGATTATTTTTTTTTGAAAATCAGGAGAAATTCGTTTTATATCCTTTTGTACCTGCTTATATAAGAGGTTTAATGAATATTTTGAACAGCGTACGTTTAAATTTAGTTTATAAATAAAATAATAGTTTGAAACAAGTGTTAGGTAACCCTAAAGATAAAATACTGGATTTGAAAAAGAGTAGTATTTATGAAATTAGCTGTAACGACTGTGAATGGAAAGTATATTGGGCAAACTAAGAGATCTATTAGCAATCGGTTTAAGGAGCATTTAGCTCATTTAAAATATGGACGCACAGAAAAATCGAGGATATTATCAATTATAATTATACAATTAAGTAATGTAACATTGTTAAAAAATATATACAACAATAGTATTGAAATAGATGTAAGAATAGTTTAAATAGAGACCAAGGACCAATTCCTTGTCGCCCACTTTATAGTTTATTAGATAAAACTTTCCCGCTGAAGTAGGTGCTCCCACTGGAACTATTTTCTCGAGAAGAGTTGCATTGGCACCTAAAATTTAGTATATATCAAGACAAAAACCAGAAAAGTTTTAGTTTACCTTCGGTCTCTGAAGACGAGAATTTGGTTATAGAAACGTGCGTCAGACACTTGTAGTAGTATAGTTGTTGTAAATAGTATTTTCAGTATGAATATCACCAACGGTTCTTAAAATTACAACTTAATAATAGAGTTTCAAAATAGTATACTGTGCAACAAATTCGGAAAGTTCAACTTTTCTCACGAGTGCGGAAGGAGAGCGAGTGCCGCAAATACAGGAGTGCGAAAAGTACTTTTCCCCGCACACACTATTCTTTTTATATAATATAACTTAATATTTATTTTTATGGTTAGCAAAACTAAAATAACATGAAAGTATCCTACCACTTAACTGTTAAATAGTCTTATTTAAAATTTCTGTCTGTGTTTCAGTAAAGAGTTCGAGTCGTTTTTTAGTTGACGATTTTATTAGCAACTATTTTATTTTTAAGACTACCAGAAAACTTTCCAACTGGTGCCATCTAGTGGAAATTGTCTAAACTAATAATTGTAATAATTGAAAATAAGAAAAATATTAACTGTTTTACGAGGAAATGAGAAAGTTTGTAATTTGAAATAGAGCGTCAGCTATACTAGCCCCACCCTACCACTCTCCCATTATCTAGACACTTACTTAAGTAGCTTGGTGCCGAGCATATGAAAATGAGAAAAATCTCAACTGTTTTACGAGGAAATGAGAAAGTTGTAATTGTAATTTAAAATAGAGCATTACCTAAAATTGTTGCTGAAGAACGTCTGAAGCAGTGATCAAGTTTTCTAATTTTAAAAAAATTGCAATTGTCTTAGCCATACTACCCAATTTGTTAATGTCAACTCTACCTGTTTAGTTCTAGTACTTTCCGTGCTGGTAATTTAAAAAGAAACGTTTTTCTGGCAAATCAATCGGACGAAGAGCAGCTATGTTTTAGATATATTATAAAATTTTCCCGTTAGAGTGAAACGATCTTGGCTTTTTTGTTTTGGATTTATCTAATTTTACCGGTAAAGCCGAATTTAAATCCTCTAAATTATCGATTATTAATTCCCGCTACTATTTTCTAAGACATGCCTCTGATACGCTAATAGCCACTGCAGCCCGCAAATAAAAATATTAGGACCTACAAGTAAAATTTTACTTAAAAAAATCAGTCCAGTCCGGGTTTTGAAACCGGACATCAGTCTCCTGCCCGGGTTTTGAGCCCGGACCGTCTGGTTGCCAAGCGGATACACGATCCACTGCACCAATGATCCTAATTTTAAATTTTTTGTTTAAAAGTACATATATCTATCTAGCTGCGTTTTTCAATATTTTTGGCGGAGTATTATCAAAATCGTCGCTGTTACTGTTAGTAACCATAATATTTACTATAAATAGGTATATTTATGTCTTATTGAAGTTATATTGAATGGAAATTGCGATTTTTATCAAAGCACGAATGAAAACTACCTTAAGAATTTAAAAAAAAAACTTCTATAATCTGACAGTTGTGACAACTATTTAGAGCTGAGCAGTAAGTAGCCAACTACTAAGTTTTTGTCGATTTTTGTTGATTCTCCATATTGTAATGTTTTTGTTATTTATTTAAACAATAAACGGGTGGGATAAAATTTAAACACACGATATGGCTACTTACTAATTTATTTAAACACTAACTCACTAACACTTAATTTATATGTACTTAAATTTAATTTATATGCACACAAACTTAATTATTAATTTATATCAACACTTTTATATTCACTTATTTACTGTTTATTTGTCAAGATCACTTTATCCACTCCCTGGTCCGCTGATCGGTCCTTTTTATATACTAGTTCCTTTTTTACTAGAGAATTCTGGACTGTGGCTTACACAAAACAAATGCCTTTCGCGATATTTCTCGATTCCGGCTCAATCCTTAAAAGACCTTCCGAGAACATGTCTATAAAACTGTCACAATAAATCCCAATAGACCTTCTCAGAATTCGGCGCGCTCGCCATTTTTTAACTCCGTTAACATAAGGTTACAGGACCGTACCTAGTATCTGCTTCGGTGTGCGAGTTCGTAACACTACCCCCTCCTTAAATGAAAGTTCCTACTGGAACTTTTGTGTAGCCGAGACTGGATGTTTGAATCAGCAACTGACTCCATTTCTACACTTTCCAATCTTATGGAAATAACAGGGCACAGTGTTCATCGGATACTGATAACGGGGGTTGTAGCTGCAAATTAATATCTGGACACCGGTATCTTGGAAGGTAACCTCTACCATGTTCCTGATGACTCGCCAATCCAACTGGTTACTCGCTATCTTAGGCATAGCCAGTTTCTTCACGCTGGATTCTAACACATGGTCTCGTAGGTTTCGAAGTGCTTCCCACAGATCGCGGTAGATAGATCTATCTTGAAATTCATTTTTAGTTACCACGTAGAATACGTACCGCCAATTATGTTTCAGTTTCAGTGTCTTGCCAGGGGCTGGAATCTGGTCTTCAAGTTTCTCTAATTGCCCGAACTTCTTTCGAAACACGGATGCCAACCCTCGTGCGTTCTTGATACGGGCGGGGATGTTGTGTGCCAGTGAATAATCTTCCGGGAGAGCGAACAAATCTTGTCGTTGTTCTGAAGTGACACCATATCTAGCTTTCCCGGTACCTCCATACGCGCCCATAAATTCATCGAAGGTAGGGTCAGACACATCTTGAATAAGGTTTACTCCTTCCTCTAGGTCATGGTCTCCTTCGAATGGGGCTAGTCGGTTTTGGTGAACTACTTTTGGTTTTCCGTTAGGGATCTTGCTTATGCGATATATAACATCATTGATCCTTTTCTTGATTAAGTATGGACCTTCCCAGGATTTTTGTAATTTTGGAGAAAATCCTTTTCTCCTCGTCGGGTTGTGTAACCATACTTTGTCCCCTTCTTTAAAACCGCTTTCTGTGGCCTGCGTGTCGTACCGACTTTTCATTCTGTCGCTGGCAACTTGAAGATTTGTTCGAACTAATTCATGAATATGGTCCAGCCTTCTTCTCAATTGGATCACGTAGTCTTCACCTGCTAGATCTTCTCCAGGCCGACAGCCAAATTCCAGGTCACAAGGAAGCCTCATTTCACGTCCAAACAGGATTTTCGCAGATGTTTCACCCGTGGACTCATTGACGGCAGATCGATAAGCCAATGCGAATGGGGAAAGATACTGGTCCCAATCTCTCTGATGGCTGGATACTACTTTGAACAGGTATTTTCCAATAGTCCTGTTCATTCTCTCGAACATTGCCACTCCGGTTTTGATAACATAAACACTATGGATGACATGTTCTACTATTTATTTCCTTACTACAAAATTATTATAAGCATGTTCGACATGTGTATCATTGTTTTATTTTTACATTCACAGCTACTCCAGAGACAACACACACTTCTCTCAGAGAACCGAGAATGTTGAGAGGGAGAAGTTGATAAACATACATATTTGATATCCCCACAATAGTGTATAACAGGTGCCATCTAGAGTAATTTTTGTGAAGTAGTTTCGCCTGCCTAGCCATTCTTTACCATTTTTCTCGCCTATCCGTGCAAATACCTACTTTCCCGTCCCGATAGAGCCACGAAAATTGGGTTTTCGAGTAGTGTAGGATAAAAAAGGGATTTTCCATAGCTGTCTGAGGAAGATACTTGTAGATGCTAACTAATTCAAATTTATTAGCCAGCATCAGGTGTATAATGTGGCATATCTGATTATACCTGTGTAGATAATTAATGTTCGCTATGAATGGACACACCGATACTATGTGCCGAATGGCCTCCGATATTTGATGGCACTTCTACATTTGTCCTAAACAACATTCGAATCCGTAATAACAAGATTCTTAAAGTTGTGGCCTTTCAAGTTATGCTATTTGAGCCCACTCTATATATTTTCTGGTATCTGTTCGGATTTCCAGGACAGTATTATGACTTGCGAGATTTAATGGACAAAAGTTCTTACCTGCCTTTGTTACAAAATTGTGTAAAATTCTCATAGTTCGTCTATTTGTTTATAATGCAAATTAATTATGTCAATTGTTCAGGGCCCTTTCACTATATTTTCCTGATAATGTGATCCTAATTATGAATATTGTTGGCTGACGACAATTTTGCTTTTGTCATTATAGTGCGGGTTGACCTTTGAATATCTTCCAAAGCAGTTTTTAACCACTTTAGTTTTTTAAAGGAAAAGTCGCATGGTATATGTGTTACATTACTTGGACCAGATTCCCAGCATTTAATTCAGATTTCATTAATCAGCTCACTCTCTACGAGGATTGATCTTTTTTTCGCCTCTCGCTGATCTAACAATTCAGCCTGATGAAAACCCAGATATTTGTGAGTTTCTCCATCTTGCATGTCATTTATGATGTTTCGACCAGACAGCGTCACTTATCTAGTCCAAATTCCATTCTCTATATTACAGGAGAAGTTTTCGGTGATACTGAGTTAATGTTGAATCTGCTGCCGACTTGAACTCCACACAAATGCAACATTCACTTAATTAAAATGAGAAATTTTTGAGAATATTTTTTTCTACGTATATAGATGAATTCTAACCTCGTCAGTAAATGTGTATACTTATTTGTTCAAAGTTTATAATTTTAACGAAGTTCACATTTTTTTATCGTTTTACTTAGATAAAATGTGTAGATTCTTAAATTTATTGATACAGATTTATCAGATAGGTAAAGCCAGATCGTCTAGTCAAATAAACAGTTTTCTAATGAATTACCGAATTACGGATAGAGTTCACATTATTTGGGTCAAAAGAAACGACTATTATAAGCGGCTTCTTCCAGAGAAAAAATGAAAAGTATATGCTTGGACAACCCTAGCCTTGTCACAAATCTCTCTCTAGTTTTAGAACAATCACTCTCCACTCAGTTAACCATCAACCAATTGAGAGTTGTTGAACTTCGAGAACACTAAATAATTCAATTAAAACATAATTAAACATATTAAGTTCGTTCTAGTCATAAACTTCAAATGTGTCTATTCTACAATAACGAGATTTTCAATGTCACCAGCACCCGGTCTATAACATTAGAGTGAGTATTTCGATATGCCAATGGAACCATTTTTGGTTAATCTCAATGTAACTTTGGTCAGATATTAGAAATGTAAATATCAAATCGGTTACGGTTACTTCAAATGAATCCTCTTGAAAATGCGTTTTGGTAAATAGGTTATTCGTTGGCGTGAATGTATTATTTAGGCAGCGGTCAACTTTGAAGGCGAATTATATACATATTTTGGGTTTCATTGACTAATGTTTTGACAGTTGTTAGTTATTTATGTAAACTAACATATTTTTGCAAAATATATTCTCACTTCTATCGAATACTTCAAAATTTCTATGATCCAAAATGGAACAATTTCACCACATTCTAAAAAAGTTCAAACATCCTTTATTCATCTTTTTTATTTCAATATTCATTTGCATTTTTGAATACTGCAAAACCCAATAATTCCGCAATCTACATATCGCAGTGATATGAAATTTAATAGTCGTGTTCCAATTCCAAAACTAATATACTCTGTAGTGGAGGGATTATAGCAATTTTATCCCTAAAAATTGAAAACTTGCTGGAAAAGTGAATCTTTCAAAGATTTGTCATGATTTTGTTAACATAGTTGACTCATTCAAGAACTATAACAATATTAACGTAATCAACAAGGAATTGGGGAAAAATATTACACTTAACTTTACAAGGCACCATATCTTGAACAAAACTAACTGTTGACTTAAACAAGAATGGAAAAATAACCAAGCAATATTGACAAGATTAGTCAGCAACGGATACTATAATTACTTTGAAATTCTGTTTTTCAGGTAATTTTCATGGTTAACCCAGCTGAAAGATCTCCGGAGCCGTAGATGTGTATAAGAGTGGGAAATTCGTTACATTAAAAAAGTGAATAAATAATACGATAATGCCATTTCGTAATAAAATAAAAAAAGCCATTATAAATGCAGCAGATGTTCAAAATGCACGTCTACAACGTCTTGGCAGCATCCTAAATGTAAAAAGAAATGGTTTCTAACGTTAGTTAACACCTGTGCCCTAATCACAAGAGTTATTCTTCTATTAAAGTCAGCTACCCCGTCGGGTTTATTTTTGTAGACCGGACTTTTTACATATCCCCGTAGGAAGCAGTCTAACGTAGTGTAATCAGGTGATTGTGCAGGCCATTCTACAGAACCACGTCCATGGCCGACTTCTTAAAAAAATAATTCAAAAGACAAAATTTCGATTATTCTACTAAAATATTCTGGACTGACAAACCATTTTCAACAGAGAAAGTGAAAACTAAACATTTTAAAACAAAATTGTTGTGCCTATTTTTTATAACCATAATTTAGAATATCAGAATTTCTCGAGGCATATATCGTAAGAGGTAGTTGCAATTTCTTAAAAAATGCTCAAGATCTAGTTTTGATAATAATTATTTTCAAACAAAATAGAGATTGATGAACAAATGTTTGAACCACACTTGAAAACTGATAAAGTACAAATATTATACAATATGTCCAATAAATGATTTGAGATTTTCGATTCCAGAATTTTCAGGTAAAAGTTTAAGCCTCCCATGAGCCATCTCAGCTTTCTACTACACATACCGGTACATTTTTAATTTTCCATCAAGTTTGATTTGCCAATCACTGAATACCTATTTGCTCGATTGCGTGTTTTCGTTGAATGGAAACGATGCGATGGTTGTGTACCGCAGATAGAGATAGACACTGAAAACAAAGAGAGCAAACGGGCTTGAATAATACACTAGCCGAGATCGAACACTTATCTCGATTTGTGTCCAGTAATTGAACATTTCACACAATATACTTTGTATTTGGAGAGCAACAAAGAAGAAAAAACAGTACAATGGTTTAATGTAAATGAAATTGGGTAGAATTTATTTCTTTTTCAATAAAATGAACGGAAGAGTTACGGAGATTCAAATCAGTACTATATAAGGGTTGCTATCTATGTATTGAGAATATGTTGAATAGTAGAACGAACAAGTGAATATTATCCAAAATATCTTCAATTGCTTTTAACAATTTTCACTTATAATCTCTCAAGAGCTTGAATAATTCCCGAAATTTTTTTCGACGTGTGAATTTTCTTAGAAAAATTCGCACCAGAGAAAAAATTTACGTAGAATAATTCAAGCTAGCGGAAGATTCGGTACGACATTTTTTTACCTAAATTACATTTTAAATAGTATTTATTATTTTTTCTTTGCCTCTGCCCTAGTACCCATATATCACGGAATAGCACATTAGTGTAGACCCTGAATACGACTCTGTATGAAAGTTAAAATCATGACGGATGCGCAGGGATTTCTTAGAACTGTTTACGATTGTGACTATCTTATCAAGACATTGTTTTTGTGACCAGTCTTATCTAGAAAATACCAGAAAGCCAATTGTTTTTGTGTAGGCCGCAATCTAGAATTATCTAGTAAAAAAGGCACTAATATATATAAAGTACCGACCGGGGAGAGTTAGTTTAGTTGATAAAGTGATATCGACAAATAAACAAGAATACACCGAAATAGCGAACAGTAAAGTGTTGGTATAAATTAATAATTAAGGTTGTGTGTATATAAATTAAATTTAAGTGATTAGTTAAGTGTATATAAATTAAGCGTTAGTCAGTAGTTTAGTGTTTAAATAAATTCGTAAGTAGCCATACCGTGTGTTTAAAGTTTATCCCACCCGTTTACTGCTTAAATAAATTAGCAAAACACTACAATATGATAATAAAACACTCACAACATTCTGGCACATCCCGATAGGTGACTAGAGATGGAAGATACGATACCATATTATCACTAAGTAAACCTTTAGGTCTGCGCATTTTGATTAGGAAATTTGTTTCTGAAATATATCATATCGACAAAATATCGAAATTATTAGTATTAACACTTTTCATAACGCTATTTTCTAATATTGATATTTTTAAAACAATATATTTATAACTTTACACAGTATCGCCCATCTCTAGAGGTCACACGATTTATTTCACGTACTACAGAAATTAATCAATTTTAAAGTTAGAATACCAAATACCAAATTATTACTTGCCGATCTGCCGATATACATATTGTATCGATGAATTCGGATAGTGATGAACTTTCTTGTAAACCAACAGAAATAAAATAAAATATACACATAAATATAAGTAGTAATGATGTTCAATAAAAACTTTCTGTTCTACACTCGCATTATTTACTCAACTTATATTTAATAAAGAAATCAAGTGTCGTGGACAAAATATAGTATTCAACTCGCAATCTCGGGTGACTTGCGCCCTGCGTGAATAATGACTACCATAAATTGCTCGTTTAATAATATACTATTCTTTAATCTATAAATAATTTTATACCACTAGAGAGAAAGAAAAATTAATAATGATCCATGCAGTAACATAAAATCTGGGAAGTAGGCTGTGACTGCAGCGCTTTGGTCGAATGACGTTTCACATTATTTGCCATATTAGATTCAAATTTATCATCAAAATATAAAATTTAATTAATGTTTTTGGTGAACAATTCTGACTTAAATCCGGAACAAGAAGATCTATTCACAGATATGAGCAATATTCTTCCTGAAATTATACCGTATTTCAACTATAAATCCAGTGTTGAGAAGAACAAAATCATATCGAAGTATTACTTTTATCTCATGAAACATAGATATTTAGTGAAGAAAACCCACAGCTTACTTTATCCGCCATTGACGAAAAAAAATGAAAAATGAACTTCAAAAACAACAATATATTAGTTGTGAAGTTTGATAATTTTTTTGAAAATACTTTACCTACAACCTCATTTAATTATTCCTTGAAAATGAATACATAGTATTCCAAAGCTCGGAGGAAAATAAATATTTAAAAGATTACACTGTGGTATTATTCCACATACCCAATAAAAATAATTCAAGTAAAGAACGCAAATTTGAATATTTGGGCCACGTAACTAGAAACAACAATAAATATAGCTTACTGCTACTCATCCTACAGGGAAAAGTGTATGGAAGAAGAGGTACGGGGAGAAGAAGAAGCTCGGCTTCAAAATCTAAGACAGTGGTTCTCTTTAACAACCACGGGACTGTTTCGTGCTGCAGATAACAAGATCAGGCTAGGGACACTGCAGACCGTGCCATCTATAGAGCCTGTCGAGTAACTAAAATAGCTAGATTTCAAAAAATTCCAAAGCATTAAAGAAAACGGCAACGTCGTTAATAATAAAATTTTATTGATTTTTATAACTGCGTATGCGCGATGTCATATTGCTCGTCACAGAAAACTGACCCGTATTTTGTGTTGCTCGTCCACTCATTTTCGTTTATCCTGTTTGTGATCGTTTCGGATTATCTATCTATCTATAAAATTAATATGGCTGCAAGCTGGAAGGCAGTGAGAATAAATTATACAATTTGACGACGAGGAAACAATGGAGGATATGTTCCCTTCATTTTCAAAAACAGTGTTTCTCAAAATTTTAAAAAGACGAAGGCAGGTTATTGAGAAAGTTTGCTTTTTGCCGTCCCTGTTTTTGCGTGGTGAGTAATATTTTTATATAAACTTATTAAATGTTATTAAATATGTATATATTTTAAATTATTCAATGAAGGGGGATGTAACAGACAATTTTTTGTTTCCCGTCAAAGTAGAAGGGCCTATACAGGAGACGATCCCTAAAAGAACTAAAGGTATTTATTATCTGCAATTGAAAAAAAAAGAGTTTAATAACATACATTTTTTTCAAGATATGCCTTCCAGCTATACATATTATTCTCCAGTTGGAAAAGTTGAAATTTCCACCAGAAAATATGAGAGGAAATTAAGAGAAATTGAAGGTAACTTTTATTGTATTCAATATAGCAGTTTTTAATGAAACTTACTGTTTCTAGATAATTCCACAATATATTGAAAACATGTTAAAAAATCTAATATATTGACAATTGTTTTGATATTAAAAATTATCATCAGAATGCCACAAGTTACATTTCATTTGATGCCTACCTGATGTTTAATAATTAATTTTGGTTAGACCAAGACCTACCTTGAGATTGATTTATTATATGTTAATATAATATCATACTTCTTGTAGTCAATCACTTCTTGCTTTAGCCAAAAATAATTATTAAACATCAGGTAGGCATCAAATGAAATGTAACTTCTGTCATTCTGATGATGATTTAATATCGAAACAATTGTCAATTTCTTAAAAATTTTAACATTTTTTCAATATTCTTGAAACAGCAAGATTCATTTAAAACAGTAATATGAGTAGATTCCACGGAGTAAGGGTCGATACAATTAATTTCATTCAATATAATTGCTATAATTTTGGACATTTTAAAATGTACCCATTGAAAAAATAATAATCTGGATTTTATTTTATGTTATAGCTATTCCCTCTATCAGCTATGGGATGGAAAGTATTGAGTCCTTGCCACCTTCACTAAATGTATTGCGAAACGAAAACACCCTTAATCGGCATAAAGTCCTTTCATTTTTGAAACGTAAGTAGATAGTTTTAAGAAATAAATTAATAAATATGTAAATGTTCATAATCGAAAATTGACAATCTTGTTTATTATACTTTTTTCATTTATTTTATTTGATCAGTAAGTAGTAAAAATTGAAAATTTTATTTAATGACAAAGTTAATTCCAATACATTCAATTAAGGGCATTTACAAAGTAAAAATTAATGCTTTACAATCAAAAGCACTATTTTTCCAATAAGTACATATATTTTGAGTTTACTCCTTAAGAAACGATTTTCATATATAGCCCATGGTATGGGAATTTATGGGAAAGTCAGTATTAACTTTTGTTGAGCCATTATGCCTAAGTATTTGGTCTAGCGGTAACCAAAAATCCAAAATATCTAATAAAAACAAAAAATAAAAAACCTATAAGTCAAGAAATAATTCAGAAATCAAAAAAAATCATTAATTCAAAAAAAAATCAAAAACTCTAAAATTTAATCATTCAAACATTTTTTGATTATTATTTCAATAGTAAGCACTTTTTTTTGTTGATATAAATTTTCAAGCATATTTGTGTGTTTACGTATTTACTGTTGTTATTTTGTGCGTTTACTTATATAACTGTTTTTAATTGTAGAAACTCATCCAGAAACGAGAAAGGATTTCCCCAAGACGATGGGATTTTTAAGAGCCATGAAAACCTATTTAATACTTTATAGAAATAAAGAAAGTGGATATGAAATGTTAGATATATTATTTTATATTTTATACAGTGCTGTTTAGCAACTCTTATATGTTATTACTTGGTACCTTGTATTTACAGAGCTGGGCAGTAGTTAACTAAGTTTCCTTTAAAAATATTTTAATTACTGTTGTTCTAACAGTCACAGTAATTATATTCAAATATTTTGTAATAGTAGTTAACTACTCATTGCTAACACTTTTTTTGATTAAGTAGCTAGCAGTTATATTCCACTAGTTTGTCCAGTTCTGTGTGTTTATAGGAGTATAATAATAAATAAATTAATTAATATAAACTTATCATAAATAATTTTCTACTTTTATCTTGATTTAACATCATTTAAAAATCTAATGATACTCCAATCTAGAATGTATGTTACTCAAATTGTTTTCAATTATTGCATTGTTTTTACATTATATATTCTGTTTGTTAAGAAAAGTACTTTGTGACAGAAATTATTTGTTGTATATTTTTATACCAAAGTAAATATACTGTTTATATGATTATTGTTTTATTTTTTTCCATTTTAAGCATTTATAGTCCATCATTTGATATTTCATTCAATTTAACTCAACATCTAATCATTATTGAGTTAATGGAGTTAAATTGAATGAAATGTCAAATGATGGACTATAAATTGCTATTTTGAAATAAAATAATTAAAATACAGTAGATTTGAATATACCGCCAAAACCTAAAATTACAGAAATCTTTTCAACATCACGCAATTGTTTAGTCGACAGGCTCTTTAGATGGCGCCACAATCAATGTCTCATCTATATGTGGATTATCTGTGAACAAGATACGAACAGCCATGTTGATCGCCAACATCCGTACCGAATAGGCACTCTAAGAAGAAGAAGTATCGTATTGGTGAACATTTTGAAAATTTAATTGAATGTACACATTGTTTATTTTCAGAATTGTGTAGCTTGTCAGTTACACTAATTCAATAAAAAATTATAGAAGAGGATAAAAAAATTATTAAGCCAGATCAGCCAAAACTATCCATGGAGGCTATTGTAAAAAGTTCAACGAGTACTTGTTTCATAAATAATATATAATTTCATTACCTAATGCTGTATGAAGTTTAAAAAGCTTTACTTAAAAAACCTGCTTCTCAACATCATGATCCACTCAAAACAAAATTTTTCTTTATTTAATTATCTCTCCATGTAATCTGTATTTCTCATTAGGAAATTTTACAGCAACTATTCTCAAATATCATTTTTCCTTAATTTTCACAGTAGGAAAATATTTCACTGCTTTCTGTAATCTATTTCGCGTGTAAGTTCGGAGTGCTTTCTAATTAGTACAACATAATGAAACTTCATTTAGGAAACTCCAGAACTTTGGTCCAGTTTTTTAATTGTGGAACAGATTAATAAGAAAAAATAAGTTGATTGACTTAGCCGTAGATCATAAGTGTCTAGTGTTTCAACATGGTTTTGTTCGTTAAACGATGTTTTGCGTTGAATTTGACATAGTTGAGGTTATGCACTCAAACTAGCGTTTTATATAAGTTTTGAGTTTGCATTAAAATGCAAAAGATTATTGGGGGTTCCTCTTCAGTTAAATCAATTAGTACTACTTTTATTCTTCGATTTAAGTATTGCACAGTTCGATAAAGATTCACATTTTCCAAGTTACGCTTACTTAAAGTTACGAGATATGCCCCATTAATATCATGATTATTTGCATTTTTTATTGGGTATTTCCTGTCGAACATTTGTAGTCACAGATTTTTGAAATCGCTGAGTACGAATATTTTACTCACTTATGAGTGTTGGTACAGTGGTAGTAAATAGTGTGTTCAGTGTGAATGTAAACAACGGTTCCAGTAATTCCAACTTAGTACCAATACATTGTTGGAAAATTGAAAAGTAGAATTTTCAATATGGTGGATTCGAATCTTGAGTTCCCATAACCGTGAGAGATGTGAATTCCCAGTTAATAACCTCGTAAGTTACTAGTTATGAAATTTAAGGAAATGGATTGCAGAGGTATGGTATATAGCGTTCCTGATCACCTAATTTGAGGGTTTCAAGGTTTGTCGGGGTTTGATTCGCAACTTGTTGATCACTTAGACTTAGACGATCAGATCCTATACATCACAATATACAATTTGTTATTAATGGTGAATTTCATAACCAAATTTGCGAAGTTTATATGGGAAATTTTGTCTACTGTTATGTCAGTGTTTAAGCATTCAAATAAGCGTATATAAATCATGATAAATAACAGAAAACTTTCTTAGTGCAACACAACTCTTGCAGATATATGGGAAGGAGAAATCTTATTTTATTTATCTTCACTTTCAATTGAAAGTGAGAAGTTTATTTGTGTGGAAAACTTTAATACCGACCTTTTAATACATTCTAATGCTACGATCGATTTCTTTGCTTAATGGTTTAAATCTATAACAAATTGTAAGTCTAACACGAATAACTGCAACTTCAAGAACCCTTTTGGACAAAATTATATTGGATATCTTAGGATAATTCAACACAATAATTACTCTTTCCATAGGTATGATCACAATGTAGTTGATCTAACTTTAAATTTAAATATTTCAAAGCATTCACCTATGATTATATCTTACCGATTTCTCTAAAGTTAACTTGACTGGACTTGAATCAAATAGGTACATTAAGAATGGGAAGTTTTCAAGTTGACACCCCGTATGTCACTAACATTCGTGTACATCGATAATCAAACAAAAATTGAAAGGGGAAAATGATTTATAGCTAACATTTACTACTGCCATATTTATAAATTATGGACAAAGCATATCTTCCATTCACCATATGTATACTGCTGTCTTATAATGTTCCAAATGTCGTATAATTTTCATGAAAATCTACGATTTTAATAAACATATAAATAATAGATGGAGAAACAGTTTCTTAATGCATTGTCAATAATAAAGTTTAAAAGTCACGCACGTACTTGTATACATAGGTATGCAACGTTTAAGAATAAAACCATTTTTCCTTCCAATTTACGTTTGCTTAACATGATAACGCACTAAAAGTATATTTCCAGATTTTTATATTAATAACAAGTACTTCCAAATTAATTATTAAAATTATTAAATCATGTTAATTCTTCAAGTGAGTTTTATAAAGTATAATCAAACTTTACTGTTATTTTGAGCGGTCCGGTAAGTTTCTCCCGTTTTCTATTTTGCATCATGACAATAAGCCAAAAAAATTAACTTTGAAGTTTTTAAATGCCAAGCCATTCATTTGTCCAACTAAGTTAAGCATTTTTTAAAACAAAGTCACGTATTTTCTGAACTAATTTATTCGGAAACTGTTAATAAAAAACAAAAGTTTTTTAGTTAGAATGTTAGAAAAGGTGCAAATTTGCTCGTGATGAAAATAATAAATATGAATAAATCGTGTCATACGAGTTGTGTTTTCTCAATCATGTAACGGAGCATGTGAATTAAAATGGTTATTAAGTCAAAGTTGGTGGAAACTTTTTTAGAGAAGAGCTCTGATATGACAATAATTTCCTAATTACTGACTGTTAGAATTAATAAATTGATACCTTGCTCTAGATTTCAATTATGAAGTCAAGAATATAAAGAAATTAATATTTTTCATGGAGGTTTTTCTAATTTGATGTTTAGAAAGTTAAATTTTAGGATGTGTCAATTAACAGGATGTTGATCGCTTTTTTTACTCATGTCAAGTGATATTATTTTATAATTTAGATAAGATTCTCGTTTATAGTTAAAATAAAACAGATATCAACACACTTTCTAAAGGCATGCCAACTTTGATTTGATTATAAAATATCTATGCGAAATATAGAGAATTTGAAATATCAGAAAATTGTAGGTAAAACCTCTATCATTTCATATCTTTGCGTCACACTTTGTCACATACTTGTGCAACATGAAGAAATATTGAAGATCCGACTTTCTTTCCACTAATGCCTTTTCTATCACATTTGTAATTATATGTACTCTTCTCTACACACTTTAGTCTGAAATGTGTTGATACCTTCATGAGAAAGTTTCTTCAGAATATGTATCTTGTTATAAGGTCAAGTCCAAAGACTTATTTAAAAAATGTTTGTAATAATTGTTTTTATCGGAAAGAATATTTATTAAGTAATGCCATTTTTATTATTGGAGATACTCGAATCAGAGATTATTGACTTTTCCAACTGGAACTACTCTTCGATCTAAGCTTTTGTATCCATCAAAATATGTCATTCCACTTAAAACAATATTTCGTGTAAATAAACAAAAATTGAAGTTGTTGTTGCACAATACTCTTTGCATTTTAAAAACCATAAACATATTAGCTCAGACAATAATTTCGATGTCTCAAACCGCAGTTGATAATAAATAAAACCAGCTGATGTACACAGCACATGACTTCAAATTATGGTAAGGAGTTTTCACGCAACATTTTTTTTTCTAATACTTTACTTGAAAAAACTCTTTCTTTATTAACAAAAATTTCAGAAAACTGAACAAAAAAATGGATTCCTCGTATTAAAATACATGATACTGCATAATTTTTGTAATACATTCACTGTAAACCAAAATTTTTCGGTCAGAACCGCAAAATTTTTGAAACATTTTTAACACGCTCCCATAAAACATTCTATAATACCGAAAATATGTTATAGATCGATTCATTTCTTACACTGTTCGATATAAGAGAGACATATCCCAATTACATACCATATTCGAATTCTTCCATTTTATATTTGTAGACAATATACGGGATTAAAGCTGGAGTAGAAATTTTTGTGAAAAAAATTTTTTATAGTACCTCCGTATATGCAATGGAAAGACTGAAATTGGTAAAAATAGGAGTGTACATACTATTATAAAAAAAAAATACAGCAACTTTTCATCGATAGTGCAAACCGAGGTATAAAACATCAAAGTTCAACTTTTTTTCTTAAATTCCGATTTCGAAGGTCCCTATGGATTGAAAATTCCAAAAAAAAATTTTATTCTGATTTCGTTGAAGGGGGTTTTTGATGCGAGGATCACAATAAATTTGTCAGTTGTTTGTAGAAAAAATTATTTCGGGTGGAAAATTGAGAAAAATTTATGAAAATGGGATTTTCCGGAAAACTGTACATCAGATTTTGCTCGTTTACGACTTAACCTCAGTTTTTAAGTTCTGAACCTACATATATAATTTTATAAAAAAATTCGGTCGCGTTTTTGAGTTATCGTGTGGACAGACCGACCGACCGACATTTTTGAAAAATAGGAAACAAATGAAACGTGTAGATCCACTCGAAACTCAAAACGTCAAACTCACTCCATTACAATACTTTCCTTATATGTATATGTCGTAGGCATAATGTAAATTTAGGCTTTTTATAAACTACCTAGGCATTTTACAAAATGCCGGCAAAACGCGATCATAAAATGCATTTTTTCTACTTCCGCTACTAAAACCGCACTTTGAACACGGGTTTGACATGCATAAAACGACTCTTTAAACACTAGTGTTTAAAATGCGAAAAGTCACATCTCGTTTATCTTTTGTTTTTTAACCGTCAAATCAAGTGTATCTTTTGTATGTTAAATTTCATGCTCCTTGAAAATTTTGTTATTCTGCGTCATTTGATTTATCAGTCAGCTGTCAGTCATCGTCCGTCATGTAATGAATATAATTCAAATATAATATAATGTTTTCCTTCCCGCGGGCGAAGAAAAAGTATAGTAAGCACCTCGTGTTAAAAACGTCTTTAGTCACTCGTTTCACAAGGAACTCGTTCCGCTTCGCTTCACTCGTGCCTAGTAAAACTCGTGACTAAAGTAACCGTTTTGACACTTGGTACTTAATATACTACTTCGTTATGCCGACACCAATTCACGCAAATTGATAAGATGCCGGCAAAACAAGAACAGAATGTATATCATGTTGTATGTATTTTTAGGCATTTTACAATTTGCCAAAAACGGTGCCGTCAAAACGTGAATAGATATAAACAAGTCGACTTTTTCGATTGAATAGTACATTAGCATTAGGAATTACCCGTTTGCAGTTTGCTATCAGTCAGCGGTCGGTAAAAACGCCCATTGTGTTATAATTTAATATTTCGCGTAACCTTGATTTTTTATTTTGTTGTTTATCTATTTTGATGTGTTCAAGAATATCTAAATCAGCAAAAAACACGAAGACGTACAAATCGACAATGAGAAACGAGATTTAGAAGTCATGAAAGCGCAATTTAATGAACAGCTTCAAAAGTTTTATAGTGAAAGAGTGGTAAAAGATGTTATTAAAAAATCTTGGACGGCTAACAGGGTTAAAGAAGTTATTACAGACATTAAACATGGTAAATTAATGAGAAAATATAATATTTTGTCTATCGGTGCTGATGAACATTTAGTCGTAAAATGAAGTTCTCTTGATCAATCTATTGTTTACATAATTCCTATCGAACAGTATTTTTATGTGTTAGAATATCACCGATCCACAGGTCATGGTGGCAGGGATAAAATGCTATTTGCATTAAAAAATAAATAAAATATTCCTAGAAGAGTAGTAGAAACTTTCATTTCAATATGTAAGGAATGTCAAGTTAAGAGATCGCAACCTCATAAGGGATTGGTTGTGCGGCCAATCCTTTCTAAAAATTTTAATGTTCGCGGCCAAGTAGATTTGATAGGTTTCCAATCTGCTCCTGACGGAAACTATAAATGGCTTCTTAACTATCAAGACCATGCCACCAAATGCTTGCATCTTCGCCCTTTATATACCAAACGTGCTGCAGAGGTAACTATAGAGTTACTGAAAATATTTTTAGAGTTTGGAGCACCGCACATAATGCAAAGACACAATGACCGGGAATTTACTGCTTTGGTAATAGAAGAAATTGTTGGCAGGTCACGTCACCCTCAAAGCTAGGGTAGCGTAGAAATAAGTAATCAATATGTTGAAAACATGCTTCGTTCCTGGATGTCCGATCACTCCTCGACAAATTGGTCCATGGGGTGCTATATTGTACAAGAGCAGAAAAATTCATCAAAACATCGCATTATTGGAAGAACTCCGTACCGTGCATTATTTGGAACTAATAATAAACTTGGATTAAAATCGACAAACCTTCCATATTCTGTAATTAAAGAACTTGAGACAGAAGAGGAACTTGAAGATATAATGAATCCTTCACGAACCAACAACACTTAACGGAAAATACCGGAAGATAATCTTGATTCGATTCGAAGGGTAGCATTCAACTGGACAATATGGAAGAATATGCAAGTGAGATTTTAAGTGATAGTATTGTATATTGTTGTGCGTGTAGTGAAAAAATCACAGAAAAATCTAAATTCACTTGTGAGATATGTATTGCCACATTCAGATTGTACAATTTTGAATTCAGGACCATCCTCAAATCTAGATACAAGGATTTGTTCACTTTGTGCAACTCAAAATAAAATTGAAATTGAGAGACAACAATCGTACTCTGGTAAAAAAAACAGCTGAAAAGATGACTGAGGCATCCAACAAAAAATTTAAGTCGATTGGATGTTACGTTTTTTTTGAGTACCGTCGCAATTATAGTTAGTGGTGTGTAGTACAATATTTTTATTTATGTTTGTTATTAAATAACCCTTGTATTTGCCCTCTTGAGTTAATAAGAATAAAACTTTATTCGGAAGTATTATGAGTACTGTCGTCTAGCGTCACCTAGAAGACGAGTACCAAAGTACGTATCTGGTATCATCGTTAGGTTTCTGTGATAATACGATGGGAATAGAACAAAGGTACCTGTGGATATTTCGTTGATAGTCCGTCGGCACTTTCTTGGTCAGTGGTTGGTTTTAAAAAGTTTTTGGACGTGATGGCGTTAACTGATTGTTGTGTACAAGTGTGATATTGGTAATTTTGACTTTCATTTAGTCATCCATTAAGTGGGATCAGTCACTATCATATTTAATTGGAATCCAGTGTTGTTGAATAGATAGTTTGGTGTTCTACTGGGTTCTGGACCGTTTGGGATTTTTTTTATGTACATTCAGTCGCCATTTCCACGTGTTGGGAATTTTACCATTACCGGTAAGTTATATTTCCTCTCTTTTCCTGGAGTGCCGTATTCAGTACCTTACAATACGTTTATTCTCTATAGATTTCAATTAGTATAGTATTGAGCAAGAAGCCACCGAAAACCTCTATCATATTCTTGTCCATCTGGGTGATCATTGGGTGTTACGCCTTTTGAGACGTCAGGATCAAGCCGTAACCCCTTACTAACATAGGGTGTTATTATAATACTTACGAGTAATTAATTTATTCAATGTTGCACTTATTTTACGATCGAAATTTTTAATAGTCAATGGGACTGCTTTAATGTTAATTTGGGATGAATTTAGTTTTATTATCAGGAGATAATTGGTAATAAAGGTTCTAAAACTATTTAGTGTGTATTCCCTTAGATTATGAATTTTTAAATTGTGGTAAAATGGATTTAGTCATATTATTTGTTAAATAATTAGCAGTACAAGCTCATAGACTAGTGAGTTTGTACTATCTTGGCTTAATTAGTTTTAAATTTGAAAGAAATGGAATGTTAATGGAAGTTTTTCGTGTTGGGGCATTCAATTATTCGAGTTAAACAACTGATATAAATAATTTGCTGATTTAAAAAATTAACTTGAAGTTTTATTAATTGCCCAAAACTATGTAATGGTTTTCTTTCATTTAGGGTTTAGTGGTTCCCGTTTCTTTTTGGTTCCCGGGTATTTTGGTTGGTTTCATACATTTGGGAGACGACTGGAACACGTCTATGGAAGTGGATCACTCGTCAATAGCTCGCATACAGGGTGATTGATGCGTTGAGGCTGTATCGGTGAACTTATTTAAATTTATTAATTTTTACGACAAATATTTCTACGGGTTGTAATTTAGAATACACGTACTTATACCGGGTGTATCATAACGTTTGAAAAATATTTGTATTTGGTCGGACTTCCTTCCTCATACTTTTGAATACATTGGCCGAATGTTATTTCAATATTTATGAAAAGTTTGTACTGTTTTCAAATACTTATAAATAATATTTATGGCTGTGGTTGACGGTAACGTTTGAAATTAGATTTCGCCACACAGTAATTGTAATTGCGCTGTAGTTAAGATATTTTGTAAAACTCGTTTCCGTTCTCTGGTCACCTGCGCATGAGCTCAAGCCCGGGAGACTAATAATTTGATATTTTTTTTTGTATTGATACAACTCCCCTGCCAATTGTACATAAAATTACAATAGCGTTCCTTATTTATTTAGGTATTTTTTTTAATAATGTTAAGTTATATGTTTCATTCATCATTGTTTTTTTTATGGCTTACCACTAAGCTGCTGAATTAATTTAATCAGTCAACACCTGCTTACGTTGGTGTACTAATTGTTGTTAAAAACTGAATAGAATCGTTTCTTAAACATTTGTTTTAATTTAGTACCGTTCCTTTTTGCGTTGGTAGGTCGCGTGATCAGTAGTTCTTGGGATATTTGAGGTATTGACTTGCCTGGCGCCCTATTAAGACCCGATTGATATTTAGGAGGTCTTTAACGAACCTTCCCATCTTCACTGAGTGAACCGGCAAATATCCTGTGAGGTACAACTTAAAATCGATATTTAGTCCGTGTATAGGATTGTACGTCGCATGGAATCGGGTCAAATGTTCATTTAACAGCTCCTAGGGTAGATCGATTCCAAGAATATCATTCGAAAAGTGATTGACCTGGAAAATAGCCTCAACAAAGTAGGTACCTCTAAAAGAATTCTTAAAACTTTATTTTCTAGGAATGATATTCAAGAATCCTCAGAAGGTTTTGGAAACCAAGTTCCTGATCGACTAATTACCCTCAGAGAGACAGTTGCATAGTCACGATTCGGAGGTCAAAGCTTTCAAAAATGTAGCTGTAAGGCTAGTAGTAAACAGTACAATACAAAAAACGTGCTTGCTTTGAAAATAATAATTTTTGCTCTTTTAATGTCACGCAAGTTTGACATGCAGTAATAAATAAGAGTATATTATTTAACGGGCGTATAATGTACCGAGTCAAATATTATGCTTTGTCTACGACTATTCATTTTATTAAGAAATATAGGTAATATTTTGCAGATTTGTTAAAAAAATTGCAATTTGCAAAAAAAATATTTTTTAAAATTATGATACTTGGCTAGGCATCGAAGATGGACTTTTGTTAATTGTGACTAGGCATCGAGGATGAAATTTCATGAAACTTGGAATACGTATTAAAAATTGTATTCCACGGGCGTGGAATATGAATTTCATATTCCACAGGTGTGTAATATGAGTTACATTATGTAGTTACTATCAATACAAGCATAATGCGTCTATTATTAAATAGTCGTAGAAAAAAAATTTGTTTTCAATTTTTACTTATAGTTTTATATTAGTAATAGCGTAGGTATATTCTTACCTACATAAATGGTAAATTTTAATATTTCATTCCTTTCATAGGATTTGTTTTTTATTTGCAGTTTCATATTTGTATTAGGTAATTTTTCAAGTTAACAGGTATATTTTTATATCATAAAGTGTTAACTATTTATTTGTTTTCTTAATAAAAATATTTACTGTAACTGTATTATTTATATTTAGTAGTGTTTTCGACTTTATTTTCACGTTTTGACGCCACCGTCTTTGGCAAATTGTAAAATGCCTAAAAATAACCAGTCACAACATGATATACATTCTTCTGTTCTTGTTTTGCCGGCATTTTATCAATTTGCCTGAATTGGTGTCGGCATAACGAAAAATGCATTTTATGATCGCGTTTTGCCGACTTTTTGAAAAATACCTAGGCAGTTTATAAAAAGCCTAAATTTACATTATGCCTAGGACATATACATATATTACATATACTATACACAAGGTGAACTAAAAATTGACACAAATTTCAATGCTTACTACGTATTGCTCCGTTATCTGCGATACCGACAATAATTATTATCCATATCAGAGATAATATAACATGTAGTGAATTGACGGCAATAATTAATCAATTTACATATATTGAGTAGGCTTATGGTCATAATGAGATCTGACGTTAACGTTAAATGTAATTAAAAATAGTATAGATTGAAACTGTGTCACAAATACAGAAATTGGGCTGTCAGTGGCAAGAGCACCACTGAAGATTTTAGGAGTTACTTTTTGAAATTATGAATCTAATTTATTAATACGTTTATTTGACATTCCAATCCCTTGATTTTCATTATATAATTCTTATGATCTGGATTTTCTATTAAAAATATTTGTTTTTTTTATTGCAGTATATTTTCATGCTTTGTTCAAATGACTGCAGAATACAGAAATATTGAATGAGTTTTGGAGAAAACACCGTAACTAATCAGTAGAACACGATTGAAACTGAAAACTTAAGAGATAATGTAGTAAATGATCACACAACTGTGCACTCATCCCCATTTTCTAATCCGCTTTATGGTGAAAATGAAAAAAATTGTTTCAATGAATGAGAAGACCGAAAAGCATGCCTTCTTTCAAATCTCTCAATTATACTGTATTTCTCCGTTTACTACTGTTCTAATATACTGTAATGTTTTTCTTATTACTTTTCCGCACAACTTATCTAATATGCGAGAAAAGTATTGGTTTACCCCTTAGAGTAATAATAAACATAGAGACGGCTATTCATTCATAAACATGTTTATTTTTGCGGCCAACAATTCTAAACGCCAGTAGTGAAATAATGAATTAATTACAAAAAGTGGGGATGGTATTGTAGATACATGGCATTGCTAATTTCGGCTGTTTTTCTGACAAACTTGGCACCGACGAACCATAATATTCCAAAAACATTAAATTAATTAACTTAAAAGTTTATTTTCACACTAAAAAGTCTTGAAAACCACATCAAAACGAAAGAACTAAATGTTTACTCTCTAGTCGTAATGGCGCTCGTATAAACAAACCACGTTTGACATTATTTACTACAATACTACGACTTATTCGAAATGAACGTGGATCACAGTCTGACGATATTTGCATCTCTCTTTATATGGTAATTAAACAAGGACAAAACTACTAAATAGATTACTATTGACACATTAACAGGTACTGAAATCTTGAGCAATGTTGCCACTTTTAGTTATAACCATAAAGGTATCTAAGGATACAACAAATTATTGTTTAAAATTTATATAAGAATATGCCTTTATTAAATATAATTCAAGTATTATTAACTAATTTTAAAAGCTGCGACTCAAATGCAGAAATTGGTATGACTTTTTTTATTTGCATAACTTTTTAACACATTTTCAATTAAACGTCTAATTTCTTTTTTCCCGCAACTAAAGAGGATTTGTAAATATGGCAAAGCAGTGGAAGTACACCGCAAGTAAGCTTAGAATGTGACTCAATATTTGGGGCAGAAAAAAGTCAAAACAAACATATCTATTTTATTTGTTAATCTGAGGGTTACCCCAAAAAAAGTTGGAATTTTGAGAAAAACTTTTGAGTTATTTTCACGTTTGCCATCAAGGACAACACGAAAAAATGATTTTTAGAAAAACAAGATTTATGCGTCAGTCGAAAACTAACAACGTCAGAAGTGAAACTTTTTATGTTTTATGACGCAATAACCGCCAATGAGTGTACAAAGAGAATTCATAAATATCAACAACATAAAAAACTATTATTATTTAAAAAAATTAAAACAAAAATTATTTCCAAAATAAAAACAATAATTTTTCGGATAGACTATAAAAAACTATTTACAATAAAAGACAAACAAAAGTAAATATTCTTTTTAAGAAATTTGAATGCATATTACGTATCCTTCCTTTTTAATACCTAAGAAAAGTTCTGGCCGCCCATGGGGGTATCGAACCCGCGTTTTTCGTTTGATTTTAAATCGAGTCGAGTGATGACAGAAGGGGAGAACAGCGCTGCGTTTATCTCACTAAGTTTAAGTACAAATGATAATTAGAGCTTCACAAAACTTGTTAGCCTTTACGAGATTACCTCGTAACCAAAACCTCTGTAGTGTCCCATAAAAAGTTTCACTTCAAAAATATTTCCATAAATAAAGCAACACTAGTTACAACGACTTTCTCTGATGAACTGAGACTTACTTGCTCTTCTACGTACAGGTTAGCAAATATAGCTGAAAGTTTGAAAGTGGACACGCCCACGATGCGCGTTGGTCTCAATGCGGAAAGTAGGAGATAACACAGTTTATGCTTAAACTTTAATGAGTACAGAACTTATCTGTACGGACAAGTATACCTGTTTATTTCCTTTTTCAATATATTTCAATACTCTTGTTACGTTTTATTACATATTTTTTTCAAAATAATACAAATAAATACACAATGCAAAGAAATTTCCTAGTTTTTATCGCCTTAATTTTAAAGGAAAACAATTTCTATATTAATTTCGCACTGGATTATACCAATATCGGCAGAAATTATTAAGCGCTTTTTGTATCCTTTTCCCCCCGAATGCGTTCTCACTTTATCGTTCGCGCAGCGAAGTGGGGATTGATAAACGGAATAATATGGTCGCCATCAATAAACAATGCCCTGCGACTATTCTCGGCGTCTCCTCTTTGTGCGGATCTTCGTTAATTTTTTCCGCCTCTCTCACAAGGAGTTTAACAGTTTTGTTAGCTCGACGAGTTAACTCTCATGACAAAACGCTAGTGTCCCATAAAAAGTTTCACTTCAAAAATCCTGTGTGTTATGTCGTCGTCGTTGTCGTCGACCACTTTTCGTTACATGTCTTGTTATCACGATACAACCTCCGGAGTGCAACAAGTCACTAATTTTATGATTGAATATTGTTCAGGACATCTCACAGATTGATTTTAAGCTCACCAGAGCCTGTACAGCGAGTGCTATGGTACTCGAAGTATGACATGACATTTTTGTCATTTATTCAGAAATTTCAGTTTGTTAGCCTCCGGAGTGCAGCAAGTCACCAATTTTACGAGTGAATATTATTCAGAACATCTTACAGATGAACCCTATTGATTTTCAGCTTACCAGAGCCAGCACAACAGGTGCTATAGTACTTTAAGTACGACATTTTTGTCATTTTTTGAGAAATTTCAGTTTGTTAGCATATATCCGGAGTATATACAAGTGACCAATTTTATGATTGGATATTATTCAGGGCGTCTCAAAGATGAGTTGATACTCAACTCACTAAAGCCAGTACAACGAGTGCTACGGTACTTGAAGTACCAAATTTTTAGTCATTTTTGGAGAATTTTCAGTTTGTTACTACGATACAGCCTCCATAGTGTATAAAATTGACTTTTGTGATTGAATATTATTCAGGACGTCCTATAGATGGAGCTTATTGATTCGTAGCACACCAGAGCTAGTACAACGGGTGCTATGGTACCTGAAGTGCCACATTTTTGGTCCTTTTTGCCTCCGGAGCGTATACAAGTGACCGATTTTAGAATTGGATATTTTTCAAGGTGCCTCACAGATGTATCTTATTGATTTTCAGGTGACTAGAGCGAGTACAGCGGGTCCAATAAATCCAGATATACTACATTTTTGGTTATTGTATGAATCTAATTATCTCTGTGTATAAAACAGCTATCCTTCGATAACACAGCTGGCCTCTGATTCCAATCGATGTAAGGAAAGGTGCTTCAATAAATACCACTTTGTGATAAAAATAACGAATATATTTCTGTTTTTAAATGAAACTCAAGGTCTCTAGTTAATTCCACAATATAATACAAGTTATTGAAAATTCTAAAAAATTGACAATTGTTTCGATAAATCAATATCATCGTCAGAATGACAGAAGTTACATTTCATTTTATGCCTACCTGATGTTTAGTAGTTATTTTTGGCTAGACCAAGAAGTAACCTAACTTGTGATTGGCTTAATATATGTTTATAGAAAAAAGAAGAAGATGTGATATTACAAATATTGAAGCTTAGATATTATTAGCCCTATGGTGATATCCTGGATATCATTTTTCCAATTAAGATCAGTATAACTGTGCAATGATATAGAAAACCAGGAAAACTATATCTGCTGATCTTTACAATTATCACTTAAGAAGACAGTTTATTAGTGGAGAATTCCCTAGATTTAACTGTTCATTGACAACTTCATATTGTGGGTTTCTTAAATGCCTTCTAATTTCCAGTTCTTCAAGGAAATCCAGTTCTTGTTTCTTTTCACAAATATGCAATACTTCTAGTTCTGTGTTAGGTGTCAATGAATGATTGGTGTAAAAGTAGATGTTTTGCGTAGTGGGATTTATCTGGTTGTTTTAATCTGTATGCTCGTAAGTGCTCACTGTATCGTATTTCAAAACTCCTAAGGGTCTGACCCAAATAGACAGCATTACATTCTGGACATTTGAGTTTATATATACCTGACTTCTTTAATAGAGGTATTTTTTTTTATTTTATTCGAAGATTTAGAAAACAAATAATGGATCTCTAACACACAGAGAGAGTCAAAAAATTAAAATTAGTTCTCCATCCAAATTGAAATGATAGAAAACAAATTGCTGGATCAAAAAATATTTAAAAGGATTCATGAATACAGGGTGGAAACCAAATGTTTATTAAATTGAGTCAAGGTGTGAAATTGTCTCACTTTTAGTAATAGATAAAAGATAGGTGTAAATCTTGCTCAAACCATCCAAATCGGATTTTTTATTCAAACAATTGTCCCTGTTTTTGTAAATATGGCACATTTCAAGAAAAAGCCTTTTTCCGTAGTTTCTTTCTTTATCCAGAATTTTAGCGTCTTCAAAATTCATTATATGATTATCATTGATTACATGTTCCGCCAAAGAGCAAGACAACTTTAAATTTCGACAATCGCTCTTATGAGAAGTCAACCTTCCAGATAGACATCTAGAAGTCTGACCCACATATATTTTTTCACAGGAATTACAAGGAATGCTGTAAATCAAATTTGAATTTTCATCCCTATTCAATTTAGTTTTAGTTTTAGTGTATAAACTATTAATAGTTAAAATATTATAAGTTGCTACTCTGACGTTGCTTACACCCCTTAAAATTTTCAACAAATTAGGAGTTAGGTTAGGTATGTAAGGTAAAGAACCAAAACACACATCCACATTGTTAAGACGTTGAGATGAATCATCGTTAATAACGGCAGGCGTGCAGAAAATAATCTTATTAAGCATTTTAGCAGGGTAAGAATTTTCGATCAAAATATCCCTCAGAATAATGAAATCGTTCCTCTGAAAATCAGGATGGGACAATCTACTAACTCTATCCTTAAGGACAAGAATCAAATTTGTCTTCATCCTTGGAGGGTGACACGACCAGTAGCTAATGAACCTATTACTACACATAGGTTTTCTATACCATGAAGTTTTTATAATATTGTCATTACCTCTGTGAAACTTTCATATCTAGAAAAGGTAAAAAACCATTTTCTTCGATTTCAGCAGTAAACCGTAAGTGCTCGTTATACGAGTTGAACAAATCCAAAGTAACTTGAACCTTATCTACAGGAAGAGCCAAAATTAAGTCATCTACATACCTTTTCACAAAAGGAACTGGAAATTCAAGTAAAATAGGTGAAATTGTAGACCCCATTGGGGTACCGAAAACTTGTTTATAAAACTTATCGTTAAAAACAAATACATTTGAATCAAAAATGAATTGAAGTGACTTTTTAAAAGCTGCTAAAGTAAAATGACAATGTGAACGTATTTCATTCCAATGTTTTGTGATACTTTCAAGAATGACAGGTAATGGTAAATTTGTAAACAACGTCAAAACTGACCAAAATGTAATTTTCAGGTATTATAAAATTATTGATAAAATTACTAAAAGTGAACGAGTCCCTAATATTATACTCATTTTCAGGATTGTAAGCGCTTGTCAAAATATCAGTCAAATATTGAGCAACACGACCATTAGGAGAATCTATAGAAGAAATTATTGGTCCCATTGATAAATTTTGTTTATGTATCTTTGGCAAAGCATAAAATCGTGGAATTATTGCATTATAAACTTTTAACTTAGGCACTATCACTTCAGGAATACAATCTGAATGACCAAGAGAAGCGACCAACTGGTTTGCCTTCTGCTGCAAGGTACAAACAGGATTTCTAGGAATGGTTTTGTAATATCTCGTATCAGATAACAATTGTTCAGAAAGTGTTATATAATCCTCCTTGTACATGGCAACAGTAACATTCCCCTTATCACTTCTAACGATATAAACATTAGGATGATCTTTCAAAAAATTTTTACATTCGGACAAATACTTTCTTAATTCTTAATTTTTTGACTCTCTCTGTGTGTTAGAGATCCATTATTTGTTTTCTAAATCTTCGAATAAAATCAAAATTGTTTGTTTGTTGGTCTAATGCATGATAATAACATATCCACTTTTTTACTTTAATAAGAACCTGAACTATACAAAATAATTTAAAACGTTTCGCTTTCCTATTCAGTTTTGTCAGTAGAGCAATAGTTATTAGTGAGAGTTGTAATTGTTGAGTAATGTTAATTTTTATCTAACCTTGTTGATATAATGTGAGAGATTTTACCTCAGGGCTGTTTTATTATCGGCCTTTTGTTGGAGTTTTTTGTGTTTTGCTCTCCTAATCAATGTAAATTTTAAATACATATATGTATGTCCATTGGAAATTTCAAAGTTTTTTACGATGTCTTTCTTTTTCAACTCACTTTGGTAAGTCAAATCGTTTGTTATAATGGTTTATAAGTCACTAATGATATTTATCACTCATTGTAGATGTTCTGATGATGAAAATAAACATTTTCGAAAGCTTAACTAGTCAAAAAGGAGTCTTCTGATTCAGCCCTCCTCTGACCGCATCCCTACTAAGTTGTTTGGTTTTATAATATATATATATATATATATATATATATATATTAATAAATATTCTATGGTTTCTATAAGAGCCCCACGTTTTGGGCACCAAATTTATAATATATTCAATGTTCTTTAATTATATTTGCCCCACGTTTGGGTGACAAATTATTGTATATATCTAATCTCTCCTATTTTTTGCCACTTCGCAATTTGGGTTTAAGAAATAAACTATTGTGAAAATACCTTTACCTCTAAATATAACCTATAAAATTTTTAACGACAGCAGTTGTCAAATTAATATGCCCGGCTAAATAGATATTAAATTTTATATTATGAAAGATAAATCAATACAACACCAATCAACTCACTCTTTTCTCAGGGAGGGATCAAAGATTTTAACTGATAATTCAAATTTGTAAATTTCCAAATAATATTCCAAATTACGTATCACACTATTCAAATCTACAGTAACTGTTTATCCAATACACTATAAGACAATTTAAATTATCTTATGACATATATGAATTTACTGTCAGGAGATTAACTAAATGGCACTTATTATACTAAATTTTCTATAGTATAAAAATTATCAAATATAATGAAAATGAATATGAAAAGAGAGCCAAAGAGATTTGGAATTCAAATTTATATAATATATTATCAAAATAACACTTACAAAAATTAAAACTCTTCAAAAAATATCATAAACGCATAAACATAGATAGAATTTTCTATCAAACCTTAATATTAAAAACAATCTATATTAGAAATTTCCGATCTAAATGATTTAACCGAAAGTTCAAAATGTCTAAATTTATACTTGATATCTGTCAATGTAAAATACGTAAATTTTCTTGTAAATTGTCTGTTCCCAAAATTGTCTGCACTTGACGTAGAATTTTATATAAGTAACGTTACTATAATTTAATCATAAGATGCATCTATTTTCGAAATAATTTTGATCAAAGGCCTATTAATTCTCGAGAATAGTATATAATATGGACTGGACTCACCAAACTGGATACTAGAAGATCTCGTACGTATTCTAAAACGTATTTTTAGAATTTCCGGAACAAACGTTTCCAAATCAATAATTTAGAAAACGTGAAAAACACTTGCACTTTAGCGGTAATTCTTTGTGAATAGTACACGCACTGGCTTTACAAAAGGCAAGATATGTTGAACTGATAACAATTATATAAATTCCCTAATATTCAAAATTAAATTTGAGACAACTCTTATTATGATGTTGTCTCATGGAGATTTCAAATTCAACTAACTAAAATGTTTAAATAAATAATTCTCTTCTCCTTTGGTTACCTAGAATTCTTTTTTTTTTAAATTACAAATTTACGTTTTTATATACCAAGAGAGATTTTCATTATTTTATTTATAAGTGCCATTTGCTAATAGAGACATCTGTATTCTGGTTTTTCAAATCGTTTTAAAATCTATCTGTCATTAAGTCTATTCTGCAGTAATGTCATATGAAATTAAAATGTCAAATTTTATTGGTATATTGAACCTTTCAAATTATTGATAATACAGTGTGTATCACTAGTATTATATTTACATATGCATATTTTCTTTATTTCAATGTTTTCTATAGAATTTAGATAGAGGATATGTATTAAAATATATATATATATATATATATATAAATGGCCAATACCAACCATCATAACAATCTATCTATTTCTATACTGTAAGGAACGTTTCATTTTAAAACTCAGCAACATTTGTAACATAAACTTTGTGTACAAACAGAAATAGGGAACTTGATATTGATAATATGTGTTTAGTACTCTGGATGTTCTTGTTTCTAAGGTAATGCATGCTCCAAAAAGAAACGTTTTTTTGTCTCGGCTTTTTTGTTGGAACAGGTTCGTTTATCACGGCTCCTTGAAAATCACTCCTTTAATCCATGTCTATATATGATACAAAAAAAATCGAACAACAAATGAAAAGCCCAGTATCATGTCCAATTCGTATCAATGCTGTGCACGTCAACGACACAAAGAAAAATAAAACAGCTTGGTTGAGGGTTGCGAATCCAATTCTACGTGAAAGGTCGTAAGTTTTTATTATAAGTGGGATGGTGAAAGATTACCCTCGAGAAAGACAATTTCATATTGAAACAAAGAAACGGTAAATCAACCACAAAACACAAGTTACTTGTCGACGCAAAAAAAATGTTTCCTGTTAGAAATATAATAAAGCGCTGGGTAAATAATGTGGTGGAAATTATTACAAATCTACGCTGCGTGTAAATGTGGATTTATTGATGTTAGGATAAACATTCGATCAAGGCGAGTCGATTATTTGATAATATATGAAACAAATGACGGCAAAAAAATGGTCAAAAGTTTTAAATTGAAGACATCAAAATTGTTTATTAATGTTTTGGAAAAATGGCAAGCTAAAATTTTGGAAATAAGTTTTTAATGGAATTAGCTAATTTGTAAATTAGCCTAAGGTTCAAGATTAAAGTTAAAATCAGCTGAATTGTTCTCTTACATTAAAGTTGTGTGACAATAACTTGGCAATGACTAATTTTCTGATTTTGATCTTATCACTGCCATAATTCTTCCTAACTTAACGAATTATTCTCTTACTCGATGGAAAGTAGCGCACATTATCTTAATTTCATAATCAAATAAACCAATAGAGGAAGATTGCTACCTGTTACATTGGGAAACTTATTAATGAGACTCACAACAAACGGTAAAAAATCGACATTTCAAAACTAGTTTTCGGCGGGCGATGGCTAATATAAAATAGCTGATGTGACTATACCATATAATTCCAATAATCCCATGTGACAAAAATTAGCAGCATACAATTTTAGTGATACATAGAGCATTTTCAGTTCCTATGAACTAATATAATTTCCTCGGAATTCCTCTGAAAAATTGATGATCGTGTATAAAACTTATACGTACTTGTCAATTTACAAGACTAGGGTGTCCAAACATTGTACACTATTTGTAAAACAAACTACGTTGTTTTCACATTTAAAATAGTTGATTGTTAAAATTTGATTTGAAATTATACAAAATTATTAATATTAAACTACACATTTATCCATTTTGCCAAGTTGTTACCAAAAATGTTAACGAAAAAAACTGTTTTTGATTGACGTGACGTTCCACCAAGTGGGTTCCGTATCGGAACATAGACAAACATCGTTGGTGTAATTTTGTCAACCGCATCGATAGTTCGTCTCTGTAACCGGCTGAACGTCCACCATCTATCAAAAATAATAATTATGGAGACAGACTAGATATTCATCCAGTAAGGGTGGCGGCCTCTAATATTGAAATATGAAACATGATTGGAGAGTAAAATTTGATAATTGAATGTGATTTAAAAAAAGTGATGAATGAATTTAGTTGAGGTTAAAAAGGTGTGAGTTCGTCGCCCTGATCGGCTAGACAACCTACATCTACTAAAAATAATATATCTGGAGGAAGACTTGATATTCATCCGATAAGGGCGACGATCTCTGATACTGAAGTATGAAACGTAAGAGAAAATTAAAATTAAAAATTTTTAAAGAAATTTTGGAAGTTGAATTTAGATATGATTTAAGAGTTCGTCGCTTCAACTAACTGGCCATCTACCGTCTATCAAAGATAACAAATTAGGAAAGTTTCGATGGCCTCCTGGTTAGGGCGCCGAACATAAAGCAACTTATACCTACACAACTTTTAATGTAATTCCTAGTAAGTGAACCACTTTGCATAACTGTAATGAACGTGATGAAATATGGAAATTTTACTCCCATATTAACGAAGTATTGAACATTAAAAACAATCATGAAAATTTACTTTGAATGTATGTCAATCAAACTATTTTCGTGCATATAACCTATAAAATTATTAATAAACGGTGAACATGCAAAATTTCAATCATAGATATTGTTTCTCGAACCATATTTTTTATTAATAATGATAGAATCGAATGGTTTAAAGTATCTATCGACGCTGTTGTCCTAAATTTATGAATGAAACATGAATTATTCTACTTATATACTAATATATAAAGTACGGACTTTATTGTTTGTAGCATATTATAAAATACACTGCTCGACATAATTGAGAAACATATTTTAATGAGTCACAATGTTGAAATTCTAACAAAATTTCTTTTATAAAGTTTAGTGTAAGTACTATTTATTCATATGAACTTTAAGATAAAAGGAGCTACAAGACATGTCTATTGTTAGCTTGATCAACAAAGATTGAAACTCTGAGGATGTATAATAAATAAGTTCAGTCATTGAAGAACATTCACCGTAGAATTATTATTACAATAAATTGAAAATAAAATAAAGTAAAATATATCGACGTGTGCATGAGTAAAATATACAAACCAATTGTTTGAGGTAAGAGCGGAGGCAAGTTGTGTTCACACCGATTTCTTGGATTTTGAAGGATTGGAAAAGAAGGAAAGCAAGTGGACATTGGACTTATTAGTAAATAGGTGGGGCTTTATTAATAAACGGATTTGCCTGACGGTAATTGTATTGACTGAAGACAAGAAATAAATGAGTGAAGTCAGCTGAGTGTACCAGAGAAAAACAATTATCGAAAAGAAACCAAATTTTGTATTTTGGTACAAGAATTTATTATAAGCAGAGCGCTTTCGGTTTAATGATAAACCATCATCAGTGCCCCATTGTCAGGGTGTACTCCAAATCCTCACAAATTAGAAGATACATAAAGCGAATTAAAATATAGTGCTTGAAACACAGTCACTATTTAATTAAAATAATAATAAAAAGCACACACAACCCATTGTACAATGAATGAATCCCTAAAATAGGGGATAAAATATAACTCAAAACATTATGTGTGAGTCAGCTCACACAGTGAACATTGTCAACAATTGTTGTCAAATGTCAAACAGCTGACTCACACATAATGTTTTGAGTTATATTTTATCCCCTATTTTAGGGATTCATTCATTGTACAATGGGTTGTGTGTGCTTTTTATTATTATTTTAATTAAATAGTGACTGTGTTTCAAGCACTATATTTTAATTCGCTTTATGTATCTTCTAATTTGTGAGGATTTGGAGTACACCCTGACCATGGGGCACTGATGATGGTTTATCATTAAACCGAAAGCGCTCTGCTTATAATAAATTCTTGTACCAAAATACAAAATTTGGTTTCTTTTCGATAATTGTTTTCTTTTCTTTTCGATAATTGAAGACAAGAGATGTTTTATGGGGTAGAGATCCAGAAATACCTTGGCCATAAGAGAAAGCATATTGTCTGAAAGTGTTGTTCAGGTTGATATTAAAATATAGAGTGTGTAGAAAATTGAATGTGTCTAAGAACTATAATTACAACTTATAGTTGCTTGCTCACTATGCTTCAATATAAAAAAGACCCTTGAAGAACTACCAAAGTGAATTATTATCAAGGTTTGGAACTTAAATATTCGATTTAAATTCTCCACCAAGCATTATAGAAATTCCTTTCAATCTATCAAATATTTATTGGAACGAAATGTCTACTAAATTTCGCGAAGATATATCCTAAAGAACGTATCTATGTCATTTATAGTCTAGCTTTGACATGCTATAGGAATCTTTTGTCTTACATTGGTATAATATGATATAATAACACCGTCAGCGGTGATTTGATAAAAATTATTATTTCTCACGAATCTTTTATTTCCAAATAATACCACAGTAACCAAAAACATACCCATAACTCCCTAGGGAGTTATAGGAGGGAGTTATGTATTCATAACTCCTAAGCCATCCGACAGGTAGGATTTCTCTTCTAAATCAGTATTGATAATAGTTGTCGACGTTGATTAAGGCTGCGTTTCCGCATTCGTCATACTTGCACCTGCACCTGCTAACACCGTTCGACGTAAACAGTGTCCAGTATAGAATTTAGTGTTTGGCAAATTAAAAATAAACGTTTTTAAATATTAAAACTAACTTTTTCGCAACTATCATAAAAGTGTCACTTGTATTCACTTCGGGGAATGTATGGTGCTAACAAACCGAAATTTCTACAAAAATAACCAAAAATGTAGTAAATCTGGATATATAGGACCCGCTGGACTCGCTCTAGTTAACTGAAAATCAAGAGGGTATACCTGTGAGATACCTTAAAAAATATACAATTATAAAATTGGTCAGTTGTATACACTCCGGAGGCTCTATCGTACTAACAACCCGAAATTTCTCCAAAAAGGACCAAAAATGTGGCATTCCAGTTACCATAGCACCCGTTGTTCTAGCTCTGGTGAGCTAACACTCAATAAGGTTCATCTATGAGACGCCCTGAACAATATTCAATCATAAAATTGGTCACTTGTATACTCTCTGGAGGCTGTATCGTACTAAGAAACTGAAAATTCTCCAAAAATTACAAAAACTTGGTACGTTGTACTAGCTTTAGTGAGCTGAATATCAATTGGGTTCATTTTGGAGACAACCTGAATAATATCCAATCATAAAATTGGTCACTTGTATACAGGGTGTGGCAGATAAACGGTCAATTAGAAATATCTCGAGAACTAAAGGTATCTGAATTATGAAAATTGGCATGAAGGGATTTTGGATAATGAGCAATTTAATGAAAATATTGCCGTCACAATTTACTTCCGGTTATACCGCAAGTTGAACATAACTTTGTAATTTTTAATGAAAGACTCTGTATATTTTTCAATTTTAGAAATATTCACGTTATTCTGAAAATTTTTTGTTAATACTTCCCTATACCTATTTTGAACCGTTTTTGAGTTGTAATATTTTTTACATGAAAATTGTACTTTTTTACCATGTACATAAAATTCAATATCCTCTAATGTAATTTGAATAAAAGTTTAAAAAATCTTAGGAACTACTTACCACATACCGCTTTATCGTTTACACTGTGAAGTTACCTTTTTTATTATACAGGGCGGTGTCAAAATTGGAATAAAAACGGAATCCACAATCTTCGCGTAATTCCTGTTTTTCAAATGGGACACCCTGTATGTGATTATTTATTTTAGAAGAATACGTTGCCCATTATCGATATGTATTATTATTCCCTATACATATCTCCTGCAGTTTTCAAATAAATCAGCTTTATACATTTTTGTCACAAAAAATTAATTTTTTATAGGCTATGTGGTATTAATTTATTAAGTTAAACATTGAACAATTATACAGATACTATCAAAGATAATAAGGCACTAGCTTGTTAATGCTAAAATTGTTCAAAATGTTGCCCATCAAATTCCAAACATTTATGGACTCTTTTAATCAGATTTTCATTAGTAGCTCTTGATAGTGGTTCTCCATATATTTCGTTAAAAACGTGAAGGACTTTGTTTATCATATTTTCCTTAGTAGTGACAGGTTCAGAGAATACCTTATTTTTAACATATCCCCAAATATAGCAATCTAATGGTGACAATTGTGGGGATCTTGGTGGCCAGAGAAACGGACCTTTATTAGTTATCCATCTATCGTTAAATATTTCATCAAGCAATGTGCCTACTCCTCGAAGATTGTGAGCCGGTGCACCATCTTGTTAAAAACCAAGCTTCGTTAGCCTCATTATTAGGTAAAGCGTGCATTGCTAGTACAATTACTTGCCATAAGATGTTGCAGAAAGGCTCTCCGTTTAAATTTTCGTCATAAATCATGAGTGGGAATATCTAATTATTTTTCACAGCACAAAAAACATTAAACGAAAAGGACACTTGAAATTTACTATCCCCTGTGACTTGAGGATTTTCGTCACTTCGGAAGTGACTGTTATGGCGGTTAAACAAACCATTTTTAGTGAACTTCGATTCATCACACCAAATAATTTATTTTGTAAAATCTTCATCTTCTTGGCATTTAATTAAAATCCATTCACAAAATTCTACATGTCTTACATAATCTACAGGATGTAAATGCTGAGCTAGTGTATACGAATAAGGGGTCCAATGATGTTTTTTTTAAATTCTGTGAATTGTTCTAGTCGACACCTCTAACAGTTTCTCACATTCCCTTGAGGATGAATTTGGATGAACTGCAAAATATCCCAGGATGTCTATTTGTAAATCCTCATTATCGACATGAGTCTTCTGTTATACTCACCGTGAATCATAATTAAATTTAAAAAATCATCATTTGTATATCCTAAATGTGCCATTATTATTTTGTCAAGGAAATTGAAGGCAAAAACTATTATTATACCTTTCACATTACAGCATACAATAAGGTGACTACTAAACATTAACAATAACTGACATTTGTCAGAATATGCCATAGGCGACTTGATAAATTAATTTTTTGTGACAAAAATGTATAAAGCTGATTTATCTGCAAACTGCAGGATATAGGTATAAGGAATAGTAATACATATCGATAGTGGGCAACGTATTCTTCTAAATAAATAATCACCTACAGGGTGTACCATTTGAAAAAAAGGAATTACGCGAAGATTGTGGATTCCGTTTTTATTACAATTTTGACAGCACCCTGTATAATAAAAAAGGTAACTTCATAATGTAAACGATAAAGCGGTATGTGGTAAATAGTTCCTAAGAAATTTAAACTTTTATTCAAATTACATTAGAGGATATTGAATTTTATGTACTAGGTAAAAAAGTGTAATTTTCATATAAAAAACATTACAACTCAAAAACGGTTCAAAATAGGGGAGTATTAACAAAAATGTTCAGAATAACGTGAATATTTCTAAAATTGAAAAATTTACAGGGTCTTTCATTAAATATTATAAAGTTATGTGCAACCCTGTATACTCCGAATTGAAATTTCTCCAAAAATGAGAAAAATGTCATACTTAAAGTACTATTATAGCACCCGTTGTACTGGTTCTGGTGAGCTGAACATCGATAGGGTTCATCTGTGAGATGTTCTGAATAATATTCAATCATAAAATTGTTGAGTTGTTGCACTCAGGAGGCTGTATCGTGGTAACAACCTGAAATTTCTCAAAAAATGACAAAAATGTCGTATTTCAAGTACCATAGCACCCGTTGTACTGGCTCTGGTGAGCTGAAAATCAATAGGGTGCATCTGCGAGAAGTCCTGAACAATATTCAATCATAAAATTGGTGATTTGTTGCACTCCGGAGACAGCATCGTGCTAACAATACATGTAAGGAAAAGTGGCCGATGACAACGACGACGATATACACACAGGATTTTTTTCCGAAAACCGTTTTGTTCGTGTTGTTCTTGATGAAAAATTAATGTAGAGGTGATTAACAAAAACTAGGAAGAATGAAAATAACAAATATTCAAAAAATAGTGTTCAAAAATAAAACTAGTAAAGGGTAAGTCCTCCTGTGGCATCAATGATACATTGACACCTTCTTTGCATACTTAATATTGTATTTCCGATATGATTTTGATTCGGACTATCCCACACCTCCACCAAACGTAAAGCTAGCTCGGCTAAGGTAATAAGCGGATTAGGTAACGCTCTAAGCAGGGGTCTCCAAACTACGGCCCGCCACTGCCCTCAATCCGGCCCGCGACAGCTTAAGACTAGTGTCATCAATCTGGCCCACGACAGCTTAAGACTAGTGTCATCAATCTGGCCCACGACAGCTAATGTTTTACTGTTGTTACTATTGCTGTGATAAGTTGAATGGAAGAGAATGAAAACACAGAATGATAATTACTCGGTTTTATTTACTTGCAAGGTATGACTTTACGACAGAAATTATGACGCAGAAAACTCAACTTAAGTATTTTAAGCTTAAGCATATTAATAACTAACAAATAATTAAATTGAAATTAGTCCCACTAATAAAATGAAAACACTAATGAGATTTATGTAATTGTGATTTTCCATCGACAATTCTTTGTAGTTGTGGATTAATTTTACTTGTACCAATTATTAAAAGAGATTTATGATGCTCATCGGTTAATTTAGACCTGTTAACATTTTTTGTGTACTTTTTCTTGGAAAACGTACGTAGTACCAAAAACAGAAAATAACCCACGAGCAAATTTATGCAAATTATCAAATTGTGCCAGTGGAAGACTCTTATAAAATTCCAACAAAGATGAATTTTGATATTTGTTCTTAAACATATCACTGCACTGTAAATCAATAATTTTCATTTGGACTTCCGGAGCCAGGGTTTCAATGTCAATCAAAAAGATTTTGAAAAAGCTTAATTTCATTCACAATGACATCAAAATCTGAGAAACGAGTATCGAAATTTATCTTTAAAGCACTCAAAGTTTCGACTGCAAAATCGACTGGAAATTCAATCTCTGTAGTGTGGCTGAATGTTTCACATGTTTTAAAATGTGTGAAACATTTTTTACGTAACTGTGATTGAAACAGTATTATTTTCTGCCTGAACGATTTTATATTGGTGTATAAATCAGGAAGAAGCTGATGTTCACCTTGCAATTTCAAATTCAGTTCGTTCATATGATTTGTGAAATCGACATAGAATGCAAATTTCCACAGCCATTCACTATTTCCTAAATCGGCACAAGGGTGATGCTTCTCATTCAAAAAAATTTCGATCTCTGCTCGAAGTTCAAAAAAGCGTTCAAGGACCTTTCCGCAACTAAGCCAGCGTACGGCAGTATGATATGGCAAATCATTTGCTCCGATCTCTTCAATAAACGCGTGGAATTTTCGGTGATTCAGCCCTGTGGGTCTGATAACATTTACTGATATGACTGGTCTTAGAACTTCAGACAAATCCAAACATTTGATGAATGATACAATTAGTGCAGGGACCACACTAGTGAGGACTGTTGCACGGAAGTGTATAGAGAATTTATTTTCAAAACTTAGTTTCTATATGCCTAAAGATATGTTTTAGCTTGGGTACGCATTTCTGTTATGGGGAGGTTTCTCCCAATATGGCGCCCAAGATGGCGCATATGTAGATTTATTAGAAAACGTCTTATATCTCGGAAACTATTGCTGGTAGCTCAAAATTGAAAAGGACTAAAATTGATAGGTAGATAATTTTACATTAGATGCTTTAAGATTTATGAAAACAACATCATATATATTGAAATTTATTTAATTTTTTTTAAGTGTCATAAAATGTCTAATTTTAAAAGTCTAATTTTAATTATTGTGTGTTTTGTTTCAGAATTATAGAAAACTATTTGACAGACAAAAAACATGGAGGGAGTGCAACTAGTACCACCATCAACGAAATGGAAGAAAACCAATTTATCCGAAATTTGTGTTGTATGTGAAAAGGGAAATACTGGTAAAAAAATATATGGGACTGTAAATGGACGAGAGAAATTAATTGATGCCTCTAACTGCAGTGATGATGTCGATTTAAAAAAAAGATTAGAAGATAGAGAAGTGTATTATCATCTTGACTGTTACAAAAAATATTGTCTACGCTCACAAAGAATAAAAAGAACCCGAAATTCTGACAGTTCTACTTCCATAAATGGCACCAAAGACACTGGAAATAGGCAAAAGAAGCACTGCCATAGGCAGCAATGTGATGAAGTTAAACTTTGCATCATATGTGGAAGCAAAAAGTATAAAGGTGATGTTAAATTATATCGGGTCTGTGAAAAGGAAAGGGCAGAAAATTTTTTGTTAGCAACACGATACTTTCAAGATGAAGTATTTTCAAGGACAAGCACACTGGATGATGTTAATAGTGTATTTGCAGCAGATGTTTTCTACCACTCTTCCTGTATGAGTAGTTACTTATTAAAATATTCAAGAAACGCTGAGAATTTTGAAACTCTGTCTACCAACAGCACAATTACAGAAGGATTCCAAAAAGTAATTGATGCGCTAGACTTTTCCAAAAATGGTTATGAACTGTCTGAAATTACTGGTTTCATGAATTCGAAATGTCAGCTGGAAAATAAAATTTCAAATAGACAGATGAAAATTCTTCTTATCAGACATTTTGGGGAAGAAGTAACATTTGCATATCCGAAAGAACGGTCAAAGTCCCAGCTCGTATTCTCCTCTAAGATAAGTACGAAAAAAGTTGTTCAGAAATTGTTTGCTTCTAACAGTTTAAATGATACCGTATAACAATTAGCCAATGAGCTTAAACAGTATGAATTTGATCTTGACAATAAATTCTGTGATGAATAAGACATTGAAAAGAGCCTCCTAAGCTTTCAACATAATAGACCTACGCTTTGGGATACGTTTTTCAACCAAATGATGGGATTATCTTCAGATCGAGTTGATAACCACAGACAAAGAAGGTCTGATACGCTGTTTCAGTTACTGTACTTTATCTTTCACAACGGCATGAAAAAAACTCCTTTTCACGTCTCTACAGCACAAGCAATTCATGAAACATGTAAATCTAAAACTTTAATAACATCTCTTAACCATGTTGGATTATGCTGTAGCTATGAGACAGTTCAGAGAATGAATCATGCCTTTGCCGCGAGATCTGTGGAACTAACGGCTGATCACCGTGTTCCATTACCATTACACTTAGCAAGAGACATGCCACTTAGAGCAGCTATGGATAACTTTGACCATCAAGAGGATACAAAATCAGGCATTGGTGGTTCACATGACACAGTCTTAGTCCTCTTTCAGAATGAAAAACAATCCAAAACTAATCTCCAGAGCCTATATTTGGATAACTTTACATTTAATAAACGCCAAAAAAAACTGAATGATATTTTGAGCTGTCAAAAACTCGTGCCATTTATTAAACCTAAATTAAGAGGAAACATTGATCCAGATTTCTGTCCAGCGGAGACCATGGACACACAAATAGTTTCAACATCAACAATTATTGACCTTACGTGGTCAATGGCACGATTTCTATCGAATTATGACATAACTACGAATAGTTTTCTAGATTTTAGCTTGGTACCGTCATGGAGCGCTTTTAACTCATTAGTTACTGAAAGAAAGCTCCAAAAAACAATTTCAGCAAGTGTTCCCATTCTTCCTTTTCCAGCTACCAATTATGCCTCTATATACACTACTATGGTGAACTTTCAAGATGTAATAACACAGGTGAATCAAGAGTGTGGATCTCTATTTAGTGACGAAGGAGTATACCATATAGCCAAGGAACTTCAGTTACAGTTTCCTGATAAATTTAAAAATATCTTTCTTGGATTGGGTTCGTTTCATACAACTAAAATTATAATAAACTGTCTTGGGCTATATCTTAAAGATAGCGGTATTTTTGAAGCTTTAGTGGAGACCGAAGTATTCGGTCCTAAAATTGTTGAAAGTGCCCTACAAGGTAATCACTACTGTAGAGGAGTTCGAGCGATAAACATTATATCAGAAGCTATTCAACGAATCCAATATCAACAGTTTTTCATGAAATTTGAAAATAAAAAGTACCAGCCACTCTTCGACCACTTAAAATCTTTGGCAACCTGGTGCAAGGATAAGGACTGTATTAATGCAAAACAGACAATTGAAGACATGGCTGGCCTTCTGCGGGATTTCCATGGTGACTTTCTTAACTTTATCAAAAATGGTGAAGAAAAATCAAAACTTTTTTGCTATTGGAACATTTTTCTGTACACTTTGTGCCCAATATTGAGAGATTTTATTAGAGCTGATAGAGAGGGAAACTGGGATCTTCATTTGTCTGCATTCAAAAGAGCACTGCCTTTGTTTTTTGTATTTGGAAAGGTTAATTACGCACGATGGGGCTCAGTTTACTATGAAGACTGTTTGAAACTTCCCGAGAAGTTTCCTAGTATAATAGAGTCATTCAATAGAGGTGAATTTGTTGTTCCACATGGAGATAGAAAATTTAGCAGTGTTGGTATGGACCAGGGTTTGGAGATGTGCTACAATAAACCTGCTAAGGGTCAGGGTGGTATAATAGGAATGACCCGAAGAAAAGAGGCTATAGCATTGCAAGACATAATTAAGCATGAGACGTATTCAATAAATATGCTTCATAGAAGAATTTGTGGAATCGTTGAAAATGATGAGTATGATCTTCATCACGAATTTTCTGAAACTATCACACAAATAGATAATCAGTGTATTGGAAAAATGGTAAATTTCATAACCAAAAGAATTAATATTTTTCCTGCAGAAGACCAAACCCATGTTCTTAATTTGGCGACAGGTAAACACTTGTCAGCCGAAGAGGCGGAATTAAAACTCAATTGTGTTAATGACGGTCAATTAAAATATGAAAAGTTCCGTGAAGAAGTTTTTATAAAAAAGTTAAAAAAACTACTAGATACACTTTCTTTAAAAAGAGGAAACCAGAGTAAAGAAAAGCCAAAACCTATTGATGTAAAACTGGAAACGTTGAATGCTCAAAGAATAATTGACATATCAAGAGATCGTGGCTATTCAATTGATAAATTGTTAACATTTGAGCTAACATCAACTTCCTTTTTTTTGACCAAAGATGGCGCGCTTTTAAAATCAAACAAGTCAGAATTGGTAAAAGAACTTGAAAGCCAAATAAAAAGTTCCTCCCATTGTCACCCCAATACATCCTGCCTCATTTTTGATTTTATGCTTCATGCTCGTACCATAGCTGCAGCTACTTCAGATTCAATTAAAAATTTTGGTGATTTTGCTGAAAGTATACTAAAAAGAATAATTTATCTGTCAAAATCCGCCAAAAGGGTTGATATCGTCTTCGATCTATATGACGAGAATAGTATAAAAACTGCAGAAAGATTGAGACGCATGAAAAAAGATCCCATCAACATGACAATCTCAAGCAGTGTGACACCTTTGCCGAAAGACATGGATGCTTTTTGGGCATCAATTCAAAACAAGACACAGTTTCAACATTTTTGCCGAAACTATCTTATTCAACATAGGGACAGACTATCAAGTTCAATACTTTATTTGAGTGGTATGGCTGGAGAAGCAACACACAAAATAGAAGCAGATATTGTTACAGAAGAACCTCAGTTATGTTGTACCCTTGAAGAAGCCGATGAAAGAATATTTTTTCACATAAATCATGCCGTTAAGCATTCAAATGTTGAAAGTGTTTTAATAGCATCATCGGACACAGATGTATTTGTGTGTGCCGTTTACTTTTTTCATAAAGAATTTAAAGCTAATGGTTTAAATGAACTTTGGACTTATTCTGGGGTAGGACAGACTTTAAGATTTATTCCAGTACACGATGTGTGTCAAGCTGTTTCAAATCAAGTCATTGAAGTACTCCCTGCTGTTCACTCACTAAGTGGATGTGACACTACAAGCAAATTTGGCACAAAACACGCAGCTTTAAAAGTGGCTCAAGACTATGCATACTTGTTAAAAAACTTTGGAAAAGAAGATCTCTCTAATACAATAATTGAAAATGCTGAAGAGTTTTTGACAAGGATGTTATCTAAAGACATCAGGAAAATTAATGATTTAAGAATTTTTAAATACCACCGAATGAAAAATTTAGATTTCACCAAGCTTCCACCGACTTTATCTAGTACGGCATTACACATCAAGCGGGCATATTTACAGGCTAACCAGTGGTATGGTCTATTAGAAGATCTTGGTATACCTTATCCCGGTGACTATGGATACGAGCAGATGGAAACAGGATGGATTCCTCAAATTATCACCGAGCAACTTCCTCCTGATTTCCCTCACATTTGTTCATGTAAGACTTGTGCACGTCCAAACATCTGTATCTGTAGGAAGAATGAAGTTGGCTGCTCCAGGTTCTGTGCTTGTGAACTTCCAAAGTGCCATAATGATTGGAATTAACTTTTAATCACCTTTTAATACTATTTGTTACTAATAGTAGCTTAATTTTCTAATAATTTTTAATAATGTTGCAAATTTAATAATGTAGTGTTTGTATTAATAAAAATTTTTTTTAATTCAAATTTTTTATGGTTTAAAAACACGTAAAATAATGCCCTTATCAATTTTAATACCTTGTGATTTTACGCTACGAGCTCTGGTTCCCGAGATATAGATCATTTTCTGGGAAAAGTATATATGGACAAAGCGGCCATCTTAGTGGCCATATTGGGAGAAACCTCCCCACACCAGAAACGCGTACCCAAACAAAAACTTATCCTTAGACATCTAAGAACTGAGTTTTGAAGAGAAATTCTCTATACACCTCTCTGCAACAGTTGTCACTAGTGTGGCCCCTAGACTAAATGTAATACTAATGGTTTTGAACCACCATCATTTTCTACAGCCTTTGACACAAGTGCGACCACTCCTTTATTTTTACCACACATATTTTTGCCTCCATCGGCGGTGATGGAGGCTTTATTAATGGCATTTTCAACTCCCTTAAAAATATCTGCCCCAGTTGTCGTGCCGTGAATACTAGAAGTTCTTCATACACTTCATAGTTTTTATCGACTCCACGAATAAAAATCAACACCTGAGCAGTATCTGACACATCCGTTGACTCATCCAAGGCTAGAGAAAACCACTCAAGATGTCAAGATTTTTGTCAGACAGTTGAGATAATATATTTTCTGCGATGTCTTGCACCCTCCGAGCCACGGTCTTTGCTGACAAACTGGCATATTTCTTCAACTTCTGCAATCAATCATTATTTTATCATTTCTCCATCGGTGAATGGTTTTCCACGTTTTGCGATTTCAAGAACCACACGAAACCTGGCGCGAGTTGCAGACTCTTTCTCAGTATTTGCTTTTGTGAACAAAGATTGCTGCGATTTCAGTCTGCGCTTCAAAGCTTCAAATTTCGCAATATTCCTGTATATTTAGAGTAATTTTGAAGATGTTTCGATTCATAGTGACGTTTAATGTTTATATTCTTTGAGAACAGTTATGGTTTCATTACAAATTAAACATAGCGCCTTATTACTGCACTCAATCACCAAATTCTGAAAGTTTCATTTATCTTGGAACGTTCTGTATTCACTGTCTATTTTTCGCTTCTTTTCCATACCAATAAATCACACATAAAAACAAATCTAATCAAAATACTCTTATTACTTTATTTCACAATAGGCAACTTCGCTTCCTTCGCCTTTCCCGCGCAAACTGACTCGCAATGGCGCCGCTAGCCTTTTTATACCTATGCAATTACTGCCATCTAGAAATGATCGGAAAAACTAGCCAGAACCAGAACATTCTCAAACTAATGCGGAAATTCCCAAATATGCCACCTGTTAGTGGGTAGCTGAAATATATAGTACCTAGAACAGTACATAGTATCCCTGTTCGACATTAGAGTTCGTCACGTGTCACAATACACAATCAATAGTAATTGAAATGCAATAAAAGCCCATGTTTGCTTAGGTGGGCAGAAAAATTAAAATTGTTATGGCCCTTGCAGCATACCGAAAAAAATATTATGGCCCCAAAGTTTGGAGACCCCTGCTCTAAGGCATATATCAAACATATCCCAGATGTGCTCAATAGGATTGAGGTCCGGGCTAATTGCTGGCCAATCCATTGTATCGATTTCTACTTCGGCTAGGTATTCTTTCACGATATTACGATATTTGCAATATGTGGCCTAACATTGTCGTGCATTAAAAGAAACTCTTCCCCGATAAATGGTGCAAACTGTAAAACATGAGGTTCTAAAATGTCTACAATATATCTATGAGCTGAAAGACGGCCTCCTTGAAGTACCACCAAATTGGTACGAGCCTTCATATTGATGCCAGTCCGTACCATAACTGATCCACCACCGTAAGAATATCTTAGCTGTATGCAACATTGAGAATAACACTCCCCAGGGCGTCTATACACTGGTAGATGTCGGTCGTTCCCATACAGACAAAATTTAGATTCGTCGGAGAAGAAGAGATGTTCTCTATAAAATGCACATCTTGTTCATCGATGTGTTGGTGTCAAAGGAGGAGCTCTAGTTGGAAGTCTAGCGTTCAAATTTGACTCTGCAAGTAGTCAACGTAGAGTGTCTATGCTAATCGGGAAGTTATACCGTCTTATAAACTCCTGTCGTAGCAAAATTGAGGTGACAAATCTTTGTCTCAGGGCCTGAAGTCGTAGAAAACGATCTTGGTTGGCATTTGTAATTCGTCTACGCCCTTGTCCTGGTCGCCTTTCGTTGACCCCAGTTTCACGAAAGCGCGAGAGATAGCAGATTGAGCCACATGGAATCTTTCAGCCACTTGAACCTGGGTCCAACCTTCTTCAAGTAAGACAACGACCACAGCACTCTCCTCAGGAGTAAGGTATCGATTTTCTCGATGATTGAGGTTCATTTTTTAATTTAAAAGACAAGATTATCAATGAACACGCTTGCTTTTGTAAGAAAATCGAAATAAACTGAAATTAATAATCAATCATACGTTTTACCAAATTTATATGTTTTATGGATTTGCAAAAAATTATAGATAATTTGTTATCAATTGGAAAATATAGTTTTATAGAATATACAGAACAGACATTTTGATAGTCCAGTGGTAGTACTACAAAATTAATAATTTGTAAAATAAACACGTTAAACCAAATATGCGACAATTTTGCTGGCGAGTGTATTTTAATTTTATTAATCAAATAAAAGTTTTGCGTTAACAGATGTAGTTTATATTTTTGTCATTGACAATTGGTACCTGTAATAGCACATAATACTGTTTATTTTGAGAGTGGCTTAATATCGTTTGTTAATTATTTCCGGTTGTACGTAGTTACATAAACAACTATCTATCAATAAAGCATTGAAGGTTGATCATATTCCCAGTGAATAAGATAAATTTGGAGACATGAGTTCAAGTTAGTTTAATAACTGTAACCCTCATTTTGAAACTACCCTAAGCCCAATCCATCAGTCGTTTGTTTTGAATAAGACCCAGTTCTATTTATACTTAAATTGAGATATTTTTAGTACAATTGCTTAGTATGTTCAATTACTGTAAATTTTGAAAATTATTCCTCCCAAAGTAAGAACAAAACGCCAAGACCCATTAGTTATCAGTATTTCATTAACTAGTTTCTTATTAAATAATAATTAATAATTAATTCTATTAATTATGATACTTGTGAAAATTATAATATTGCATTTTTACTGCACATTGCTATCAATAAGGCCAATAACTGGACTGTGACCAGAGAATGTTGTGATTTCGCCGTTCTCTACATTTGTGTAATCAAAGATTTCTATATTACATCCGCAATAATTATTGTTAAAGGAAGTGCATACACGGATATATTGATACATAATTGAAGTGTGCGTTTCCTACAAAAACAGCGATAGTTCAAAATTTTATATTTCGCGATAACATGTGTTTTTCGTAAAGTGAAATGAGCCCTATCGACTCGGAAACTCGATTCTAGCAAAAACAGCCTTGATCTCAAATTTCATTGTTTCTACATAAAAAACCATAGTCTACCCAAATTACTACAGCCATAGTCCAGGACAACGGTGACGTTTACCTGAAATTTTGTAGATGGCAGTAAGACGAACTATATTGATACGTCACATTCTGTAGTTTATGTTAACATCACAATGGGAAAATAGACGCAGTATTAACAAATCGAGCTAATAAATCAATAATATTATACAATAAAATAAATAAAAACGTTCCTAGGCCTCAAAGGGATAGATATTCAAACAAAAAAATAATAAATAATGTAATAACTATTACTACAATAATATATGCAGCAGAGAATAGAGAATTGGGTAATTCAGAGAAAGCATGAGACTAAAATAGAAGCAATTTAAAAGGAACATTAAGGAATAATAGGAGGAAAAACGAAATGGGACAGAAAAAGAAACGAGCATGTAACGGAAATGACACAACAAACACCAGTAAATAATTAAATAAAAAAAAGCAGTTAAATTGGTATGGTCATGAGCCAACAAAGAATAGCTAGGAAAATAATGAAGGTAGGTAAACCAAGGAAAAAGCAAAGATGAAGACCAAGAGACAGTGTATTGACAGAGGAAATAGGACGAAATAAAGGGAAAACTCTGAAAGATGCTTACCAGTGACAGAAAGGCATGGAAAAATTGGTGGAAGAGAACACGGAGTCCCAATCCGAAGCCTGAAAAGGCATAAGAATAAGCCAAGAAGAAGAAGAGGTAATAGACCTAAGAAAACACCTAAACTATCCCGAAATTGGTTTAACCGCAACATACTGAACCCACTGTTTATTACCCTTATACTCACATTTACACTTTCTAACGCGCGTTTCGATAACCAAGTTATCGTCATCAGAGACTGAAGATAAATGGATGTAGTATCTACCTTCGGTCACTGAACACGATAACTTGGTTCTCGAAACGCGCGTTAAACTATGTAGTGGTAGTAAATAGAGTCTTCTGTATTAATCACCAACGGTTCCAGAAATTCCAACTTAGTTATGTTCAAGATTTGTGTATACAGGAATCGGATGAATATTTTGTAAAAATACTACTTCTTTGTATTCAATGCATCATTACCAACCAAAATAATTTTTTTATGGTTTATGTTTTTCAAAATATACAATATCATTTTTTTCCACTACTAGCTATGAAGTTGACAATTATTCCGCCTTCTAGCAAACTGAGAAGTTGAATTTCTCTATTTGTGGTCAATAATGTTTTTTATTGTGAACCTAGGTCAATAATGGACAAATTCAAATGTTTTGAGGATCCAGAGATAGTAGTTTAACAAAAACTCGTGCAACATAATTTTTATACCCAGGAGATTGTCTTTAACGTATTTGCTTCTTGAAATTATCTAACACGACAAAATTATTTGAATAAAAATGCCATTAGTTTAAAATTCGCGCTCAACCAATAATGACTGATAACATTCCGTAACTACAACATGGCGATAATTACAAACGTTGGGTGCGTTCATAAAACACAACTGTTGCACAACCATTGGTTGAATGTTCTGTGAACGCACTTTGATCGGTGAGCGAAACTCAACATGTTTGGTGAGCGGACGCCGTTTTTCTGAGCGGTTTTCAAGTGCGCAACACGTTGCACATTGTTATGTTTTTATATTAGTGCAATAAATACATAAGTATTACAACATAATGAGTGATAAGTGCGAACTCTGATTTATACCTATAATTATGCTACATACAGCATAACGGATACTAAAAAAGTAGCCTTTGTAACAGTATTGATAACAAATATTAAAATACATTATAATGCATTTAATTTCTTTATTATAGCATTATTATAGCAGCTAAATTTATATATCTCTGTAGCTCTTGCAGACATTATAAAATGTTCCTTAAAAACGTACTCATTATATACGCTGGAATTATTTCTTCATAATAATTCCTGGTTTTTTCACGAATACCACGTCTTCTCACGTTATAATCATGTGGTAATGGTTCCTGCAAATATTCTATTGCATGTGCTATAATATTTCTGTGTTTCAACAAAGGTGACCGACCCCCTTGCTAGTATAGGCAGATCTCTGCAAAATAAGTTGGGTTCGCCCAGTATAAAAAAATCGTAACGGCATCCGTTTTCAAGATACAGGTTTCAAGAATTCTTATACACATTTTTTACGACTATGTCGAAATTACTGGCGACATTTCAATGACATTTTATACGAATTTGTTTTGGAAGCTGGCGGATCGCATAAATTTGTTTCCATATCTGCTTCTCACATAGGGCGCTAGTTACACAATTTGATGAACCATCTAATTAAAATTGAAAAACAATTATATTTTTACTTAAACCACGCCAAAACACAACATTCCTTTGAATACATAGATAAATAGTAGCTTAATTGTTACTAAAACTACAGTTGGAAAATGTACAGTTATTCTAAATTGTTTTATTTGTGGCCTACTTAGGTTATTTAGGTTATTGTTGTTTCTTAAAGCTCCTTTACACGTCCGCAGATACATCAGCAGATAGGATCTACAGATGCATCTGCCGACGTGTAGGCGGGAGTATTTGATCGTTTATAGGCTCCTCTACACGTCTGCAGAAGCATCGGTAGATGGCATCTGCTGATGCACCTGCCAACGTGTAGAGGGGGGTATTTGAACGTTTGTGGGAGGTGTTTAACGTCGGCAGATACGTGTGCTACAAATCCGTTAGTTGTCGGTTTTTTGGCACATATCAAAGGGTTTTTGTACGAACGTCAGGCGTCCGTCCACACGTCTGCCAACGCATCAGTGAAGCTGCGAATGAGAATGCGCGCATTCTTGCAATTGTTTTTGTTTGTTGAATTAATTTTTTCAGATCAATGATTCGTGGAAACGTATTGCTGACACGATGGGTATTCCGATACATGAATTAAAAAAGAAAATCTTATGGCTATATTTAGATTAAATTTTAAAAAAAGTTATCGCCCACTAAGTCGGGGGCTGGAGTAGAGGAAGTATAGTCAGTATCCACCACCTTCTTCTATTCCATTTCTTTTTGATAACTCGCTTCTGCGATGCAAACTCAAGTAGTAATTAAAAGTACTAAATAAATAAATAGTAGCGGCAGCTACAACCTCAATATCCATTTTTTTAAATGTTTCCTGCTAGTTGCATCTGTAGAGAATTGATTCAGACTTACCAAGACTGACTACGGACAGACGTGTGGACGGATCGTGACGATCTATCTGCCGATACGTCGGCCGACGCATCTCTCGACGTCTAGAGGATACATATGGGAGGTATCTAACAACGGCAGATGCGTCTGCTACAAATCCGTTAGCTGTAGGTTTTTTGGCACACATCAAAGGGTTTTGGTGCGAACGTACGGCGTCCGTCCACACGTCTACCGACGCATCAGTATTGGCGCAGCTGCGAATGAGAACGCACGCGTTCTTCATGCAATTTTTTCTTGTTTGTTGAAACGGCTAATATGACCAATGAGGAAAAATTATAATTAAATAATTAGCAGCGGCAGCTACAATCTCAATATCCTTTTTTTATGTTTCGTGCGAGTTGCATCTGTCGTGGATTGATACAGACTGAGCACGGACGGACGTGTGGATGTATCGAGAAGATGTATCTGCCGTGCATCTGCCGACGTCCGCTGATGCATCTGTCGACGTGTAGAGGACACATTAGATTTGTAAGAACTTTTGAGTGATGATCTGGACCTAACTGGAGATTTTAATGATTTTGCGTTTGAATGGCCTGTTATTTTAGTGATTTGCAGATCACTTACTACAGCTTTCGCTAATGTTAAAACAGTACTTGCTCGGTTTGAATGATTAGAATATTTATTCTCGGGATTAAGGCCAATTTTGATAGCTGAATGTCTGGTCCATTTATTGAGTTCATTTGGATCAATAGGCATATTTTTTAATCATCCCTTGCTGCCCTCATTCTCATAATATTGATTCACTGTCAAAAACAATCGATCAGTTCGAATGTTCGGACCTCTTTTACTTAAAATTTTATGAAACAATCTAACAGGAAATAAATCAGGATTTTCATTACTTTCCGTGAGCCACTTACTATCGCTAATTTCCTTGTTTCCATCCTGGGATGTTTTCGAAAATATCGGATTGTCATATAAGTGATAACTTATGTGACGTTTCTTAATGATATTAAGTATTATTTATATGATTAGGAGTATCAGTACTAGCATTATAATACTACGACTTTATTTTTTCGTTTTATTTGTTGGCTTTGAGCATTGCTCATTAGACGAACATTTACATAATACACAATGATTATTTATTGAAATTCACAATGACAGTTATTATTTATTTGTAAAAGTACAATTATGAAGATTTGCATCATTTAAGAATCCTCCACTTCTTGCAATATCAGTACTATTCATAACCATTTTTTCAGAGTAAACTGCTTTTAAAAATCCATTGCTTGTACCGGGTCCATTAAATGGAGATTGTTCGAAATTTTCCGCAGAATGTCAAATATTTGTTTTAATAAATGTCAAACAAGTACGTATCCATGACAACGATACCAAAAAGGGAATATACCGTGAAAAATTCGTTCCCTTTTATTGTTTTATCTCAAATAAAAATACGCACGTTTGAAGAAAAAATAGTATATGATATTCGGAGAATAAGATACTTTATGTGCTTTGCATGGAAACTTTCCACATTCAGCACATAAATTATCCTAATATCATAATAATACTATTACACTGTATAGCTTCTCCTCATCTCCACGCTAATTCGAAGGCAGTAACATGAAAAAATTTCTTCTGCAATCATTTTGGAGTGTTCTCGTTCCATAAGTTCATCATTTTTATAATTTCTTCCATAGTTAAAGCAGTAGCACTCATAATGTCCTTGAATCGATCAAAAATTCATTGAAATATTTTTCTTGGATACTGTTTACAGTAGTTTTGATAACGTATTCTTTGTAGTCTGTTCCATATTTTTTCTTGATATTGTAGGCCCAGTCTTCCAGTATTCTAGCAATCTCAACAACTGGCGTATTGGCTTCCAAATTATACTTTCTCTCGAAGCAAAATTGCAAGAATAGATTCCATATTGAGGCTTTCGTTTTTATTATATTCCTAGGTACAGTATTCGATACCGCTGCTTTTATAATTTCTTCAGTAGTATTGCCAAAGCGTTTCAGCGAATAGAATAATATAAAAAACAACAAAAAGTAATATTTTGTAATAAAAACTTTTGTCTCACGTTTATTTGAGCGTTACTGTAAGAATTGACCTCTCGTTACCATGTAGAATCAACATGCAGTTTACCCACTTGCAAACTACATACTAGCAGTTTACCCGATGTCAAACTGACAAAACGTGTATTAAAATGCGTTGTTTTTGACAGATGCATTAAATTTCCAGCGATTATTTTTTTCACTTGTCAAAATCTGACATTTTGGTGGTTTCAACCAATAGCAATACATTATTCTAGCCAATCATTCGGTATTATATTATATTATAGGTTTGTTTCAACAACAGTCAGAATTAGTCCGGGATCGTCAGAATCATGCGCATATGCAGTTTGAGCGTTCCAACAAGCAGTGGATTGAATACCCGATTGTAAAGTCCAATGTTCCAACAAGCATTTGAACTGATTTCGGACTGCTCTTGGACCGTCAGAAAAGTTTGTGGATTTCTTTCGAATTTGGCGCTTGCGTAGAACGAATTGTTATGTAAGTTTTGTTTAAAATTTTAATGGGGTTCGTTTATGTTAACCTAGTCCTTGTGATTTTTGGTATTATAATATTAATAATATGATATGCCTTTTATTTTTGTCTTGTTCTGTAGTTTTAAGTAGTAAAGTGGCTTTAACTGAAATATATGTATGGTTTTTGATGATTTGTTGTATCATTATTCAGTATAAATACTGAATGGAATATCTGTTGGGACGATTTTTTGTCCGATACGTCCATTCAATCAGAAATCCGTTCCAAGAGAGAACTTTGATCCGGAATGATTCATTAATTTATAGAATCCGCACATGCTCATTTCAAAATCCTAAATTAGTCTCGGATTGATCCAGAATTTCTTGTTGGAACAAACCTTATATTTTTTATTTTCATGGCTCAAACTCAAACTTGTTTATTTGAGGCAAAAACATTCCAACAAACCGAATTTAAATAAAATAACTCGTCCTAACGGACTCGTGATTTTATCAATCGATTTGTTTTCATATTTTTGCCAAATAAACAAGTTTTCGTGGAAAAGAAAAAAATTACCGATAAAATTTGAAGCACTAGTTGTATTAGCTTTGATAATTGCTCGGTAGGTGTCGAGAATTTTCCATAGGTCCGTATCTTTAGTAACGATTGTAAAATGTGTATTTGTCATCTTGACATGCAAAAATACTGAATTTAAATAGTCGTTGAAATGTCACGTTTCGGAACTGATGCTGTTTCTTATTAAATGTTTGTGAGATGTGAATATAAACTCAATTGTGAATAATAACTTTTTATTTATATTTATGTTGATAACAATATACGGTGTTACAAATATATGACTTGTTTTGACAGTTACTCCTAGAGCTATCCGTCAGGTCAGTAATCTACAAAAAAAACGCAATGTTGCGTGATTGGCACATTATTTGCATAAGTACTTAACGGGTGCTTTAAGTTTAATTCAAGAAAATGTCCAAAAGTAAACCCCAAAATACAATATTGAACCATCAATACATATGGAAACAGATTATGGAATTCATTAAAGAAAGAAATTATAGCTTAAACGAAAACATCTCAATACTGCCGCTGGCAAATATTCTCACTGACTGGGCCTACAACATGAAAAAGAAAAATGGTGAGGATTATAATGATTATACTGTAAAGAATGTTTGTAATGTTACGTCAAACCTATTAATGGAAAAATACCAAGACTAATATAATATTAAATTTAATCCTTTCAATGAGACAGAATTTAAAAATTCTTGTGAGGCAAAAAATGCCAAAAGAAAATCCTCGGAAAAGAAAACAAAGCTCTTTATCATTCAAATAAGAGTTCAAAGCCATGATTGATACAGAACTGTGGTAAAAAATCGATTGATGGCTTACAAAAAAGTTATCTTTATTTTATCGTACGAATTAGCATGGCGAGGAGAAGAGGGAGTAAAATGTTTATCTTCCTATTTCAAAGAAGACATTAATAATGATGGGGAACGCAAGGAAGGAATAAACCTTGCGCTCCTTCCAAGTGGATGATTAGAAACATAGTTAACCCGGATTTGTTTCCGGTAAGGTTGTTCAGAAAGTTTAAGGAAAAGAAAAATTATATGAATATTCCAATATTTTTCTTAACTGTTAATTTCTTGGAAATTGGGCAAGTGGTACAAGGACATTCGGCTCTTTCGCCAAAATATGAAAATAAAGTGCTTTAATGGACAATTATCGGCAATTTTCATGCACTTGTGTAATTACTTCCGAAAAAACCATTTAAAAGTTTAAGATGGCGGTTACGCTTCCTTGTGACTATCTTGGAAACCTAAAAATATTTTTCATTTTTTTCTTTTGGCAAGTTTAGTGATGCAATTTTTTACCGTAAGTCTATACGACGAATAGTATACGAGATACAGAACTTTGCATTATTGTGTGGTCACACTGTACTACTATTCCTACTTTTATTTATAGAAGCTTATTTCATGTAATTTGGTAAACACCACAAATATAAATAATTTCTCACCTACTGTATTAGAGCGCATTATAATATTTTGGTGTTATAGCTTAATCATCCTGATAAGGTGCGAATTATATTATCAATGTATAATAATTTAACCCTACAAAATAACTAAAGGCATAACGATAAAATGAAGTGTTTGTATTTAGAGTGATTATACGATTGATTAAACGATTGATTAAACGATTGATTAAATTTATGTATGAAATGGTATTGGCTATAATTACCAGAACGATTGTTAATATAAATTGCAGAATGTTCTAAAACGAGTAAAAAGCCGAACAGTACTAGCGATTAAATTGAATGGTGGAATTAAATAGGAACGTTTTTTTTAAATTTTGGTTTATTTTTATTGCTCTATTGACGTGAAGTATCAACTATTATTGAATTAGGAAGAGAGAGTTTAATTTCAATTAGTGTTTGTTTATAGATTAGTTTATAACAGATTCATATTGCATATTTTACAGGTGACCATCCCTTATCTACATACGTGTCACAAAATTTTGTTTTCCAGATTGTCCACTCTGAATCAATTGTGAGTCTCATTAGCATTGAACTGTACCAATCTGTACAAGAGCCTTCCAAAAATAATCTTAAAACATCTATGATTTCCTCATCTTATTGTAAATTGAAACGCTCACACTCCCTTCCGAATAACTCCATCCATTGAGTCACATTTCTGTTTTTGCTGTTGAATTTTTCTGCTAGTTTATTGAGATTCTTTTTTGATTCTGTATTCCTTCTATAAATATCTTCTAACACAATCTGCAAATCTTCTTTTGATATATCATATGAAAGATCTCTTTGTTTTGGAGATTGCGGTTCTCCGAATTTCTCTACCAATATGCAATTATCAAATTGAATGTTTCCACCATCATCGACGTGAATGTTTCTTAAGGATCCATTCAACACAATCCAAACATTCCTTTTTTGGTGCCTTTTTGTAATTACATTTTTCACCTTCTTAAAAGTATCCGTTCTAATTAGTTCAGTATGCAGGATTACATCTTGAAAATCTGTTGGTACATTAAATATTTTGCCCTCAATTGTGCTGATTGACGTTAGACAAATAATGTTTGTTTTTTCATCTCGTTTTCCGTTCATGGTAAATTCAAATCTTAGTTTTTCAATTACGTTATTATTTTTGTAGATTTTACAAGAAATGTCGTTTTATAGTTAATATTTTCATCAATTAGGAGGTATGACACCGATGATAAGAACACAACTGAGTTTCTGCAATAAGGGAAATATATTTTTCGTTATTTACAAATCTTAAAATTATTATTTACAAAACTTTACCTGCAATAAGAGAAACGACATTTAATGTTCATAAATTATAAGATCAGTTCCTAATCACAAGTAGTAACTAAATTCATAAAATTAACTACGATTCAATGGCTAAAATATTGACACGTTCCTTTTTGTTATACCGGGTATGACACTGGCTACTATGCCGACGCTTGGAACTGTGCGGTAATATTCAAAATAAAGAAAATATATTCTTCACAAAGTGCACATTGTTTTACCTGAGTTTACTATAAGTAGAACTTCTTTCTTCTTTGTGGTGGTTGCTAAAATGTATAAGTTGAAGGTAAGTAGAGAATTTTTATTAGTGATTGAAGATGCAAGTGTTAAAGTGAATGGGGAAAAATGTTGAACGAGTGGAACAAATTCATGATCAGAAGAACAATTAAGATAAAACTACAATAAACATGCAGAAGTATTTAATTAAAAATAAAGCCTTTATTGTAGATGGCAGCACAATAAAACAGAAAGATGGTTATGGAATAGCATGATAATCGCCTTAAATGAATTAATTTCTTAGAAAATATTATTAAATACAGAACTGAAGGCTGGAATTATACTGATGAAACATACATCCGCAGCTCGCACATGCAATCCAAGATAATATGATACGATCTATCAGGAATAGCTTTGAAATTACTCAGGAAGAAATTTTCTGAAGTAGATGTTCAAGAATGGTGTTCTATTTGCAAACCTGTAAAGAAATGCGAATCTGAATGGATTAAAGCAGAACACATTTTTGATAATGCTGTAGATTCTCTAAGTCTAACGTAAATACAGGATCGTCTGACATATCTACTAGTGTTATCGAATTTCTTAGTGGCTCTGAAAGCCATTAGTAACACACGTTTACAAGAAGACATTAATTCTCATCAATCAATATGTCTTATATTTTAGGAATATGGAAGAGTTTACATCCTGAAGAGGATTACAAAACAGAGAAGTTGATTATTGTTGTAGGGACACAAAAAAACTTGCAAATGGAAAAGAATTTATTTTGTATGAGCGTAATAGGACTGTACATCCCTTTTATTATAATTGTTTATATTTTATGAATGTATAATTTTAGCATTTTTTTCTTCGTATAAGAAACGCAATATAAAGATCTCAGGAAGCATCCATATTCGTGTGTCCATCAAGAATTAAACTTTACATTGAAAGTGATGGTATCTACTTATCAGATAACTATAATCTGAATATTATATTTCAACATACTTGTTATTATAATTTAACTTTCATAGGACTGACCGGGGTCCGTTTGTACCCCATGACGTATGTTTCTGCTGTATCTTTGTAAACGCAAATTTTTAAACATTGATCTTTCATCTAGCTGCAGTTTATGAATTATTTTTATAAAATATTATGTATTTAGTAGTTTTTATTGGCTGGCATAAACAAAAAATAGTTTTATATTCCAGGGGTCACTTCAGACCCTGGTCAGCCTTTTACGTCCGATAAAATAATCCCGGTAACTGTTAGTAAAATCGGGGAATCCCATACATTTAACGTTTGTTTACTCACAGGGAATTTACCCATATAATTGTAAAATGTAAATTACCAGTTCAAATGGGGGATTCCCCGCAATGCGATACAATTTTTAGACTTGAATATTCGGGTTAGTCTCTTGTGATATTGCGAGTAGAGTACATCGTTTTGAAAATGAGTCAGTTTTTATTTAGAAACAATCGCAAGGGGCTTACTGACGATGAGATGTTACGTATACTTGAAAGTGATGATCCAGAGTTTGATAGTGTTATCAATGAGGAAACATCGAGTGACTTAGAAGATGAAGACATTGTCACAGAAGTAGAGGAAGAAAATGATGTAATAGTTGTTGATCAAAGTATAGAGAAAACGAACCCAGAGGAACCAACAGTTAGTAACAGCCAGGGCATTCCAGTATATAAATCTAAAGATGGAACTGAGTGGTCAAAAATTCCAGGAAACACAAAAGCTGGACGTTCAAAAGCTAATATTCGGAGACATGCTCTAGGCTTTACAAATTACAGTTCTGATATCTCAAGTATAAAAGACGCTTTTCTTCTTTTCCTATCTCCGGATATTCTGAACATAATAGTAACCGAAACAAACAGAAAGCCACAAACATATTATGATAAATGGAATATAGAAAATCCGAATAGAATTAAAGTTTTTGTACCTGTTGATTCTACAGAGATTGAAGCTTGTATTGGACTGTTGCTTATTCTTGGCGCACTTCACGGATCGAAAGAGGCTATCGATATGCTCTGGTGTCAAGATATTTCTTACTGTCGTCCTATAATTCCTGCTGCAATGTCAAGAGACAGATTCAAACAAATTACTTCATTTTTACGCTTTCATAATTTTCAAAGAAGACAAGAACGAAAATTAGTAGATAAGCTAGCTCCGATAAGAGATATATTCGAAATTTTCACTTCTAATTGTAAAAAATCACTTAACCCTGGCAACCATCTATGTGTAGATGAGCAGCTTGTACCATTTAGGGATAAGGCACTATTCCGAGTCTATATGAAGAGTAAACCTGATAAGTATGGAATCAAAATATGGGCTCTTGTGGACTGCACCACTTCTTATATTGTTCCAAAACAAAAACATGCTGTCATCTTACTTTCAAGTGAGCATACTGATAGTAAAGTAGCTGGAGAAGAACAGTATTATAAACCAGAAATTATTCTTCATTATAACAAAACAAGAGGTGCTGTCGACACTTCAGATAAGTTGGCCAGAGAATATACAGTGCAGAGAAAATCAAACCGCTGGCCAATGGCAATATTTTCGCATCTTATAGATATCGCAGGAATAAATGCTTATAAATTGTGGTTACTGCAAAACCCGGATTGGCGAAAAAACAGTTTGGATAAACGTAAAATGTATATTTTGGGACTAGGAAAAGAACTCATAAAGAAAAACGTTTTCCGGCGATATAATAATAAATACATTCAGACGAATAGAAAACGGCATATGACAGACGTTTTTCCCGAACTACTGGATGCAACAGAACATAGAGTTGAACAACAAAACATTACCAGGGGGCGCTGCCATATGTGTCAAAGAGGAAAAGACAGAAAATCCAGAAAAATATGTATTAGGTGTAATAACTTTGTGTACCTAGAACATTCAAAATCGGAGATAGTTTGTAAAAAATGTTAAAATGATATGTAGCTAGTAGTATTAGTGATTAGGGTATTTTGTATATTTTCGTGATGATTTTTGACTAATAAATGGTTAATAGTAAAACTTTAATAAAACTTCTTTTCTATATATTTAATTTAAAGAAAAATACATTTCTGCAATTTTACGCATGGGGTCTTCTCGGGCCCCAGTTAGTCCTTTTCGTAAAATTTTGATGTCCGTCCCATGAAGGTTAAATAAAATATAGTCGTACAAATCACGGAAACACAGGTGGGACACAAAGATGAAATACATGCCAAAACATTGAAGGAAGAACTCAAAATAGTATAATAAATTAACAGCAGGTATTACAACAGACAGGATATAGCAGAAGAGCGAGTTTGTTTCAGATTCTGCCATCACTACATTGGAAGATGATTTTTATATAGCTGAGACATCTATAAATTAATTGAATTAACAAAAAGAAGTAACCCATTTTATTGAAGAAAGGTCCAGCGCACAAGCTTCACTTAGCTTAGAGGAACTAAGAAAGGTAATTTCATCAACATTTTTTTAAAAACACTTCAATTCAACAGGATTCCATTTCAAAAATTAATTATTTCATCAACAATTTAAACTACAAACCATTGGCAAAATTCATTAAGACATTTGAAAAACAAAAATATATGTTATGCAAATTCCAGAAAACGAAGAAGTTTGTAAAATAATAAAAACGAAGAAACAGGCATACTATCCTAATGAAAAATAGAATGTGTATTTAAATCTTTGTGTAGGGGTATTTTGTTTATAATTTAAATTTGTGTTTGCTTTATGTTAAATTGGAATTTTTCTTTGTCTATTTTATTAAATTAAAATAAACAATTTTATCACTTCCTATTTTGTTTTTTTGTTTCGCTTTTTTTGATACCTAAGTGATGTACCTACGACTTGAGGTAAGTTTGCAAATTACTTTGTTTTTAATTTAAATACTACACTTCATTAAACTTTTGATAGTGTTTGTTTTCTCTAACCATAACCTATAAGTATTATATAGCGATAACACTTTAAATACACCAGCAATCTTCACAAGGAACTGTTATATCATGATAAATAAATTATTATTAATATTCTTCATCTTTCCTGTTCCAGGAAGTTAGTATTTCTTTTCAGATATACAAAAATCAGTTAAAGAGTGCCAATCGTATAATGGGTTTAGTTTTCAGACAAACCACTCTTTTTTCAAATATTGAGACTAAAAATGTTGTTTTATGCTTTAGTAATTCCTAACCTTGAGGTTGGACTATTATCTGGGAAGATCAACCTCAAATGTAGAGAAAGTGTTGGAAGAACTTGAGGCTATCTCTATTAGTCGACGTAAATTAAATATGATGATTTTCTTGTATAGAATAATTAATTATATCGAAATCTAGTAATTTATTGTACTTTCAAAGTTCCCTCAAGGTTACTCGATCCTCTTTATTGTTTGGGAGAGAAAGAACGTTAGTTTGTTCTCCTCTTGAGACCATGTTAAAACTTGCCAATAATGTTACCGAATTAGATCGAGCAATGTCAATTAGACAATTTAAGAATAGTATTTATGAATATATTATGAAATTTGGTGTATGAAGGAGTAGTTCTGGAAATTAGTCGTCTATGCCTCTATTTTAATTCTCTACATTAATCAATATATTACTGTTATATTTATCAATGTCCATACTACACAATGTTAGGATACTATTTATGTATTATCAATTCTTATTCCATGTAATAAAAAATAAATCCTGTTTGGAACAAATTATTAATATTCTAATTTTGTGTTAACCCACAAAATGTGAAATCATTACGCTACTGATTTTTAATTTTACAATATGGCGATGGTTTTGACGCATACATCTGTAACTTCTAGTGACTTCAACTTACGTGAGATGGACTCTACTATAGTATAGAAAAAAGTGTTGTACTAAAATATTCAATTTCATCCATATTTTATTATCGAACATATATGCCATCGAACACATTTCTCTGTCATAGATTGCTACAGTTTTATCAAATCTGGTTTGCTAGAGTTTAGTGATATAGCAGATATTACGGTTGCATCAGAGCTTCAATTTTCCTCGAAACGTAATGATATCTGTTGTTTCAAATGAATTCTTGAAAAATACGATTGTTATACATTTTTCCCTAAATCTAAATTTGCCGAAATTTAAATAATACGTTAATAGTGCTATGGTTACAAGAATAATAACTTTGACGTCTCAATAAAATATAGTTGAAAATGTAATTGTTGGTGTTTATTGGAAGTAATTTCAATAAAACTTTTGTTGTATTTCCTGTAAATTTTAATAAAATTTTTAAATCGTAGCAAAGCGCTTTCGACTGTTAAGTCATCATCGGTGCTTGCTCGTCAGGTAATACTAGGATGAATCCACAAAATTGTCCATACAACCATAAACAGTTGAACATATTAAAATACAACTAATTAATTAAAATATGCTTTTATAAAATCCCTTATAGTAATGGATATTATATAAGCATATTTATGTACCAAAATGCCATAACAAGATATACTGTGGTAATAAACCAAAATGGTGCAGTATGAGATTATCCTAAGTGAGGAGGCAAATATTGGAGACTAATCTTCAGAAGTTTGTGACAAAAGACGATTCACACATCTCCTTGCGGCAACTATTCTTCTTAATGGGAACATATATCGGCATAATTGTTACCTAACAAAACGCGTTGGATGCGTGGATCGTATACCCAATAACCAATTAAGTTTAATAATGGGATGGAGAGATCGACATTATTAAAACTAAACGAGTTTATTTAATCATAACTATCTTGACGTGTTCTTTTAATTTTGTTGGATACGATCTAAGTTTATTAAATACGGATAAGATACGAATGACATTCACTATTTTGGAGTATTTTGAAAACAGAAATGTCCATTCCAAATAACAAAGTTCGTTATATTTTCAGAAAAAACTGAAGATCTGACAATAATTTAAATACAACATAATCGAACATATTACAAAATCTTCATTTACAACAATCTTCCAAGCCGTCTCCCAATAATTGAAACGATTCATACTTAAGACTCACTCTGTACGTTTAACAGATGATTGCAATTTGCTACCAATTATAATTTGATGAAACTCTAGAAGTGGTGATGATGCATTAACAAAAGATTTCTTAAACTGTTGAATATGACTGTCTCAGTAAGATTATGGTGATACCTCACATCTAAAAAGCGAGTTTCGTCAACATTTTGTGAATTTTGATTGTATACCAGTGTAAACATAATGGTTATTATTTTTTCTTGAAAAACATATCAATTTAGGTGGACCAATGATTGCTGGTGCGATTAGACCAAATTTTTTTGCAACATAGTGGGAATATCTATTGGTTATATAATTGATTTTTATGCAAATTTATGACAGACGTCAAATAAGAATTAATAGATCAAACAAACTTACCTTAAGTGATGTTCGATCTTGATTATATTATGGTCTCGTTTAAGTAAATAATAAATATGTAGTACCCCCGCTTCGGCGCTCCTGAACCACAATATTAAAAGAAATCAGTTTTTATTATCTATCACTACCCAACCTCTCACTTGTACCCTATACCTGCTTCAGTCATTTTAAATTTGTTGTTGCAAAGGTTTTTTAAAGGGTAGGGAGGGACTTATTTACTTCAACGAGACCGTAATATAATCAAGATCGAACATCACTTAAGGTAAGTTTGTTTGATCTATTAATTATATCACGGTCTCGTTTAAAGTATATTGCAACAACAGATGAACTCAAAACTCTATTTTAAACGATATTGTTAACAATGGTAAATAATTATTTTTTTAAGTAATAATATTAAGATAAATACTTTATCGTCAACTAACAATTAAGACGTTAATACAGTTTTCGCAAATTCTGTATTATCTATAATAGGGCGATTGTAAAAACTAGTGAACGTTTTTGAATCTTTTGACCATCCCGCAGCTAATCTTATATTATCAAAACTGACTCCGGCCCTAGCAGCTGAGGAGGTGGAAGCATGTCTTGTACTTTGTGGCTTAAATATTGACATATCCACTCCACTTCTTTCCAACATGTTCTTGATCCACCTACTAATAGTAGAAGCAGATGCTTTTCTATGGGGTTTTTTAAAAGTTATAAAAAGCCAATCAAAAGAGTTTCTTAAATTTTTTGTGACGATAATATATTTTTTAAGTGCTCTAGCTACACCTAATTGAAGATCCTCATCAAGGAAAGGTAGAACCAAAAGAGGTTGAGATCTATTTACTCCAGATGTTTTTAAGCGGTCTGATATTTTTATAAGGATTTTTTGAGGTTGGACTGAAATGTTGTTGATATTAATTAGAGTTAAAGTTTGTATACGATGGCCAGTAGCTAGGGATAACAAAACTGCAGTGTTTTTTGCTTAGGTTTTCTAAGGTAATATCTTCGGTCTTAAGCGTCTTTACGTAGGACAATACTATCTGGGGATCCCAAATGTTCTCGTATCTGGCGCTGGGAGGCCTTTTACTAAAAATTCCCTTGAAAAAACTCTTAAGTCTATAAACTTGACTGAAATTTGGTCCCGCTATTTGAGATATGGCCGATCTATATGAATTTAGGGTTCCATAAGTTGCTCCTCTATTAAAATGTATAGTCAAAAAATCCAGAACGTCTTCGACCGCCACCTTGTACGGTTCCAAGTCGTTGTTTATACAAAACGTCCACCATAAACGTAGACCTCCACTGTACTGTTTTAAGGTTGATTCTGTTATTGAAGCTAAGCATACATCCAGGGCTTCTAAAGGCACTCGTCCTTGTAATAGCGCCTGCCTGACAATTTCCCTGCCACCAGGGAAAGGCTTTTCCACAACGGATGGGGTGTTCTGTTAAATGAAAGTAATTGTACGTTAGGGTCTAATACTATGGGATCATCTATCAGTAATGATTTAAATATTGGGTACCATGGTTGTGAACACCAGCGAGGTACAACAACAATGCCTTCACCTTTGTCTCTAATTATTTTTTGTAATACCCTTAATATTAAGGAAAACGGTGACAATGCATAAAAACTGATCCCACTCCAATCTAACGTGAAAGCATCCACCTCATGGGCCTCTGGGTCTTTGACCCAAGATACAAAAATGTTACATTTTTTGTTAATGCGACTTGCAAATATGTCAATTTTTGGAAGGCCAAACTTTTTGTAAACGCTATTTCAGAGAGACACCATTTGGTTTTTCTATGTACATGACGAGAAGCTCTATCGGCAAGCACATTACTTTTCGAAATTTCTTCCTAGAAGTAGAAAATCATCCAAATAAATAACAGATAGAAAGCCACGCCTCCTAATATAAGATATACCTGGTCTTAAAATCTTTGTAAAAATTAAAGGGGCACAACTCAACCCGAACGGTATACAATTAAATTCATAAATGCAGCCCTTAAATTGAAAGCGTAGATACTTTCTATGAGAGCTATGTATCGGCACTAAATATTAAATATCTTTCAAGTCGATGTTTGTCATAAAGTAATTTTTTGTAATCAGTTGGGTCACAGTTTTGTGATTCTCTAACTTAAAATGTGATGTTGCTACAAATTTATTAAATGATTTTAAATTAGTAACTAATCTATCAGAACCATCTGGTTTTGGCACAGTAAAGATGTTCGATATATATTGATCTTTACAGGGTGTTACAATGGAAAAAATCCCTTTTAATAAAGATTTTTTAATTATATTTTCAATGGAGACACATTCCTTCTGTGACCTCGAAGGTTCCATAGGAACAATACCTTGTATGGGTTTTTTAATAAGAGGAATTTTAAGACCAGTTATATAGGAAATAACTTTCCTATGAAAACCTAGATCTTGCCACTTCTGGGAAAAAAGCAGTAGCCTACCGCATAGCCTACTACCCTCTAATATCTGCGTCTTCTCTCGACGCTGCTGTTGCGTCGATAACTCTGAGGATGATTATGTGACTTGGACGTGGACGTCATCGGTTTGTTGTAGAACGTCGGAGTGCGTGTCTGGAATCTGTAGCCCACCCGCAGCAATCCTTTTGTAATGGGCGACAGTAGTTTCCTGTTTAGAAGCTGTGGCAAAGGTAGGAACAGATAGCTTGTTCTTCTTAACTCTCAAGTGTTCGCTTGACTTCTCAAGCTTTTTTGCAGCTTCGATGGTGGTGTCCAGCTCCTTGTCAAACAAGTACTCGGAAATCGTGGTATTTTGCAAGGTGTCTTTAAGGTCTTTATAAAAATTCAACAGCAAGAGCACTCTCATTGTAACAGATTCATGATGAAAAACGTCACACAGTAAGCGTAACGCGTCATTTGTAGACTCTATATACTTGATCTCCGTCTCCCCTCCTTTTTTAGCAAGATCAGATAAAAAATGAGTTAAGGCTGAAATGACTGCTGCAACTTATACTTGTAGATTGGATAACCTTGTATCTCTTCTAAGGGTGTTCCTTGTATGGCTACTTTGACTTCTGGGTTAATTAAAGAAGGCACAATCGCTATTAAGTTCTCAGGAGGAAAAAATTATTTATGATCTCCACTCTAACCTCCTCATTTAACAACACATTCTCATAACGTGGGACTAATTCTTCTAGAATTGGTTCAGAAACACTTTTTATTAGCATCTCTGCTCCCAGAATCGAATTAATGTTGATTACATCCGGTGTCGTGTTATCTGCAACCCAGAGAAAAACAAGATCATATACCATCTAGCCACTCTGGGCTTGACAAAAAGCAAATAATATAAGGTAACATAATAGGTATATTTTTCAGCATGAGTTACTCTAAACTCAAGCTGATTTTTCTTTTAGGATCTTTCCACTCTAGGAAATTCCAAGTTTGTGAGTCATCTCATTTTCCACTCTAGGAAATTCCAAGTATGTGAACCAATGTCACTCTAGACATAGTAGATATTTTAATTGAATATATTATGAGTATTTTTGGTACAATATAGTTTGTTTAAGTAATTTGCCTACCTGTGATTACCGGACTGGAATTATAATCCTGAACAGTCGCCTCAACTTCAGAGGCATCTTCCTTCGATGAAGAACCTTCAGAATTGAGCTCGTCGGTATAATCCGAGCGGTTACTGTTATGTGAATCTTCCGAAGAATGGTTTGGTAAACGACGATAACGCTTGTTCGAATTTGATTTAATTACCAAATTCTCCTGTGATTTTTATTTTCAACTTCCCCTGTATAATACAATTCAAATATTCTGCTCAAAACATATAACTAAATATATCCTTATTCTCAACATTTAATATTTCCTTACATCAACAAAAAATTAATTTTAACTTTCCTATCACCTAAGAAAAACAGATAAATATCGTTTTCTGAAATTCCAATGAATATTTCAAAGTACCCGACACCTTATCGCATCATAAAAAAACTCTCTTCCAAACTCTGTTATCTGTATCTACGAAACCTTTTCAGGCCATAAAAAATCACCCCAATTGCAAATTTGCACTCGCTGTATCTGACCGTTACGTTTCAAACTCTTTTATCCCATTGGCCAGATCCTAATATTTTGCTCCTACCTCGCAACTACGTCAACCGACATATAAATACGAATACAACCTCAATTTTAGTCACTTCCCATTCGTCATTCATACATTTCCCAGTCAGCGGTCATACAAACTTCCCAGTCGTCACTCGCACTTCCCAGTCGTCACTCGCACACTTCCCAGTCGTCACTCGTACATTTTCCCTCTTCATCATTTAATCATCGTACATAATGGTACTCAAGTTATAAGAGCACCCGGCGTTTTTTGTCCCGGTAACAAACATGTGTATTTAAACTTCAATCATCCATTAATCCCTCAGATTATGTGTTAAATAATCACAGTGTAACGCGTATGATCAAGTGAGTTTCTTAATTGTCTACGCAAAAATAAAAAAGTTATAAATTCCTGCAATATATAAAAATGAACGTGAAATAAGTGTTTAATTTCTTCATACATTTCATCATACATCCTACATCATAGTGAATACAATCATTTGGTCCTTCGAGAACATCAGCTAACAACAAAGAACTTTCCATTCCATCTATTAGCCCACGTACAAAAGGGTTAAATAGAACAACGCTTTTGTTCAATCGCATTTAACCTTCGTATAACTGATTTAAACATTGTTTTGATCTCAGCATTATCCAATCCTCCATTTTCAGAACTTCTGGATCTTTTCTTTTCCCCGCCCGCCATTTCACTCGATAATAAGAATATTTAATAATAAAACACGAATAATTACGCCGCACTATAGTTAATCGACAACCCATGTGGTTTACAGAGCACAAAAACGAAGACTGAAGCAGGTATGGGGTACAAGGGAGGGGTTGGGTCGTGATAGATCATAAAAATCGATTTCTTTGAATATTGTGGTTCAGGAGGGCCGAAGCGGGGGTACTACATATTTATTATTTACAAGACGAGACCATAATTCCTTATTATCTAATAAAAATAAAATTTAGATAGATTATTACCATAAGACCAATGTTTTGACTTGCTAAGAAGTACATGTGCAACTGTAATTGAAAGATATTATTATTTTGAAACATAAAAAATATCATACTTTCGCAATGCTCAGTTAATTACTGTTTAAAAACATCCAGTACTTTCATTATAGCCGAATTATTTAAACGTTACAGTTGTAATCATTTATAAATTTAAAAAAAATCTTAACGTTAAGTTTACCATTAAAAACAACATCGGAGAACAAAGTGGCGATAAGAATAATTTCAAAAATAAAGAGTTATCGTCAGCTGTTGCATATTTTACTGTCATGGTAACGTTAAGTATTGTCTTTTCCTGTCGCAGTGTGTTAAACACGTTGGCAATAATACGCGTGTACTGTGAATAAATGATGTGATAGTGTTTCAACATTTTTATTTATTTTGCGTTTATACAGATTATTCAGCAGAAATGTAATTAATATTACTGACTGTTTTACTTTTGGATTAAAGGTTTTGAACGTTTATATTCTCCGTATTTTTTGTCAAGACATCATTTAGCAAAAACAATTATTTCAAAAGATATTAATAAATAAATTGATGTAATAACATTCTCAAAGAAACAAAAATTCCAAAACTAAGTAGATGGAAGCAGCATTGGAAATTAGAGGTACATTATCTATGACTTATTATAAAACGAAATTACTTGGAACCTTCATAAAAATTAGCGAACCTTTTGAGAAAAATTCTGCACCAATTCTTATATGTGGAGGGATAAAAAACAACAAATTCAAATACCAAGTGTGACAAACTATCGAAAATGCAAATATTAGCATGTGTATGCATTACAGTGGTATAAAACTAACTTTAATTAAATTAAGTTAGTAAGACTAGTAAATAGTAAAATGTGCTATCATATGATCAAATATAATTCACCAGAAAATTGTAAGTAGGTAAAAATTTCTGTATTTATATTAGAAATATAATAGCAAATATACCAACTCATTGTCTTCATCAATAAAAAATTATCGATTAGCAAAGCCGGTACTCCGCCTTATCGAAAACGATAATTATCAATAATTAGAACCGGGTTTAGAAAAAAATTACAGGGAATTTATTTGAAAGAAAACAACAGCACTTGTAAGGGGGATGAGGTTCGAACAGAGTGGAATCACAACACAACTCTGTATAGAACACACTATGTAATCAATCTTAGAAATTATCCAATAGTAAATAAAACATATGGGGACAAATTTAGAAGGAAAATTAGACGAGATACATAAAGAGTTAAGAAGGATGACGGTGGAAGACCAAATATTGAAGGAAAAAACACTGAAATAAGAAAAATAATGCCAGAACAGGATAAAAGAATAGAACAATTGGAGAAAGAAACACGAAAAAATAAAATCGTAGTATATGAGATAAAGGATGTAAAAGAGGAAGATACCCTACAGATGAAACTAAAAGTTAAAAAGATAATGAAAAAAATAGAAGTTAATAAAGAGGAAAACTAAGATATATGTGAAATAAGAAGAATTGGAACTGCAGAATATAACAAGACACTATGTTAATAGAAATAAACGAGTGAAATAACCAACAAGAAATAATAAGGTCAACCAAGAAACTCAAGGGTACCAACATCTTTATAGATGAGGATTACTCCAGAGGAATACTGAATCAAAGAAAAATTTAGCAACACATATGAAACAAGCAATAGCAAATGCTCACAGGCCATATAGTACACATAACAAATTAAAGATAGACGGAGCAACATATACGGTAGAAAGCTTAAGTAAGATAACGGAATGAGAAGCACACTTCAACAACAAAAGTACACCGCAGAGAAAAGAAATAAGAACATTTAGTGAAAGATCACCAGAAGCAGAAGTAGAGAAGAGTTCAAGAAATTAACAAGAAATACAGCCAAACTGGATCAATTTAACCCTTGAGTAGTCGCTAGAGTGTATTTAATATGAATTAACTATTTTAGCGAATATTTCTCGTTGCGCCACTTTTCCCGCCCACCACCTTACGTATCCTCTAATTGATGTTTGTTCTAATGCCTCAGTTAGTGGCGAGACGCAGAGACGAGAAGATATTGTGTTCTGGTGCATTTTTGTGAACTGTGTCATTATCAGTGTATTTTGTACACTACAGTGACTAACTATGTAAGGATATTTTTAATAAAAATTCACATAAATCGACGCTTATTCTTAAAGCATTTTATTATGACAATAAAAAAACATTAGTATTTTTATTGTTGAAAACTTTTTAGGAATGAAATAAAAAAAATATATATATATATATATATATATATATATGGTTTTCATGTAGGTACCTACTACCTAGAAAAACAATTTTTAATTCCTCCTCGACGTTTCAGCAAATAGACTAACAGATCCACTAGAGCTCAATTATGTCGAATAGAAAATTAAAATATGTAATTCTATTATTCGGGTACTGATTTTATTTCTAGAAGAAATGTAGAATGAAATTCCAACTGACCACTGATGAATTTCCGAAATCAAATAGTATAATGTATAATCATTATACTTATTTATATTTCAGGAATAAAATTCATGTAAGAAATCCAAAACGACTTACAAAAGCAGAATTGGAGGCTTTTGTTGAAGCAATATTTCGAGAACAAGAGGAATGTGAGGTCGGTGGCTCTGACGATGAAGAAATTTGTTTTGGTGAACAAGACAGCTACTCAGAACAGGAAGCGGATGATGAAAACCCGGAAGAGGAAGCGGTTGATAAGGAAGAAGAGGCTGTTTATAATGACAAAATGGACACAGATGAAGCAGTAGTTAGGATACCTACATTTGTAGGTAAAGACGGCACAGGAATTTGGTACAAGCATCCAATTAGAAGTAAGTTTGTCAAAATAACCCAAAAAAATTTTATCAAAATAATTCCCCCTTCTGCCCTCAACAATCAACAATAAATTAGACCAGATACCGCGTTATCAAAGTTTATTACGGTGAAGATGGTGGACGAAATAGTAAGATGTACTAATATATTTCTTCGACAAATACAAGATGCATTCAATAGAGTTCGAGATGCTAAGGAAACTACAAGAGAAGAAATGTTGGCTTTATTGGGTCTACTTTATTTTCTTGGTGTTGAAACCGATTTTCATGAAATTTGGGATCCTGAAGATGGAAATATGATATCCAGAGCCTGTATGAGTACCAAAAGATTTCTATTTTTGCTTCATGTAATTCGTTTTGATGCTGTCAATAGCAGACAGGAAAGAAGATTGACTTATAAGCTAGCCCCCGTTCGAATACTTCTGGATAAGTTTGTATCTAACTGTAAAAATAGTTATGTAATAGGAGAGTTTATGACTATAGATGAAATGCTGGTACCATTCAGGAGGAGATTTAGTTTCATACAGTATATTCCGAATAAGCCGCCGAAATACGGTTTAAAGATATTTGCCTTATGTAATGCAATAGTAATTTATGCAACAAGTGCATAAAGTGGTACTTTTTTTCACGAATGGAGTGAAAAAAGACACTTTATACACATGTTGCATACATTATTTTTTCTACAGCCCTATACAAAAAAATAAAATTCAAATAGAAATTTGGGATATTTCAATTAAGCTCCTTCGGTAAATTACAATTATACGTATTCCAAGTTTCATGAAAGTCCATCCTCGATGCCCAGCCAAGATTCATTGTGTTAGCTTATGGGAAGCGTGAAATAAAGTTAACGTTATGGCACTTTTTTTAACGATTTTTTACTTTTTTTCACTCTAACCATAAACAACCACTTTAAGAGCTGCAAACCGATGAAATACAAGGTACTTTAAAGATAGGGCGTAGAAAAAAACATTTTATTTGAGTAATTTGGAACTGTATTGTGGCACGCAGCCTATTGGACCGTATAATCAGTTGAATACCCCTTTTGCAATTGTATCTAGATTAATCGATCCTTACAAGGAGAAAAATATAAATCTCACTTGTGATAACTGGTACAGTAGTTTTTCTTTGGCCAAAAACCTATTGCAAAATAAAATAACATTAAAAAGAACAAGAAAGAAATCCCAGTGGAACTTCTCCCTAATAAAGGTCGACCACTCCATTCATCAATCTTTGCGTTTCAAAAAGACATTTCAGCCCGAAAATATACAAAGCAGTTCTTTTAGTTTCGACCATGCATGACGATGATGTAGTAGATCAAAATACCTCACAACCTGATATTATCTTATTTTACAATTCCACAAAAGGAGGAATCGATACAGTCGACCAAGAAACTGGAAATTATACAGTTCAAAGAAGAACCAGAAGATGGCATCTAGTTAATTTCTTTCAAATTCTGAATATTGGTGAGCAAGAAAATACTAAGCCTAGAGGCAAATGTTCTCTATGTACCTACAAAAAGAATAGGGTTACCAGAATCCAATATTGTAATTGTCAAGAATTGGCTTGTAAAGAACATGTCATTACAAGACATATATGTATTATATGTAATTCCAATCGAAACACGGGAGATTCATAAGAGTTTGGTGCAGCAGGAAAAAGAATATTTTAGTATTTGTTTCAGTTTGGAAATAAAATTTTCTTTTATTGTAGGTTCTTCTTAAATAAAATGTTTTCAATTTTTTTTATTTTTATTCAATTTTTATGTTTTTAGATGAACAATAATCATTCTTGTACTAAATAAGTGTATTAAGACTAGTATTTAAAAAAAATCGTTAACATTCTTTAGGTGTACTATAGTTATTTATGCAACAAGTGCAAAAAGTGAATGTTTTTTGCACGCGAACTGAAATTGTCTAACTAGGCTTTTAGGCCGAGTTGGACAACACGTCGAGTGCAAAAAACACGTTTTGCACGAGTTGCATACAATATTTTTTCTACATTCATGCAAAAACTGGAAAATTAGAACCATGTCAGAACTCAGAATGTATTTTAACCATTCTTCTTTTTTTTGTATCTTTATGGCCTCCACCTTGTCAGTACTTAATCATAGCTGGTTTTCGCTTTGACCATTTAAATTTTAAATAATCAAAGATTTTTGCAATAATTGTAACTCGTTGAGATTAAGTAGTAAGATATACATATATTATTGCTGTATTAGAGCAGGATCAGACACTTGCTCTGGATTTTTATTTTATTTAAATGTTTATGTTTGTCATAAATCATCACAAAACTGACAAGAATGACAGATGAGTGCAACAAAGATTTTGTTGCACTAGTGCAAAAAAGAACCACTTTTTCCATTAAATGTGTTTCAAAAAAGTGTTGTTTTTTGCATGAATGTAGAAAAAGTAGTATTGACTACTTATGAAACATTTTGCGTCGCGCCTAGCTGAGGGTTAAAAAACATATAAATCAGTAGGGTAATCAAGTCCACAAAGAAGAAAAGGATACAAGACAAAACAACGAAATTAGTTAAAAAAATTAATATTAGTAATTATAGTAGTAATGATGGGGATGGTAACAGTAGTTGTAATAATAATAGTAATAAAACTAGATATATGTGGAATGGGAAAACTAATAATAAAAATACAATGACCAATTTGAGTCATGAAAATATCAAGGTATATGTAATGAATAAAAATGAAAATAAATACGTTAAACAAAAAAGAAATAAAGTAAAAAAAAACTAAAGGCAAATTTTTAAAAATAGCCACTTGGAATATTAAAACCCTATTGAAAATTGGTAAAATGAAAGAAACGGCAAGGGAGTTGGTAACAGCTGTACAAGAAAAAGATGGGAAAAATCGGAAGAAATAACAAGATTAAATAACATCTATTAAGCTGGACCCCCCTCCATCGCAAATCAAGTTCGCAACTAGTCAAAAATGTAGTACTATTTAGGTGCTAATTTAGTACCCTAGTCCGAATTTTAGTGCTCAAACCGTTTAGCAAGAAATCGCGTGAAAAATGGGGTGGGGGTCCAGCTTGCCATTAAGCTGGAACCCCTATACACGAAAATAATATATGGTCATCCAGTATAAACGACAAGTACACTATAATTTAGTGCTTATTAAGTGCTCTAAGATAGCATTAAAAAATTGACAAAATATAACATTATTTAAATAATTTATCTGGGGAACGTAGGCGCCGCACTCTAAAATTCGTTAGACGATCTTTAAAGAAATTGGTGCTCGCAAGATTATGATACTAAAATATTCCTCTGGTATCTTACATACGAAAAAATATAATTACAGAATTTAGTGCTACCTGCATCACGTCGAATTAAATAGTTTATACGGGAAAGAGAGCGCATCGCATTCTAAAATTCGTTAGACGATCGTCAAAGATTATGGTACTAAAATATTCCTTAAGCATCGTACTTTCGAAAAAATACAATGACAGAATTTAGTGCTACCTTCATCACATGGTATTAAATAGTTTATACGGGAAAGAAAAAGCACCACGCTCTAAAATTCGTTTGACGATCGTTAAAGAATTTGGTGCTCGCAAGGTTATGGTACTAAAATATTCCTTAAGCGTCGTACTTCCAAAAAAAAAATGACAGAATTTAGTGCTTCCTGCATTATGTGGAATTAAATAGTTTATATGGGAAAGAAAGAGCGCCGCACTCTAAAATTCGTTTGACGATCGTTAAAAAAATTGGTGCTCGCAAGATTATGATACTAAAATATTCCATAGTCATTGTACTTTCAAAAAAAGACAATGGCTGAATTTAGTGTTACCTGCATCACGTGGAATTAAATAGTTCATAGGGGAAAGAGAGAGCGCCGAACTTGGATGTGGTACCTAACTATGAATAAAAAATCTGACATCGATGATATAAGTAAGATTTATACATATTTGTTACATTTTACAAATGTCAACCCAGCTAGCAGTGACGATTCTTCCCTTAGTTAGTTGTTGTGGGATGTCTGTGGAGAAATTGTGGCGTTTCTTTCACGGGCGTTGCACTATCAGCTAACTCCGCTATAAACATTTTTTCACACTATAACATAATTTACAAAAAAGTAATAGTATAGCATGTTGAATCAAATAAGACCAGGCATTGAGAGTACTAACTTGAACCAACAGCATTTCGGGGAGGTTTGTGGTGAATTCCTACCTCTGTCGGGACTGACAAACTTGACATGGTGTGGGGCTTGCCATTTCCCTCTTTGAAGTTTGTTGTATAATTAAATTAAAAAAATTTAAAATATAAAAAAAACTCTTGCTACTCAGAGGGTGACAGCCTCTGAAGTTGGCAATTTCAGAATCTTAAATTCCAGGGTGAGAGACTGGACTTTGAAATTGACTGTCTCGACCCTTACTTCGTGGAATATGCTCATATTAGTGTTTTTAAATGAAACTCAAGGTCTCTAGTTAATTCCACAATATAATACAAGTTATTGAAAATTGTCAATTTTTTAGAATTTTCAATAACTTGTATTATATTGTGGAATTAACTAGAGACCTTGAGTTTCATTTAAAAACACTGACTGGACTTTGATTAATTTTTTTTCTTTTCTGTAAGGAAACCTCTTGTGATAATAAAACTTACCACCTATTGGTGTTGTCCTCTTTTAGCCTGTGCTTTTTTACACGCGATAACTGCCTGGATGTGTTCACAGCCGCGGGACGGATGAAGTGAGAGTTCATGCTGTTTGGTGGCTCTGAGCATATTCAACTCCTTGTTATAAATAACCTACCAAATGATAACAGCAGGCAACTGTTATATGAAAGAAAAAGATTTTTTTGCAAGAAGAAAGAATTTTTAACAGTAATTGGACATCAAGATCCAAAATTTTAAATATTAATCTCATTGCTAGTTTTGGTGCAACATTTGGTATCCCACTTTGCAATTTTCTAACTACCCTGGTATGTTTGACATATAATAAAACAAACTCGCTTGAAGTGAATACGACTGAAAGCAGGTATGGTAAAGTAAAAAACATTACTGTCTATCCAAAAACTAGATACACTTGAAACAACCGAATCAGTTTTAAATATTCTCTGTCAAAATGTAGTAGTGGTGAAGTTAAAAAACCAAAATGTGTTCCTTCAGGAGGGATTTTAGCTAAGTATTAATTTATGTTGTTAATTTAAACTCAATTTTGCACTTTGTCAATTTTTCAGTGTTTCAATTTTTCAATTTTTTACTTGTTCACTTTTTCAATTTTTTGGTTTCCTATTGCATTTTAATTCAATGTTGAGGCATTGATTTTAACTTTAACTTAAATCGGAGGTGATTACTATGTATCCTGTTTTCTTTGATTTCTTATAATTCTAACATGCAACCTTGAAAAAGAAAGAAATAGTCTTTCGAAAGCGCTCGGTTTTGTATAACAAGAATATTTAATATTATTTAGGCTGCAATCCCCGTGATATTTTCAATTTTGTTTGTTAATAGTTCAGCCGTGATTACTTGTCTCTCTCTCTCTCTCTCTCTATATATATATATATATATATATATATATATATATATATATATATATATATATATATAAAGATTGTCATTATTAGCTGATTCTAAAATGCCATTTTAATACTTCATTATGCTTCATTCATACAGTATATCACTTTCAGTGTTATCAATAGTCTCTATATATTTTCTTCAATCATTGCATTTTTTCGAAAATACAATACCTAAAGATTGTTTTAGCTTCTTGCGATCACCAAATTCTTTGACGTCGTCTAACAAATTTTAGAGTGCGGCCCGCTCTCTTTCCCGTGTAAACTATTCATTCCACGTAATGCAGGAAGCACTAAAATCTGTCGTTGTTTTTTTTGGAAGTACGATACTTAAGGAATATTTTAGTACCATAACCTTGCGAGCACCAAATTCTTTAACGATCGTCAAACGAATTTTAGAGCGTGGTGCTTTTTCTTTCCCGTATAAACTATTTAATGCCATGTGATGAAGGTAGCACTAAATTCTGTCATTGTATTTTTTCGAAAGTACGATGCTTAAGGAATATTTTAGTACCATAATCTTACGAGTAGCAAATTCTTCAACGATCGTCTAACAGTGCGGCGCTCTCTCTTTCCCGTATAAACTATTTAATTCCACGTGATGCAGGTAGCACTAAATTCAGTCATCGTATTTTTTTGAAAGTACTATGACTAAGGAATATTTTATAGTACCATAATCTTGCGAGCACCATATACTTTAATGATCGTCTAACGAATTTTAGAGCGCGGCGCCCACGTTCCCAAGAAAAATTATTTAAAGAATGTCAATTTTTTAATGTTATCTTAGATCACTTAATTAGCAGTAAATTATAGTGTACTTGTCGTTTACACCGGATCACTATATATTTTTTCTGGTATGGGGAGTCCAGATTAATGGCAAGCTGGACCCCTCCCCCATTTTTCACGCGATTTTCTGCTAAACGGTTTGAGCACTAAAATTCGGACTAGGGTACTAAATTAGCACCTAAATAGCACTAAATTTTTGACTGGTTGCGAACTTGATTTGCGATGGTGGGGGGTCCAGCTTAATAGACTTAGATAAATACACGTTCCTTTATAGTGGAGAAGAGAAAAGAGGTAGGAATGGTGTAGGTTTTTATATTAAGAAGGATTTGGTGAATAGTATTATTAAATTTACGGCAGTAAATGGTTGGAAAATGAAAAACGGTAATATCTCAATAATAAATATTTATGCACCCACGAAAACAGCGGAGGATACGGAAAAGGATGGTTTTTATGAAAAATTAAATGAGCTATACGAAGAATTGCCATACAAAGCTGTGATATTAGGAGATTCCAATGTCAAAATAGGAAAGGAAGTATATCTAAAAGTTATAATAGGAAACGGAAGGGGAACGATACATAAAGAAACTGACGACAATGGACATATATTAATTCAGCTAGCAGGATCCCTAAACATGACCTTCCTATCCACACCAAAGAAGACACAAAGTGACATGGAGACACCCATCGGGAGAAATCGAAAATCAAATAGATCATATACAAAATAAATCATATATGTAGGAATATAACTAATACAAGATCGTACAATAATTATTACCCAAACTTACATAACCTAATAGAATCGATTTGCTCAATCTTGACCGGACAGACAAACGTAAAGCTTTGAACGATATAGCTGTTATTAGACATGCAAATTAGTCAGGCGATGTGCCCAAGTAGACTTCGACTGGCCCATTTAAACGATCCACGACATATATAGGATGTCTAAAATTAAAATGGATATATCCTTTCTATATCCTAAAACGTAAGAGCTAGTAAGACGGTTGAATATAAAAAGTTGCATATCGTCTTCTCTGGCGCATCATGACATATATCAATGTTATCGTTATGGACGCAGAAGAGAGGAATTCATCATCGATAACTTTTAGTATTTTTTTACCAATTTACTCAATCCTTTCCATTCAGTCAATAAGCAACATCAAGCAATTACAATGATGTATTGAATACATTTTTGTAAACAGATAATATAATATTGGTTGTGATTGAAATAAAGAGGATACGAATGGTGTTGAGATGTGCATGATGAACTTATAATTTACCTTTCGAGCAATACTCATCAATTCAAATATTTTTTGCAATGATACTATTTATATGCATATTTTATACAGTTTACTAAACTCGACAAGAGTGCCTTGGTAAATTGTGGACTTAAGAATTCCATTATGTTATAACTAAAAAATACTCGGTGATAAGAGCTACCCAAGTTTGTGCTAAAGTTGCACAACAATAAATAATCCACCTCTAGAAATCTTAAGGAGCCAATATCTGCTGCTACAACTTTTCCCAATTTGATAAATCGAATAAACTGAAAAACGATGGCCGTTACATACGACGATAGAACGTCCAAAGTGTAAATAAAATAATTTCGTTCCACTATCCATCGTTCCAAAACAATTGGAATAATTTATAAACAGGAAACCAGTTCACTGGAAAGGTAAAGAATGATATTGAAAAATATGCCTCAATGAATCAAGAAAATATTTTATAAAAGGAGTAAGGAATGATAGTTTCCAAAAATAAAACCATACCGTTGTTTGCTCAATTTAATCATGCCCACAATTTGCATCATCTTTTCTTATTGTTCTGTCTTCAAAGAAAACAAAATCTTCGTCCCAGCACTAGATTGCAATTACAATCCTGTCGAAAGAATATTAAATCCCTCGAGTATCGATTGAGAAAAATTACAACTTAGACGCATTGTCGGAAAAAACATCGAGAAAGAAAAGATATTTGTACAGAACATAAATGAATATTTTTAAAAGTGGGTTGTTTAATTAGTCTTTGACGACATGATTGTGTTGTTTATAAAAAGTAGATGCCTATAGCATGGGAGATTAGAAAAACATAAATTTGGAAATCATATTTTAAAACGTAAACTAAAATAGAAATGATTGTGTTTCTTAAATTACAGCAATATCAAATAGAAGGATTAAACCTATTTTCTCGAACACATTTTGATCTACTTTTTTCTATTTTAGAATCATAAATTATTATTTTGAATATGTCTCTGTCGAGACTTTTTTGCGTTAATGGTAACTCCAAAGTTTTGACTAACAAAATTCAACCGACACAACTCCTACGAGAGATGTACGGTTCACATCCGCCCTTACAACAAGTTTTGCAAATGACGTAATTAATGGACCAAGTTGATATCGACGGGCGTACATACATAATTGATCTAGACATCGACTAGGTAATTTGCTTCCCTCCGAACAAGAAACTTCAATCAACTCAGAAAATTACTCTGGTCAATGCAGATACTTGAAATGACACTCAAATCATATATTCACTTATCTATAACAAAAATTGTCATATGCATAAATGTTGAGATGCAGAAACCTGTATGCACGATTAGGTATAATTTCAGCGCATGTGGGAAAGTTAAATGTTTTATGGAGTTGTTTTGGAATACAAATGCTGAAAAACGGAACGATACCGGTCCATTGCGGTGACATTGCCCAATTTTAAGTTGATAATTTTTACATAACCCTGTTTCTGATACCTAGATAAAATTTGTTCCTTTGGAAAGTGGTTTGTAGATGTGATTTATGTAGCAAAATTTTTATATCATTCCCCCCATTGAAAAATAAATAAAACATGAGATGGTCCCTTTGTCCACCAGATGTTTTCTTTGTTTAACGAAGCTGTAAATAAAATATGGACAAAGCTACCTCCTCGTGGTATTACAAGAGCCACAGTAAAGACAACAATTGGTCAAAAAATCTAATGGTATTCCCAAAATACAAAAAATAATGTTAATTCTGGACAAATAAGAAAAGTCTTGGAAAACGTGACCAAAAAAGATTAATTATGAAAATAAAGAACTTCGTCCAAAAATATTTCTCCAAGTCGATCGGCGGAGTAGGCTTCAGAACAATGTCGTTCTCGTGAAACGCTAGTTTTATCTGCCACCTAAGTATAAGTGAACGATTTCCACTTTTCCTTGGTTCTCATGAATGAGGCCTCCAAATCACCACCACTACATTCAATAGTAATTTTCGCTTTACAGCTTTTTTCCCCAACATTTTCAACAGAACGAATTCCAAAAATAACAGAATAGCTCGTAGACATTGAGGAGGACTGTTTCAGTGATTGCAGCGCCTCAAACGACCTTTTTTGAGGCTGAGATGGGAAACTCATGTTCGAATGGGTCATTCCCAGGACGATGGACGATGCCTACCAACCAAACCCACCTCTGTCTCGTTGTTACTCCCACCTTGAAATCACTACCCTAGCATACTTCAAGGCGGGCAGCGGTCCCTCACACACTCTCCTATATCTTCTCCCTTCTACTTCTACCTCTCATGTCATATCCAGTCCTTCTCTCCCCCTAATCATGCTCTCCATCACACTACTTACCTCCATCCATTCCTCCTCCCCTTCAGCATTATCTCCACCATGTTTTCCCAATACACCGCCTCCCCTAGTTTCTTTGCTCTTCAACACTTCCTCATTCCTCCAGCATCTGAATACATACCCCACATCATCCTCCACCTTACACCTCTCGCACAGTCCCGACTCCCTTCTCCCAATCTTGTCGAGGTACCCTACTCTCGACCCATGTCCAGTAAGTACTTGTGTTAAGAAGTAGTTCACTTCCCCGAACTTGCGGTCCATCCAATCTCTCATACTCCCAATAGCTCCTTTTAGAGCGCCCTTATACTCCTGCCATCTTCTCTCCATTTCCTCCTCCATCCATTTCTGTACTTCCTCTCTCGTCGCCCTCCTCCAGTATTTATTTCTGGCTCTAGTCATCACGTCCACTGGGTAGGACCTTGACAGCACCACTGCTGCCAGTCCCCCCACCGTCCTGTAGCTCTGCTCCACCGTAAGGAGTATCCCTCTCTGTACCCGCAGGAGTGGCCTAACCCTCGCATTCACCCCCGCTCTTCTACCCCACACTTCTGCACCATACATCGTACTCTGCTCTATTCTCCTGCCAATTACTCTCCTCTTCCACTCGCCCGGCCCTTTCACGTTACAGAGCAATCTTCCCAGCCACGCTGCCCTTGCTTTCGCCTTCTGTGCCGTCTTAACCATATGCATTTTGAACGATAGTTGCTATCCAACCACACCCCTAGGTATTTCACAGACTCCTCCATACGAATACTCCTACCCTCCACCATCACCCCTACTTTCCTCGTCTTGCTCCGTCCCTTCACTAGCAGCCCCAGCGTCTTTTCATCAGCCACTTCCAGTCCGCCCCGCTCAAACTTCTCCACAATCTTTCTACATATCCTCTCCGCCTTACTTTCTATCTCCGCCTCCCTCTTTGCCGTACATACCAAACATACGTCATCCGCATACATCGTCATTTCACACCCCTTTTCACATACTATCCCACAAACTTCATCGAAGACACACTTCCAGAGCGTCGGTCCCAGAACAGAGCCCTGAGGTACTCCATCCTCCATCTCATAACTCCTCCCTCTAGAGTCTACTATCACTCGCCCCCTCAAACGACCTATATATTTACTATGGAGGCGCCAAACTGTTTTTTCAAAACTGGGCAAAGTCACCCTAGCGGACAAAGACGCCCCATTGACGTAGTTTTGAAATATATTCCGTAATCGTAGGTATATTCGCTGTGCTATGTAAACCGGTTTTAGGAGGATATTACGCGTGTGGCAGAGCAACATACTTATTTGAATTTTTAAACCGCTTGTTTCAGTTGGTATCATAGAGAGGACGAAGACTCAACGCGCATTCGCTATCGAAGCTTATCTTTGTAATAGTCGTTCGACCTTCGCCACGCAACGTGCATTCGACGTCTATTTCAACATTGCGTTGCCGTGTTCCAGTCGGCCATCAATTCCACTAACTGTAAGGAGACATCGACATGGTAAGCCAGTCTGTTTTGCGGTCTCCTAGGCGCTCTGCTCACAAACATATTAATGCTGTTTAGTTTTCTGTTCGTTCTGTGAGGCGTATCATTCATGAAAAATTGAAATTTCATCCGTAAAATTTAGCTGTAGGACAGGAGCTCTATCCATGTGACTTTGTTAGAAAATATATATGTTAAGCGCTTCTTGCAATGCATAACGACGTTCTTATTCTCTTCAATGACGAGGATCACTTCCATCTTTCGAAATGTGAACCTGGATCACCTTCAAAACAACATTCGTCAAGCTATAGTCAACATACCTGTCGATGTGCTGGAAAGAGTTGAACGAAACTTCAGAAGTGGATTCAAATAGTGTATTGACAATGGCGGAATCGTGTTTAAGCGGCTTGAAAACATAAACTTCACATGCTGTACTTGTTATTGCTCACATAATAAAATGTAGATCTGCATTACTTTTCTTTTACTGAATTTCATAATAATCCAGTTGCTATGTCCTGCTCTGTTCAAAAATTTTTTATAAAGGATCATACATAGACTTTTATTTGGTATAGTCTGACGTTTTTGTAAATTTGTTTTAAATATTTGTACTCCATATCTAATTACCTATTGGTCTAATGCTGTGTTTGTCAATTGAAAAATTGTTGTCTTTTGTAGTATTTCTGTTTGTAAGCGAATATATTCAATTTATTGCAGATTTGGCTTTTGAAATATTAGCTGCTATTTATGTGTTTGCCATTCTTTGCATTCTATTGTATGTGGTGTACTAAGTAAATGTCTCAAAAAAATTAAATTTCAATTATTGTAAATTTGTTACTGAATGTATAATATGCTTTCATTACATCATTCCGCAGAAGAAAAAAGTAATCATTTTACTATGCAGCATTTGTTGCGGACAGAACTCTGGAGAACCACTAACAAAATATCGTCTCTACATGATTTTCCACCAATTTTAGTTTATGTTTTGTTTTGTCAGTGAGAACATATCAAATAACTTGGGATGTTAGTTTTAATATCAATAATAATTCCCGATTCGGATAATTCAAGATCCTAATTTTTGAATTTATCATATTAGTAGTGAACTGCTCGGTGAACTGTATTAGAGTTTTTTTAGGAAATATTTTAATTATTATATTGGCGATTAGAACAAAATCAGTAGCCGTTTTAATTGTGTTATTGTCACCATGTTTACTTCGAGAATATCTGTGGTTGAGTATTTTACTGTTAATTCACTAAGTTTTATGACATATTCATGTATATTTTCTGAACCACCCATATTTATTTACAGTCTGCAATACATAGTTGAAATTAGTAAATCTTATTTACGAAGGATCCATATTCAATAGTAGGATTGAGTCACTAACCTAACTTGATATTTGTGATTGACATGAAAATGTAGAATCAACACTGAAAGTCTGTTTATTGGGTCAATTAGAATACACTAATAAATAGTTATTTATGGTACAAGTGTGTTATAAGGGAAACAAGGCACGTGAAACACGAGTAAGTACCAAGCAATTTGTGCGAGTAGCTTTGTTTTTAAGAGTGACTTATGATCGATAAGACACGAGTTCCATATATTACACCTTCAGAATTTCGTTATAACGCATTGTTTTACTGATGAGAGTTGTGACAATTTTATTTGACAAATTATTGGGTTCAGCGATGAGAAAAAATGTATTCAATTTATGGGAAGATTTTGACACAATCATCATGGCACATAAAATTTTTGTTTACATTGAAACAAAAAGTGTGTTTGGTTCCAAAAACGTTTCAACACGTGAAAACGACGCCGATTAATGGAAGAAAAATGTTTGTTCCGTCTGGAATTCAAAACCATGCTAAACTATTATTATTGAAAATAATACCTAAGAAATCAAAGGATATTTATGGAAAAGAATTCGGCCTATTCAAGTACTGTAGAGAACAGAAAGGAGTTAGTGGTATAAATGAAGAACTATTGTTGGCGTATTCTGTTGAAATTGGAAAGAAAAAAGAAGGTTCGACAATGTTGACAAAATACTCTATGTTAAAAGCAACGTTAAAATTTCCAAAAAAAAAAACAACATATCGAAATATGGTAGGCGTATATCTTTCTTGAAAAGTGAGTCAAGAGCAGATACACCAAAGAAAGCCAAGATTTTGGAAAAGGAACATATTGAGCAATTTCTAAGAAGTACTCCGGACTTGCAGAGTCGACCATCGCTTCATTACCAAGAACGCAAATGCTGTCATTAGACTTCATGAAGATACTCCTAGCTTCCAAATAGAGACAACATAGGCAACACAAAGTTCATGACAAATCTAGTTGCCAGTGAAAACCTAACAGTGAACAACTTAAACATTGAGCAAGTATACACCTACAAATACTTAGGCCACGAGATTCGATTGGGAAGGGATAATCAAACCTGCGAAATTGGCAGAAGAATAGGTCTCACTTGGGCAGCCTTTGAAAGATTGAGCAACATCTTTAGATCTGATATTCCTATGTGTCTTAAGAAGAAAGTCTTCGACCAATGTATTTTACCAGTACTAACCTACGGAGCCGAAACACTGACTCTAACAAAGAAAACCGCGAAGGCAAAAAGAGTAGTGAAAAGAAGCATGGAAAGAATAATGTTAGGCTTATCCCTGAGAGATAGAGTTCGAAACACAGAGGTGAGAAGAAGAAGTGGAGTAACAGATACCATCACAAGAATATCGACTCTAAAATAGAACTGGACGGGTCACCTAGCCAGAATAAACGACCGCAGATGGACTAGAAAAATAACTGAATGGACACCGCGAGACCACGCTTTCCGCAGCAGAGGCAGACCGCCCACTCGTTGGTCAGATGATCGGAATCGCATCCAAACCAACTGGTTAAATGCAGCACAGGATAGGGGGAGATGGAAATCTTTACGGGAGGCTTATGTCCAGCAGTGGACGAACATATAGCTGTTTGATGATGATGATGACTCCGGACAGTGAATATCTGATGGAGAAGGTGAGATGCCTATTTGATTTCCATAAATCCTATTTAAATATAATGTTTATAGGCACTAATAATGGATATTGTAGAGGATGCCGTTGTAATAAGCTGACAAATTTAAGTGTTGAGCACATCGAAGACAAGGGATCATATTTGTATATTTCCACTCCTGACACAAAAACCAACAAACCTCTAAGTTTCACCATCATAAATATCCTGTCAGTCATATTGAGCTCTATAGAAACTATGTTTTATTACGACCCGCTACGGTACCACGCCGCAGATTATTTTTGAATTACAAACATCAAAAATACACGATTCAACCAGTTGGAATAAACACATAGGTTCCATTCCGAATCGCATCTTACTTGAAACTACCACATGCAGAGGCTTACATTAGACACAGTTTAAGGCGTTTTTCTGGTACACTATTGGTTAATGGTGGAGTCGAAATAACAGCGCGTAAACGCTACGGTGGATGGAAATCATCTACTGTTGCAAAGAGTTACATTGAAGAGACGTTGGAAGAAAAAATTAACACGGCAAGAAAAATTCTTTAAAAATCATATTTCATCACTCAATAATGTCTACAAACCGACTGATATGACAACTTACTAACTTTCGGTTATCCTTATTTTCCTAGGCGCGTTCGTTGTATGAAACTCACTAAGTCACGTTAGACACCTAATCGAATTCGTGCGCAAACTCACTAAGGGACTTAATGACTTTCTATATGAGCGAAGTGTACAGAAATGACTTTGTGAGAAATGTTTATTGGGAATATTGAATCTTAGAAATATTTATTGACTTAGTGAGATTCTCCCAGCGTTGAATAATTATTATACTTATGTGACTTATGGTTTATAAACACACTAGTGAGTTATGGTTTATAACTCACTAGTGAGTTACAGGCCACTTTAAATTCCTTAAATCACCATAGTTATGGGGGTAATAACTTACGGTGTTGGATAAAAAAGCAAAACATAAATAGTTTTGACAACCGAGCGCATGAAACACGTATTATGTCATTATGGCAATTGGTATCCCTGTTTGCTGGTCAACAATTTAGATGGTTATTGGGTTTTCTGTATATAATGTTATAATTTTGTCTATATTTGTGCTTTGATAGTTAAAGTAATAAAAACTGTGTGAATAAGCTGATTATTGTCATTTATTTATTTGGATAAAATTCCAAAAACATTTTAAACTAACTATTCCTAATAATACGAACCAAACAAAAAGACTTGATTTTACAATTTCCTACATTCCTCGATTATTCTGACGATCAGACATCACGGCAAGGTTGTGACGTCGTAAATGGTCTGTGATGTGCAACGGTAATTGTATTAAACATGTTTTATGTTTCTTTGGACTTAAATTGATTTATTTCCTTCCAATTCCCTCCACCATTCGGTCAGCCCCGCTTTCGTAGTATAATTATTCATTTATATCCGTAGAGATGCAGTTGCTGGATTTTGGCATGACAACATAACGTCCTCAGAGTACGTTTATGTTACATTATACATCAAGTTGGTAGATCTGCGGTGCAGATGAGGTAAATGCCCAATTACACTACGAGAGAAACACCGTCGTTAATCGGATTGTATTGACATTCAACAAGATAATGTCGGACATGTCAGTTAGAGATGAAAATTTACTGTTTATCTCTATGCAGATCTTTATGTCTGACTGTATCGAATGCCAAACATACAAATTTGGCCGGTACGCCAATGGACGAAAACGGCTGACGGTAAGTTTATTAGACGAACCACATTTATTAGATGAACGTGCCTAGATATTTTTCTACAAATTTAAATAACGACAAACAAGTCACCGGACATCGATCATAAAACCGGAGAAGTTTCAAATAGCCTTAGATTTAAAAATATATACAAATTCAAATAACCTTTCATTAAAGCCTATCGGTGAGGCCTAATAAAAAGCGCACAAAACAAATTCGGTAATATAAAAGCCTTGCCGAACGAATCGTAGACAGTAACCAATCAAACTACTAAAGAGAAGGTCGAGTCTTCAAAAATCACTACTTGTACTTCAAATCAAGTCAAGCTGCTCAATTTACAAATATATTTCTTAGCAAATGCGTATTACAAATTCAAAGCAAATTAAAGTTTTATTATTTACTTGGTGTTGTATAAAGAAGAACATTTTGATCGAGTAAATAAAACTGAGACGTTCCACTTCTGAGTTTTATTCGACGCCAACGCTGCCACAGTTCGGATACCAGCCGCCAAAACACGTCACCCAGACGGAAGACGACGTGAATGCACTAAGTCCTCTCCGAATCCGCACACCGATGTAACATCCAAAAACCAGTTCCACAAATTGCATAACATACATAGTTTTCCATAACGATCGGTCATGAGATGTTTATCAAAAACTGTAATAGATAAAATTAGGAAATTTTGTATTGGGTTTATTCCGACATGACGAGTCCATTTAGAATATTATTAAATTTGTATGTTTTGAATGGAACAACCTGTACATTTTTACATTTTCAGATTCTACTCAAAATTTCAGACCAATTTTCTACAATAATAGGCATGATGACAGTACTAAGGAATCAAAAAGTAAATGGTTTTAGAGAAAAATATGTGATGAAAGGATTCTGCAAATTGACCTAGTTTTTATATAAGCATTTAGATTAATAAGAGGTTTCAGGAAAATACAAGTATAAAATACTGCAATCAGCCATATTGACTGAAACAGCCCATGACGTCATGTCTCAGTAAATCAATGATGGTAACCTTCCCTACCCTACCATCACAAAAAAAATTAACCAGGTATAGAAAAGAAACAGGTAAAAAGAGATTGCACCAACCGTTTAATATTGTACGTCATTACAATAGTCTAAAAAAACAAGAAAACCATGTTAATCAATTAGAATGCAACACACATTAACAACATAACATTAACATTATACGATAGAAATTATACAGAGCTATTCAAAAGTCCCCTCCCCCCTCGTATCTTTTGAACGGTTACACTTACATTAATAAAATTTGGAGGGTGAAAATAAAGTGTTGTAAACTTCTCTACGAATGGTAACAGGTAACGTAATAGTAACAGATGACGTCACAGTGGCACTCTGGCCAATAATTTTAAATAGGACCTTATGGCAAGTGATATCTCGTTTGAAAGGCTACATAGCCATATTAATTTTGTTTGGGTTTAAATTAATTTTGACGGATAAATTAAATAAATACCAAAATTATTGAAATTATTTTTTTAAATTTAATTAATCAAATATCAACAATGGGTTCTTATAGCAAGTGTTCGAAATGTGCTCCGTCTACGTCCTGACAGTAATACATCCTATTAGTAAACTCTTGTCGTACTCGTTCGAATGTGTCAGCTGAAATAGCATTGCATTCTTCAGTAATTCTTTCTTTCAAAACGCCAATGCTATCTGATGCCGTAGTATAAACCTTGGATTTCAAATACCTCCATAGAAAAAAATCTAATGGTGTCAGATCTGGTGACGGAGATGGCCATTCTATAGGACCTCACCGGCCGATGTATTACTGTCAGGAAGTAGACGGAGCATATTTCGAACACTTGCTATAAGAATCCATTGTTGATATTTGTTTAATTAAATTTAAAGAAATAATTTCAATAATTTTGGTATTTATTTAATTTATCCGTCAAAATTAATTTAAACCCAAACAAAATTAATATGGCTATGTAGCCAATGTCAATGCCTTCCAAACGAGATATCACTAGCCATAAGGTCCCATTTAAAATTATTGGCCAGAGTGGCACTGTGACGTCATCTATTACTATTACGTCACCTATTACAATTCGTAGAGAAGTTTACAACACTTTATTTTCACCTTCCAAATTTTATTAATGTGGGTGTAGCCGTTCAAAAGATACGAGGGGGGGACGGGACTTTTGAATAGCACTGTATATAAATATAATCCTAATTTCTATTAAGAAATACAAAAAAAATAGACAAAAAACATTATTTGTACATATCTACATTGTTTGCTATCATTTGAGAAGATATGTCAAAATTAAAGCATTATTATAGTAAAAAAATCACCATATTCTTGATATTTTGAACAGGTTTCACCAAATCACCAGATTGGGTATAAAATCACCAGATCTGGTGAGGTGTCACCAGACATGGCAACACTGCTGAGTGTGATAATATTTGTAATGTTATATCTTCTTCTTTTTTCTACTCATATTTTTGACACACGAAAAATTTATTGTTGACGATCTTCGTTAAACATATACACAATGCAATCAATATCTACTGAGGCATGACGTCACATGCGTTTTCGCGCATAATTCAAAGTAGATAGAATAAAATTTTCGTTAAAAATGAGTTTATTGCTAAAATAATGTATTTTTCGGAGATAGCAGATGCGTACCTACATTGTAGAAGGGGATTTCAAAATCAGTCATCATGCGTATTCCTATATAAATATGTTATTAATAATCTATTATATTATCTTTAAATTTTAACGATACACAAATGTTAAATTTATAAATAATTAACGAGCAATTATAAGCTAAGTTGTGGAGCGGATGTAGGATAAATCATTAAAGTATTTTTTTCAATTAGGCGTTATACAGGGTGTTCTGAATTTTCATTTAAATTTTGATACAAAAAATATTCACAATATTTTGGCATGAAAGACCCTGTATATTCTTACATTTTCGGATGTTGCAGAACATTAGAGGCCCAATTTCTTTCCCGAATCATATATCCTAAGTGACCGCGGGTACACGCATCGCACGTATTGCAGTCCGTGCGTTTTTAAAGTAGGTGGCAAATTACAGTACGACATTTCAACAATGATGGCGGCGTCGTCAACACGTATTTTACTTGCAGAAAATAGTTTACTGAAACTAAAATTATTACAGAAACTCAAAGAGAGACATGAATATAGAAATATTACTCATAAGTTCTATAAGAACAAGTTAATTTATGGTGAATTTCATCATCTGTATTTTGAGTTACGAGCAAATGAAGTTGCTTCTCGCTAGTACACCAGGATGACAATAAATACATTTGATTATATTGTTGGAAAAATACGCATTGCCATTTATCATTGCACAACAAATTTGTAGAGACCAATTTCTGTCGAAGAGAGGCTTTTATTAATGTACACCAGGATATTTATTTTTCATTATTTTTATTATTTAGCAACTATTATACATTCATATGAGTACATTCAGAATTTGAGTACATATTATTAAAATAAATTAATTCTGTAGACGACGGAGGTGAAGAAATATTCGCATAGGTCGACGATGGCACGGACGACATAGAAGTTAATGGGTGATCAAGAAAATAAGTATTATTGCCCGAGGGAAAACTGGTAGACGTAGGTGACATTTCTTGGATTAATATCTCTTAGAATTTGTTCCTTACGCGTAGTTGCTGTAGCGGATCCATTTTTTTGAAATATGGCAGGAATGTTCTCAGGAATACTGATTTCTCGTCTTCCGGTGTTTGAAGCAGAGTAAGCCTTTTTTCCTTTATATCTAATAATTTTTTCTATATCCACATTATCTTCGCGTCTTGTCTTTCTTTTTATACGAGGTGTTGCAGTATTAGACGGGAACGCTATATTTGTTGATTCAGATATAGGCTCTTTTTGTTTTTTATTTACTCGGGAACCACCACTGTTGGAATTGACTTGCGAGGCACCATCGTTAGCGACTACTTGTGAAACATCGGCTGAGGCACTCACTTGTGATGAAATATCCATATCGTCAGATTCATCTCCATTGTCAAGCAAAAAGGTCTGCGATTCTGATGAGACTTCAATGTGAGACACATTTCCTTCCGTAACCCTCGGAGCTACTATAGCCCTCAGAAACTGTAGACTGCCAAAATACTGTCATTTTCCTGTATACTGTCCTGCATCTTCATCTGGGGGGTCACCTGACCGAGGTTTACGAACTTTCTTTAATTCCTTCGTGAATTGATAGCATAAATTTGGCCACTTTCTTTTCGCTTCGTCCTCTGCAAAAAAAATTGTTTCAATAACTCTGTTTTGTTTTATTTCAGTTACTTATCTACGGGAATCCCGTTTAGACAAATTTCCTTTACATTTCGAATATCAAAGTCATTATTGGCATCCATAGTCATAGAAGTTTGCAAGGCCATTTGGAATTCGTTTGAAAAAATACATATGCCTTTGCCTACCGTAGAAGATTTTGAAAATGTGGCAGTACAGTATTTCCATAAGTTGAACTTTCCGAACTGTTTAGGCAGTATCGACGGAAAACACATAAGAGTTAAATGTCCTGCAAAATCGGGCAACATGTTTTACAATTACAATTACAAGCATTTTTTTTCAATAGTACTAATGGCTATTGTGGATGCAAATTACCGATTTTTAATGATTGATGTGGGTGCCTATGGAAAAGATAGTGATGCCGGAGCATTTTTTAATTCAGCAATGTATCAAAACATTGAAAATGGCACTTTACTTTTACCAAAAGATCATCCGTTACCTAACTCTGAACAAAACACTCCTTTTTTGTTTTTAGGAGATGAAGAGTTCCCATAAAGAACTTATATATTGAGACTATTTCCTAGAAGGCGACTTCAAAATAATGAACCTGACTCTTATTACAATTACCGTTTATCACGTATCAGAATGAGTGTCGAATGTTCCTTTGGTATATCTTCTGCCAAATTCAGAGTTATATTGAAATGTGTAGAGACTAAAGTAGAAAATGCAGTTCATATTGTAAAAGCAATTTGCATATTGCAGAATGCTATAATAGACATGGAGAAAGACTCATTTAACGACTTACAAGATAATACGCAGCCTCTGTAATAATAATAATTTACGCATTTCAAGATCCCATAATCGTCCGTCGAGAGAAGCAGAAAATTTGAGAGATACCTTCTGCCAATACTTTTGGTTAAACAAAATTTAAATGTACTGTATGTAATATTTTCGCATTTAAAAGCAATAAAAACGTAATAATTGTTAATTACATAAACTACTCAAAAATTAATATACAATATACGTACATTTCAATTTTTATTTTTTCACCAGGAGAAACAAAAAGGATGAGCCAAATTTGAGAAACACCCGAAAAATATTTATCTTTAAATTTATACTAAAACTCTAGCTCCCTATTAATTTTTATGAAGGTTATATATACTTCCTTAAAAATCCCGTACTGTGAGCTACAGCATCCCATTCTTTATCAACCATCAACCGATCCTTGTAACGTGAATTTTTTTATTCCAGAAAATATTTCGCCTTTGATCTTCACAAATCAATGCTTCCATTGCAGAAATCGGACGAGAGCTGCGGTGAAAATAAAACATGTTTTAGATTAAAAACAATGCGTGCGTTGCGTCGTTCCAGCTCCGTGCGAATTTAACGTGCCACGTGTTTACGCTGGACTGATTCAGTTCATACTCGTTGTTTTATTCTAAACCTACCCCGCAACGCACGCTCTGCACCGCACGTACCGCAACACCCGCGTTCACCTAGGACATACCGTAATAATGTATCGCTGTTGAGTTATTTAATTATAAACAAATTACTTGATTTTTCTGTACTGATACATGAAATAAGTATATTGTATAACAAGTGTTGAAAATAAAAGATTCCACATGAGTTTGTAGAGTTGAGCCACGAGCCATAGGCGAGTGGCTTAAGCAAACGAGTGTGAAATCGAATTTTCAATACAAGTTGTACACGATATTTTTCGGAGTACCACAAAAAAACGCAGAGTTAATATTTATTTTTTTTAATTAAAGTTTATGGTAAGGTTATTACAATTTTAAAAATAAACTGGTGGTTGAAGACGGTTGTTAACCAGTTTATGTTCTTTAGTTGATACAAAGTTTTTAAATTTATGCGTATCAGACTCACAATTACAGAAAATTCTATAATTCTCTCCAACACGCTAACAGTTGAAAAGTCAAACTTAAAATGTCATTCGGCAAAGCACTCTAACTACGGACAAGATAATTATGCCGTTATACGGGAAGATAGACATTGGTAATAATCGACCTATATGCAAAATAAAAACACACAGCTGTAGGCCAATCAGATTTCTAAATTTTTTCATTTCACACGGGTATGCCCTTCGTTTGTCTTCTTGTTAAAATGGTTTGCAATTTTAAATTTTCAGTTAGGGAAAACTGTATGAAATTTTATAATGGTAGTCGGAAAATAATTAATATCGGAATGAGAGCTTTGGGAAATATCGTATGTCAATATCAGTATCTTTAATATCTTTAAATAGCAATCACGCAAGGAATAGGTTATAATGTATCGTTTTTAAATTTGTTAATTGTACAGCGTGTCCTCGGATGGGGTATCCTATAAGTGAAAAATGTTTAAATATTAGTTTTAGTGAAAAATCTCATTCTGGACAAAAAGTTTCGCTTGTTCTGAAGCCCCATAAGATGAAATAAAATCCATGTTTTTCAAAACCCGTCTCATTTTATAGCCAGTTTTATGAAAACCGTTTGAAAATAATGTATTAATCTAGTGAGTGACGTTTACGATGTACGAAGTAACTGTCAACTTTTAAAAATAATTTTCAAATTGTCATTCTTTAAGAAATATTTGACAACAATGTTAACTATTCAAGAATTATAATCACTATCAAAAATAACAATACAGAATAATAATGCAAGAAATACTAAGTAAACAAAAAACATCTATTCAATATATCCTCCCCCAGCTTCAAAACATCTCTCAATTCTCTTTCTAAATTTTTTGTAAGTATTTCTCAGCATTTTTAGGGTAATTTCGTTAACGGCATCAATGAGAGCTCGTTTCTAGTCTTCAATATTATGGTTTAAATTATTTCCGTAAACTTTTTGTTTTAAGTAGCCCCCTAAAAAAATCTAAAATAGTTAAATCGGGGGATCGGGGCGGAAAAAATATTGGTCCATAACGTCCCATCCATCGCCCAGGAAAATATTCATCCAGCCATCCTCTCATTAGCAAAGTCGAATGTGACGAACATCCATGTTGAAAGTACATTTTACGTCTTTGCTCCAAGGGAATATTTTCTAATTCAGGTATTAAGAAGTTTTCCAGCAAATACAAATATACCTCCTGATTTAATGTATCTTCCAGAAAATACGGTTCGAATATTCGATCCGGTAAAACCGCACACCAAACATTAACTTTTTTGGCAAACTGACTATTACAGTTAATCCTGTAGCTCGGGTTTCCACTAGCACAATATCGACAATTTTGGGAAGAAACGACTCCGTTTGTTGTAAACGTTGCTTCATCAGAAAACAAAATATTATTGTGAAAGAATCGATCATGCACAAGTTGTTCACCCATCCTCGCACAAAAGTCTAACCTTGTGTCATAATCATAATCTTGTAAGGTATGAATAAATTTCGGTTTGAATGGATGAATTTTGTTTTGCTTAAATAGTTTCTGTAAGTGACTCTTGCAAAAACCAACCTGCATTGTTCTTTTTCGTAGACTCAACTTGGGATTCTCCTTTAACGAATGCACTAGCTGCATCATCCTCCTCAACATACGCCTTTTTCAATTTCTTTTTGTCTTGAACAGGTCCTGTCTCTTTGAACTTCTTTATTAATTTTTTTAATCCACACCGCGTAATGGGTACATCTGGATATTTTTCGTGAAATTTCGCAATTGTATACTGGTACGAAGCTTCCTCAATACCATAACACTTAATAAGATACTAGAGGACCCGTGCTGCTCCGCGTCATTAGGATAGACTATGTATGAGAGGGTGTAATTATTACATAAAATCATTTTTTTATAATTCGCGTATAAAAGTGACTTCATTATAACATTGTTTACAGTGTCACAATGAAGCTCTTTGAACACTGTTTTAGTAATTTTTAGTGTACAGTTGGTTATTGTATTTGGTTATATTTTTATTTGACATTTGACTTTAACATTGACACAAATTATAAATAAAATGGTCTAGCGTTGTTCTAGCTAGCAAATTATTATATTAAATGTTCTTAAAGGTAAATTAGAATGATTTATATATTAAAAAAATTAATGAATAAAGTACGCTATCGTTTATTTATCAATGATTTGTCAATTGTTTATTTTTATATTGTATAGAATCAATATATAGGTATACATAACGTACGATTTTTGCGATAAATTACCAGATATCTATGTGAAGATGTATTACAGAAATAATTTTGTTTATGATATAATATAAATAGATCGCAAGAGCATATACGAAGGAGCTCTTTTTTAAACAAATAATCATCCTCGGTTTGCTTAACACAATTATTCGGTTATAATATGTCAAAAATCAGTGGTGAATACAACCATCTGTGATCTGACCAATCAGGAATCTACAGAATTGCCAACTTAAATTCAAACCACTCTTCCTAGTTTTAAAATAGGGATTATATGTAATTATATTTTATTTAAAAAATTAAATAAATGTAAAAAATATTGTGTAAAACTTGTGCTACAATGACTTTCTGTAGTACTCGTGATTTGCGGAACGAACCGCGAAGCCGTTCGTTGCGCAAAATTCACTCGTACTACAAATCGAGTCAGTGTGACACTTGTTTTACAAATAACTATTACAGTACTTCCTTCCAGACAATATTAGCTGTGCGTCGGTCGCAGTATTTGGAAAAAATTGAAAGTAAAGTTGTCCACAAATTACTTTCCTCAAACTCAACGAATTTAAACATTTAATAGCTCAAAACAAGAGCTTGATCCACTGAGTGTTCTGAGAGTTAAAGATCAAGATCCATTCATTAAAAGAGGAGCTATGAGAATTCGAATTGTTTGAGTGAATGTGTCCCATAAGAAATGTACAGGGAAGAATCACGTTTGAGTATAACTTGAGTAATGTGCGAGTTGAGTAAATTTAAATGATTGATGACATCTGTGTCTAAATACCTTTCATTTAAAAAAAAATGAAGGAAATCGCCCGGATAGATCGGCCTTCAGTTTTCATATTTTTTTTTAAAAAAAAGATACTCTTTGTTGAATAGTTAAACATTGTTGTCAAATATTTCTTAAAGAATGACAATTTGAAAATTATTTATAAAAGTTGACAGTTACTTGGTACATCGTAAACGGGTTTTTAAAAGCTTGAGTTTTATTTCATTTTATGGGATTTCAGAACAAGCAAAACTTTTTATCAAGAATGAGATTTTTCACTAAAACTAATATTTAAACATTTTTCACTTATAGGATATCCCATCCGTGGACACGCTGTATATGGAATAAGCAACCGAGCATGTTGGTAATTTGCTGAACGATTCTTACAACCCCAACAATCAATAAAAATTCCATTCATCGTTTACTTCATAATTGTATAACTATCGCAGGCATCAATTATACGCATATATCGTTAATTTCGAATGAAATTTCATAAAAAACTAAATGGAAAAAGATCATAGTTATTTATGCATCAAGGGCGTAAAACAGGCGTTTATGGACCGCAACGTGTAAGTAAGAGCCCAAGCCGTTAGGTGAGGGCTATTGACACGTAAGGTCCATAAACGCTGTTTACGCTCGAAATACATACAAACTTTTTTGCAAGGTCGCTATGTATAATAATAAATCTACCAAATAATTTATATTCGCTATAGAGAAAATGGTTAATCTTATTATGACAATAGTAAGATGTGAGACTACAGTCGCGTTACCCAGCAACTGTCAGTACGAATAGTGGTCGCCAACTTTATCTACGATTCAGTTCGCGTAAGCTTCGCATATTGTAAGCTGCATAGTGTATTTTAATAGAAGTTTATTCATATAATGCAAAGTCTTCAAAGTAGTGACGATGAAATGGTTTCTGGAACACCACCGGAAATTTCTCAAATAGTCGAAGACGCAAAATTAAGTTTACTACCGGCAAAATCAAAGAAAATAAATGTATTCGCTGGTGCAGAATGCATAACGTTCAAGATGGTAATTATATATTGCGTATTTTCTGGAAAATCCAAATGCTGTAAGCCGTCGTCTATGTGGTCGTATTTTTCCATGTTAAAGGCAACTGTAAGTACATTTTTACAATATAAATATTGGTAGATATTCCAGATTAATAGCATTCTTAAAACGAAAATCAGATGGTTATAAACCTAAAAAGTCGAAAATTTTAACCCGAGAAGAAATAGAAACATTTTTAGTGGATGTCTAGATAATTTATATCTGATGATAAAAGTAAGTTATACTAGTTATTTTTTACCTATAACTACGTTATTATAAGTATTTGTTGTAGGTTGTATTTATGGAGCATGTCGTCGAGAGTAATTAGCTAATATTCAAGATTTAGGAACAACTTTTTTAGTAACAATACGAGCATCAAAAACTAAAATTGACCATATTTTCAGTGTGATTGACAAAGAACAGAAATCACCAACTCATCTAGACATCTATAGAAGATATGCTTCACTACGCACTAAAAGTACCGAACACAAACGATTTTTAGTGTATTATAATAACAGGACAGGTGATTGGAAAGAATACATTTGGCAAAATATCTTTTAAAATAGCGACCTCTTTAAAATTGCGTACTCCAAAATATTACACATGCCATTGTTTTAGACGTTCTTCAGCAACTTTGTTAGCTGATGCAGGAGAGGATATTCTTCACATAAAGCCTCATGCTGGTTGGAAGTCTACAATTTTAGCGGAAGGATATATTGAAGATTCTGTGGTAGGTAATTAAAATTGCCAAAAAAATTGTCAATGTTGATGTCCCTTCCACTAGTCGCATCGATGAGTTTGCTATTACTGATACTGATCCTTTTGAGCATGCACCTTCAAGCAGTAACTCATATCCTCATGAGTTACTGGAAGTTTATAGCAACTTACAACAAAGCAAAATAGCAAATCCTAATATCACCATACATAATTGTTCAATTTGAGTCATTAATATAAAATTACGAGTGCAACAAGAATTTTATGTTTTGGCAGTTAGGTTTTTTATTAAAATAATATTAGTTAAATGATGCTCTCGCTCGCTATTATAGCTCGTGCATAAACTTTAGCTGATTAATGAACTTTACTCCCAAGAGGCATATATTATTTTTTCCACGTCCATTTGTTTCTATTTTCAGAACTATCTAATAGTACAGAAATGGTAACAACAAACGGACACGAAGCTGAATGTTAGGTTGGGGTTTCATCGTCCGACTACGGCTTTGACATTTAAATAAACGAAAAATGAACTACACTAAACTTTACTCTCAGGAAGTATACATTATTTCCAGCAATTTAAAGAAGGTTATATTCAAAGTTTTCTCTCATATATTTATTTAATCTTAAAATTTATATTGCTAGAAATAAATATATTGATATTCGGACTTTTTCCTTCTGGTAGAGTATTCGTAATATCAGTTAGAGTAACTGCAATGTGCACAAATATCGATGACAGTCGAAATGACAAGCTGTGAAATGTCAGTTTACTTTCTTCTCTCTGTGTAATAATTTGTCACATTATGTGTCGATAATGACGTCTACAAAATTGATTTCATTTTTTATATTAAAATATGATGGGTTTTGCTTAATGAATGTTAAAACAGATATGGGATATCTAGATATGGGATATCTAGATATGTTTGGATGTAATTTACTTTAATGTAGTCAACTGCTAGGTTTAGTTTGGAGATTTCACAAAAGTATTTGCCAACGCTTTCGGATTTTCACCATTCACCATCTACAGTTACTTCAGTACGTACAACGGGATTACCAAGATGAGACCTGTTAATGTTTTTGTACCTCTCCAAAGCGAATATTCGGTTGCTTCAGAAGCAGAAAGATTTTTGGTGTAGTTTTGAATTGCATTACTTGAATCGTCACACACTGGGGCAAGATACTGAAAAAGTTGGCATCAAACAATATAATGGAAATTCTAATAAACTAATGAAGAATATAGACTAAGAAATAGTTTATTTACAAAATAAATATGAAAGAATAATAAAAACACTCGAATTAGGCATCTGAATCATCTGATGTGCGATCCACGCACGCCATCACTGATGTCAATTTCCTCGCCATGATCGATCTCCGTGTGTAAAGATGAAGCTTCTAACAACACTGTACCTTCTGCTGTAAGTAGGTGAGTTTGCGATACCTTTTGAAATATTTATTTCGTGTCTTTTGTGCCTCCTCACTCAATTGCCCAATCGGGAGCAACGCTGACGATATGATTGATGGCCCATAAATACGATACTTTTGTACGGTAGGTGGCATGTTATACCACGGATACTTATCAACAAAGTACCTGGAAGTATCATGTAGATAATCTCTGAATTCTCCAATATTTATTTCGTGCCTGCTTGCAACCACAATCATAATTGTGCGCAATTATTTAATAAGATTTATGTCAATTTCTGTTATTTCAACTGATAGTACTGCATTCTTGAAAAATCTTGCTGTGTTGCAATCATTCCTATGACCGAACCCTGGTTTTGTAGTATCGACAATGAATACGAGCTACATTTTCGGCAACAATTTGTTTATTCAAGCCAAGTCACTTTTGAATTGGTAATTTGTAAGCCAGCTGCAAGAGGCATTCAAACATACGTGCAGTATTGGCAGACTAAATTCCAAATTTTCTGTTTTTTAGGGTTTACTGATCATTTCTTCGACTGTGCTGGAAAGGTTTGTTTATAAGGACTGTGACCTGAGGAACCATCAAAGCTCCATTTTTTGTTTTTAGATATACTTTACTGATTTCTGCTTCATCAAGTGTTTGAATTACACTGTTAATTGACATAATTAAATGCGCCATTTAATAGTATTTTGAGTTATTTGCAGCTCGGGAATTGAATTTTTGATTCATGTATATGCGTGGACTCTCAAGCAGCGGTTTGTATTGCTTTGTTAATAAACTCCACCATATTATGTCAAATTCTATCTTTAGTGAGGTTTTCATGTCGAACATATTGTCGTTAGTATGGCTCTCCATTATATTGGCTATTTAAAGTTATTGTCAGTCATAGTTTTAAATTGTCGGCCTTTGGGGTAATAATTCAATGTAAATGGATGTAATTGTGTATTTTAACGTAGTTTTTAGTTGTGATCCACTTTTTTTATAACAATTTTCGATATTGTATATTATTATTACACTTGCTTTGAAAATATTCTCCAAATACACGAGCCAAATCGATGTAATTTTCTCTTTTCCCTTAACTATTTAGATCTTTGTCTATAGTAACATTTTTGAAAAATTTCTGTTATTGCTTGTTGTTATATGGATGCTGATATATTTTTTTAGTTACCTTAACCAATTTTCTGTATTTTGTCACCTCTTTCTTATGTAGTTTTCAGTTCTGAGTTTTATTTCATACATGTTTTGCTGCTATCATGTTATTCTGTAGTTTTATAATTTTTTATTTACATTCATTCGAATTTTGTTTGAGAAACTATGTTACAAAATCATATTATTGTTAGAAACATTAAAATTTGTTAAAATTGAATTATAGTCTAATAAACCTAATAACAGATTAATGTTGTTGGCGAAGTTAATGTGTTTTCCTGTTTTAATATTTATCTGAAGTGATAGAATTACGACTTCAAGAAATATAGAAAATTGAATTATATTACAATGTTATCTGTCTCAAAAATTGTGGAAAAGTTTATGTTTCTTTCCACCAATTACTGGCAGATTTCTAAGCGCCTCAACAAGCAAATTCAATATTAATTACGACGACGTTTCCTCTTCTCTAATTCATAGCTCACAATATTTCCTAGACGTCTAGTAAATCCAATGCTTCAAATAACATCACCTAACCTCACATATTAAGAAATCGAAGTTTCTTAAAGCGTATAAAACAGCAGAAAATAAATGAGAATAAGGATTCACGCGACACATGAGTCCCTTAATGTCTTTTTTCTTAGTTTTCTATGTCTATTCGTATCAAAATAGCTTCCCCTGAAAATAGAATTATACCAAATCGAAAAAGCATCAGAAACGATTAATCTTACACTAACAATGACATAATTCCTTGAAATCTCTCGATTTATCTTGTTCGTTCTGTTTTTTTAGAATATGCTATTGTGAAAAATGAGTTATCTGTAAACACTTGGTTATAAACGAATTGCTAACTGTATAAGTGTAATATGCCTAAATTGAACAAGAAATGAAACATTTGTGCAATATTCTAGTGCAAATGGCGAATGTTAAATCTATATATTTTGTTAAAGCTTTGATTGTCTATCGCTCACGCTTTCGAAAAAAGTAAGACTATCTCAGTATAAACGTTGGAAATTCTGAACTACATTGTGGAAGTTTTTCATAATTAAAACTTTGTAAGAATAACAGAATTAATTTACCAAATATCCAAGTATCTAACAAATAACTATTTCCTGAAATATAGACACAAAAAAGCGATTTTCATCAAGTATCAGCAGACCAACAAAGGTGCTTAGATATATTTAGTTTACACGTGCCATGCGCGGCAGTTACTCCAGGAGCGAATACATTTTTGAATTCTCCCTAAAAGGAGATTTCAAAAATAATGTACATGCCTAAAGTAAAAAGTATATCATTTAGGTGTTACGGATAATTTCAAATTAACCTGTTAATTTTCATGCTTGAACGCCTATACTAAGCCTACTCAACCAATTAAACGACGTTTATAAAAATAGCCTCGAAGTAATTGTTCTTGCTAGGAAGAATGGAGTCATACTGTTGTATTTGTCACCACACACTTCACATCCGCTTCAACTGTTTGTCGTGGCCTACATGAAGCGAAGCCCCTGAGTAAATTGAGTAAATTTTACGAAAATGAAATTAGAAAATGGCTTAGATAAAACCCCGATAAGGTGTTCACTCTATTTCAGATTGCATAATTGTTTGGGGCTACCTATCTACTTGCCTTCACTATGTTGAACGCATCTCACGGTTTTAAGAAATGTGGTATTTGGCCAGTAAATAGAAATGTTTTTGATGCCGCTTATTTATTACCATCAGCAACAACAAACATCGATCTGGCAGATACATCGGCTACAGCAGATAATATACCAGCGCCGCCCATTTCAGGACTTGCATAGCCGTCGACTTACGAATAAGTGGCAGGACCCTTGACTTCAGGAGAAGTGGTAGTACCTTCGGCGTCAGCATTAGTGACTTCAACAAAAGTAACAGGTCGGTCGACTTGAGAAAAGGTGGCAGGATCCTCGACATATTCAGGACCAAGACACCCTACTAGAGTACCGGCCGTGTCTCGTAATTTTAGACATTTTAGTCCGGTTCCCATACTACCCATTCCCAAAGTTACACAGAAGAATAAAAGGTTATCTAAAAATAGAGAGGGAAAATATTTGTTTTAACTTCATCGCCTTACAAAGTGGAGCTGACTCAGGCTCCAAGAAGAGAAAGAAGACAAGAAAAGTAAGCCAAAAGGGCTGTAAAACGATCCCTTGACCTGGAACAAGGGCTAGTCGTTGAAAAATGTCCTGTCCCAAAACCAAAGAAATATACACCAAATCTTACTAAATAATCAAAAATAAGTGGACTAAATGGAAAGAAATCGCTGAAATATAAAACTGCAACTTCTAGTGATACTGATGAAATTGATGAAAACTACGAGTTCCTGTAATGTCATGACTATTCAGCGGAGGATTGGATAAAATGTGCCAGTTGTCTTAAGTGGACACACAACACACGTGTTGATAATGAAGATGAGGAGGCCACTCTTATATGTGTATTTTGAGAATAACTTATGTATTGAGTGCCCCAGATTAGTTACCTTTTAATATTTTTACATTTTTTACAGTTAATTCAAGTCCCTTATATTTTTCATTATTGTTACATAGTAGTCCATTTTGCTTAGGGGTGGGGCTAAACGAGGAGATTTACACTTTTTTTAACAACAGTTATATAAAAATGTTAAATGTACTATATACTGTGTGATTTATAAAATGCGACATAGGGTTTCCTGTATAAAACTGTCAAACGCGAGCTAACTTTTTTACCAAATAGAGTTCGTCAAAAATAATAACAAATTTGGAAAGGTCGTCGAAAGGTCGCATAATTATGTTTTAAAAAGTGGTACGCCATTTTTATATCACTTTCGAATACAAACAACCTGGACCGAGATGGTAGAGTTGGTATTTGGTACGCGAAATTTGAAACTAGAATGTGGAGGAAGACGGTTCGATCCCACGCTGTGACGAAGTTGTTTGTTTTTAGTTCTTTTTTTACAATTTTTATCTAAAAAACATTAATTTTAAAATAAAGCAAAGTTATTTGTTTCAAAAATTTATTTATTTAAAGAAAAGTTCAGACAATTTAGTATCAATTTTAAAAAGCAAAATCTAGTAGGTAGCCTTCCAAATAATGTCATTTTCATTCTTGACAATTTGTAATATTTGGAGCGAATACGTATTTTTGAAGCGATTAGATTTGTTATTTTAGTGTACTTGTGAGTAATTTCTTGTTTCGTTTGTCGTTCATTTGTTGTTTTAAGTTTAGATTCATTTTTTAATAATTTTTAATTTATTATAATAGTTATAATTTCATTTAAAATTGTTCGTGTTTTCCCATTATTTGATTTATTTTATTGTTTATATTTTTGGTAGTTTTTAATTCTTATCAGTTAGTTATTATTTATTTTTCTTCTCGTTGTAAAATGCTTACTCGTGAAGAAACTGTGCAAATTGTTCGTATTTATTATGGCAGTCACAGTAGTCGCGATATTAAACAATTTTTATTTAATATGTCCAATGGTAAGACTGATGTACCGCATCACAGGATACATCAAATTATTAAACAATTTGAAACAACGTTGTGCCTAAAACCGGAACACCGACGAAGAAATCGAACAACATTAATGGAGATTGAGCTGTTCATTTTGTTGGCTTTTGTCGAAAACCCTAGGACCACCATTAGACGCGTGGCACGAGATTTAAATGTTATTATTTTTAAAGTACACAGTGTTCTAAGAAAAAACGACTTCAAAGCTTACAAACTTCATGATGTGCAGGAACTTTTTGAGCAAGACTATTTTAATAGACAATTTTTCTGCGAAATTATGATCCAAGAGAAATAGGAATTTTTTAAGATACATCTGTTTTGCCGACGAGTCTAGTTTTGTTTTAAAGAGAAAAACTAACAAACAAAATCAAAGGTATTGGAATACAGTAAATCCATGTAAAAAAAATGTGTCTCATACCTCATACATGAAAAAAGTAAACGTATGGGCCGGTATATTTTGTGATAAAATAATTGGCCCTTTATTTCTAAGTAATAACTTCAATGGCCAAGAATATTTGAATCTTCTCCAAAATGAAATAGGACCCCAAATTGCAAATGCCGCACCTAGAAATGTTTCAGTATGGTATTAACATGATGGCTGCCCGGCTCATGCCAGGACCCCTATTCTGTAACTCAAGCGAGAGCTCGTGCACGACTATTCATTGATATGAGTACTCTCTCACTCCTCACTCACATAATTCTTAAAACCGTATTCACGATGAATCGGCGACTCCACTACATTTGGCTCAGTGTTGCCAAATGGAACGGCCAGTTTTGACCTACTATTTAGTTGTTTAAATGTACTTTAGGTTATATGAGGATAAGAAACGAAGAAATATTTTTAGATTATGTTGTTATTGTGGGTGATTTGAGATTGTGTGTATATTTCAGTTTTGTGTATTAGTTATTTACTAAAAGACAATAATAATGTTGTGTAAAGCACAAAAAACATTGTTAATAGAGAATTGCATAATGGAAAATTCACCCCAAATTTTACAATTAAAGCAGCACAGCACAGACATTATGCGCAAGTCCGTTCTCTTACTCTTCTGCTTTCACCCAGTAGAGTCGTCGCATAGGAGTATGTGAGCACTCTCCTACCTTAGAGAATACGGATTTATAATTTTTAGGAGAGTGACATGCGCAGTAACGCTAAATTGCGAGAGAGAACTCGTGCACGAGCTCTCGCTTAAGTTACAGAATAGGGGTCCAGTAGGGAAGTACGGGAATACCTTGATACTGTTTTCCCAAATACCTTGATAGGTCCAGGGGGTACAATAAATTGGCCGGCAAGATCTCGAGATTTAGCTACCCCCGATTTATTTTTATGGGGTTTCCTAAAAAATAAGGTAGCAGAATATGAACGACAGAAGATGAATTGAAAAATATTATTATTAATAAATGTCGGAAAATTAGTAGAACTGTTATTAATAATGTACGGCGGAATTTTTATGATCGTTTGGGGCACTGTTTAGCAGCAAACTGAAAACAATTTGAGCATTTAATTAAATAAATAAATTTGTAACCTAAAAAAATTGTCTTATTTTAAATATCTCTACTTAAAATTTCTTTTTGGATAAAAATTATGAAAAAAACTTTTCGGACACACTGCGGGAGCGAACCGCGACCCTTTACGTTCAACTTTAAATTTTGAGTACTGACTACCAACTCGGCCACATCGGCACCGGTCCTTATTATTCCAAAGTTTTATAAAAATCGACTTCGACTTTTAAAAACATAATTATGCATTTTCTTAGTAAACCAGACCGATTTTAAGAAAATTAAAAGTACATTTGAATTTATTTTTTAACGACCTTTTCAAATCTGTTATTATTTTTCACGAACGCTATTTGGTAAAAAAGTTAGCTCGCGTTTGACAGTTTTGTGCAGGAAACCCTATTAGTACAGTTAAAACAACTGCAAAAGGTGCTGGAACATACCCACGGACGAGACCACTTGTCCTCTACGTATTTTGGGGCGCTGATCACGAAAATTAGGGTTAAAACTTCCGCCGGAGGGTGGAACACCCTTAAAATTGCAAAAAATACCCCTAAATAGGTGTGTTTTTTGACTGTACTTGTTTTGCAAACTAAGGCATCTTATATGTTTTTTGGGGCGCAACCACCCCCAAAATTGCAAAATCACCCCTATATAGGGTTGTTTTTCGACTGTATTTGTTGTTTTGCAAACTAACTTATCTTATATGTTTTTTGGGGCGCTGATTACGAAAATGAGGTTTAAAACTTGCAGCAATGGCTCAACCACCCCCAAAATTGCAAAATCATCCCTATACAGGGGTGTTTTTCGACTGTATTTGTTGTTGCGCCCCAAAAAACATATAAGATGAGTTAGTTTGCAAAACAACAAATACAGTCGAAAAACACCCCTATATAGGAGTGATTTTGAAATTTTGGGGGTGGTTGAGCCATTGCTGCAAGTTTTAACCCTCATTTTCGTAATCAGCGCCCCAAAAAACATATAAGATGCCTTAGTTTGCAAAACAACAAGTACAGTCGAAAAACACACCTATTTAGGGGTGATTTTTGCAATTTTAAGGGCGTTCCACCGTCCGGCGGAAGTTTTAACCCACATTTTCGTGATCAGCGCCCCAAAATACGTAGGGGACAAGTGGTCTCGTCCGTGGACGTGTTCCAGCACGTTTTGCAGTTGTTTTAACTGTACTATATGTCGCATTTTATAAATAACACAGTGTATAATTATTGGGACTTTTACAAAGTTAACATTATAATAAACTGTTTCATACTATAATATTATATTTATTTACTTTTCTTATACCTCCCAAAATTCTGAGAAAATGAAGTAGCCCGTACTGCCCCACCTTCCCCAAATTTTGTTTTGGTCATGGCAAAAGTAATTTTTTTTGTTTTAATTTACTTAGAGCGATAAACACTATTTTTAAATGTTTACTGAATCGCTCGATTCTAACTCTAAAAACAAAATTTTCTGTTGATCAATAATATAAAATTAGGAAGTTACTGCGAAATTTCAAGCTTAAAATTAGATTCGTTTTGTACGTACAGCTAAAATCACGTTGGTTTTAAAAATAACTTATCTAATTAATGTTTAATTTCCGGTATTTGAAAAAACAGACCTACATCCCATTGTGATTTGATTTATGTTATAAAATTGGAATCATTCCCGTTTATTTGCTCAGCAAATACTGTTAATTAGAATGGTGTTATGGAATTTTCAAAATAAAAAGATCTTTGTAACTATAATTAGATTGTATTCGATTGTAGTAGGGACAAAAATAAATATAGGCAATCTAAATTACATTTTCCACTCAGAAGAAAATAGTTAGGAGTGGGTTTTCTACCGATAACAAGCAATAATTCACTTTGAGCGTTATACGTTAATTGGTATGTAGTATAATAATCGACAACGTCGTTGCAAAACTGTCGAATTGGACACACTCTTTAACGAAATAACAGACGAGTCTAATATCTTATTCGTATAGTGTCAAAAAAGTAGAGGACAATGAAATGAAATCAGCATTATCCAATTGATTGTTTCGTTTTCATTACAGATACCTTAGAAATAATACACTGACGCTAACGAATCCATTAAAACATTTTCAAGAAAAGACTTCAGTACTGGAGTTATACAAATCAAACCAGAGTAACTTTTTCTGTAAAATTAATCGATGTCTCAGATTTTTTAATTATTTTAATCAATGAAAAGAGAAAAACATATGCAACAAAGATAAAATGCTGAATTAGAAGCAAAAATCGTAATCCTCGTAATCAACAGGAAACTATCATTACTTTTTTAAATGGAACTAAATAATTCCTCAATATATTGAAAAAATGGTAACAATTCTAAAAAATTGACAATTGTTTCAATATTATTATTTATTCTCAAGTAGAAACAACTGAAAGAAAATTATTGGACAATTTAAAAACCAAATTTTAAACGCCCCTTTTGTCCAAAACCTACAATATTTGTATATTAGACCGAATCATTTTGGAGCATTCAATCTACAATTGAGGAATTGGACATTTTTAACGAAATTATGGGTATATTATATAATCGTCAACACCTTTGGAAGAAAAAATATTCTTACGCAGCACCAAGAATTTCCATCGCTTATTTATTAATGGAGGTGACCGGTTTATTATTAAGCAAGAATATAAATAGAGGAACTCAAAAACATAACAGAACAGTTATTAGACACGGCAGGAAGAATGGGACTAAAAATAAATGAAAAGAAGAGTGAGAACATGCAACTCAAAAATAAACATTTAAGAAAATACCCTGGAAAGCTAGAATTACAAACTAAAATCAGTGGAAAAATAACGATAAGCGAAACAGACAGTTACATGTACCTTGGCGTGTTTAATACAAACAGATGCGAAGAACAAGCTGAAATAGACCTTCGCATAGCAAAGAGCAATAGATGCGCAGGAGCTTTACATAATTTATTAAAATCCAAAAAATTGTCATGGGAAATGAAGAAATGTGTATACAAAACAATGATCAGTCCTACAATGCTATACGGCAGCGAAACATGAACACTAAATAAGAAGGAACAGCTCAAGATTGAAATATGGGAACGAAAGATACTAAGGAGGATATATAGGGGCAAAAAGACAAAAGAGGGATGGGAAAGAAGGACAAACAAAAAAATCTACGAAATATTTAACGAACCTAGCATATATGAAATTATACAGTCAAAAAGGTTACAATGGTTAGGACACTTAGAAAGGATGGAGGACTCAAGGACAGTAAAGGGGATGGCGTGGGCAACACCAGAGGGGAAAAACGAGAGGCAGGCCCAGAAGGAAATGGAGGGGGAAGCAATAATACAAGATATTAGGGAAAAAAAGATCACCAGCTGGAAAGAAAAAACCAGGAACAGGGACGAATGGAAGAAATTAACCAGACCATAAACCTAAACGGTCTTGTACTTTATTAGCCATCATTTTAACGAATATTTATAAATTGTAAAAAAAAACATGTCTAAATTAATTATAGATGCTGATAGTAAAAACAGTGAACAAAATCCTCACTATAATACTGAAGAAAATCTGACCAAAGATATTGAAACAGACGATATACTCTTTGAACCATCAGAATCGAAAATATTGAAATCTGATTCAGATACAATAGAGATTAAAACTAATAATGCAGTACATGATGTAATTTCAAAAGCATCCGTTGAAATTAGAATGAAATTCTAAATAATTTAAAAGAAACGCGTCAAATTTTCATATAGTTAGTAACTAGGTTATTTTATGCAAGGGATTTCAGGAATTTTAATAAATAGTAAATAAGTTATGTTAATATTTATATGTATAAAAATCTTTATCTCTATATGCTAATTTCTAATACAAAAATGTCATTTTCATGTTTCATATACGGCTTAAAATTTCATGGTAATATAAACAGTGAATCGTCGTTAATCACACAATATCTATACAATTCATACGATATAGAGAAGTTTCGATAGCAACCCGCAACGTGATAGATTATGATGGAAATCAAAAAAGTCAGTTGGTTTTTAAAATGTCAAAGTGAAAAGTCGTATTATAATTGATCTCGTCAAGAAGAACGTGCTAATTTACGCAAACTTTTCGGATTATTGTGGAGAAACGACCTCGTTCGAATTACAAGGAAGCATACAGTATATATCATCTGACAGAAACAGTAATAGTTTATGTAATTGGGTAATACCTTCACCAGAAAATATAATAACTACATTAAGAATATTAAAATTGAACTTCTCAAGAAATTCCACGTGCTTGTCAATTAGAAACTTCGACAATATTCAATTTAACGTGTGCAGTAACGACATACTACCCAAACCTGTTGTACTATCTTCAAGAAACAAACTCTCCGTAACTTTAAAATATAATAACCCAGTGTTTTTATGTGTTTGGATTGATCTGGTTGTTACAATTCCACAAATATTTGTAGAACAGCAGATTTCGTTTGTACAGACCATTCTGATTTAACGGGGTGTGCTATTTGTAATTCATCAACTACCCCTTGCAGTAATATTTCTATAGATAGATGTTTCGACCCGTATAAAGACAAATGTGACGGAATCATTAATTGTCCAAAAGGCGAAGACGAAATAAACTGTTCAGAACTTTGTCCTCAGCTTATCAATGAAGATTAGTTTGAAGTGGATACAAACCTAGTAAATAAAAGGTACCATTTTAAAATATTATATTAGAGATCTCTAAATTAAAAAAAAGGCCTTTATTTAAAAAACATTCTAATTGTTCAATAGTAATAGTAGTTTTATTTTTTTGTAGTATATCGGTACACATTTTCTGTTTGTAAATTTCTATGTTTTAAAAAAATTCCTGAAATCATAATTTTGTTCATTTTAATTTGACAAACCAATAATTAGAGTAAATTTGAATGGCGCACTTGAACCCTACCTTTTGAAAGAGTTGGTATACATGTTTAATTATTTTTCAAATAATAAATTATAAAAAATTATTGAATCCTATACAATATATATATATATATATATATATATAATATATATATATATAATATATATATATAAATATATATATATATATAGTCTTGGTCTTAGTCTTGGTCAACTGAACAAATTATTGCAAATCTAGAAGCAGGCAAAAGTAATTTTACAAACGAAATTCAAAATGACATTAGATATAAAGTAAATAATGTTATTGGAAATGTCAAGAAAAATTTTAAAAAATCCTTAAGCATAATTGCCACATTCTCATAACTTATGCAGATAAAACAAATAAAACCGTTATTATGAACAAAACAGAATATAAAGAAAAAATGTTCAACTTAATTAAAGATATAAGAACATATAAAAAAGAACAGAACAACCCCACTGAAAAAGTTCAAACTAATGTAAACAAAGTTATCAATAAATGGTTTCAATTACTACTAATAGACAAAAAGACAAAAAATCAATTATGTGTACACAATGCACAACCTCCAGCTATTTATGGGTTACCCAAATTGCATAAAAATGGAATACCACTTCGATCTATAGTAAGTAATACCCAAACAGCCACATATAACTTGTCAAAGCATTTGTCTAATATTTTATCTAATATAATTGGTAATAATGATTTCTTTACAAAAGATTCCTGGGAATGTGTGAAATTTATAAGAACACAAAAGGTGCCACAGAACCATATTCTAATATCTCTCGATGTAACATCTTTATATACTAACATTGACACAAAGCTTGCTTTACGTATCTTGGAAGAGAAATGGGATGAAATCAAATATCACACATCATTGAATTTGGAAGAATTTCTTAATGGCGCACAATTATGTCTCTCATCAACTTATTTTCAATTTGAAGATACATTTTATTCTCAAATTTTTGGAATTGCAATGGGATCTCCACTTGCAGCAACTATAGCTAACCTTGTCATGGAATATGTTGAGAAACAAGTTTTAAATTCCTTAAGTTTTCAGCCAGTTTTCTTTAAAAGGTATGTTGATGACGTTTTGACATGTGTACCTAATGATAAAATTGATGAAATTTTGAATTTAATAATTTTAATGAGAGACTAAAGTTCACAATCGAAACAGACAATAACAAAACAAACAATTTCTTAGACACCGCCATCTCATATGACAAAAACGGGAATATTACAACAAACTGGTATACAAAACCAGATGCATCTCATAGATTCACAAACTTTTTTTCAAATGCGCCACTATGTCATAAGAAGAGTGTTATAAATAATCTAAGTGATAGAGCTATTAAACTCTCACATCCTAAATTTAGAGAAGCTAACTTAAAAAAAATTAAAACCATTCTAGCAGAAAACAACTACCCACCACATTTCACTAACAAAATTATCAATAAACGAATTCACTCCGTATACAACAACTCCCAAACCAATAAAAAATCCAATACTTATATTTCGCTTCCTTACGTAAATGGTCTGTCTGAAAAAATAAACAAAATAACGCAAAAGGAAAAAATATCTATTTCCCACAAACTTAATGATACCAACAAGATATTTTTCTCAAAAATGAAACCAAAAATAAATAAAAACAAACAAACACATACAGTGTATCAAATTCCTTGCCAAGACTGTCCCAGCACATAAATTGGTCACACTAAACAATATTTGCAAAAAAGGCTACAAGCTCACAAATATTCTAAAACAGATGTTACAGCACTCTCACATCATAGACAACAAACAGGACACTCTTTTAACCATGACCAAACTAAAATTCTTGCAAAAGAAAAAAACGATAAGGTTAGAACGGCTTTAGAAATGATCCATATTAAACAAAATTCCAACAGCATTCATTCCAGAAATGACATCAAAAACCTAAATATTATTTATGACGGCATATTAAAAAAATAATAACACAGATAAGTATTTAAATACCACCTCTGAAACTTTTTGTACCTTACTATTGAATATATACCAAAAATTGTGAAATTTCGCTTGTACTATCAAATAAAAATTTCAAAGTGCAGTGGGTATGGGTTAAAAACCAATAATGCATGTTTTGCAAATACTATTTAAAACTAATTAAGCTGTGATAAGGGAAGGATGATGTTTAACATGGAAACTTATATTTTTAAAAAGCAAATTTAAATTAGTTTTAAGAACTTTTAACCATGTGATGTCCCAACAAACAGGTAATTTATTTCATTGTCAATTGAACAAATTTGATTATTTTAAGAGTTAGAACTTTTACTGTTTTTACTTTTTAATTATAGTGTAGTTTCTGTTTGTAAAGATATATTTTAATTGTATTGTATATATATATATATATATATATATATATATATATATATATATATATATATATATATATAAATAGAGGACCGAATAAAGTCAGAATTGAGAACGGACAATAACTTTCTTTTAAAATCTGCCAAGGCGTTCTTCAGGGATGCATCCTTTCTCCATACCTCCTCAGTTGCGAGCAAAAAAGTATAAATTCGGAAAAACCAAAATTATGATTGTCAATTTTACTAACACTCTAGAACTGACAAAAATGCCCTACAAAGATTTCAAATCGTAGACCATAATATTATGCACCTAAGCTCTCATATTAGTAACAGGGGTTCAAGTGAGAGCGGTTACCCAAGATCTGTTACGAAAAATACTTTTTCTTTGACTATTATGGAATTTCTATATTCCGACGTAGTTTTTGAATATGGAATAACTTTGTTCTAGCCCTATAGCAACAATATTCATTCTCGCCCTTGTGGCGCACTCTCAATGTTACTGTTAATTTGACAGAAACAGAAAATAAGCCTGTTCCGTTTTCTACATCAGCTGCACTACGTAGAGTAGAAGTAGTGCAGAAATATCGAATTGCAAAGAAATCCTCTAAAGTGAACGTAAAACGACTAATATGTCATTGAGTATTAATTGTTAGAGCCAGAAGTGCAGCATAAGTGTATTTTGTGACACTTTTAAGAAAAAAGAAGAACAACAATTGTCAACTGTCAAAAACGTCTATGGTCAAAATTGTTTATCTATTTTTTTAAATTAAAATTGATTAATACTTCAGAAAAAGTAAGTAAATTTATATAATTTTATCTAAATAATAGTTATACATGGCTTCATTCCTTTTTAGTGTAGCAGACAGCAGTAATAATTTCACCACAACTCCTCCAGAAATTAAGGAGTTAGCAATTCAATATATGTTTCTTGTTTCCATTTGATAGTCGTAGAAAAAGTATAGTCTATAACACGGGTGGAATTCAAAATTCTACACTCGTAGAACCGTTTCCCTCGCCTACGGCTCTGGAAACAAATCTTTCTACCCGTGTAGAATTTTGCTTATTCCACCCTTGATATAGAATATACTATTAAAGATAAAAACTAACTTTTCTGCACTTATACACTTCGGATGTTGTATCGTACTAACAAACCGAAAAATATGTCTAATTGTCGTTAACTACCTATAAAACAAGCTAATATGTCATCTACATATCTATACCAAAATAGAACATTTTTTGGAATATTACTTTCAAAGATTTTTCTTTCTAAACTGTCCATAAAAATGTTGGCCAAAATAGGTGATATAGGGCTTCCCATTGGTAAACCTTTATTTTGAATATATATATGCTATTGTCAAAAGTGAAATAATTCTGATTAATGCATACGTCAAATAAATTAAGTATATCTGATATTATTCCTGGATTAATATTTTTATCTTCTTGTAATTTTCTTACAAGTATTAGACATTCTTTAGGAGGAATTTTAGTGAACATATTAGTAACGTCAAATGAAATAACCTTAGAGTTATCTTGTAAGTTGAATGCTTTTAATTTTTTTATTAGTTCTATTGAATTTCTAATTGAGTATTTAGATGCATATCCGTAACTATTAAGTATATTGTTAAGCTTCTTTGTCAATATATTATTAGAAGTATTAACATAAGAAACTACAGGTCTAATTGGTTTCGTTATTTTATGTAATTTAACGGTTCCATATAATTGTGGACAATGAGGATTCTTATTTATGATTGACCTCTTTTCGTAATCACTTAAAATATAATTTGAATTATTAACAATATCCCGTACATTATTAGAAAACTTAATAACTCAATCAATTTTCTTGATTTGAGAATTCAAAGAGTTGATAATGTACTTGATTATTCAATTTACCGAAAACCAACACACACTGATGAGATAATTCCATATAGTTCCAATCACCCCATGTCACATAAACTAGCGGCATATAATTCAATGATACATAGAGCATTTTCAGTTCCTATGAACAAACGTAATTTTGATAGAGAGATTATTACAATTAGACAAATAGCAACATCCAACGGTTATCTATTACATATGATGTATAAGCTAATTAATAAAAAAGGGGAAAAGTGGCATCACAACGAATATTTCCTAAGCAAACTGAAGAAATAAAAACTTATAAAACCATCACATATGCAGGAAATATTTCTAATAATATTTCAAAGATAATATCTTTAGCAACGAATACAACAATTTCTTTTAAAACAGAAAGTAACGTAAGTACAAAATTGTTAAATATTAAAACAAAAATACCACCATTAAAGAAATCAGGTATATATAAACTCAAATGTCCAGAATGTAATGCTGTCTATTTGGGTCAGACCCTTAGAAATTTTGAAATCCGGTACAGTGAACACTTACGAGCATACAGATTAAAACAACCAGATAAATCCCATTACACAAAACATCTACTTGACACCAATCATTAATTGACACCTAAAACAGAACTAGAAGTACTACATATTTGTGATAAGAAACAAGAACTGGATTTCCTTGAAGAGTTGGAAATTAGAAGACACTTAAGAAACCCACAATATGAAGTCGTCAATGAACAGATAAATCTAGGGAGTTATCCACTATTAAACTGTCTTCTGAAGTGATAATTGTAAAGATCAGCAGATACAGTTTTCCTGGTTTTCTATATCATTGCACAGTTATACTGATCTTAATTGGAAAAATGATATCCAGGATATCACCATAGGACTAATAATATCTAAGCTTCAATATTTGTAATATCACATCTTCTTCTTTTTTCTATAAACATATATTAAGCCAATCACAAGTTAGGTTACTTCTTGGTCTAGCCAAAAATAACTACTAAACATCAGGTAGGCATCAAATGAAATGTAACTTCTGTCATTCTGACGATGATATTGATTTATCGAAACAATTGTCAATTTTTTAGAATTTTCAATATTTTTCATCATAATAATATTGTGGAATTAACTGGAAACATTGAGTTTCATTTAAAACACTGATTAAAGTTACATTTGCGTATTAAATGCAATCCACTGGTCCAAAACATCGACATAGTTATTACACATAAAAATTTTAAAATTTGTGCAGTTTCATGTTTCACTTATTTCGAGAAATATTGACTTTATCGTTATGAGGAAAGAGTACGTTATTTACGTAAACAGTATTGAAGAATTGAAAAATTGAGCTAAAATTTCTATTCCGCCTGTGGTGTAGAATTTGGGAACGATTAACCACTCACTTGCCGTTATCGTACGCCTCTGGTAATAGCCAGAAACGTTTGTTTAACATTATTTAGTACGCTCTACACTTTCTGCCAGATACGAAATGGATACGTTAAAGTACTGAGCACGGATCGTTTTTAAATAAAACACCCTGCAGCACGGTAAGCAGCTACATTTTATTTAAGTGTTTTGGGTTAAATCTTCATTTGAAGTCAGGATTCTACTGTTAAATTATTTCCAATTAGTAATGAATCACTCTGTATATCTAGATTGATGGGATCCGTTATACTGGCTCTGGTGAGGAAAATAATTAGGGTTCAACTGTGAGATGCTCTGAACAATACCTAATCATAAAATTGGTGACTTGTATGCACTCCGAAGGTTTTATCGTGTGCTAACAAGACATGTTACAAAAAGTGATCAACGACGACGACGATTTTTTTTTGTAAAACCCGGTTTTAGTGATTTTCTCGCTGAAAAACGAAAATATAACTTAAAAAAATAAAAATTCGAACTTTATTGGGGTAAACCAATACTTTTCTGAAAAGTAAAAATTAGGCTTTTCTCCATCTTCCGATATGAGGCTGAAACGTGGACAGTCAAAGCAGAGGACATAAAAAGAATTGATGTTCTAGATGTGGTGTTGGAGTCGCATGCTCCGAATTCCGTGGACAGCGCACAAGTTGAACGAATCATTCCTTAGAGAACTGAACATTCACAACAGACAGACTCTCTTCTACTTGCCTTGCAAGCATTTTGAGATTTTTAGGACACCTTGCACGAAGAAGTGATAACAATCTGAAGAGGTTGACAGTTTCGGGAAACACAGGTCTATAGTAGTGATGTATGAATTCGAATTAAAATATTCGTCGAATACTCGGATTAATTCGATTATTTTTTAAGGATACGAATATCGATTTCTTCCAAAAATCGACCAGCTACACTCGCTTCGTCAGGTGGGTGAAAGGGCGGCATTCCACATGTACTCCGATTTCCTCCGATTCCGAGCGGCCATTTCGAATTTCGACATCGCATCTCCCTATCTCCTTTTCGATGCGGATTGCGCCGATGCAGCCATATTTCAGTTCGGTACAACCGGTACAACGGTTAAATTTGAAATGAATTCGGAATGGAATAATTAATCCGAGCATTTGAATCGTTCGATTCCGTCGAATCCGATTATTGAAACTATCCGAATATCAACATCACTATACTCGATAGTCGAAATTGTGTAAAGTGAGTCAGAGCTATCTAATCAACACTTTGGTTAAAGCGCAGTTGCCATATGTATTCTAGAGAGAAATGCTGTATTTTATAAATACACTTCAAATCCATTGTGTCAATATTTCAGGTACAAAAGATGCAATGTAATTAAGTCAATACCAATTTAATATATTTATTTCAAATTTCAAGCAGACTAATAATAATTAGTTTACTTGAAATGTGAAATAAAGTGTTTATGTATATTTCTTGAACGCAAAGTTTGTTGTGAAAAACTCGCCGATTTGACAATGTTGGAGAGTCGCTTCAATGTTCCGGCTTTGAGAACGAGATAGATAGATCGAGCTACGCGAATGAGACAGTGATAGTAAACAGTTATGTGAGGTGTTTATTCTCTTCATGAGCGTAACATCAGTATTTGTGTTGTGGTTTTGTGTGATAAATCGGTTATTATTGGTATTTATTGTAATATTTATATCGGTATATTTAGTGACAATAATGGCGGAGTGTAGCGGTGTTGGCGATAAAAAACGGCGTCGTAACAATTTAATTCGGGAAGAAAAAGTCCTCATATTAAATGTGTACGAAGGACTGCGTGCCATGGACAAACAGTTGGGTGTTAGTGACGCTGTGATTAAGTGCAGTTATTTAACTAAAGTTTCTGAGAGTACTATATACAATATTCTAAAGAAATCGCGGGACGGATCTTTGACAAGAGAACGAGGTGAAAACTGTAAACCGGAAAGTAGGGGAAGAAAGAAAATTGTTTTGGACGACCAAACACGGAATGCTATACGTAGGGAAATACATTCTTTTTATTTTAGGAATGAAATCCCCTCGGTAGCTAAATTGAGCAAGGTAATAGAAGCTGATGATACTTTACCAAACATCAGTGATAAAGTTTTGAGACGAACTTTAAAATTAATGAATTTTCGTTACCAAACAAGAAGTAGAAACAGTGCCTTAATTGAACGAAATGACATTGTGGAATGGAGGAGAAATTATTTAAAACAGATACGACAGTTTCGTAACGAAGGACGGCACATATATTATCTTGACGAAACATGGTTAAATGAAGGCCACACTGTGTCAAAAGTGTGGCAAGACATGAATATACGAAGCAATCGACAAGCCTTTATGGAGGGTTTCTCTTCCGGTTTAAAAGCTCCCTCTGGGAAAGGACGTCGACTGATTATCACTCACATTGGCAGCGAGGAAGGATTTGTAGAAGGTGGATTACTAAGTTTTCAGTCCAAAAAAACTGTCGATTACCATGAAGAGATGGATGGTAACCGGTTTGAAACATGGTTTAGATCAATTTTAACAAAGGTAACTCCTGGTTCAGTGATAGTTATGGATAATGCTTCATACCACTCTCGTCGACTGGAGCAAATACCTACTTCAGCTAGCCGCAAGAGGGTTATAATTGATTGGTTAGAGAGTAAAAGCATTCCGCACAACGAGGCAATGCTAAAAGTTGAATTATTATCTCTCGTACAGAAACATAAAAGCAGTTATATTAAGTACGTTGTCGATGAAATGGCGAAAGATTTCAACGTCTCAGTTGTTAGACTTCCTCCCTACCACTGTGAGTTAAACCCCATCGAGCTGGTTTGGGCCCAAGTGAAAAATTATGTTGCGAGAAAAAACAGTACATTCAAAATGGCTGACGTTGAGAAACTGTTTGACGAGGCGCTGCATACCGTTACTGCTGAGAGTTGGCGTAAATGTATTCAACACGTATTAAAAGAAGAAATAAAGTTTTGGGATTTAGACATACGTGTAGAAGTAATGACGGAACCACTCATTATCGATATAGGAGGAGAAAGCGATGATTCTGAGGAGTCGTCAGGGAGTGATACCGCTTCCAGTTAGTCAGACATTTTACAAGTGACCTCGCAACATACCTATACTTATTGGTAATTTATTTTGGTCTTGACAAACAATTTTTTTTTAGTTTTAGTAGTAGTAAGTTGGAATTGACTTTTAAACATTTTTTTATTTTGTTTTAACTTACTTATGAACAACTTGTGATAAGTTATTATTTCAAATGTTAAAAATTGAAATTCCAGATATTTCAGTATTCGCACCCTTAAACTATGATACGCTCATGGAGTTCACTTTAAATCGGTAGATAACCGATGACGTCACTTTACAGAATTTCGACTATCGACTTTTTTATATACATCTTATTATAGCTCATCCTTAAAAATGTGTATTATTCTTGGTAACACCCTGTATATACATGATGATACCTACCATAATAATTTCGTATTTCTGTTCTCTCAAATTTAAACGCCAGAGCGTACAAGAACATTTTCTATTTAGGACTATTAAGAACCCTTCAAAAATGATGCGCTCATGAAGTTCGCTTCTGCAACTGATTTTATGGACAGTAAGAGCGATGAGTCACTTTACAGAATTTCGACTATCGAGTATAGTCTATAGAACGCTCACCACGCCGATGAACTGATCAGATTCAAAAGGCCACCCGCCACCAGCATCTCATTCTTCGATAAAACTCAAAATCGAAGTCAATGGAGAGTTATAACGGTACAAGTTGTCAATAATAACGATTTTCAGTAAGGAGAGACGACCAGAGAGAGAAACAAAAATTGAAATTGAGAAGCATAATTAAAACCGCTATTTACCATTTTATAACTATTGTCTGCTATCTTTGTGTTTTCTTCCGAAATCTGTTTCTAAAAAAATTTAAGCTGATAAATACGTCAATTAATAAGGATTTTCTTGAAAAAGAGTCCTTTTTTAAAGTATGCAAATCCACTTTACTTAACGACTCTTGTCCTTATTATTTATAACGTGTTTAATAAAAACCGACAAAGATGATTAATGAGTGGTAACAACCAAAAATGTGGTTTATGGAGATAAATTTCTCTTGAATATTCAGCTGCGGATCCAAACACTTTAAGAATCACAATCAAATGTATGCTCATTCAAATAAGAAAAAAGACAAATTTGGGGAAATTTCTATGATCAGATCAATTTTTAATTTAATGTATTAGGAAGATTGAAAAGTATTACAAATTCAAACAGATTAATGTATATTTTTAATCAATAATGTAATCGTTTTAAACGTTTTGCTATCTGTTGTACAAATTTACAATATCGGAAATTGGTTTTTTGAACAAATATCTAGAAATAGTATTTTCAACATCATCCAAGTACATCGCAACATAAAACTGGTCATTTGCTGGCGGAAATTATAATTGGAAATATCGGATAGTATGGAGGATAAGGCAATTTATTAATATTTTTTGATGGTACATATTGCGGAAGGCGGTCTTGCCTTATTCTAGAATATCACTGCCTGTGTGTCTGTCTATACACAATTGCTACGAAAATGGCAATTAAAGGTTCATTTACTAAGTTTCAGAAATTCGAAATGAACGACCTCGCGAATAATCCACTAAACACAGAAAACCTAATTTATCTATACTTCGTGACGATTCATTCGAACAGAGTGACTGCATTTTGCATTATCATAGAGCACCTATGTTCCATCTCTATTTATTAAACGATCAAAAAACGCGTCTGAATTGTGCCGCTGAAGCGATAAATTGCATGTGATGGATGTATTGACTTTGTTTTATTCGCATAGATTATGCGAGACCCAATACCTACATTGATTAACAATTTACTGGAAATGTTCTTGTACAGTCGAACAAGGTTAGTTAGGAGTGTTTGGAAGTTCATCCACTTTCTCCCTTAACATGTAATTGTCTAAAGTTGTTGATTTTCCTGATCGATACGAGTCGTCAAGATCGAAGCTACCTGATAAGAACATGGAAAAAAGCACCTTTAGCATTTACGAACGTCTAATGTTTAAGCTTGTGAAACTTAAGAAACGTATATAATGACGTATATATTTTACAGGATGTTTCTCTATAAATATCGAGATTTTAACGCTATGTAGCACTTATTACGTAAAACTTAAACCCAAAATTATTAATACCTTCATCATCAGAAGCGACCATAAAGCACTTCAGTGGCTGATGATTTTAAAAACGTGGAAGGTCCAATTGCAAGATGGTTAGAAAGACTTCAGTAGTACAATTTTGAAATAGTTTATAGAAAAGGTCACTATCACGGAAATGCGAATACCCTATCCAGAAGGCCATGTACTCAACAACAATGCAGATATTGCCAAAGAATTGAGGAAAAGGAAAGTAATAATAAACAAATATGAAAAGATAGAATTGCTGCATGCAACAACAATAAGAAGCGACTCGGACGAAAACATGTCGTCGGCAGAAAACCTAAGGAAATTTCAAAAGAAAGATGAAGACTTAAAAGTTGTCCGGACCTGGTTACAAAATGGAGTTAGACCCGATTGGTAAGAAGTGTCCTTCTATGGTTCAACGATCAAAAGATACTGGGTTCAATGGGAATCCCTTACTTATCGCGATGGTGTACTCCATCCGACTTGGGAGAGCTCTGACGGTGTAGTTACGATCCACCAACTTGTCTTGCCTAAATCACTTGTTCGCAAAGTGATGGAAGAACTTCATAGCAGTCGTTCAAGAGGACATTACGGAGTTGAGAAAACCTTAGCCAGAGTTCGTGTACGATTCTACTGGGTCAACTGTCGCCAAGACCTTACAGAATGGTGTAAGAAATGTGACTTATGAAAGAGAAAGAAAGGACCAAAAACTAGAAATCGTGGAGAAATCGCTCAATATCTGTCCGGTGAACCATTTCAGAGAGTAGGTGTAGACATACTCGGGCCACTACCAAAAACAGAAAAAGGTAACAAGTACATAATGGTAGCTATGGATTACTTTTCCAAGTGGCCGGAAGTAGTACCAATTGCTAACCAAAAGGCTGCAACTAGCAATGTGCCATCGGCAATACTGCCAAACGGCAATATTCCCATGTAGAAAATATTCCCGGAAAGTTGCCCGGGACCAATGGCAACATTATTGGCAATATTGCCGCCTGCATTTTATCTGCTGGATTCGAATGACGTGGAAGCGTAACCGCATGGTGTGAGTATATCGCGCACCAATCAGGGATCAGGGGATGCCACCGGCCACCGGTTTATCCAAATCGGTCAACTGTCGAGTAGTCGAGTTGTTTCGCTTCAACTGTTGACTGTTGGTTTTGTGGAATTTCGTAAGACGTTATAATCAAAATAAATAATGAAGCCGAAAAGTGATGTGTGGAAGTTTTTTTAGAAAAGACCTCAAAAAATAGTAAGACTGTGTACGAATGTAAATACTGTGCCAAAATTTACACCAACAAAAATGCTACCAAGTTTAAAAGGCATATAAAGAATAATAAAAAGTGTCCTGTTATCCTGAAGAAGAAACTATTAGAGAAATCAAGCTTGAATTCAGGTGGATCTAATGTACCCATATTGGTTTCTAGTTGTTCCTCAAGTGTCGACGCAATCGACGTAAAGTTGAAGGGGAGAGGGAGGCTGAGGGGAGAGGGAGGCTGAGCCCAGGGGATAGGTTTTGCACGGAGAGTCTTAGAACATTGCACCTTCTTAAACTGTCCCAGGACCGCTGGGTACTCCCAAGATGATTGGGAGCGTGTGATCATAGATTACACCCTTCACGTGGTGGCCCTGTTGCAACTGAACTCAGCGGATCTAGACCGGGAGGTCGATAAACATCCCCCAATCTAAGGTGTCAAGCGACCCGTGCCAATGGGTGCATGGCGGTGGAGGAGCACCGTCGCAAACGGAGCCTCTGGGAAACCGGGCGACCTCCCAGAGTATTAGCCTTATTCTCCCAAACGGGTCACTGGGGGAATGGACCGCACTAACCCGGTACTCGTGGGAACATATGGATGACCCGACAATGAAACAAAAAACTCCTGAATTGAAATGTGGCCAAGAGACCGCAGGCATTCCCATTCAGACAATAACAAGCAACAATTCTCCTACAGCGATGGAGGAGGACAAGTTGCTAAGTTCTGGGGAGGAGGACAACACCTCAAAGAACCCAGGTAGGCAGTCGCCAAAGGAAGAGCCAAAAAAGAGGCTCTCCAGAGGCGAACTGAGACGTCTAAGGAAAGAAGAAGCCCTCGCTAAAGGCGAGAGAGTTCTCTCCAGAAAAGAAAGACAGTTGGCGTGGAAAGAGAAGCATGGTGCTCCGGCTGAACCACCCTTTTGCAAATCCGGTTCCTCTGGAACCCTGGGCGCGGGGGTGAAGCCGAGGCAAGGTGCGAATCCAGAAGCCCAACCGTCATCATCCAAACACGTAACCCCAGGAGGGAAAAGGTTGCATTCGCAGCGAACTCCTGAGGAATCTGTAAGGATGACAAAAAGATCTAAGGCGGAGGGAAACTCGGCGAGAACCTTAAAGGCACCTGAGTCCTTCGCCGAGAAACTGATGGTTGAAAAGATGGCAATTGTCCATGCGAACCATCCAGAAACAAGGCTGGACAAAGAAACAGCCTTAAACATCAAAATGGAGCTGGGGAGACGTGCCCTACGGGGTGAAGACGTCAGAATTTCCAGCTGCCACCCTGAGAATGGTGCAGTAGTTGTAGGCTGCGCAAATTCTATCACAAAGGTATGGTTAGAAGCCCAGTTTAAGCAGCTGAATCCGTTTGGCGAGATTCAGCTGAGACTGGGCCCGGCCAAAAACCTCGTGAAGATGTGCAAAGTCACAACTTTTGTACCAAGAACCACGGGAGCGGAGACCAAGGAAGACGTGATGCTTGGTCTAAAGAGACAGAGTGGATTAAACACCGAACACTGGGCTGTTGTGGGAGGTAACACCACGCCAGAAGGACAGTTCCTAGTCATCCACATTGACGACGAATCCCTGCAGAAGCTGAGGAAACTTGGTATGCGCCCATTCGTGGGAGCAGAAAGAGTTCTCTTCAAGTTGCAGGGGGGACCACAAAAAGGTAGCAATGATGACCGCAGTGCTGCAAATCAACCTGCATCACAGTAGAGCGGCAACGGCGACGCTCTGCCAGAAGATCCTGGCTGATGACATAGGAGTGGTTCTTATTCAAGAACCATGGACCGTCAAAGGCAGAGTAATGGGGATGAGCACCGCGAAGGGTAAGTTAATCTACGACACTGATAATGCTAACCCAAGGGCATGTATTTTTATCAGGAATAACATCAAAATGTTGAAAATAACGGATTTATGTTCTAGGGACACTGCCGTGACTGAGGTACACTTGCAGGCAGGTGATGGAAACATCAGAATCCTGCTTGCATCAGTGTATCTGCCATATGATTCCACAGAAGCACCTCCGTCCAGGGAAATGAGGAGGATAGTGGAACATGGAGCGGGGAAGCACCTCATCCTGGGAATGGACGCCAATGCCCACCATCTGGCCTGGGGGAGCTCCAACACCAATAAACGGGGTGAGTACCTTATTGATTATCTAATAGAGTCGAATCTAACTTTATTGAATCAGGGCCGTAAGCCAACTTTCCAACAAAGAAGGGGGAATATGCTTAGGGAAGAGGTTCTGGACATAACTTTGGCCAGTCACTTTGTGGCTAGCAAAATTAAGGGCTGGGAGGTATTAGACGAAGCCTCAGCGTCGGATCATAATTATATATCCTTCACCATTAAGTCGACCTATAAAAAAGAGACTTACAGAAACCCAAGGAACACAGATTGGGAAGCATTTCGGAAGAAATTGGAAACCAATCTAGCCTCACTTGACCCAGTCTCAGGGCAAGGGGTTGAAAGAATGACTTGTGACATTAACAATGCCATAATGAACTCATATACCGAGACCTGCCCTGAGACGGTCAGAACGACCAACCGAAATGCACGTTGGTGGAACAGGAAGCTCGAATCGATGAGAAGGAACGTTCGAAGGCTGTACAATCAGTGCAAACGCACAGGAAATTGGGACAGTCACACGAAGGCGCTCACTGAATACAATAAAGCAGTGAGGAAAGCCAAGAGAAGCTCATGGAGAAAATTCTGCCAGGACATCGAAAGTGTCTCTGACTGTGCAAAACTCCATAGAGTCATGGCTCAAAATCCAGTTAACACTCCAGAGACCGTACTCAAAGAAGACGGCACACACACGGATGGACCGGAGGAGACACTGGCAGTAATGCTAAGTACGCACTTCCCGGGATCCACCGAAATACAAGTCGAAGCAACGAGCGAAGTCAGAGAAGAACGGCAAGCTGTCCGCGGTCTGGCAACTCGTGATAGCTGGACTTGTGCGAAGTCCATAGTCACATACGGGTCTGTGACATGGGCTATTCAAACTTTTAATCCCTTCAAGGCGCCTGGAATGGACGGAATCTACCCTGTACTGCTCCAAAAAAGCGCCGACATAATAACTTCAAGACTTGTGAATCTGTTCAGATTAAGCCTAGCCACAGGAGTTATACCAACGGTGTGGGAAATCTCCAAGGTGGTATTCATACCAAAACCTGGAAAACCCTCTTACGATACTGCAAAGGCTCATCGTCCGATAAGTCTCTTGTCATTTCTTCTTAAGGCACTAGAGAACATGATAGATAGGCATTTGAGGGTCACGGTGCTGGGCGACATGCCGCTGCACCCTAATCAACATGCCTACCAAAGCAGCAAATCTTGCGAAACAGCCTTACATAGCTTGGTGAGCAAGATAGAGCAAGCCATTACCCACAAAGAAGTTGCACTGGCTGTGTTCCTGGATATCGAAGGAGCATTTGACAACACGAGCACTCGCTCAATATTGTCAAAGCTGGAATCCAGAGGCACAGACAGGACAATCACCCGATGGATAGGGAACATGCTAAGCAGCAGGAGAGCACAAGAGAGGTGAAGACAGAAAGAGGATGTCCACAGGGAGGCGTTTTGTCACCAAAGCTGTGGAATCTAGTAGTCGACGACCTTCTTGTCTCACTAAACGAGCAGGGGTGGTATGCTCAAGGATATGCTGACGACATCACCATTCTAATACGGGGAAAACACGTGGGCATCTGCCTGGAACTAATGCAGAGGGCAATGTCCGCAGTGGAGAGATGGTGTGATGCGGAGGGACTGTCTGTAAATCCCTCGAAAACCATCATGGTACCATTCACAAAACAGCGAATCGCAGACATTACTAGTGCGCCAAAACTCTTCGGCAAACAGATAAAGGTTGCCAGGGAGGCAAAATATCTAGGAATCTGGTTAGATGACAAGCTAACCTGGAACAGCCCTCTAGCGAGCACCACAAGCCGTTCTCAGATCACGCTAATGACGATGAGACGAGCAATTGGGTGCACCTGGGGACTAACTCCGACAATGGTAAACTGGTTGTACACCAGAGTAATCAGGCCAATGATGGTGTATGGTGCGATCGCATGGTGGCGCTTTCTAAAGTGCAGCGAGCTGCGTGTCTGAGCATTACAGGCGCCATGAAGGGCACCCCAGCCGCAGCATTGGAAATATTGCTAAACATCCCACCATTAGATCTCTATATACAGGGGGAGGGTAAAATGGCTGCTTACAGAATGCAGTGCAATGGCAACTGGTGCAAGCACCATGCTATGAAACATACTAAAATACACGACAACATGAGGTGCGACATCATCGAAATGCCACCTGACAGAATGTCCAAGGTCGTGGAAACTGAGATACCATATCGTGTCAACTTGAGTGGCAGATCCGAATGGGCCCAGGGAGAACCTCACCTGGTACACCGACGGGTCAAAGACTCTAACGGGTACAGGAGCAGGCGTTTACGGCGTCAGACTCAGGCAAAGCATAAGTGTTTGCCTAGGCAAAACGACGACCGTATTTCAGGCAGAAATAGCTGCATTAATCGAATGCGGCAGAACATGCATAGACAGGAAATACAACAAAAAGACCATCTATGTGAACACGGACAGTCGGGCGGCCCTTTTGGCCTTAGCAAGCCACAGCTATACATCGAAGATAGTGTGGGACTGTCACAATACCTTGAAAACCTTGGCAAAAGACAACAGAGTAATTCTCACTTGGGTGCCAAGCCACATAGGGGTAGCTGGAAATGAGGGAGCTGATGAGTGTGCCAAGAAAGGAGCTCATCTCACCCTCATGGGACCAGAACCAGCATATGGCGTATCATACAGCGCCGTACGAAAAACCGTTTCCAACTGGGTGTCGCTTGAACACCAAAAGCGCTGGAACAGAATCACGGGGCATGCTCAATCCAAAAGAATGCTAAAAGGACCATCGAGTTCCTACGCAGCAAATGCTTTCAGAATGGGTAGGAAAGAACTGCGAAAAGTGGTAGGATTCATAACTGGCCACTGGATATTCAACGCGCACCTACAGAAAATGGGGATTGAAATAACAAATCCCCATTGTAGGATGTGTGGAGAAGCAGAGGAAACCGCAAAGCACGTGATCTTCGATTGCCCTGCCCTGTGCAGAAGGCGAGCCTCCTGTCTAGATATTTCTCCAGGCACAAATCAGGAGAGAATGCAGGAAAACATAGTCCGACGTATCTCAATGTTCGCTAAGAATTTAGGATGGGACTCTGCTTAATACCTGTGAGTGGGGGTGCACAATAAGCCAATCAATGGCTGAGCGGCAACAATTAGGGCACCTGAACCCTAACCTCCCCGTGACTAAAAAAAAAGTGTCAATATTGGATGTTCAGAACATGAACCAGAGAGTGTCGACCTTGACATGGACATCAATGAAAATGTAATGGAAGGTAACCGTTTCCTCAGGCCCGCTTCCATAAACATGCCTAAGTCTACAAAGTCGACAAAGAAGAATCCAATATCTGTTTCAAATTTTTTTGACTCAATGGATACTAAAGAACAAATTATACCGGATACTGTATATTTATCGTTTGTGTATGCCTTATAATTTGGCATCTGTAAAACAATGTAGTGTAGGTGCTACTAATAATTTTGTTCTGATTGTTTCAGATCGAAACTGACACACTATTGGCACGGGCAGTCTATATAACAGGTGCGCCTTTGTCACTTTTGCAACACCCGTTGTGGGAGGAATTATTTCGCAAATTACGAGCTGCGTACCACTTACCACCAGTCTTTTGGAAAAAGAATTATCGATGGCTAAAGAACAAGTAGAAGAAAACATAGAATCTTCAGTAATGCTAAATATAGCATTGGATGGATGGTCTAACATTAGAAATGAAGTGATATTAAATTTCGTTGTGTACACACTCAATCTGTATTTGTATTCCTTTGTTGAAACTAAAAGAAACAGACATACTTCTGAATATCTACTAGCCGAGATAGTTCAGATTATAGAAAAATTAGGGCCTGAAAAATGTCTAGTTGTTATTTCTGACAATGCTTCAAATATGGTTAAATGTGGAAGGCTTCTAAATGAAAAGTATCCTCACATAATATGGTTAGGTTGCATGGCCCATACTCTCCACTTGATAATTAGTGATATTCTCAAATGTGAAACTGCTAACAAAATATTTTGTAACTGTGTAGAAATCATAAAAACCATAAGAAGTTCTCAACTGTTATCAGCTGAATTTAAACAACTAAACTGTGAAAAAAACATTCAATCTTCTATGCATCTGCCAGTAAAGACTCGCTGGGAAAGTTATTTAGAGTGTCTAAATAGTTTAGTGGTTACGAAAAGTATATTGCAAACAATGGCAATAAACGAAGATGCTACAAAGACTTTGTCCAAAAAACATAAACAAGGTTTACTCGATGACCAGTTTTGGTCACATATAGAGAACTTTCGCAGTCTTTTGCAACCAGTTGTGCATTAGATAACATATTTGGAGGGTGACTACAATAGCATTCACTTAGTTTGGTCTGCGTTTTCACAAATAGAAAAAAAACTGGAAGAGTATTTACCTTTGACCTTGCCTTCCGTAGAATCAGAATCAATGAAGGAAAAATTCGAAGATAGAAAACTACATGCTTTAAAGCCTATTCATTTGGGAGCTTACTTGTTGGATCCTAGAAGTCAAGGATTAATAATGTCAGCGCAAGAACAAATTGATGGTTGCGAAGCAATATGTCAAATAGGACAAAATATGAATATTAGTGTTATGGCAGAACTTGCTATGTATAGATCTCGAGGACTTTGGGGAAAAGAATTTGTTTGGAAAGCTGTTGAAGATGAAAAGATAAGTGCTCTATTATGGTGGAAAACCTTTTATCCAAATACTGACTTAGGAAAAGTTGCAATAAGAATTTTAAGTGTGCCTTCAATATCTGCCTCTGTGGAAAGACCCTTTTCCACATTTTCATTTGTTCACAATAAGAAACGACATAAATTAAATACTAACAGAGCGGGAAAATTATGTTATATTGCCCATAATTGGAAACATATGCACAGATCGAAGGCACCCCCACCAAGAAGGCCAAGTTGCCCAAAAACAGAACTGGTAACATTGAATTAACGTCAGTTGAAAATATAGATACTCCATCTACGTCTAGAACCGAAGAAGTTATTGGCGATATCGAAGCAGTTTACAGTGACACCAATTCTTCTACATCTCCGTCAATATTGCCAGCAATATTGCCCTGTACTTAAATTGCCGGCAACCGCACATTGCTAGCTGCAACCGTCGCTGAAGCATTTATGAATAATGTCATCGCAAGATACGGAGTTCCATTGGAAGTACATTCCAATCAAGGAAGAAATTGTGAATCAGAATTGTGGACAGAATTAATGAAAATCCTCGGGATTAAGAAAACTCGAACTACACCAATGCATCCACAGTCTGATGGTTTAGTGTAACGTAATAACAGGACAATTTGCCAATATCTATCGTTATTTGTCTCCCAAAACCAGCAAGATTGGGATCAACTGATTTCATTGTTCCTCTTATCTTATCGGAGTGCACAGCATGAATCCACTGGCTATACACCTTCAATGTTGGTCACTGGTCGAGAAATGAAGCTTCCTAGCGATTTCCTCTTTGGAAAACCTCCTCCTTCGTCCCGAGAAGAAGACCAAAACCTACCTCAATATGTTGTACACCTTCAACAAAAATTAGAGAAGATTTACGAGTTTGCAAGGACGCGGCTGAAACTAACGAGGGAAAAGATGGAGAGGCGGTTGGATAAAGAAGAGATATTTAAACCCGGCAATGTAGTTTGGTTGTACCAGCCCAGAAGAAACGAAGGGTTAACTCCGAAACTTCAACGAAATTGGGAAGGTCCCTGGTGGTCAAAAAAATCAACGACCTAATTTGTCGCGTTCGTCTGACGCCAAAAAGTAAACCTAAGGTCGCTCATATCGAGAGATTGGCTCGCTATTACGGTGATGACCCACCCAATTGGTTTCAAGAAGACGTCGAAGTCCCTGTTATTCGAGGCCAATAGCTTGAAGAGGGGAAGCAATGTTACACCTGTTCTATGAATGTCAGAATGACAGCTTGGACTGAGAATAAGAAGAGGGCTGAATAGGCAGAGTAGTCACAGTCACCTGTCAAGGTGACAGTCTAGAAATTTCCATATTTCCATATTGATGTACTAGTATGTTATAGAATATTCTAGTCTTTTATGGAAAGTTCTTTTTATATATAAATAGGGATCAGTTGTGGCAGAGTCAGTCAATCAATAGTTTGATGTGTTAATAAGTTGAATTGTTTTGCCAAGTATTGAATAAAGTTGTGAAAGTTATAATACATTAAATGTAAGATAAGCCCAAACACTTCACTCAATCCAGCGTTCAGGTACAGTGGCGTTCACCCAATCGTCTTTATGCCAGTGAGGCGGTGCACCATTTGCCAAATGAAGTTATCTGGTGCGTTTTCTACTAATTAAGGAAATAGCCAATGTTGTAGAGTACCACAGTTACAGCTGTTCCCAAAAAATACTTCCCGCAAAAAGCTTTCAGTTCATTTTTGCTACAAGAGTTTTGCATTTGTGTTGCTATTCAAACTACAAAGCATTAAAACCCGTTATTATTTTAGAAACACTCTGTATTCTGGTTTCAACCTGACCATTTCCCAATAAATAATAAAATTTATTTGATATTTAATTATATAAGAGTGAATACGTCACTATAATATTAAATTTTTGGCACGACATACAAATACGAATGAGCTGATAACATTACTTTCCAGTTCCGGTTCCTCTCGGTATTTTTACTTAGTAGTTGATTATAAGTGTTAAGTCATCTATAAGTAGTGTCAATTTAGATTTTTTCCTAATGCAATTGATTATTGATGTTTTAAACGGTTTGGGCAATCATTTATTGCACATACTAAATTAATCTACGACTTTTTCCCAAAAAAATAAATTCCTTCTCGTTTTTATAAAATAATGGAAAATAGCAGATCATAGAATGATCTGGTCTACGAGTATTTTGAAGCTGTCAATTTTCTAAGGATTGAGAAAAGAATAGAGAGATTACTTAACAAGTGGAAATATACGTATTTACCAACGTTATGTACAAAAGATCTTATATGTCGAAGTGTTTGATTGGCTGCAGGGCATTTACGACCCCACTTTACAATCTACAACTTACCAATGTTGCGCCGGAAAGAAACAATCAAAATCCTTGCCAACAAAATTCAGATACTAGATTCAGATACAAGATAATTGAAATTCGAAGAAAAATGACGCAACAAAACACATGGCTAATATATATATATATATATATATATATATATTATGTCGCTTAGGCATTACCATCCGTCTCCAGGGTAACAATACACAGATTAAGTTGTATTTGACGCCGATTTTAAAACACGCATTCATTAATACGATGAGGTTTACTGCCGAATTGTAATTAAATTATTCATGTTACTAGTTAGCATAATTGTTGTTAAAACTGAAGTATCATTCTATAAACGTGGTGTCCGGTAAAAAGTAACAATTTAACATAAAAAATGTTGCGATTTGGCGAGCAGTATATATCACGAAAACAAATTAACGAAAACTTTCTCCCTCAATTTGTAATTCTCGGACAAGTGTATGGAACCAGAGAAGTCCTCTCTACATGAACCAGAATTTAAATAGTTCTAAAAATCTATTCATAAGAAAGAATTATGAACCTTTCTAAAAACATTTAAATCACATAACAATCCCCTCAAATAATTGAAGCTGTTCGACAATAGTTGACGTAAATAATATACCTCACACCAAGACTATTTATGGCTTGCGACAAGAATATAAACTTTCAATTGTGGGTAAGGTTATACCCCCTATTCTGTTACAATGACAAAACTTATCTCTATTGTCAATGAACAATTTACCCGACGTCGAGATTTAAAAAGAAGAAAGTTATCTTTTACGACATCCAGATCTGAATTACAAACAGCCTTTTTTCAGCTTATGATAAAAAGACGAGCTCTCGAGGAAACTAGCCAGTGGTGCAGAATCACTCATCCGATAAAACAGTTGTGAAAATATCTTGTCCGAAACGGACACATTTCACAGTGTATCAAGCATCCTGACAACTCAGTGAATCTCTCCGGTCAGAATAAAACTCTAAACCAATCAACTGTAAACTAAACTTAATACTAAATCGGGAAAATTACGATTTTACCTAAAAGTATGAAAATATTCATCGTGTTACAACGCGAAATACAACAGTGCTAACTAGAAGTGTTTTAGTTCAACAATAATCGGAGAGAAATGCATATGTATCATACGAGCATGTAATATCTGCGAACAACTGTAATTTAATTATCTATCAACTCGCCGCATCATTTGTTGTAACTACCTTAATATCTGTTTTTTGCTAGATTTGATTTACGTTGTTAAGATTATCATATATAAGGGTTTTTGTTAACCGTTACTTAAAAGAACGACTGGTCCTTCTTTCCAAAAACCTGATCGAAGAAACACAACAACAAAAACCTTTGGTGTATCGGTGAACGACAAATATAACAGTCCACTCCACTAATCTAGTTCATCTGCACCAAAAAAGTATACGGATATTCGAAAAAAAACATATTTTATACATTAACTTTATAAAAAAGTACTGTATTCAAAAATAACAAATTCCTATGGGTTGAAAAGTTGAAAAGTTGAAAACAATAACAGAAATGAAATCGTGATTGAGTTGTTTTAAAAAGTACTTACCTAATTGAAGCGTGTAGTCCCAACTCTCCGAGTCGTTCTTGTGAACATTTAGTTTATCGGGCTGTAACAATAAAACAATATTGTAGAAACAATATAATTTGTTGAACATGTATCATTTATTTATTAAAATTGCATCTCTTATTTGTTGTACTAATTATGATTTGTTGGAAATCGAATCTTCTGGTTGAAAAGAATATATGAATTTTTAATAACACAGCATATTCCCAATGAAAAACATGGAACATATATTATTCAAAGTAAATGGAACTACCATCAGAATTCTTTTTTACCAGGCGGTATTCTATAATAACTTGGTGAATAATAAACACGAATGGAAAACAAGAAGCTTGAAACAAAAACAATAACAAAGAATATTTATCTAGTCACTGATGGGTTATTTTTAGTTTTTCAGCAGTTTGGTTGTGAAATTAATTAACTAAAAAATTAATTATCACATTTGCAGTTATGTACAGTTTATATTTTGATTGAACTTTAGTCATCCGTTTATTATTATGTTCCTTATATCTATGGATCTCTTAATGCAGGATTAACTAAATGGATTTTGCATTGATAACTGATTTCACAAAAAATGTTTAAAAAAATATGACTATCATCAATATCCTTCATTGCAATTTCATTTGAACCTGTATATATTTTCATTTTGATTTATTCATATCAAATTTTTCAAGAAGGAAAAATATTTGAAATATATTATAGATTTTTCCATGAGGAAAAAGAAAATAACATCGATTTTATTATTATGACCAAACAGGCAATGCTTTGTATTTTCCCCTAACTCTTCATGAAAAATGATCAAAGAAAAGTAGAAAGTAGAAGAGAAAACACTGTAATTACTAAAAATACTGTAACTACTATATATTATAACAAAATTGATAAGTGGTGTACTTTCTTCAATTAGCAAGTTGCACATCATACCGATCTAAAATCAGACATTCCAAATTATCATCTGTACGAAAATATTAATAGAACCATTTAAAGTATTGGCCAGTCATGTAAAAAATCTATTCATTTAAAAATATTTTGAATAAAAATTTAGTGAATATAGTGTTTCATACATTACAGAGAGATACAATTTCAGTGGTTTTTTTAGAGAACATCGGACAAAATAATAGTCATTGCGTGTAGTAAAAAGAACGTTTTCAATATTTTTCTAAATTTCTCATTTCATAAACACTTATTCTGAGGATATCCATCTTGGATTGATGTGAAATTGTTCTGTACAATGACCGATCGTTCTAAATTTAGCCCATATATCAAGTCAGCTGTCACCAATACATCTATCTGAGGATGTAAGGAATCAACCGAAAATTTAAAAATTTGCATAAAAAGAAACCTTTAAGGACCCGCCCTCGGACCACAGAAGAGGTCAGGGCCAAGATAATGAATATATATATATATATATATATATATATATATATATATATATGTTGAAGCAGTTTCATTTGGTTTTATTCAATTTAATAAGGATTAATAGTATTAGTGAAATAAGTCATATTGATTTTTCCATCTTGTACTTTATTAGCCATCATTTTAACGAATATTTATAAATTGTAAAGAAAACATGTCTAAATCAATTATAGATGCACAGTACTGAAGAAAATCTGACCAAAGATATTGAAACAGACGATATACTTTTTGAACCATCAGAATCGAAAATATTGAAATCTGATTCAGATTCAACGGAAATTAACACTAATAATTCAGTACATGATGTAATTTCAAAAGAATTCGTTGAAATTCAAAATAATTTAAAAGAAACACGTCAAATTTTCATATAGTTGTAATTATGTTGTTTTCTGCTAGGGATTTCAGGAATTTTTAATAAATAGTGAATAAGTTATGTTAATATTTATATGTATAAAAATCTTCATCGGTATATATTCTAATTTCTAATACTAAAATGTTATTTTTATGCTTTATATACGGCTTTAGAAATGAATGGTTTATTGTAATATAAACAGCCAATCGTCGACAAAGACAATATTTATACAGTTCATACGATAGAGAAATTAGTTTCGCTAGCAACCCGGAACGAGATAGATTATGATGTGGATAAAAAACGTCAGTGCGATTTAAAAACGTCAAAGAGCTGGTGATAATATAATTTAACTCGTCAATAAGGACGATTCAAAAAGTTTATATTTAAAGCACTGCAGAAAGAAATTTAAACCAATTTTATAATAATAATAGTAATTTGAAGATAACTGTATATCGAGGAGAAAAAAATCATGAGGATGTAAAAAACGTCAAAAAAGAGGCAAGTGATATTGTAATTTATTTCGATAATAAGGAGGATATAAAACGTTTATATTTAATGAACAAAGACATTTAAACCAATTTCATAATAATACTAAGAAGATAGAAGATAATCGTACATCCAGTTAAAGGATATATATTTGGGGAGGAAATTGAGACATTGCGGGTGAATTTAAGAATCGTCAATAATATTTTGGACACTAGAACAGAAAGAAATTGAGAGTGAAGATTAGTTTGAAGTGAATAGAAACTTAGAAAATAGAAGGTACCGTTTTAAAATATTTTATTAGAGATCTCTAAAATTTCATTAGGCTTTTATTTCTAAATTGAGGAATGCATTAATGCTGAGTAATTGATCAAACTTTTTAATTGTCATAAAAAATTGTATTTATTTATACGTAGCACATTTTCTGTTAAAAAACTTCTATACCTAATTAAAAAAAAATTCCTGAAATCATAAGCTTGTTCATTTTAATTTCACAATCCAATAATTAGAGTAAATTTGAATAGCGCAATTGAACCTTACCCTTTGATAGAGATGTTACACATGCTTAACGATTTTTTAGTTTCAAATAATAAATAAATATAGAAACCTATACAATATATATATATATATATATATATATATATATATATATATATATTATTAATGTATGTTCTATGTTTTAATGTATAATTTTAAATTTTACCTCCTTCCTTTTTTTTACGAATCTCCTTGTATATTTATTTATTATGTTTTATATTTTTCTTATCCGGCTAGCTATTATTATGGTTGAGATTCTTGTTCTCAGGTAGCGGTTCCCTCAATGTAACATTTATCATTAAAATAAAAAATTTTGTGTGAATGATTTTAATATATCAAATGCAAATTGTCAATATATCAATTGAACTTTATAAACCTCACCTCAATATATTATCAATATTCCTCTGCAACTAAATATTAATTAACATTTAGATGTAGTGAATTACTTATCGTACTGACCCTGTATTTCAAGTAAATATTTCTACAGCTCCATTCGACAACGATCGTCATCGTTGGTAGCTTATCTCTCTCTTACTACTGATTGGAATATCAACAATATCAACATGTGTTTCTAAATCCTAAATGTTGGTTATGTTATCTATTTTTCTATATGGATTAATATTGTGTTCTTTGGAATATTAAATAAGGTGAGCTTCCCTTTTTAATACTAAATTCAACAATCCTATCTAACTATACAAAACCCTTAAAACTATTAAATATACAATTAACAAATAAATGCAAATTCAGCCGACTTATGAGTATTCATTTGTAGGTTAATTCTGATTCATAATATAAATAAAGTTCACCAAGTCTTTGTATGGGACAAATAACATCAGATCTGCTACAGATGTTATATACACTTCAGTGGAAAATGAAATGTTTCTTTCTTTACTTGGAATAAGTATGGCAGTTGATATAATTTCCAGTCAATAAATATGATAAATATCTTACCACTTTCTGGTTTAAAATTACATAGGATGTCACTCACAGGTTAGTTTTCTTCATTATATTAATATTTTGCTTTTATTTTATACTTTTCATTTTTTAATTTACAACTTTTTTAAAAAGAATCCAATTTCATGACTTCTCCTCCTGTCTTTTCTTCTCATCCTTCCCCAACAACGCCGTTTTTCAATTTTTTTTGTCAACAAACCTTTGTGTTTTATTTCTGTCATTGTAAAGATAATGTCACATGTTTATTCGCGGCTACTATCTATCACTTCACCAATTAAAATTAAGGATTTATTTGTTTAGATACAATGATTATTTACACTATATGCAAACAGTGTATTTGTATAGATTTATAAAGATAATTCTGATATATCAAATTTGCTATTGCTTCTAAATCTTTGTCTTTTCCATTTTTAAATATTGTTAGTCCCAGTGTCCCAAAATCAATAATTATTATAATATTCTCTAACGAAAACATAATAATAAACTTATTACCTATATCCTTTTTTAGTTATGTAACCTTCAATTGGACTTACCAACTTTAGATGGTTTCAAGATATATATTTAAATTATTTGTTTTCTTGACCACTTAAGTTATATATTGGTTACGTTCATGGATTAAAGGTCAAATATACTTAAAACACATGTATTAACGACACACATTTAGGCTTATGAAGTCATCTTCTGGTAAATATAATCTTCTAAAGTTGTTATATGTGTTAGTAGTAGTATTAGTTGTTATGATAAAATTTACAAAAACAAATTACGTAAAATCAATATAAATTAATCATTTTCTCATAATTTTACACATCACATAAAAGTTTTATAAAAAAATTAGGTACATATTTATCACATATTTGCTTGGCCAGTGAACTTATTAAGAAATGGTTTCTGTATAGATTACTTGTTATTTATCATACTTAATATTTTTTCTTTTTATAATCTACTAAAGGTCCCGTGCTGCTCCGCAGCATTAGGATAGACTATGTATGAGAGGGTGTAATTATTACATAAAATCATTTTACAGTACTTCCTTTCAGAAAATATTAGCTGTGCGTCGGCCGCAGTATTTGGAAAAAATTGAAAGTAAAGTTGATTGTGCACACATAACTTTCCTCAAACTCAACGAATTTAAACAGTTAATAGCTCAAAAGAAAGAGATTGATCCACTGATTGTTCTGAAAGTGAAACGATCAAGATCCATTCATTAGAAGAGGAACTATGAGAATTCGAATTACCGTTATTCTCTCCAAATACCATCATAGATGATGTTTAAAATACGAATGTCACTTCTATTGTTAATGCTATTAGGATCGTTTTTAATTTTAATCATTTCTAAAAATGTACTTTTTCATTTTGTCCCTGGCCAGTATTTTCACATCGTCAAAATTAAAACTGCGTCCAGTATCTTTGGAATGATTTCATAAAGCAGTGACATCGGTTTTTGAATATTTGTGTTCTTTCTCATTTTGTCCCTGGCCAGTATTTTCACATCGTCAGAATTAAAACTACGTCCAGTATCTTTGGAATGATTTGATAAAGCAGTGACATCGGTATTAGAATATTCGTGTGCTTGAATTCTTTTTTGAAGGTATTATTTACTTTGACCAACATATGTGCAATTGTAGTCATGTCATTACATGGAATTTGATAGATTGTATGCGTTTGCTTGTTTTTAGGAATTATTGGTTCCATTTTTAAAAATAATTGTTGGTTCAAATCTGGAGAGAGGCGTGGCCATCTATATGGTCCTTTGCTTGCCAGCCATCTTCCATTAACCATTTCTTCTAATCAGTCGGATACACTTTGACCACTATGAGGAGGGGCTCCACCCTGTTGATCTGGTTCCTTTCTTGGGGCGGTATATTATCAAGTGCTGTTTGCAACTAGGTATTTAATATTTGTAGATACATTGCTCCATTTAAATGTTCATCATAGAAATGCATACAAACTATTCTATTACCTATAACCAAATCTATTAATATTTTGTATTTATGTACACTTCTACGCTTCTACGTGAGCGCAAATATAAAATATCAGTTCGGGTGATAATTACATTTAACTGCACAAAATATTTTAAAAGAACACTCATTTTGAAATCTTCGTCTTCTACTAAAATGTGGGTTTTCGTCAGCCCAATAGTGGCTGTTGTGTCAGTTAAATATACCATTTTTACAAGATTTTGCTTCGTCTACCCAAATCATATGGTTTAAAAAGTTTTGATCCCCATCTTTCGTTATTAAAAACCACTCGCAAAATTAAAATCTTCCAGGAAGCTCCGTCATTTGTAAATTGTGAATAAAAGAATAAGAATACGGTTTCCTATGCAAATTTTCTTCTTTCACATACATGAGTTGACCTATCATTCAGTCGAGAAGATTAAATATTTTAGATAAATCTTTCCTTTGTGTAATGATATTAAATACAATAACTTATTGTTATATGATTAATTTAATAACAATCTTATACTGTCCAAAAGAGTTACATGATAAACAAAACAGTACCTACACTAATATATTTACAAAACCTATTATGTACAAGAATATAAGCATTAGCTCCAATTCAGGTGTCTGCTTTCAGTTCGGATTTTATCTCAGGTAAGCTTATAATACCAAATATCTTTATATCATTTGAAATTAAACTTTTTTGTTTACTATTAGATGTACATATTTAAGAAATCGCACGATTTATTGGTACCAATAAAAAAAGTCTCACTAACATCTGCACAACTGAAGCGAAAATTCCACAATTTCCGACTCCTAAAACGATCACTAACAATAAATTTCCATGTGATGCACCAACAATACCATATACAGGATCTTACCGTCACAAAGTACCTTTCAGGTATGTGTTTTATTATTTATTTCGTTGATTTTATATTATTTCATCGAATTTCTTATAAATTTTTAACTTTTCAATACTTTTTTCTAATAATCTCCTTACTCTTAGACGACTTTACACCAACTGAATAGATTTTTTCAATAAACTTCTGTTGCTAAGCATTTTCACCTCCCTTCATTTTTTTACAATATACAGAAATTGAATTTTCAAGTGTCAAGTCCTTTTTTGTATAAAGAACGATTATTTTCACTTTAACTGTCCCTTAAACACTTCACAGGATTAATAGATTTTACCTTTTTAACTTTCATAAAGTCTTTTATTTTTAGTAATGACTATTTGTGTTTATTAATGTCCTTTACCTTTTTAATGAAATATAAAATTCTAAAATCTAAAAAATGTTTCATTATATGTAACCAACTCAATACAGCTATAATATTATTCATTTTATATAAACTACCTCTAATTTTTATTTTTCAAAATTTTACAAATTGAATATAATTTAAAACAAAACATCATTCTCTACCACTAAAATCAATAATTTCTAAAATAAAGTGTTCCATGTTTCTGTACTCTTGTTTATGACAATTAATATTATCTGAGAGTTATATATATCATCTTGACAACTAATCAACAAATTTTGTATACCTTTATTTATTTCTCAAACAATAATTGACACGTTTTATATAGTTATAATTAATTGTCCCGATTACTAATGAATATTTTCTTTTCTAGATTCTCAAATTAGATGGAATTATGTTACCAAAACAATATGCTTCTCTGGACTGATATATTTGACTAGTTATAAAAATAATTAAGTAAATCCCAGACACTTTAAATATATTCAGGTAGATCTTCATTGCACTATGCCTTATTGTTAGTCTATTTGAATGAAATTGTTAATTTTTATAGTAATTTACCTCTGTAATTTGAAAGAAGGAGCATAATATGTAGGCAACAAAAAACTATCCAAGAATTTTTAAATTTCGACATCAATGTTAGTAAAATACACACTTTTGTTTGGTCTGTATCTATATCTATTTAATATTTCAGTGTTAAGTGATAGTTTTATTTCAGTTGACTTTGAAAATTATAATATTCGATATTTATAATAGGGTGTATTTTAAACCCTATCTGCGCATATTATTCAAATCTTTATTTTCAGAATGTACCACAACATGAAGTACTATTGTCTGAATTTTTGTTTTAATCTATCAATACAGTACTCAATAATGAACATAATCACAACCAGAACAGTATAATTGTATCAACGTGTCGTCTAAAAATTGTGCCCGTTCTGGCTGTACTCTTTGGATATGGATTAATCAGCGAGAAGAGAGGCCGCATTCCGGTTGACGTATTCGACTATTTGTTAGAGAGACTGCACTTCTGGCTCTAACAATTAATACTCAATGACCATATTAGTCATTTTACGTTCACTTTAGAGGATTTTTTCTACATTTCGTTATTTCTGCACTACTTGTACTCTACGTAGTGCAGCTGATGTAGTAAACGGAACACGCTTATTTTCCCTTTCTGTCAAATGAACCGTGACATTGAGAGTGCGCCACAAGTATTCATTCCATACCAAGGGCGAGAATGAATATTCTTGCCCTAGGGCTAGAATCCAGCTATACCATATTCAAAAACTACGTCGGAATATAAAAATTCTATAATAGTCTTAGAAAAAGTTAGTTTAAATCTTTAAACCGATTATTTTAAAATAAAACTGAAACTCAAGAAGCATAGCTTAAAGATTTATTGATTATTGACTCATTGCAATTTTATTCGACTTAATATGTGCATTTTTTTATAACGAATTTATTTTCTGAATACAGTTTTATACTGTTCGGTAACATGTCGGTATATAAAAGGTGTTGGGCGTACTAAAAGAGAATATTCACTATAAAACCTCTGGAAGATATTACTATCTAACCTACCTATATTGTTTTGAACATTACACTTCTATACACATTTTATTATAGTCAGTAAACATAAAACTTCCGAAAGAGGTAATTATGTTGGACGAATCTATCGTTTTATACAAAACGTTAATTTATGAGAAACAGTCAGTAAAGCCACATGTATTATTCAATTACATTACTTTTGACGATCGTAACTATTGTCCAAAAATAACTGCTTTGTACTCATAAGTGATTTATCATGATATTTTGTTCTAAACAGCTCGTAACTTTAAATGATTAATGTTGGTAGGATCTTTGGTTGAATCCATCCATAAACTACAAAGTCAAGATAATAAATTCCCTGTACGTTCATTATTCTATATTTCGTATATTTTGTTAAACCCTGCAGAGAATTATTGAAACAACTAATTCAAGGTCGAAAATCCAGTCAGTAACCAATAATTATACAATATATCAATAACGCTTAATTCTGTGTCTCTTCTATTTATTATGTCCTAGTCAAATATTAATAAACATTGAAATTAAACTCAATGTTTCTAGCTAATTCCACAATATAATGAAAAATATATACAATTTTAACTTTATTACAGTAACTTATGAGAACTTCTTGGTTATTCATGAGAATAATAGCGTCCAGTTAGACAAGCTTTCTTATTATATCAAACCTAAATTAAGTAGAGAAATCTCATTATTCAAAGACAGAAATAAAGAACAAACGAAATAAAATATTTGGCCTATTTTCAGTAGTTTGAAAGGAGGTAAATTGAGGTTTGTACTCATAACATGTATTAAATATTTTTATAGAGAATTTTATGCAACAAGAAGATTGTAATATATGGAATATAGCCCCACCAGTTAGTTTCAAGTCCAGTTTAACTCAGCAAATGAGTGGATCCATGTGATAACTGTAAAGTAAAAGCGCCATAAAAAGTAGTGCTAGATCTAAAGATATTTTAAGCCCAGACTGCAAAGAGATTCTTATTTACAACGAGGACACAGAATTATTTGAAATGTGGTTTGAATATAAGTTAATTCCAAACATACTTTCAAATAGCGCGTAATAGGACAAATGGGACTTCGAGATAAACTATAAAAAAAATAGAATATATGAGAGGCTGCAGAAAACGTAAGAATAGATGTCCAATATGTTAAATTGTGTACATATTTTTAATAGCTTAGAGCCACAATAACCTTTACCGGTACCAAAGTACTAAAAGATATTTATATGAGGGTAAACATGAAAAACATTGCTATAAAATCCTACATGGGCTGCTATGGAACCTCAACCAGGACACATAGTATTGTGGAAAATATAGTGTTATACGGATCACTAACGACAGTAGTCGATAAGATCAGAACCGTAGACTAGGGCGATATACGAAGACGTTCACTAATAACAAGAAAGGAAAAATTAAGAAGCGAAAATATGTGGCAAAAAATGGAAATGGAGACACTGGAAAACCGAGTACTCCAATGGTATGGACATGTTAAAAGGGGCAAAAAGCATTAGAAAATGGTTTCCAGAGAGACAAAGGAAAAAAGACGACCAGTAATGAAGAGTACAAGAAGAATTGGGATTGGGAATGATTGGGAAAATGGAGGCTTATGGAAACAAAAAAACGGTAAGATGATATAATAAAAGTATTCCGATTCACTACCTCTACGGGATGAAAACATTCTTAGAAATTGTTCGACTGTTTTGTGAAAAAATAGATAATAGGCCTGGAGAGAGCTGGTTGAACAATTTGCTTCGATGACATACTGATACTTTCAACTATTTTCTCATTCCAATAAAGATAGCAGAGACTCAGTTAATTAAGAGGTCATAAACAAATTTTTTTACAACCTGACCCCAAATATTGAGGACGTTTCTACCGAACGAATCATAAACTATGATGAGACTAATTTCACCGTGGGGTGAAAGTCCGAAGAAAAAGCAAGAGATCAGAGATTATGGATTCATCCAAGACTGCGACATCCGTAATGTTTGCATGTGCGGCGTCTGGAAAGTTCCTGCCGTCAAATATTGTATATAAGGCTGACAATTTATGGTCTACTGAATTTGGTGCAGATGCAGCCAGATATAATCGTACCAAATCAGGTTGGTTCGATGCAACGATTTTTAATGATTAGCTCCGCACTATAATTCTACCCAACTATAAGTCACTACCACCGGGACCAAAAGTGACTATAGGGGACACTTTAATAAGCCACATATATCCAGATATGATAAATGAACACCAGGAGAACACAATACGTTTTATACTATTACCACCAAATAGTACAATCTAACACAGCCTTTGGATATTTCATGTTTTCGACCAGTGAAAGGAGCTTGGCGAAAAATGCTTCGCGACTGGAAAACCGCCCATAAGGGAGTTATCAGGAAGCACCATTTTTCTCGTCTTCTGAAGTAAGCATTGACTGAAGTAGAAGCTAACGGCAGAACTATCATCAAATCAGGGTTTTCACCAACAGGTTTAGTCCCTCTTGATAGACAAAAAATACTCAATAAACTACCAAGGGAAATCATGGGTGAAGAAGTTGCTGAAGCACGAATAGCCGCGTCTCTTAAAGAAGTGTTCGAAAACAACAAATTTGTTCGTGCCGGACCATCTTCTGTAGGAAGAAAAAAATTTAAAGTGGAATCTGCGAAAAGTATCACAGCAGATGATATCGTAATAAAAGAAATAGGCAAGAGATCGAAGGGATAAAAAAAGACAATTAAAAAAATTCAGAACGAAATAATGTGGACAATAACTCCTCGGAAAGTGAAGAAGAATTCGTTCCAATAGTTTAGATGACCTAGAAACGTTTTGGGATCTATAAAATATTCAGCATGAAGATATTGGTGAATTCATGGATATATCTGATAAAGAAAAGCGGATGACGGAGTAGATAATAAGGATATGACTTATAATGCAACTAAAAAGACTGAACTCACAAATTTCAAAGTCAATGATTTTATTTTAGTAGAACTTAAGAGAATAAAGGGGTAAGCTAAGAGATATGTTGCGAAAATATCAGAAGACATAGTCATGTGCTCATTCCTAAGGTCATCTCAGAAAATGGAAACCACCTATATCTTTCCAATTGTACCAAACACCTCGGTGGTATTGCCGAATGAAATTATAAAACCAATTGGGAAGCCAGAGCTGTTGACAAGAGGTCACCTTAAGTACAAAACTCAGTATTATTGTTGTGTCGGAATATTTTTTATTTAATATTTTATTGTTGTTGTTCAGGAATATTATTTTGTTATTTTCTTTTTAAGTAAATGATTGTAATATGTTGTTGTTTACATATCACGCGATATTCCTACATCTTCTATATACAGGGTGATTCATAACTATTGGGACATACGCTAAGGGTAGATTCTTTGGACCAAAATATGGCGATAGGACCAAATATACCTCAATAAAATATTGCTGTGGAAAAAGATAAAAGGCGTTAAAGTTGAATTTTTTTTTTCGTTTTTTGCTAATAATTCCACTGTATATTTATCGATTGTTATCAAAATCGGCACAGAGCCATAATTTTATACAGGCAATATGATTTCATGTATTATTTGACATTTTGTTATAGGGGGAGCCTCGTGAAGGATTTCTGATGATGAAATTGACTGGTAACTTTTTTGACGAAACTTTTTAGTAATTTTTATTAAAAAATGTGACATAAACATCATTTCTACGTAATATGGTACTCCTGTTCAAACACGATATTCTCATTCGTTTTCGAGAAAAACCCAATTGAACAGTTCAGAGTTTCGGAAGGGGATTTCAAATATTATTTCATTTATGAAAAGTGTGCTTTGGACTGTCAGATAATTGTTGCTGGTAAATTACATTTCTTGTCAGTGAATATTTTTTTCTGCGAGTTTATAGTCAATTGTTGCATTTTTTAAAGCTATCATATACTTTTTCGACTGAAATGCCTCGTAATAATCATTTTACGAATGAAGAAATGCGGGATATGATTTGTGTATACGCACAAGAGCATTTTTGCGGGCGCTCTGCAGCCAGAAGGTATAAATTGTTATATCCAGGCAGAAGGCAACCAAATCACAAAACTTTTTCAAATCTATTTCATCGTTTGGTTTGAAACCGGGTCATTTCACAATAAAAATCAAGGTGGTCGTCCGAAACAAATTTCACCTAATCAAGAAGATGAAATTTTAGTTCGAATAGATGAAAATCCTACAGTAAGTTCACGTCATTTTTCATCAGCAATAGGAGTAAGTCAGTCGTCTATTATTAGAATTCTAAAAAAAGAAAAGTTCCACCCGTATCACTTCACTTCTGTTAAAAATTTGCTTCCAAGAGATCTCCCACGACGGTTACAGATCTGCCAACGTATTCTCAACAAGCATAATGGTGACCGAAATTTTATTAAGAATATTATGTTCACCGATGAAGCGACTTTTACCAGACGTGGGGTATTTAATTGGAGAAACAGCCATTATTGGGAAGAAAAATAAATCGCATGCTCTGAAAGAAAGACATTTCCAGCATGAGTTTAAATTTAAATGGAGATTCTTATTTATTTTTTTTGCAATATACTTTTAGCTATATTTTGGATAATCTGTCACTAGCTGTAACAAATAAAATGTGGTTTATGCAGGATGGAGCTCCACCTCATTTCCCTTTAGTTGTTAGAAATCATCTAAATGACGTATTTCCTCAACGATGGATTGGCAGAGGAAGTGATTTTGAATGGGCACCAAGAAGTCCTGAGTATAACCCGCTTGATTTTTATGTTTGGGGACATATGAAGTCCCTAGTTTATGCCAATGAAATTAACTCGAGAGACGAACTCTGGAGGAAAATACAAAATGCGGCTAACTTTATAAGGGGACAGAATAATATGTTCTTTGAAGTTCGAAAGAATTAGAAAAGGCATAGAAGTCGGAGGAGGCCACGTAGAACATTTAATTTGAGTTTGCTCTTTTTATGTTACATTGTTTTTAATTATGCTTTATCGTCGAAATAAAAGCCTTAAGATACAAGTTTTTTTATTGTCCGTTACTTGAAATCTCCTTCCGATACTCTGAACTGTTCAATTGCGTTTTTCTCGAAAACGAATGAGAATATCGTGTTTGAATAAGAGTACCAATATTACGTAGAAACGATGTTTATGTCATATTTTTTAATAAAAATCTCTAAAAAGTTTCGTCAAAAAAAGTTACCAGTCAATTTCATCATCAGAAATCCTTCACGAGGCTCCCCCTGTAACAAAATGTCAAATAATACATAAAATAATATTGCCTGTATAAAATTATGGCTCTGTGCCGATTTTGATAACAATCGATAAATATATAGAGACATTATTAGCCAAAAACGAAAAAAAAATTTCAACTTTAATGCCCTTTATCTTTTTCCACAGCAATATTTTATTGACGTATATTTGGTCCTATCGCCATATTTTGGTCCAAACAATCTACCCTTAGCCTATGTCCCAATAGTTATGAATCACTCTGTATATTTATATATATATATATATATATATATATATATATATATATATATATATATATATATATATATATATATATATATATATATATATATATATATATAGATAGTTGTTGTTAATGTGGCACCAAATTCCTATAAACATTGTATATGCAGCACCCAATATTACAAAGTGGCACCCGACTTTGGGTGCTACAATGTTATCACCTGTATATTTTCTTCCTGGCATGCGATAGAATGACTAAAAGTGGTACACCAAATATAGGGGGGGAGCCACATTGCTGATGATTTTCCTCACTTTATACATTTTTGTTCATCGATTTTTATATAGAGGGCGTACCAGTATATACAGATGTATAAAATTGGTGAAGAAGCGTCATTATGGAACTCAACATTGAATGTTGTTCTGGCACCCTATACATGGCAACAGTGTGAAGCCTTTATCGCTTCTTTATTTTTGCATAATTTGCATTTCCTAATTGAGATTTATAATCATAATATGAATCAGCGTGAAGTCTTTATGGCTTCTTCGAAAATGACGGAGAGGTAATAAATTATTATTTTTGCAGAATTTGCATTTACTGGTTTCTATATTCGTAATATGAATTTTGTGTTGTGCCTAATATACGTGTATGTGAAATCTAGTGCGTGTGGCTCCCATAGTGAACAGTGTAATAAGTGGCTCCCAGTGCTTAATTATTTTGTTACTATAATGCGCCCAAGAACAGAACGAATTTTTGCAAATCTTCACGGAAAACAAGAAAACGGTAAGAATTATACATACATAATATATTTTTGGGGTAATTCTTTAAACAATGACAATTTTATTGCTAGAACACATTTTTTTTGTAATCTTTTAAAACACAGGTACAGGGTGGACAACCACTTAATGGGAAAATTAATTTTTAAAGAATTACAAAAATCCAATTTATATTACGAACACCGAGTACGGTTTTTGCCACCTCTTATTTGGAAAATGTAATTTAATTTCGTATTGTTTAGATGCTATTTACGAATTTAATGAAGGTTCAGAAGAACCAGATCCCTATACCACGGACGAAACTGACTCATACAAACCTTCAAATTCTGTAACGAGTGATTCCAGTAACCATTCGGTAAGTCACATTTAATTTTGTTTATACCTTGTTTCTGCTATAAACATAATATTGTTTCATCGACTCAGATAGCCGAGTTGTCAGAAAAAGGTGAATCTGATAGGAAAAGAGGAAAAAACCGTACCCCAAAGATTAACGTGATCCAGGAAATAATAATTCCAGCAAAGGTTTGTCATTTTTATTAAATTTAGCGTCTAGATATCATTTATAATTATTTGGGGTGGGGGGAAGGGGTGTAGGTTTTGCCACCCGTTAAAAATTACAATATTCCTAATCAAACTCTATAAAATAAGGTAAATATTAAACAACAACCTTGCAAGGTTGTTACGAAAAATCATTACGTTAATCTATAGTGAAAAGTTACTAAAATTCTGTTATCGGTAGTTTTTCGTATTTTTAAAAGTTAAAAAATAAAAGTCATTAGTTCCTGATTATACAAAATTAGAGGAGCTCAAATTTAAGAAACTACTTAGTTAATCAATTCAAATGGTGTAAAGTACAAAATACTAAGAGTCTTTTTGCATGAGATTTAATTTGGAGGTTGTCATAGAAATATACGTTTATACTTATTTTATATGGGTCATCACAAAATCACAAAAATCAATGTAGGTTGATAGTTATGAAATTCGGTAAACATACATACATACTTTGTGTGAAAGAGACGCTTTACCTACAAAAAAATAAAAAGACCTGATTTTATACTTCAAATCAAAAATTTTCATTCACATCACAGATTCACTTATGCAGGCAATACTGCGTTACGCTTCCTTGCCTTATATACTGTATATAAAAGTGTATTCCACGTAAAATAATTTTGCATATATAAGGGGTCCTAAAAGTATGGCTTGTGCACCTACTTTTTTTTTAAATATTGTTTGTTTTTAGGGTTTCGTACCCAATGGGCAAGAACGGGACCTTATTGGCTCCGCTGTCTGTCTGTTCGCCCGTCCGTCCGTCTGTCATTAGGCTGTATCTTATGAACTGTGATAATTAGACAGTTTTCATTTTCACAGATGATGTATTTCTGTTGCCGCTATAACAACAAATATGTACTAAAAAACTAAATTAAAAATTATTTACGGTGGACCCGTACAACAAACGTGATTTTTTGCCGTTTTTGCAAACAGACAGGAAAGTAAAAATAATAAAAAAATTCATCGGTGAAAGATATTGCGAAACGGTTTGCACTTTCTTATTTTAGTTAGTCAACTTTCGGTTTGATGGGATTTTACTAAATTCCGGCCAAACCGGAAGTTTACCCGATTTTAGTAAATGATAGATTATGCAAAACAAAGATAGGAAAGTGCAAACCGTTTCGCACACGATCTTATACCGGTTCGATTTTACAGCCTATCAAAGTGACCAAACCGTCAATTTTTAAATGTAAATATCTCCAAAATAATTGAATTTAAAAATATGATATGTTATATCAATCAATATGCCATTAAAAAAGTTATTTGAACGAGTCAGATGTTTTCGGACCACCCAGTATATGCAAAATTATTTTTCTGAAATATACGCACTATAGCTGAACCCTGTAAATTATCTTATGCTGGGACACAGTGTAGATATAGATATATTGCAGGATCTTGTAGATTCGATTACTTGGGACACACTGTGGATATAGATGTTATGTAAGTTTATTAAAATAATTTTACTTTTTTATGTAGCAGGCGCAGTCAAATATTACACGTGGTGCTTCAAACTTACTGAACTTAGAATCTGATATATGTTTTGAGGAGCAGATATTTGAGTATGATAATAGTTTCAAAGTAAGTTTTTTATTTATAATCTTTGGTCTTGAAGTTACAATTTTAGTCACAGGCCTTTAAAGCGGTTCTACACTGAAGCAACTATAGCAACTTAGTTGACGACGGGATGGATGGACCTCCTCCAGGTCCATCGTCAGGACCACCCTCTCTATCAAATTGCCCATTGATCTCTTTACTTATAATTATAGTGCTAAGATTTTGTTTTAAATATAGACATATCATGAAGGCTACGAGTTAAATAATTCAAGTTATATTAAAAAAATATGTTTTCCTGGGTCAATACCTATGTATTGAGAAAACCCCTCCCAGAGGAAACTTGTCGGTGCGCCACTGTCCTGAAAATACATTGATTCGCGTTATGGCCTGTTGCCATGGCTGCTTAAATGTTTACCTAATTTTAATACTAAACTAAACGGTTTAATTTCTGACTGATCTATAATGGTTAATCATATTTTAGGGCGATTTTTTAATCCAGGACGATCTTATTGACAGGACATTGGAATTTTTTGAAGGGGTCCTGGAAATAGCTTCTCAGAAAAAGGAAATTGAGAAAAAGGTACACACTGATTTTTTGACACAATAGACAGTATGAACATAATGACACTTTAAATAATTATTTGAATTAAAAATAATGTTCAATATACCACGTGTTTAAGACGGACTAATTTCTCCTAGCCCTATAAAGATTCCTAACCTCAAACAGATAGTCCTGAGAATTTCTGATTGTAAAGTTTTAATACCTATGGAAATACTTAGAAGGTTTTAAATGAAAAAAATGGGGCGCATGGAATAGATAACTCGCTTACAATTCCATTGCACTACAAATAATATGGTGAGAGTTTTTTCAATGACAGCTACTCTCTACACTCCTTACTATTATTGTAAGCGCCCAACGTTTTTCATTTAAAATATTACAAGTATATTCATAGGTATTCAAAAGTTATAATCACAAATTCCCAGTACTATCTGTATGAGATTAGGAATCTGTATGGAGCTAGAAAAAATTGTATTATACTTTATAGCTCGTCTTAAAAACTGCTATATTCAAAATTATATTTTATTCAAATAATTATTTTGCGCTTTTTTCAGGGCTACTAATATATTGATTATTTACGTTTCAGAGAGCTGCAGTTTACGAATCACCATACCTTATTAAAAATAAATATAAAAAAACAACATGTAAATATTGCGAATCCTTAGTTGTGTCCAGACACTTTTCTAGACATCTAGAACGACACCATAGCAATGAACGAGAAGTTAAAGAGCTTGCTAACTTTAAAGCAGGTAGTCGCGAAAAGAAACGATTACTTGAAATGTTGCGAAACGAAGGAAATTTAGAAAATGCTATTAGAGGACAAATAATTCCAAAAAAGCGCCATTTCGATCAAACAGAAATTAAAGAGAAGGATTTTGCAGTTTGTCCAAATTGTAAAGGATTCTACCGAAGATTGACTTTAAGTCGGCATATGAAAAAGTCATGTGTGGCGAAGAACATTAATGACGAAAATGAGGCCCGTCCCCTAGCTCATTCCTTAATATTTTCTGCGTGTACAAAAAAATTTGGTGAATTTCTAAGCAAATCTGCTGTGAAAAAAGAAATATTCAGTAAAATGCAACCAGACGAAGTAACATCTGAAGCTATTCAAGATGTGTTGGTGGTAAATTTCGGAGAAGATCTGTTAAAGAAGACAAAACTAAAACGCAAAAGATACCATATCTCCAATAAGTTGAGAGAATGTGGAAGATTTTTATTAGAAATGAAAAAATTTCAGTGTCACCAAGGAATGATTTCCATATTGAGACCAGAAAATTTTGATGACTCTCTTGCTGCCGTAAAATCCAAATTTGATCCTTCTGCTAGAACGTTTGGTGCTGCTTCTCTAGCATTGCATTTTAGAACAACGTTAACAGCTCTATGCGATTTGGCCACGAAACTAATATTAAGAAAAAAAATAATACCACCTCAAGAAAATATTGATAAAAGCCTAAAAGATTTGGAAAGGTTTAGGAATTTAGTGGACACTCAGTGGGCTACAGAAATTGGAAGCTTGGCGCTAAAGGACCTAAACGAGAAGGGATCAGCGAAACCCAAGATTCTTCCCGTTACCGAAGATATAATTAAATTAATAAATCTTATAAATAAAAAAGCTGAAGAGGCCTACGAAAAACTTGAGTCATCAAAAGATATTGATGCCTACAAAATTTTATCAGAAACTGCTCTAGTAGCAACAATACTTCACAACAGGAAACGCGTGGGAGATGTGCAGTACTTGGAATGGAAATCCTGTGAAGAGCAAATCGAGAGATCCCACGAAATGACTCAAACCGAATTTACTGCCTCACTTACAGAGAATGAAAAAATGTTGACTCAAAATTATTGCAAAATTACAGCGATTGGCAAAGGAAGTCGCCCAGTAACAATTTTATTACCGAGACACATTCGAAAGTATTTTTCAATGATATGTAAATTGAGGAAGGAAAAATGGTTTCCTGAAGAAAATATTTATTTTTTCACCTATCCAAAGTCTAAGTTCTGGATTGACGGCTGCTCAGTAATGAGAAAATATGCTGCAATATGTGGGGCAAAACATCCTGAATTACTAACATCAAATAGATTACGAAAGCATATTGCTACTGTTACACAGTTGTTGAGCTTAAAGGGCAATGAAATTGATCAGCTTGCCAAGTTCATGGGGCACACAACGAGAACTCACGAGACATTCTATAAGTAAGTTGATTTTAGAAACATTTTATAGCTGTCTTAATAATATACTCTCGTATTACTAATTTTTTATTTTTAGGCTACCCGAGGACGTATATCAGGTCGCAAAAGTTTCTAAAATATTACAGATAACAGAAAAAGGAAATGCTGACAGGTTCAAAAATAAATCCTTGGAAGAAATTGATATTGATATGGAAGAAATATGTTCGGATCCAGATGAGAGTCAAGAAGAGATATCAGTTGACAGTAATAAAACAATTTTTTGGCATAAGTATTTTTTAATCAATCTGTTATGATTTGTAGGTCAAAACGAAATGTTAAATACAGAAAGTCCCCAATCTCCTCGTCTCATGCCTTCCACTCCAATGAAAAAATCGGGTATGTATTTAGAGTATCGTCAATGAAAAATATTTTCACAGTTAAATATATAGACTTGTTTCCAAATCTTTTTATTATATTATAATTACATTTTTTTTTATTTATTTAACGAAATTATATATTTTTAGGTTCAAGAGTAAGATGGACATCAGAACAAAAAACTGTGATGAAAGTTTATTTCGAAAAATATATTGGATCCAAAAAAGCACTCCGGAAGGATGAATGCGAAACTTTTATAAATAAACATAACAATATGTTTTCTACAGTTAATTGGCTAAAAATCAAAACATTTGTTTACAATGAATATAGACAAAGATGAACGTTTCGTTCATTTTGTCTGTATTCTTTGAGTCAAGTAGATCCAATTTCGAATTTACGTAGTGTCGCCAATAAACCGTGCATCTAAAGGTCTTAAGAATTTTAGATTTTTTTTATTTAGTCTCATAAATTTATAAAAACGAAAAGAAAATAGTAATAATGAAATTAATTAATAATAATAATATTACTAATAATAAGTACAATATTTTATTTGAATAAGCTGTGTTTCAAAGCTAAAGAATAACTCATTAACAAATGCGTAAAGTACTCACTTTACGCACGCTAAACAGTGGGTAACGCTTAATTTTTAGCACTAGTGCGTAAAGTAGACTTTGTTTACTATTTTTGACATTTACCTGATATATTGCCACTAAAGAGTTATGCCAACTGTATAAGCGTAAGTTAATGGTTTTTTTTGCAGTAGATAGTATAATTATACCTTTTCTGTTTTCAGATTTGTGTTTATTTGATTTATTTTTTAATAATTGAAAAACCATATAAAATGGTTTAGGTCTAAGTAAAAAAAGTATGCATTTTCTATTTTTACTGTAACATTATTATAAGATTTTTTAACAGGCTTCTAGATAAGTACCTACCTAAGTTTTCATGTACCCTAAAATTTGTTTTTATATTTTTTTAATCTGAAATGCATTAAATGATGCTAAACTATTTTTTTATACCAAGAATTACATAAACTGCTCATTACAGTAATTTTTATATATTGGATATTCCTATAAAAGTAATTCTTTGGCTTGGTAAGCTCATGATTCATCTAAACTTTGTTTTTGTTATAAACAATATTGTATATTATTAAAAAATACACAGAATGTTCTCAAACTTAAGTAATTTATTTTACCACTAAAAATAACAAAAAACTAGTAAAACGGTCACTAGAAATATTCAAAAAATATATTTCTTAGTAACCTTGATATTATACAAGGGTGATTTAAATTTGATTCGGCAATCCTGAACAGTAAGACTCTGATACATATCTTTTTCTTCTTCTCCTCGGAATTTTTCTGCATCCACAGTTTACTAAAAACTGAACGATAATACAGGATCTGTTGGGGTTATCCACTACACCTATTTGGCTTATTGCTGACCCGGCAGGACAAATTCGTATGAAGTCAGTTCGCACAGAAGTGAGGAAGTCACAATTATGATTATAGACGTTATCTATTCGTTCAAAACGTCCAATCCACCGATGTGGATTCCTGCCTGTAAAAAAATTTTTCATGATTAAAAATGGGGTGGTAAAGGGGGGGTTGAAGGGGTTAAATAAAAAAAATCATAATCAAAAACGATTTCAACTTGAAATTTTCAGGAAAAATTAAGCTCTATAAGAGGTCAAAGTCTATTGATTAAAGATAAAGTGGTTAAGAGGGTTAAAATAAAAAAATCATAAATTAAAAACGAAGAATGATATCAACTTGAAATTTTCAGAAAAAATCAAACACTATAATGGGATAAAGCCTATAGATTCTGAAACAAAGCTCTGAATAAAATGGGGGTTAAGGGAGGGTTGAAATATTAAAAAATCTAAATTTAGGAACAAAAAAGATTTGATATCTTCAGGAAAAATCAGGTTCTATAAGTGGATAAATCCTATTGATACTGAAAAATATCTTATTAAAATTGGCGTTACGGACGGGTATGTGAAACTGTGAAGACTCCAAGACAAGGGAAAATTTCTATCAACAAAAACATGAGTGAAACCGAGAAAAAAATTAAATTATCGGGAATTAATTTTGCTGCGTGGGATATTCGCTAAGAAAATTTCAAAAATTGTATTTTTTTATTGTAATTTTTTTGCTAAAATGCATACTTCCGGCGGCTTTAGTTAATTGAAAGTAATTAGGATTTTTAAGATGAAGTTTATTTTAGCCGTTAGCTCGTTTTATTACTAAAATGTGAGAAACATTAAATAACAAGGTTGTTATCTGAAATCCAATGTCTTTATCGTTTAAAATTCAAGTAAAATTTTAAGAAAGAAATTTCCGATGAGTTTAGTTTAATATGATGCACTCTGTACTTTCACACTAGAAGTTGATTTTACCTGTTAGTAATTAAGTTTTATTACTAAAATTTCAGGAACATTAAAAACATTAATTCGTTTTACCATAACATTTGATATTACATGTTTACATAGTTTCAAATACAACTTAAAAAACCATATTTCCGATGAGTTTAATTAAAAATGACGAACTATATTTTCACAATAGAACTTGATTTTACTTGTTAGTACCTAAAGTTTATTACTAAAATTTCCGGAACGGAATGAACGAGTGTCAAAATATTACATATATTTGTTGAAACACAGACAATTTTTAATGACAGAATCACCAGGTGTTTTGCTCGTTAAAAAAGATACAGGGCAAGAATTTCTTAATATTTTAAATATTTTCAAAATGTTTGTGCCTCTTTTAGCCCCGGTGTTCGATATGTAAAGCAAATTGGTTAGTATCAATAAAAATTATAAGCAACGTAAACAAAAAGGAGCCTCCTCATTGGTTAAAAATAAATTTATCAAATTTTCAGGTAAAATTTGACCTTGCAATAGCTCATTGTTGCCAAGCTAAATTGCTAAGATAATAATAATTTTTGACAACTTTGACAATATCTGTTTTTTATACATACCTGTCTGACTTATTGGCTCAGCTTCAATTAACCGGTAGCCAGGCGGTGTTGAATTCTCTAGTATTCGTTGCGCTAAGGCCATACCCGCTGCATTAACACCTTCTGTGCATGGCAACACATCAATTATTCCCGCACTTTGTTCAAAAAGTATAAACATAACAAAAAACAAAAAAACAAAACCCATTTTTTAACTTGTGCGAAACGTTCAATACATGTACCCGCTAATATGCGATTCTCTAAATATATGATTCATTGAGTCATGAGATGATATGATTACTAAACAGCTTCTGTTGACAAAAACAATGTATATTATTAGATATTTACTTTTAAAGTGGCACCATAAATCTGACAACCTCGCGGGGTGCTTCTTTTTGAAGTATTAAAAATTAAATATACATATAGGGTGCCACAAAGAAATTATTTTTTTGAGTGCCAGAACTTCAATATATCAAACATAAAATATACGCTGGGTGCTGCATACACATTGATCTTAAAGGGTGCCAGTAAATACAAAACATATGTATATATATATATATATATATATATATATATATACATATTTATACCCTGGCTTGTTTCACTAGGACCAAAAATACCCATAATTTTATTTTTTGGTCCATTCTGGGAGATATTTTTTTCTTTGTATGATTTTCAAATTACCTTACATGAGTCTAACATGAGAAATTCGTACAAAAACGACCATTTTTCAATTAACCCCTTACTGGGATATCTTAAAAAATGACTTTTTTTCAAAAACATGGAAAAACTAGAATTTAAACTCCCCGGATCTTTTCCTATGAGTAACAGGATAGCTTTTCTGATAACGGATTGTTTGAAATCCTCTCAACAACTCCAAGGCATAAAGAAATATCCTATAATTTTCCTCGTGAAGTAAGTAAAGTAATTTTATAAAAAGTGATATTCTGTCACCTGCCAACAGAGATAAAATGTCAAACATTTTTCCCGACGCAGTAAAAACTTTTTGTGTACGCCTTTACAGACATTGAAGTATGTTTCTCCAGAAAACGTGATGGTGGATACCCTTATCATCAGATCATGCCTTATTGCAATAAATTCAAGATACGCAGACCGGTTTTGGCTCGAAAGCATGCTGCTACTGTTATATTTCCTGCTCGTTCTGTGAGGAGTATCCTCGAAGAATTGAAATTTCATCCCTGTAGTGCAGCAATTTAATCCACGTGATTTTGTTGCTAGAAGAAATTCATAAGAAACGCTTTTTGCAATTCTTGACGACAGTCCTATGTGACCCTGGATCACCGTAAGACAAAATTCGTCAAGCTATAACCAACATACCCGGCGATATGCTGGAAGGAGTTGATCGAAACTTCGGAAGTAGATTAACGCAATGTATTGACAATAACGACCGCCATCTGCCTAATCGGGATAACTTGATTAAAGTTTCGTGAATATAATATTTAAGAGTTTGTACTTGATATTGCTTACAGAATAAAATGTAGGCATATCTACATTACTTTTATACTCTTTGATTAGAATTCAAAATAAGCGAGTAAAACCAATCAACTTTTTCGAATTAAACTGAAGTTCGTAGTCTTATAGTTTTATTTTCTTGGATATTGTATATGCGAAAAGCATATGTTTGATGGTCTCGAATTCAAATCGGTCACACATTTGACTTGGATTTATATTGTAAGGAATTCCGTTCAGGAAGAATTTAAACTGATATCTATTACCAAATCCCAATTGGGCAATCGTGCGTGTGACCTGGATTGTGAACTTTCTTTTAAACGTAGATAACTTTTATGCCTCAAGTTAAAGAAAAGTTTTCAAAACCAGGAAGTAACTAATTGAAAAGTTTCAGAGTCAACGTCAGAGAGTTCATTTTTGTTTGTTTTAAAATGAAGTTAAGAAAGTTTTAATAAATTTATTATAGAAAGTAGTGGACTAATCCATATTTTACCTCGAATTCTCGATTTATTTGTGTCCTTCCCATCACTCCGGCTTCCCACTTATACATTTTGTTCAAATTTTTATCAGTTCATCATCTACTTCCAACTGTTCTAGAATTCTCAGTTTCTTCTCTTCCCACTGTCTCGAACGCCTTCCTTAGATTCATAGAATATTGGAGTATCTTTATTTTCCTAGTCTATAGATCCTCTATTATTGTCCAATGTTCTTGTCACTTTTATTATTTTTGTGTTGTACTCAGTTCGATATCCCGATTTGAACTTATACACTCAATAGGGAAATCTTTATCTTTTATTACAATATTTTCCGTTAGTTTCAAAAAGTTTCCACGAATATAAACAAGTTACGCCCGTCTCTGATGGATTTTTATGGTAATAGTCACGTTATACTATTCAATTAAACAGTATAGCTGGCACAAGTTCAAGCTTCAAGCATTATTTTTGTTATGCCGAATAAGAGTTTCTTTTAGAGAGGTTGACTTCATCTGTAGTTGTTAAATGAGACGGGAGATAACTGCCTCGGTGGGTTTTACGCTTCAAAGAAGTTGTTTTGTTAAATGTATTCTTATTTAAGTGGATGAATCTGTTGCGCGACTCAGGAGTATTTTAAAGTACGCGATAAATATTTCAAGATGTCGGAAGAAGGTCTTACGGATAATGAAGTGAGGAAAATGGCAGAAATACACAAAGGCGCATTATTAATATTTGTAATTTTGTTGCCATTAGTAACATCACTAATATATACATGAGTTACAAAAGAACTTCCGTTTTTTGAGAAGTACAAAAGAAAGATAAAAGACTGAATATGTTAAAATGTCGGATAGAGTCTTGAGGGTAATGGAGGCACAAAGGAAATAGTTGTAATTTTGTAGCATCACTGATATACAAGGTGTTTCATTAACATTGGGACAACCATTAACTGGAGGTACTACAGGATAAATAATGATGATTGACCCACACATGTCTTATCCAAATGTTGATGGTTTAAGAAATACAGGGTGTTCAAAGTTACAATTTTATTTGCTTTTTTACTATTATCATCGTGTTTCTTGGACTATCGATTTGAAAATTGGCAGTTTTACGATTTTTGGTACGATAAAATTGATAATGTTAGTATTTCTCATATTCCTTATAGAGGGCGCTACTTACAACCTGTCGCTATGATACATTAGATCAAAATTTTTCACTCTGTATATTTAATGATAAATTTGTTTTAAAATCTAAAAGAGCAGCCATTTTTACATTAACATGTATTGATCCTTTTCGATATTTTAATTCGGTTTCAATAAACAAAGATGGAATGCAGATTATGTTTCAATCGTAGAAAGAAAACGCTTGTAAGGTTTGGTTAAGAAAAATTATTATTGTTTAGAAAGTTTACAATAAAAACAAAATCTAAAAGAAATATGCACATTTAAAGCAGTTGTCCAAAGTGGGCACCATTCACTTCGATACATTTTGTAACCTTTTTCTGACAGACAGATGAGTTCTAAACAATGCTAATTATTGCCTTTTAATTCATCGGCAGCCGCTTGTATTCTACGCAACAACTCCTCGGGCGAATTAACAGTTTCTTTATACACTATGCCTTTCATCCGTGCCCAAAACGAAAAATCCATTGGATTTGAGTCGGAGCTTCTAGGTGGCCAAGCAAGTTCACTGCCACGCTCAATCCAATGATGGGGAAAGACGTTATTTATATATTCACGGACCGGCCGAAAATGTGCTGGTGCCCCGTTCTGCAAAACCACATGTTTACTCTTAAAATAAGTGGTAATTCTTCAAGTGATTCCAATAAATTTTGTTAAAGTAAATTTAAATACAGTGGGCCGGATAGAGAAGGTGAGAGTTGAAAAGGTCCAACAAAATAATTTGAAATGACACTGCAACATCGTACCAAACATTTAGTTTAAATTCTTGCTGGCAGTGTCTTTCCTTTAAGGCATGGGGATTTTCTGTCTCCCACAAGTGGCTGTTTCGACAGTTGTTAACTCCACGGCGTGTAAACGTTGCCTCATCAGTGAAGAGGATATTATTTAAAGAATTAGGGTTCATATTTTGCTGCCCTTCCGTAGGAGGGCTGGAGAATATTGCGGCAACAAATTCTGCACTGGAGTGTAGTGATACGGATGGAACTTCTCTTTGTAAAAAATTCTCCAAATCGATGGGTATCTTATGTCCATTTCCGCACTTAACCGATAAGTACTTACACCTTAATTCACGTACACTCTAACCAAAACTTCCTCTTCCTGATCAACCGTTTTGGAGCGCTATTTTCACTTTTGGGACGGAAAGATCCTTTTTCACCTAAGCCATTGTACAAATTTCTAAATAACTTATGATTGGGTTGCCTGCGGAGGAAATATAACTGGCAATACATAAGGGCCGCAGTGCAGTTGACACATCAAACTAGTATAAATTTGAAACGTTTTTTACTGAAAACGAATTAAAATATAGAAAAAGAACAAGAATACATGTTTGGTGTAAAAATGGCTGCTCTTTCAGATTTTCAAACAGATTTATCGTTAGATATACAGGATGAAATGTTATGATCAAATTTATCTTAGCGATAGGTTGTAAGTAGCGCCCTCTATGAACAACATAAAAAATATTAACATAATTATTTTTATCGTACCCAAAATTGTAAAGCTGCCAATTTTCAAGTCGATAGTCCAAGAAACACGATGATAATAGTAAAAAAAGGAAATTGAAATTATAACTTTGAACACCCTGTATTTCCTAAACCATCAACATCTGGATAAAGCATTGTAACCTTACCTTGTTGTTGTTACTACATGAAGTGAGGTTACGATGCCGAAGGTTCGCTATTCGCCAGAGAGCATAAGGTCGTGAGTGTAGTTAGGAATATTTGAAAACTGGTCCTGTATTATTTTTTTAGGGCTTTCAAGAAACTCTTACTGATTAATTAAGAAACCAATAGTAAATAAATCAGCTATTATGACTTTTCCAATATGCTATTTACATTGTTTTACCTTTATGTTAGTGAATCAAATACAACAAATTACAGTGCCAATGAATCTGTTTAATGCAATTTAAGGGTACCTTGAACAGATGGTGTAATAACCGGTTTCAATAAATACAAGGTAACCGACACTAATTACGAACTGATAATCAGTTATTAGAGGTTGGTTAGATTTGAAATGATTAACATAGTTTCTAATGTTATCCACTATCTGAGAACATCATGTACAATACACAAAATTCCTAGTAACATGTAAGTGGTATACCAGTTACAGCTTTACAAACTGTACTAATTAATAAAATGTCACCAAACAGATAGAGAGTGTCTCTTATCAAGTAAAATTAAGCTGAAAAATAATTTCAGGGCGATATGCAATGATAAAGTTAATATTTCAACATAACAAAGTTGAAAGAATGCAATAATAAGATTATGAGTCGATAGACGTCTATATAAGAAGTCTATATAAGAATTTGAAGTAACTAAATATCAAAATATTAAAATATAAAAGTTAATGTGTCGTTAAATGTTAAAGCATGAAATTACAAAATAAATAAATTGCATAAAATTTGGATGAAAACAAATAAAACTTTGAATGCTACTTGCGGTTAGTGTCCAAACTATTAAACGTCAATCAGCTTAATTGACAAACCACATCTTACTTGTGGAACAAATTTCAGCCATCCTGTCAGGAACCATTATCCATAACGGAATCATGTGGCAAGTGTCACCGACAAACCATGAGTCCAACATCATCACATGAAGCAAAACGCCATCACGAGCTCTTGTTGTTCTGTAACGCTAACGGCATCCGAGATACGACACGTCTCTACTACCATGAATGGAGTACCTATAGTTTATCAGCTATTATGAAAATATATCTCATACTGGAAACATCCGAAACATCATATCTACCATCGATTATCAAGACCCACAAAACTGTTCAAAACCATATCCATGTGGCAAAAAAGTGTGTGCAAAAACTATGCAGTAAAAAAACCTAAAAAGAAATTGGGGCTATAATGTGAAAAAAATATATGTAGGACGGAAGCTTACCTTGTCACCAAGGTTTTTTCACCCTGATAGTTCCAAAAATAAATGGTATGAACCACGTGTCATCGGCCATTTTCTATACCTATGACTTGTTACAATTGACACTCGGCTTCGCAGCTCAAAAAGTATCAGTCAAGTGATTCGAAATTCGAATACGAAAGTTTTACCTTCACGTTCCTTTTGACACCTCAGTGTTACCACAAACAATCAAATAAAATCCCAACATAAAACGATAAAATACTCGTAGATTAGTTAAATTCCATGAAAAAGATTAATAAAAATATTACTTTTGACATTTCGTTATTAAATACCATTATTCAAGGATATGCTTGAATAATTTTAAAACCCTAAGTTCATTCACTTAGCCAACCAATCATGCAGAAGTGTGTATAAAGTTGCATACTCAGTGGGTAAACTAACCGAATTATACTACATCTCAGTGAGTTATGGGATAATACAAAAGCATTGTATTTTTATTATTCTACAGCATTCTTGGGTGAATCATCATTATAACCTGTAATATCTCCAGTTAACGGTTGTCCCCTCAGATTAACAAATAAAATAGATATGTTTGTTTTGATATTTTCTTGCCCCAAACACTGAGTCACATTCTAAGCTCACTTGCGGACACTTCCACTGCTTTGCCATATTTACAAAGTCTCTTTAGTTGCAGGAAAAATGAAATTAGAAGTTTAATTGAAAATGTGTTCAAAAGTTATGCAAATAAAAAAAGTCATACTAATTTATGCATTTGAGTCGCTATTTTTAAAATTAATTAATAATACTTGAATATTCTTATATACATTTTAAACAAGTATTTGTTGTATCCTTGTATACCTTTATGGTTATAAATAAAAGTGGCAACATTGTTGAAAATTTCAGTACCCGTTTAATGTGTCAATAGTAATCTATTTAGTAGTTTTGTTCTTGCTTAAATACCAAATAAAGAGAGATGCAAATATCGTCAGAGTGTGATCGACGAGCATTTCAAATACGCGGTAGTATTGTAGTAAATCATATCAAACGTGGTATGAGCGCCATTACGACTAGAGAGTAAACATTTAGTTCTTTGGTTTTGATGTGTTTTTCAAGATTTTTAGTGACAAAATAAACTCTTAAGTTCATCCCAACGCCAACTTTTTATTATTTCAGGGGAAAGCATCATCTTAATATGATCTAAGGATAAGAATGGAGTGGACGAAGAAGGGACAGTCTTTTAAATGGCCAGACCTCACAACATACCAAAATATATGTAAAACAGCATTACATATCGTAAAAAAAGGATAACTAAAAATAAGGAATATTTCACTATATACTTTGGAGTTGAAGATTAGTTTCATAGAATTCTGTGATATTACCAATAACTAGGTAGGGAATAATTAGAATCAAATATTTTATGTATTTAATTTCTTGAAGGGAATATAAATAATTTCCTACTTTCACCCGTTAAAATCAGTTTATTGGACAGCTCTTGAAAATACACAAAAAGTACTATGATAGACTTGCGTAAATCACCCTTATACATTTAAATTTCTGCGCACAGTTGAATCAAAAGGTTGGCGTTTTATAGTTTTCTAAAATGAGGATACAATCAATTTTATTCAATAATAATAACAATAATTAACAAAGTAAGTCAACATATAATCAGACACTATGTAGAAACACCACTTAATTTTTGGTATCTCAGAGGTTACGCATTTTTTTTTCATTTGTAACCATCGAAAAAGGTCCTAGTAACGATATTGTATTGTTTATGAAAATCTCATTTTCGAATAATTTGGTCTTCAACACCGTTTTTTGTATGCGAGATACTACATGTTTTCACAATGTTTTCAGATTGTGAATATAAAATGAATTTTGTTGAAAAATGTAATTTATCAAGAAATAAGTTATTTTTTTTTAGAATCTTACTGGACTAATACAAATTTTAATCATTTAAAGGTGCCTGCGACAATATTTAATAATATTTTATACCATAATTAAGTAGCGTTGGGTGGAACAGTCAAATGTTAAACTAATTGCAGTTTGATTATACCTAATAGTATTACTATAAGAAGATTAGGAATCGAAAGTGCAATCCACGATCTTAATGAACTAATTATTTTCTCTCAATACCTTATTTGTTTGTATCTTGAAAGTACACATATTTTTAAGGTATATAGCCTTATTAGACATAGTTTAATTACAACTATATTTAAAACCAATTTATTATGCAATTTGTTACCGCAGACCCCCTTCTGTATTAGGACAGAGTGAAACTAGCACGTCGATATGTTTTTAGATGGAGCTATGAAACAACTAATTCGAAATACCAAAATATTTTTATGTAAAACTAATTACAAAATAAGCAGGATTATGATAGTAGGTTCTAGGTTCTCAACATTTTTGCTTCTATTTTTCATAATAGGTTCGATAAATTCTGAGTATACAATGGAAAAAATAAATGAAGGACAATGTAAAAAACAATATACGAACCAACATAGAGATGGTATCAAACCGTGAAAAATAAATCGAAAATACATAAATGTAAAATATAGATAAAATGTGGTTGGTTCAATAGACCAGATTATTTTTCTAAGGGTCCTCATTGTTATCGATAAGGAAAACGTGATTACATTGTAATCTACCACCGAAGGTTTATCGGTTGGAAAAAATTCATTAGATAAGTGCATTTCCTGCAATAAATTAGTAATTAAACTGAAATATATGTTGTGCAAATCTAAATTCAAAACGCATACCCGACAAAGACCATAATATTAATTTATCGTCAATTAGAGAGATGATCTCTCGTGTTAGATAGCTGCCGTGTAACTCGTAATTTGGCAACGCTTTCAATGAAAAGACGTTTGTTAAGGTTGGACGCCGACTTATGTATTAAAATTTTAAATTATGTGGCATGAAGGATAACATGGATTAGTAAAATTTGTTACTTGGTCTTACATATAGAATTTATACAAGGTAGTGTTGAAGAAATTGGCACCTAAAAAATAAGTTATTTCCACAGACTGTTACAAATATTATTCTTGATCCGTTTATTTTTAAAGATAGGTTAGAAGTTATCACAAATTAGAATTGGAATAAATACGGTGTGACAATTTAAAAGCTTACAATGGGCTATATCTCACAAACGAAAGATGATATAAAAATGGCTAAAACCGTTTCTAATATAGGAAGGGGGAATTAAAATTACATAAAAGAGAACTCAGCCCCACCTACCCCAACTAAAAGAATTTAAATAGCAAATCCCTACTTGTGATAAATTGCTATCCAATATTATAAATAATAATTCTGCAGGCTGTATCAATAATTACCAAATTAATATCTACCAATTTTAAAAACAAACAAACTCTACATGTTAAAATGCTCTAAAGGCCAATAAAAAAAATCGCCTATTGCGGTCATCTGAAATGATACTGCCCCAATTACATTGTTGAAAGAGTTCAAGTAACACCATATGTAATGTATAATCGTAAAACTATTCAAAATAATATCTGTAGCAATACCCTGTATGTTGTCAATTTGTGAAGTTTCAAATAATTTAGTACTATTAGCACGATTGGAAAGAACCGTTTTTTATATTGTGAATAAATACTTCTTTAAATTAATGAAACTCATTAACTACTCATAATAATAAATTGAATTAGTTGACCAACTTATTACTATTTTTTTAAACAATATTTAACAGATTACCAACTTAATACTAATATTAACTTATTATTTCAAAACACAAATTCAAAATTCCACAAGTCCTCCACCTCGTTCCGTACACTTCACCGTCCGGAAATTTATTTCTCTTTGAATATTTCGGAGCGTACCTTGGTTAATAGCATATACGCAATCCCCTATGCATTGTTCTAAATGGGCGACGTCTCTCAAGGGTCTTTCTCGATAAACCTTGTGTTTCAAATATACCCATAGGAAAGAGTCCAGAGGGCTTAGGTCGGGTGACCTAGCGGGCCAATGATTTACTGAATAGCGACCTATCCAATGATCACCAAATTTGTTATCTAACCATCTTAATTCTCGAGTTGAATGGATTGATGCACCGTCTTGTTGAAAATAAAGATTGGCTCGCTTTGCCAATGGTATACCATCCAAAAATTGGGTTAATTCGTTTTCCAGCAAAGTTAACGTCTGGCATTAAGATTTTCTCTAAAGAAAAATGGACCAACAATTTGACAATTCCAAATTCCGCACCATACAATAACCTTGAATCTGTATTGGTCTTTATTTGCTATAAAAAAATAGGGATTTCTATCTGCCCACCAACAACAGTTTTGTGAACTTACTGTTCCATTTGATGTGAAAGTAAATTCGTCGGAGAATAAAACATTTTCTGTGAAATTTTCAGTCCTTGATACCAAGCGGAAAAATCAAACTGGACGTCATAATCTCTATCTTTCATAACATGCATAAATTTAGGCTTGTACGGGTGAAACTTATTGCTTTTCAAAATACGGCCAATTAAAGTTGAAGAAATATTACTGTTTTGATAAACTTACGCTATGGATATTTGAGGATTTTCTGCAACGGTCAAAAGCGCTTCCAAACTATTTTTTTCAACTATAACCTACCTGTCACAGATAGCAATCATGTTGCTCCTCATGACACTACCCTAATTGCAGAAACTTAATATCTTAACAACTTCTATAGGGTAGGTGCATTGGTGATGCACCCAACATTACATATTTAACATAATTGTTATATTACTTTAATGATTACTATATTATTATTATTATTATTATTATTATTATATTCGTTATATATATATTTTTTGTTTAGCTGTTGTGGGTTTTCTTGATATTTTCTACAGTGTATGTTTTATTGTTTACAACCCTCTCACTTACGAGAATAAGGTTATCTCTTCTTCTTCTTTCTTATGAATAGAAGATTCACCCCCTCTACATTCTTCTATTCCATCTTAGACGATAACTAACACATCAGAGGCCATTGTCAGAATGGGTACATAATCTGATTTCAAACTAATTTGTTTTAGTTGGCAGCATTGCTCTGTCAACTAGTCCATCCGATTTAGAGGGAAAATATATTATTTCCTGGCCTGCTTTCAACAAAAAAGCAGTCGTTTTCGTTAAGTCTGCAAAATGGTGGTAGATGTTGGCTTTTAGTCAGTTTTAATCTGATGGTTTAATGTAAACCATCGTAATTAACTAGTTGATACTTTAATAATCCGTAGTTCATTTCTATATAACATAACCTCAACTCGGAAGTACACACCTGTTGTGGATCCTTCTCCTTTTATATTATCTCTTGTTAAAAACAGTATCTAACTGCTGGTTTTTCATTTTAGTCTCCCTGATGATGAGGACAATCATCTTCGAAAGCTGGGAAATTTTCCGTTAAGAGTACACTTTTTTCTTACTGCAATTCCCCAGTATTCACCAATTTTATTCCAAACAGTCAGCAAAGAATATATATATATATATATATATATATATATATATATATATATATATACGAGGTCTGACAATTAAGTAATGCGACCGATTTTTTTTCTCGGCCTGTGGTAACACTGCGAATCTGTAACTCAGCTACCGTAATAGCAGATCCCTACTCTCTCGATTGAGACCTTGACGACTCTCGTACGATCATTTCTTCGCCAGCTGTTCAGTGTTTTGTAAAAACACGCGAGTAAGTGCATGTCACGAAAATGGAAGAGAGAAATTTAGAGCAACGGTGCGCAATAAAATTTTGTGCGAAACTCGGCGAAACCGCGACAGAAACTTATGAAAAAGTACTTAAAGTGTATGGTAGTGATGCCCTAAGTAGTAGTCAGGTGTTTCGGTGGCATGCCGATTTTAAAAATGGCCGTGAGAGCGTCAAAGACGAAGCGCGGAGCGGAAGGCCAATTCAAGTGCGAACCGACACGAATGCGCAGCGCGTGCGCACCCTTATTCGTCAAGACCGGCGACTAACCATTCGAATGTTGGCTGACGAGTTGAATATTAACCGGGAAACAGTTAGAAAGATTTTAACCGAAGATTTCGCCATGAAAAAGCTGTGTGCGAAGATGGTACCGAAGAACCTTTCAGATGAGCAAAAAGCCCACCGATTGAACATCGCTCAAGATCTTCTCGAGCAGGTTGAAAGCGATCCAACTCTTCTCGATCGAGTTATTACTGGTGATGAAAGTTGGTTTTTTCAATATGACCCCGAAACTAAACGACAAAGCCAACAGTGGCTATCCCCTGGGGCGCCAAGGCCAAAGAAGGCGAGAATGAACAAGTCCAAGGTGAAAGCCATGTTGATTTGCTTCTTCGACAGCAAAGGGGTGGTTCACAAAGAGTTCGTACCACCTGGACAGACCGTAAATAAAGTATTCTACCGCGATGTACTCGAAAGATTACGAAAAAGGGTGCTCAGAGTGCGTCCAGAGATCGCGAAGACTTGGGTTCTGCATAACGACAATGCTCCCTGTCACACTGCGTTTAGTGTCTCTCAGTTTTTGGTGTCTAAAGGCATCGCAACGTTACCGCAACCGCCCTATTCACCGGACATGTCACCCTGCGACTTTTTCCTATTTTCCCACATGAAAACATTCGTCAAAGGTCGACATTTTGACTCCGTTGAAGATATCCAAGAATCTGTGACGAGGGTACTAGGAGAGGTGCCGCAAGAACTGTTCCAGAATTGTTACGAAAACTGGAAAACTCGCTGGAATAAGTGTATAGGTGCGGGAGGGGACTACTTTGAAGGGGATCGCATTGATGTACCTTAATTTTTAAATATAGTCGATTTTTGAATATTGTCGCATTACTTAATTGTCAGACCTCGTATATATATATATATATATATATATATATAAAGAAGATGTAGGAATATCGCGTGATATGTTAACAACAACAACAAAGAGATTCATGGGTAATTCACGCAAAATAAGGGCTACTGAAATAGAGTGGTAACCGTGGACATGCATGTTTCTGGCTCATTTTGCCTCTTCAGCACGGCATAACCAAAACATGGGAAAATACAAAATAACGGATTTCAGCAGGGAAACCAAACGCTCATTTGTGTCTTCAATTGGAAGATTCCGAGTTTTCAGGACAACAACCAACATCGACATGAATCTCTTTGTTGTTGTTGTTAATATATCACGCGATATTCCTACATCTTCTTTGTTATTTACTATGGGTCGGAAGGTCCATGGCGGGGGGGCTATACGCGCCTCCGTGTCGATGTCTGAAAACTCGGGATCTTCCAATTGAAGACACAAATGAGCGTTTGGTTTCCCTGCTGAAATCCGTTATTTTGTGTTTTCCCATGTTTCGATTAACATCTTTGCTCCCAAATTTCACATCCTTATTTGGTTATGCCGTGCTGAAGAGGCAAAATGAGCCAGAAACATGCATGTCCACGGTTACCACTCTATTTCAGTAGCCCTTATTTTGCGTGAATTACCCATGAATCTCTTTGTTTATATATATATATATATATATATATATATATATATATATATATATATATATATATATATATATATATATATTATTAATTTACACTGTATTATTTACTTACTTTTATTATGAAATTTAAATGTAGATGTTTATTATTTAGAATTTTTATTTAGTTTGGCTAGCTCAGTTATTGTTTTTTTATATAGTTGTTATATTTATTATATATTTATTAATTCGGGAGCATGAAACCCTTTTTACTCTTTGAGTCCTGGCTTTTTATAATGTTGTATTTGTTTAAATAAAAAGAAAACACTTTATTTTTAAATAGATTTAATTTTAAATTCAATATTTTATATTTGATAATAATAATTTGAGACGCCTATGGATATTATACCTACTTATTTATTTTGATAATTTCTTCAGTGCGCGTGCGTGAAAAACTAGTCATGCGCTTTAGCATAAAACGAACAATTCTTACACGAAAGAAGCATCTATACATGTACACATAGTTTGTTGACGATGCAGACAAGTGAATGGTTCAAACACATAAAAGAATTTATATATAAATCGTACATATATATGATACAAATTGCTGTGGAAAGAAAATAGTTATCTACATAGATAGAAATATAGGAATTATATACAGATGGACATAGTTATTACATTAATAAAATTTCAAGCACCATATTTATGCGATTACAACATGGCGTAAGTACATATTTTAATTTGTTTAAATTCGGCCTTTTTATTAATATTAACGATTTATGCAATTAATTAACTATATAAAGTCTGTTCTCTTTCTTTTTCAGATCGATCATATTCGCAAATGTTTATCAATTTATGAAATTAAGTACTTATTTGAGTATTTTGAGTTTTTACTCTGATTATTGGCCAATAATATTTTAAACAAACTGACCTGTTGTTCTTGAATTGGGATGAATGTCTCTGGACCCCAGGAATACTCCTCTGGAGCTCCACAAACCAAAATGATGAGAAATTTCGAAGATTCTTTCCGAAAAACTTGATATAATTAACTGTGAGTATTAATAAGATTGTTTTTTATAGTACTTTATAGTTTTAATTGTGTTAAACTGGGAATTTCTTGAAATTTCTGGAACATTATCACACACACTCCTCGCTTCTTGACACCAGCTTCCCTATTCTTTAAGCGTCCCCTCGATTCTCCACTTTTTTCAACAAAACAGTCTTTTGTTTTTCTTTAGGTCACTATTTCAAATTTTACTTGTTGATTCACAATTTGTTCTGTCATATTTTATAACCAATAAAATATTGTCCTTTGCAATCAAATTAATTGAAACTTCTTTCACTTATTAGAAAAGTTTCATACATACACTCTTTTACATTATTAGTTCATTTATAGAGTTCCTATGAGTTTTTTTTATCATACAAATAAATTAAAGTTGGTTATACATAGATACATTTAAATGGTACAACATCCAATATTGTTATTGACAGTCTATCACTGTTACACTCATATTATTTATCAATATAAATTCTTTTATGTTATTTGTCTATACTCTTTGCATTATATTATTTATAATAAACTTTAACAAATTATTATTTATTGATTCAACGTTTATTTTATTTACCATATATCATTTGTATATATGTCATTATTTGTTTATCTATGAAAATCTATTGAATTATATTCTATTCAATATTTGTATTTGTTTTTTATTCTTAAATTAATGATTATAATGAATTAACTATAATAATATTTGTTTTCATTTCAGATGAACAGCTGATTATGTTATGGAAAATAATCTTCGTCTTAGGCAACTTTATTTACATCATTACATTGGTTAGGCAATCTCTATATTTTATGTTATTATTGAGGTAATTTCTTTATCTATTATATTGTTATAGACAATTATTGAATATATCTTTACTTGATATGTTGTTTAAATTAAGAAAAGTGTTTCCTTTTTACTTGTTTTCTTAAATTATATTATTTTCATATATTTTCATACTAGCAACATATTTTTATAGAACTAATTCTCTTACTATCTATGATATCTGGTTCAATATATATATATATATATATATATATATATATATATATATATATATATATATATATATATATATTATAAACATAAACTGAATTATTTTTACTTACTTTTATAGTAGATTTAAATGTATATGTTTATTATTTCTAAATTTTGTTTTATTTTGGCTAGCTCAGTTTGTTTTTAATATTTGTTTAATAATTTATTTTAATTAGATTATTCGGGAGCATGAAATCCTTTTTCCCTTTGAGTCCTGGCTTATTGTATTGTTATCATTGTTTAAATAAAAAGAAAACACATTATTTGAAATAGATTTAATTTTCAATGCAATATTTATATTTGATAAATATAATATGCGACGCCAATGGTTATATTGTACCTACTTATTGATTTTAATAATATCATCAATGCGCATGCGTGAAAAACTAGTCATGCGCTTTAGCATGAAACGAACAATTCTTACATTAAAGAAGCATCTATATTTATACAAACATAGTTTGTTTGACGATGCAGATAAGTAAATGGTTCATAAAAACATAAAAGAATTTATATATATATATATATATATATATATATATATATATCATAGTTATATATGATACAAATAGCTGTGGGAAGAAATGAGTTATATACATGGATAGAAAATAGAAATTATATACAGATGGACATGGTTATAACATTATGAAATTTCAATCACTAGATTTATGCGATTACAAGATGGCGTAAGTACATATTTTAATTTATATAAAGTTCGGCCTTTTATTAAATTTAACGATTTATGCAATGAATTCACTATACAAAGTCTGTTTCTTTCGTTTTTAGATCGATCATATTTGCAAAAGTTTATCAATTTATGAAATTAAGTACTTAATTGGTATTTTGAGTTTTTACACTGTTTATTGGCCAATAAATGATTTAAATACACTGACCTGTTGCTCTTGCATTGGGATGAAAGTCTCTGGATCCCAGGAACACTCCACTGAATCTCCAAAAAAACAAAATTAACGAAAATTTCGCAGATTCTTGCCGAAAACTTGTTACAATTACTAATATTATATTTCATAATACATTAAAAGTTTAAATGTCTTAAAACAGGGAATATCTTTAAATTTTAGGAACACTATCACACACACTCCTCGCTTCTTAATACCAGCTTCCGTTCTCCTTAAGCGTCCCCTCGATTCTCGACTTTTTTCAACAAAACAGTCTTTTGTTCTTTTCCAGGTCACTATTCCAAAGTTTATTTATTGATTCACAGTTTGTTCTGTCATCTTTTATAACCAATAAGATATTGTCTTTTGTAATCAGATAATTGAAACTTCTATCACTTATCAAAAAATTTCATACATACAAATACATTAAAATTGGTTATACTTAGATACACTTACATGGTACAACATTCAATATTATTATTGATAGTATATTCTTGTTACACTCATATTAATTATAAATATAAATTCTCTTATGTTATTTGTCTATATGTCATTATTTGTTTATCTATGAAATCTATTGGATTATATTCTATTCAATATTTATATTTGTTCTTATTCTTAAATTAATGATTATAATGAATTAACTATAGTAATATTTGTTTTCATTTCAGATGAACAGCTGATTATGTTATGAAAAATAATCTTCGTCTTAGGCAACTTTATTTACATCATTACATTGGTTAGGCAATATCTATATTTTATGTTATCATTGAGGTAATTCCTTATTTTTTATATTGTTATAGGCTGTTATTTAATATATCTTTATTTGATATGTTGTTTAAATTAAGAAAAGTGTTTCCTTTTTACTTGTTTTCTTAAATTATGTTATTTTCATATATATTTCATACTAGCAAACATATTTTTATAATACTAATTCTATTATTATCTATGATATCTGGTTCAATATATATATATATATATATATATATATATATATTCTATGTTTTAATAATATTTGCCCCACGTTTGGGTAACAAATTATTATATTTCGATGTTTTGTAATTATATTATGATTTTATCTATATGGATTTTTAATTTGTTGATGTCACAATTTAGGATTGTAACTACATTCTTGTGAATGTGCCTTTACCACTGAATATAACCTATTGAAATTTTTGACAGCAGTTGTCAAATTAATATGCCCGGCTCAGATGAATATTAAATTTTATATTGTGAAAGATACATCAATACACAATCGACTTACTCACTCTTATCTCAGGGAGGGATCAAAGATTTCAAATAATAATTCAAATTTATAAATTTTTAAAGAATTTTCCAAATTACGTATTACGCTATTCCAAATCTAGAGTAACTGTTTATTCAATATACTACGAGACAATTAAATTATCTTATGACATATGATTTTACTGTCAGGAAATTAACCAAATGTCACTTATTATATCAAAATTTCTATAGCCTGAAAATTATCAAATACAATGAGAAATGAATATGAAATGAGTACCAAAGAGTGATTGGAATTCAAATTTATATAATATATTATCAAATTACAAATTACAAGAAATTAGAACTTTTCAAAAATATTATAAACGCAGAAACAAAGATAGAATTTTCTATCAACCTTAAAATTAAAAAAAACCTATAATTATAAATCTACTCGCTAAATAATTTATCAAAGTTCAAAATGTTTGATTATATACTTGATATCTATCAATGTCAAAATACGCAAATTTCCGTTTAAATTGTCTATTCCAAAATTATCTTCGCTTGACGTTGAATTTTATTTGAGTAACGTTACTGTAATTTCAATCGAATTTATTACCATAAGATGCATGTAATTTTGAAATATTTTTAATGAAGGCCTATTAATTCTCGAGAAATAATGTAAATAAACTGGACAGGACTCACCAACTAGGTACTGGTTAACTCGTTCGTATTCTAAAACGTGTTTAGAATTCAGGAACAACTTTCTAAATTAATAATTTAGAAATCGGAAAAGCACCCGCACTTTATCGATGCAATTCGTTGCGAATTATACACGCACTGGCTTTACAATGCAGGATTTGATGATCTCATAATACTCATATGAATTACTATGATATTTTTAAATAAATTTGAGGCAACTCTTATTTCGATGTTGCCTCGTGGGAATATCAAAATCAACTCACTAAACTTTTTATATAAATAATTCTCCTCTCCTTTGGTTACCAAAAAATTCTTTTTTTTTTAAATATAAACTTACGTTTTCCTATAACAAAGAGAGATTTTCATTCTTTTAATATAATTGCAATTTTGCTAACAGAGACATCTGTATTCTTGTTGTCAAATCGTTATAAAGTATATTCTGCATTAATGCCATCCGAAATTGAAATGTCAAAATTTATTTGTATATTGAAACTTTAAAATTATTGATAATACAGTGTGTATCACTAGTATTACATCCAAATATGCACATTTTTCCTTATTTCATTATTTTCTTTAGAATTTAGATAGAGGATATGTATTAATATATAATATATATAACTTATCACAACATCTGTAAGAATTTAAAAATGTTGATGTGAGAGGTTTTCAAGTTTATGAAACAAGAAGTGGGTTATAAATCACTAAAACATATGGAATTATTTGTTTTTACCATATCTGAAACCTTTTTAATATTGAATGGATACCTATGATATCATCTACTGTAGATATTGAAAAACTAAAGTAATTTTCAAAATATTTACCGTGATTTCGAACATGTAAACAGTTCATCTCAACTGAAATATTAGGCTATAAATCCTAATTAGACAATATAATAAGTTGTAAATTTGGCAAATACTTCATAAAGATTATCTAAAAACCTAAAAAAATGAATAAATGTGTTTAAATTATTATAATATATCATATTTAAAAAGAATCAGAAGCAAAATTATTATTTTGATGTTCATTATTACAATGATACAGCGAACTGTCAACAAGATTTCAATGTTAAATTTATTTTTAAAGTATGAAATGCCAGCGACAGAAGTTCGTTGTCATAGAACTATGTAATTCTGATAGGCGAATACCACATAAAGAATTTTTGTAAATATAAATTTCAGGCCAAGTTTATGAGAAACATTAATTGTGAAAGAATTCTAATAAAAATTGTAAAGAATTGTATATATTTTGAAAAGTTTTAGTTTGTAGTTTTGTTTATTTCAGATTGGAAAAAAAAATACATAATAAGAGGTTCTTTTTAATAAATAGGGATAGTTTTTAGAGAAGTAGAGTATTAACTAAGTAGATTAAATTATTTTAAAAAAGAACATTAAATATCCGAATACAGATAAGAAAGACATGAAATTAAATAAAAACCTCTAATATGTAAATTGTAATAAAAAAATCTAGTGAGTGCAACGGACAGAAAAAAGTAGTGTTGTTGATTTTGGGGAAAAAACATTGAGTGGTGTAACATTATTGAGAGAGGACGTATATGAATGAAAATTAAAAAAATCTAAGTAAAGTCCTCAGATAATTGAAAGAAAAGTATAGAAGGAAGTTAAATAAAGTTAAAGAAATAAATTGAGAATATTTGAAAGATAAATAAAGAAACAGAAGATAAGTAATTAAAATAGATATAAAAAATAAAGGCTATAGAAGAATAAAAGTCACCTGAAAGCATCATTTAAAAGATATTTAAACGGAAGAAACCAAATTGTGAAATAAAATAAAATAAATAAAGTAATATAAAGTTTATCAAGAAAGAGTAATTCAAAACTTACCTTGAGGAGTTGTGTCTAGTGAATATAGCAGTAAGAAAGGGAGTAGACACAACAAGACAAACGTTGTGGTGTAGGATATTGGAGATGGTTCGAGTCAAGAAGAAACTATAGTTCAGTGAAAGTTAGTGTAGCATAATTGTATTGGTTAACCAATTGATAATTTTCTGATTTGGCTGGGGGCTGGGGCGTGTCGCTAGTAAATTATAACAAACAAATTATGAATTAATAAAACTGCAATATCGAAAAAACATTATGAGAATATGACTCATGATAATAATCCAAAGGACTTTAAGAAGACTATTCACAATAATCTTTTTAGTGAATTTAATATTATGTTGATAACATATTAGAGAAAACAGTACAATCATTATTTAAAAATATAAATTCGTCTAAGGTGAAAATAAAAAGATAGCAGCAAAAGCGAAATTACTTTTTCTGTGAAAAAATATTCTCTTCAAGTTTTTGATTATTCGTCCTAATTAAATGTGACAATAATTTCTCCACTGGAGTCCAAAACTTACAGTCGATAATATAGTTTCCACACGGAAAAGGCAAATTATGGTTTTTTTTCCTTCTCGATAAATTAATAGAGTGTTATTTTAGTTACAAAATGACGGCCATTATGGATTATTTTGATATGCAACGTTTAAATGCATATATTAAACTTATGTACCTTTTAGACATTTTTTGTCAAATTGCACTTCAGTTTATTTCAGTTTAAAATTTTATTATCAAGTTGTACAACATATGCGGTTAAAAAGCAATTTAATCGTTGAATCAGTTCACGACAATTTGGTTAACCAACTCAATTAAAATGAATGTTTGCACATTAAAATCTCATTCACTTTAAACTCCATTTTGTATGTATCAATAACTACTACATTAAAAAGAAGAATTGTTTGGATTTGTGCCAATAAACATTATGCATACTTTCGGAAAATGGAAAATAACATTTAGCGTTCGTTAAAAAACGGGTGTTTTCGGGAGCTACGGATGATTTGAATAGTTGACTGAGACATCTTGAACTGAATTAAGAATGTTTCAAAAAAATGGCATACATAAACTCAATAATACGCCAAAATAAAAATTACTGAACAGCGTGTTTACGTAAAAATGAAAAGATTACTGAGATTGATATGCTTGAAAAAATAATGGAAGGAATGCTTGAATTGTCTGGTCTATACGACATCTTTTCATTGTTGTGAGAGTCCATAACATTTGAATGTTATCCTATATGATTCACAATCAATCATTAAAACCTTCTGGGACAATAAGAAACAATCTTCTAGACAAATCTAGATATGGGTCAAGGCAGTATTGTTTAGAGATACAGAGTCCAGCAGCAGTTAACTATGCGTCGCTGGGAAGATCTAAATACTTAAAATTAATTCAATACAACAATACTAACATAATTTATTGATATTTGGATATTTGGAAAGAATAGCGAACTTTAGAATTCGTTATAATCATTTTTTATACTAAACTCAACTCACAGCATAACTAATTGAAATGAGTTTGTTGTTGTTAAGGATTAGTTCTTAGATTGGTAATTGTAACATACAATCCAACAAATTAACAATTTACAGCTAATGTGTTTTACCTGCAACGAAATTTTATATACAAAACGTATATTGGTGGATTGTCATCTCTTTTATTTAGGAAGAATAGAATAGAGACTGGGGCAGAAAAACTTTGTATTTGGCGCCTTGGAGCGACGGTTGTTGGGTGGGGATAGGCACAGTCGAAAGCTTGTTTCAGTCAGAATTGTAGAGTGGACAAAGATCCTTCAAGAAGAATTGAAATTATATATACAAAATGTATGCAGCTAATAAATCCAGAAATGTTACATAGTGTGTAAATAGTTTTTGAAATTCAATTGTGTTATACGGAAGTTAGAAATGTAGATTGCAAGTACCATGCATCCCACTTTGGGTACTTTTGCGGGATATCTACCTTATCTTTAAAGATAGAGGATTGCGGTTTTCGCAATATTTAGCTATTTTTCTAAGAAATTAAAAATGGCGTAAGGAGAATTTTGACATTGTCCAACACTGCCCCGGTGCTGAATTGATTGGTGTGGAAGTACTATTAGGTGGCTTCCACCCATTGATGTCATATATGGGGGCAATTGGCAGTTTCATGGCGGGGAGTGGCCTCAAACAGCTCCCTAACACGATATATGCTCTAAACAGTGATGCATGGATATGTATATTCTCGTGCAGTGAGAGCACATATCCTCACAAACCTTGCACTGACTTATCTGATTTTCAACGAAATAGACAACACTAACGACGAATAGTTTGAGCCAAAGAGGATCTTGCTTGGCACTGTAAGGTCACTCATACTGTTTGCTGAAGACAATGAAAATGTACAAAGTGTAACTGCCAAATTCTAAAGTGCCCTTGAAAAACTTGAAGAAGGCCCGACTGCAAAACTTTGGGTACTCTACTATCGAATGACCGTACTCATGAAGCAGTTCATTAAAGCCGAATGGATGGGAGATTGGAACCTTCACCTTCAAATAATCAGTCAAATGCTTCCATTCTTTTACTCGTCTGAACACTTCTTCTATGAGAAAAGTGCTCGTTTATATTTACAAGATATGAGCACTCTCAAGACCGGATGGGCCCAACAGAATATCAATTGTTCACGAAAGGATGCTTTACCGTCCGCAGATCCAACAAATTTTGGTCATGTCTGTGGACTGACTTGACAAATGAACAGGTATTGATGCGTTCAATGAAGAGCCAGGGTGGCAGAGGTATTTCTACAAGTGTGCTCTCTCGTTGGACGGGCGAGATGGCATATATGCTGAATATATGTGAAGAGGTAGAAGGATATTTCCTCCAGAACAAGTGAACAGCATGTCGAAATGCGACCTTCGCAAATTGCACGAGATACCTCTGACGTGAAAAAAACTGAAAGCATGGTTCAATAACCATCCACCATTCCCATCGATATATAAACTCGTATCCATCAGCAGTGGCACTTGTAGGTGGTCCCCATATAAATTTCCACACTGCCCCAGAAGAAGAACTGAAAGGGGTGAACCGAATGATTGGAAAAACTTTTGGGAATGTTAGTTTCTCTAGGAAAGAAAAAGTTTTCTCTTTGGCATCGCCTAACATCTCAATCAAGATCCATAAGGAGAGCTTCAATGTGGAGCCACTCACCATCTTCCAGTGCATATGTATCATGAAATAGTCAGACCCACTTCACATAGGAGCTCGATCCTTATCCAATGACCCTATTTTCCGACGAAAGGATGTGTAAAGACACAAAATCAGCTTTTTGTGCTGCCTTCACTCAAGCCACAGAGATCGCCAGTGTACAGGCAAAAACATTTGCTGTAGTCGATTAAGAATACGTTTTCCATAAAGTCGTGTGGCATCGGAATGATTCGGTACAAGCTACATAAGCTACATATTTAATCACTTTGGGAGAAATGTATGTGTAGTCTGCGACGAGTATGCTGAGGATGTTGCATAAAAGGTCACCAAATTTGCAGAGCGATCATAACGGTATTCTGCAGCATTAGCGGAAATTGTGTTTGACACATCGACCATCATCATAGCCCCCCAAGAGAAGATGCTCTCGAATGACAAAAACAAGGTTCGGCTCATTGACCATATCTGTTCTGATTTTGCTCTCGAGGGGATTGAGACAAAAATATCAAGAGAAGACGCAAATCGCGATATCGTCGTGACTGCACTGCAAGAAAGTACCTCCAATGACCACGGCATCATCTTTGGAGAGGATATGGATTTGCTCGTGCTCGTCTGCGGTCTAGAATCCACTAAAATAAACGTATCGTTCCAGAAGAGTGTCAGAGCTGAGACGGGTTGCGTCCAATTCCTCGCCAGCTCATTCAACCAAGGGGAAGTGGAACTACTACCTGGACTTTTCAGGCAGGGGAAGATGAAAATGTTTGGCCAATTCAGACAAAAACAAGCCCTATTGGACCAAGCAAGTGGTTTCCTCCAGACAGACGCACCAATAAGACGCAGCAGCCGGTGACACGTGCCTAGTTGCCCTTTATGGAGGAAACGACACCCTCAACGATGTACGCTTCTGTACTTTTGTGAAGACAGCGGACAACGCCAAAGCGAATCTAGCCCGTTTGCTCCCAACCACAGAGGCTGCGTCGTATCACCACTACCGCACATACCACCAGGTGCAAAAGTGGTTTGGGGTGGAGAAAGATGCCACCAACTGGGGTTGGGGATTGACGTCGGCTGGACTCATCCCCATACCAGTCCGCAACCTCCTGCCTCCGCAGAGCTCCTAAAACTCCTCTCTTGCAAATGCAAGAAGGGGTGCAGAGATGGCTGCACTTGCCTGAAAGCAGGGCTCAGATGTTCTGTGATGTGTGCTACCTGCTATGGGGAAACTGCCCTTATCATCATTGAAGAGCCTCAAGACAACCCTGACGATCCACCAACACTGAACTACCTACATATAGGAGACGAAGACGGAACCCACCAATAGTGGAAGATCTATCTATTGAAGAGAGCAACGAAAGTAACGGCCCAGGGCCATCAAAAACTAGGCGACGAGTTTGACTATGTGTCTAATTTGATTGGTAGATTGATTAAGTTACTTCACTTTTGATTACTTATGTTGATATTAAAATACATTTCACAGTTTTTTAAGCGATTCATTACCAAACCAAAAAGCAAAAGATATGAAAGGTTATGGAACATTTCTGGAAAAATGCGATTTTACTTTATATGTTTTTTTGGAGAATTTGAGCTGCTAGGCTTACAGGCCCGCTTTGGGCTTAATTTAAAGCTAATTACATTTCTTAAAAACTATATTTCACAAGTTCTACTCGTAAGATCAATGGTTTTGACACAGTTTCGGTCCAAGAAGGTCTAAAACTAAAATTTTCAATTTTTGGTGAAAATGACATATTTTCAAAGTGCTTTAACTCGGTAACGGAGCTCCGGTTGGGTTTAATTTGTGAAAAATGTAATGTTCTTAAACGTATAAAGTAAATTTCAACGAAAAATGCAGATATTAGGAGATATAAAACAGAATCTGAAACAAGGCCAAAAATTTCGCGGTTTATGGTGTGTAAAAATGTTTTCACAAGTTTTTGAAAGTTGCAAACTTAGGTACATATAACCCTAATGGGTTCGAAGTCAGAGATAGATCATGTTTTGTTAATTTATTGTCAATTTTGACCGGCCTAATGTGTCTACTTCCATTTCATATCATATTCTGAAAAGTTTTACGTCGCACATTATCGAAGAAATCTAGTTTTTCAAGCTGTCTAGGCTATATTGTTTTTATTGCTGTCGCCATAACAGCTCAATGGACAGAAAATCTATATACGATCCGACGAATATATTTGATCTGCGATATATTAATATATACGAACAGAATAGTATATTCCGATATGAGTGCGGAATACAGCTACAAGTTTGAGTGTTGACAAAGTCAAGTGGCGGAATCACACGAGTATGGAATTACGAATTCCCACATTTTAGTTTATTTTTATCGACTCCACTTACCCACTAATTTGAATACACAATCTATGCAAAAATCATTTGATAAACAAACCCGGTGATTTTTCGCGACATACCTTGAGATTGTATTCCAGCTACTTACGTAACCTATTTTTGACACAGTAACATGTGAAATGTACTAATAATTATTGTGTTGCCATTCTGTAGTCCGCAACGATATTCACGACATAATCATATGATACAACCGGACGTAAAACGGTTGTATCGAATAAAATTGCCTAATGTTTACGGCGCCTTCTAGTGACTATTTAATAAACTGTTGAGCGTGTCGAAGATGTGTCATTTCGTACGCCTGAATATCTCGAAATTAGTCAATTATATAATGGCTGTAGAAAAAATTACGTTTGTAAGCCACAAATCTGGTAATAATTTCAAGACTTACAAAAATTATACATATAGTCGAAGATAGTAGAATAAATGTGAAATTGTTTCTTGTTGTAATTCTGTTATTGGTATATTTCCACAATTATTGCTTCATATTTTTATTATTCTGATATTACCGTAGCCCCAAGACTTTCCATTATTTGAGGATTAGGAAAAATTAAGCGTTAGAATAGTGATTTTACTCTGTTAACTATAGAAGGCATAATTGGGAAATTTAGAGAGACTATTTCAATTGGTTATGCTAAATATATTGTTCGTTTAAGAACAAATTATTGAAATGTCAATATCAAATCAAAGTGAGTTACATTATACTTACAGAAAGTTTAGGGGCATACTTTTTCAAAAATGAAGAAACACTGAATATTACTGTTGCTTGATATGGCAACATGATACCACAGCGCTTTTCCACAATATCTGGTTTTAACAAGAGGGTGCCACATGCCCTATGCCCGAGAATCAATTAATTACTGTACGAGACATTGCCTGACCATCTACCTACTCACTGGTTTGGATAATAAGATTCAATCCCTTAGACGTGTGATTTTTTACGGGGGTGATTTGAAATTAAAGATCTATGCCCACAAGTTTACAAGAATGAGAAAATTGAACGCTGCATCAACGAAATTCAGCCACATTTATGCAATATTGGAACAATTTTACTAAAGAGTGCGTATGTGCCAGCAATGTCGTGGAAGCTATTTGCTCATGCATTTCTAAACATAACGATTCAATAAAAAATAGTAATTTATAGAAAAAAAAGACTGTCCTGTTCGAATCAAAACTGCGTTAATTTTGAGACATCCTTTATCTTATTCTCGCTGTAATCAATCGTTACATTGTTTTATGTTTGTCAGATATCAATGTGAAAAAAGTAGATGTATCATGGGATTTGTACAAAAATTCTCTTCCTCCCGAATAAACCGAGTCAAGGCATTTTTTATTCTTATGAGAAACCAAAGGTAAAGTACGCCTTCTTTTTTAAGTGGAAAACGTCAAGATTATCGACAAAGGTCTGGATGATAAGTCACATAATACCCAGAATCTTTGATAAAAAAATTAGATTCCCTTCATGAACAATACATTGAAATATATTACAATGAAGAAATGATCTGGGGTACTTAAATTGTTTCTAGATTAGAGGGAATATTATGAATATATAGATATGTAGAAAAAGGAAACAGAAAGGAAATTTTTTGTTATAATAATTTGAGGTTTATTCCGTCCACCACATTTTCTTTTTTTTTATAAACTTAAGTATTTTGTATAAAAGGATGTGAAAGCGTCAAATGTGACTAGTAATGGAATTGGATAATATTTTCTAAAAATGTTAGCGAACAATTATTGTCCGGATAAAAATGATAATTCGGACGGGAACGAATGAGTCTTAACGATGAACCATGGACCATCAAGTTTATATGTTAACGTAACTAGATGAAACGCCCTCGAGATAAGTAAGTACATAGGTTGTCCGTAAGTTAACATGAATAATTATTGTTTTTACCGTAGAGTAATAATATAGAATAGAGAGGGATATTCATTCATAAACACGTTTATTTTTGCGGCCAACAATCCTAAACGCCAGTAGAGAAATAATTAATGGCTTACAAAAAGTGGGGATGGTATTGTAGCAGGGCCGGCGGAAAGCCCGTACGAACCGTGCGCCCGTACGAACCGTGCGCCCGCACAGGGCGCCAACACCTAGGAGCGCCAAATCAAGAGATAGTTAATAAATAACTGGCAAGAAGTAAAAGTGTCTAATATAAAAAAATATAAATAATAAACTAAAGCACAAGAAAATGTGTAAAATTATTTATTATCCAGTATACATTAAGTGCTTAATATATCAATCAGTTTATTTGCTTATGATGTATGGTGCCTTACCGAGAGTGAACAGACGGGCGGTATTATTTTATTGACAAAGAAAGTCGTCGTCACCGCGCCGGTCGGTCAGAAGATAAGCAAGCCCAAGCGCTGTTATTTTATTGGGGAATGAAAGGCGCCGCCAGTCGCCACCGCACCACCTGCAGGTAATAAATATTTTTTGTTTTGTGTAGCCGGTATCAGGGTAGTGTTCACAAATTCAAAAAGAAATAATTAGTTGCTACCTACTGTGTGTTACAGCAGTGTTAATCTGACTATGTTGAGTATAGAATTTGATCAAATGATGAATATTAATATTGACAATATTCTTAAGGATTTTTCGCAAAGTGAAGCCAGAAAAGTTTAATTAAATTTAGTTTGTATTTAGTAGAATAATATAATGTTTTAGATGTTTATAACTTTAAGTGTCATTATTAGTTTTTTTTAATATTTAATAAATAATTTTCTTCTGTTGTTTTGTATTTTAATTTACACACGATTCACGATTATGAAAGTGAATATAGTAACGTATTAGTTTTTCTTTGAGTATTTTTATTTTAACTTTGTAAATTGATTCCACATAACAGTTATTGCAAAACTTACAAAATTTTAAAAATGTGTTTCAACAAATCGAGGGGGAGGGGGCGGAAAATTTGCCTTTCGCACGGGCGTTAAACTAGCCTTTCGCCGGCCCTGTATTGTAGACACAAGGCCTTGGTAATTTCTGCTATTTTACTGACAAACTTGACACCTACGAACCATGATAATCCAAGAACATTAAATTAATCAACTTAAAAGTTTATTTTGTCACTAAAAGACTTGAAAGACACATCAAAACGAAAGAAACAAATGTTTACTCTCTAGTCGTAATGGCGCTCGTATAAACTACATTTGACATTATTTACTACAATACTACAGCGTTTCGAATTATCGTCGAACATACTCTGACGATATTTGCATCTCTCTTTATATGGTAATTAACAAAGCTACTAAATAGGTTACTCTTGACACATAAAACAGGTACAGAAATTTTGAGCAATGTTGCCACTTTTAGTTATAACCATAAAGGCATCTAAGGTTACAACAAATACTAGTTTAAAATTTGTATGAGAATATGCTTATATTAAATAAAATTCTAGTATTATTAATTAATTTTAAAAGCAGCGACTCAAATGCATAAATTAGTATAACTTTTTTTATTTACATCTTTTGAATAAATTTTCAATTAAACTTCTAATTTCATTTTTCCTGCAACTAAAGAGACTTTGTATAAATATGGCAAATCAGTGGAGGTGTTCACAAGTGAACTTAGAATGTGATTCGATGTTTGAGGCAATAAAAAATCAAAACAAACATATCTATTTTATTTGTTAATCTGAGGGGTTTTTACTATTATTGCTGTAATGGTGAACGGCCTGTAGTTGATAGATTTATTATTTGATATATTCCAAAATTCATATAATGAGTAACTAATATATATATACTTTTCAAGGGAAATTAATGGCAATTCTCCCATGCCACATGAATTTTTAAACATAATATTTTTATTTCTAGTAATTTCTGCCTTCAATTCAATCTTAATGACTTCCAATTGACATTCTTAAATGAGACTTGCTATATATTTGAAAAAACGTTTCAGTTTTAAATGAAATTGTCAAAAATCAAAATTTGACATTTCTGGCAGTATACGTTTACAGAACATTTTGACGTTCAAGAAATATTTGTGTTGTTCAAAGTAAATTAAAAGTTTTATCTCGGCGAAAAAATATAATTAACTGCGAATATTTTTAATCTATAATTTATTATGACATTCGACGTGTTGTTTAACTCAAGAAGAGTGCATCAATCAACTTAGTCCAACTTCCATGCAGGGCCCTTGTAATCGCAAGTACACTAAAGTAGCAATAGTTCGCGTACGGACGAAGTTAAAGTTTGTCCAAAGTCAATGGTTGAGCCAGAAAACCTCCATTATGTGCTGAAACCAACTGAATAAAGTTGTCATGTAACATATCGTGAAATGAAGACATATCTAAGGCTTAGGTTAGACGGGCGCACATACGCTCAGCGTATATGCAAATTTCGAATTAACTGTGCTGCTACTCGAATTCTATTTGAAGCTACGACGTTGTCACCATGGTAGTGTGTCATATGAATGATTTAATGGTTGAAAATAAATCATATGAGTGATTTATTGACGATAAATGTGTGGAAAAAACTTTTATGTAAGTATAATATGTTCGTAAACAAATCGTAAAACATTTTAATGTAACAGATCCTGTCAATAATAATGAAATTAAATATTAATAGTGTTTGTTTATTGCACTTTCGAACATAAGTTTCAAATGATAAAAAATGCATTAAAATTTGTATAAACCAGAATTCGTCTACTATATCCCAAATAGCTACTATTAAAGCTGCATCACCTCCGATACTGAAGCCAAAAATAGAAGTAGTTTTGAAAGAAAAACTAGTTCGCCATTTGTTATTTGGTTTACCTTCTTCTATTCAAATTATTTTTCCAATTTGGAAAAGTATCCCTCATAATCTATGTATCTGCATGGTGTTACAACCATGGGTGGGTGTTAGCCGACTTCACAACATGCCTCCACCTATTTCGATATCTCGCGATCTCCAACCAATCCTCGATGCCCATAAATTTGAGATATTTTGCTATATTGTCTCTCTACCGAAGTCAAGGTCCTTCAAGTTAGGGCCTCTTCCCATACGAGCCTTGTTGTTCTATCATCAGGGAGTCTTCTTACGTGGCTTGCCCACTGAAGCCTTCTGGACTTTATTTGTTTTACTATCTTGGTATCCGCGAATGAGTCTTACAACTCCTTATTGGTTTTTATTCTATAGTGTCCAGTCGGCTCTTCAAGCGCCGGCTCAAAAAGTTTTCCTTATGACTTTCTTTTCCCATACTCGTAATCGCTATTCGTTTGCCATTGTTACCTTCCAAGTCTGAAACCGTACATAACTACTGGTGTTATAACTGTTTTATGTAGACTGATCTTTGTTCATCTTGTGAAATGTTTCGATTTTATGAGGTCCTGTAGGGTGTAGAGATCCTATTGTTGATTTATAACATCTGGTAATGTGAGGTTATTCTGATTATCTTCGAGGCTAAATGGAAGTAATCTCGAAGTTTTTCACATTAAAGATAGTTTTTAGAAAAATAAAATAACATTTTAAGATCATAAATGGAAGTAATCTCGGAAGTTTTTCACATTAAAGATAGTTTTTAGAAAAATAAAATAACATTTTAAGATCATAATTATTCGTCTTGAATTAAGTCACTGATCGGGAAATAAATTCTTTGATGGTGGCAAGTTTATTTGCTAAAAATAAGGATTTTTGTGTAGGGGAATTCATAAACGTGAAAATATATTTGTTAGTATATACTTAAGTTTACACTGATTTATTTTATTACAATGAACTCTCCAGTAAAATACCGGTATTGATAGGAAGAAGATACAGAATGGGAAAACAAGAATTTAATATAATCTGTTACGCTGATGATGCGGTTGTAATATCGGAGGATGAGGAGAATCTACAAAACTACCCAGAAGACGTAAGCTGGCGATTTATAACAAAAGCATCGTGTGTTTCAAATCTATAAGAATTACATTACAAGCAATAAGAACATGAACCTGAACAAGAAGTAAAAGCACAAACATGCAATAAGTTCATTATGGCATACACAATAGAGAGGAGGACAGAAAAAGCGGCTACTGAACAGCTGTTAAGAACGACCGAGATGAAAGCATTACGTTCAATCACAGGCAAATTGCTTAGAGACAAAACCAGGAGCAATTATATCAGAATGGCGTGTGATGCTTCAGATATAATAATATGGGCCAGAACTAGATGAAGAGCGTGGAGAAATCATGTCTATAGGATCGACGATGATCGACAAATCGCAAAGGAATTACTGAATTACTGTAAAAGATGTTGATGTCGGTATGTCAGTGGGCTCATATAATGCAATTTTTCTGGGTATTTTGGGGATGAAACGAGTAATAGCACAATTTGTTTCGAAATTGCTAAATATTGACCCAACGAACAGTCGTATAAGCATCACTCAGTAGTTGTTGAATCACGTCAATGGTCATCTAATGGGCTCAAAAGTTCGGTTTTGCTCACTGTTCATCGATTTCAAAATCGTGGCGAATCGTGAGTTCTTCTCAAAAGATGGAAGGGAATATTACCTCGGAGATTTGCACAATTTGAGTAAAGTAATACATCTGGGGACTTCCAGATCAAGTACTCTTACTTCTGGAAGCGGGGCTCTGCAGGAGCGGACCTTTATTTTTCTCGTGGGAATAACCATGGAGAGAGGATCAAGTAATTCGTAGCGTTCAAAAACAGAAAATCCTTTACATACGAGACATACTGGCGTGAAAAGGAAAAAAAAAGACAAAAGAGGACTGCAGGAGGAGAAACTACCCCCTCAACATCCTCAGAAGGTCCAAGCGTCCGCGTCCGGGAAAACCCCCGAGATAACAGTACCAAAAGAAACATAGACCTACCCGAACTGGGAAAACCAGGAGGAAGGAACGATCCGCTAAGGCGTGGACTCAGCGGAACAGGGGTCAAATGGTACCTTCGCTTCCTTCAACAGAGACTAACACCTGAGGAAGCAAGGAAGAAAGCAGCCGGAAAGAAAAACCAAGGAGAGGTGAAGAACATCCCTCCCAAAGGAAAAAAGAGAAAGCGGGAAGAAACGCCGCAAAAACACCTAAAGCAAAAGAGGGAGAGCAAAGTCGGTACCTCTTCTTCAGCGGGCAGTTACGTGAAAGCAATTAAAATTGCGGTTCTCCCCAAAGCTTACCCTGAGTCCATCCTCAGTGCAGAAGACCAAACACCATACATTACAAATTTGAGAAAATACCTGTTCATATCTTGAAAAATAACACGGAAGGAAAAATTCCAGAAACGATATCGGTCTCCTCCAAAGCGAGCGGCTCTCGGAGAGTTCAAAGAGTCTACACATCTCCGAACTCTTGGAAGGTGAAGAGTCGGCGATGGCCCAGGAGGAGATAGACACCGAAGAAGGGGACACCACCCTAACGGCAGGGGACAAAACCCTAAAGGAAGGGGACACCCCCCTAACAAAAGAGGACAGCACGCTTACACTTGGGTAGCAGCAGGATTGCGGGGATTCACTTACTACAAGTTAATGCTCACTATGCCAAGGGAGCACCGGCGGTGATTGTAAGAGCGTTCACCAAAGACCGATGGGAGATGTGCCTGATCCATGAGCCATGGGTCAATAACAACCAGGTAAGAGTATTAGCAAGCAAGGATGTAAGGATAGTATACAATACAGAGGATGACACGCCCAGAACATGTATTATGATAAGGAAAAACATTAATTATTTTTGCCGTTCAGAATACATGACCCGAGAACTCGTTCCAGTTCGAGCATGCTTCGAAAATGAGAAGAAATGCATAGAAATGGTAATAGCCTCGTGCTACTTTGCAGGAGATGGGCCAGCACACCCCTTCGGAAGTAACAAGGCTAGTAATACCAACGTACACAATACAGTATTGGGCAGCACCAACACAAATCAAAGAGGTGAGCAAATTTTAGAATGTATCCTTAGTGAAAACTATAATATACATAATATAGGGAATACCCCCACGTTTGTAACAAGAGCAAGGCAGGTCAGTTTTAGACATTACACTCAGCGCGTCAGGCCTGAAACATATTGTTAAATATTGGAGAGTATCGGCAAAACCTCCCCTCTCCGATAATCGTATTATTACTTTTAGGTTAGAACTGAGTAGACCTCAGATTAGCATGAAAATAAATCCGAAGAAAACAGCCTGGGAAAAATACAACACTAGTCTAAAAGAAAATTTTGCACATATCCAAAACAGAGGAAGGGTTGGACACCACCTCGAAATAGAACAGGACCTTGAATATATGAATGGGGCAATAACCAAAGCCTTCAAATCGAGAGCACCTTGGTGGAATACACACCTGTCAAAACTAAAAACTCAAACCCGGGACCTCTTCAATAGAGCAAAACTGACCGGGCAATGGCAAAGACATCGAGATACGTAACACTTATTATAAAGAAATAAGGAAAGCTAAGCCGAAAAGCTTAAAAAAATTCTGTTACGACATAAACACTACCCATGCTGCGGCCAGAATATACAAAGTCATGGCAAAAGGTAGGGTCAGCACAGATATGGCCTTAAAAAACCAGATGGCAGTTACACTGAAAATGAAAGGCAGAGAACACAACTCCTACTAGAAACTCATTTCTCCGTAAGTAAGCCAAACACCGGAGATAGTACTCTTAGATGTCACAAAAGACATTCCGGAGAAATTATTGCAATTGCTATACGAAATGAGCAAGTAGTACCTTTCAACCCTATAAAACACCTTGTACATATGGAATTTTTCCAGCTCTACTACAACAGGAACAAGACGTAATTCCACCACATTTGGTTAGAATAATCCTGAAACATGCCACAGGACGAAAACGTAGTTTCATAAATAATTTCAATACAGAATATAGTAACAAAAACGAGTGGGATAAAAACTCCATTACTAAATAGGGTAAGAATACCATTAAATGATATACAGCGGTTCAAAAACAAAAGAAGAAACTGGGATAAAAGTGCATGAGCCTGGAACAAATCGATTGAAAAACTTGGGAAGAACCCCAAGCATATTGCAAGCAGAAATTTACGCCATTGGGAGATGCACCCAGTTCAACATTAACATATATAGAAGGCAGAGAATAATCATCATGTCGGATAGCTAGGCGGCCATTAAAGCGCTGAGCTCAGTTCTAAAATGGTTTGGGAATGCTTAGGTATACTAAATAAACTAGGCATTAATAAAATGCTGTGGGTACCAGGGCATACTGGAATAGAAGAGAACGAGATAGCTTATGAACTTTGCTAAGAAAGGGGCACTAACAACCTTCTGGGCACCAGAACCCTTTTGTGAAATCAGCGTCAATACAATATTGGAAGAAATGGAAATAAAATGAACAAGGAAAATATTGGACTACTGGGACAACATAGTACGATAAACACAAGCAAAGGTAATACTGGGAAACTATGACCAGAAGAAATCGGAAGAATGAATTATCCAGAGTACGTCTGCACTAAGAGTTTTAAAAGGGGTTCTAACATGACATTGTCGCCTGAATGGACACCCCAATAAACTCAATCTGGTAGAAAGAGACGACTGCAGATTCTGTGGGATAGAGGAATAAACATCCATCCACGCACTTGCTGATTGGCAGGCATTTACAGAATCTCAGGGCTAGACACGTGAGAGCATACTGGATGGAACATGGAAAATTACGCAAACTGGAGCCGGCGGATATCCTAAAATTCATCAAAGGATTAGGAATAAAAGAACTACTTGTTTCAGAGACAGTCCACGAAAACTAAGTAGGGAAAGGGACACAATAGACCTTTTAGGTCTCAGTGAATCGTAACCCGTCAAGCATACATACATACAAAGTAATATATAGGTACAACATTAATGACTCAGCTTATACATCTTTTTTGGCGTATGCGAACAACATCTACACGGTCGGAAGTAGCACTACTAAGTTAAAGGAAATGTTTTTGAAAATAGGAAAGAAAATAAAAAATATAGGCCTCAACATCAACGAAGAGAAAACGAAATATATGCAAGTTAACCGTAGAATAAGCAGACACATAATAGGGCAGAATATAACTATGGACACATACAAGTTTGAGTGTCTAAAAGAATTTCAATATATGAGTATGACCATCGCTCGCGACAATGATATAAGCAGTGAATACGTGTAACTATTCAAAAAAAGAATAGGTGCTATTACGCAGTGCAAGAAGTATTAAAAGCTATCTAGATCACCGCAAATTATAATTCCGTAATTAGTTTTGTCATAACATACGCCTCAGATAAGCATCACAAAGTAGAACGAACTTCTATTAAAACGTTTCGAACAGAAAATACTAAGAATAATATGGGACTATAGTAGATAATTGCTCATTATCGAATTGGAACAAACGAAGAACTAGAAAGCATGTATAATAAACCAAGCATAATTAATGAAATAAAAACCCAAAGGCTTAGGTGGGCTGGACATGTTCAGAGAGACGAGAACGATCGCCTCATTAAACGAATATGGGAAGAGAATCCGACCAGCAAGAGGCCACTAGACAGGCCCAGGCTCAGATGGGTAATATCCTTAAATATTTTTGGAATTCAGGATTGGAGAGGCGATATGATGTAACGAATAGATAGCAGAAAGTCGTGTTTGCAGCAAAAACCAATGAAATGTTGTGAAACTACAGAGGGAAAGAGAGATAGATCATACATATTTGATTCGTGATTTTTTGGTAAGAGCAACACTATATGTAAGCCACAGTATTTACCGAACTTTGTTTCGTACCTTTTTCCTATTCCCAAAAGTAAAAAGTCCAAGTTTTGCCACCATTGAAGAGTCAATTGGGAAAAGCGCTGACACAAGTTTATTATATCCTAAAGGGGACAAAATAGATAATGATAAATAAATGAGCATTCTTCGAGAAAAATAATAAGTTATCTTATTTTTTTGAATAAACCATGTACATTTTTGAATTATTTATATGTTCTACATTTTACTTCAAATGCATTTCTCTTAAATATTCTAACATGTAGGTAACTTTTCTAAAGTCTCAAAGTTTATACGAACAGCATCAAATATTGCATATCAAAAATTCTTCCGTATTTCGACTAGTATTCGTCTTTTTATTAAAATACAAAGCGAAGTAAGTAGGTATGGAATTTTTCCATTGTTTGAGAAGTATTATTTAATTTAAAAGTAGCACAAACTGAACGGCATTATTAGCTCGTATCATCAAATATTCACTTTGAATATTTCCTTCCAGCAGTAAAAATATACCCAGTGACATAGAAGCCCGAACAACCAGTAAATATTATTTTATTTCCAAAATATTTCACATACGTGTTTATCATAAAAGTTTTAATACAAGATTAGACTTTGAGCGCTATCAGTTGGACATTCCCGATTTCATTCAATTATTTTTTTGCTATAAGTACTGACGAACTGGGCCATTCCGATATCAGAATATATTCTGGTACAGTAGTTTTAAACGTTGCCTTATAAGAATTAACAAGTGTTTATCATTCCTAGAGTGCGAAGAAATGCAAATTATTGGCAGTTAGTGAGAGTTCGAATTGTTTGTCTTCGGGAAGCTGGGCTGTCGTTCCCAGAAATTGCTGGTAGAATAAACAGGAGTGTGTATTCTGTTGTCAGATTTTATCAGGCCGAACACGAAGAGCCAGAGACATAGGACGATTGAGCAAGACAACAGATGGCCAAGTCCGGTTATTAGCTCTAAGAAAGCGTTTCTCATCGACAAAGGTAATCGCAACTCAGTGGTTTGTTTGCAGAACATGGTGTTATAGTTGTAGCGTAGTTCCAACTATTTGCCCAATTTATAGGAAATTATAATGGGTTTTAACTAAAGAAGTTCTGACTTTTATTTAGACTTTTTAATCAATAATTCCCAAAACAAAACATTAATATAAACTATGACAACAACATACAGGATCAGTAGGAAATTATCAAGTCAAACCACTTCTAACACATGGAAGTGTCCGTGGAATGTGGTGTTTATAGACCGATAACAAGGTTTGGACCTTTTTCATACAGACCTCAGGTGGTGTTATCTTTAACTCTGGAATATCGAAGAAATCTACTTTAGTGGTGGCAAGAACGGCTAGTGTGGAATCAGGAATGGAACACTATCGTCTTCAGTAATGAATCCCGGTTCTACCGAGACATGCATAATTGTCGAGCGAGGGTGAGGAGTCAAGACAAACATCGTAACCCTCAATTTTTTGTTGAGCGGTATGTACAGTTGCGACCAATAAAAAATTGGAAAACTCTTATAGCAGATTTTTGTCAACATTGAAAATTTGACATCTGTCAGACAATTCCAAATTCGAAAGTAATGATGGCGCATATAAATTCAGTGACGAAAGGTGGAATAATCGCAAAAATAGACGATGGGTGGTCAGTGATGCAAACTGCGGCATTTTACAATGTAAGCAAGAACTCAGTTTGAAGTATTGTAAGAAGATGGCGATATGAGGGAAGAGTTGATAGAGCTCCAGACTCAGGACGTCCGAGAAAGTCAACTGCTGAATAGGATGCTGCTTTGATTAACCATTTAAGAGCAAATCCATTTGAAACAGTAGTCGAAGCTGTTCCAGCAACAAACTTTCCAGCCTCCTGTCGTACGGGCCGGGTAAAGTCTGAATTGAAATGCCACGCAGCAGCAAGGAAACTATTATTAAACAATAGTCACAAAGAATCAAGAATGGGGTTCGCTTATGCTTATGAGGAACAATTTTGGAATCCTCTTATTTTTACGGATGGAAAGGTTTTCCAATCGTCAAATAGGGGCAATATTCGTGTCTATCGCCCACCGAATACACGGTTTGACGAGAATTATGTCAATTTCACAAATAAAAATGGTCGTTTTTCTGTAAATATGTGGAAGTGGATATCTAAGCAGGGACCTGGAGTTCTATGGCATATTGGCGAAAGATTTGATAGTGAAGCATATATCAGAATTTTAGAAAATGTTATGTTTCCTTCTGTTGAGATTCTTTTCCCTAACAATGATTTTATCTTCCAACAAGATAACTGTGCAGTGCATAACTCTGGTGTCACCCAATGGTTTCGGGCACGTAATATTAATGTTCTTAACTGGTGTAGTGAAAGCTCAGAATTAAATCCATTAGAAAATATTTTGGCAATGTTAGTAAGAGAAATAATTCGAAAGGCAATTATAGGATCAAGAAACGTTGAAGGTTTGTAAGAAGCTATAAATAATGCTTGGGAGGAAATAACTGAAGAATATTATTCCACATTATATCGATCGATGACCAGTAGATTAAGAGAAGTCATAGAGCATAATGGCGGGATTGCTAAATATTAATTGTTCTTTTTAATTGAAAATTAAAAATTATTTGGTAGCCTTTGATATTTAATAATGAAAAACAATATTATTTACACTTTAGTGTTATTATAATTTAAATATACGACAAAACTATCCCGTTTTCCCGGAAACTGAAAAGTGACACTAGGTAACAACAACTGTCCCATTTTTTTTGGCCGCTACTGTGTTGGAGTTATGATATATGCCGTGTCATTGCTTACGGCTCAAGGTCACCTTTAGTGTTCATCGGGGGCTATATGAATACACATCGATACATTCAAGAAATATTGAAACCTCATTTGATTCCTTACCTCAGGACACTTCAAAATCCAACTTTTCAGCAAGATAACGCTCGGTCACATATAGCAAGACATACCTTAGACTACTTCCACCAGACTCAAATTAATCTCCTACCTTGGCCCAAAAGATCCCCGGAATCCTCCCAAATTGAACATGTGTGGCACATAATCGGTGTGATGATCCCGAAAGGACAGTAGTGTAAAAAGGACATTAGCATAGAAACAAGATTAAATTATGATAATATTAATTTCGATGTAAATAGCGGGCATTGATCTATGGAGGCCAGGCTAGATATACGAAGAGCACGTTCCAATTAATTTGTAAATATCACACTATGCGGAAGGTCGTGCATGCGGGTCACTGAGCGAATGCTTCCTATAAATACACAGTGTCGACAACCCATGATTCATTCATTATTATTATTCTGAATTAGTTGAAATGTATGTATAATGTATTGCAATCTGTGTTAATTCTAAATATACTTATCCCAGTGAGTTTTCTAAAACATGTTGTTTATTCAACCCCCGAAGATCGGTTACTATGTAAGTGCTTTCCCAAAGATATAATACGTTTATGGTGGACGTAGTTTATACGATGGGCTCTTACTGAGTAACCACTACATCAATAATAGATTAAGAAATTTACAGCGTCCCCCTCAAACTCTTATCGCTCTTCGACATGAGTTGAGGTGGCATGAAATGATATACCCCAGGAGGATATTGAGCACCTGATTATGAGTATGCCTTGACGCATTAGGGAACTTTGAGATTAGAATGATAGACTTCAGCTGAATCATCTAATCATGCCATTTGTCCATAAAAAAATAGAAATAGCGACCCTCGCTTCATGATCACGCAATTCCATTTTCGGAAAATCAAGTTTTATCTATATTTCTCATTATGCCTAACGCTTGATTATCGACTTAACGAGTAACAATCTTAATAGTTTTAGTTTCTAATTACTACAGTATCGTACGCTTCTAGAAGCTTTGTAATAGTATATTACGTAACGTGTGTTGTAAGAAGCATTTTACGCACGAACGGAAAATGCGTTACAACACGAGTTACGTACTATACTTTACCTACGACCCACTTGTACTTGTGTTTATAATCTTATTGATGTATTTAAAGTACAAGTAAAAACGTACATCCTCGATTCCCAGCCAAGTTTCGCAAAAGTCCGTCCTAAGTAGTATTTATTTTTATTAAAAATGTATGTAAAATTACCGGAATTGCATAAAATAGCGTATAAACCTCTCGACTAAAGTGACAATAATCCCCTGTATAATATACCAATTGTTTACTAATATGAGATAGATTCAGACAGCTAAAAGATGCGGATTGAATGAAACCGAACCAATTATCATATAATTCCAAATAACTCTTAGTATTAAATGCAATCTCATATCTAATAATTGCTATCTACCATTTATAAATAGAATAAAGTTCAAATATCTAAGTAATACATTTTGAATAAAATGGCTACGTCTATTGACAGTTGCTAAGTGGTTGCTATGGAAGCCGTGCGATTTACTTTACAGCCGTGCGTTTTGTTTTACCGTGCGTAATAGACGTCTTACGTTGATTGCCGACTGTGTGTTTTTTACTACTTGCAGGGGTGGTGGTAGGTAAAGACATATAATATTTATTTCTAGTCCATTTTTTATTAACCTTTGGAGTAAAATTTCTGCAGACGCTTGTCATACTTTTACAACTTCTCATTTTTACATCTCTTGCATCATAATGAGCCATTGAGAGAGCCATTTTTTGAAATATTTCAACTAATTTGTGTGAAACGGAAACAATTCAAATTATGCATATTCATAAAATCTTCTTTAACAGTGTCGTTGAAATAATAATGATTCTTTTAAAACTCGCTTCGTGTATTTTCTTTCACTTCCGTTTGTTTCAAGTTCCGACTGAAATGTTGAAATTAATCCAGTTTCATCGGCAGACTTTTCGCTCGAATTCACGTAATTTAAACTTATATTTTCAAATGGTTTTTTCAATACTTTTTTGTTTGTATAAGGAAATAGGTACATATACGAGAATTTTATATTTTCGAGCAGAGTATTTTTTGTTTGATGATTTAGGTTTCTTCTGGTTTAGTGGTTATTTATTTGCAAGTTCAAATCAACGAAAACATTTGCTTACGACGATATTTTTATTTTATGGACCATGAACGATTTCTCCAGAAAATCGTTATAATTTAATGAATTTCTGGAAAAGATGGAAATAGTAATGCTGAATAATCTTATATACAAATCGATTCATTTCCTGCCGAGTGTCTCATTGAATTCCAAATACAGTGCAAGTCAAAAGTAGCCTCCCCCTCGAATGTTTTGAACAGATATGCTTACCCTAATGAAATTTGAAGGGTGGGAATAAACGGATGTAAGCTTCTCCAGTAGTGGTAACAGGTAAGGTGTAACAAGCCGATCGGCTGTTACGATTTCCGTCGGACTATGGTATTTTAATTTCATCGTATTAATGATTCGAAATTAAAAAACTTGTTTCACTTCCAAATTTTGTATATTTAAAAGATACCGTACATAGGCAAAGTCTCTTCCTATAGTAACAATTATAAGTTAATACCTACATCGTAGTGGTTACACATATTTGCTGGTGAGTTAGATTTTTGGAATATTTTTTCTCCATGTGTATTCTATGTTTTATTTCAAATTATAATATGGGCTGGCGTTTGATGAATTTTGTATGTTCAATTCTTTTTTATTGTTAAAAAGAAACATTTTATATTCTTTTGAAGAAAATTTTTAATAATTTCTTTTCATTCTTTTTTAGCTTCATAATTCCGCATTTTCTGTTTATTTAGGGAACAAAGCGAATATGAGAGAACAGACTCCTGTTAGTTTTATTTTAAAAACTAGATTCAGTTTTTTATGAGTTGGAAGCATAAGCTTCCTATCTGTTCTATCTGTTCCTTCCTTCCCAGAATTCTTCCTTGATTTTTACTCTTTTCTTCTTTCCTCAGCTCTGCAGCCCCCGGGTAGGCCCTATGACTGAACACCCACATTGAGACAACACAAAACCGGCCGGGATGGATTAAGAACACTATCTCCATCCACTAGGACCGAGCTGAGAGCTGAATAATTCCAGAACCTCACCAAAATAAATCCTTTGACTCATATTCAATTCATGGAAATCTAGAATTGGAGATTTTTATTGTATAACGGCGTCCGTATTCGTCTTGTATTTTGGATATGCAGTTAATGTGAATTATCTATTGAGTTATGAATAAATATAATTTGCTGAACATTTGATATTTGATTTTCAGCAATTTATATTAACTTGGACCATCGCGTTAAAATATTTTCAGTATTTCGTTTAGTTAAGTTTAAGTAAATATAAGGTTTTCCAGTTTTTAACCTTTTTAGTTTTTTGTTTAATTAAAGTATCGCTTAAAAAACTGGTGGCGTCCAATTTAATATCGATTGTTCACCCCATCCCAGTGATTGCTATAAAAACACATTAACTGGAGTCGAATACCACAACCTGAGGACGAGTCCCAAGCCGGGGGAGAACATATGTGACAAAGGTAATAGTGATATAATAATTTTTCAGTTTATGACAAGTGACATTTTGTTTGAAAGGTATTGACCAATGACGTAGAAAAAGAATAGACCCATTTATTTACATTAAATACTGAAGCTAACATTGCAAAAACAATAACGAAATGAACGACTATACCCACCCGTCATCGTGCGCCATTGTCAAAATGTGCTTTATTTCTGAAAACTGTTCGAAAAATATATGTACAAAATGCAAAGTAACATTAATTTGCAAAAAATAATAGTCATGAGGCATACGATATTATTGAAAGATGACAGTGGGGGACATACAGCAAACTTTTCGTGCAATTTAAGTAGTTGATGTACCTACGTGTTATCAGCAATAAAGTTATTCGGCTCTACGTGAAAACGCTGTAGGATTCGATCCATTCACAAAGCGTATTTCATCATAACAAATCATCGCATAGTTGCCATTACGGAATATCGTGAAAATGTTTGTTTAAGTGATTATTCGGGAATTTAAGCAGTTATTGTATTATTGCAGAATCAGTAAGTGTAGTATAACCCATAAATACGGTTCTTCAGTGTTATATTTGCAAGAAATTGAAGAATCATTGAACCAAAATATTTCTTTTTATAATACGCGTATAAAAGAGACTTAATTATAACATTGTTTACAGTGTCACAACGACAAATCTTGGAACACTTTTTTAGTAAGTAATTTTTAGTGTCATACAGTTGGTTATTGTGTGTATTTTTATTTGACATTTTGTATTTTGTGATGATCCCAAAAGACACTATTAGATTTAATTAGATGTAACTATATTTTAATTTCAAATATTGCTAGCGGCCAGTGAACTTGAAGGTCACTAACAAGGTGTAGTAAGGTTAGTACAATATTAAGGAATCACGACTGTTTTGTAAATAAATAATGTGTCAGCAAGGTCGACGGAAAGATCTTCGACTGTGTTGGTCTAACAATACATTTATAGAATTTCCTATATAAGGAGAGAGTTCATTTCTCTATAATTATTAATAGTACCAATGTTTATAGTGTATGTTATACATGGTCAGTAAATTGTATACGTAGTGTTAAATATATTGTCCCAGTGAGTTTTGATAAACGATGGTATTTATTTAATCCCAATGAATAATGGTAAGTGTTTCCCGAAGATTAATGGTTCGATGGTTTAAGAAGTATATACGAGGAGCACTTGCTAAATAACCATCACAATTTGACTTTGACCTTAACTTAAAACAAATTTTTTATTTGACATTTGACTCTAACCTTAACTTAAAACAAATTATAAAATGGTCTAGCGTGGTTCTAGCTATCAAATTAATAGATTAAAAGGTCTTAAAGGTAAATTGGAACAAATTATATATCAAAAATTTTATTAAATAAAGTACACTAAAGTTTATTCATCAATGATGTGTCAATTGTTAATTTTTTATTTTATAGAATCCAAACATAGGCATACATAACGTTCCAGTTTTGATAAATTGAGATAAATTACGAGATACCTATGTGAAGATATACTGATATACTACATAAATGATTCTGTTCATGATGTAATATAAATAGGGCGCAAGAATAAATGAAGAAACTCTTTTTTAAATAAATAATCATCTTCTATTAATCATGAAATAACAAAATGAACACTGTTTGGTTACAGTTTATACAATTGTTCGATGATAATATATGTCAAAAGTGCTGAATAAAACCGGATGTGACCAATCAGAAATCTATAGAATTGCCAACTTAATTCAAATCACACCTCCTCCTAGTTTAACTCTATTTTATTTAAAAATTCAATAAATGCGAATTATAAAAAGTATTCTGTAAAACCTGTGTCAAAATGACTTTTTGTAGTACTCGAACTACAAAACGAGTCATTGTCAACCTTGTTTTACAAATAATTATTTTCAACTGATTAGTTGACATTTGCATTTGACTTTCATTTTTGAATAACCAGTGTCGTCGATATAGACGCATCTATCTACTGAATTATTTTTAAAATTGAAAATTATGCATTTTAACAATATGAAATACCTAAAACATGCAATTATTTTTGTTTAACTGGCCAGTAGATCCATTTTTCTATTTATAAGTAAAATGTATAAGTAACATATATTGCAGGTTTTCAAAAAGATACTATTGTTCCATTGCATCCTTTAATATGCTCCTCTCATTTGATATCCTTGTTAAAGCAAATGATGTAAAATATATTAAATCTGGTACAAATCCACTACTTTCACATCGAGCATTCGTTTTAGTATCATCCAGGTATAAGTTCTATCAAAGATTTCTAATACTATTTGCTTAAGAAGTAGGTAAACATTAGAATTGTGAATCTAAATATTATCAGTTCAATTGATAATAAATATTAATTTACTTACAGTTCGAGCTCGACTAAAAATAAACGGTTTTAAAGATTATAACTAACTTTTCCGTATCTGTGGCCCTGAACAATATTCTATCATAAAATGGTTACTTGTATACACTTCGGGGGATGTATCGTGCTAACAAACCGAATTTTCTCCAAAAATAACCAACAATTTAGTATATCTGGATTTATAGGACCCGCTGTACTCGCTTTAGTCAACTGAAAATCAATAGGGTACATCTGTGAGACACCTTGAACAATATTCAATCATAAAATTGATCAATCGTATACTCTCTGGAGGCTGTATCGTGCTAACAAACTGAAAATTCTTCAAAAATGACAAAAATTTGGTACTCCAAGTACCATAGCACCCGCTGTACTGGCTTTAGTGAGCTGAATATCAATAGGGTTCATCTTTGAGACGCTCTGAATAATATCCAATCATAAAATTGGTCACTTGTAAATACTCCGGAGGCTGTATCGTGCTAACAAACTGAAACTTCTCCAAAAATGACAAAAATATCGTACTTAAAGTACTGTAGCACCTGTTGTATTGGCTCTGGTGAGCTAAAAATCAAAGGAAGCAAATCCAGTCTGCTGTCAAAAAGGGCTATATCCAGATGTATCCGTTACGCGGAATGTATTAAAAATAATTAAAGAAATTAGATGAAACAGGATCTGTCCAAGACAATAATAAATCGAAAATGGAGAGCAATTAAGACAATGGTGTAATATTCAGTGAGAGGAAAATCCTAAAGTTGACTACAAAAAACAACAGCCAAGAATGGTTTTAGCATTGGCCACGTATGGAAAATATTCAAGTGAAACAATGTATTCACATATTGTAAGATTATAATTATTCTGATGGTGCATAATTCAGGACAAATCGTTTCATCCTGTCAATCCTCATTACAGAATTAATAGTAATAAACAATTTGCGGTAGACGTAAATATTTGGTGTGTTTTACCAGATCAAACAAATCGGACTATATTTTCTGAACGATAGGTGAAATCAGGAAGTATATTTATATTAGCAGAAGAACTGTTTAATACCTGAATTAGATAGGCTTTTCTTGGAACAAGTGCATAAAATGTGTTTTTATAATTCACGTCTACAAAATTTACTTTGTGACATCGAAAACAGTTACACAAAATAACCATTTCAGCATCGTTTTTGGCTACTTTTTATACAGTTGGATGCACTGCTTAACTTATGGCTAACAGACTGACATTTTCTCTGTAATGTTTCATATTGTTTTCTACACACCATTCATATTCCTTCGCATATTTTTGTTTATATTTTTCAGGTGGTAAATATTTAACTGCATTATCAGCAATATTGCGAAGTTTTGGTGGAGTGCATGATAATTCGCTGTTTAGTTCCATATTCATACATTCCGAACTATGTATTAGTAACTAAATGAACATTCAAATTTAAAACTTCTGTCAACTGTCACATGTATATGTGAGGGTTACCAACATAAATAAAGAAGCACAAAAATTCCTAATATTTCAATTATATTTTCACAATTTTACAATAGTATGTAAAACTCTTAAAACAATGACATTTTGTAGTACTCGTGCAAACTACACTAGTACTACAAAATGAGTCATTGTGACACTTGTTTTACAATATACTATTTCACAACGACTTCCGTCACATTCGACTTTACTGATAAGAGAAACGCTAAACGAATATGTTTTTCTGGATCAATAATTTTTCCGTCCCATCACATGATTTGACAATTTTAAACGGTTTTGAATAACTTACCTAAAACAGAAAGATTTCGAAACAAACGTAATCCATAATATTGAACATATGAAACAAGCATTAATTAATCCAGTAAATAAAATCGCCCCTGACATTCTAAGGAACGATTATAAAGAATTTATATTATTATTTTTTTAATAAACTGTCTCTACTACTGTAGTACAATTAAAAATAAATATTTTATTTCAATTTCATATTTAATTATTTTTATATTACCATTTGGAATGTCCATCTATTGTTCACTAACAGTTTTATTTGGTATGGTAAACCCACCATTGCCTCATTTACGTTCAAAACAACTGAATTACAAGTTAGGATAAAAACAAAGTTAACTATTATCAAGAGAGTGTTATGAACTGTTCTATTATCTTGTCGTGACCAGCAGAAGCTATTTTCGTTTAATAATTATGAGCCCAGGCCCCAGAACCGGACTAGATAATACAGAAATCGATGTTGTTGGAAAACATTAAATTCAAAATATAATAATCGTAGAGGAATAATCATCTTACGAATCATAATTTACTAATAATTGATTGAGAGAAGACCACAAATAGATTATATAGTGAGAAAATTATAGAGAATGTTTCGAGAAGTAAACAAGTATTAATGAAAATTATGGAAAAACGGAGTCTTTCGCGATTTGAGACAATTTGAGAATACTAATTATCATATCCGTTATCGTTATATTAAGGAGGATGTTTGACATTCTCTAATCATTCCCTTATATTCCAATGGTAGTAATATAGAACATCAATCAATTTCTTCGACTCTACAATGTCCTCTTTCCACTTGGTGATCTGAGGAGTCTTCATTCAAAATTTGACAGAATACTTAATGGTTTGATACAGCCAAGACCTTAGATACTACCATTACCCGAATATAAGGGAGTGAATTAATAGAAGCATCTCGCTAATTTTAACCACGTATTACCACGATTTAGTTGACTTTTGCTCCAATTAAAAATGAATAAGAAACGTTTTTGTTTGGTAATTAGTGTTTGTTTGACTAAAGAAACTGGCCATAATAGCATGTTCCACATAATTTTCTTTTCATCCATCAAAATTGATACAAGATGCAAAATTGGTTCCATGGATTTTAAAGGCGTTTGAAAGGGATTCAAAAAATATAAGCTGTAATCTGAAGTATTGTTGTGGGCGACTATTAATTCAATTTTAAATTGTTATAAACATGTATTGTGTGATAAATCAGGCAGTTAATTATACAGAGGGTGTTGACTTTTGTAAAAAACAAATTGTGACTGTAAGTGTCCTTGATGGGTATAGATGAAACAAATATTGAACAGGTGGAAAGTAAAGATGGACCTGGAAGGAAATTTGAATAACAACCAAAATTTATATCTCAAGAAATGGTTTTAGGCCAATACTACCTAATCTCAGAAGATTTGGAGTGTTATAAAAACAGACAGGAGTATAACAAGTAAGATAAGACTCGCAAATAGTATTACCAATGTCCGGATAATTATCCGATTCTCGGATAATTTCGTTGACCGTCGGATTGTTGAATTTTTCGCATAATTCAGGGTTCTATGGAATATAGTTTCTGTTTTATTTGCGATATAAGTGATATAACATTAAATAAAAACAGTTAGGAAGATAGAATTGCATGCAATAAGTACTGTAATATTTTTCTAATTTATTTAAACAGCAAACGGGTGGGATAAACTTTAAACACTCGGTGGGTTCACTTATTCAATTTATTTAAACACTAATTATATACAGAATATTCACTTAAACTAATCTATATAAACAGTTCACTAATTTACTTGTTTATCTCACGATGTCAAATTATCAACTAAACTAACTCTTCCTGGTCGGTCCCATATATATTAATGCCTTTTTCACTAGATAATTCTAGATTGCGCCTTACTCAAAAACAATTGACTTTCTGGCATTTTCTAGATAAGACTGGTCACAAAAACAATGATGAGATAGTCACAATCGTAAACAACTCAAAAAAAACCTGCGTATCCGCTATAATTTTAACTTTCATACCTGGCTTAAAGTGGGATTTAGGGACTATACCAGTGTGCTGTTTCGTAACAGTACGATCTTTATGTGTGGTAAAGCTTGAATAGAGGATTTCAAGAAACCAAAATGGATTTCCCCTAAATAGAGAGTATATAAACGCTCTTCCCTTGCTATGCATGATATTTTCAGTGTCACATCTATCTCTACGTAACTTAAACAAAATAATTGTGTTTAAGATTGAAATTTATATTGTATAAGAGGGTCTATTCTTCACATATTCACACAATGGAGAAAAATATCAAGCAAGCAAATAAGGTAAGTTGATTTATTTTTACAATGCTAATAGTGAAAATATTACTAATTTAAATGAAACTAACTATTTCTAGATAATTCAACAAAAATTTTATAATTTTACAATGAAAATGTAATATTTTTATTAAACTATATAAATAGAAATAAAAACAAAATTTCGTTGCATAATAATAGAGAGATATTGCAGTGCTCAATAACGTCAGGCACTAATAAAGTCGTCTTTATTTTGACATGTACGCATGCGCAGTGTGAATCCCGAATGAGGACAACTTTATTAAAATACGGCCTGACTTTATTAGTGGACATTTCAAAGCGAGAATTAACGTTCCTTTATTTTCATATCGGGCTAGATCGTGACATGCTCGGTGGATATATGACATGACAGGTGGCTGACAAATTTGAAATTTTTGACAGTGGTTGATTACATGTTGTTGGACGTTGAAGATCTTTTTGGCAACAATTTCAAACATTATGGAGAAATAAAAATCGAAGAAACTGAGACTCAGTTATGATGATGATATTTTTTGACTCAGGGAGATAATTGCCCCCAATCCTCTAAGAAACCCCGCAGCATGGGTGGGAATTCAATGTGATATGGAAACATCTGGGGAAGAAATTTCTTATAAAAACAATAAAACAACATTTGCAGCTTTTATTAGAATTGTGGGCTAAAAAGGATAACATCACCAAAATTCGGTAAGAGATACTTATAATGTACATTTATTTCAAATAATTCACTATTGATTTTCCTTTTCAGATCAGATTGTGAAGATCCTTACAGCGAAAAAGACCATTTACTGCAAGAAGTCAGCAGCATATGCCAAGAAAGTGGAGGGTTACCAATTAAACAAAAGAAGATGATTTCTAAAGAAAAACAAATTGCAGAATTGGGTCGACAGGCTAGAGAATCATTTGTATTAAACTTTGTGAATGATAATGATGAAAACATTATCAACAATTCTATATTTGAAGGAGAAGTGATATAAACTGAAGAAATTCTATATGACGGAGATCAAAACTACTGTGGTAGGTTTGTTATTGAATGTGGAAATTAAGTTTATAAATACTTAGTTGTGAATGAGTAAAATTTATCATAAATTTTACTTAGTTGTGAATGAGTAAAATTTATCATAAATTTTTGTTCTTGCACAATTAAATGTCAGTGCTGAGAGTGTTCCGTCCAATAAAATAAGTATACTAGATGTTATATCAGTACCTGCCAACGTACCAAAAAATTATGATGATGAAAAAACACATATTCTACGTAAAGTTCATAAAAATCTATTTTATAACTTCAGAACACATGCGTTTTGATAAGCTTTAAAACAATTAGTTGTGAGGCATCCTTTTTCGTCACCTAATAAAAAAATTAAAATGTTCATTTTTTAATTCCATCTAGACAATGTATTTTCTAATCTCTTTATTGTAGGACCAATCAGAAAGAGAAATAATAAAAGTAAAACCTTAAGAAAGGGTGCATTGGGTTATCTGTCAGAAAAAAATAAGAGGAAAATTACATTCAAGAATAGAGAACTAGAATTAGAAACAAGAAAAGTATTGTTGGAAGAAAAAAAGTTACTACTGGAAGAAAAGAGGATTGATTGGGAAATAACGGAAAGGAAAATTGGATATTGAGAAAAGAAACTTGAAATGATGATATCAGACATGACAATTACTCAACTTTTATTACTGACGCAACAACAGCTGATCAAATTAACAAGACTTGTTAATTCAATTTATTTGTTTTTCATTATAGTGACCAACTTGATCTCAGAATAAGAATATTTTTATATTTTAAGGCTGTTGTATATTTTTCTTTTGTGATTCTAGGATTAATTCTCTTGTTTAAAAAAGCTGCTGAGTAAAATTTTTTCTGTAATGCTAGGAGTAGAATATTTTATTTATTTCAGGTTATTCAAAATAATATTTATGTATTTTTTCAGTTTATGAGTTCTCCTATTTTCTTTTTTATGATTATATATTTTTTGTAGATGTTCCTCTCTTTCTTACAACTTTGATTATAGTTGAAGGAAAGTGTGCAAATAAATAAAAAAAAATTCAAACACTATATTTCAATAAATATGCAAAAAACAAATGATAAACATAATATTTAACTTCACATTGAATTATAAATTTTAGTTTCCAATACCAAAATATTCTTCGAGAGTGGGTGGCACGATGTCAAAATACAATGCTGTCTGAGAGTATGACAATTTGTAAACAAAACAGCAACCTTATACAACGATTGTACATCTTGCAACAGCAATTTTTGGTTTTTTTTTAAAATCTACAAAAGCGAATTCAGTAACAATTTTTTGAAAACCCCACTCAACTGTTATTCTCAAAACTTTCATAACCCTATTAAATTCTTGGTGATGTGGAGGTAAATCTTCTGTTCGTCCATGATATGGAGAAAGTACGAGTTCAATGATTCCATAAGCCTGATCCCCATAAATAACATACTTTTAATTTTCATTAACAACAGCTTTCTGTTCTAATTCTTGATACAGATTAGACTCTCGAAATATACCTGCGTCATGTCGCCTTCCTGGAAAGGCACCTTTTAGGCTGACAATGATGCCATCTGGACAAAGTACTGATTGGTACTTTACACAATGAAACCTTTTATGCCCTGAAAAATAATTTTCTTGATCTATAGTTGGTCTACATATTTGTCTGGCAGTACCATCAATAAATCCCCAACAATTTGGTACCGCAGCTCCTTTATTCTGGACAGCCTACAAAACATGCCCATTTTTTGCTATATACACTAATGAAATTGACTGTCTCGACCCTTATTTCGTGGAATATGCTCATATTAGTGTTTTTAAATGAAACTCACGGTTTCTAGTTAATTCCACAATTATAATACAAGTTATTGAAAATTCTAAAAAATTGACAATTGTTTCGATAAATCAATATCATCGTCAGAATGACAGAAGTTACATTTCATTTTATGCCTACCTGATGTTTAGTAGTTATTTTTTGGCTAGACCAAGAAGTAACCTAACTTGTGATTGGCTTAATATATGTTTATAGAAAAAATAAGAAGATGTGATATTACAAATATTGAAGCTTAGATATTATTAGCCCTATGGTGATATCCTGGATATCATTTTTCCAATTAAGATCAGTATAACTGTGCAATGATATAGAAAACGTTGTACATTCAGAACTTACATTCCAATTACATCCAGTAGAATTTGACTGTTTGGATGACAAAATTAGAGAAAATGTCAGCACGATGAAGCATATGAAATTTAAGAAACAAGAAAAGAAGCTACAGAATCTTGAACACACACAACATAAAATTCAATACTCAAAACATCATGAAACTGTAAGTACCTACATACCAACACACTTTGCACCACGATTTGAAAACCTTTCAGACACTAATTTTACAAATAGTGAGATAGAATTTTTAAATAAAGGTTTAAAGTACTGCATACCACCTAAATTTACGAATAATATTAAACAAATTATAGCTACAGAGTCAGAAATAGCTTTAAAATCTAATTCAAATAATTTTCTTTATGAGAAATTAAAAATTGCCAATTTAATCAAAAATATTGAACCTTCAAAAGTTAAACGTCAAACAAAAAATGACATTACAGTTTTAAATGCAATAAAAAAGAAGATAGAGAATAATAACCTAACAGTTACAAAATCTGATAAGGGGAACGCTACTGTCATTTTGACGACTGAAAATTACAATTCCAAAGTATATAACTTTATAGAATCCAGCGATGTAAAAGTTCTTAAAGCAGACCCAACAAAGAAGTTTTCTAATAATGTAAGGGATATTGTTAATAATTCAAATTATCTTTTAAATGATTACGAAAAGAGGTCAATCATACATAAGAATCCTCATTGTCCACAATTATATGGAACAGTTAAATTACATAAAATAACGAAACCAATTAGACCTGTAGTCTCTTATGTTAATGCTCCTAATAATATATTGGCAAAGAAGCTCAACAATATACTCAGTACTTACGGATATGAATCTCAGTACTCAATTAGAAATTCAATAGAACTAATCAAAAAGTTCAAAGCAATCCACTTGCAAGATAACTATAAACTCATTTCGTTCGATGTAACTAATGTTTACTAAAATTCCTCCTAAAGAATGTCTAATACTTGTAAGAAAATTACTAGAAGATAAAAATATTAATCAAGGAATAATATCAAATATACTTAATTTATTTGATGTATGCATTAATCAGAATTATTTCACTTTTGACAATAAGATATATATTCAAAATGAAGGTTTACCAATGGGAAGCCCTATATCACCTATTTTAGCAAACATTTTTATGGACAATTTAGAAAGAAAGATCTTTGAAAGTAATATTTCGAAAAATATTTTATTTTGGTATAGATATGTAGATGACATATTAGCTTGTTTTATGGGTAGTGAACGACAATTAGATGTATTTTTCAACCACATCAATAATTTACACCCGAAAATTAAATTTACATTAGAAATTGAAGAAAATAGCTCAATCAATTTTCTTGATTTAAAAATTCAAAGAGTTAATAATGTACTTGATTATTCAATTTACCGAAAACCAACACAGACTGATGTGACAATTCCATTCAATTCTAACCACCCTGTGTCATACAGACTAGCAACATATAATTCAATGATACATAGAGCTTTTTCAGTTCCTATGAACAAATGTAATTTTGATAGAGAGATTAATACAATTAGATAAATAGTAACATCTAACGGTTATCCATTAGATATGATAAATAAGCTAATTAGTAAAAAAGAGGAAAAAGTGGCATTACAACTAATATATCCTAAACAAGCTGATGAAATTAAAACTTATAAAACCATCACATATGCAGGAAATATTTCTAATAATATTTAATTGATAATATCTTCAGCAACGAATACAACAATTTATTTTAAAACAGAAAGTAACGTTAGTACAAAATTGTTAAATGTAAAAACAAAAATACCACTATTAAAGAAGTCAGGTATATATAAACTCAAATGTCCAGAATGTAATGCTGTCTATTTGGGTCAGACCCTTAGGAATTTTGAAATACGATACAGTGAGCACTTACGAGCATACAGATTAAAACAACTAGATAAATCCCACTACGCAAAACATCTACTTGACACCAATCATTCATTGACACCTAACACAGAACTGGAAGTGCTGCATATTTGTGAAAAGAAACAAGAACTGGATTTCCTTGAAGAACTGGAAATTAGAAGACATTTAAGAAACCCACAATATGAAGTTGTCAATGAACAGTTAAATCTAGGGAATTCTCCACTAATAAACTGTCTTCTCAAGTGATAATTGTAAAGATCAGCAGATATAGTTTTCCTGGCTTTCTATATCATTGCACAGTTATACTGATCTTAATTAGAAAAATGATATCCAGGATATCACCATAGGGCTAATAATATCTAAGCTTCAATATTTGTAATATCACATCTTCTTTTTTCTATAAACATATATTAAGCCAATCACAAGTTAGGTTACTTCTTGGTCTAGCCAAAAATAACTACTAAACATCAGGTAGGCATAAAATGAAATGTAACTTCTGTCATTCTGACGATGATATAGATTTATCGAAACAATTGTCAATTTTTTAGAATTTTCAATAACTTGTATTATATTGTGGAATTAACTAGAAACCGTGAGTTTCATTTAAAAACACTTATATACACTAAACTTACCGCCGCATAATTTTGTATTTTATTTCTATCCAACCACTGAAAGATAACTTTCATGGTCTTCAATTATTAAATTTATTCTACATTTTATTTTAGACAAAATTACAACTTTTTTAGTGATGAACCAATACTTCTCTCACATATTAGATAGAGGGCAGAAAAGTAATAAAAATTTAGAGTGTAAACGTGTGACATTTAAAGATGAACACAGTTTTCATTTCATTTGAGACGAAATGAGTATACAATGGAAATATTGTGGGGAAAATGTTGGAATGATATCAAATCACAGAAATTAAGGAACTTTTATAAAAAATTTCTACAGAAAATATATTTATTATGCAAAATGTGCTTACAATAAAACACGAAACAAAGTTGGTATCATCATGAATTCTATTATTTCACAAGAATATTCAAGGTTACCTAAGTACCTATCAATGTTGATTTGGAATTGGAAAGAGAACTAGTTTCAGAAGACAACGAACCAAGACTGATAAAGAAACGTTATATTTATAATTTATTATTATTTTATGAATGAATGGAAAAATTTGTTGAATTAAAAATAGTATCAGGATATCTCATGAAATTCTGTTTAGAGCTATTTTCCCAAACTGTTTTAACTAGAAAATTCGTTTTGCTACAGATTTAGTCACACATATGTTATGTATCAGTAAACTGCCTAATTCCGAATTAACAGCTGTAACATTTCCTACAAATAATAAATGTATATTTAAATTTGTAACAAATATTCAATTACTAAGGAATAGTTCATATTACGTGGCAATTATTTTTCAACTCTTCAACAGCGACAGACATCGGGTTTTAAAATCCGAAACACGCAAATTTGGTGAGTTTGGGATCAATGTATATGTTGCTTTCAAACTTCTGTTTGAATCATATACAAAGGTTACACGCTCAGTCTGGCGTTAGTTCAACCGATCAGTTTGGTCCGGCTAGGACTGATGCCAGAATGATGGAAGAAAAACACGGTTACACGCTCAGTCTAGACTGACAGCAGACTGATAAAACTTACGTTAGTCATCATTTGTAAAGTGAATCACCTGATCCTGCCTGCCATGGATATTTTGAAAAAAAAGAGCCTGTGCTATTATAATTATCGCTTTACTGCTAAAGAAACGCGTAAAAAGGAAGCGATGGATGAAAATCTGGCTACAAAAAAGAGCATCTACATTTATTAAATGAAATACGACAACAGGATGAAGAAGAAGACTTTCAAAATTAATACCGAATGAAAGAAGCCTGCTACGATCATTTAATGCAAATGGTCAAACCATATTTGGAAAAACGAGATATCTGTATGAGGAAAGCAATAACCGCCGAAGAAAGATTAGCTATCACTTTACGATACCTTGCTACTGGAAGAAATATTAAAGATCTTAAATATTCTGCAATAATGTCACCTCTGCCATCAGTCAGTCAATTATTCAGACATGCGAAGTATTAATTTATGTCCTACAGTTTTATATAAGGGTAAGTAAAAAAATCTATATATTAGGTTTTAAGCACTTTATTTTTATTACTTTGCTTACAAATCAACAATGTACGAGTAATTCAATTTATGGCACTATGTAATTGTTTAGGTTCCCTATTTAATCATATTATTCCGCTTGAAATTGAGCGAATAGCGAACCAGCTGTACATTCGCTGTCTTGAAACATAGAAGATGGGGACAAAATGTGAAGAGTGTAGAGTGGAGGTTGTGCGGGAGCTGCGGCTTGGGTTTGGGTGTAGATGGGTGATTGTGAGGGAGGAGCTGTGACTTGGGTTTGGATGTTGTTGGAAGAATGCGCGTGAAGAGCTGTGACAGGGGTTTGAATGAAGATGGGTGATTGTGCGGGAAGAGCTGTCACAGGGCTTTGGATGTAGTCGAGAGATGTTGTGTGTGAGTAGAAAGATGATTCGGGTGGAGATGTGTAATAGGGCGATGGTGCAGGTGAAGGGGTTGATGTTACATTTATTTGAACCGAGTATCTGTGTAAATTTCCCAACTCCGCTTCAAATAGCACATCATTAATTTCCTTCATGGCATATAATCTTTGAGTAGGGGTCAGTCGTTCTAATGTTTCTGCCAAGTCAAATGCAATTGACTGAACACCACTAACTTGGGGTTCTGATAAATAATTGCATGCTCGTTCCAGTAATTCATTTTGTGATTTATGAACACTTTTCTTGGAATCAAGCGGAGGCGGTCTTGTGGTTGGTTGTGACGCTTCGTCGCTTGGTACGTGTTGCTCCATTGCATCGCGTACGGTGACTGACTGATGCGAGAATGATTCAAGCGATTACACGATCAGTCTGGCATCAGTCTGCTGTCATTCACAACAGAATGATAAAAAATATTTAATTTTTGTCATTCTGGACCATCAGTCCGTCAGTCAACCGGTTAGTCGATAATTCTCCCGTCATTCTGAGCAGACTGATGCACTGAACTGACGACAGACTGAGCGTGTAACCTTTGACATAGATATATCAATACTGAAGACCGAGCCATAATGCGTTACAATATAAGCGTCAACACTGGGAGGTTGGGGATAAAGTCACATTCTACAGATCGTTGTAGCCAACAGTCGCTAATAATTTCTGGGTTAAAATACAATAAACTCTAAAATTACTAACTAGAATAATAAAAATATGACGTTTTTCAATAAATTGTAACGACGAAGTTTATTATTATTTATTATACATGCCGGTTTCTTAATTCAAATTCCTTTATGAATACTTGGCAACAGCGAGAACAACTGCTTCATTCAAATTTCAAATTTGTAGTAAATATCATAGATGAGCTTTATATACGGAGTAAACATCCTAAACGACTCGAGTAGCGATTTTGATATTTTATTGCGTTTGTTATTATCAATTTGTGTTTAGCTTTGGATTTGTCAATTTATATAATGTTCATTGCTTAATATGGTTAGGCAATGTCAAGTTTGCAAGAAATTGGATTATTTAAATCCGGACATTTCGTTCCATTTGAATCCATTTTTATTTATTAACTTGGAGGTTTTAAGTTTACATATTGTATAATTTATGGAAACTTGTTTATAATGTGGTTAATTAAAATATATAAAAAATATTTGTATGCTCAAAATGGTCAAAAGCCAGTTGTACTTTAAGAAAATTTTAATTGAATTAAACTTAAAACGGATATATAAAGTACAGTATTCGCCAAAATAAACAGTACCGAAAATAAAAATAAAAATTAATTTTTAATTTCTGTAATGTAAGTGTTCAAAATGTTCACCATTTCGACGCAAACAAGCTTCATATCGATTTTGTAAGTCAATAAACATATTTATAAAAAGTGGTTGATGTAACTGCCGAAAAATATTTTGTATTCTTTCCCGTAGTTCGGCAATAATCGATTTTCCGAGTGAAATATTTTGTCCTTCATTATGCCCCAAATGTATGCGTCAGGTGGCGTCAGATCAGGTGAATGAGAAGGATATTCGAAGTCTGTTCCCCGAGAAATTATTCTATTATCGAAATGCTGACGGAGTAAGTCTAAGGTGCGCACAGCTGTATGGCTCGTTGCACCATCTTGTTGGAACCATTGTGTGCGAAACTGTAGATTTCGTGCACGGCAAAAGTTATTCAGATCTTTCACAAAAGGTGTAATAATTTTCTCTCTATAACGCTCTTGGTTGACAGTAAGTGAATTCTGATTATCATCTTCAACGAAATAAGGACCAATCATTCCATGACCAGATACCGCGCACCAAACGGTAACTCGAAGACTGTGGAGTGGTTTCTCTACAATGACATCAGGACGTTCAAATCCAAGGAATCTGGTTGTTTGTCGATTAATATAGCCGCTAAGATGAACGTGACTCTCGCCTGAAAACCATATGTTTTTCAAAAATTCGGGATCTTCGTAAATTAAACTCAACATGCGACCACAGTAAATTTCTCTTGCACGTTTGTCCGCAGCATTTAGTCGTTGTCCAACTTGAATACGGTATGGATAACCACCAATTGATTTGAACATGCGACGTAAAGACGTTTCACTAATGTGGAGTTTACATGCAGTTCTTACAAGACTTCTTTGAGGTGATTGCACAACTTGGTTAAAAACACGTCCTTCATTTTCGTTAGTGTACGATATTAATGAAAATGGGTTCCTAATTCCTACAGGCGATGAAATTGAAGAAATTGATCTAAACATTCCCTCTGACACTAATGCTAACAGTTTCTCCGGGGAGAAAGAGACTGAAACAGCTTCCTCAGAAGTACAAGAAATTGAAGATAACGGTGCTGTAAACAGAAAAGTGGAAATCGTGAGCGTCGTGTCAACTCCACCCACTAATCCAGTACCTACTGTGTTGTTTTATCCGAAACCAATAGAGAAAAGCGTCAAAAATAAAGATACTCCAAGGATGCCAAATGCAATATCAAGCGAAAAGTGGCGGCAATCGGAAAGGGAGAAAGAAGATGCTAAGCAGAAAAAAGCTGAAGCTATTAAAAAGAGAAAGGAAGACATGCAAAGACGAAAGGAGGCGAAGCGAGAGGAAATGGAGAGAAAAAGGATGATGAAGACTCGAAAGGCAAATCGAAAAGTTCAAAAGCAACTCAAACAAAATATCCCAGACAGCCAGTTAGAAGAAAGCAATGCAGAAGTGATTCAAAGAAACCGCATAAAATGTTGTTCCTGCGATATAGAATTATACAGTGATACCGAGGACAATGACCTCAAAAATATTGGCTGTGATATGTGCACACGGTGGTACCATCTCAAATGCACACATTTTGAAGGAAAGCTGTACGAGGAAATTTGCGACAAAGATTTCATTTGTGAATTGTGTGTTCAGTAGCTATATTTCAGTAAGAGTTTGTGCTTATTTTTTTTATAAAGAATATATTTTCTGTTGTTCTAAATACTTTTTATAAAGATTATATTTTATGTTGTTCTTCATACCAACGCGTTTTGGTTTTTTTTATTTCCACATTTTCTTAACTATCTAGGTACACCTATTTCCGCGTAGGTCGAGTACTGGTACGTCGCTGTCCGACTGCGGGAGCATGCCGTCCGACTATTGGTGAAAAGTGACTATGTTCAATTTATTGAAATTATCTGGCGAAGACTGCCCTCTATCGCCCAGGAGGCATTACTACATCCAAAATTAAACACAGAATGACTTTAAAGGGACCTGTCATTGATAAATAGAGCATAAACGTGGACTAATGCATTATTTTTAATGATGAGGGTTTTCTAAGGTGTCGACTACTGGGGTTTCTACCCTACAAAGTTTCTCAACATCATCTTGAAACGTTTTTTGGGGCTATAAGTAGTAAAGAGGGCTTCAATAATAACCCTACGGCCACACAGTTTGAGGCCGCCTACAAAAAGCTAATTATTCACTCAGAGATAAGTGGACCATCAACTGGAAATGTCAAAGATCTGAATAATATTTCAATTTTTAATATGGAAATTTAAAAACAAATTGAGTGAATGAAACTCAGACAGTTCCAATTTAAAAATAGATCAGAATGAAAATTTGAATAGAGTTTTCTCTGAAAATAATTTGTTGAAAGTAATAGCTGGAATCTTACAGATTATGTTAAGGATATAGTTTCATACATATTTGGTTACGTAGTTAAAGGTCTAAAAAAATGTGTGACTTGAACAAAATGCTTAAATGTTTTAGAGTGTAAAGTGTCTCACTCTACCTTACAGAATAGAAAACAATTTGGAAAATTAGTAAATGCCTCTTTATAATTGAAATATAAAAGGTAAGAGAGAAACATTTCAGATTTTTCCATAAAACTAGAAGTATTTTTAAAATACAGAATAAAGCTTTACTACATATTTCAATAAATAATGTATGACTATTTTGGTGATCATTTCTTTGAAGCTTCCCCTGGCGAGTCACATCCAGCTCAGTTAATTAAATTATGTTTGAAACAATATTTTACATTGAGAATCCATCATGAAACACGAAAAATTGTGGATCATTCAAAGTAAGAAGTATTAATACTAAGGTAATTTTATTCAAAAACCATTGATTAAAATGTATTCATTTGTGTCTTTTACATATTAGATATCTTACCTTATTCTAAACAAAATTTATTTCCTTATTAACACAAACGTAAAATGAGTTCAGAATATTTAAAAATTTCCCACAATTTAACCTTATGTTATCTCTGTGATGATACGCCCATGTTCAAAGTTTGGTTAGATCCGCCATGTTCAACATGACGTGCTCTCCCCGCTCCCCTCTTCAACTGTCATTACAAACAATGTTGGCTCGTGGTTTTTACGACTTTATGAATGATTAGTTGGGGACGTGGTTTGAATAATATAGTAGAAATAATTATTTGCAATATATTGCGGAAGAAATTTTTTCATATGTTAGAAGAATACTTTTCTTGCATAGACTCTCGATAATTTTCTTCAACTTTGTAGGGTTTCAATTTAAGTAGATACCACATGACGTACGTTTTCCTTACGGATATCATCAAAAGTTCGGTTTAGATACAAAAGAGGATCCAAAGAAAAGTACATTTTTAATTTTCGAATCTTTTTAACATTTCAAAAGTTCAATTTTTGATTTATTTATCATTCGTTCATGATTTGTATTAATGTGTCAGAAAGTACCGGAAATCCATCGTGAAATAAAACAGTTTCGTTCAACCAAATAATTTGTACGGTGAATAATCCATTTATTAAAACATTTTTTAAACTTATATTCAGGAATCTATTTCATCATTCGCCACGAATTCTTTGAAAAAAGGTGCTTCGAAGGGTAATTTGAGTTTTAAAAAGAGAGAGAAGTCGATGTGGCCATATCAGGGTAATTGTTAGATAATGTTTGTTAGGTTTTTGGTCAGAGCTTCGTTAACAACGAAGCCTTGCGAGTATGTGCTTTATCGTGGTAAAATCTACAAATCTAGTGTGTTTCTGACAAATTTGTTCTTTCAAATGCATTATACTGCTCAGATGATATTCTTCATACACTCCATCATCTGACAAAAATTCCGAATGCATAACACTGCGATCATAAAAAACTGACAGCATTACTGGTGTTAAAGCAAGACAAACGTCCACATCTCAACCACTGGAATATACGTACTATGCCACTAATACGAACGTGTTTTTGATTAATTAAATTGACCATAAGCTTTATATAGTATTTTCAGCGCTTCTGCATGAGAAATTCCATTTGCAAAGCCCAAATTTGAAACAGATTATTTAATCTTGTTAATGCGGAAATCGCTAAATATACTAGACATGAACTAACAAGTATAAGTGTAGAGTGAGTAAAGAGGACAGTTATACCAACTTGGTGATAATCCGAAAATCCTTTCAAACAAGCTCTTCCAATTATCAATGTCTAGTACATCCTTATCCATTTCAATTTTTAATTTCCCTCGTGCATATTTAAAGTAATTAAATAATTGTTTTAATGCAACAATTTTGTAATGTATCATCTGATATGAAATTTTAATATATAATTTACTTTTGTTAATTTCGTAAAATTGTATTTTTTAAGACAATAAAGCACATTCTCTCTCTATATTGGTTCAATTACAGTACGAGGATATATTGAAAAATTCTTAGCCTACTATAGAACCAAACAAAATTTCAATGTCAAAATATTTTATTACTCAACATATTCTCCTCTTAATTGGATACATTTATTACAGCGAACTTGCAACATATCTAGACCTTTCAAAAAAAATGTTTCTTCTTGCTCTGCAAACCAGACCTCCACAGCTTTTATTACCACCTCGTTGGAAGAAAATTCACGACCTTTTAAACTTTTTTTCAGTTGAGGAAAGAGATGATAGTCGGACGGAGCCAAATCTGGTGAATAAAGGGGGTGATCTAGTAATTCAAACACTAAATCACGAATTTTTTGCATGGCAACATGAGATTTGTGTGCAGGGGCGTTGTCCTGCAAAACCAAAACACCTTTGGATAGCTTTTCGCGTCTGTTCTCTTTAATTTTTTCCCGTAGAGTGGTCAGTAATGTCGAACAGTAATCTCCAGTTATTGTTCTACCCTTATCCAAAAAATCAATCATGATTACTCCATGGCAATCCCAAAGAACTGATGCAAGAACTTTTCCAGCAGATTTTTGGACACGAAACTTCTTAGGTCTTGGAGAACCAGTGTGTCGCCATTCCATCGATTGTTGCTTTATTTCTGGATCGTAGAAATGTACCCAAATCTCATCCATAGTAACAATTCGGTTTAAGAAGTCTACATCGTTTTCAAATCGGGTACAGATCGAACGCGATGCTTCTACTCTTGCACGCTTTTGGTCAACATTCAAACATTTGGGGATCCATTTTGCAGCAATTTTTCTCATGTCCAAATTGACGTGAACTATATGATGAACGCGTTCGTATGAAATATTCAGTACTTCAGATATCCGTTTTAGCGCAATTCGGCGGTTTGATAAAATCATGTCATCGATATTTTCGGGGACTGACACAGAAACTGGCCTTCCCGATCGGTCATCATCTTCAATGGGAAATTTACCTCTTTTGAAGCTTGCAGTCCAATTTTTCACGGTCGCATACGAAGGACATTGATCACCAAGGGTATTAAGCATATCTTCGTAAATCTGCTCACCTCTTAATCCTTTTAAATACAGGTACTTGATGATGGCTCGATACTCCAATTTTTCGATTTTCACAATTTCGGTGGACATCTTTTAATTTATTGCGTAACTCTGGTTTACTTTTTTGACGTCAAACTTTACGCTGACACTTCTAATAAGTTATTGTTCGTTGCTATGGTAACGCAATATTTTGTTTATGCATGGAACTGATCTTGGCTAACTAGATATCAATACATCCTCGTATGATGGTATTTATAACAGAGAAATTTGAGCTGTATAACGAAATGTTTGCTGCCTGAAAAAACAGGCGAGTTTAAAATCAACAGTACATTTTGAAATGTTTCATTATCTAAAACTGTTTAGAAAATAAGAGTTGTGGGAAATGAGACATTATATATATTTAGCCACGTTCATTAATGAAAAAATCTCATGTGGTCACCAGTTATTATCAGTTATAAAAGTGAAAGAAATTCAATGTCACGTCCCTTTTGTCACAAAAACGGTTGATAATCCAAACCTATCAACAAATGAGTTTGGTTAGTTAAGAAGAACAACCCTAGATAAATTATAGAATACATGAACTTTGATTCATTGTTAGTTATCTTAAGTAGTGTTATAGCTAAATCTCTACTGACGAGTAATAAGTTAAAAAGAGAAATAATTGTGACTTGTCCACAAAGAAATTTGAATATCTCGGTATAATAACTTCTGATTTTCACAGAAGGTAATCGATTATCAATAACAAATGATTCCCGATATAGAAATTAAGTTATCTTTTAAATAATCTCAACTACATTATATCTGCTTAACATTTCTTATGCAGCTTGCATCAGAGAAAAATAGAAAATTATTAATTATTTTCTCAGTTTTTCTGGAGACTTAAAATTATTTCTTTCATCTTACAAATTATTTTCTAAAGAAGTATTGAAGTAAAGGCTTCATTTATTTACAAAAAAACAATGTAATTTCAGGTTCCGTATACGTCCTGGAATGACCAAAGTGATGTTAACATAGGAACTTAATAATGTAATAATTACATTTTGCATTTTGGATCTAACGGAGTAAAGTTGATTTAGGATGACATGGGACGGCAATTACGTCCATTCACTAGACTTAAAAACATGTGCCTGGTTATTAAAGAGAAAATTATTGTCGTCATTACCAAGATCAACAACTCAATAAGATTAGAAAATATTTTGAGACGGTTTTTGGAGTTTCATTGTCTGGGATGGTTTTTACATCTATCAATTTTACTGACAAATAGTCAGAATTTACCGTGATATTCTGGTATAACCATATATTACAATTCAGTTTTGTTTCAAGTCATAAAAAGAAGCTTATGAAATTTTGTAATCAATTTATTATGACAAAGTAGAAATTGCAGAACAGCTACTAATTAATGTTGATGTTCTCAGTTCCTCTGATAAGAAAACATCTACGTGTTAACAAATCACTTTGCCTACGGTCTATCCTAAAGCATCTTACCTACTAATGTGATCTGATTCTACTCAATCTTGGAATACAGTGTTACAATAGCCGAAGAGATTCTGTGAAGTCAGAAAATTCAGTCCCAGCTAATTTACAAAGTTTTGACCTCTATTCTAGTTGCTACTTCAAAATCTCTCCGGTATAAACACTAACCATAGGACTAATATAACAAATGGAACGTGATAAACCTATCTGTATCCCATTTAAGCAACCTTGCTAAATCTATAGATCCAGTTATCAAACGTAATATCCTTTGAACAATACGGATTCAGAGGTAGACACAGCTCAATTGCTCAAATAATCAAGATAATTGATTTTATAGGATATGGATTCAGAAAGAGACACCCGTTTATAATGGTCAATTTTGATGTACAAACTGCCTTCGAATCTCTATGACACGCCAGGCTTTTATATAACCTATAATTCATCTACATTACTACTTTATTAATCAACTCATACATGCGAATTTTTTACAAAAATAGATGATATAATTTTCATTTCCTCAATGATTCGTCCTTTCTCCCCACCTGTATTCCTTACAATCTCGCGATATACTCGTATCAAACAAGAAATTCGTTTCTAATAATGATACGTGTTTGGTAATCACTGAAGCTAGCATTTTTATGTACCTATTTTCTTTATATTGAGAGTCATAAACACAACCACAAAATACATAGTACTAATAAGGCGATTCCTACCTTACACGAAAAACTTCATATAGCATGGAAATCCAGTCAATAAAAAACTAAATTATCTAAGGTATATTATTCTAGAGTGACTAGTCATTATGCACATATCAACAGGGCTGCCACATGCAGCTGATCAAATATTCGTAGATTGGTTCGGAAATTTCCGTAGAATTTCCGTAGATCCAGAATAGAGCTTCAACATACAGTATGGGGTTATCTGAACTTATGAACATCTCCTTGAACTCTCAAGTAGTTTGCCTGTGTGAATTTTGAGTTTGTTTATGGGACGATATACAATTTTTCAGCTTCAAAGTTATGGCAACTGTAATTGTTTTTAATTTTTTTTTGCATGGAGTAGTCGACTCTGGGTAGGTATTGGTAATCAATGAGTTTCTGGTGCTAGTTTTGTTTATTATAGGTGCGTTCTTTTTTACTGAGATCTCAGCTCACATCAGTAATGTGAGCGCTCCTTTTGTTTCACTCACTTTAAGTGAGCTGAGATTTTTCCTCCCCCTTTACCGATGTTGAATGTGTTGTAAGGGGGAATCAGTTGAACTTGAGTCGTAAATAAAGTGGAGGGGATGAACAAATATTAGATTTGCTTGGGTTATTTGTAGTTTTAACCAAGGTAATCTATAGTTTTAACCATTGACATATAAACATACATAATCTATTTTTCTTTTGTTACAAATTATGGATACAATAACATTATTATTATATGTTTTGTTTCTTATTCACGCATACGTCGACAGTTCGCGCGCTTCAATTGAGATGTCGTTCTTTTTGGTGCTTACTCACATCACTTTATCTCAGATCACCTTAACTGAAGTGATCTGGGATCTCAGTCAAAAAGAACGCACCTATTAATTGAAGAAAAAATTCTTTCTACTGTTGCAGAAATATGAGAAAGAATTCTAATGTGATTTGTTAATTTTACTAAAAGGAAATGTTAGTTCATCATTTGCATTTTTAAAAACTGATACTTTGGGCCAGAAGTTTTCAAAACTATCCGAGAAATTTAATTCACATTCTCACTTATTACTATATAGGAAAATCGGTAGCCGAAGCTACAATAAATGGATTTATTTTGTTTTATATTTGTGGGAATTAAATAATGAAGATTTTTAAGTTTTTCGTCTCTTTTTGGTTATGGTTATATTCATGATTCATGTAAGTTAAACAACCACAAAATACAGATTGGTATATGTCAGGTTATGTACTCTCCGCGCTCTTCGTTTTCGTAGTAAGTATTTTGTTAGTGGTTAATATTTTGAGAAATAATTTACTCAGAGAACTCGGAGCAAACAGTATAGCAGTACATAGTAATTATTATCATTGTTATTGAAAATTCCGTAGATTTTCGAGACTTTTCGGAGATTCCGTAGACATCTTCTGAATTCCGTAGATCTACGGAAAATTCCGTAGATGTGGCAGGGCTGCATATCAACAACAGTAGCACGTCCATGGCACTAGCATAACGAACAACATTAGCATCATGTTAAGCTTACCAGTAACAAAAAGAGCCGACTTTTAAGGTCACGTTTTGTTTCCTTTCGGTTTGAACCTCGTGTATTTAAGAGCCAAAATTTTCACGTTTTTTGCATAAGATATAATCAGGACGAATAGTTTCAAAGAGCTCAATTACTTTTTACAAATATAGAAAAACGTTATTTCAAGTAACATCAAATTCACGTATTCATAAATCTACTCTGTATGCAATGGCCTGTTGCCGTAATATACGGATCGTTGGGGGTTAATTGAATTGGTGCTGCGGTTTGTCCAAGCTAGCACAGCGGACTAACGCCTACGAAATTGCCTCAGAATGGAATTAAATTGTCGGATGCACGCAGTTAATTCGATAGTTCAATTAAATTGAATTCTATATTTAAATTGTAATATTCTCAAGATTCTGGGAAACAGTTTCAAATAACATTTACTGCAATCTGCTACTGTTGATAAAAGATTATCGAATAATTGTTACAAAAAAGGATAATCGTTCTTATAAGAAGATTAATTTTGTAATTTATTTTATTTTTAATATCATTATCCAAGAACATTGAATAACCATATATTTTGTTACCCACTCGTATTGCAATGGATGTACATCATGATTGTAAGGCCAATAATGACCTATGGAACCATTGCCTGGCGGAGGAAACTCAAGCAACAATCGACAAGGCAAGACATGAGCAAGGTGCAGAGGCTAGCACGTTTCTGCATCACAGGGCTATGAAAACCTGTCCAACAGCAGTATTGGAAGTTATCTTAAACTTAACTACTTGCAAATTGTCATAGAAAGACATGCCATTAGGAAAAGGGAAAATTCTAAACTCAGGAGAATGGAAAAGCCTTGTGGCAAAAATCTCCCACCTAGAAATCGCAGTAGATAATTAACCAAAAACAGATAATTTCGAGAAGAATTTCTCGCTATTGCTGAGTGATAGAAAGAATTGGAATGATGATAATATTCACTCAATCAGAACACATACCATAACGTGGTATATTGTTGCTTCCAAATAGGAACGGGGATAGGAGTATATGGGCCAAGAACCAAATACTCCGAATCAATAGGAACCCAGCTTAACACCTTCCAAGCGGAAGTTCTATCCATTGAAAGGTCTGCACAATTCATGTTAGATAGGAACTATTGGAAGAGAGACATAGCAATATTATCCGACAGTCAAGCGGCCATAAGAGCGATCAACTCACAAATAATCAAGTCGGAGTTGGTCAAGGAATGTCTAGAGACACTAAAAAAACTAGGCAAAGAAAATAAAGTTCTCCTAATCTGGGTGCCAGCACACAGGGGTATATAGGGGAACGAGGAAGCCAATAACTCCGCTAGAAAGGGAGCTACTTCCCCTTTCACCGGACTAGAACCGTTCTTTCTTCCAGGAGGCAATAACCTAAAAGCAGAACTGGAGAAAATAGATAACCTCAGTCGAAAACTCGGATCGGAGTCTATATCGGGTCTTAGGCATTCGAGATTGTTCCTCGGAAACTATGACCGTCTAATAAATATATCGACTTAAGTATAAACAACCTACACATCCTCACGGGGTTCCTAACGGGACACTGCCACTTGAACACCTCGAGAGAATGAATGTAAAAAACACCGGGAACTGCAGATTTTGTAGAGAAGAGGGCGAAACACCGGAACACATAATATCTGTCTGCACCAAGACAGCAAGCACCCGTGCTCGGGTATTCGGGTCGACCGACGTCGAAAGCGGGGAATTATCCTCCCTGAAGCCGTTACAAATAACGCCCTGGGACTGTATGACGAGTTGTAGGGTACATGCCCAGCTCAAGTAAGGGGGACACAATAGATCCTTTTGGGCCGCAGTGTATACACAACCCCTTAGAATCAAATCTAAATAAAAAATAAAATAATCGTTCTTATAAGAAAAATAATTTTTTATCCTACACTGTAAGAAAGTTGCCTTTTCCACGGCTAGCCGAGAAAATAAATTTTAGATTTTCACGCTAGATGGCGACCCAATTAACATAAATCAAATAAACATTGCCAATTTGATTGACATCCCACTTTAAATAGCATAACCGATTTCAATCACATTAAGTAGTCTAAAAAAATAAAAGGGAATTGCTTAAAATAAACAGTCCCGCTAAACGTCAATATAAAAATAAATTATTGTTAGCAGTTTTCAGCGTCTACAAATTCATTCAATCATGAGTTGTCATATTTGATGTTTGTTTGACGTTAACTTGACAGTTAACCAGCGTAGCGACATGCAACGTTGAAGATTGTTTAAATAATAATATAAATGTCACTAGAAAACTATTCAACACTAACGACATGGCCGCATCTTCTACTATGACTAACACACCTAATGAATCTACATCTACTAAAACTGCTGAAATGATTCCCATTAAAAGAAAATATAATAGACACAGGAGCAACAACTTCAACCCCTTACCTCCTTATTTGAGCAAGTTCAGTTATCAAATTTATCCGAGCAAAGTATCTCTTTTGTTAACTGTACTATACGTAATGCAATTTTAATTATCACTGTGAAAAATAATGTCTCACAGTATTGAATTTTATATTATGAACTAAAATTTTTGTACAAAAAATATCAACTAACAATTATTGTGTAGGATAAAAAATTATGTGTAAACCACGGCAGTAAAGTAGGTATACAATATACTATTGTGAACATTTTTATTTTCATGATCCAAGAACATTGAATAACCATATATTTTGTTAAGCGATTGTTTTAGTCTAATTACAGATTCAAAATCATAGGGTATAAAATCATATCACTTTCCTCTTGTGAAGCCTCTTTCCACTTTTTGGTTCAAACTAAAAGATTCCATCAGAAAAATTTCTCAGCGTTAACTTGCGTTTACACGTACTCTGACGATCATTGTGTCGGACGCACTCGTGATGCTTAATTTGACTACTAAGTGTGCCACATATAAAGCTGGTAGCGAATACAATAACTAATATGAAATAAATTTTATCGCCCCGCTACCAGCGAGCAAGTACACGTAAATCATTTTTTCTACAACTGCTATGAAAAGTAGCGTATTTCTCATAGCTTACTTGATTTCAAAACCATATATTGCTCACACTGTGAGAAATTTCAGAAACGTATACTCGATGCCCAGCCGTTTTCGGTGGGTGGTCCTCGATGCATAGACTTTTTCTACAAAACTATTTACTTGTATTCTTTAATTTTGTGCAGTTGTAGAAAAAGTATAGTGTGCAACATGTGGGAAAAGTACTTTTCTCACTCGTGTGTTCGCGGCACTCACCCTTGGCTCGTGCCACAAACTTCCACACTCGTGAGAAAAGTTGAACTTTTCCCACTTGTTGCACAATATACTATTTCCTACGACCACATAGGGAATTAACACATATCGCACTCTATACTCCCATTGAAAGTGTACTTTATTATCACGCGTGCGGAATAGTATATTGTGCAACAAGTGGGAAAAGTTCAACTTTTCTCACGAGTGTGGAAGTTTGTGGCACGAGCCAAGGGCGAGTGACGCAAACACACGAGTGAGAAAAGTAATTTTTCCACATGTTGCACAATTTACTTTTTCTACAACTGCACAAATTTAAAGAATACAAGTAAATAGTTTTGTAGAAAAAGTCGAGGACCACCCACCGAAAACGACTGGGTAGCTGAGCATCAAGTATACCCTGATGAAATCGGCTGGGCATCGAGTATCCCCTACTGATTCTCCGTATAAATGTATGTAGTGTGGGCAAAGTGCCGTGAGAAATGATATTTCTCATAGTGTGAGCAATATATGGTTTCGAAATTAAGTAAACTATGAGAAATACGCTACTTTTTATAGCAGTTGTAGAGAAAGTACTTTCCGCACTACTGCGAAAAGTAACTTTTTTTGCTGCCACGTTAGAAAATGCGTTTTTCCGATCATTTTTTAACTCGGAAAGTGCGTCGTTGCCAGTCTAGATCGCAAAATTGACTTAACTGCTCGGTAATGTGACAGAACTGCTCGGCAAAGTACCTACCTTCCTGAGCTCTTATGTCAAAATGCTCATTAAAGACAAAATAACAGATAAGCATCGAGGATGAACTTTTATTGAAAGTCACTGGGCATCAAGTATGGACTTTTATGAAGTTTGGCTAGACATCGGGGACGGGCATTTATGTAACTTGGCTAGACAATAAATATTCTGTTCCTATATCATTGTCAAATTATTGGTGGCTGCACAAAAAATACTGTACGCGCCACTCTCAGAAAGTGTATTTACAGGGCACTCATGCTATCAGGGCACCGCCTTCAGCATCGCCCTGAAACTTGCATGCTCGCCTTGTAAAGTATATAATTCAATTTGTTTCCCAGTCGTATCTAAGTACGTAATGTAATATACTATTTTCTACTAGCGTGCGGAAAAGTCTACTTTTCCGCACTAGTCACTTACTTCGGAAAAGTAAATTTGTTAAGTTTTTGGGGAGTATACTGAAATTTGAATAATTAATATATATATTTGCATGGTTGTAGTTTACAAAATGACTGAACAATTAAGAAATTTATTAGAGTTTTGCTATAATCTTTAATGAAAAGAAACGTATGTTTTAAATAACGTTTTAATGGCCCTGGTATAAGCCTCTCATCAAATGAATGTAAAATAATAATAAACATCTGACATTTTTTATTTGTCACTTTGAATCACCGTAGCAACAAAGAAAAAATAAACCTGTCAGTGAAAACCCAACCTTGTCAAAACCAATTTTACCATCGCAGCTTTTTCTAGAAGATAATTTTTCATGGATTCTTCAGACGAAGATTTGCCAGAGTCAGTTTTAGATGCGCCTAGAACTGCAAACTTGGATCTACTACTATCAAAATCCCGTTATAGGTATGAAAAGAAATATATTTAATTTGAAAACTAGTGCCAGAATAAGGGAATTAAAACTTTTAAAGAAGACGTTATTTTGGTTTATTTAGCTGAAATTTCCAAAACATGCAAGCCAAACACACTTTGGTCCAGGTACTCAATGTTAAAAAGTGTAATTAAACTCAAAAAGACGTCGATTTAAGCAGGTTTTTCAAGGGCGCCGCATATATAAAAAAACATTGGATTTAGACCAATAAAGGCAAACATTTTCTCAAAAGAAGAAATTTTTAAGTTTATGAATGAAGTGCCTGACGAAATTTATCTTCATATAAAAGTCTCTACGATTTTTGATTTGGCGGACGCATGTAGGCGAGAAGAATTAACAAAGTGTCTTTAGATCTCTTTCAAAAGCTTTACGATTTCTGAGGAAGCTGAAAATGGGAAATTGATCAATTTGTTCAGAAAGTATGTGAGTTTAAGAAAGCCTGAAACTCCACATAAGCGATTTTTCGTGAAATCTAAGAAAGGAACTTGCACTGTACAATGTATCGGAATAAACACCTTCGGAAAAATGCCATCAAGATTTCAAGTTATCTGAAGCTTCCAAATCCTGAATTATATACGGGCCACAGTTTCCGACGTTCCGCCGCCACAATGCTTGCAGATTCCGGAGAAGGAATAACAAATATTAAACGCCTCATAGGTTGGAAATCTTCTAGCGTCGCAGAAGGTTATGTAGAAAGCTCACCAAGTTTCCAAAAGGGCCTATCGAATAAAATATTAAACTTCAGTGACGCTGTCGCTGGCCCTTCCACTAGTCAGCAGCTGCCGCCAGTAAAGCCTTCCAATATGATCTCTTTCAGCTAAGTTCCCATCGCCACGGTTGCAACAATTAGTGCTGACAAAGCAGTGAAAACCGGAATCTGACTTCAATGGAAAACATTTTAGCCTCTGCAATTAATTTGCAGAATGCTATAAATTGCACATTCAATATTAATATTAATAATAACTAATTTGTTGATATGTATTTAATTTCTTTATGTTAACTTTAGGGTTTTTCCGTACGCTAGTAGAAAAAATAGTGTACCTCACACGTGCGGAAAAGTATCACTTTCCGCACTTGTTAGGTAAACTACTATATTCAAATTTATTTGAAAGCAATGCTAATCCTCTCCAATCCGCTGTCCGCACACTGAAACAAACACTGGCTGACTGATTGAACCGATGATATGGAATGCAGAATAGTCAATAGGCATAAATAAACATTAGGCTACAGTTACATTGAATGTGCACTCTGACGTCCATCGAGTCTGACATAAACTGACGATTGTGGTCATGCGACTTTGTGGTTAAATTACATGCTTATAACTGCTACTAGTTTCAGTTGAACAATATGAACGGAGATGGGTATTTACTGAGAAACCACTTTTTATCTCTTCTACCGTTAGAAATACGGGTGTAAACAATATGCACAGCAATAGAGGAGGAAAAAGTGAATTTCACCTGTTATTGGAAGAATTGTAACTGCCAAATCAACTTTTCTATATCCATTATCATAAAAAACAAAAGAAATAAGCACGTAGTCCGACAAAAAATAAACAAGTCTCAATTTAAAATCCGGCCGTGTGTATATTGACGACTATTCTGCATTGGATGTAACCGGTTCAAACTGCCGGGAGGTGTTTGTTTTAAGGATGAATATACGCTATTTGAGTTGTAACTACTGTAGCCAAGATTATCTTCCTTCATTTGGACCACACAGTCAATTCACAATAATTGTTCAATTTAAGGACTCCCCATTATTAGATTGCATGATTGTCACAGTACCAATTCAACTGTATCCACGGTTCACGGGACGATTTTAGATTAACGACGGTTGAATGTTGAATTAACAGGAGAAAGAAATCAAAATGAACGTGTAAACCACGTTTCGACTTGGTCGTTGAATGAACCAATTCGATTCAATTAAAGTAGAAAATACTTTTGCCGAACGACTGTGGCAGAATGTATGTTGAACAGTCAAGCCGAAAATGTAAATACCATTACGGCTTGCCGAAACAGCTCTGTGTTGATAGTCGATTCTTGTTTATGTTTTTTGTAACCTCTCAAACAGTATTTCTTTATTTAAAATATAAGATTTGTCTTAAAATATTATATTATAACAGTAATTGCAATGGAAAAGTTGCCAGATTCAAATATGGATAAATTCTTAGACATTTCCCAAGTATAATAACTTTTCTGGAATCCAAAAAATGAACGGTACAGAAATAATTCAGCTCGGAGAAGTGCTATGGCTAATATTTTCGAGTACCTATATGAATAAAGATAACCTAACGGAAAATGATTTAAAAGCTACAATTAAAAATATAAGGACAACCTACAAACGAGAACTAACGAAAGTTTTAAAGGAAAGAAACACTTCTCGCATGTTTGTATCTTATATCTATTTATATAGAGTTAATTTAAGTAACAGATCATTAAACTGCTCGTTCTTCATCTCAGATGATTTTGATACGATTCCGGATCTTCTGAACTAATTCTTTTAATAGGAAGTCCGACGTCCCGTATAATTTTTTTGTATTTTGTAGCTCTTCTTGTAACATTGAACATATAGCTTTCATCCCGACATCACTGATAGTTGCTTGATTTAGTAGCCTGCACTCCATTTTGACTAATACTATCGAATCAATTATAGTGGAAACATGTAAACCTTTTTCATTCAATGCGTTTTCAATCTGAATCGAAGCGAATCATATCGTTCAAATAAAATCGACCTTATTGACTTGTATAATTTTTGTATGCTATGAAATTGAAATCTTATCTACCAATCTCAAATAAAATTCTATTTGAACAAATATCAACTCCAAATCCAAATCAACAAATAAATATTTACATTTAAATTCACAAACACGAATTCATGTGATCCTGAAATTATATAACAATTATATTTTTTATCCATTTAAACAAACATCTCGTTATATTTACAATCATTCTGTCATTAAAAAACAATCTAAATACGATAAATCTAAGAACTAAGCATAATAAAAACATTCCAGGAAAAAAGTAATCAATTTACATTGAATAACATATTTTCTTTGAAATTCTAACGATTAACGCAGAACTTTTCTATACATAGACGGAGAGCAAGAAATTCATAAAATTTTAAAAAGGAAATTTACCAATGACGTAGAAAACAGATCCATTTATTAATATTAAATACAGAAGCTAACTGTTGGAGATAGCTAACACAAAAAGTTGCCGGGACGCCAATGGCGGAAAAGGTTGACAAACGTTTATTATAGGAAGGCGAAAACAACTGACGGCAAGAGTTTATTAGACGCTAAGTTATTATAGGAACGTTGTTTGTGAATGTAAATTATTTTTCTTGTGTTACCATTGTTATATTTAAGAAAAATGCATTGTAATATTTTGGGTCTAATTCTATTTCTATAATACCTTTTCTTATTGTTGATAAAATTGTAAAACCTTGAAGTAAAATTCTTCTGACAAAAATATGTTAAGGATAACAAGTTTATTGTTGTACTTGTTAATCAGTTTTCTAAAATATTCACGTACCATTTACGTAAATTGTTTATTACGTTTTCATTTTACCTTATCCTTTGTCACATTTGTCGTCCATTGTGAATCTAACTTTTGTATATACCGGCTTGCTAATAACCAATCGAGGAAAAGAACTTTCTCCAATCATTATTAACATTTATGAAACCATACCCTCTGAACTAACATCCAGTCAGTAACAACTATTCAATGTTTCTTAGCAAATGCGTATTGGAAATTCAAATTAAATTAAGTGAAGAAATAATTTGTTTTGTAAATAAAACTGAGAATCTCTTTTCTTCTGAGTTTTAATCGACGCTAACCTACCACGAGTAGGAAACCAGCCAAAATGTAGAATACAGTCCCACTAATAGTCGGACTAGTAAAATAGTTAAACTGACGGAAGACGACGGGAATGTACAAGTCCCCTCCAATTCCTAACACTAACACTGTAATCTGCAATAATGAGATGGGCAACTATACGTAGCCCGCCACAGTGCGCTGTCGTCAAAATGTGCTGTATGAAAAATATACAACAAATTGAAGTAAAATATGCAAAGTAATATTGATTTGCAAAAAAATAATAGTCATGAGGCATATGATACTATTTAAAGATGACAGTGAAGGACATACAGTACCTAAACAAATTTTCTTGCGATTGACGATTGATGTTCGTTTACGTATTTTCAACAATAAAATTATCCTACTTTATAACAACGCTAGAGGACATCATTCATTTACAAACATAAATCATCGCGAACAGACAAATAATATACAGGGTATCAAGAACAGAAAATATAGGTCGTCATCATCATTCATAAGCTGATTTTTTTATTATCTGTATCTAATTTCTCATTGGGTTTTCCCATTTTATTCTACTAATATTCCAACGGTTATTTTTTTAAATATGTTATCCTGTTTTATTATTGCTAGGTGTTCAAACCAGTTGATTGTTTTACTTCTATAATTTTGATGATGTTCCGTCTTTGATTCCACATTAATATAACATTCTAATGAAGTTGGTCGAATTGTTGTTTCTGGACTTTTTATGTAAGTGTCCAGACCATATAAGGATTTATCATTATTAGTGATGGTCTTTGGCCAGTCACTTTCACGGGGATTTTCAATTAAACCTGATTCTTTAACACGATTTACAGTTCTCCAAACTGCAGTTGCTGTAATTTATAGCTTCTTTTTTGATTGCCGGAACCTCTGATCATAATTATTGTATTTATTTCTATTTGATAAACATACTATTACCTAGAGTTCAAAAGTTAATGAACTAATGAAAATAAAGACTAAGAAACTACAAAAACGCAGCCACGAATACTAATATTTTTGTACACACTGAAACCTGAAGAGTTAATAAACTAATAAAAACTAAAATTGTTTGAGGAAACAACAAAATTACAACTAAATAAAGAGAGCGATCTGCGGTTGCCACTGTTGTATGTATTTTCAAGTCAATAGTGTATCAAGAAACGGACCAAACTATGTGGTTTACAATAGTTTTTTGTAAAACAAGTGTCAAAATGACCCGTTTAGTAGCACTACAGAAAGTCATTATGGCACAAGTTTTTTTATTTATTTTTTATAATTGGCATTTATTTAATTTTTTCTAAATAAAATAGAATTACATATAATCCCTGTTTTTAAACTAGGAGGAGTGGTTTGGCAATTCTGTAGATTCCTGATTTATCAGATTACAGATGGTTTTATTCAGCACTTCTGACTTTTGACATATTATGACCGAATAATTGTGTAAATTGTAAACAAACTTTCATTTAAGCAAACAGAGAATGATTATTTGTTTAAAAAAGACCTTCTTCGTATAAGCTCTTGCGATCTATTTATATTATATTATGAACTGAATGTAATACATCTTCACATAGATATCTGGTAATTTATCCCAAAAATCGAACGTTATGTATACCTATATATTGACCCTATACAATATAAAAATAAACAATTGACAAATAATTGATAAATAAACGTTAGCGTACTTTATTCATTAATATTTTTAATATATAATTGATTCTAATTTACCTTTAAGAACATTTAATATCATAATTTGCTAGCTACAACAACGCTAGACCATTTCATTTATAATTTGTTTCAAGGTTAAAGTCAAATGTCGAATAAAAATATAATTACATACAATAACCAACTGTACACTAAAAATTACTAAAAAAGTGTTCAAAGAGCTTCATTGTGACACTGTAAACAATGTTATAATGAAGTCTCTTTTATACGCGAATTATAAAAAAACGTTATTTAACGTTATTTTCTGAATACGCTCTATGCTCCGTTTTTATATTAACGTTATTTAAATGTGGAAATGTATTTACATTTTTTCACGTGAATTGGCGGCAACAATTGATATTTGTTTGTAGATGTTCAGTGTTTCTGTTTAACAATTATTTCTACTGTAATGAACATCCACACATATCCCACTTTCTGGCTCTTCGTAAGTAATATCGAAAGCTTCTTGTAATGAAAAACAGTGATGCTTTTAGTCTCTCTAGTAAATAGAAAATAATGAAAACAAGCAGCATAACCATTTGAACAGACGTCAATTTATGACATATAACGTAGGAGTATATCAAAACACATAAACACGTACTATAAGATGTTTTTCATATAAATTAGAGATAAAAATATTGATATCAAAGTTTTAACTAATAAACTACTTATTTCAGAGAAAATTCACAAAAGTCCCTCAAGAAAGAAACATTTTAATCTTGATCAAACTAGCCCAAGAAAAGTGAAGCTTTCAGTTTTTTGACCCTATGATCATAGTAGACATTTCGAACAATTACGGTATCATTTTACAAAATAGTATATTTATTAAGTCTGCCTGGGGTAAGGTGAGGAACGGGTGGATTGAGTAGCTCGGAAACCACCTTACTGCAGCCGGTTCCAAGCCCGGATAAAAGAGGAGGGTTGAGCGGAGGGTTAACTACCCACCCTCGGAAAAAAGAAACTAGTTATGAAAACTGCAACTTTGCCTCGGAACCGGACAGATAAACACAAATGCAATGTAAAAGGACCATGAATATTGGAACTTGGAATGTCCAGAGTTGGTACAGACCTGGAGCTGCTATAAAGGCTGTGGAACAACTGGAAAACATAGGAATGGATATAACAGCCTTCCAAAAAATAAGATGGCCAGACGATGGAAATATAAAAATAAGTAAATCCACCATCTTCTTCAGCGGTAACAAAAACGGAAGACATGAATTTGGAATGGGCTTTGTGATTAGAGACAACCTAGTACAGAATATACTAAATTTTAAACCTATAAATGAAAGGATATGCTACATACGAATGAAGGGAGAGCGATACAACATTTCGATTATCTCAGCGCATGCACCAACGGAAGAGAAGGATGAAGATATCAAGGATGACTTCTACGATGCCCTAGAAAGAGAGATAGATACAATGCCCAAACATGATATGCGCATACTCTGCGGGGACTTTAATGCTAAAATAGGCAAAGAGCCTAGCCTATACCCCACAATAGGTTAACACAGCCTACACAATATATCCAACGACAATGGCTTAAGACTTACAGAAACTGCAGCAGCTAATAATATGCTAATAAAGTCAACCATGTTTCCGCATCATAAAGACATCCATAAGCAAACCTGGATCTCAAACGACCATATTACGCGTAACCAAATTGACCACATCATTGTAGATGCCCGTCATGGTAACAATATTATAGACGTAAGAAGCCTGAGAGGAATAGACGGAGACACAGATCATTACTTAGTCAGAGCAAAAGTCAAATCCAGAATATCTAGCCACAAATACAATAAAACAACAATAAACCCACAATGGAACATGGACGAAATACACAATGCAGAGAAACAACAAAACTATAGAGAACAACTTGAACAAACCTTGAACTCTGAAAGAGAAGACAATGATATAGAACAGCTATGGGAAGCGACTGCCGAAATAATAACCAAGACAGCTGACAAGATCTTTGGAGTAAGCAGAAGAGGGCAAAAACAAAAGACAAACAGTAAGAAAGACTTAGATACAACTGAAAACAGACCAAAGTAAAAAGGAATATGACGACTGCCGAAAAGAAACAAGAAAAATAATACGCACAAAGAAAAGAAACTACGAACAACAAAAATATGAAACTATGGAGAGAGACCGGCCCAAACCAGTCTCCAGAGAATTCTATAAAGCAATTTCCTCTGAGAAAAGAGGGCATAGAACCAATTCCATCCATACACTGAGAGACAACCAAGGCCGCATGATAATCGACGGTAAAGAAATAACTGAAGATTGGAAAAAGTATTTTGGAGACCTTCTAAACATCATACAGGAAGAACAGCAGAAAGAAGAGATCTATATCACAGCGGACATGCCCGTCAAAAATCCCTCCTTTGAAGAAACCCAAAAGGCCTTAAATAAGCTGAAAAATCACAAAGCGCCGGGTACGGACGAGATACCAGCAGAACTTCTGAAATATGGGGGAGACGCACTACATCGCCAAATCCACCAGCTAATGACGCACATATGGTTAGAAGAAAGGATACCAGCACGATGGAAGGAAAACATAATAGTGCCCATCCACAAAAAAGGGGACAAAACAAGATGCGCGAATTATAGAGGAATCTCACTCCTAAACACGGCATATAAAACCCTCTCAAACATCATTCTTAGTAGACTAATCCCTTATGCTGAAAATGTCCTAGGCGAATATCAAGCCGGGTTTAGTGCAAACAGATCAACAATAGATCAACTATTCACGCTGAGACAACTTCTAGAAAAGGGATGGGAGTATAACAGACCCATACACAATCTTTTCATAGACTTTCGACAGGCATATGATAGCGTAGAAAGAAGCCAAGTATGGAATGCCATGGCGGAGTTCGCAATACCAAAGAAACTCATTCGGATGACCAAAGTCTGTATGGAGGGTGGAATATCTAAAGTACGTGTAAATAATAAACTGTCTGGCAGCTTTGAAATCAACAGTGGACTTAAACAGGGTGATGCGTTATCTCCACTACTTTTTAACCTTGTATTAGAGAAAGCCATGAGGTCGGCCGAAATAAAAACAGAATTGCTATCGGTTCAAGGTCCCAAGCTGTTACTCGCATATGCAGATGACATAGATCTCGTTGGAGACTCCATCCTATCCACGAAAGACATTTTCAACAAGGTGGAAAGAGCAACAAGTGAAGTAGGGCTGAAGATTAATGAAGAGAAAACGAAATATATGTGTATAAATAGAACGACACAAAGAGACAGAATAGGACAAAATGTGACGATCAACACCTTTAATTTCGAAAGAGTACAACGTTTTAAGTATCTGGGGGCCGTAATCACAGCGGACAACGATGTTACCGAATAAATAAAAGACAGAATCCAATCTGCAAACCGCTGTCTATTTGCACTGAATAAGCTCATAAAATCAAAAAATCTTACAAGAAGTTCAAAGATCAAAATCTATAAATCCATCGTCAGACCTGTAATAACATACGGATGCGAAACGTGGACCATGACCAAAGCAAACGAAGAAAAGCTCAGACGCTTTGAACGAAAAATACTTAGAAAAATTTTCGGACCTCACCATGACATCACCACAAACCAGTATAAGATCAGAACCAATATCGAATTAAAAGCACTCTACAACGACGCCGATATTGTCCAAGAAATTAAATCACAGCGACTAAGATGGGCAGGCCACGTGCACAGACTGAATAACGAAAGACTTGTAAAACTGGTATTGGAGGAGATTCCCACAGGCAAAAGACCACTCGGACGTCCCAGAATGCGATGGAGAGATAACATCCAAGCAGATCTCCGGAAAATGAACATTCCATTTGACCCTAGGTTGATGGAAGACCGAACAAATTGGAAAAAAGTTGTACAGTCAGCTAAGACCCACCCAGGGTTGTAGCGCTACGTGATGATGATGATGATATTTATTAAGTATCAAGGAGAGTTTACTCCGTCAATTTTAGAGGATATTGGTAAACTTGTTATTATTTGAGATGTTTATACTATTTTTTGTACGGCCATACTGTAATACAAGTATGAGGAAATATCTTGAAAATGTTAAAATTATTTACTTACCGTTCAGCGACCCGTTTTTGCTTGACAACAAGTAAATATAACATATTGTTTCGAAACGAAGTATAGTAAATGGTCGTATCTTGTCTCCAGCAAGACAAGTATTATGTGGTACTTCAGCTCGTTCCAGTATATTGTAAAAATTTGAAGCTATAGAAAGAATAACAAGAAATGTGGATTTTTATCACTCTCTTTCGTGAATAGGAGCGCTACTACCGCTAGATAATGCAGTATCTTAACGTAAACGGGACGAGAGTAAAAGTGAGTCGAACAAACAACACAAGAATGTCTGGCAGAACTGAAAAAATTCTAAGCTCAAATAGGAATCAGTTGTCTTCTATATGCACTACACATAAGCAAATTAGTTCTGTAAAATCATGGCCTTTCTAATAACAAGGAATGGAATAAAAACGGTCCAATATTTGCTGTAAGGTTGTGAGGCGTTGGAATTGTATGAAGAACAGAACATAAGAAGAGAAACCAAACGTCAACAAATAATTAATGACACAGTATAGAAAGAAGAATAACTAGCTGGGTGTGTAAGAATACCAAAAAGACACAAAAAGCGCAAGAGAATCAAGATCTGTTGCGTAGACATAGCTGACAACAAAAGCATGGTTCTTGACGAAATGTTTTTATGATTTAATTGTCAAAGCCTTTATTAAAAACGATTTTACGTTATCTGAATTATATTAAACACGTTCAAGCGTGACTAAAGTAGTGAAGGAACAGTAACGACTCTGTGAGTGGGCTTTCTATAAAATGAATACTCAATCTTATTGTTTTATCACTGAATGTATATTATCTATAATAAAAATAGATTTATTTCCATTTAGATACCACTCGGCAATATTAAAACAATTACTATGACGCATTCTATAAACTCTTTTATTCACTATGCCTTTAAAAGTTTTTTTAGCTGAACGTGTTAGTGTTATTCAACTTTTGTGTCATCCAATTTCGAACCCATTTTTATCAGATGTTCATACTGACCACATTTCTACTTGACCCCCAATTCAAATATGTTGGAGTTGATAAAATCTTTCCTTGAAAGGTTAAAACGGTCGGTTTGAAAATACTTTTTTTACATCTCGCAATTCCACCCTATATCGCGGCCTTTCCGTATAAGAGTGCTGTTAAAAAAATGGGTCAATCCATCACAAGCTGTTTGGGTTTTGAACTAAAGCTTTGATAATTTTTCGACAGAAGAATACTTAAAAAATGCTAAAAGTAATTAATAACATACTAGAATATTTATTAAAACAGGTATCTCATATTCGAAATTTATCAAAATAAAAAGTCTTGATCTTTGAAATATACCCATTAGGTTAAAGGTATTATTAGTGCTGCTTTGATAAGGTACACAAAAATTATTCATGATGTGACAAAAATATGGAAACCTTTCATTACCGGAGAACCGACGCATTCGTTTTAGAAGTATCAAAATCAAGAAAGAAACTAGCAACAATAAGGTAAACACAGAAAACCAGTGGAAACTAAGCCAAAGTGAATGGATCAAAATCTGAAAGAGGGTATTATACAGGGTGTGCCACGAGGTTTTGGCCAGTATATATCTCGAAAAGTATTTGAACTACAATATTGAAATTTGGCAGTTATAAACCGTAGGTAGTATTACACATTTTAAGCAATCAGCTACTTTGCTTCAATGCCACGTTTCGGATCACGAGGTATCATTTTTAGAAAAGTTCATGACACACCCTGTATATTGTTTCACTGCTGTAAAGGTCTCTCTTATACTAATTCGGCGATACCTATTTCTTTTTTGTGTTAGGTACTTAGAAACGACAAACAAATTTTTATAAAGTTTTTTATTTGAAAAACAAAGAGAGCTGAGAAACAAAAAACATATTCTTGTAACAGCTATTCTAGTCGTCTAAAGCTGTCAGTGTCAGTGAAAGGCCGTTCACTGTAATATTGTTGTTAAAAGTTTTGTGACTTGAAACTTATCATGCCTTTATGACGAGTACCTATGCCGATATGCTGATCATCTATGGAAAAAATGGAAAAAATACCAGACGTGCTAGAGATTTGTATAGAAATCGTTTCCCCGACCGAACAACTCCAGGTAAAAATACTTTTACATATGTAGAACAAAGGGTAGAACATGGTTCTTTTCCAGCCGGAAAACATCAAAATTCTCGACGTAAGCCTATTGTAACGGACGATGTCTGCAACAAGAATTAGGAATAAGTAAATCTACTATTGACAACGTGTTAAATCAATACAAATATCATCCTTTGGTCGAAATCAATGTTTTCAAAGTAACTTCAGACACGTCTCGAAGAATCATAGACAGAGAATAGAAAATTAACCGCCTAGAATTAAAATCATGTAATCGAAAAGTGAAGGCTACAGCGGCAAGTGTTATTTTGGGAGAAGATACTTCAGAATTGAGATCACATCATTTGAGTTTTGGACCCAACGTTTACGTGTCTCTTATAAGCTCCAGAAGAAGTCGACCAAACTCCAGCAACACAACTGACACTAGTCAACGAAGTCAGAGCAGTTGGACTTCGACCGAATAGACTATGTTTGGATAATTGTTCCTAGGCCCCAATCAACCAAGCTTCAGCAACTAAACACAAACCTTCGGTTACCCACGCATAGACCTGAAGAAGCCAGCTTATAAAAGCCGGCGAAATGTCGAGCCTACAACCCAAAATTACACGATCTCATTCCGAGAGTATCCCTAGCCAATAATCGATAGACTTTGGGCGCAAACTGATCTAGTTCCAATAGGCAGGTACAAAGATTTAAGAAGACACCTCCAAATCGCTGAAAAGGTGAAATATTGAAAAAAGACAAAAAATAAATAACAAATGCAATGAGCAACGGTTTTATTAATTGTCCACGAAGGAGAGGTGTATCCGTCCATAATACTGCCTTTAGGAGTACGGTAGAAAAGTTTGCTTCGTTCCATTCATAATTATATGGGTCGACAAATAATATTTCGCTACTGACAATGGAACAGAAGGGCTTTATAATAATGATTTAAATGATAGCAGCTTCAAAGCTTTGACATTTTCTGATATTGGCTTGATAGAAACAGAGGCGAATAAAGTGAAACTGGACCATAGATTTTTCCGAATGTATGCATTAAGATTAAAAATGGAGATATTTATGATATGTCACAATGTACCAACCATTGAATTGGATTGAAGTTTAATGACACAAAAAACGAATAAAATAACGACATTTTTGGCGTAAAATCATTTCAACGCCCATGTAGTGATCCCGAAAGGGCGGTAACGGTAAAAGGACATTAGCTTAGAAATAAGATGTAAATTAGGTTAATATTAATTACAATATTTAGCGAACGTTGATCTAGGAAGGTCAATGTTAGTTATGCGAGGAAGCACGTTCTAGTTAAAAACATAAACAGCACGATCAATTAATAGACGAAGGTCAAGCATGCAGTACATCGTACGTACACTTCCTATAAAATAAAAGTGTAACGAACCAGGGAAATCAATTGTTATTAGTAGTCTGAATAAGTCAACTGATATGATATTATATTTTGTTTATTTTTAAATATATTAAAAAGCCCAGTGATTTTGTATAAGTGATGTCGTTTATTCAACTCCCGAAGACCGGTTACTAGGTAAGTGTTTTCCTCAAAGATAATATACCTTTATGGTAAATGTAAAGTATACGAGGGGCACTTACTAAGTAACCACCACACCCAGTATACTGTATAGGTATATAAGAATGCTATTCGTCTTAGAGACTTGCGGTAGAAAATTTTATTACTATATTACTAAAGCGGCCAATAGAAGACTGTAGAATATATTTTCAATTATCCAAGATGGTCACCAGTGGACGTAACCGCCATCTTGAACTTTAAAGTGATTTTTAACTGAAATCCACCCAGTAAATGTACCTACCTGTTTGACGTATCTATTAAAATAAAGTAGTGGGGATGAATCAGTGTTTTTCTAAGTAAACAGCTGTAACTTCTAAACAGTTTTTAACGGTGTCGTCTCATTTCAGGACCTCTCATTTGAGAACCTATGTAAAATTTACCTGTTTTTGTCTCATTTACGGACCTAGCCTACGATACAAGTTTAAACCGAATCACTTGCGGACCTTTCAATAACCGATTAAGATGCGAAATCAAATATTTGATTAAACTATATTTTTAATTAATTAATTTAACACAAACTCAAGAAAATAAATTAAATTATAAACACATTTATATATGATGATATTTTTATATTGTGTATTTGAAGAATGGGGAGGAAGTATAATCATTGCATTCACCCTTCCCCTTAGAAGATATTCAATACTTTGTTAGGCGTATATCAGATTATTCAAGAGGGGGAAGCGTGAATCCAATAATTATATTCCCTTCCCCTTCTTGAATAACTTAATGTGTAAAAGTCTTCCGATTTTTCGGTTTTTTTGTTGGTCACTAACAAGAGACAAAAGTTCCTCATAACAATTTTGAAAAACATCTACCTAAATGTAAATTTAGAGAGGTTCTCGTCTAGAGGTCCTAAAATGGTACTTCATGTTATGGAAAATTTTACGGCTTTGACGAGGGTCCTCAAATAATACAAACGGGGCCGAGGTCCTCAAGTGAGAGGTCCGCAAGTGAGACCGTCCCTTTTTAACAAACTTGGCCCCGTTGAAAAAAGCATTTATTTCTCCATCAAACCCATCTTACCTCTGGCATGTCTAATTCTTATTGATGCCGCTAATGGGCCTATTTATAATAGAACATTGCAATTCAATTAGGGAGGCAAGTCGATTAAGGAGACAAAAAAACGTAATAAACAAAGAATGGTATGCTGAAAAATGGTGAATACAAAAGGAAATGCTAGAATAAAATGGATAAGTACAAACAGGAGGAGATAGAGAAGAATATGAGAGAACAAGAAAAAATTGCAACACATTGATAAAAAAACTAAAAGAGAATGGATGGACGACAGAATAGGAAAAATAGAAAATGGAAAAACTAATAAGAATACAAAAGCCTTTTATAAAAAAATAATTGAACAAAATAAGACATATAAAGATAAAATTAAAGGTATAAAGAATGAAAACGGTGAAAGTGGTACAAGAAGAAGCACAGTATAAACAAATTTGGAAAGAATATTTCGAGGAACTGCTAACTGAGGTAGTCTCCCATAATAGAACATAGGAAGGAAGCGAAGAAGAAAATATAGTACAGGAACCAACAAAAAATGAAGTAATAGAAATTATTAAAAAAAGTAAGAATGGGAAGGCACCGGGAACAAACGAAATAACCATGGCATTGATCAAGTATTGAGGCGAGGAGCTTTACGAAAGACTATATCGGCTTATAAAGAGAATATGGAGAGAAGGGAGAATGCCCGAAGAATGTAAAGTTGGACACACTGTCACAATACAGAAAAAAAGGGGATCAGTAAGTGTGTAAAAACTACAGAGGTATAACTCTTTTAAATGTAGCGTCCAAAAAAATGTCAGCAATCTTCATACTATCATGGAGAAGGCCCAAGAACACAAAATGTAAGTAGAAATGCTATTTATAGACTTCCAACAATCATTTGACTCAGTAAAACGTAGTAAACTGATGAAAGAACTGGAAGAACAGGGGATAGAAAGTAAGTTAAGAAGATTACTTGCAATGACTATGGATGATTCAAAAGTAAATATACTTACAAGTAAAGGAGACACAGAAGGCTTTGTAACTGATAGAGGTGTAAGACAGGGTGACGGTCTATCAACAACACTATTCAATTTAGCCCTAGAGCATGTTACGAAAAAAGTAAACAAAGAAAATTTAATAACGAGCGGGGGCCAAATAGTCGCATATACATATAACATGTGATAGTAACGAAAAAAAGAAATATTCTGAAACAAATGCTACTAGAATTAACAAAAGAAGGTGAAAAGGTAAAAAAGAAATAGCAACAAAACGAAAATAGAGAGTTGGCAGTGTAAAAAGAGAATGATAAAAACAGGGGAATGTGAATTGGAGGAAGTGGAGAATTTCTTTCAAATATCTAAATATCTGGGAGGCACGATCAGCAGTAATGGAGAACGAATATCAGAAATAGACGAAAAAATAATGGCAACTAATAGAGCGTACTATGCCAATAAGAAATTAGTATAAAGCAAACTATTATCAAGATCCACTAAATTCAGCATTTACAATACAATAATAAGATCTGTGATTTGAGGATAGTAGAACGAAAAATAATGAGAGCAATTCTAAGACCAATAAAAGTTGAAAATGAATATAGGCAACGTATAGATAGTAAAGATAATAAAAAGGCAAAGAATAAAATTGCTCGGCCATCTATGGAGAGGAGGAGAGCGCGAAATCGTACGCTCAATGCTACAGTGGGAACCAGGTGGTAGGAAAAGGCAAGGAAGACCCAGATCTAAGTAGCTGAAAGAAGTAGAGGAGGAAATATTGAAATGTCGGGATTGATCCACCACAAAAAGCGGATCTATCTAGAAAGGAATTATGCAGCGCAACTCCACAAGGGGTGTCTAGTCACTTTATATTATATTTCAAAACGTGTTGAATATGACTCGAATAAAGGTTAGTTTTAAAAAACATATATTTTTTTGGTACATTTAGTAGGAAGATTCCAGTGAACAATCACTTTAAATCTTTAAAAGTTTATGTTAGCAGTTACGCCCCCCGACGATCATCTTGGAAATCAGAAAATATTTTCCACGAATAGTTTCAGAGATACTGCACTATGCATTCTTATCTGGCCACTCGGCACGACCCAAATTTCCATATATATATATATATATATATATATATATATATATATATATATATATATATATATTATATTCTATATTCTATATTCTTTAATAATATTTGCCCCAATTTCGGTTGACAATTATAATATATCTAATGTGTTTTACTAATTTTATTATGATTTATATATGAATTTATATGATGTGAATTTTATTTTGTTGCTGTCGTCACAATTTGTGATAGTAACTACACTAATGTGAAAACACCTTTAAAGCCAAATTTTATGACAGCAGTTGTCAATTTAATATGCCCGGCTCTATAAATATTAAATGTTATATTATGAAAGATAAATTAATACACAATCAATTAACTCACTCTTAACTCAGGGAGGGATCAAAGATTTCAAATAAGAATTCAAATTTTATAGATTTCCAAATTACGTATTGCACTATTCAAAATGTAAAGTAACTGTTTGTCCAATACACTATAAGACAATTAAATTCTTATGACATATATGAAATTTACTGTCATGAAATTAACCAAATGTCACTAATTATACTAAATTTTCTCTAGCATAAAAAGTATCAAATATAATGAGAATGAATATGAAAAAATAACCAAAGAGATTTAGAATTCAAATTTATATAATCTATTATCAGATCACAATTACAAAATTAAAACTTTTCAAAAAATATAAACGCATAAACCAAAGATAGAACTTTATATCAAACCTTAATATTAAACAACCTATAATTAGAAATTTCCTATCTAAATAATTTAACCAAAAGTTCAAAAATGTCTACTTTTATAATTGATATATGTCAATGTAAAATGCGCAAATTTCCTTGTAAATTGTCTGTTCCAAAATAGTATTCATTTGACGTAGAATTTTATATAAGTAACGTTACTATAATTTCAATGTAAGTAATCATAAGATGCATCTATTTTCGAAATATTTTTAATAAAGGCCTATTAATTCTCGAGAAATAATATAGATAATATGGACTGGACTCACCAACTAGGTTCTGGTAGACTCGTTCATATTCTAAAAACGCTTTTTAGAATTTCAGGAACAACTTTTCTAAATCAATAAATTAGGAACCGGAAAAACCACTCGCACTTTAACGCTGTAATTCTTTGCGAATAATACACGCACTGGCTTTACAAAAGGCAAAATATGTTGAACTGATAATAATCATACAAATTACTCTGATATACTGAATTGAATTTGAGACAACTCTTATTCGATGATTGTCTCGAGGGAATCTAAAAATCAACTCAATTTTAAATAAATTTGAGACAACTCTTATTTGATGTTGTCTCTCGGGAATATCAAAATCAACTAACTAAACTGTCTCAATAAATAATTCTCCTCCCCTTTGGTTATCAAAAATTCTTTTTTTTTAAAAATACAAATTTACGTTTTCATATACAAAGAGAGATTTTCATTGTTTTAGTATAAATGCCATTTTGCTAACAGAGACATATGTATTCTTGTTTTCAAATCGTTTTTAAATTCTATCTATCATTAAGTCCATTCTGCATTAATGTCATAAGAAATAGAAATGTCAAATTTTATTGGTATATTGAACCTTTCAAATTATTGATAATACAGTGTGTATCACTAGTATTACAACCAAATAATGGTATATTGAACCTTTCAAATTATTGATAATACAGTGTGTATCACTAGTATTACAACCAAATAAGCACATTTTCTTTATTTCAATGTTTTCTTTAGAATTTAGATACAGGATATGTATTAATATATATATATATATATATATATATATATATATATATATATATATATATATATATATATATATCAGATTTCTGTACATATCATAAATTGATTTTATTATTTAAATGCTTCTCAAACAAATCAAATACCATGTAAACAAGATAAATTGCCTAGCATCAATATAGGTGAATTATTTATCAGATAACTACAATAACAGGAAATTATTAATACATTATCTGTACAGTTCTTATCGAAAGTTCCCTCTTCCATATACTTTTGCAATGATTAAATAATGATTAAATCGAATTTTAATCGAATGACACTTTGAATTTAGAGTGAATCTGATGAATACATAAATATAAATTAAAAATACCGTTGAACTAAAATTTAACTGTGTGTTTACGACTGACCTTTTTGTAAAAGTATATTCACTAAAATTGGTGGTTTTGTTCTCTTTCTTGTAAAGTTTATAATTTTATTAGTATCCCACCTTTTTGAATGAATTCTAATCTGATATGATCTTTGGCATAATCTTATACATAATTAGGCAATTTTTCTCTTAGTAAAAAGATCATTCTTTCAACCCTATGAAGTACCTAATTTAATTAAATCTAAAATTGCATTAGTCATATTTGCCCATACCAAAAATTCCGGGTATATCTATTGGAAACCCAATTTTCACTATGTTTTAGAAAAAAATCAGCCGACAATGTGAATACATGATCTAGTTGCTGTGTTGTCGGTGAACAAACCATGTTTTCTTGCTATTGACAAAAATTTTATTTAATAAAGGCGTTGAATACAATCCGCTAAAGACAGAATTTTAATCTACTCGTATAGTTGGAAGTTGGATCGCCATTTTGGAGAATAATGTTCGACCGGCCACAGAACTTAGAGATAGTATAGTGTAACAGAATTTGTTAAAGTGGTAAGGTTATTTATAAACTAAAATTTATTTATGGGAAACGGTTCCTACTTATAGACAACCAAAATCACGCCTGAAATTGAAGTACCTAATTCCATTCAATTATGTTATTGATTACAATTTTACTTATGAGCTATGTGCCAATGTCGCTGAGTAACAGTAACATGTTAATTTCTAATTTTTAATAATAAATATGAGGCGTTGAGAAATAGTATGGCCACAAAAATTCCATTTTTATATTAGTGTCGCAAACATTGGCCAATGTCTCATATTTTTAGTGTACGAATGGCCTAACTTTAGTTTTGGCTAGGTTTTATATTAAATCGAGTTTTAAAGTGAATAAACACAACCAAACTTATCACTCACATTATTTGTGACTAAAATATTTTGTAGTGACAATTTAACTCATGTATAAAAAATCGCATATGCCACAGTGCAATTGTCACTTTGACAGCGGCAAAAGTTAGCTTTAACTTTTACAGCGACAAATACACTAGTGGTTTTTTCACTTATTCATTTGTTCATCAATTATCGCGGTGTTGGTTACCAGAATAAATAGTTTGGCATGTTTGTTAACAACTTATTGAATTTTCAACAACTAACAATGAGTCGATTCGGTGTGTATACGAACGCCGAAATTAGTCAAATTGTACATTAAAATAAAAATGTGTTTATTTTTAATGTTTCATAAATAAAGTTTGCATTGATATGTTTCCAAATTTCTCATTCATTAAATTGTCCTGCCGAATTACACTCGAGGTTTGTATTGATATTGGGTAAATTTGTGTTGTTCAAATTCTAAACTGTTTCCTTTAGCAATTTGACTCGAATACTGTCAACCTAAAAACACTCCACCTTCGGTGTCGTGTTTTTAATAGTTGACAGTTATTCTCGTCAAATTGCTAGGAAACAGTTTCTCATTAAACAACCCAAATTTACCCGATAAAATACAAACCACTTGGGCAATTATAAGTGAAAAAAGTTGGTATGCTAGTAGAAGATAAGGTTTTTTGCTGTAAATAAACATGATAACAAAAAATAAACGACTGCACATTAATTATAACCTTTTAAATTATGTGTTCAGTAGTAAAATCACGTTACTCCTGTAATTTTATTTCGGTCCAAAGAAGATAATAATGCCTTATGTTGGAGTAACAGATGTGCAGGGGGGAAAATTGTTGCTCTCATTGAACAAGGAATGCCCCAAAGAGACGTAGAAGAGGTAGTAGGGTGTTGTATCAAAAACGTATGTAAGGTATTTGGAATTAGGAACTCTCAAGAATGGGCCTAGATAAAGTCGTCAAAGATTTGCCACTGAATAACAGGACCGATTTGTGTGCCAAATTGTTAGAAGAAATTCGAATGTTTCTCATCCAGAGCTGAAACGACAACTTCTCTTCTAGAAGCTACAGGTGTAAATGTTTCAGTTGAAACTATACGAAAAAGACTTCGTGCTCGAGGGTTGTACAGCGGGAGAAAGTTACGGGTTCCAGAGTTGTCCAGGCAAAACAAAACTGACCGGCTAAATTGGTGCCTTGAACACCAAAACTGGACAATTGAAAATTGGAAATTGGAAGATGAGATCAGAATTTGCCTTAGATCAAATGAACGTCGAGTTCGGGTTCGCAGAGCTCCAGGAAGACAAGCTAGACTCCAGGCAGCCAGATCTATCCCAAAATATAAAGGAAAAACCATAATGTTTTGGGGAGGTATTATGAGGGGAGTAAAAACTCCTTTGCTATCTCTCCAACAAACTTTAATCGGTCGGAGGTATGTTGATTTGGTGTAAAAGCCGGTAGATAGGCTTTGGCGAGTTGCAGTTGGCGATGATTTTATCTTTTTGCAAGGTAATGTACCTCATCATACTAGCAGAGTGGCTCGAGAATTTCTTAAAACGAAAGGTGTCACAATTTTAGACTGGCCTGCATATTCACCGGACTTAAATCTAATTGAAAATTTGTGGGACCAGCTTAATAGAAGGATTAGAGCTCGTCGGGACAATCCAGGAAATATCGCACAGCTCATTCAAGCAGCGTTAGGAGAATGGGAAAACATACCGCAAGAAAATGTTGACAATTTAATCAGAAGCATTCCAGCGCGAATGGAAGATTGCATAAAGGCTAGAGGTGGCAATACGGATAATTAAAATTAATAATTTTCATTTTTTTTCTCGTTTTTTACTAGTTAATTTAAATCTTATTAATTTTCAGAAACCAAAAAAACCATGTTTGATTTGTCAATTATAATTAATTCTTTAATTCGTATGTGAAAATGTTTTGATAAAAATATTAGGTAAAGAATGAATTTTATTTCTAAATAAATAATTTTCATATATTCCATACATAATTCAAAATATTAGGTGATTCCATAAAGTTTGGTTGTGTGTACATGTTAGTTTTGCTTATTAAAACAGTGTCCAATGAAGGTATGTGAAGTTTCTAAATTTCCTGGAATAATCTAAATTTTAGCCAATTTTGGGGTGTATTTTCAATAATAATTTCGAGGTTATGACAATGTTTCGATTGTAATCGTTGATCAAGGTCCGTAAACAAACAGGTTGTCTCCTTACTGGGAATCGGTCAGAAGGAGCATTGACGTCATACTTGTCGTGGGTAATTTTAGGCTTATTTCAGAATGAAATAGGGCTATTGAAAAGTTGAAAAGAGTAGCATGACGCGACTTCGGAAAAATTTCAATGCAGTTTTTCGTTTTGGTGTTCCCTGCCAAAATAACCCCTGTTCCGAAGCATATATATAGCGTGTCGCATTTAAGATGAAGACACTCCCATATTTTCGCTGTTTGAAAGATTACAGATTTGCATATTTGCAGAGTCATACAAGTTGATGGGCCCCATCTTTTAAGTTAATCAACTGAAATCTGAACTTTAATCTCAGCCTACTACGATTTCACAAACGGGGTCACTTTTCGATATTTTGCTTCGCGTTAAAAATATCGAAAAAAAAATATTCAAAAAAGTTGTTCAGAATATCATTTTAACCCCACATATCGAAATTCATCACAAAATTCGCACTCATAATAATATCATCCATCTTTAAGGATTTTTTATTTAATTATTTTTTTAAAGTTATAACTAGTGTTTCCTGTAATATTGCATTTATATAAGAGGACAGGGCTTACAAATTGGCGACCAACATTGGGTGGAGAAATAGAAAGGAGTTTTTGAAACCACAAACACAGTTCAAAAATATAGCTGGATGTTTTGAGGCGACGAATTTTCTAAATAACCGTGTGATTTTAATGGAAGATAAGAAACTTTTTTTGCTGTTACTTTTAGGAATTGAGTTGAAGGTATTTTATGATCTTCTTTACCGAACACACTCTACACCAACATAAACACACGTTTTCCGATAACCATGTTATCGTCTTCAGAGAGGTTAACTAGAATTATGCTGAATTTTTGACACCAAAGCGTGTTGCTCCGCGGAAAAACTGGCTTTGACGGGAGAATTTTACATTTAGTTTTACTTTAAGTAGTTTTATATAATAGTTTATATGTAAAAGCTTAAATAAAGTGAAAAGACAAATTTATTGAATGACAACTAAATCTAGAATTATTTTTAGCTTTAGTTGGTCTCTGAAGACGATAACATAGTTTATGAAACGCGTGTCAGATACTGTTGGTACAGTGGTACATTCTGAAGTGAAAGAAACGAGAGATATGTTCAAGAGCATTTTTGGCAAGAATTGTGGTCTTTCATTTTAGGGTGTTTGTTGATTGTTTACCTATGATGAATACTAATTTAGGATCTTTTTCTCCGCAGTGCGTGGGTAGGGAATCGAAAATCGTGGCGGTGTGTTTTTATGCATGTGTGGTGAAGGTGATTTGCTCGTTTGAATATACCAAGAAGAACAATTAGGGTTTTACGGAATTGAATTTGTTGGAAAGTTGTAAAAGTAATAGATTAGGTATTCGGGGTTCGTGTTGGAGAGTGATTGCCGTACTGCCCGAGACTTCGGCCATTTCGCTAGTGAATTGGAAGTCAGGTAGGTTACGGGAAAACCTATCTTTTGATATTGAAAACTGTCAAAACGGAGTAAAATTTAAAGCAAATCAATTTTTTGCCAGATCTTGCTGCGCGTCATTATATCAGAAGGGCTAAAAATTGGCTGGAGCAAAATAACGTCAATTACGTACCAACAAATAATGTCCTAAATAACTTTCAAACTCCCCTAATAGAATAATTTTATCATTATTAAGTCGAAAGATTCATAAAAAACAATTGGGGAGGTCCAAAATTCACATCACATCGGCTACGAGAAAAAAGTTTTTGAATTAAGAAAATTCACGAAATGAAGATTATTGAAACATTTCAAGCAAATTGTATCCTATTGTTCTCTGTGAGTTTTGTAATTTTGTTTTATCGAAAAATGCAGAATTGACTAATAATAATGTTCAAGTCTAAATGAAATTTGTTTATCTTTTATTTCAAAACTTATGTCCTTTACTCATCCCAAACGACCGACCGAGTATGTTATTATTGATATGGTGTGAAAACATATTGAGTAAATCAAAATATTTTTTAACTAACTTGGTAACAAAAATGATAAACCTCCTAATGAATCATATTTGTAGAATAATTGGAGTTTCCATTTTGTTGTATTATTGAAATTTTTCTTTTTTTTCTAATAAGCATTAGATTGTTTTTAAAGTAAATGACTCGATTTTTTGAAAAATGTGTGCTTGTATAATACGAGTATGTATTTACAAAAGAAAACAGAAATTTATCGTAATTAGTATCCAGGCCGACTTAAAATAAATAATGATGAAAAAGCTTTGACATTTATTGTACTCTAATTAGGGTCACACTTTGAGTAATTTTAAAAAAATTTTATGAATTTTTTCGTTTGCAAATGAATGCTTGAATTATAAAGTTTCAGTTTGAAGTTTATTGACAGTAACAAAAATGAATAACTGTAATTTGATATACGAAGGAATAAAAAATAACAACTTACTGTACATTGCTGTGTTTACGGAAAGAAGAGAAAATTTGAGGACTTCAGTATTCCCTATCTGGACTGGGATCAGATTTTATATCACATTTTGCAAAGATTGTCGCATTCCGGGACCAGTAGGTCGGAATACTCTCCAGAATTTCTGGGGAACCGACACATACCTCCCTAAACTTGTGCTTGCACGCCAAACAAAAAATGTGAACCTCGACATTATATTCATTAACCATACGAGCACCGTACATTATCATTTATATAGGTTGTGCCATCTCCAAGATTAATAACAATCAACGGACCGTTAGAACGTTAAAAGGTATGCCTTCCTATGCCATCACTAATCCTTCACCAAATGGAAGTCGCCTAGCATCTAACTTTATCTTTGCCACCATTTTCCAAGCCGAGTGTTCTCGTGCAAAATTCATCCTGGCAATCCAGTATTCACGGAAAAGAGGCGGTTCAACAGCGCTTATCCTGGGAGGATAATCAAGCAGCATGAAGCCACCAACTGTCAAATTACTTTAAATTTCTCTCTTCTCAGACGATTTCGAAAGGAAACTATAAAAACCATTGGGTTTATCAAAGTAATAGGAATGAAATGCGGCGATCTCTAGATATCGTTTTGCTCGTCCTGCCTCGTCTTCCAGTGAACAGTCGTTATACATGCGAGACTTACACCAACACCATGATATATGTTTATTACAATATAATAATAATGACGACACTACTAAAACAATTTGCGATAGACAGATGAAAACCACAGATAAAAAAGTATGCTGATAATGGTTTTCATGAATTTGGGTGAGGATCTCTTTTGCGTCAAACGGTTATTGAAGCTACAGCAGCTTTTTGTTTATTCAAGTTCTCAGTTAGTAAACTATGTTATATCCAAAAAAATGCGACAAAAATGACAATTTCGAAAAAATAGTATATTATGCAATGAGCACAAAATGATGCCCATTTTGCACGAGTATGAAATTTGCAGCACGAGCCTTCGGTTCGTGCTGCAATTCATACGAGTGCAAAATGGCCATTTTGTTGCGAGTTACATACTATACTTTTTCTATGACAACATATCGTTCACGTTTAATACATGCATACATAGCAAAAACCTTGAAAGAAATAAACTGATGATATTTCATTACTCCGAATTCGCCGCTAATGGGCTTTCTATCAGAATTAAAATATAAATCAAAGAAATATGTAAATATTTTCTTTATTGCTATTTCTAATATGTACACAGAAATAGAAGCCTATAAATATATGTATGTATCTCATAGAAGTTGAATGTGCAATTATTGAATATCATATTTGGAGAACTTGATTGCTGAATACTTAATTCTTTTCGAAATTGATAATTTGTCGACGTTGAAGTAGACGGCTTCTCGCGATTTTTCATTTCTAAATTCGTTGGTATGCCTGATCGTATGTTCTGTATTGCATTATTTTATTTGCTATGTCAAGCTTACTTTTCTTCGATTCATCAATATATCCCTCAGCGACTGTAGTAGATTTCCAGCCACCATGTCGTTTTAACGTGGTTATGTCACCTCCAGCATTAACAAGAATTGTTGCGGAGGATCGGCGAAAGCAGTGCCCAGTATATAATTCGTAATTTGGGAATTTTAAATACTTGGCAATGTAAAAACCATAGACCATTTTGAGGGCGAAGATTTGCGTATTTTTTATAAATTTCGTAGAATTTACCAGTTACAGTAAAATTTCATACTATTTTGGTTTTACTGTCTGGTATTGTTACTAAAACAGCTGAACCCAGATCATTGAAATGAGTAATTTTCATTTGATGTAATTCATGTTTTCTACATGCACACATTACTCCCATAACTAATGCAACCTACAATGTAAATTAGATTACTTAAACATATTTTTCATCAAATGGAAATATAAGACTTACTTTTGTTGCCAAATATAGATATTTCATCTGAAGCCTGTTCAATGAAATTATCGATGTCATTTGCTGTAAAGATCTTTCACTTTTTGGGGTTGTAGTCGTTAGACTGCCGCGTGAGGAATGCTTTCAGTTTCAAATATTTGGCAATATTTATATCATTATAGATACTTATACCCGATTTCACCAACTAATTCCTAAAGTTAGGCAATACCTGCACTGGATTTAGGAATTTCTAAATGAAATATGCGTTCCACCGTGCGATAATACAAATAAAACGAAATATATTTAACCTCTCAACAACGACTACAAATGAACTTTTAAGGTTAAATATTACCTAAAAAATTTAGGACTTTAGGCGAGTGTTGTCAGCTGTCCTAATGTTAGGTATTTCCTACAATTATTGTATCACTTTTGCATGGTGAAGCACATATTTCATTTAGGAATTCCTAAATCCAGTTTAGGTATTACATAACTTTAGGAATTGGTTGGTGAAATCGGGTATAAGAGTCGTTCTCAGCATTGAGAAGTGTGACCACAATGTGGAACTTTGAAATTTTTTGGCTAAGTCGCCAAAATAAGCCATTAAAACGTTCTCGGAAAACGATTTTGTCTTTTGATTTACATTTCATTTCAAAAAAAGGTTATAAGCGCGTTGATACATACTCTTCAACGTTTCCGGTAATAAAGTCAGTGTTGTTACCTTTGCTGCTTCTATTATGTTCGGAGGTGTCAAATCTAAGTCAATATCAATATCAGTTTCCATTTTAATTAATAGTTTGTATAGAAAACAACTATGAAATTACTCGTTACCTACTAAAAATTTGACAGGAACGATCTGCTAACATTTCATCAATTTGTCTCTGGACATCATAATTTGACAAGCCGTGGTCGTCGTGATTTTAGAGTGAACCTAGACCTAACACGAAATATTCCGATGCAAAAATGAAATTCTGTACAAAATGTGCTTGTTTATGATCAAAGTTACGGTTATAAAACGAACATTTATCGAGGTTGTCGTAGAAAAACGAGTTTTTCGACATTCATGCAAAAAACAATACTTTTGTGAAACACATTTAGTGGAAAAAGTGGTTCTTTTTTGCACTAGTGCAACAAAAATTTTGTTGCACTCATCTGTCATTCTTGTCAGTTTTGTGATGATTTATGACAAATATAAACATTTAAATAAAATAAAAATCCAGAGCAAGTGTCTGACCCTGCTCTAATACAGGAATAATATATGTATATCTTACTACTTAGTCTCAACGAGTTACAATTATTGCAAAAATCTTTGATTATTTAAAATTTAAATGGTCAAAGCGAAAACCAGCTATGATTAAATACTGACAAGGTGGAGGCCATAAAGATACAAAAAAAGAAGAACGGTTAAAATACATTCTGAGTTCTTACATGGTTATAATTTTCCAGTTTTTGCATGGATGTAGAAAAAATATTGTATGCAACTCGTGCAAAACGTGTTTTTTGCACTCGACGTGTTGTCAAACTCGGCCTAAAGGCCTCGTTGAACAATTTCACGTCGCGTGCAAAAAACACTCACTTTTTGCACTTGTGCATAAATAACTATTTCGAGTGTATTTCAAAAGTTTAGTTTACACTCTATATGTTCAATCAAGGTATCGGTTAGTTAATTTAAATGCATATCCAAAAGAAAATGAATATTTTTTTATTAATTGACAATTTAATCCTGACGCATTCATAAATCTACTTTCACTCGTATATTTACAACACTAAACAGGGAAGCAGATACTGAAAAAGCTATAAAATATAAATGCGTTTATCTCATGCGGAAAATCTGGTAACTTACACTCATAGGAATATTTATAAGCCTTTGTTCCATATTTGAAAATCCGTTTAATAAATAACGCTACAAGATCGCTACGAACAACCAAAACAGATTCTGACTAGCATATACAAGGATTTTATTTATTATGGATCGTTTCGTATAATTTAGACATCGTAAATGCAATTAAAATCATCATAGGCTTGTGCAGATAGTCTTGATTAGACGGAATAGTTATTTGCCATGGGAAATATGAATTAAATTCCTCACTAAAGTAATACGGAAGTTCTGAGTATGTATACATGAGCATACCAGTTTTAGCATATATATTAATGTTTACTGAATATTTAAGTTTCGTTTGACGGTATCTCAACATCATATTCAAAAGAGATTTGCAATATATTATCGTTCAACTATGAAGCTGAGAACAGTTGAGAATTCGTTTCTGTTACCAACAAAATGTGTGAACTAAACTATTCTATTATTTATCCTCCATTCATTCATTTTGTAAATATTTTTGAAAACGCGTTCACTCTATTTGCAATAAAAGTCAATCTAGAAAAAGTAAAAAAGTTTGAATAATATACCAAACTCAATTTCTTATTGCCACAGTTGGAAAATAAATAAATCACTGAATATTAAATAAGAGTATTTACCACCTCTATTCAGCTGGACCTCACCCCCCCCCCCCCCATTGCAAATCAAGTTCGCTACCAATCAAAAATTTAGTGTTATTTAGGAATTTAGGTGCTAATTTAGTACCCTAGTCCGCGTGAAAAATGGGCGGGTTCAGTTTGCCATTAAGCTGTACCCCTCATCCCAGAAAAAAATATATAGTGTTCCAGTATTTACGACAAGTACACTATAATTTAGTGATAATTAAGTGCTCTAAGATAACGTTAAAATATTGAGAAAATATAACATTCTTTAAATAGTTTATCTAGGGAACGTGCGAGCCGCGCCCTAACATTCGTTAGACGATCGTCGAAGACTTTGGTGCTAGCAAGATTATGGTACTAAAATATTCCTTAGATATCATACTTTCAAAAAAATACAATGAAAGAATTTAGTGCTGCCTGCATCACGTGGAATTAATTAGTTTATTTGGGAAGGAGAGCGCGCCGCGCTCTAAAATTCATTAGACGATCGTCAAAGAATTTGTTTATCGCAAGATTGTAACATTAAAATATTCTTCAGGCATCGTACTTCCAAAAAAAATACAGTGACCGAATTTAGTGCAACCTATATCACGTGGAATTAATTAGTTTATACGGGAAAGAGACCGCACCGCGCTCTAAAATTCGTTATACGATCGTCAAATAGTTTGATGCTCGCAAGAATATGGTATTAAGATATTCCCTAGGCATCGTACTATCAAAAAAATACAATGACATAATTTAATGCTACCTACATCACGTGGAATTAATTACTTCATACGGAAAAGAGAGCGCGCCGCGCTCTAAAATTCGTTAGACGATCGTCAAAGAATTTGGTGCTCGCAAGAATAAGGTATTAAAATATTCCGTATGCATCGTACTTTCAAAAAATACAATGACAGAATTCAGTGCTACCGGCATCACGTGGAATTAATTGGTTTATATGGGAAAGAGAGCGAGCCGCGCTCTAAAATTTGTTACACGATCGTCAAAGAATTCGGTGTCCTTAAGAATATGGTATTAAAATATTCCGTATGCATCGTACTTTCAAAAAATATAATGACAGAGTTTAGTGCTACCTACATCACGTGGAATTAATTACTTCATACGAAAAAAGAGAGTGCGCCTCGCTCTAAAATTCGTTAGACCATCGTCAAAGAATTTGGTGTTCGTAAGAATATGGTATTAAAATATTCATTAGGCATAGTACTTTCAAAAAAATACAATGACAGAATTTAGTGCTACCTACATCACGTGGAATTAATTAGTTTATACGGGAAAGAGAGCGCGCCGCGCTATAAAATTCGTTAGACTATCGTCAAAGAATTTGGTAAACGCAAGAATATGGTATAAATATATTCCTTAGGCATCGTACTTTCAAAAAAATACAACGATAGAATTCAGTGCTACCGGCATCACTTAGAATTAATTAGTTCATATGGGAAAGAGATTTCCTGCTAAACGGTTTGAGCACTAAAAGTTGCAGACTTTTTAAAAAAAACAGAGTGTCCAGTAAAGTACTACCAGCAGGAAAGTCCGAGTTCCATTTATTTCCACATTTATTTAAACATTACTCGATTTATATACTTTAGTTACATTGTTTATGTATATTACTACATCAACTTTCTCTTATACTAATTATTTATAGTATATTTACAATGTTTATTTTAACGATGCGCGCTAATGTCACTAAATGATCCAGGTTTCATCGGTTACGGCTTTTTATACAGCAGCAGAATTGTTTGCGAACGATATACAAAGTCCGCCACTTTTTTGTAGAAATTAATATACTTGATTCCTCTCGTGAATTATTTTCTTCTCGGTGACTGTATCCCAATTCAGATAGATACTTCTAACAAATTCGATCAGAGTGGATGTTGATTTATTACATTATGATAGGTAAATCAGCGAGTAAACGTACCAACGTGTCAATTCTTAAGAAACTAAAAATCACCACAAGGCTATCAACCTAAATAAACCAATCATATCTACGGTATTTGTACAATCTCAAGAACGAATGGACTGGAGAAACTTATTGTGGAGAGAAAAATCAATGGCAAACGACCAAGAGGAAGGTCACCGACGCGCTGGATGGATGAAATCATTGGTCACGGTCTACAGGAAGCTTTTCTTGCAGATATAAGGATAGAGAACTACGATCGGAGCAATTGAGACATGATGTCACCATACTCTTTCGAAAGTAAACGGACAAGTGATGGAAACGAGTTTCAAAGTTGATTTTATCAGAAAATATTGCCGACCGAAGAATTATCAATGACTAAATAATAAGAAAACTGATGGAAATAAAGTTTGTCTGCAACTGCATTAGGCTTATTATTCTGTTTAAGTCATCTCCGTTTACGAAGGTGAGATATTACCTTAGCAAGTATTTCGATCTGGCTATTTCTTTTAAATTTTGCGAGTTTACCATATTTCGCTCTTCTTTCTACCATTTCCACTTCTACCACCTTTTTCTTTAAATGTGAGGCTACTCACAGTTATATACAGATACACATATTATTTTTGGTGCAATGTCTGGTCGCCATGGACGACTACCACATCCCCCACCGTTGTCGAATCGAATGTCGATCGAGATCACATTGAACGTGAAAACCACCTTTCGATTTCGCCGTTCAGCGATCGATTTAACAGAAGTAGAAAGACTGTCTACTTCTGCCCAACGACTGCGGTAGATTGCATGCTGAACGGCTTAGGTTGAACGTGTAAACATCTTTTTTTTATCAGGCGATAAGCGGCTACAGGACGTGTTGATAGTTTTAATATTCGTTCACTAGACAACCATCTATGCTACAATCGCAGAGTTCTTAGTATATTAATGTCAATGTCTGAATGAATGAAAGGATCAATTTTTTGCAATAGTTCTTCGAAATGGTTGTTATCCATTCTCCGACCCCGATATGCCTCTCGATCCTCGGCTACCAATTCTCTCAAGGCATTGTGAAACACTAATGGAATTACATCTCAAAATCCAAGGTCGTGTCCCCTAGTGCCATCTTTTTCAACTTTTCTACGATGTTCTCCCGTAATTAAGAACTCACAATTTGTACTCCCGTAATTACAATATCATTCGAAGCGATCTTGGATATATTTTCAATCGATGTGGTTTCAGTCAGGTCAAGCAACTAAAATCGCTCAGTCCAGACCGATTCGAGAAAACGCGACAGCAATTCGATGTGGTTTCAATTCCGTCGAGCGACTAAGATCGCTCGGCCCAGATCGACCCGTGAAAATGCGTCTTAACTATTACTACGCATACAACTACTGCTACGCAAAGGCTTCCTAGAATAGAAATTGATCAATTATAAAACACAGTTGCTTAATATTCATTCGAATCTTGTAATTTATTATAATGTAGTACGACCAGTATTCATTTTATTAAATGTATTAATATGTAAACAGTCAAATTAATTCAAATAATAATTAAATAAACTATGACACATTTGAAATATTATTTAAACATCTGAAATATTGATTATTTTTAACCCTTAAGTGGAGGTGACGGCAAAATGGCCGCGTCGAATCTAAAATTGTCAGTAACTTCCCGTCTATCTACCTTTAAATCAATCAATACATGAGTTGTGTTCACGGCGGCAGCACGTTATTTGAAATATTGCATGATTTACGAGCAATAAAAATTTCTGAGCGGTCAAATCGACCGCACGTCTCAACTAACGTTACAAGTTTCGCATGTGATTCTGTCTAGTCACTGTTAAGAATTATAATGGCGGGTGTTCCAGGCCCTTCAAAAAGGTTGTCAGTTTTGGATGATGGCTTTGAGGCAACAGCTTTAGCATGGTATTTGGATGAAGACGAAAGCTATGACAAAAATATTGACAAAACCATAGATAGCGATAGAGATACCTGTGACGAAGATTTAACAGAGGAAACTTCATATGAAAGTGACTCTGAGTTATCGGAGGACGAACAGGAGGATGAACAGGAATCTCGTTGTGAAAAAAAATCATTTTATGGAAAAAATCGTATGAAGTGGCCAGGAGAAGTATTTAGACAAAGAACAAGGACACTAAAGCACAACATTGTAATAAAACTGCCAGTTTTAAAAGGTCCCGCGCAAATTTGATGGCAAACCGATCCGGTAATTGTTTGGAAACTGCTTTTTAGTCAGGATATTATTCACGAAATTGTTCTAAGGACCAATATAAAGTTAGATGAAATGAGACCAAATTTCAAAGATAAAAATAAAACTGATCTAAGGGATACATATACCATTGAATTGGAAGCATTTTTTGGCCTACTGCTATTTTCGGCTACGTTCAATTCTAATCATGAAAATATGAAACGTATATTTGCTACTGATGGTACAGAGCGGGATATATTTAGGTGCGTGATGAAGAAAAAAAGGTTTGCTATATAATTATTAGCTCTTCGATTTGACGATCACAATACCAGAGACCAATGGAAGAAAAATGGTCCTATATCCCAAATTTTCCAGACTTTGTAAAAAATTGTCAGTCGATGTATTCCTTAGGTACATAAGCGTGTATTGATGAAATGTTGGTGGGTTTTAGAGAAAGGTGAGGTTCAAAATGTACTTGCCAAGCAAGCCTGTAAAATATGGCATAAAACTCATGTGCCTAACGGATGCCAGAAATCACTATCTGTACAATGCCTACATTTACTGTGGCAAAAATAGCGACGGACATGGTCTCTATAATGAAAATAAAAACCGCTCAAAACTCAAACAGTTTTGCGCCTAGCTGAACCATTATTTCATACTAATAGGAATATTACTGCGGACAATTGATTTTGGTCCATCGAACTTGTTACTTCACTAAAAGAAAAATGTTTCGACATTTATTGGAGCTCTCAGGAAAAATAAACGGGAAACTCCTCCTGAATTTCTACCAAGCAGGTGTCGAGAAGCAGGTTTTTCGATTTTTGGCTTCACCAAAGACATGACGATGGTTTCCAATGTAACCATAAAAGGGAAAGCAGTTGTTCTGATATCATCGAGGCATCACGACTAAAGCTTGTATCCAGAACCCAATAAGCCAAAGATAATTTCCTACTACAATTTAACCAAAGGGGGCGTTGACGCCTTGGACGAAAAGTGCGCAAAACATAGTTCAAGTCGAAGAACGAGAAGGTGGCCAATCGTAATTTTTTTTAGACTGCTGGATATCAGTGCGGTAAATTCACACATTGTGTATCAGTTATACAAGACAATTGTTCCTTAGAAAAATGCGACTTTATAGTAGATCTGGCCAAGCAGTTAGTGACACCGGAAATGAAACGAAGAGTTTACAATCCACGACTTGAACGTGAGCTTCGACTTTCTATAACACGCGTCTTGGGAGTGCCAGGGTTGGAAAAAACCTAAAAACTAAAGATATATATTTGGGTTTTTAAGTTTTTTTATGGTTTTTAAGGTGTTTTAGGTTTAAAAAAATCACATTTTAAGCAAAACATCAATAACATATGTATAACAAGTTTATTAAAAATGAAAAAAATCGAGGGGGAGTCCGCTGCCAAAATCTTGTACACCTAATTCAGTAATTCGTTATAATTCAATTGTAATACAATTTAAAAGTATTACAATATAATTCATTGCAATTCAAGTAATTTAAATGTAATTCAAATTCATTGTAATTCATTTGGTTTGTACATCCAATTCATTCAGCGGACTCTCCCTCGGAAAAAACTATTCTAAAACATTAAAATTAAAGTAATATAACAGGTACAATCTAGAAACTGTAAGGTAATTATATACAAATAAAATAAAAGAGTATAAATTTCTATAAATAAACTGTAAATGTCATTACTCAACTTGAGGGTATCCTGTACCAGTGTCATTATATCACATTAAAAAATATATTGCGCATTCCAGGAAAGTAGAAAAGATACATGTTAGTACTGTAATCTTCGTCATCACTTTCTGTGACTTTTAACAGAATATTTACATTGGTTTTAACATATACTAGTTTTTGTACTCGTTCCTCTGACAGCTTGTTTCTTAATTTTGAATGAATAAACCCGAAAGTCGAAAAATTTCTCTCAGAAGAGGAACTAGAGACACACATTGCAAAGACCTGTATTGCTAATTTTTGAAGTTTTGGATAATTAGTCCCATCCAATTTCCAAAAATCCAATACCGTTCTCTTTCCTTTAACTAATAACTGGTATCGGAAAGAGTTCTGCTTCCGTTGCTCTAGTGCCCATAGCCTAAAGGAATATGACTGCTCATATATCAGCTCACGATTTTCTTCTGTTGATACTTCATCATTATCGTCATTAAATTTTAAAATGAAATTTTCAAGCTCTTCCCTTAAGGATCTCTCCATGCCATGTCCAGTATAACGTGGGTCCAACAGATACCCTAGCCCATGAGCATCACCATATATAAATTGGAACCTATCCTTAATAGCATTTTTCTTTCGTCCAAATACCAAATGTGTAACAAAAATAGTATTTAACAATTTAAAAAATATTGTTTACAAGTTGTATCGTTTGCATACAAAGCTATTTGTATCATGCATTGTTCAGTTTGATTAATGACCAAATAAATTAGTGTTATGAATCACATTCAATCGGGGTAGGATGTCAACCTAAGTGATTGTTTTGTTTTGACACATGCTTAAATATTTATTATGTTATATATATATAATATATATATATATATATATATATATATATATATATATATATGTATGTATATATAGGGTGTTGCGCGGACAGTTTTGATTAAATGATTAAAAGTAATGGCGGATCGAGTTATGTTGAAAATCTGAAAGTTGTAGGATCTGAATGGCGCCGAGTTCAAATATAAGAAACTCCTGTTCAAAATTAACGCATCACTTATATTTTCTGATCAATTTATTAGCGTTTACTGTTTAGAAATCTTAGGTGGGTTATGTCAAGTAGTTGTTTTTGTTAGTTTTGTGCTGCTTTTATAACTATATGTCATTTAACTAAGCCACAAAAGTTAAGTACTTCGTTCACGTTCTTTTTCAGTTTAAAAAGTGTGTTAAAGTTGTTGATTGACGGTTGTCTATTATTTTGCGTGGATTAGTTCGCTAGATCAATATTTAACAATTTCGTTAAAAAAGATGAATTATGCACGTCATTTAAGCGTCATTTAAGGGCTTCAACTTTGCTGGAAGAGGGAAGAAGTATGCGTTATATGGCGTTATATTACTAAGTATTAATAATTCAACAATTAGTCCAATGGTTAGAAGACTTAGGCAAACTGGAACATACCATAGAAAACGTGGTTCAGGCAGGAAAAGGTCTACAAGTCAAATTGGTGAGCGCTTTCTCCGACAATAGGTATTACGAAACAGAAAGTGTACTGAAATTAACTGTCTCGACCCTTACTTCGTGGAATCTACTCATATTAGTGTTTTAAATGAAACTCAATGTTTCTAGCTAATTCCACAATATAATGAAAAATGTTGAAAATTTTAAAAAATTGACAATTGTTTCGATAACTGAATGACAGAAGTTACATTTCATTTGATGCCTACCTGATGTTTAGTAGTTATTTTTGGCTAGACCTTGTGATTGACGTAATATATGTTAATAGAAAAAAGAAGATGTGATATTACAAATATTGAAGCTAAGATATTATTATCCCTATGGTGATATCCTGGATATCATTTTTCCAATTAAGATCTGTATATCTGTGCAATGATATAGAAAATCAGGAAATCTATATCTGCTGATCTTTACAATTATCACTTATGAAGAAAGTTTATTAGTGGAGAACTCCCTAGATTTATCTGTTTATTGACGACTTCATATTGTGGGTTTCTTAAATATCTTCTAATTTCCAACTCTTCAAGGAAATCCAGTTCTTGTTTCTTATCACAAATATGTAGTACTTCTAGTTCTGTGTTAGGTGTCAAGTAGATGTTTTGCGTAATGGGATTTATCTGGTTGTTTCAATCTGTATGCTCGTAAGTGTTCACTGTATCGGATTTCAAAATTTCTAAGGGTCTGACCCAAATAGACAGCATTACATTCTGGACATTTGAGTTTATATATACCTGACTTCGATAATGGTGGTAAAGATCAGCAGATATAGTTTTCCTGGTTTCTTATATCATTGCACAGTTATACTGATCTTAATTGGAAAAATGATATCCAGGATATCACCATAGGGCTAATAATATAGGGCTAATAATATCTAAGCTTCAATATTTGTAATATCACATCTTTTTCTTTTTTCTTTTTTCTATTAACATATATTAAGTCAATCACAAGGTAGGTCACTTCTTGGTCTAGCCAAAAATAACTACTAAATATCAGGTAGGCATAAAATGAAATGTAACTTCTGTCATTCTGACGATGATATTCAGTTATCGAAACAATTGTCAATGTTTTAGAATTTTCAACATTTTTCATTATATAGTGGAATTAGCTAGAAACATTGAGTTTCATTTAAAACACTAATAGAAAGTGTACTAGTAGAGAGCTAAGTAATCAACTTGAAACTGGTAGAAATGTCAGGGTTTAGGCCTAAACCGTTAGGAGAAGATTAAGAGAAGCCGGATTGGCTAGTAGAAGGCCTGTTTACTGCACCGCTACTCATCATAGATCACGCAGATTAATATTCCCTATAGACCATGCACAGTGGACTGTCGAAGACTGGAAGAGAGTATTGTTCACAGATGAAACTCGAGTTGAGTCTAAAATCTCCAGATGGTCGTGAGTATGACGCAGAGCTGGAGAAATATTAAATATAAATATGAGGAGCCATTTGGTGGTGGTTCAAAACTTTTCTGCGGGGAATATGTATTGAGGCACGCACAGACCTGATTTCTAATCGTCCGCGGTCCATGAATGTAGAATTCTACCTGGAAAACATTATCCAAGATCACGTGATGCCGTTTGCGCCATTTATACGAGATACCTTCATTTTCATGCACGATAATGCAAGGCCTCACATTGCAAGGACTGCTATGGATTACTTAAATGAAATCAACATGGAGATCTTGGAGTGGCCACCGCGCAGCCCTCACTTGAATCCAATACAGCACCTTTGGGATGTTCTAAAAAGATAAGTTCTGCATCTTGTACCTGCCCCAATGAGTCTGTAAGACTTAGTGTGTTGTTCTCATGGAATGGGAAAACATTCCTCAAACAGCCGTCCAAAATTAAATAACAAGACTCGACGAATGCAAGCGGTTATAAGAGCACGAGGAGGTACTACGCGTTATTGAACTTAATTTTTTGGAAATTGGAAATTCTCTTTGTAATGTTTAGTAGATTTTCATAATTTGTGAGTTTTTATACCTGATTGCCAAATTTTGTATAATTCTTCGAACTTTAATTAACAATAAATGTTTGCGGTGCAAGATTGTCTAATTAATATTTATATTATACTAACAGGTGTTTCAGTCAAATCTACCAATTAAACTAAAAGCAAAAGTATACAATACATGTGTCCTGCCAGTGTCTACATATGCATCGGAAACTTGGGTCTTGACAAAAAAGAGCTCAAAACACATCTAAGAGCAATAGAGAGAAAGATAGTGGGAGTAACACTGAAAAACCGAAAAACTAACGAATGGATCAGGAGAACGTCAAAAATCGAAGACATCGAAAGGAGAATAGCCTCACTCAAATGGAACTGGGCTGGGCATATTGCTAGAAACAACAACAACTGGAGCAGCAAAGTGACTAGATGGAGACCTTGGGGCGAGAGGAGAAGCGTTGGCAGACCTCAACAGCGTTGGTACGACGATATAAAACGCACAGCAGGTTTAAATTGGTATCAGGTTGCACAACACAGGGAAACCTGGAGAACCTTGAGAGAGGCCTATATCCAACGGATAGAAAACGGCTAGAAGGAAGGACGGAAGGAAGGAACTCCTAATTAAATACAGAGTGAAAACACAAAGACATAATCACAAAGTTTATAGTGGTGCGTTAATTTTGAATAGGAGTTTATGATTATTAATTCCAGTTATACCGGAAGTAGGCTCCATCTTGCTTATTCTAAATGGTTTTATTTTCAAATTCTGCATAACATTTTAGATAAAATTTGTGTAAGATGTGCTATACCAAATATGAAGTATTTTGGAGATATTTTGAATTTTATCATAGAACACGTCCACGATCAATAACATAATTTTATTAATAATGAAGCTGGTGACTTGAAATTTTAAGCAATAACCAACAAGAACTTGTGCACTCCATATTACGTCGACTCGTCGACAATTTATACAGGGTGTTTTAAACAACGCCAAAATGCACAATTTAAATCATTTAGTTGCTTATTCTAAAGAAAACACTATAAATATCGTTGCATTTTTAGATGCATTTTTTTATCCAATTTGTTTAGTGTATTTCCAATAATCAATTCAACCACTTTTATGATATTCCATTATTTTCTTCAAAAATAGCCATACTTAATTATTTTGACTTTTTAGTGTATCGTAGAGGCCTTAGCTGACAAAAATTTTATTGCTGGAAAGTTAATTATTGTTTATGTTTTCAGTAGATTTGTTTTGATAGTTTTCTTGTCGGATTTTCTAATGATGATTTTTTAATTCTAATTATTATTTATGGCAGATAAATCAAATGCAATTGATGATACCATAAGAAGATTGCTTAAAAACTGCAGTCAGTCATAAGATATGATGAGAGGCATATTAATTAGTCATCGAGAACAATTCATAGCATTACTTTTTTTGGAATTTTGGATTTTGTTCAAGTTATTTTTTCGTTTTTTAGGAAGACTGACACTAAAAAACGGTTTTTAGAAAAAATATACTGTGTGTACGAGGATGTATTGATATCTAGTTAGCCTAAACCAGTTCCATGCATAAACAAATTATTGCGTTACCATAGCAACGATCAATAACTTATTAGAAGTGTCAGTGTAAAGTTTGACGTCAAAAAAGTAAACCAGAGTTACGCAATAAATTGAAAGAAAGATGTCCACCGAAATTGTGAAAATCGAAAAATTGGAGTACCGAGCCATCATCAATTACCTGTATTTAAAAGGGTTAAGAAGTAGGCAGATTTACGAAGATATGCTTAATACCCTTAATGATCAATGTCCTTCGTATCCGACCGTGAAAAATTGGACTGCAAGATTTAAAAGAGGTAAATTGTCCATTGAAGATGATTGCCGATCGGGAAAGCCAGTTTCTGTGTCAGTCCCCGAAAATATCGATGCAGTTCATGACATGATTTTATCAGACCGTTGAATTGGGCTAAAATGGATATCTGAAACACTGAATATTTGATACGAACGCGTTCATCATATAGTTCACGTCAATTTGGATAGAAAAAAAATTGCTGCAAAATGGATCCCCAAATGTTTGAATGTTGACCAAAAGCGTGCAAGGGTAGAAGCATCGTGTTCGATCTGTGCTGGATTGAAAACGATGTAGACTTCTTAAACCGAATTGTTACTATGGATGAGATTTGGGTACATTTCTACGATCCAGAAACAAAGCAACAATCGATGGAATGGCGACACTCTGGTTCTCCAAGACCTAAGAAGTTTCGTGTCCAAAAATCTGCTGGAAAAGTTCTTGCTTCAGTTTTTTGGGATTGGGACAATAACTGGAGATTACTATTCGACATTACTGACCACTCTACGGGAAAAAATTGAAGAGAAAAGGCGCGGAAAGCTATCCAAAGGTGTTTTGTTTTTGCAGGACAACGCCCCTGCACACAAATCTCATGTTGCCATGCAAAAAATTCGTGACTTAGGGTTTGAATTACTAGAACACCCCCCTTATTCACCAGATTTGGCTCCGTCCGACTATCATCTCTTTCCTCAACTGAAAAAAAGTTTGAAAGGTCGTAAATTTTCTTCCAACGAGGGAGTAATAAAAGCTGTGGAGGTCTGGTTTGCAGAGCAAGAAGAAACATTTTTTTTAAAGGTCTAGAGACGTTGCAGGTTCGCTGTAATAAATGTATCCAATTAAGAGGAGAATATGTTGAGTAATAAAATATTTTGACATTGAAATTTTGTTTGGTTCTATAGTAGGCTGAGAATTTTTCAATATATCCTCGTATGTCGTCATCGTCGTTGCCGTCGGCTACTTTTCGTAACATGTCTTGTTAGCACAAAACAGCCTCCGGAGTGCAACAAGTCACCAATTTGAATATTGTTCAGGACATCTCACAGATGAAGATGAACCCTATTGATTTTCAGCTCACAAGAGCTAGTACAACGGGTGTTATCAAGGGTGGTACGTGAAGTATCACGTTTTTATCATTTTTGGAGAATTTTCAGTTTGTTAGCACGATACCGCCTCCGGAGTGTATACAAGTGGCCAATTTTATTATTGGATATTGTTCAGGGCGTCTCACAGATGAACCTTATTGATTTTCAGGTCACTAGAACCAGTACAACGGGTGAAATGGTACTTGAAGTGCCACATTTTTGGAGAAAGTTCGGTTTGTTAGCACGATACAGCCTCCGTAGTGTATACAAGCGACCAATTTTATAATTGGATATTTTTCAGGATGCTTCACAGATGAACCCTATTGATTTTCAGCTCACCAGAGCGAGTACAACGGGCTTTATAAATCCAGATATACTACATTTTTGGTAATTATTACAGAAATTTCGATTTGTTAGCTCGATACAGCCTCCGAAGTGTATACATGTGATAATTTTATATGATATTGTTCAGGGCGTCTCACAGATGCAGAAAAGTTAGTTTTAATCTTATCTTTAAAACCGTTTATTTTAATAAAAGATAATTGGAAGCCATTTTTGTATCATTTGGTGCACCTTTTACAGTTAGATGATCTTCCTCGAAGGGTAGAATTCTGAAAATGGTTATTAATAAAAACCAAGAGGATGGAAACTTGACAAAAAAAAAAGATATATTGTGTGATGAAGCAAAGTTTTGTAAAAATGGAAGGCTACTATGAAACGAGTTTTACCTCAGACCAAAAAACTTTCTTGGTCACTTCATGTTAAGCTATTATTATTATTTGAATTTACCCTAATAAAAATCATATGCATATTTTTTTGTTAAATATATCTGTGTACCAACATAGCACATGTGGTTCACACAAAAGATTTTTGTTCCTTAGGATTATCCTATACCATGTGTTACAATTAAAATATTTATTAGTATAATATTTCTATTGACAACAATCAAGTTATCATTTTAGTGATATTAAACGTTTATAAAATAAACGGTTTTAAAAATTAAATCTAACTTTTCCGCATCTGTGAGATGCCCTGAACAATAATCTATCATAAAATTGCCGAAATTTCCCCACATCAGGTACCATAGCACCTGTTGTACTAGCTCTGGTGAGCTAAAAATCAATAAGCTTGATCTATAAGACGCCCTAAATAATATTCAATCATAAACGTCAATTTTATACATTATCGCGCTAATAAAGTGAAAATTCTCCAAAAATTTGGTACTTCAAGTACTATAGCACTCGTTGTAATGGCTTTAGTGAGCTGAATATCAATACGGTTCATCTTTGAGACGCCCTGAATAATATCCAATCATAAAATTGGTCATTTGTATATACTCCGGAGGCTGTATCGTAACAAATTGAAATTTCTCAAAAAATTACAAAAATGTCGTACTTAATCTACTATAGCTCCTGTTGTACTGGCTCTGGTGAACTGAAAATCAATAGGGTTCATCTGTGAAATATCCTGAACAATATTCAATCATAAAATTGGTGACTTGTTGCACTCAGGAGGCTGTATCGTGCTAACAAGGCATGTAACGAAAAGTGGCCGACGACAACGACGACATACACACAGGATTTTTTTCTAAAAACCATTTTTTCGAGTTGTTCTTGATGGAAAACGTGTAAATAACTCAATTTTTTTTTCAAAATTACAACTTTTTTTGGGGTAAACCAATACTTTTCTCGCATATTGATAGGTTGGGCGGAAAAGTAAAAAATTACACGCATGAAGGCAGAGTCAGTGCAGGCTGGACAAAACGTATAAACCCCTTTCTGAATACATTGTATAACACGCTGTACCTACACCTTCTTTTTTCTTTTTGTTCTAGTATCACAATCCTAAGTTACCCCGGCCTTGGGACTCTCCTCAGGTGGTGAATTCGGCTTTAGTTACACTATTTTTTATTACCTCAATTGGGGTAAGGTGAATCAACAAACAAAATTTCGGGACAAATGGATTTATTTGACACAAAAATAAATTTAAATAAACCGTATATTCTCAATACAATACGAATAAGGATCAGTTATTACAATAAAAATGTCCAACTCAATATTTTATATCTACCAAAAATAAGTTAGGGACTTATCTTCGGAAGACTTGGGACGTACAGCTCGCAGCAGTAGTCACGGTTCTTGAGCCGTCGGGATCTGTCGGTATCTGTATGGTGCGGTGGAGTGGATGGTGTGAAGTCCGTAAAGGTGCGTATAGGTCCGTATAGGTGCGTATAGGTCCGTAAAGGTCTGTACAGGTTGCGGAGCAGCCAGAAGAATTAATATCACACAAAATTACTTAGAAACTGAATTTGATTATCATCGAAGAATGAACAATCGACGATTCCTTGAACCGTAGTTTTAAATAGCAATTTAACGATGGTAAAAACGATCACCGATATGTTCGTAACATTTGAAATAAAAGGATTTGGAATTAGAGGTGGGAGTAGCCGACGAATAAGTAACGCTCCAAAATAATTGATGAAAATAGGAACATGTCTCAGCGACATGTTACAATGTTGCCGTACTTCTTGAACAATATTTGGTTGAACGTTTTTGGTTAACAAGGATAAGGCAATTTTTTCGCGAAAATCGGTAATATATACTCATTTTATTGCCTGTAACATGATTATAAAATATATAAGCATTGACTACAGCTGTATTTGTTGAATATCGGCACCTTTTTATTGCTCCACGAATATGGGTATTGTATGCTGCTTTTTGGTCAACGCTAGTAGAGAAGTTGTAAGTAAAAAGTGCCAGTATTAAGAAATGTCTGCATCAATTACAATACTACATTGGATGCTAAAGTATTTAATGTTTTGACTGAGTAGGTGTAGCCTTCTGTAACACATAGCTTGAAAAGTTTTACACCATATTCGTGGCGTTTTCCAGGAATTCCAAATTACCGAACGATGTTTACATGTCAATAATCAACTAAAAGATAAATAATTGAGAGAGCCACAGCAATTTAAACACAGTCGGCTATTGTGGCCATATGGTCTACGGAAAAACTAGAGTGTGTATCTGTAAGGTAACCATGGGGCTGAACGTGTTCATGTCTTCCGTGCAAATTATGATGAAAACTTAAATAATGCAGGATATTATTACGTTGTGTAAAAAGCCATACGAGCACCTCCCCATAACTATGGACTTGTTGCACAGCATCTTTACGACATATTTGATGATATATGGATTGCCAACCACCAAATAGATATTCTGTATAATCACTATTCATTTTATTATATCCAAAATAACTTTAAAAAACGATACAAACTAACCAAGAAAGAAAATTATAAAATACGATTTTGTATTGGGTTTACATTTTGGGGCTTAACTTGATGGATAGAATTTTATTCGGCTACGATCGACAATCGGCAAACATTGTGATCACTGAAGTTGATTAATCTGACTTCAAGAAGAAGCTTTATACAATTCAACTTTCAGATAGTTAAACTAATGACTATTTTTTTACTTTGCTTTGATAATAAAAAAACTTCTGACAATATTTTGAAAAAACTGTTGAAGTTCCTCTTATACCAATTTATCAAAAGGATATATCCAACAAAACAAATCACGAAAGCTGAATGATTTGTCTCTTCAGAAACTGTTTCCCAAATATTTTTGTTGAATGGAAATAAAATGTTATAATTTTGACCCAGTTCCGGATTCAAGCATGTGAAAAATTGAGAATGTATTTCATCTAAATCAACGTCTGATATATATATATATATATATATATATATATATATATATATATATATATATATATATATATATATATGTTATTCGCTAGCTTGATTCATGAATGTAGGATACTACTGTTTTGAAAGCTTTCGGATGAATGCGTACGTGTGGGTAATTCTGAAATATATTGCAAGATTCATGTAATTTCAACCTCTCATACACCATAAACAAATCTACGATTGGATTTGGCTATATTTCTATACGTGAGAGTTTCTCTTTTCGATATAATAAAAACAAATTTCATTAATTTTCATATTCCCAATATGTAAAGTTTATTTAATTTCTTTACAAGTTTATTCTAATTTATCTTCACTTAACATAACACTATTTATTTGAAGAAGATATTGGGCAGGTATAGGTACATATACCAAAGCAAAACAAATAAGGAGGCGCCACCTTGTGACGTATACGTACACTACTAAATAGTAATTTCAGCTTAATGAATAACCCTGTTCAAAAAACTGAATATTTGTTCTCCATTGTAGAGGTTTGAGACCATACTAATTCCGAATCCGTTTATACCTATGTTCTAGTACTTGCCGTTCGTCCGCTGACGGACTGACGGATGAACGGTTGACGGACAGACGGACATCTGAAGCCAGAATATAAGACTTCGATTTTTCGATGACGTCGTCGTCCCGTCGACCACTAAAGGACTATAACTATCGGAAATCAAATATGAACTTCTGAACATACACAAAATCAACGTCAAAGATATATACCGCATGACACCAAAGGGCAGGCAACTGTATCTAGTGGTGACGGATTCAAATATCACGCTAGAGTATCTCAAAACTGTTCGTGTAATAGAACATATCAGAGTACAGTGGGGGCATCGTAGCCAGATAAAGCCAATCAAACAATGCCACATCTGCCAGCTCTGGGACCACGCAATATCAAACTGCGGCAGAGCACCAAGATGCCTAAAATGCGCAGGACAGCACTTAACACCCGAGTGCACCAAGGAGCGAACAGTACCTGCAAAATCTGCCAACTGTAAGGGAGACCATCCGGCAAATACGGAGATTTCTCCAGAATATATAACAAGGAAAATATGGCTTGACGAGAGCAAATCAGCTAACCTGCAAACTAAACCCACACCCACAAAATATATCCCTGCACGAATACCTAAAAACAACCCTTGGTAGAAAAAAGCCAACGATGCAGATTTCCCCAGCCCCCCCTTCTAACCCAATTTTGCTGCTTTAGAAGCCTTAGAGAAAGACGAAATTTTGGCTAACAGGCCAGTGCGACATCGACCGATGTGGACTTGAGCCCTTTGAGTAACTAGTAACAACAATTCTAGAATATTGTGTTTTAAATGAAACTCACGGTTTCTAATTAATTCCACAATATAATAAGTTATTGAAAATTCTAAAAAATTGACAATTGTTTCGATAAATCAATATCATCATTATCGAAACAATTGTCAATTTTTTAGAATTTTCAATAACTTTTATTATATTGTGGAATTATCTAGAAACCGTGAGTTTCATTTAAAACACTAATATGATCAGATTCCACGAAGTAAGGGTCGAGACAGTTAATTTAATTCTAGAATACTTTATAGACTGAACAACATACTATTGAAGAGTTTATAGATCTTTTGCAACCTCACATGCGATCACCTACAAAAGTGTGAAACATAAATAAAAAATTATGAAACAAACAAGTTCAAGTCAGTCGATAATTTTCCTTTAGCACTTTATAGATGTTAACGATATTCATAATATTATGTTTCTATATAGTTAGTTCAACTAGATTTATTTCCGATATTGCCAGCACTACGGAAGATATCAAAATGATATTGGAAGGAATGTAAATCATGCCATTAGCCATTATGCTGTGAGTACAGCAATCACTGAAGTTGTGATGCCTTAAACATTCCGAAAATTTTACAACAGGGCATGTTGCCACATCGTACCATACGATTAGATGATTTTTCATTTCGTTTACGTTCCAAAATACCAAATTTCGGGTTTATTCGCATGAGTTTGAAAATAGCAGCCCTGTTCTTCTTTCGATTTATATTGTGACAAAGCAAGTAAAAACTCTCAAAGCCCCTAGACTCGAGACCTTCAAGCGATTGGCCTCAAAGCAAAATGCGATGAAACTAGCAATATTACCACTGACCGCTGACGCTGTAAGGCAACACTTTTACCGAGTATATTTTCAAGTCAAGAATTGGCTCGGAAACGGACTGTCGCCAGAAAAATTGGGATGGAAACGTGCAGAGGGGATATACCCATGCCGCTCCAGATCACAAAAGATCCGGCGCATACGGAACTCTTGAAGACGATATTTTGTAACTGCAAGATTGACTGTGGCAAAAAAATGTTCATGTAAGAAAACAGGGCTACAATGCTCATTCATCTGTGGTTCATGTCAGTCCCGCCAGTGTTCAAATTATGAAGATAGTCAAGATATAATGAATGTTATCCGAAGAAGTAGAGGTGGAGGAAGAAAGAGAATGGGAAGAAATAGAGCAAAACGAAGAAAGTGAAGAGGGTGAAGTGGACAACCAAGAATTTATATTCGACTGATGTGAAATCGAGTGTTGACTCACAGATTTTGATGTATTTTTGAGCTTTTCAATATTTTCCTATAATAAATGTAATTTTTGAAAAACTTATAATCTCCGTTAGACAAAACATGGTAGACTTCAAGATTTTGCACCATGCAAAAATTTTTTTTGCATGTGTTCCACCAAGTATTGAGCCCTATCCTCATGTAATTACTCTAAGGTCCGCTTATCTAATAAAGATAGCCCAAATACTTATCTCCAAGCAAAAAAATTATGTTCGCAACCAAAATAATTGTTGAGAAATAGATCATCCCGGGGTTTCTCATTCATGACCGCAATAATTTCGCGAGTAGAGGGAACGAGATGGTGCTATCTACAATACAGTCCAAAACATGAAGATCGGCGCATTTTCAACCTGCTCGATCTGAAATTTCATAAGAAACTGCTATATTTTCTGTCTCAAAATTATGGATTTTTAAACCCTGGTTTTTGCGAAAAATATTGATGTTGCGAGAAAAAATATGACTATAATTTTTGTAGATAATAAACCTATCTTCATTTTGTATCTGAACAAAAATTCTCTAAATGCCATATTTTAGCAGATATTGGCAGGAAACCGATATTTTGGAACATTAGGGCCACTTGTCTCCCCCAATCGCATTTTCTTATCTTTTTATCATTTCAAAGTACTAATCAATACCTACTCATTTAAACAAATTTACAGTAGTAAGGGATTTTGTCTACTCATTTGCATTCATTTACTAGACTATAGCGTAATTTGATATCAGCAAGTTAATTAAATATATCCTAAGCTGTTACAATTAATATATCTTGGAATATTATTGTAACATGTGCTTTGGATAAAACAGGCATGAAATTAAACTGGAGTTGCTGCAAAAATTGTTCCAATTAAAACTTGGCACATTTCATATGCTAGATTAGGGAATGAAATGGGTTCACATTTGAAATTGAGGGCAGCTTAGTCCATATACTCAGTCTTGATTAAAAATTGACTTGCTCGCTTTTTTGTTGTGGTATGTTTTAGAAGAGATCCCGAGGATTTTCGTATTATGAAATTACAAATAGTTACTCTTTTCCGGTGTTAATAAGTGGAAAACAGAAAACATACTTTTGAACTTCGATTGGATTCAACAAGGATTTAAAAAAAAGATATAATCTGTTCATGTTGTTTTGACATGAATGGAAGATCATAATTTATTTTATTAGATACAGTATACCAGCATGTGTGCAAATGTCTGTTGTCAAACAAACATATTTATGGTGTTGCTAAATTTAGTTTAATCAAGTTTGTCGATATTAAAATGATATTTCTCAATGATAACTCAAGAAGTGTCCTTATCAATCCTATCTATTACCTGGAACCAAATAATTATTAATTAGTAAATTGTTCATATCACAATCTCATAAATTCATAGCGGAACACGATATAAGTATAATTTGTAGATTAGTACAAGAAAAATTACAGTAATAACGAAGGAAAAATTAAAGTACATCATCTTCTGACAAAAGAAAGAGACATCTAAATTCAACCTTGTTTGGAGAATATAACTAAAATTTTTTAGATTAGATTTAAAGGCTAAAGATGACAGGACAATTTTATACGAAATTTTGAGATCAATGGGCTACAAGTAAAACCTAGTACAACTGACAACAAAGCACTAGAACTAGATACTGACGCTATTTATAACGTCTAACTCAAAATAACGTTATTAAATAGACATGCCAACTTAAATGTCGAATTTCGGGCCTCGCATCACGTCAAAGTAACGAATATTATACGGCTCGATTGAAAAGAAAAATATTCATTTTGAGATAGAAAGTCCCACCAAAAACTTTACATAAATATACTAGAAATCAAATCTAATGTGAAATAGCATAACATAGATAATGATTTATGATTGTCAGTTGATGATAGATATTTAAACTATTTATCCTAACTGGTGGCTAATTTTAGAGGAAAAATGATAATAACTGTTTAAAGAATACTTATAAACGTACATTTTGCGTATATTTCGATAATACAATATTGGCGAATAGCCGCAATGGTTAGGTTAGGTTAGAAGAGCTTTGCTCTTTAAGACTGTTACAATACCATGAAATAAAACAATATAGTTTGTTTAAATCTTCATATATTTGAACTAATGTTCAATTTAAACTTGTTGACGCCTTTCACTAACACAGTAGCTTTGTCAAAACGAATGAAGGTAAAATATAAAAATGTCTTAATATATACAGTGCTAAATCTATTTACTAAGGTTAACAATGGTATTGAAAGAAATTACCTGGAAATTCATTAACTACAAACATACCTAAGCTATCTTCTAGGTAAAGAGGTTCAATAAAGGAGACTGATTGATATCTATTTGGTCGTTAAGGAGATTACCTGAATATTTATTTTTGTTAATCTCTAGGGCTTCTAATAAATTTAAACTAAAGGATTTACCGACTACATGGAGAATTTCAAAATTTGGGTCGAAAATGTGTTGGTTTTCTAATAAATGATTTGAATAGTTAGAATCTAATTATTTGTTGTCATAGCTACGTTTGTGTTCCAAAATTCTAGTTTTAAAATTTCTAAAAGTTCTAACGATATAAATTTTATCACAATTGTCATTACCACATTTTAATTTATAAACTCCTGATTTGTTTAATTTCGACGATTTAGATTTATTATTTTTAATGAATTTGGATAAATTGTGATCAGTTTTAAAGGAAATATTCATGTCTAAAGTTTCTAAAAATGATTTAATTTTTAAGGATGGTGTTCCAAAGTATGTTAAGCTTTTAAATTGTTCATTATTTTTATCTGAAGGGAATACTTGTTCTAAAGTCTGTTTTTTAATCTTTTTATTTATGATATTGTCAATTAAATTTGGATCGTAATTATTATTTAATGGGACTGTTAAGAGTCTGTGTATCATACTATTGAAAGCTGCTAGTTTATGACTGAATGGGTGGACCGAACTATTATGAATTGTAATATCTGTATGTGATGGTTTATGAAATATAGAAAAATCATGTTAATTATTTATATTTGAAATTGTAAGGTCCAGAAAGTTTATACGGTAATAGCATTACCTAAAGAAGATTATACATTAAAAACCAACAATTTTATTCAGGCAAGCAATTTTGAGACCCTTAAAAAAGACCCAACTAATAAATTTCATAGAGAAATAAAATTAGCAGTAGATAACGTTAAATTAATAATTAACGATAAAGAAAAATATAAATTATTTTTACCCAATCCGCAACACCCTGAACTTTATTCATTAATTAAACTCCATAAAGAGGGGTACCCAATCAGGCCAGTTGTTTCTTATTTCACAGCACCTTCATTCAAAATTTCAAAGATTCTCATAGATGTCATTTCTAAATATTGTTCATTCATACCTCGATTTTCAGTTAAAAACTCAACGGAATTAATTAATAATATTCAAGATATAATACTACCCCATAATATTAAATTCATATCGTTCGATGTAACAAATCTATTCCCTAGTATACCTCCTAAAGAAACTATAACTCTTGTTGATAACTTGCTCACATACAATAATGTTAATCCTATAATTCACTCTGATATCATTACTTTATTAAAAGTGTGTTTGAATCAAAATTATTTTCATTTCAATGGAGAGGTTTATAGCAGTAAAGATGGTTTATTATGGGCAACCCTCTCAGCCAACTACTAGCAGAAATTTTCATGGATAATATAGAAAAAATAATTCATGAACACCCCCTTAGTAAAAAATTTACGTACTGGCACCGTTATGTGGACGACATTTTAGCTAGCTTCATCGGTACAAATAGACAATTAGAGAGCTTCATTACTTACATAAACTCGATTCACAATAATATCAAATTTACCGTAGAACTTGAACAAAATAAGTCTATAAACTTTCTAGACCTTACAATTTCAAATATAAATAATAAACATGATTTTTCTATATTTCATAAACCATCACATACAGATATTACAATTCATAATAGTTCGGTCCACCCATTCAGTCATAAACTAGCAGCTTTCAATAGTATGATACACAGACTCTTAACAGTCCCATTAAATATTAATAATTATACCAAAGAATTAAATATTATAAAACAAATAGCAGTTAATAATAATTACGATCCAAATTTAATAGACAATATCATAAATAAAAATATAAAAAAACAGACTTTAGAACAAGTATTCCCTTCAGATAAAAAAAATAAACAATTTAAAAGCTTAACATACTTTGGAACACCATCCTTAAAAATTAAACCATTTTTAGAAACTTTAGACATGAATATTTCCTTTAAAACTGATCACAATTTATCCAAATTCATTAAAAATAATAAATTTAAATCGTCGAAATTAAACAAATCAGGAGTTTATAAATTAAAATGTGGTAATGACAATTGTGATAAAATTTATATCGGTAGAACTTTTAGAAATTTTAAAACTAGAATTGTGGAACACAAACGTAGCTATGACAACAAATAATTAGATTCTACCTATTCAAAACATTTATTAGAAATCCAACACATTTTCGACCCAAATTTTGATATTCTGCATGTAGTCGGTAAATCCTTTAGTTTAAATTTATTAGAGGCCCTAGAGATTAACAAAAATAAATATTCAGGTAATCTCCTTAACGACCAAATAGATATCAATCAGTCTCCTTTATTGAACCTCTTTACCTAGAAGATAGCTTAGGAATGTTTGTAGTCAATGAATTTCCAGGTAATTTCTTTCAATACCATTGTTAACCTTAGTAAATAGATTTAGCACTGTATATATTAAGACATTTTTATATTTTACCTTCATTCGTTTTGACAAAGCTACTGTGTTAGTGAAACGCGCCAACAAGTTTAAATTGAACATTAGTTCAAATATATGAAGATTTGAACAAACTATATTGTTATATTTCATCGTTCAGTATGGATCTTTATCAAGTAAAAGCCTCATCTATTCAACTGTTACAATAATCATTCTAGCGATGACTAACGACTATCTCAACAGTCGTTCACCATTATTATTTGATGTGTGGACATATGGACCTCTTTTCGTGATGGATTCTTCGTTTTCTTACGTGGGCAACGACATTCTTCTCGAGGAAGTGGCAAATCACCCATTGCTGTAACAATTGCCACATACCTCATACAAGAATCAAGGGGTCTTTATAATATATGGGCTCTTCCCCATGACCTCTTCCCCAACTTATCAAAATGTGTATGGGTAGATTGAATGTAGATATAGGTATCTCAGAACATGTGAAAACAAACTTGGAAACCCAAATGTGGAATCCAATATAGTATACCTCATCAGATTTCCAAATTCCTAAAAATTTCCTCAGTCTACAGTTTTCAGATTGATGTTGGTGTTGCCAAATATCGCAACACCTCCGTGCTCACCTTTAAAGCGACTGTAAGACAAAAACATTAAAAAAACCATTTATATTAATTGCTAATAGTTCTGTATGTGATAGCCAGTGCTCGTATTTACAGAGAATGTCAAACCTTTCTACACCTAGTAATAAATTCATTTCAACTACTGTATTATTCAAATTTTAAGCATTGATATGTGACCGAGAACATATAGAATAGAATTGATTGATCTCACAATATTTTCTTAAGGGGAATAATACTATTGGAAACACTCAACATAGAAAGTAACATAAAAAGTTGCCGGGACGCCAATGGCGGAAAATGTTAACAAAAGTTTATTATAGGAAGGCGAAAACTGATTACGGTAAGTATTTATTAGACGCCAAGTTATTATAGGAATGTAGTTTGAATTTGAATGTAAATTCTTTCTAATTTGTTAGTTATATTCAAGGAAAACGCATTATAATATTATTTAGGGTCTAATTATATTCTTATTGTTGATAAAATTGTAAAACTTTGATGTAGAATTTTTTTGACAAAAATATTTTAAGAATAATAGGTTGATTGCTGCTTGTTAAACATGTAAGTTTCTAGTGTATCTTTCAATTTGCTGGATTGTGAACATCAACTAAAGGCCGAAAATATTTGAAATATATATATACTTTGTATATTTACGATATTTGTCGTCGATTGATAATGTTGTTATAAAATAGCACACTGAATCCGACGCTGCCTAAGCCATGTATGAAAGTTAAAATTTTGGCGAATGCGCAGGGATATCTTTGAACTGTTTACCATAATTTTGTGACTATTCTTATCTAGACATTTCCAGTCTTATCTAGACAATTCCAGGAAGGCGATTGTTTTTGAGTGAGCCGCAATCCAGATAGAAAGATCTAGAAAAAAGGGCACTTAATACATAAGAGAGGCCATACCTACCAATGATTTAGTTTATAATTTGATCTCTTGAGATAAGCAGTGAACAAATAAATAGTCTAAGTAAATAAATAGTAGTGGAGTGTTTATATAAATTAGTGTAAGTGAATATAATGTGTAGCTGATATAAATTAGTGAATAGTTTAGTGAATAAATAAATTAAGTGGGTAGACCTACCGTGTGTTTGAATTTATCCCACCCGTCGTAATAGAAACTTTTTAAATAAATAAGAAAAGCATTACATTGGTGTCAGAAGTGGGATAATATGAATAAATAGTCACGTAAACATGGCCAGTGACCTGAAAGTGATGAAACTAAGAGCAGAAGTGGAAAATCGTGAGTTGGAAGCGTTCGGTACGAAAAGTGAATTAGTAGAAAGACTTGAAGTGGCAACGGAATATGACGGCTTTGATCCAGAAACCGTTTTATTTAATGACGAGACTTTCAACACAATTTCTGATATGATGAACGATATTTCTGCCATGGAAGAGAATATTCCAACGAATGTGAAAATGATATTTCTGCTATAAAGAACGATTTTTCTGCCATGGAAGAGAATATTTCAACTAATATAAAAAACGATATTTCTGCTATTTCTGCTAATACGGACGAGAAGATTTCTGATATGAAGAACGATATACCTGCCAATATTAATGAAAAACGACATTGCCGCTGACGGTGAAAATGAAATTTCGTCTCTAAAATCTGAAATCGAGAATAAGATGACAACGATAGACGAAAAAATCAAGGAGTTAGAGAGAAAGATGACAGATTCAAAAACACGATGCACGCCAAAGGAAGAAAAGAAGACCGAGCAAACAAAATCTTGCAAGCCAGAAACAACAGAAGACATTGGCAGTTTTTCCCGAATCAAGGCTCCAACGATCGACAGAAAGACATCGTGGAACAGTTTGAAGCAGCCGATAGAGTGAATAATTGGCCTGACAGGGAGAAGGCAATAAGCTTAACCATCGCGCTTCGGGGAGATACCTTAGATGTACTACAGACGACACCTCTGGAAGAAATGGATGACTTCGAACAGCTTTAGAAGAGGTTGGAGATGCGATACGGTCACGAACATCCAGAACATTTGGACCCCTCCCAGCTGAAGAACCGAAGGCAGAAAGGTAACGAAGCCCTTCAAGAGTATGAAGTGGATATTGCCCGACTCGGTCGATTCGCTTATCCATCAGCACTAGAGAACACGATGGAATGTCTGGGCATCCTGGCCATTATTGATGGCTTACGTGACCCCGATATGCAGAGGACGCTTCGTTTAGTCCATCCCAAAACATTAGTTGACGCATTGACAGCTGCGCTTGAATATGAAGCAGCAACGAAGGCTTCGAGTTATGACAAAGTTAGGACCATCCGAGAGGAAGGCGACGAGGACAGATTTGACCGAATCGTCAATATGATAAAAAGTATGATGGACAAAAAGCCGAGAAGATCAGATGCTGGAATTGTGGCGAGATAGGGCATGTACGTAGTTCGTGTGAGCGCTCCAGAACCCCTGCAAACCAAGAACCCTAGTCACAGGAAAACTAGAACGGGTCGGCTATGAGGGGCCAGCACCGATCCATGATCGTTCCGAAGACACTCTCATACTGATAGCTTCTTTCAGATGTCGCAACGATATTGTGTATGTAGATGGCGAAGTGAATGGCAAGAGATATACTCTGCTGGTAGACACTGGAGCAACTAGAACCATTATACGACCCGAGATAATAAACTCCAAAAAGAAGCTTTTACCAACGAGACTGCGACTGCGGACCGCCACACGTGAGAGTGCCAACGATCACGGAGAGACACAAATCCAATTGGGATTTGACGCAGGAAAGTTCACGCATACGGTAACGGTAGCTGACATCGAAGAAGACGTGATTCTGGGAATGGACGTAATAAATCTACATGGATTCCAGTTATACTTTAGAAATATAACAATTAAAGTGGGTTCTGATGAGTTATTCCTTCATCCATATAAAGGCAGCACGGTGTTGGCAGCTGTACAGGAAGATACCGTTCTACCTGCACGAAGCGGAACCATGATAGTAGCGCAGTTACATGGAATCATGGAGGAAGGTACACCGGTTATAATGGAGCCAATCAACCATGACGAAGAAGTTGACAAAGGAGTACCAATTGGAAAAAGATTGGTTACGTCGGCGAAAGAGATCCCAGTACGATTGATAAACGTGAACGATTGCCCAATTACCATCAATAATGAAACCAAGATGGGATCCTACCTACCAGTGACGTCTATAGTTCGCCCAACAACGGCAACTGACAATTCCAATGCCAAATTCGAACAGATGTTATCAGTAGTTGGTCAAAAATCAAGCTGAGAAAAGGAAAATGAGAGTATTTCTCTTGCTGAATCGAGACATATTTGTACTAAAAGGAGGAAAGACTGGTAGAACATTAGCCGTGAAACACAAAATCGATACTGGTAATGCCAAGCCAATTAGGTAATCAGCGCGAAGATCATCACGAGCGAAGAGATAGGAAGCTGAAAGAATAATTCGAGATATGGCAGAAGAAAAAGTAGTAGAACCATCCACCAGTCCATGGGAGTCTCCAGTAGTACTCGTCAAGAAAAAGGATTTCAAAGAAGAAAGACAGCTATCCTCTGCCTCGAACCTTCGATACGCTAGATACTTTGGCCAGCAGCAAACTGTTTTCCGCCTTGGACCTGAAGTCTGGATATTGGCAAGTAGAAATAGACCCAGAAGACAAAGAGAAGACTGCTTTTACCACCGGATCGGGATTATGGCAATTCAACGTCATGCCATTCGGGCTCTGTAATGCGCCCGCGACATTTGAAAGACTCATGAAAAATGTCTTGAGAGGGTTGTCTTGGGAGATGTGTCTGATCTATTTGGACGATATCGTAGTACTGGGAAAGACATTTGACGAACACCTGAAGAATTTGGAAGACGTATTCAAACGACTCCAAGCTACCCTGCTACCCATGTTAAACCCGAAGAAATGTCAGCTATTTCAAAATCGAGTCAACTATCACTCACTATGTAGTGAGCAATGAAGGAGTGGCGGTGGATCGAGAGTTAATTGCTTCCATTCAGCAATGGCCGCAACCAACCGACAAACATCAAATTAGGAGCTTCCTTGCACATTACATATACTATAGAAGATTTATCAGGAAGTTTGGAGATAATACCAAGCCCCTTACTCAACTCACTGAAGGAACAAGAGCTTTCCAATAGGACAAAGACTGTCAAACGACTTTTGAAACTTTGAAGAGGCATTTAACCACGGCGCCGATATTATGATATCCACTACCAGAGGAAGACTTTATTCTTGACACTGACGCAAGCAACGTAGGAATTGGAGGAGTTCTCTCACAGATCCAAGGAGGACAAGAAACTGTGCTAGGATATTTCAGTAAAGTCCTCTCCAAACCAGAACGAAACTACTGCTTCACAAGAAGAGAACTTTTGGCGGTAGTGAAGTCTGTGGAACACTTTTACCAGTATGGAAGGAGTTTTTAATCCGGACTGATCACGCAGCACTCAAGTAGTTAATGCAGTCCAAGAATCCCGAGGGCCAGATCGCTAGATGGGTTGACTTCAAAAGTACGATTTGCACAACGAATATCGAGCTGGTGTAAGTTACCGCAATGCCGACTCCCTGTCCAGACAGCTGTGCCCAACAGACTGCTCCCACTGCAACAAGGCGGAATCTAGGGAAGCTGCAGTTTCAAGAACTACTGTAGTCAACGAAGAATGGTCACCCACCAATATCAGAGAAGAATAGGAGAATGATCCTCACCTAAAGAAGATTCGGCCATGAAAGTAAGAAAATCGGCGACCTACTAGGCATGAAGTGTCAAGATTTTCACCGACACTCAAGGCATATTGAGCTCAGTGGGACCCCTTTGCCCTGGAAGAAGGCGTATTGAAAAGAATCTTTGAAAACGATTATGGTTCCGAGAAGAGAAGACAGCTAGTTATCCGGATCTTAGGTACTGAGGAAATTCCACGACAGTCCATCAGGAGGTCATCTGGGAGTGAAGAAAACCGTTCAGCGAGTTCGTGAAAGGTTTTATAGGATGAACAGCTCCGACGATGTGAAGGACTGGTGTAAGAGATGTACGACTTGTGCTACGAGTAATGGACCACATCGCAATAGAGAGGCACCCCTGAAACAATATAATGTTGGAAGCCCTTTCGAAAGGATTGCTTTAGGCATCACTGGAACATTTTCCACGACAGAAAATGGTTGTAACGGATTATTTCCCAAAGGGGGTGAAAATTTACGCGAAACCGAATCAAGAGGCCACAACTGTCGCGGATGTATTGGTGAAAGAATGTATTAGCCGATATGGAGTGCCCTTGGAAGTACTCGGCGATCAAGCAAGAAATTTCGAGAGCCAGATATTCCAGGAAATTTGTGACAAGCTGGGAATGAAGAAGACCAGAACAACTGCGTTGCATACACAATCAGATGGAATGGTCGAGAGAATGAATAGGACCATTGGAAAATACCTATCCAAAGTCGTTTCTAGCCAACAGAGAGATTGGGATCAGTACCTTTCCTTATTTGCGTTGGCCTATCGATAGGCCATCGATAGGCCATAAACGAGTTCACGGGTGAAAAAACTGCGAAAGTTCTAGTTGGGCGTGAAATGAGGCTTCCTTGTGACCTGGAGTTTGGCTGTCGGCCTGGCGAAGATCTAGCAGGAGAGGATTACGTGATCCAATTGAGAAGAAGGATAGACTATGTGCACGAATTGGTTCGAACGAATCTTCAAGTTGCCAGTGACAGAATGAAAAGACTGTATGATACGCAGGCCACATAAGGCAGTTTCAAAGAAGGGTACAAAGTATGGTTACACAATCCGACAAGGAGAAAAGGATTTTCTCCAAAATTACAGAGATCATTAATGGAAAACCTAGAGTAGTCCGCCAAAACCGACTAGCGCCATTCGAAGGAGACCATGACAAAGAGGAAGGTGTGAACCATCTACAACAAGAGTCAGACCCAGCCTTCGACGAATTTATGGGCGCATACGGAGGTACCGGGAAAGCTAGATACGGAGTCACTACAGAACAAAGACAAAATTTGCTCACGCTCCCAGAAGAGTACTCACTGGCACATAACATCTCCGCCAGTAACAAACTCGCACGAGGGTTCACAACCGTCTTTCGAAAGAAGTTTGGACAATTAGATAAACTTGAAGATGAGATGCCAGCCCCTGGCAAGACACTGAGACTCAATCACAATTCGCGGTATGTCTTCTACCTGGTAACTAGAAACGAATTTCCAGATCGATCCACCTACCGGGATATGTGTGAAGCGCTACGAAGCCTTCAAGATCATGTGCTGGAATCCCACGTGGAGAAACCCAGGATAGAGAGCAACCAGTTGGATTGGCGAGTCATGAGGAACATGATAGAGGTGATCTTCTAAGATTCCGGTGTCCACATATTAATTTGCAATTATACCCCTCGATATCGGTACTCGTTGAAGACGGTGCCCTGTTATTTCCATACGACCGGAAAGTGCAGACATGGATCCAGTAGCCGATTTAAACATCCAGTTCCGGCTACACAGAATTTCCAGGAGGAACTTCCTTTTAAGGTGGGGGTAATGGTACGAAATAGCACACTGCTTGAATCCGACTCTGTCTAAGCCATGTATGGAAGTTAAAATTTTGGCGAATGCGCAGGGATTTCTTTGAAGTGCTTACCATAATTTTTTGTGACTATTCTTATCTAGATATTTCCAGCCTTATCCAGGGAGCCGATTGTTTTTGTGTGAGCCGCAATCTAGAAAGATCTAGAAAAAAGGGCACTTAAAACATAAGAGAGGCCATACCTACAAATGAGTTAGTTTATAATTTGATCTCGTGAGATAAGTAGTGAACAAATAAATAGTCTAAGTAAATAAACAGTAGTGAAGTGTTTATATAAATTAGTGTAAGTGAATATACTGTGTAGTTAATATAAATTAGTGAATAGTTTAGTGAGTAAATAAATTACGTGAGTAGGCATACCTTGTGTATGAATTTATGCCAGTAGTTGTAATAGAAACTTTTAAAATAAATGAGAAAAACATTACAATATGTAACTATTGTATATACCAGCTTGCAAATAACTAACCGGGGAAAAGAACTTTCTCCAATCAATACTAACATTTATGAAACCACACCTTCTGGAAAATGTGTATTTAAGGAATGGCTTCCGACGTATGTTATATCTTTTACCTTTTAGATATTTCTAAGATCCTACATATATACAGCCACTAACTAATATCTAGTCGAAAGTATCAAGTATTCAATGCTTCTTGGCAAATGCGTAGTCAAATCAAATTAAGTTAAGTTTGTTATTTCTAAAATTGTCACCGTTGTGTTGTGCAAGGGAAATAATTTGTTGTGTAAATAAAACTGAGAATCTCTTTTCTTCATAGTTTTATTCAACGACAACGTATCCGAAGACCACGAGTAGGAAACCAGAAATATAGAATACAGTCCACTAATAGCTCGACTATTTAAATAGTCAAACTGACGGAACACGACGGGAATACAATTCCGCTCAAATACATTCTTTTCCTTTATTGAATATTTTTTTATTTATTCCTACAGTATGTGTACGCCCATGAGCAAAAGCAAAATGGCATCAAAAATATATAATCACTAATCTGTGGGATAATTGGTTTACACCGGTAATTTCCACTTTGTGGCACACTATGCGCTTTGCCATTACACCTTTCTTCACCAAGTACCTTATAAAAAACTCTAAATCAGAAAAAACTAAACACAGCAAAAAACCTTCCGCGATAACCTCCAAGCACTTTTAAGCTCTATTAGCAACAGTCGGGAATGAACTAGCGTACGGTCTGTTGATCATAGAATAGCAGTGTTGTCACGTTGACGCTAATTTTTTCGTGATAAATCTATAAATTCGATTCATTTCTGACTAGCATATAATAATACATGCATTCAGTAGAAAGCAGCTTGAGAATTAATGTCTTCTTGCATTGTGAACAATTTAACTTTTAAATATGCACTAATTACGGACTTTTGTGATTGTTTTTGTCCGTGTGAGTAAACACAAATGGATTATTTTACACTTCAATGTGGCAACGTCGTCGAATTGTTTACCATATGTTTGATCGCATTCATTCGGATCTTAGGCAGACTATCTTTAGTTGAATGTTTTTATTTAGAATTTAAAAATTTTATAAACTAAGAATTGAAGTTCTCTCTATTTTGCTTATAATACTCGACTTTTGGCATCAGTTAATTTTGACAATTTTTTAGATCTGTCAAACATGAATGCGGTAAATAACTATGATGCAAAGTGTAAATTATATCATAAAATGTTGTATATATTATTTAAGGAGTAATTTGAGCATTAAAATATGAAATAACTTTCACTTATACTGAAAAAATAATTCACCTCGTAACTTCCAAAGGAAAATATTTCCTATATATTCCTCTCTTTTGTTAGTTATCTTCTGATGTATTTTTGAGGATACCTTTATAACTTACTCAGATCCGGTTTTTTATGATCCTTTTTATTTCTTTAATGGCGCACTGCTGTTATACCTTTTTACCATTTATCGTTATAATAGAGTCCTAACTCTTGTTATATCATTTTGATATCCGTCATTACTAACCATAAATATTACGGCGTTATTGAATGGCAATTTTAAAAATTGTCCACCGTAAATTTTATTGTTGAATTTTTCATGCATCATTGCTTTTCGTTACAATCGAATGCATAAATTATATTGCAGGATGAAATTTGATAAATCCCCTTCTGGCTACATACGAGTACAATAATATTCGGTTAATAATTTTCATTTGGAGATCAAGGTATTATTTCATAAAAAAACTTCATTTTATTATATTTTTTTATTCTTGACACTAGGATGCAACGACCCAGTTAAACAAAAAAAATTACTTGTAGAGTTGATGGTAGTGATTATATTTAAAACAATTCAGTAAATTGTTCAATCCCTGTTTACATTATGTTCTTTACCAAATTTCACAAATGATTGCAAGTAACGACGAATAGATTGAGAGATATTTGAAAGTAAATTACAGCTCTAGGCAATTCTCATTTTATTTCGTTTTCACTATGGTCGTTACAGACCTCAATATCCTTTATAAAATAATTTTAAGTTTTTCTATCGGCATTTAATTTCCCTTTTCTTTTTTCCGTTTGATTTTATGACTTGTCAAAAGCCCAAAGATATAAATTAGGAAGATACGTACACAAGACCCTTCCCATACTTTTACGGTGATTTTAGTGAGGCAAAAAAGAGGAAAATATTCCTACACATTATTTTTTGGAGTAACTGAGGGTGAAAGCACATAAGTACATTTATTGAGTTAATTTATAGTGAGAGTTTTTGAAGAGATCAAACAAGTAACACAAAAGTAGAAACCTCAAAAATTTTAACAAAATTCAAAATCTAATTACAATTCTTTCACCTTAAAATCTCGATAGATGTTTATGAAACTCCTCCTCAGGAACAATTAGTCCGGGAGGAATCGGCGCATGAGTACCGAAACCTATTCCACCTCAATTTTTTTATGCGATCCTCTTTAAATTGCCCTACTGATGATATAAATGCATGTTGCCATGGGGCAACCTAGTGCCATATTGTTTAAGCCGAAATTGTTTAAACAATTGGAAGGAATTGTTATTTTTCAACCGGACAATTTTTTTTAAATTCTTTATTGAAATACAAATCAAAAAGGTCCTATGACTTTTCACGATAAAGTTAATATTTTTAGAGATATGAATTTTTAAAGGTTCGAAAAATCTCAAATTTGACTACTTTTGACCCATGAAAAATATATTAATAAAATAAAACATAAATAATAATTTTTTTAAATTCTTTATACAATAGTTAATAATATTCTTAATAGAGATTTAAAAAAATTTCATTGTTTATACCTGTTTTTCAATTGTTAATTTCACGCGCTCACAAGTATGCGTCGCTAACTTTAAGTATCGCCGTCTCTCTCTGACTCATGCGCTGCATCGACCTCTCTGTGTCCTGAATCATTATTTATCATTTATCTAAGAAACCATTAACTTCATCAAGATTGGTAAAGAGAGCAATGTTATTAATAATTAAATTGTCGTCTACAATTTGTTTTTAACAAAAGTAATTCAAGTATGAATCGGAACATGTAATTAAAATTACTTTTTTGTTATTATCATAGTAATTTATGCATTTTTATCAACAATGATAAGATATAATGGTGTTTGTAAAATTTTTGGAATCACAATTATATATAAATAATAAGCTTTTGCTCAAAACATACATTTGGATAAATGCATTGAATCCGGAATATAAAACATTAGATTTTCCGAATTTCGCATACAAACTAGAGAATGATACTTTGCTAATACCTTTATTTATAAACAAAACCCCATCTCCAACTGATCAAAATCTAATGTTTTATATTCCGGATTCTATGCATTTTTCCAAATGTATGTTTAAGCAAAAGCTTATTATTTATATATAATTGTGATTCCAAATTTTTTTCAAATACTATTATATCTTATTATTGTTGATAAAAATGCATAAATCACTATAATAACAAAAAAGTAATTTTAATTACATGTTCCGATTCATACTTAAATTACTTTTGTTAAAAACAAATTGTAGACAATTCAATTATTAATAACATTGCTCTCTTTACCAATCTTGATAAAGTTAATGATTTTTTAGATAAATGATTAATAATGATTCAGGACACAGAGAGACCGTATGCAGCGCATGAGTCAGAGAGAGACGGCGATACTTAAAGGTAGCGACGCATACTCGTGAGCGCGCGAAATTAACAATTAAAAAACAGGTATAAACAATCAAATTTTCTTGAATCTCTATTAAGAATATTATTAACTATTGTATAAAGAATTTAAAAAAATTATTATTTATATTTTATTATATTTTTTTAATATATTTTTCAAAGTACCCAAATTTGAGATTTTTCGAACCTTTAAAAATTCATATCTCTAAAAATATTAACTTCATCGTGAAAAGTCATAGGACCTTTTTTATTTGTATTTCAATAAAGAATATAAAAAAATGTGTCCGGTTGAAAAATAACAATTTCTTCCAATTGTTTAAACAATTTCGGTTTAAACAATATGGCACTACGTTGCCCCATGGCAACATGCATTTATATCATCAGTAGGGCAATTCAAAGAGGATCGCATGAAAAAATTGAGGTACTCATGCGCCGATTCCTCCTGGACTAAATGACTAATCAAGCTATGTACCTCATCTGGCATTGCATTTTTTATTAAAAGATTTCATGGAAAGTTCATGAACGAAATCATTAACCAATTGAATATTGAAGAATGCCTAACCTACGAAAAGTTTAAATTACTCAGTTTTATTGATCAACATCCTTAAATCTAGAACGAACGATTTGAATAGTGAATTTGATTCACTATTTATTTTGGCAGTGGATCAGAAGAAACGTTCACATTTTTCATTACATACTTGTTATGCATACCTGTACGAAACATTGTTAATATCATGGTAGTACTCTTTGTTGAAAAGTTAGCATTGTGGGAAATCTAGAATACCAAAAAATCCGACTTTATAGAAAGTTGGAGGGGACCCCTGTTAGTGCAGTTGAAAAATAAACAGTTTTAAAGATTAAAACTAACTTTTCCGCATCTGTGAGATGCCCTGAGTAATATTCTGTCATAAAATTGTCACTTGTATACACTTCGGGGGATGTATCGTGCTAACAAACCGAAATTTCTCCAAAAATAACCAAAAATTTAATATATCTGGATTTATAGGACCCGCTGTACTCGCTCTAGTCAGCTGAAAATCAATAGGGTACATCTGTGAGACGCCTGGAAAAATATCCAATTATAAAATAAATTGGTTACTTGTATACACTCCGGAGGTTGTATCGTGCTAACAACCCGAAATTTCTCCAAAAATGACCAAACATGTGGCACTTCAGGTACCATAGCACCCGTTGTACTAGCTCTGGTGAGATAAAAATCAATAAGGTTTATCTTTAAGATGCCATAAAATTGGTCACTTGTATACAATCTGGAGGCTGTATCATGCTAACAAAATGAAAATTCTCCAAAAATTTGGTACTTCAAGTCGTCGTCGTCGTTGTCGTCGGCCACTTTTCATTACATGTCTTGTTAGCACGATACAGCGTCCGAAGTGCAACAAATCACCAATTTTATGATTGAATATTGTTCAGGACATCTCACAGATGAACTCTATTGATTTTCAGCTCACAATAGCCAGGGAAACGGATGCTATGGTAGTTGAAGTACGACATTTTTGTAATTTTTGGAGAAATTTCAATTTGTTAGCACGATACACAACCTCCGGAGTGTATACAAGTAACCAATTTTAAGATTGGATATTATTCAGGACGTCTCAAAGATGAACCCTATTGATATTCAGCTCACTGAAGCCAGTACAACGAGTGCTATGGTACTTGAGGTACCAAATTTTTATCATTTTTGGAGAATTTTCAGTTTGTTAGCACGATACAGCCTTCAGTGTGTATACAAGTGACCCATTTTATGATTGAATATTGTTCAGAGCGTCTTATAGATGCAGCTTATCAATTTTTAGCTCACCAGAGCTAGTACAACGGGTGCTATGGTACCTGAAGTGCCACATGTTTGGTCCTTTTTGGAGAAATTTCGGGTTGTTAGTACGATACAACCTCCGGAGTGTATACAAGTGACGAATTTTATAATTGGATATTTTTCCAGGCGTCTCACAGATGTACCCTATTAATTTTCAGCTGACTAGAGCGAGGACAGCGGGTCCTATAAATCCAGATATACTGCATTTTTGGTTAATTTTGGACAAATTTCGGTTTGAACACGATACATCCCCCGAAGTGTATATAAGTGACAATTTTATGATAGAATAATAATCAGAGCATCTCACAGATGCGGAAAAGTTAGTTTTAATCTTTAAAACCGTTTATTTTTCTAAAAACCGTTTTTCGTGTTGTTCTTGATGAAAAAGGTAAACATTTTTTTTCAAAATTCCAACTTTTTTTGGGGTAAACCAATACTTTTCTCGCTTATTAGATAAGTATTAGATAAGTTGGGCGAAAAGTAAAAAGTCGCCCGTTTTTAAAATAAATATCGTAAAGAGTGAGTAAATGAATTGCAAATTAGTATAAGTACTGTAGTAATTAGGTGATAAATGATGTAAATAGATTTAAATAGTGTAAGTGTGTACATGTGAATATAAATTGATCCCAGACTCTTGTTGAAATTACATTATTATTCACTTTGCACGAGATTTATGGCTTGAAATTTTTCAAATTTACCAAACAATTAATTAAATAGCACGTGTACGAGAATACATACAAGATCATAAATTCGAAACTATCAAACAACATTGAAAACGATGCTTCGTCTTTTTGGAATCGACAAGGAATAATATATATGCAAAGGGAGAGACTCTTGGAAATTTGAGTCATAAATTGGATATAAAACCGTCTAAAGTTGGAAAACCCGAGGATAAAATCGACTACGCGATTGAATACTGGGAGAGTCGATGGGAGGAATGAATTTAACTCAACGTAGCATAATGTGCTTTACATTTTTTATGCAGTTTGTGACAGTCCCAATAATTTAATTTTATAACAGGTAACTTTACATTTTTTCACTTGAGTTTATTGTGAGATAATAATTAAATTAATATTAACGTAACATTTTATATACTGCTTTTGCTCATTATTAATGAAATACTAACAAATGTGTCTCTTTTGTTCCTGGATAAAAAAGTAACCTAGAACTCCCATCTGGGAAACAAAATCAACAAAGCCAGACTATCCCTCTGGAACCTCAGAACGATATGTGACAAATCCTGGGGCAATAGGCCCAATATGTTATACTGGATATATCAAACGGTTATTAAACCAATGGTACTGTATGGCTCGGTCGTCTGGTGGAAAAAAAAGATTGCAACGAACGTATAAAATGAGCCTGTCTGGAATATAGCGCCTTGCGTGTCTGGCCATTACGGGAGCTATGTCGACGACACCGACACTTGCCATGGAGACCATTCTGAACATAACCCCTCTGCATATAGAGCTAGAGAGGGAAGCTACGATGGTCACCTACAGATTTACATCATCCAGTAGTCATGGAAACAAGGAGCTACAAAGAGATAACACGGGTTGGCTGAATGAAATCAGTAAACATCACAGACTCGGTAGCTTCCCAGCTACACATAGTAAAATCCTACAACGTCCTCTTTCCCGAGAGAGATGATTGACATAGGAGTGACAACTTATTTTCACCCTCAGACTATGTGCTGTTCACGGACGGTTCCGAATCCGAGAACAGCGTAGGCGCGGGAGTTTACGGAAATAAACCAAGAGTTGAAATCTGATTAAACCTTGGCAAGTTCACAACAATCTTCCAAGCAGAGATTATAGCTATAGAGCTGGGCGCCAGAGAGCTGAGTAACAGGCATCCGGTGAACAGGTCTATTAAAAGATAGCCAGACGACATAATTAATGAATTTGCAATAAGAAAATCTAGAAACGTGCCATGACTTCAATCACACAATTTTAATAAACTTAATAATTCAACTTACTAAGCTTCTTTTACATATTTTACTTTGCCTTCGAGCAAATAACTGGTAGTTATTTTGAATTACATATTTTTACATGCATATTATGTATTTATAAAAGTGCAATTTGTTGTTTTTTTTCGAATGGTAGAAAGTAGGGCCCTCAAATGAATTCTGCTCAGAGGTCTCCACAGACCTAAATCCTGCCCTGGGTCCAGCAATGAGCATAAAATGGAAGAAATACCTCACAAAATGGATAAGATCCAAACTGACCATCATCATGCCAAATTTGACCAAGTTGAATTCACCATTAGGCAGAATAAACCAAATAAATATCAACAGGCACACAATGGTAACAACTGCCTCTCATAAAAGAAGAAACTCGCCTTCAATGTGGATACTGCTTTGTTAAAAAATTATCTATTGTCCATCTAACTAATATCTTGGAGAAATCAATCGAATTTCTACAACCCACTCACTTCATAATCGATTTTAAATTGTACAGTGTACATTGTAAATCCATCTAACTAATATCTTGGACAAATCAATCGAATTTCTACAACCCACTCACTTCATAATCGATTTTAAATTGTACAGTGTAGTGTACATTGTAAATCAATTAATTGAATTCTAATTGTTCATTGGGATGTCTATTTCAAACGTTTTCTATATGTAGTATAGTCCTTGTGTGGGCGGAAGAGAAAATAAAATATCAGGTATCAAAAGCCAAAAAATGTAAAAATACTCATCACATAATAGTTCTTAGCAGCTTCGAGGAAAAACGAAGGACCACCTGCATTGCGCTGCAGGAGCTTGTGACCCGTACCAGAGGCAGAGGGATAACATTTACATAAATATACATGAAAATAAATAAAAGTCAAATGTTACTATAGATTCTTTACTTCAGTGTGAAAGAAAAGAGATTTACAGGAGAAAAAATAAGAGTGAAAAATCCAGAGGTTGGATATAAAAACACTCTGCTGGTTATCAGGAAACATGTTGCTAGTTATGAGTAAATACTCAGCTAAATATATACACGCTGCTAGTTAAGAAAACACGCAGCCAGTTATGCAACATTAAAGACAAAATAACGTTTCACTATTAAGATAATCGTCAGGATGAATATAATCAATAGCCGGTTGGAAAGTCTGAAAATTATACACTAGTCTATACAAATTTATAATATTTACAGTTAAAGCCAAACCCGCACTTAGCTTTAATCAATCACGTAATAGTTTCAGGTGAATATAAGTTCAGAAATTTACATAAAATAGTAACGTAATAAAGCGATAAAACGTTTATAAATCAGTGGTAAACAATATGGTATCAAAAATAGCATATCTTGAAATTAGCTACCAAAAGTTCTCCGGCATTCTTAAAACGCGCGGCAACCATGCTAGGTGAATGATTTTCGACTTGGAGACAGTCGGCGGATATTATTGGATATTTTATCCTTTTAATAATGATAACGGTACTTACAATCAGTTCCAATAATAGATTACACTATATTAATTATTAGTAATTATAAGCGATACAATCCCCATTTTATACAGGAAAAATACTACGTTTTGCCGAGCACTAGGAACAGACGTCACTTCTATGACATTGTCAATGAACAAGTAAATTTTTTAGCGGGAAAGCGAACTAGACCAGCAAGTGTTTAACGTTTGCACTCAAATATTATACCAGGGGCGGACCGACTATAATACGAATTTAATGAGAAATTCGTACAGTCCTTTTACACCACTTTTCTAATAACTTTTCTACTACTTACAAATTTAATACTGTCTGTTTCCCTAGTGAATAAGACAGCCCGATTATTACACGTGGTTATCTTGAAGCCAATGTATAATATCGATATAGTAGAATTACTGATTAATATTGTAGGCCTAGGCCTGGGCGGTAATCCGAGAAATGAGAAAAACCAGAATCGATCAAAGATACATCGACATCATAAGCCACATCTACGTAAACTCTAAAATGAAGATCAGGATGCAAACAGATACAAATGAGATAAAGACTGGAAGAGGAGTGAGACAAGGGGACGTAATATCACCAAAATTATTCACGCTAGTTCTCGAAGATGTATTTCGAAATTTACACTGGGAAGACAGAGGAATAAACATAGCAGGCGAAAAACTGAACAACTTGAAATTTGCAGATGACATTGTCATATTCGTTCAAACCGAGGCAGAACTGATAGGCATGATTCAGGAACTATACCATGAAGCAAACAAGGTTGGACTAGAGATAAATATAAATAAAACCAAATTCATGACAAACGAAGATACAATTACCAATACACTAACCATTGAGAACCAGTTAATCGAAAAAGTAGCGTCGTACATATATCTAGGCCAAGAAATAACAATTAGTAAGGAATGCCAGAATACAGAGCTCAATAGGAAAATACGGTTAGGATGGGTAGCATATAGCAAACTAAAACAGGTGTTTCAGTCAAATCTACCAATGAAACTAAAAGCAAAAGTATACAATACATGTGTCCTGCCAGTGTCTACATATGCATCGGAAACTTGGGTCTTGACAAAAAAGAACATGAACAAGCTCAAAACACATCAAAGAGCAATAAAGAGAAAGATAGTTGGAGTAACACTGAAAGACCGAAAAACTGACGAATGGATCAGGAGAACGTCAAAAATCGAAGACATCGAAAGGAGAATAGCCTCACTCAAATGGAACTGGGCTGGGCATATTGCTAGAAACAACAACAACTGGAGCAGCAAAGTGACTAGATGGAGACCTTGGGGCGAGAGGAGAAGCGTTGGCAGACCTCAACAGCGTTGGTACGACGATATAAAACGCACAGCAGGTTTAAATTGGTATCAGGTTGCACAACACAGGGAAACCTGGAGAACATTGAGAGAGGCCTATATCCAACGGATAGAAAACGGCTAGAAAGAAGGAAGGAAGGAAGACCAAATGATCTATTTTATCAAAACACGAAGGAATTGACTAAATAATATCAACACAAATTTTGAATACCAAACTTCCACTCTCTACAGCTTTACACGCTGAACGTTTTGAATTATCCTAGAAACTATATCAGTACATCAACTTATAAAGAGTTTTTTATCGAATAAAGGTTGTTTTAAATGCTAGAAAGCTACGAGGTTATTACCATAGAAATTCAACAAAGATTTTACGTTGGAAACTAAGAGAGAACGCTTCTCATGGATAAATAATCTATAGTTGTTTGTTGTAACAGAAAATATGAGTTAGTTAACTTTTATAAGTAACTGCAGATATGCAAAATACTTCATTTGTGTTGCTCATTAAACATAAAAAATCAAATCGAAGTTTAATCAAAATCCTGACCAAACTTTTTATATGGAACAAAGTAGGTGAGCAAATGGTCAAAAAATCGCTTGAATAAAAGCTGTATCAATTAGATTTACTTTTATGTCGCATAAGCAAATACATAACACAAAATCAAACTCCAAAATTGACCGCTACAATTCCCAAAATATCCGGATTCGAAGCCAAACTGAAATGGTCGACATAAACGGCTTTACCCGCAAGAGTTTCTGTAAAACGGACAGATTATCTCTCTAATCGAATCTGTGAATGCAAAGACGACTGAAATTTTTCTCTATAGTGCCATACATAATTCTGCCCTTAAAGGTTTATCTGTATTGTGATATTCGTTTTGAGTCTGAAACTTCTCGATGTGAATCAACACATTCGATAAAGGTGAAGCTTTGTTCGAAGCATACTATAGGAAATTATAAACATTATCGTTTATCAGGTATAAGTGGAGAATGTAAAGAATGACAGTCGATAGATAACTACCAAAAATATCGCGATTAAAGCTTGTGGACACAAATAGTGACAAACTAAAAATGACTGGTACAACATAACCAATGTAGGTCAGTTAAAAACAATAAATAATTGGGGAAACAAAAAACGTGGATCTCCACCTTTGTAAATAAATTTGGAGATTACGAGTGGAGTAGAGAATTTAGTTACTCTAATCAAACATATTCAATATAACTATTAATATAAGGAAAGATAGAGGGAAGAAGGGGATTTGACAGAAAGAGTATGTCGTGGCTCATAAATATCAAACAGTGGACAGGGATAAGAACCACAGGAGAATTAATTCACACTGAGACAGGGATATATGGTCAGAAGTGATCGTAAACATCCATTAACGGATAGCAACAGAAGGAGAAGTAGAAGAAGAATCAAATATATAAAATTTCTATACCCAGGTAGGGGAGACAATTCTGATAATGTTGAAGAAATGGATCATTGATTCCTGTGCCATTCTCTTAGCAAAAATTTTCGATAGTCATTTTGGCATTCCGCATTTCCATAATTCAATACCCACTTTTACTGACTCGCCATAACATGAGCATCTTTTTCAAATAAATAGGTCACATTCGATTTCTTATCGGACATTTTCGGATTACATCCAAAAGTTGGTTAGCAGTGGAATTCTTATGGACAGGATGCAGGATCCCCAACATTCAGACCATTTTTTAAAATCGTATATTATTAAAGACGGACCTGTATGCAAAGTGAATGATGATTCAAATGCCTATGAAAATATTCTTTCTGCAAAAATTCATACGGTTTTCGTAAAACTGGCTATAAAATGAAACGGGTTTTCAAAAACTTGAGTTTTAGTTCATTTTATGGGGTTTCAGAACAAGCAAAACTTTTTATCAAGAATGACATTTTTCACTAAAACTAATATTTAAACATTTTTCACCTATATGATACCCCGTCCGTGGACACGCTGTAGGAGTTGTACCTTCACTAACTGTTGTTATGGGAAAAACTTTGATTTTTAAAGGATTATAAACATTATTGGTGACATCGACTATCAATTAACTCGTTTTTTGGGGATTTAAATAATTCAATGGATTTCTGATACACTATACTTTCTATTAATATATCCAATTGATAAGTTTGTAATCATTGTAAATTCACTGAAACTATCGTACACAAAGATTTTCACACTTTATGCTACATTTTAGACAAATTTTTTATTACATTCTATTGTTTTACATTAATCGTATATTGAAGGTATACCAAGAATAGTATATAATTCAAATATATTAATAGAAGTACAAAATTATGGGAAATTTCCCTAATGATGTGATGCTTTATATATATTATTTCTAAAAAGAGGAAAAAATTAACTTATCTGCGGTATGTCACTCGACCCTCGTTTTTAATTAAAAAATTCAACATGGCAGCAGTCGAACTGACATCACGTAACTCTGACACGACTTCTGGAAATCACAAAATACGATAAAATATTCAAATTACGCATTTATTCATTTTAAACAAAATATCTTGTAGGCAAACCCTTTCATTACTTTGTATAATACCTTATATATTTTGAAAGTTCCTTGATTATACTAGGGGTTTTCATGAAATTTCGCAGTTATTTTTTTAATAGTTCCGCTGAATTATGAGGTATATATTAACAACTCAATACACACATTTTTACTACTTCTAACGATTTGTCGAACGACTTGTCTGCAAGTCGTTGAAGCCAAATCGTAGCGTGTAAATCGAAGATCGTTGCGACTTGTCGGAGTTGGTGTCGAATTGGAAGGTTTGAGCAAAACTGCATAAACTTCTCCAAGTCGAACGACAAGTCGGAACGTGTAAACGGATACTCCGTCTTATATTTTGAAAACAACCTGTTTTTACATTCCCAAGCCTTCTATTTAACCCGCAAATCCCGATCCAACGGTCTCTTCCTGTATCGTTCTAACAGACATAACTTACTATATTACAATATTATTATTTGCTTTTGTTGTTTTGGCTGGTGGCTGGGTCTCAATATCTTCCACAGTATATGTCTTATGTGTACAAACCTCTTACTGTTTAGAAATAGATCATTTCCTCTTCTTCTTTCTCATGAATGCAATATTCAACCCCTCTGCATTCTTCTTTCTCATCTCAAATGATAACTATTACATCGGAGGCCATTTTCTAATGGGTACTTGATCTAATATTAATCTACTCAACTATTAGTTGGCATCATTGGTTGTCAACTAATCCCTCCGTTTTAGAGGGAAAACGATATAATTTCCTGGCCGACTTTCAACAAAAAAGCACTCGTGTTCGTTAGGTCTGCAAAATGGTGTTAGATGTTGACTTTTTAGTCATTTTAATGTGGTTGTACGATGTGAACCATTGTTGGGTTAACTACTTCATATTTTAATTATCCGTAGTTTAATTTTATATAACATAATGGAATCTAACCTCAACTCGGAGGTAGGTACACACCTGTTGTGAATTCGTTCTTTTTGTATCTTTTTTGTTAACTACAGTATCTAAATGCTGTTTTTCCATTTCAGTCTCCCTGATGATAAGGACAATCATCCTCGAAAGCTTGGAAATTTTCCGTTAAGAATACACTTTATTCCGTTTCTCTTGCTGCAATTCCCCAATATTCACCAGTTTTATTCCTAACAGTCAGCAAAGACTATCTTCCTTTTATATATATATATATATATATATATATATATATATATATATATATATATATATATATTATTGTAGTTTATTTTATATGAATTTAATTTGCCCGGTATATTTAAGAAAATTATCTAGGTTCAATAATGCCACACAATGCACTTACCTTTACCTCTTCTTATTATTAAATTTTTTAATTAGAACTCAGCTTCTCAGAATCTTGGGTTCTTAAGGTTAAATATTTATATTATTTTTCTTTTAGTAATAAGCGCCAAATCTCAATATTGAATTTTGATAAAAAAAATGTATGATCTATATATTTATATTGTATAAATTTTTACAAACCGGCCCTGCAAATTCTGTTCCAAACCCCCTCTCGAGTTACAATACGGTCCATCAATCCTGCCAACTGATAAATCAAACACTAAGAAATGCAGTCTACATACAATATAATTTGTTCTTCCAAGTGGGAAGACTTGTTAATTTATATATTAAAAATACATTATTCTTTTTTATCATCAATTAAAAAAAAATGAACTTATCTACAATGATCTTTCACACGATACACATTCGCACACATGAATTTAGTCTAAATACTTGCAAGTATGCAACTTATTATACGTTATATACAAAAGAACACAACTTAATATTATGTTATATACAAAAGAACACAACTTAATATTATAAGTTATATACAAAAGAACACAACTTTATATTCATAAAAGAAAATGGAAGAAAATCATACAACACACGTTGTCAGTACAGTTTCAATATCTAATGTTCAATATACACACGGTAAGTTTTATTTAAAATGAAACAGTTTTTAAATACCTTTTATCATCCGCTGATTATCAATAGATTTGTCAATTTATTCTACTCTCTCTTTGTAGGCTGCTTCGAAAATGTCGATATTGATTCAAGAATCCATTCGAATCAATTTAATTTCTAAGGCTTTCCATGCATAGATTCTCTTCAAAGATCGTGGAAATTATTGATCCCACGATACGGGATATATATATAGACCTTTCAGGATGGTTAAAGCCAATATTCTCTGTTTATGGTGTTACCTCTCTTCAGGAATGCTTTTTGGAGGTTAGTATCACTGTTATCAATTTTATTTTACTTTAATTTTAACAATTCTTATATTATTTCTAAAGAAAAATGTACTTCTTTTTCATTTTTCAATACTACTCGTCAACACTTTTTCTTATCTCCCTAAGCAACCACTTTTTTCTAAACAAGAAACCTCATTTTTCATTAGCCCTCTGTTTATTGAAATCATAAAAATATTTGTAACCAATAAAAATAACTCATAGTAGTTCAGTCAAAAGATTTCATTTTATTATTTAAGATATTAACTTTTTTAATTATAAAACATACTTTTTAACAATTCTAAACTAACAATTCATCTATTTATCTTTTGCATTTTATTAATTCTTAAATTTTTTTTTAGCTGTCATGGATTTTGCTCTACCCAGCTGACACATACTTCCAGAAGTCAAAGATTTTATAACCCTAATGTTTTTATTTGGAATTTCACCTTTGGATATAATACAAGAAATATTTCTAGGGCTTCTAAATAGTTTAATGGTATCTAATGGGAATTTAAGATAATGCATAAACATTTAACGATTTCAATTGAAGAGTGGATTCATTTCATAACAGGTGATGTTTTTTTAAATTTTTTACAGTGTGTAGCATTATTTTTCCACATTAATATATATATATATATATATATATATAAAATTTTTTATATATATACATATACATATGTATATATATATATATATATATATATGTATATATATATATATATATATATATATGTATATATATTTAGTACAGTGCTATTCAAAAGTCCCCTCCCCCCTCGTATCTTTTGAACGGCTACACTTACATTAATAAAATTTGGAGGGTGACAATAAAGTGTTGTAAACTTCTCTACGAATGATAACAGGTGACGTAATAGTAATAGATGACGTCACAGTGCCACTCTGGGCAATAATTTTAAATAGGACCTTATGGCAAGTGATATCTCGTTTGAAAGGCATTGACATTGGCTACATAGCCATATTAATTTTGTTTGGAATTAAATTAATTTTAACGGATAAATTAAATAAATACCAAAATTATTGAAATTATTTTTTTAAATTTAATTAATCAAATATCAACAATGGATTCTTATAGCAAGTGTTCGAAATGTGCTCCGTCCACTTCCTGACAGTAATACATCCTATTAGTAAACTCTTGTCTTACTCGTTCGAATGTGTCAGCTGAAATAGCATTGCATTCTTCAGTAATTCTTTCTTTCAAAACGCCAATGCTATCTGGTGCCGTAGTATAAACCTAAGATTTCAAGTACCCCCATAGAAAAAAATCTAATGGTGTCAGATCTGGTGACCGAGGTGGCCATTCTATAGGACCTCGCCGGCCGATGTATTACTGTCAGGAAGTAGACGGAGCACATTTCGAACACTTGCTATAAGAATCCATTGTTGATATTTGATTAAATAAATTTAAAAAAATAATTTGAATAATTTTGGTATTTATTTAATTTATCCGTCAAAATTAATGTAAACCCAAACAAAATTAATATGGCTATGTAGCCAATGTCAATGCATTTCAAACGAGATATCACTAGCCATAACGTCCTATTTAAAATTATTGGCCAGAGTGGCACTGTGACGTCATCTATTACTATTACGTCACCTGTTACCATTCGTAGAAAAGTTTACAACACTTTATTTTCACCCTCCAAATTTTATTAATGTAAGTTTAGCCGTTCAAAAGATACGAGGGGGGAGGGGACTTTTGAATGCACTGTGTATATATATATATATATATATATATATATATATATATATATATATATATATATATTAATATATGTATTGCGTCTTAGCTTTTACCATAATAACTGTCTTTAAAGGCATTTGAAAAGAGGACATTAATTAATAAGAAGTGCCAAAGCTAAACTAAAACAAAACCAGTGACAAATAACTTGATGTAGACATCTCACATTTTATGACAGACATATAGAAATGGACTGAGCCATATTCTCCCAAAAAGGATCATTCTCTACAGAGAGACAAAGGGACTAGACTGTCAATACAACGGTTTATTTCTCTCGTACTTTTAGGTCTGTTTTCACTGCACAACTGAATACGGACCGCTCTGTCCATTTATATATATGTCTATGTTTTATGATTTAAGATAAACAATTCAATAAATAAATAAAGGTCCGAGTTCAAATGTTTCCTCCATTGATGTGGTTTTAGACTATATGCTGATTCCAAATCTGTTTATACCTTAGCTCTAGCACTTACCTTTTGTCCGCTGATGCTTAAAACGGACGGACGGACACCAGAAGCCAGAATAATATACGACTTCGATTTTTCGTCGACTCGTATTTAGAAGTCTAAAACATTGCTGTTCAACTTTTTGCTAAAATTACAATACGGTTTATTTGATATTAACACAATGTGGTTTTGTAGGTTTCAGGTAGTTTTTGATCGAGATGGTCTTGAAATAAGTGTGGCGAATTACAAGTCTTGTAGTTTCTCCCAGTTGCAAGGAAACTTAATGTAGCACTTAATTTTTCATGTGGAGGTATAGATTTTCTGAAACCGGTATTTTGCTTTATAATTACAGGAATCACCAAGTCCAATAACTCATTGTCTCTTCACTCATTCGCAAGTAATTTTTTTAGTAACTTGGTTCACTGCTAAGTTCTTTTAACAACTCTACATGAGATAATTGTTTTATTGTTAATCATTTCCTACATTACTTGTCTTGGTTTTCGTTTATTTTTCACGCTTGTTGCATGGCTCATAACATAAGCGGACAACAATAAAAATTCGTCCATTGTTTAGGTAACAACACAAAACCGGACTAACCAGACCTGTACAAACAAATCTATGTGAGTGTAGTGAAAACAAGCCAGAGGTTGGAGTCTAAACAGGTGCATCTAAATCCGATAAACCGTAGCGACTTGTCGTTGCAGACGAGTCGTTCGACAAATCGTTAGATGTAAAGCCGCCTTAACTGAGGTATAGAATGACCAACGAATTTTGGAAAATAATATAATCCTTACCGTTATTTTTGGACTTTTGGCATCTTGTGTATGAAATTGTAACTCGAACTTCAAATTTTACGATTTGTTGACATATTTTGATATGTAGTTTTCGTTTTTACGTCATTGAACGATCTATTTTCTTGTATGCATTAGGAGGAAAGCAATTCTTGTATGCATTAGGAGGAAAGCAATCCCTATATTTTTGAGTCGGGCATTATTAATATGCCAGTTTTCTGATACAACAATTACGTAATTAGATAATCGAAGTCTAGCAATTTTAACACTGCATATTTTTGGCTAGCTTTTTCAGCCGAATCAACTCAATAGTTACTTCATTTCCTTTTCATTGCATCTAAAACCCACTTCATAACCCAACTTATTCCACTCACGATCTCTATATAAATCGAAAAGTATAGTATTGAAGCAAACATTTTTCGATGTTTATCAATTTTATTATTAAAATTGAATTTTAATATCAGCACTTCCCCCGAACACTAAAGACTTGAAAATAGGTCGAAAAAATGTTTTTCTATCCATCTTTTTTCTAGTGTGAGGAATTTATCGAATGCTAAAGAATGGTTTTGGTTAAATTTAGTTACAAAAAGACAACCATTGAAATTGCCAATTACATAAATATAAAAGCTAAACATATATTATATATTGTTTAAGACAGACAGAAAATGGCAGCTTTATAGCTAGAAAAGTAAAAAGAGTTATTTTCTATGTGACTAAGCGGAAGGACACTGGATTAATTGAAATGAAAATTGTGACAGCGAATGAGAATTTGTCTTGAAATAACAACAGTTAAAGTATTTCAATTTGCTGTACAATACAGTAAATTTCTCTGCCATAAAATACGTAAAGTCTGGTGTTGCATCAAAGATAAATTTGATTTCAACTCATTTATATAATCAAAAAAGATAAAATTACGAGTTGGCCCTGAAATAAATTAACTTTTGAAGCCGCGATACTTTCTAAACATGAAAGAGGAAGGGCGCAAGGTGAAAAATAGTGCATATCGCTGCCATATTATGTTTACTAACCATAAGTCACTACACGACGCCTTTTCCTGTTCATTTGAGTTTCTAAAAAAAGAGATGATAAAAAAACACGGCCGTAAGGTCGCAAAGGGTTAGGCGAACAGATAAAAACATGCAGCAAAGTCGGAAATGTTTAGGAGAAAATTCAATAATGTCAACTCGCAAACGTTCTTCTCTAGATGAGTGTAGGTCAACGTTGCCGCTCAATATGGAATTAGGGGCAGCAGACTTTGAATCAAATTGAATATCTGACGTCTTCAATAACATTATGTTCCCAGATGTCGTCGTCTCTCGTCTTGAATACCAGAAGTTCCTTTACTCACTTAATGTTACTGTGTGAACACGAATCGTTCATCAAGAAACACAAGGTTGTGAAAGGGATATATAGCCAAGTCTCAACGGAAGCCCTACGTAAGTCGAGAGGACTTTTCAATTTGGAATAATTCAAAAACAAGGTAATCCGCCATTATTACTTCAGTTGATATTTTCATTCAAGTTTGTAACGTCATCTTATATTATCAGTATATGTTGATTTTATAAAATTAAACGGTGTAAAATATATATTAGTTTTGGCTTTATTTCCATTTAACAACTGAATTTCTTTCTTGAGCTTTCAACCAGAGTATACACAAATTAGTTGTAATCTTCCTATCAATTATTCATTCACAAACGTGGGAAATCAGGCAGAGAAATTTCAAAACAACACACATTATGTGAGACACTAACTATATGGTAAGATAAAAACAATTCTGATGTACACTCATAAACTGGGTTAAATTAACTGAAATATGTGGAAAATTGTTTTATATATTATACATAGTTATCGTGTGAAATGTTCACTATAATTTTCTTAAACGAAGAAAATAAAACAATTTGATTTGTTTAAAACTTCATTTATTTGAACTAATGTTCAATTTACACTGGTTGACGCGTTTCACAACACAGTAGCTTTCTCAAAACGAACGAAGGTACAAATTAAAAATATTGTTACAAAACAGCACACTGGTATAGACCCTAAATCCGACTCTGTCTAAGCCAGGTATGAAAATTAAAATTATGGCGGATACGCAGGTTTGTTTTAACTGTTTACGACTATCTTATGTAAACATTGTTTTTGGGACCAGACTTATCTAGAAAATGCCAGAACCAATTCTTTTTGTGTGTGTAAGCCGCAGTCCGGAATTTTCTAGTAAAAAAGGCTTTAATATAAATAAAGGACCGATCAGCGGATAAGTTTAGTTTATAATTTGACATCGTGAGATAAACATTAAATAAGTGAATATAAATTAGTTTAAGTGAATATACTGAGTATATATAAATTAAGTGTTAGTGATTAGTTTAGTGTGTGAATAAATTAAGTAAGTGAACCTACCGTGTGTTTAAAATTTATCCCACCCGTTTATTGTTCAAATAAATAACAAAAACATTACATTGGTGTCAGAAGTGGGATAATATAAATAAATATCTACATAAAAGAGACTAAGGGATCTGAAAGTGACGGAATTAAGAGCAGAATTGGAAGATCGTGAGTTGGAAACGTCCAGTAAGAAAAGTGAATTAGTAGAAAGACTTAAATTGGCACTGGAAAATGACGGCTTTGATCCAGAAACAGTTTTATTTAATGACGAGGCTTCCACATTAATCTCGTCAATTTCTGCTAATATTTCTGCTAACATGGACGAGAAGATTTCTGCTATGAAGAACGACACTTCTGCTAACATGGACGAGAAGATTTCTGCTATGAAGAACGACATTTCTGCTAACATGGACGAGAAGATATCTGCTATGAAGAACGATATTTCTGGCGTGGAAGAGAAGATTTCTACAAATGTGAAAAGCGATATTTCGGCTATAAAGAACGATATTTCTACTTTGAAGAACGATATATCTGTCGATATCTTATTAATGAAAAACGACATTGCCGCTGACATTGAAAATGAAATTTCGTCTCTAAAATCTGAAATCGAGGATAAGATGTCAACGATGGACGAGAAAATCGAGAATAAAATGTCAACGATGGACGAGAAAATCGAGAATAAGATTACAACGATAGACGAGTAAATCAAGGAGTTCGAAAAAAAGATGGCAGATATAAGGACTCAAGACACGCCAACGGAAGAAAAGAAGACCGAGCAAACAAAACCTTGCAAGCCAGAAACACACCCTAAGTTAGAAGACATTGGTAGTTTTACCCGAGTCAAGGCCCCAACGTTCGATGGAAAAATGTCGTGGACCAATTATGTGAAACAATTTGAAGCAGCCGCTAGAGTGAATAAATGGTCCGATAGAGAGAAGGCAGTGAACTTAACTATCGCGCTTCGGGGAGATGCATTAGATGTGCTTCAGACGATACCTTTGGAAGAAACGGATGACTTCGAGCAGCTGAAGAAGAGGTTGGACATGCGATATGGTCATGAACATCTAGAACATTTGTACCAATCTCAGCTGAAGAACCGAAGGCAGAAACGTGACGAAGCACTTCAAGAATATGAAGTGGATATTGCCCGACTCGTTCGATTTGCTTATACATCAGCAGCAGAGAACATGATGGAATGTCTGGGCATCCAGTCCTTTATCGATGGCTTACGTGACCCCGATATGCAGAGGACGCTTCGTTTAGCCCATCCCAAAACATTAGTCGACGCATTGACAGCTGCTCTTGAATATGAAGCAGCAACGAATGCTTCGGGATATAACCATTATACGACCAGAGATAATAAACCCCAAGAAGAAGCTTCTACCAACGAGACTGCGACTGCGGACCGCCACAGGCGAGAGTGCCAACGTTCACTGGGAAACACAAATCCAATTGGGAATTGGCGCAGAAAAGTTCACGCATACGGTAATCGTAGCTGACATTGAAGAAGACGTGATTCTGGGAATGGACGTAATGAATGTACATGGTTTCCAATTAGACTTTAGAAACAGAACCATTAAAGTGGGCTCAGAGGAGGTATTCCTTCATCCACATGATCGCAGCGCGGTGTTAGCAGCTGTACAGGAAGATACCGTTCTACCTGCACGATGCGAAACCATGATAGTAGCACGGCTACAGGGAATCATGGAGGAAGGTACACCGGTTATGATCGAGCCAAGGAACCACGACGAAGAGGTCGGCGAAAGACATTCGAGCAATTAGAAAGACTTGAAGACCAGATACCAGCCCCTGGCAAGACACTGAAACTGAAACATAATTCGCGGTACGTCTTCTACGTGGTAACTAAAAATGAATTGTAACGAAGTTACATTTTCAAAGACCGGGCAAAAGCACAATCTTCCGTATAATATGAAATAAAGCGTTCGAACACTGTATTTCTCCGTCCGTATCGGTACAATGTAATATAAACATCGGTACAATATAATATAATTTATCAAACCGGCACCGACAGTCGGCGACACTTACGTCTTCGCACCGTATCCCCAACAAGCCATACCGTAAAGCAGAACAATTCTCAGAGTCGTCAGTCTATCCGTAGACTCAGCACCTTACCCGCATACGCAGGTGAGAATTAAATCTAAGAGACTTCCTTGTGCTCACAAACCGTTCTCTTTCAGAAAACCGATACCGCTAGATCAACCGTACCGTTTACCGAGGTGAGTGATATTCCATTTTATACCTTAGGGTATATGGTTCTCGCCGTACAATCCGATCAGGGGAAGTAAAGGGAAACCGTGTCCGCTACTAGAAAGTTGACTTCTCACATCCTAGTAGTGGCTATCGCGACTCCGAGATTTCGATACCGCGGAAACCGAGAGCCGTATCCCCCGAAAGTAGAGCTTTGATTAACCTAGAGGATCGCTTGCAATCCGTAGTAGTTCTGCACACTTCCGCTAACCGTCCACCGCACCACCCGGCTTCCACTAACCGTCCACCGCACCATCCGGCTTCCGCTAACCGTCCACCGCACCCCGCCCATTTTTTGCTGCTTCCGCTTGCATAGCTTTGTTTTACTCACCGTAGTAGTTCACCGTAGTAGAGACCATTTTGAACCAGTAGGATAGTAGTTGGTACTAGTGCTTTTGCCCCGCCTACCCGAATTAGAGGACATTTAGTCTAGTTTTCCGTTTAATAAAGACTCTTTGTAAATACGTAACTTTTGTTTTCTCTTCTCTCCAACTCCAACTACCGTAAACCTCCGTAAATAGGTAAGAACGTTAAGCAGCTAATACCCAGGTTACGAACCCGGGGAGGCAAGTAAAATCTGCCCGACCGACCGCAACACTCTTGTCACCACCATAAGTGACCCCTGGAGTATTTTAATTCTTCACTGACGCTGCCCGGAGCGAGTGGAGCATACCACTTTAATAGACTGGCGCCCGAGGCAACCCGTCACCTGTAGTTAAGGCGCCAACCCATTAAGTAACGACGCAAGACCGTTACAGAATTTCAAGATCGATCTACCTACCGCGATCTGTGGGAAGCACTTCGACACCTCCGAGACCATGTGTTAGAATCCAGCGTGAAGAAACTGGCTATGCCTAAGATAGCGAGTAACCAGTTGGATTGGCGAATCATCAGCAACATGGTAGAGAATATTTTTCAAGATACCGGTGTCCAGATATTAATTTGCAGCTACAACCCCCGTTATCAGTATCCGACGGTGCCCTGTTATTTCCACAAGATCGGAAAGTGTAGAAATGGGGCCAGTTGCCGATTCAAACATCCAGTCTCGGCTACACAAAAGTTCCAGGAGGAACTTCCATTTTAGGAGGGGGTAATGTTACGAAACAGCACACTTCTATAGACCCTAAATCCGATTCTGTCTAAGCCAGGTATGAAAATTAAAATTATGGCCGATACGCAGGTTTTTTTTATAACTGTTCACGACTATCTTATGTAAACATTGTTTTTGTGACCAGACTTATCTAGAAAATGCCAGAACCAATTGTTTTTGTGTGTGTAAACCGCAGTCCGGAATTTTCTAGTAAAAAAGGCTTTAATATAAATAAAGGACCGATCAGCGGATAAGTTTAGTTTATAATTTGACATCGTGAGATAAACAGTAAATAAGTGAATATAAATTAAGTGATTATATAAATTAGTTTAAGTGAATATACTGAGTATATATAAATTAAGTGTTAGTGATTAGTTTAGTGTTTAAATAAATTAAGTAAGTGAACCTACCGTGTGTTTAAAATTTATCCCACCCGTTTATTGTTTAAATAAATAACAAAAACATTACAATATTCTAATATATACAGTGCATAAATACAGAATTCTACTATACTAATGTTAAAAAAAGAGTATTGAAAGAAATTACCTGGAAATTCATTCACTACAAACATTCCTAAGCTATCTTCTGGGCAAAATGTTTAATAACGGAGCGTGATTGATATATATTTGGTCGTTAAGAAGGTTACCTGAATATTTATTTTTGTTTATCTCAAGAGCCTCTAATAAATTTAAACTAAAGGATTTACCGACTACATGTAAAATTTCAAAATTTGGACCGAAAATGTGTTGGTTTTCTAATGATTGGGATAGTTACAATCTAATTTTGTGTTGTCATAGCTACGTTTGTGTTCGAAATTCTAGTTTTAAAATTTCTACTATTCTATATTTCATAAACCATCACATACAGATATTACAATTCATAATAGTTCGGTCCACCGATTCAGTCATAAACTAGCAGCTTTCAATAGTATGATACACAGACTCTTAACCTTCTTAGCGACCAAATAGATATCAATCACTCTCCTTTATTAAACCTTTTTACCTAGAAGATAGCTTAGGAATGTTTGTAGTGAATGAATTTCCAGGTAATTTCTTTCAATACCCTTTTTTTAACATTAGTATAATGGAATTATGTATTTATGTACTGTATATATGAGAATATTTTTATTTTATTCCTTCATTCGTTTTGAGAAAACTACTGTGTTAGTGAAACGCGTCAACCAGTTTAAATTGAACATTAGTTCAAATAAATTAAGTTTTAAACAAATTAAATTGTTTTATTTTCATCGTTCAGTATGGATCTACATCAAGTAAAAGCCTCATCTATTCAATTTTATTAAACTTAAATTTAGCTATAACCACCTGTTACTTTTTCCACAACATTCAATCGCTTACTTAAAATCTTACTTATATTTTCTTCGTTTTGTTAGCATATTTAATTTTTAAAAAGTTGTTATCAACTAAAATGTAAGAGGACCAAGGTAGTAAACAGGTAGCAACTTCCACTCGCGTTTTTCCTTCCTTTTTGCATTTAGGTTACAAGTAATTACTTAATTGCAAGATATAATTTCTGGAATTACAACTTAGCGTAGAAATAATTAAGACCCATTTATCAAAATACGGTCGTTTTATTTTCACAGAGAATTTACAACGCCTGTAATTAAAATACAGAAAAATGCTTCGCATATAAAATAGCACTCTAAAAAGATATAATTTAAGTAATTTCTTTAAAAAACGTACTGGAATCTTGAGAAGGAGATATAAAAAATCACAACTAAGGCTGTTGTTACGGCTCTTAATTAAACACCTTAGAAATGGTTTTGAGAAAATAAAAATAAACCTATGTTTAATTTGAAATTAGGTAATTAGTATTTTAGAATAAATGTTTATTCATCACTATATTATAAGGTAATTCAACTACTTGGCGCTCTTTAATTTATCTCTAAAAAATTTGTGTTTGATAAGTCATAAAACATGCCATAAAAACTCAAAATAAATTATTTGATTTTTAAGAGCAATATTCACGATAATAGACAAACATTATTCTAAAATTGCTTTTTGGGCTTCTTCAATTCTTTGTTCAGGAATCTCACAAATCTTTTCGAATTTCACAAATGGGATCTGTGAACAATCATAGGCAATGAGATAGGGTAGATAACGAAGCTAAAAAAGCTTGCCGAAATGACAATATCAATGTACATTTAGTACCATTACACGATGTTACTAACGAATGTAAGAAACTCCTTCGGAATGAATGGAAAACGGTCTATACGAAAGCGGCATCAGAATCTAATAATCATTACTTTAAAATGCATCAGTCGTTACCTAATGATATCTCACATTACTCTTTCCCTTATGTCAGCAAAGCTTACACTTGCATTATATCCCGATTAAAATTGAACCATGGCCGATTCCCGGCTCATCTTCATAAAATTGGTGAGATGACCCAATTGCAGTTATTGTGATAATGATGAGATCGCAAATACAAATCATTTGTTTTTTGGTTGTAAAAATAACAGGCATCAGACCTTTTCTTACGAGATCTACATCAATATAATATACAACTACCAACTTGTATTGCATCTCTGTTAGATACAGGAAATAAGAATATATTCGATTTAATAGCGAAATTTGTCATAACAACTAATATTGATATATAATTAATGCATTTATCCGAATCAGATAGTATGTGGCAAATAGAGAGAGCTGATGCCATTGCTACCAACACACACACAACAATCGAAAATGCATAGTATAGTAACACTTCTCGATATTTCTTAGTTAATTCGATCAAATATTTTTGAGGTAACAGCCGCTGCCAGAGTGAAATGACAAATCGTTTTTTGATGACACTTGATGAAATTTCAGCGATTTTGATTCTAAATGAGTGTGATTGTATATAAATCGTTGTATTTTATGCGTATTCTAGATGCATTTTATTTACTTAAGAAAAATAAACCCTCGCAAGCACTCACGTTTAAACATTGTTGCGTGAACAAAATGCTAGCTAAAACACTTACGTATATAATAAATAACTATTTTCAAAACGGAATTTTGACGCTTTCATGAAGGAAGAAACAACTACTTCTATGTATTTTCAGCTATTCAATTCAGTGGTCCCAATTAATCTATTTCAAATACATATTTTCGATCCTTTCTTCCTTCGTAGTAGATAAAAAATAATTTTTCCAATAATTATCAAACTGTTACTGAAAACCTCAAGTGTTTAGTTTTTTAAGGTATCATGTGTTGATAGGTTCATTAATCATTATACTTGTATCAACTTTATGTTACACTTTTTTTTGTTCGTCAATGTTATTGTTCACTTTGAAGTGCGAAAAATCCTCAATAACTTGTGAGTTTAAGGTTTAAAGATATAATAAAATTTCGTAGAGGTGTGATGGACGCTCTGAATGCACAGTCAAAACACAATTTTCATACAATAAAATATTCACTTGGACTTAACATTAACATTGATCGATTAGTTTTCACAATTTTTCACTGTTTCAAGTTTTCGAAATAATTCATGATGCGCGGAAAGTTTTATAATATAATACGTATTACCACCTGTAAAACTAACATTATTATTACTTATGTTATAAAAAAGAAGTATGGGTGTTTAAATCTTTCAACTCCCATATCCTCTATATATAAAGCCTTAGGTGAAATATATTTTATAAGTGACAAACGAATGATTTTTTGGCACAGGATACGTCCAGACTCGTAATTTAGGTTCATTGCACAGTTGTATCAACAATATGGCTTTTTATATCCATAAAGAAAAAAAATACTAGAAAACAATTTATTACAACAAACTCTCAACGTTTCTAGCTAATTCCACAATATAATGAAAAATGTTGAAAATTCTAAAAAATTGACAATTGTTTCGATAACTGAATATCATCGTCAGAATGACAGAAGTTACATTTCATTTTATGCCTACCTGATGTTTAGTAGTTATTTTTGGCTAGATCAAGAAGTGATTGACTTAATATGTTAATAGAAGAAGATGTGATATTACAAATATTGAAGCTTTGATATTATTAGCCCTATGGTGATATCCTGGATATCATTTTTCCAATTAAGATCAGTATCACTGTGCAATGATATAGAAAACCAGGAAAACTATATCTGCCGATCTTTACAATTATCACTTAAGAAGACAGTTTAATAGTGGAGAACTCCCTAGATTTATCTGTTGATTGACGACTTCATATTGTGAGTTTTCTTGGTCTAGCCAAAAATAACTACTAAACATCAGGTATGCATCAAATGAAATGTAACTTCTGTCATTCTGACGATGATATTTAGTTATCGAAACAATTGTCAATTTTTTAGAATTTTCAACATTTTTCATTATATTGTGGCATTAGCTAGAAACGTTGTTTCATTTAAAACACTAATATGAGTAGATTCCACGAAGTAAGGGTCGAGACAGTTAATTTTACAACAAACTCTCTTTGAGTGAACGAAAACGTCTAAAAATTAAAAACAAAATAGAGGTTGTATAATGGTTTATTATCTATTTTCACCAATTCACTCAATATTTTCCCAATTTCAGTTTGTTCCTTCTATCTCGTCGAACTGTTTAAACAATCACCAATGTAATGAGTATAGAACGAATTACGTTAGACGATACTTGAAGAATCTGGTGCTCACAAGATGATGGTACTAAAATAATCTTTAGGCATTGTACTTTCAAAAAAATACTGTGACAGAATTTAGTGCTACCTGCATCGCGTGGAATTAACTACTTTTTACGGGAAAGAGAGTGCGCCGTACTCTAAAATTCCGTAAGACGAACGTCAAAGAGTTTGGTGCTCACAAGATTATGGTAGTAAAATAATCTTTAGGTACTGTACTTTCAAAAAAATATAATGACAGAATTTAGTGCTACCTGCATCGCGTGGATTTAAGTAGTTTTTACGGGAAAGAGAGCGCGACGCACTCTAAAATTCGTAAAACGAACGTCAAAGAATTTGGGATCACAAGGTATTGGTACTAAAATAATCTTTAGGTACTGTACTTTCAAAAAAATATATTGACAGAATTTAGTGCTACCTGCATCACGTGGAATTAGTTAGTTTTTATGGGAAAGAGACTCACTCTAAAATTCGTTAGACGAACGTCAAAGAATATGGTGCCCACAAGATTATGGTACTAAAATAATTGTTAGGTACTGTACTTTCAAAAAAATATAATGAAAGAATTTAGTGCTACCTGCATCGTGTGGAATTAATTAGTTTACACGGGAAAGAGAGCGCGCCGCACTCTAAAATTCGTTAAACGAACGTCAAAGAATTTGGTGCTCGCAAGGTTATGGTAATAAAATAATCTTTAGGTATTGTATTTTCGAAAAAATGCAATGAAAGAATTTAGTGCTACCTGCATCGCGTGGAATTAATTAGTTTATACGGGAAAGAGAGCGCGTCGCACTCTAAAATTCGTTAGACGATCGTTTCTCTTTCCCGTATAAACTCTTTAATGCCAGAAGATGCAGGTAGCACTAAATTATTTCATTGTATTTTTTGAAAATACGATGCATAAGGAATATTTTAGTATCATAATCTTGCGAGCAACAAATTGTTTAACGATCGTCTAACGAATTTTAGACCGCGGCTTTCTCTCTTTCCCGTATAAACTATGTCCAGCTTAATGTCAAGCTGGACCCCTCCATTTTCACACGATTTCCTGCTAAACGGTTTGAGCACTAAAATTCAGACTAGGGTACTAAATTAGCACCTAAATAGGACTAAATTTGTGACTGGTTGCGAACTTGATTGGCGATGGTGGGAGGTCCAGCTTAATAGAGGTGAAACATGAGTATAAATATGGAAAAGACAAAAATAATAGTAGTTGGACAAGAAGAAAACCTTAAAATCAATATAGAGTTAGAAGTTAGAACAAGTAATAAAGTTAAATATTTAGGCGTAGACATAGTCGTCATTCTGAAATATTAATATGCCATAACAAATTTCCTGTTGCTTGACCATTTAGATTATTATTATCTATACTGTCCATGTTCAAGAAATGGTCAACGGTGGTAAATTCATCTGAACAGCAGAGAAAACTATAAGGGGAAGAAAACCTCGAACAAACATTACATGGCCCTCCAGACTGGGGGTTGAGATGTCAGGATTGTTCCCTGCCATCCGTAAAAACCTCAACTTACCAAAAAGCCTAACGTTAGGCTCGGAAAGTCGGACAGGAAGTTCCAAAGGAAATGAATTCAATGGGAATGGATGTTATTGTCCTTATCTAAACAAAGAAAAAGAAGACTGGTTCAGAAATGTTGGATAACTACGTACACATTTTCAGCGGTGTCGCAAAACATCAAAGAGCAAAAAGAGGAGTCTCTGTCATGGTTGATAAAAAATATAAACATAACATTACTGACTTTAAAACAATAGATGAAAATATGATTCGAGTCAACATGAATATATTCCAAACCCCAGTAACAATATTGGACCTATATGCAATCTCTGAAGAAGAACCATACCCTACTAAGGATGAATTTTTTGAGAAGGTCAACGATGAAATTATCAAAATAGGAAGGATAAGAGAAGTCATAATTCTCGGTGACTTAAACGAAATAACTGATCAGAGGATGAACGACAAAGTTGGGGTCCGTATGGGGAGCAGATAAGAAATTACTTCCTGCATTAATTATACGTACTTGGAAGTTGAATTTGACACCACCAGACGGGATGATAGAGAATTTAACATGTCTGAACGGCATAATTTAGAGTAGCGACATAGGGAAAATGCGGAAACATAACATATATGAAACTTTAGCTAAGAGTCCTCATTTATACGGGGCGGAGATGTGGAAAATCACGGAAAGCAATCGAAGAAAGTTTGAAGCAACCGAAATGGATGTTTTTAGGAGATCGCTGTGGATATCCAGAAGAAAAAGAATTCGAAACGAGGAGGTTCGACGGAGAATGGGAGTAGAGGGATTACTGACAAATGACATAGAGTGAAAACAACTGGTATGGTATGACCACGTCCAACGAATGGATGAATCCAGATTCCCCAAAAAAGTTTTGAAATTGATACCACCAAATCGAAAAAAGCGAGGAAGGCCTAGAAGAACATGTATAGCAGGTGTGGTCATAGCAATGAGCACAAGAGATCTGGGAGATGGACAATGGGATGATAGAAATGGGTAGAAGTTAGGCATTTGACAACGTCGAAAAACGTTTTAAAGCCTATATATATAAATATATAAATATATAAATATATATATATATATATATATATATATATATATATATATATATATATATATATATATGAAATGTTCGGAAATGTTGGTTTCAGCGGTTAGAGTTATGAAGAAATGAACTAGGTTCACGGGTTGAACCGCGTTGGAAATTTGTAATTTCTCAACGTTTCGGCTTCCACTTTGAAGCCATTATCAAGAGGGGGGGGGGTTAAGTTATTTGTAAAACACTAACACTCACTACTGGCTTGAAGCCGACTGGTCGGTGTTTTAGCTAGTAAGCAATTTTTGAAATTTTTTATTTTTATTTAATTTTATTTATCTATTTTGTTTTTATTGTTATGTCCTTTTTCGGTGAAATTCCAAGGAGTATGCAGATTGAGGCCTTGGAATTAGCCGAAGGGGGTGATTCGTTGCGTACAGTAGGCAGATTGAGACTACGGAATCGGATCACTTCCTAGATTAATGAACGAATAACCTAACATCCTCCCCCTCTTGATAACGGCTTCAAAGTGGAAGCCGAAACGTCGAGAAATTACAAATTTCCAACGCGGTTCAACCCGTGAATCTAGTTCATTTCTTCATATAATGTTTTAATTTATTTTTATTACGACGCAAACCGCACACTGAGGAAACTAATTTCCTGAAACAAATTTCATGAAACATCAAAAATTATGAATTTTCATAAAACCATTCAAATATAAATAGATACGTACATCATGTTTCACAAAATTGTGCCACCGCGATTTCATGAAAACTTGTAATTTTGATTTCACTGCTTTAGTTTCGTCCGCTTTCGTCACTCTGAGCGTAGTGATAAGCGTTTATTAATGGAGCTAATGTCTTTTTTCGTTATGTGTGGTACAAGTAACCGCACTAAACGATGAAACGTGGGTTGAGACATTCTGTAGAAACTTTGGAATTTTTCCCCATCGGCATTCAATCCTTTCGCGATTACATAACTACTATGATGCCTATCTTAATTGTGTGGATGAACCCAGCACATATGTTGTCTCTTTTTATTTCGTAACCACCAATAAAGAATTAGCACATCCTCTTCGGACGACATAGATGAAATTAAAAATTGATTTTATTGGTATGCGGCAATTATGAAAAAAGTTTCATGAAATTTGTTTCGCGAAACTAGTTTCCTCAGTGTTCGGCCCGCCTAACAGAATCACTCAACCTATATATTAATCTTTGTATTTGGGATTTGCGATTCCCCTGGAGATTCAATATCAATTTCCTTTTACATTTTTATTCTCGCCACACTGCGCATACTGATTTTCAGCTGAAAATCTTTCCTGTACAGATGACAATGGTGATAAATACCCATTATTTTACTTTCCTTTGTTCATCTACACTAAAAGATTGATTACGAACTATCGATTCGTTTTTTCAGATATTTTGTTTGTTCATTTTACAATTATTAGTTTGTTATGTATGTACCAGATAGACCAATATCAAATTTTGTCGGTAAAATAGTCAAAGAGAAATAATTCACAATCAGTTTCAACTTTGATTGTTACAGGGCGCAGTGTAGAAAAAAAAATTACTCCACCTAAAATTAAAAGTTTGAAACTCATCGTTATAGAGAAAAGTACTGAGTAATTTCATTTATATACATTTTTGCCAAAACTTTACCCCCAACCGAAATATTTCGCATAATTGCACTATTTAACCCACTCAAGTGAAAACGTCAACGTTTCAAACAAAAGTTACGCATATTAGTCCCCTAAATAAACTTATTTATGTACACGTTATCCGAAAAACAATCCCCAAACACTCCAACATAGATATTAGCAATTTTCTTTCACTCACCCCTTGAAGAGAGGTTGATAAATTTTTACCAGAAGCTTTTCAACAATCCCTTTTATGCCTAAGAAAGTATTTACCAGATTTGGTACACCAACGTAATCGAGATAACACTTGATTTGGAGTCCTGATGCTGGAAAACGCAAAGAAGTGTGGGGGTCAATTTTTAGGTCAATGCATGACTCTCCGTTTACTACGTAATGCAGGTGGTAAAAATTAGAAACACTCTTCAATAATATCGGATATTATAAAAGATAATTAATAAGCGAACATATAGATTATAGATGATAGGAATAAATTTGGTTAAATATTTAAGACTAAAAGTATACTCCCATGGTCTGCTAGATCTCCAGATTTAACATGATTCTTAGCGTCGGAAGAGATTTAATAATTTGGGGTATCTCGATCTGCCGCGCAGGAGACATGCAACAATGCATTACAAACGCAATCAATACAGTAGCTGAGATTAAAGCGGCTGTTATATCTACAAACGATAGAAGTATTCTTCCTTATAAATAGTGATAAATCGGCGTGTTGGTTCAGTCGGTTTAATTGAATACTTTCCTTTTGCAATGTAACATCTAAATCAACTTTCTGAGCTGTCAATGGAAGTAATATGCACGGGTTCCCACTTTCAAGCTTTATAACGCATTTAATTGGACAAATCATGTACAGATGTTGGAAATCTTAGTTTAGCTCTACTGCAAATATGAAAAATTCAACATTATTAAAGCAAACTATGAAAATGACAACTAATATATTTGATAATTGACATTCTTTTGATAAAATAATTAAAATTGTTTACAGTAAGAAAGAAAAAGTCCAAACGTATATACAAAATAGAAGACAAAGATTTATTTAAAAATATATCTATATGAACAAATACTCATAAAATATTTGTCCACCATTATTCTCAATGCATAATTGATAACGTCTTCTCATATTACTTTTTCGTCCAAACCTTATCTATATACGAGAAAAATATTGGTTTACCCCAAGAAACATTGGAATTTTGGATTTTTTCGTTTTTCGGCAAGAGCAACAACAGTATCCCATTGAAAAAAACTATTGTTTTCTTGTATCGCCTAAAATTTGCACGCTCCTGAACTTTTAATAGCATATTGACAAAATTCAGTCATGACCAACGTTTTATTCAAAACTTTTTTCTGCGGTCAATAATAACGATGATAAAGGGTAGTAACCCTGTATAATCGGTCAGTTGTTTCACCTACATCCTTAATCAGATTATATGCTAAAACTATTTCTGTTTGACAGCAGGATCGTTATCCTGCAAATCCGTTATAAAGCTCAATGATAATCACATTAAAATACATAATATAACGTTTATTTGTACAAAAATGTTACATACTTAATTAATCGCTGGAAAGTTGACGCTGCAATACAATAAAAACTACCAACTGAAACGAAAAGCATTACGAACGCAGCATTACGTCATTGATAAATAATGCACTGAACAAAATCGGATTGCGTTGCAGAGAGGTATGGTACGAATTTCAGTGAATTATACTAGCTGTCTCAAATTGGAATGGATAACAATGATGCATCGGAAAGCGTAGTGGATACAGAAACGGCTAAATGGAAAAAAGATTTGCATATTTCACAACACATTGAAGTAAATTGGGATAATTTACATCGCACATCACTAGTTTCAAATTATACAATAAAAAATTAAAATGATAGTTTACTTTGTGGCGCCTAACATATTTCATTAAACAAATATAAAAAAAATCGAAACGAAAAATTTGTTTTCAGAGTAGGTACCAGATCTGTAATTCGTCGTTAGTAGATTAGCAAAGCTTATACGGGAGCGGCAAGACGGTCTTCTTGAAGACGCATATCAAAATTGCGCGCGCACCGGAAATGACATCATTTATCATAGGCATCTCCAAACACCTCGAATGACAAAGCAAACCTGATAGTAAAACATTCATACAAAGTTCAACTTATATAGAAGACTAATCATAAATAACCTCGATTTTTCGAAATGTTTGGAAATGGCTGAATGACTTTGGAGATGCTTATGATACATGAGACAGGATTCCGATGCGCGCGCAGTTTTGACATATGTTAGCAATATAGCCAACTTCTGCTCCCGTAACGGCTTTTTTTTAAGTCACGAGGGGGTTAGGGTTCAGGTGCTCTAATGGTTGCCGCTCAGCCATTCATTGGCTTATTGTGCACCCCCCCCTCACAGGTATTAAGCAGAGTCCCATCCTAAATTATTAGCGAACATTGAGATTCGCCGAACTATGTTTTCCTGCATTCCCTCCTGATTTGTGCCTAGGAAGATATCTCGCTTTCTGCACAGGGCAGGACAATCGAAGACCACGTGCTTTGCGGTTTCCTCTGCTTCTCCACACATCCTCCTATTTTTACTCATCTGTAAATAATGTATGACTCATTACATTATCTAAGATTGTTACAAATTTGAGACAAAAGCATAGAACCGTTATGATCCATTGTATCATATTTGAAGTAGGCGGGAAATCAGCAAAACTCTATATGTTACGGTCTAGCTCTGTCAAATAAAATGTGGTTTTGGATATATGCGTACTAGATCTGTGTGACGGGTTGCGTTCAGTTAATTCGGTAAATATCAGTACAATTTTCTAAAACAGTCTCCCAACAGAAATACCATGATTTTTAGGAAATAGCTATTTATTAATACGTACGTATCAAATATGATACTGTGGTGGTATAAAAGAGGTTTTAACAGAAGGTGGTGAAACTGGTTACAAGTCACTTCTGAACATATTAAGTTTAATAATTCGCAACAATTTTATTTTGAATATTAGATGTTATTATCTCTTTTATTTTGATTTTTTAACTATGCGTTTATTGACATTTCAAAAAAGATCAACAAACAAATAAGGATAATATCAAAGTGTTCAATAAACTCCGTTAAAAACTGAGATATGTGGATATATGTTATATGTGTATTAGAAATCGTGGACACCAATTCGAACATCTATTTATAACTAATTTGAAAATTTTTAACAGAGGTTCCTAATGGTTCTAGTGATAGGAATATTCAGAGGGAACATACGGTTTATCGTCAATGTGTTAGAAAGAGACAAAATACATATACATTCAGTGTATCATTCTCTATCATAAAGTGGAAAACGTGCAATAACTATATGTGTAAAGGTATGTCTGGTAGACACCGCCTTCCAGAGACGTGCAAATACAGTAATGTGAACAGTTTAGTTTATTAATTGAGAAATAATAATTGTACTAAATTGATAGCTTAATGCAATGAACAACAAAAAAAATCAACATTACTTTCGTTTATCCCTTCATGATTAATTTACAAAGAAATAATTCAGTAGTAATAATCTAGTTCGGTTAGTATACGCTAATATGATTTGAACAATAAATGAAAACCTACCTAGTAAGTATTTGAAATAAGTGCCACTAACAAATCACTGGAGGATAGCGTTGATTAATGACATATCAATCAACGGCAAAAGGCTAAAAAAATTACATTCGTCGATATTGAGGGTACAATTAATGAATATAAGCACAATGATTTTCATTAACATCATAAGGAATAATCTATGGCAACAATACAGAGTCCAATAGCGACAATATGTTGTAATAAAACAAGTATATTCAGTGTATTACCATTTCCTTTAACAGGGTATCATAACATGCGAAATAAGTCATATGCTAATATTTGTTTATAACTGTCTTCTATTAACAAAAATATCTCAAAATAATCCGCCTGTTTCCTACTCTCCTGATAAAACAATTTCGTTTACAGCTCTAATTCTACTATTTTTATCTATCCCCTCTCTTCATTTTCAATCTACACGTTGGAAGGTGTAAGTGCCCTTGTAACATTCATTTTTACTTTTGACAGAAACTACTATTAATTTAATTTCAATGTAAAACGATAATCCTCTCATGGCCAACGGGAAAGTATAACGGTCACAAGGCGTTACCAGTGTGCTAGAGAAAGACAATAGTGAGATAGACAATCGAAAGTTAACGTAGATTACTGTACTAGACGAATACGAATCGCGCGTGCGCCTCTTGGGTATGTACACTCGATACTTCACTAAACGTTTGTTTGCGAATAAGTAATGATCTTTTGTAAATCTTATAAAATGAGTATGCATAAAGTGCAAATTGTAAAATGGTACTATCAGGATAATTCATATCGAGAAATAGCAGAAAATTTGTTTCTTGTGGCATTCGAAAATGACCAACCAATTAGCAAGAAACAAGTGAGAACGGTTATAAAAAATGTTGAAGAGCATGGATGTATTAATCCTACTAAATATGGACCGCGTACACAAAATCGTCAAACCCAACCCGAAAAAGAAGAAAGAGATATTTTAATTTGTGCCAGTCTGGAAAATAACCCCCTACAATCGTCCACTCATTTAGCAAAGGATTTTGATGTTGATCCGAAAACGATTCGGACTGTATTAAAAAAATGGTTATCGTAGTTTTAAACTGAAAAAGAGCCATGAAATTTTTCCCGACGATCAATTTCGTAGAATGGAATTTTGTGAAGTAGTTATGGAAAAAATATAATTGGACGCAAACTTTTCGAAAAATAATTTGTTCACAGATGAATCGACATATCCCATACACGGTGCACATAATTCATCCGTTATTCGAATATTAGTCAAGGACAAATCTACACAAACACTACAATAGTACAACTCAATATCCCCAAAAGTTAAATGTTTGGGCTGGAATATTACGTGAACATTTAATTGGACCATTTTTTATTGACGGCAATTTATCCGGACAAAAATATTTGGACATGCTGGAAAATCAAATTACTCCTGCCCTTATACAATTAGGTGTCAACTTCAATGATATTTGGTACCAACATGACGGTTGTGCATCACATAATTATCGACTAGCAATAAATTTTTTAAATACACAATTTCCCAATCGGATAATCCCCACGAATGGTAACATTAGATGGCCTGCGAAATCTCCAGATTTGGATCCTAACATTTCTTTTTCTGGGGTTCTGGGGTTATGTGAAATCGAGAATTTATGTATTCCAAGAAAACAGAGCCACTTCTCTGAATGAACTATGGGAACAAATTTTACAAGTTTGTATGGAAATAACACCTGAAATGCTCATACGTGTTCGTCAAGAATTTTATAACCGTCTCGGTTACTGTTTAGCTCAAAACTGGGGTTTATTCGAACATTTGATTTAAGTTCATTGCAGAATTAAGAAGTTTTATTTTTATTTTTTAATATATTACCTATCAGAATATTACTTTTATTTAAAAATAGTAGGCATTTTCATTAGAATTCGATATTATGTTTATTATCGAATACGTTTTTTAATTTGTACTGTGTGTGTTTACACGAGAATTCGTTTCTCATTTGCATACAAACGAAAAAGATACTAATTTTTTTTACTAATAGATTCGAACCGCAGATGTTCCGAGACCAATTTCACGTTGCAAAATCTGAAAAAAAGTAATGGTTTTTACCGGCTTCAAACTGAAAACTAGAACAATTTCCAGCGTTACAATAAAATGTTCAACGAATAGATGGGATTAATTATATCTTGATATGTTACAACATCTTGAATTATCATATTTAAAAGCTTCTTATAACTTGTTCCATGTTAGAACAATGCATATTACAATTAATATAAATATACAATGAAAATTGGCAACACTGTTAGTACCTACAAAGAATTTGTATCACGCTGGCATTGTGGGCATGTATTTTCCACTTTATGAGATCCTGTTAGCAAAAAATAAGAATTGAGATATTTGGAAACACATATTATTATTAATACAAATTAAAATAAGACTTATTTCGCATGTTATGTTATTATGGACACACTTTCAATGTGTATATTGAAAATGGAGAGGGAACACAGAGTTATAATAGAAATTAAAATAAGACTAATTTCGCTTGTTATGTTATGTTATCCTGTTAACGAAGAAGAATAATACATCGAATTTATATGTATTTTGTCTCTTTCTAACACATTGACGATAAAACATATGTGCCCTCAGAATTTTCCTAGCACTGTATGTATATTAAAAAGTTTTGGAATATTGTCGAAGAGCCTTTACAAATTACTTCGAGAGACTTAATTTTATATGCAACGGAGGCATCAGTGTATGATCGCGTTTCACATTTTTGGCATTATGATTTCCTATCTGAGACTCGGTGCGCTAGGTCATAATCATAAGTATTGCTGGCAGTGCAGAGCGTCGGCTCTACGATACCATAATTAAGGTTGGATGTATATTTAGTGAATAGAAAACCAAGCATATAGTTTGATGTTGGAAGCACCATTTTAGCGCTTTCGTAGTTTCGTTTGAGAAATATAGAATGAGCCAGTGGAAGAGATGGAAATTTATTTCCATTATGAAGAATACATACTATCAAAAGTCATTGTTCCTCAAACAATCTGTAAAACGTTTTTTGCTAACCTGTGTTATCTAAGCCACACACTCTAATATGCTCTAAAACGTGATTTTTTCATTTCAACATCTCTTATCTCTATTCGATAAAGCACAGTTATCCAATTCCAATTCGTGTGTAAATATTTATCGAAAATAACCGCAACGACTAACAAAAATTATTCACAATGCATACTTGTGCTGTGTGATATACTCTAGTTAGTCTAGTTCTATGATTATTAGATATTTTTGCGATATTGTTGATTTCAATATAATACTTTCAATTAAAGTACGGCTCTAACTCGGAATATTTCGCAACTGTATATTAAATGCTTTACGACTTAATAATTCACCATATTACTATAAACCGTTAGTAGTGTATGTTTAAAAAGTTGAGTCAATTCTAGATAATGGCTTCGTAATGACTTCGTCTACCCATTCTGTCTCTTTCACTGGTGAAATTTATGAAAAATGAAAATGTATGAGGGAGGCAACGTAATTCTTTGGAAGGGGAAAAGTGGCTATTTGAATTTATAGACCTATAAAAATAAGGGCAGTAAAAATGCTAAAGAAGATTGACAAAAACAATGTTTCGAAAAATCCCATAAAAGTCTAGTGTATATTGACAGTACTGGAGTCGGCAGATATAATATATGGGAGAAAATTTTAATGTTTTTGTATTTTTAGTTCCTCTATTGACGTTTTAACTAAGTCCGCAACTGCAACTTAATACAACTGAGTTACAATACCTTGAAAATAAATAAATATAAAAATCATAACCCACAAATAAAAACAAAGGGGCGGTAATCATCCCCAACAAATTTCAAACATTACGTTGCCGAGGAATCTATATAAGATGAGATATATATAAGAAACCAAGACACGACGTATCCCCGACCACCCGTTCCCGTTCTTGGTCCCGATATCCCGATCAGTGTTCTCCCCTCTCATCGGCAGAACGTTGTATTTTCACAACTCGATCTTTTGCGTCCGATTTACTGCTCAGTTCGTAGCTCTTCGTATAACCTTCTGTACAAGAAAGAAAGAAGAAAAAGAAGATGTGGATGCAGCAGGTATACCTCCAAAGACCTGTATTGGATGCTGAAAATCTCCGGAATTTCTTGCGTATGACAACACAGGTGGTGCGAACAACGTGCTCAATCTAGATCTACACTACTCAGTGAAAATACACGAATTCAGGAGAGTCGGTAATTCGACAAAAATGCAAATACATAGGTTGGTCAGTGATTTTCCTGGTGCAGCATTTCACGTCCTGTTCACCAGGAGAAACGGTGGGAGTCTGGTCTACCCCCCATCCCCCCCCCCCTTCCTCCCTAAATCGGTTGGAAATCTCTCCCGACTTCTCTGCCTGGTCGCCTCCCAAAAATTTGACCAGGAGCACAGATTTTAAATCTAGCCGTGAAATCCCTGCTTAGTAGAGGAGCGAAATGCTACGAGGAGCAGATATAAAAACAAATTTATCCGATGTCTTATTCTAAAGCATATTCGTAGAAAATTTTATTACAATATTGCCAGTATTTTCGACAGAATAGTAAAAAATATGTATAACATTTTTTCGAATTTGAATACGCATGACGTTACGAACATTTTTACCGAGCAAACCCAACTTGTTTTGCAGTTTTATACCTATACAAGACAATTAGCTACCTTTTTTGAAACACTTTAAACACTAGAAATAAAATAAGATCGCCGATGAGTTTCAACAAAAGACTGAAATAATTCACAGATAAAGTATTAAGTAATTACGGCTACCTACTAGAAACATAATTTATCAACCCAATTCAAAAACAATTAATGGAAAATATTTGTGAATACAACAGAGTAATACACAAAAATTTAGAACAGCATTTGGCTAAAAGATGAGAACAAAATCATAAAACTTAAGCCCATGGACACCCTAAGACATTAAGAACATTATGATAGCTATATTAATAAAAAAACAATTATATCAAATTAAGTTTTCATAAAATAGTTAGAGATAAACAATTCACAAGTGAAGGTGTCCTAATATTTCCACTAGAGAGTAAGGTAGACAGAAATTACAAACAAGCGAAAACTATTAAAGACATCAACAGAGAGGAAAAAAGAAGCAAAGTATAATATGAAAATGGGGAAAACAGATGGAACAACAAACAACTTTAAAATTTAGCATCATAACATTGAAAAGGTATCATGTTCCGACTATCTGGGAGTAACAGCAGGTTATACAATGAAAATGATTCTAAGCTATGAAAGAAATAAAATTTATCAAACAATAACAGTAGTAAACTAAACAAATTTAAAATATAGAAAATTGTAAGAACGACGAAAATTTAAATAATTGTGATGAAACTGGAAACAGGGTTCGACGTCATTTAAATTTGGAAACATAGAAGATATGTTTCAATGTGTATAAGAATCTACGAGAAAAGTTTGGTTTCGATGAAGAAACAGAATTAATGCAAGCAGTATCTGATTTAACAGAAGTTCTCCTGTCAAATATACATAATATAGTTAAGAATTGGCCCTATGAATGCAAGAAGCGATGTGATAAGGGATTGATCAAACCTTTAGATGTGTCTGTAATAAAATTATTAAAAACCACCATTTATGACTGTTACAAAAGTAATGAGTTACCAAAGATTGAAATAATAAGAAATAGAGTGACAAATGCCGGCCGTAATGTAAATGTCTGTAAGAAAACTATTGAAAACTGGATTTAAAAATTGGGATTCAAATTCAAAACGATTAATAAACGTCAAACAATCATGGAAAGCAGAAGAGTAGTTGATATGCGGTATACATACTTGGAATAAGTAACTAATTATAGAGAAGAAAACCGGATAATTGTCTATTTGGACGGAACTTGGTATGATATACACGACACGGTTAATAAAAGATGGACTGATGGGTCAAAAATTTGTATACCAACAATGCCTGCAAACAAAGGATCCATTATTGTGCAATGCGGTGGAAATGATGGGTTCCAAATGCCTTAAAAATATGTGGGACAAAATGGAAGATTGCAACGTTGACTATCATAAGAACATGGACGCTAATATTTTTGAAGAATGGTTTGAATACACATTGATCAAACTTAGAGCCAAATAGTGTTGTAGTTCTTAACAACGCTTCTTATCATTCAAGACAGCTCAATAAAATACCAAATAAAAGCGACAAGAAGACCGAACTACAAAATTTTTGAATGGATAATAATTTGTACTTTGAAGATTCGTATACAAAACAACAACTGATTGAAGTTTTACAGACAAAGAAATTATACGCACTAGAGAGTATTGCTGAACAACATAGACACTCTATAGTAAGACTTCCTTCTTATTTTTGTATTTTCAATCCCATCGAGTTAATTTGTGCACAATTAAGAGATTAAAAAAGTAATCCAAATTGTAGATGAGTATAAGAATATTGGACAAGTCCATATTAATGGAGGAAATAAATTTATTATTAATTTACAAGACGATAGTGATAGTGAAGCAGATGATATGGGAGAAGGATTAATAGAATTTTTGGAAGAAGTTTAAAATATTTTTCATGTTACTTATATAGTAGTGACAAACAGGAGTTAGCCTATAATATTTATTTTTAAAGAATTGTTTTATTCATTTTTATAAATTTTCTTTTTTTTTGTTATTTTTTCATAGAATTTTGTTTTGGCCATAAAAGATCGAATGGGATACAAAAAAGACTCAGGTCACGTCTGGTATCCTGATTAAACCGAACGCCCTTCCAACAATTACGTAACATCAAATACAATATAGGTATTGGTAAAAGTAAACAAAATATTAATTCCTTTCAGAGTCTAGCTCCGCAACATAACTTAAAGGGGATATACGATTACATTGCGCCAATTATACCATTACAAACTATGGCTTACACATAGTAGCAGAATTCAAGCGTGGAAGACCAACGTTTGATGGTAATGTTTTGAAGATTGGTATAATCGAATGCAAAAGTATGTAGATCTTAAAGAGGGGTATTTTGAGAAACAATGAAGCTATCTAATATTATGCGAATTTTAACTGGTAAAGGTTTTTGTTTGATAAATAATAAGTTTTAACTTACGTGGGATGCCACGGTTGGTTAGTTTTTGGAGGAATATACAGTAGAAACGGTGAAGCTTTTCTATGACGTGACTTAGTTGACGACATTATTCAACACATACTATGTTGGTACTGTCTTCTTCTAACAGAAAAAGAGCGAAACTCAATACAAGCGTTTATCGTATTGTTTTTATTAAGATGCATATGGTTGATGTCGTATCAGTCACGTGATGGAAAAGACTCGGCGTTTCTACTGTATTGGTTACGTAATTTATTATAATGAGTTAAGTGATCAATTGCAGCAATTAATATTAGTTTAGATGATTCTTCATTTCTTCTTATATATGAATAAGTATATATGATTTAGTCCAGTTTTCATACGGCCAGTGTAGATTTTTCGAATATAAAAGCACATATCATATTTTAAAATTTCAACTTTGAAATGTTATAATTTAGTAACAAATGACTGTGTTACCTAACTACGTATTCATTCCTAACCTCAGATCTGTGATATCCTATCCATTTTCCTTTTATTTACAAAATTTCAGCTAAAAGTTTTCAGATTCTATTGATAAATACAGTAAAATATTTTTGTAAGTTTCAAATTACTTTTCCTGCTGACCTACTATTCGATTCCGTTTCTTCGAAACTTTGAAATTTGATACGACAGCAAGTAAAATATTAGCTTCTTCCAACGATTGACGTTGACAATGCAGACGGTGAAGGCGGTAGCAAGTTAAGCCCATTTTCCGGGTCGGTCGCATGATATCCATGTTTCAATATTGCATCCTTCAACGATTTTAATGAATATTTGATTGCAAAATGCTATGAGTTTTGATAGCGACAAGTCAATTTAAATAACTTAATTATTTGGATAGCAGATTGTTGTAGTGTTTAAAATAATGAAGTTACTTACTGATAAACTTGATTTAGAATAAGAACGACATACCTGAAAAAAGAAAAATACATATCAATATAATTTTATAATAAAATACCAATTCAAAATTGATTTGAAAAAACCGCATTATAGCCATCTCTGCGACTTTAAGTTTGTTAATTATACGACTATGTTTTTAAATTTTTTTTCTTCAAACGTCATATAAGTAATAACTTATGTGACGTTTCTCAATGACATTAAGTGTTATTTATATTACTAGGAGTATAAGTATTTAAACTCCTAAGCGTATAAACACATTATAACACTATGAATTTTTTTATTTATTGGCTTTGAGCATTTAGTGATTTAATAGACGAACATTTACACAATACACAATAATTATTTATTGGTATTCACAATGGTATTTATTATTTATAGTAAAAGTACAATTATGAAGACGTGCATCATTTAAGAATCCTCCACTTCTTGCAATATCAGTACTACTCATAACCTCTTTTTCAGAGTAAGCTGCTTTTAAAAATCCATTACTTGTACCGGGTCCATTAAATGGAGATGGTACGTATCCATGACAATGATACCAAAAAGGGAATATATAGCGAAATAAGTTAAAGATTGAATCTTGTTATTTTTATTAAAAAAATCGTTTCCTTTTATTGTTTTATCTCAAATAAAATTATGCACGTTTGAAGAGTAAATAGTATATGATATTCGGAGTGTTCGAGATTGAATCCAGATATGCATTATATATTTTAAATTCAACCGCGCAACGTTGACATTTTCACCTCGTCAAAATTTTGTACCGAGTGTGTGTAAATTATCGTACCAGTAAGATTCACCGCGCGCCAGCGTACAACGGTGTGTGATTGAAGCGACATCGCTATACAATGCCGGCCGGTTAATCTCCGAGAGGAATAAGTAAAAGGTAAAATGTCAGCCTTTAATTAATTACTATTAATGAAAATTACAGTTCACTTCAATTGAAATTTAAAACAAAAGGGAAATTGCTATCGTCCCGAACATTGGTGCTTCGAGCCGGATAGTTATTTTTTTAAGCCTACAAAAAAGGCACTTTTATTACTCTCATTTAAAAAAAAATTCCACTATAAATGTACGTTTGCTTATTTTTACTCTTTCCAATAATTTTAAAATCGATCTACTTTATTTCAAAAGTGAGTAACCTTGAAGATATTGTACCTGATTTTCTTGATATTGTAGCCGGCATACCGAACAAAAATTGTTCGTTTGATTATTGAATATATTTATAATTTCCAAACGGAGATTTAAACAGACGTGTTTTTCTTTGATTAATTACTTAATAGTTTTCATTTTTTTTCTCATTCTGTTATTATTTGGTGCAATTTTATACAGGGTGAGCCCATATATTCTCTGGTCAACTAGTTTGAGTGATAATTCAAAAATACTTCTATTTAATTATCCTTTTGCCATCTGCGCGTTTTTATCGTAAATAGCGAACTCACATTTTTTCTTTTCTTATCAACTGTTCAATTTCATGGTTAATACTTATTTTTTTACTTTACTTTTTCTATACTTTTCGCTATTCAACAATTCTATTAAATCATTTGTTTATTTCAAATTTTACAGTTAGTAACCGATAGTTTGTACAATATCATTTGAAATTTGATTCAATTCATTCGCAACATTTTATTGAAAATTTGCTTCCTTTGCTTCGATATTTCTGTTTATTTTATTTACAATGGATAAAGTCCAACAGTATCGTTATCATCGTAAAGCCGCCTTAAATGATCTTCAAATATTGAGCGGTTTAGCCAATCAAAGTAAGACTGACAAGTCCGTTCGCCCTCTTTTACAAATTCGTGCAACTGAATTAGAGTCAATTCGTGATACTTTTGTAAAATATCATGATTCAGTGATTGCCAAATTGATGGCGCTTCCAGATCCACCAGACCTCGAAGCTGAAGACCAAATTCGTGTAGCTTTTTTATGGCAGTATTTTTAAACCAAACTAATATGTTCCGAACTTTTCGACATTTCAAGTTCCCAATCTACTGCTAATACTAGTGCTCTTTCACAAACTAATTCGAATATCCGATTACCAAAAATTGATCTTCCCAAATTCTCAGGTGATATAAAGGAATTCGCATCGTTCTTAGATTTATTTGATTCTCTTATCCACAACAACCAATCTATCTCAGATGTAGAAAAACTAAAGTATTTAAAAGCGTCGTTGGAAGGTCCCCCTCTAGGTTTAATTCGTAATTTAAAAATTACTGCCGATAATTATGATATTGCTTACGACCTTATTACCAAGCGATATACCAATCAAAGACGTTGTGCCAAAGCCCATTGGGATGCCCTTGAACAGGCCCCAAAATTGAATATGGTTACTGCTGAAACATTGTCTAAACGTATTGATACATTTTTAGAAAATATTTCTGCTCTCCAAGTGATCGGTTTACCTACAGATGAGTGGGACTTCATTATGTTTAATATGTTATACTCTAGATTAACTCCAGAAATCGCACGTCTCTTTGAAATGGAACATAAATCAACAGAGATCCCCACCTTCACAAGCTTGATTGCATTTTTAGGAACCCAGTTGAACGCCTACAGTAATTTAAATGTCTCTTCAAATATTTCCGATCGAAAGATCCGCCCTTATTTTCAAAAGTTTCCGGTAAAACTCGTTCTTCAATTTTGTTAGTTACTAATTACAAATGTGATCAATTTTTAAGTAAAAGTCCTTCAGAAAGGCATCGTTTTTGCAAACAATCGCATCTATGCTTTAATTTTTTTAGTTCCTCCCACGATCTTCGTTCCTGTCGCTCCAAGTATACTTGTCGGACTTGCAAATCCAAGACTCATCATACTATATTGCATTTCGATACACCAATCACAAATTCTACCGACACTTCCCCTAATTTGAACCCGAACCCCGTCTTCAAGTCAATCAAGTACCACTAGTTTATTTGGACTCCAATTCCCTGTTGACAAGGGAGTTTTGTTATCCACAGCTGTGGTTGACGCGCTTGATAATAAAGGTAGTAGACGACCATTAAGAGCTATTTTAGATTGCGACAGCCAAACTTCTTTTATTATCCGTAAAGCATTAAACATTTTAGGTATCCCTCAGTCTCAATGTGCCCTTGAAGTTAATGGTCTCGCCTATATGAACTCTAAGTTGCAGACTGGAAAAGTTGTCCTTTCAATTTGTCCGTATTCTAGGGACTTTCCTATTGTTAATTTTGATGCTCTAGTCTTAGACAAAATTTGTGATCCTATGCCTAGTTTTAAAATCGATCCCAATAAGTGGACCCACTTAACTAATATTTCGCTAGCTGATTTTAAATTTTATCGACCAGGAACGATCGACTTATTAATCGGAGCTGATTTATTTCCTAAATTGTTGCTCTCAGGTAAGATCTCTGGAAATTCAGGCGAACACGACGCCATAAACACTGTATTTGGTTACGTTGTCATGGGTCCGATTCATGTCAAGAATCACCTCTTTATTATGCCACACAGTTTCCAAGGTCTCATTAGATACTACTTTGAAAACTTTCTGGCAAATAGAAACGGTTCCTGAAGTCATTCCTCTTAATTCCGATGATATTTTGTGTGACGATCTTTTTAAAGATAAAATTTCACGTAAACCGTCAGGACAATATGTTGTATCGTTACCTTTTCGGGAAATTAATCCTACGTTTCCTGGTATACGAGATCTGGCTTTATATCGTTTTCACTCTCTTGAACGCCGACTGCTCAAGCAACCCGAATTTTATGAACAATATTCTGCCTTTATGCGAGAGTATCTCGACCTAGGTCACATGAAGTTGATTTCAGCTGACAACGAAAAGAATGGTAAATATTATATTCCTCACCATTGTATGGTCAAACCTGATAGTGTTAGTACCAAATTACGTGTAGTTTTTAATACATCTGCCAAAGTTCCTAACGAGAAATCCCTCAATGATTGTTTGTTTGTTGGACCTAAGCTTCAACAAGACATTGTTGCTATTTTACTAAATTTTCGTTTACTCAAGTTTGTTTTGTGCGCAGACAAACAACTGCCTCGTATGATTTTTCTTTGTCAAGAGCATAGAGAGTTTCAACGTATTTTTAGGAGATTTTCTACAGAAGATTGTGTTCGGGAGTATCGTCTGAATACTCTAACTTATGGTGTTACTTCTTCTCTATTTCTAGCTCTTCGTACTTTGCATCAAATTGCACTTGACGTAGGACATCGCTTTCCACAAGCTGCTAAAATTATTCATACTTGCTCTTATATTGATGATTTTTGTTTTGGCTCGAATGATTTTGTAGAAGTTCAAACGCTTATGCAAGATTTAATTTCTCTTTTGTATCTTGGCGGTTTTGAACTTCGTAAATGGTGTTCAAACGAACCTCTCTTATTATCGAATTTACCTACTTCTTTTATTAATCCCCATAGTCTAAGTTTTGAACCAGATTTGGACAACTCTCTCAAAGTTCTTGGGTTACGCTGGTCTTCTCATTCGGACTGTTTAACATTTTGTGTTCAACCGCGAGAAGATCTTCCCTGTACGTATGCTTTCGGAATTAGCTCGAATCTATGATCCTCTAGGATTTCTTGCTCCTATAAGTTTCTTTACAAAATTTTTAATTCAGCGTCTGTGGTTAGCTAGAACATCTTGGGATGAATGTCCATCTTTTGATATCATTCAAATTTGGGAACAATATAAAATCGAACTTCCTCTACTGTCTCAAGTTCGCATACCTCGCCATTTATTGTTCTTCAATTTTCCTCTAGTCGAATTACGTGGTTTCTGTGACGCCAGGGAAAGAGGCTATGCTTGCGTCGTATATCCTCGGTGCGTGAATTCCGAGTAAAGTTTCTGTTCAATTATTGTGTGCAAAATCCAAAGTAGCACCTACGAAAAAATTGACCATTCCTCCTCTTGAGTTATGTGCCGCTGTTTTGCTTTCCAAGTTAGTTGCTTATGTTCTACATATATGTCCTAAATTTACCGTGATCCCAACTTGTGCATGGTCGGATTCCCAAATTGTATTACACTGGATTAAAAGTTCTCCCCACAAATGAAAGATATTTGTGGCCAATCGTATATCTTATATTCAGTCTAAAATTTCTCCGACTCTATAGCAATACATTAATTCTAAGCAAAATGTTCTGATATTGCGTCTCGTGGTGTTCTACCATCCGAATTTTTATCTTCACCCGAGTGGATTAATGGTCCTCACTTTCTCTACGACCATCCGTTTTTTCTTTCCAACCGTACTCCTGTCCTTATCTTCAAAAGATCTTGCCGAAGAAGAACGGATTGTAGCTCTTGTATCTCTGTCCTTGGAACCCTCTTTCTTGGAGTCTCTTATAAGTAGACATTCCTCGTTCGCTATATTATAGCGAGTTTTAGCATATGTCTTACGATTTATTTAAAATCGTCGTCATGTTTCCTCTCCACGTTCCGGTTTTCTAACTTCTAACGAATTACATGACGCTCTTTATGTCTCGTAAAATATACACAGAATAATTATTTTCATAAAGAACAAACGTCTAAAGTCTTCTCAAAATCTCTTCGAAAACTTGATACCTTCCTGGATGAAGACAATTTCCTCAGAATTGGTGGTCGATTAAAATATGCTCCTTTATCGTACGCTACAAAATACCCCCTTTTATTACCCCGCAATTCTCCTTTAACGTCGATTCTCATTAGATATTTTCACGAGAAGAATTTACATGCCGGACCAAAAACCACCCAATTCCTGATATCCCAATATTTTTGGATAGTCTCTTCGAAAAGAGCCATAAACTCCGTCACTTCAAAATGCATTCGTTGTTGGAAACAGTCCCCTAAGTCTTTTCACCCGCCTATGGGCGATTTACCTAAATTCCGATTGTCCTCGATTAAATCGTTTTCTCAGAGTGGTGTGGACTTTGGAGGACCCTTTTACATTACCCCTTCAAGATATCGTGGTGTTCGTACAATCAAAGCCTGCATATGTGTCTTTGTTTGTTGTGCCACAAAGGCTTTACATCTTGAGTTAGTTAGTAATTTAACTTCTGAAGGTTTTTTTGCCGCGTAGCAAAGATTTATTTCTCGTCGTGGTCGCGTATCCCACATCTTTTGCGACAATGGCACCAATTTTACTGGAGCCGCGAGAGAACTTCAAGAATATATGAAAACCGCTGCTGAGCAGGAAACCTGCCAGTTTTCTTTCAGTCCGCCTTCAGGGCCACATTTCAATGGTCTGTGGGAAGCCGGTATAAAATCAGTGAAAACCCATCTTACACGCGTGGTAGGAGACCAAATTTTAACTTACGAAGAATTTCACACTGTCTTAGTATTTATTGAAGCCTTGCTTAATTCTCGGCCCCTCACCCCTTTGACATATGATATAGAGGACATTAATGCTCTCACTCTTGGTCACTTTCTAACTCTGGAGCCCATAAAAACTCTTTCTCTCCCTGATTTTTCAGCTATTTCTATGAATAAATTGTCTCGGGGAATTTGTTGCTGGTGTATTACTGAACAAATATGGATTATATTGCTTTAAAATCAATAGGGCAACTTGTTGCTACGCTATGACTACTCGAACACGATGAATTTCGATCAAAAAATACTCGAGGAAATTGTTGCTGGTGTATTACTGAACAAATATGGACTATATCGCTTTAAAATCAATAGGGAAATTTGTTGCTAGGCTATGGCTACTAAAACACGATGAATTTCAATTAATATGAGATTGTGATTTATTCGAAGTATCGGTAAGTGTCATCTTTTAGCAACAAGTTCCTGTGCATTTATTTTTATTCAATATTACTTATTTTTATAGTTATAGCGTGTGGCTACGCTAGCTTAATATCAAATAATAGTGAGGGGTGGAAAATCGGGGTAAGTGATGATTTTTTCCAGTATCGGTTAGTGCCATCTTTTAGCAACAAATTAGCAACAAATTCCTGTGCATTTATTTTTATTCACTATTACTTGTTTTTATAGTTATAGCGTGTGGCTACGCTAGCTTAATATCAAATAATAGTGAGGGGTGGGAAAATCGGGGTAAGAGATGATATTTTGAAGTATCGGTTAGTGTCATCTTTTAGCAACAAATTCATGTGCTTTTAATTATTTCGATATTACTTATTTTTATAGTTATAGCGTGTGGCTACGCTAGCTTAATATTACGCTAGCATAGTTTGCGTTTTCTTGGAAACGGCATTAGCAACAAAATCAAGCTCAGCGTTACAAATTAGCAACAAATTAGCAACACATTATTAGCCTGGTCCGAAGGGTGCCCTGTAAAATGGCTACGCTAGCATAATATACATATATAAGTGATAACTACTCGTGAAAACAATCCATGGTTATCCCTAGGACAGTGATAATGGACGAGATAATTTTATGACAATCGAATGCTCGTTCCTGCACCTCCTCAAGCAACGAGCTTGAGAAATGTGTCATAAAATTATGAAGTATTTTTCAATGTCCGAGGGATATTCGGCGGAAAAATGTTTGACAAAAAAAATTTATAACTCAAAACAACCAAACATCTATTTATTAAAAGTACAATTATTAAAATTTAACTTAACATTAGATTCGTTGCTGTTCTCTACAATAGAAGATCTATTACAGGCATAATATTTATGACCTTGTTGTGGTGTTCTTGATGGAAGTATGGTTTTATAGAATTTTGATTGCTATGACCAGTAATTTTCAGCAATTGTTGTTCTTCTACACCACTATTTAACAATTCGCTAACAACAGTTGATCTATTCGAGTGATTTGTTATCTTTTTGTCCTTTGCAGTCAAGACAATTGCCTCAGCAGCAGATTTAGTCCATTCATTTATTGTATTTCTACCAACAGGTACATTATCGTACCTTTTGTCCGTTTCATTTTTCCAGTGTCGATTTGGTTTTAAGAGCAGTCGTGGTGAGATAATATTGTCGCCTCGTTTTGATATCAGTTTATGAAAAAGACGTACAAAGCAGCATTGTCTTTCACTATTGGAAACCAACCATTTACTACTTGTACAGCTTTTAAAACCACCTTAGCGTTTTACTGAACACCGAATTGTATTCAATGTGATTCGTTGGGGGATTTGTCGTTATTTTTCTCGATTCTAAATAAATCCGCCAGACAAGCAACAGCCTCTCCTTCTCGCCACGCTAATTCTACAGCAGCAATATGGTAAAATTTACGCATAAGACCTTCAGGAGTATTTACATCCCGTAGCAATATTCTTTTGTTAACTTCAGACAAATTTAACGAAACTGAACTGGACTTACGTTTACATGGACATGTTTGTAGTTTCTTCCTGATTGCATCGCGGGCATCTCGGGATGGTTTAAATACTATATTGTTAAACTGGTTAATCATAATATTATAGTCATTATAGTACTTTTCTTGCAAAAGTTTGAACGAAACGTTGCACATTGTCTTCACCGTAGCTTCTTTAAATTCGGTCACGTCTTTCTTTCTCATATTGAACGCGTAATCTTTTAGTATTAACGCAAATTCTTCTAAGCTTCTATGTTCATTTAATTCTTATTTCGTTCGCACCAAAATTCCATAAATAGTCCCCAAATATATTTGTGACTGTAGGTTGTATTTCTGGGAATTTTTGTTTTATTGGCGCATTTATATTTTGAACATTCGCATTGCCAAAACGTGACATTTTGAAATTTATTTGGAATGAAGTTGTCAAACGCAATCGTGATATTGATAATTGCACTGCATGCAATTATCGGAAGTAATTGCACAAGTGCATCAAAAATACCGATAATTTTGCATTACAGCGTGTTGTCTAAAAACTGCATGAGTTCATTTTCATATTTCGGAGAAAGAACCCGACACCGAAGGTGGAGGGGTCTTTTAACAAAATATGAAAATGACCGAATGCAGTTTTTCCAAGACAACACGTTCGAATGCAAAATTATCTGGTTATTTTGATGCACGAGTGTAATTCGGGGGGATATTTCCCGAATACAAATATTGGTTTAAATATTAAATTCTTATTTCTTTTTTTTAAAACAAAAATATCCATTTTAAAACATTCTGTTAGGTACAAACAAAATAAAAAGACCCAAAAATACGACTTTTTCATAACTATTTTTAATAGAAAGAACGGAAATATATAATAAAATGATTTTTTTTAAAGTAAACCTAAACTAAAAGTTGCAGGAATTGCAATGAAATACACAATTGTAATAACTCTTTGTGTTCTGATTAGACATTGCAGATACCAGTACATTAACGGCTGAAGATGTTTGAAAGTGCTGTGGTACATCATTACCACCCATTTTTGTCACTATTTCTTCTTGGTGATTATCATCCATTTGAAGATAGAGCGTTATTGATTTGGAATTGGAATGGCCAGTGATTTTTATAAGTTGCTGCTCGCCGACACCCTTTTTAGCGAGATTGGAGACAGCTGCAGCTCGTAGTTTAATATTCTCTGTATTCAAACCTGATATTTTGGCTTGTATGTTGTATTTCGTCCAGCGGGAACATCTTTAAACCATTTTCTGTTCAACTTCGAAGCGGGATTTATGGTAAGAAAAAGTCAATTTGTTTTTATTCCATCCCGTTTTTCTAAGAATTTTTTGTATAATCGAATGGGACACAAATCAAGATTGATTTTATTCATTATTAGCCATTTCGGTGAAGCGCATGGTTTTTCCCCTCCTTGCGTTGTCTTAGTAAATACAGGGTCGTAAATAATCCTTCCTGTTTTTTCACCTATGTTATTTTTTTCATCTTTAAAGTATGAAATTAAGCACTTGTAGCCTTCTCCACCACGCCAAGCTAACTCAAAAGCAAAAACAAAAAATACCTTCCTTTGTAACCCATCTGGGGTGTCTGCACTTTCTTTTCTTTTCGCTGGATCAGTTTGTAATTGTTTTCTCTTGGCATTTTTCGCATCTCTGGCTGTTTTGAATTCAATGTCAGTAAAAGGGTTAAAAATAGTTTTATATTCGGTGAAAAACTTATTCATTAGTAATTTTGCGGTGACGTTCCAAATTGTTTTAACAGTGAATTCCTTGTGCTCTTCACCATTTTGCTTACGCATATTGAATGCCCAGTCCGTTAATATTTCTGCCAAAACGTTGATTTGTGTTGTTTCATCCAATGTATATTTTTTTCAGCACAAAAGCTCATAAACTGTCGCCACACGTATTGTCTGTTGTGTTTAGTGTTTTTTGGTTCACTTTCCATCACTTTATTTTCTATAATTCCCAATGAATCACATTCGAACCGAGACATTTTTAAAAATATTTTTAACTTTACTTGTCAAACTGATTTTATTTTTAATTATCATGGATTCACAATGGGATTACCGTGGATACGTAAACAATGCAATTATCGCAGTGCTATTTCGGTTTCTACTGTACAGTTACCGCTGTAATCAATCGATAACTGCACTCCTCTTATGGGATTTTTTACACATGAGGGAAATATTCAGTGTAATGTTGACATAATTGGGTGAAATTGTTTCATATGACACAAAATGAAAAAATTTGAATGGTTGTAACTGTCAAACGATTTGCAATGTAATGATGGATTCATTGGTTATTTAGAGAAACATGACTAGAAATAGAGAAATTTTATAGGATATTTTTTTGAGCAATCATTATTGCATATAAAGGTCACATCGAATCTAATTGCGGTGTTGCCAAGGTGTCCTAGCAGTAGTGGAATCAAAGGAAAAAAGAAGGCGGACTCTCAGACTCCGAAAACAAAACAAATATATTTCGTACTCTGCAGTCGAATGAGCAGCTGAATATACGAACTCCGAGCGAAAGTACCTAAGTACATTTTTCAGCGAGCGGAGGAAATAGTCTATCTGGAGTAGTAGTATTCGAGTCGTTCCCACTATCTCATTTGTCCTTAACGAATAGTGACTATAAAAGAACTGTCAGAATTTCTCATGCTCATAATAACGAGTTTGCAAAAGAAGCAATCTTTCCTAAGTACAATATAGTAGTTGTGAAATATGTCTGTGTAAAATGGCCCATTTAAATTATCGTTTCAATTAAGTCCCCATCTACCAACACATTTATTTGATCGGTCCAAAATTAACCCATATACAAAGCGTATGTATATTTGCCTTTTAGTATAATCGTCCTATCAGATGTACACATAACAGGAGGTAGCGGATAAGTAATTTCTTTTTGTACGTAAAGCCACTTTTATGGGAATCCCAGCATTTCCGTACCCGCGAAAAAGTTTAATTAAAGCATAATTTATGGGAAGTCAGAACGAACGCAGACGACGACGTCGCCGCTTCACAGCCTGCACGCGCGCTTTATTCAAAATTAATAACCTCAATGAGCTTCCAACATGGAAACATCACGGCGTGTCTGTACGGATGCAACGCTGAGCTGGGTGGAATTGGATTATGATAATACGATTCTGCTTTGTATGTTTTAACAGAATTTACATTTGTACTGAAATATCTTTCTTTGTGGACGATGAGTGGATTCTGAATTACAGTCTTCAATCAAGTAAAGGCAAAACTATATTCCAAGAATATACGTACAGCACTTCTCGAATGGTTTGTAAACGACTTTGATTGAAAATTAATCAGTCTGTAAACTACAGATACTGACTTGATGTTACTCTACTGTAAATAAGTCAGTACTGTAGACTGTATTAAAAATCAATAGAGGCTATCCATATATTCCTCCTATTTTAGTTTGAAAGTTGTATTCCTGTTGGCCATGCAGTTCACATGAAGGAGCTTTCCTCCACTCATTCAAATATGCTGTTCCACAGTGGAAAATATGTGGCGATCTAAAGGTCATCATTGGGACTGGGAATGCAAATAAATAAACTACTTTTTATGTATGTGGGACAGTAGCGATATGACATCACAGTATATTCAAGCAAATTGGTCTGCAAGTAATCTTAATCCCAGTGAAAAATATTGTGAACGATCCAAATACATTTTTCTTCCACCACAACATATAGAACTCAGTATGTAAAATACTATGTTTAAAATTTGGAATTTACTCATACATTGAATATAACAACACTGCATTCATTCTCCAATAATATTTAAGAAGATTCAGTCTATATTTACTCCAAAAAACATCATTCATTCTCATAATAACCACAAATCATTTAACTAGGTTCTTACAAAAAGACAAAAACAGATATTATAGCAGACCATACACGCTAAAACTATTACTTCGAATTTCATAGTATGGAATTTCAGATACAAAAATTACGTGAAGCGGTCGAGAAGAATAGAGTAGAATTAAAGTCGAATGTGAAGTTAGATTAACTTCAAGAGTGGAGGACTTTAAACAAACAGTTAAGAATTTAGAAATAGAAAATACCATTTTATCGAATAAAGTAGAAGTGCTAGAAAGAGGCCTAAAGAAGAATAATATTATTATATTTGGGTTGGGTGAAAGTGATTTTTCTCCGGAATATGCTTGTCATCGGTATTTCTGATTTAAATAATGTGTACCCGTTAAAAATAGCATCAACCCCAGCAGTCAAGGTTCAATTTGTTACGTTCCTCAAAAAACTTGAAGTCCTCAAAAACTGCAAGAAATTGAAGGGTACCAGAGTATCAATTTCAAGTGATCTTACTTACAATCAACGGATAGAAAATAAGAAACTTAGACTATTTCTGGAGAAGGCTCGACAAAACCGCATCTCATATTGCTACATAAGGGGAAATAAATTGTTTATCGATGGTAAGGGATATTCTGCCAATGAATTGCAAGAAGAAGAAATAATTTCGAAAAAAACAAAAACGAATAGTGCACCACATACGCCGTCAATTAGTAGAGAAGTAAAAGAACGGGAAACCATTGCTGTAACAACTGCCACTGAAGTCGAATCTGTAGCTAAAGCTGAAGAAGAGGTATCTAATCAACAAAAACAAGTGAATAAAACTGAAAATTCTAAAAGCAACCGATATAAAGTGAACACAAAAAATAATCCTGCGAACGTTTACAAAAAAAAACATTACACCTGTACTCGCCAAAACGACTCTCCTAAGAGAAGGGCTACGAGCTAAATCCACTAGTAGTAATGCCAATAATAACTAAAAGTTCAATTTATCCCTATTAGTTGAATATATCTGTAAAATGGACCCATATATTGCTCACTACGATATTGAATCAATCAACGCGAAAATAATAAATAGTGTCGCAGATTTTGGTGATGCATATTATGTAAAGTATTCCATAAAAATATAAGAAGTATTCAAAAAAACTATGATGAAATGTTATTGCTGTTAACTGAATTAACGTGTAAATTTGATGTAATCGTATTCACAGAAATTTATGTAGTATATGATTTAAAATTATATAACATTCCAGAATACGATATTATATACAACAATGGAAATTTCAACCAAAACGATGGGGTATGTTAAAATTCACTATAACTATGATTACAAACTAATACCATTAGGACCCTCAAATGTTATCGAGCTTACAATTTTAAACTTACAAGAAAAAATAACAGTAACTTCAATCTACAGATCTCCCAGCTCTTCCCCTGACAATTTCAATTTTGCTCTTCATGGATATTTGGGGAATTGTAAATTCAAAACCCACATTATTACTGGTGATATTAATATTAATCTATTACTACCACCACCACCATAGACCACTTTCATGTAAAAAACGGGATTTCCACATTCAGTAAAATACAATCATTCATTTTTATGTATGATCCAACAGATCATGATCCAATAGTTTTACCATTCAAGTTTTCGAATTCACAGCAACCTGTAAAAAGTTTACCTATATATAAAAAATTTATAAATTTCAAAAATTTGAGAAATAAGGTGAAAGCACAAGATTGGAGCATGATCAATATAAATAATGATATAGATGAAATGACTGAATCTTTTATATCTACTCTAAATACATGTATTGAAAAAAATACCCTTGTTGTGAAAATGGCTGCAAACTAGTATGATAAAACCATTATTTAAGGCAGGATCTAAATTAGAAGTAGGAAATTACCGTCCAATATCTTTGATCTCTTCGGTGTCAAAAATCATCGAAAAAATACTAAAAAGCCCAATCGTAAAATTCCTGAATAAATATCACGTAATCTCAGACAATCAGTTCGGCTTTAGAGAAGGCAAATCAACAGAAGATGCTATTTGTTCTCTTACAAAAACGGTTTATGAGGCTGTTGACTCAAAAACACCCGCTTTAGCTATATTCGTTGACCTCTCTAAAGCCTTCGATACTGTATCGCACGACATACTATTGTATAAGTTGCAGAAATATGGACTTAAAGGCAAAATCTTCCACTTATTAAGCAGTTACCTGAAAGACCGACAGCAACAGGTAAAAATCGGCGATGTCATCAGTGAACCGAGGACAGTAACCTATGGGGTACCACAAGGTTCTGTTCTCGGACCGCTCTTGTTTACAATTTATATAAATAGTTTATTGAATATGGACTTGAAGGGTACAATAACGAGTTTCGCTGATGCTACTGTGATATTCTACAAATCAGACTCTTGGGCAAATCTAAAACGAATGGCTGAAACCGATTTCTCTTTGATTAAAAAATGGTTTGCCTTACCCTCAACATCGACAAAACCTACTATTTGCCATTTACATCCTACTCGAGTACCCTGTCTGACATGGGAAATCTCAAAATCGACGATACGACGGAAATACCAGAGGCGCAATATGCTAAATATCTTGGGATAATTATCGATAAGAATCTTCGTTGGGATCTGCAAATAAATAATATTGCAACGAAATTAATAGGTCTCATTAGTAGGTTTAAATTTCTAAAAGGATTTTTAAGCATAACTCATCTAAAAACAGTGTATTTTGCACTCGTTCAGTCACAGTTATCCTATGGCATCCTGGGTTGGGGGGGCGTGTATGATAACCATCTATAAAAAATTAATATTTTACAAAAGTGGTTACTGAAAATAATCCATGGTAAAAAGCGCACCTTCTCTAGCGATCGTCTGTTTGATATCAGCAAAAATCTTGATATAAGACAGCTTTACTGTCAACGAATACTTCTAGCTATTTTTAACAGGAAAATAGAATTAGAAGACATTGAACATCAATACAATAGGCGGACTAAAGACCAAAATACTGTAAAAATACCCAAATGCGAAAAAAATATTAAACGGCGATTCTTTGATTACATAGGAGCAAAACTATACAACTTAATTCCACATTCTCTGAAACAAATAAAAAAATTACATATATTCAGAATAAAAATGGATTCTTAGTAAAGAACGACACATATTTAGAAATATAGTAAATAATCTCTGAAAGATACTTACCTCTATATTACAGTTATTTTTTCTACTCTAGATTTTGGTTTAGATTATAAATATTAAACTTTACATTTATTTTAAATATTAGATTTTAGAACTTATGTATAGATATATGTATATTATAAATATTAAACTTTACGTTTATTTTAAATATTAGATTATAGAACTTATGTATAGATTGAACATAGCTGCACACATAAATGCATCACACACAAGCTCAGGTTCTTTCCTATTAGAGCTTCTGTGCTTATTTATGTTTATTTATGTATATTGATTCGTAACTGTAATTGTAATTTTTTTTTCATTCTTTCAAAAAATTAAAAAAAATAAACAACATATAGAACTCAGTTTGATGAAAAATTTTGTCAAATGTATGTACCAAAAAGAAAGAGCCTTAAGATATTGAATAGACAAATTTTCTATATTATTAGCCGGTTCCACCAACCTCAATTAAATATTTTAATCGGTTATTAGTGACTAATGTTTTGTTAAGTTACTTTCTGGGTTCTACCAAGCTCAATTAAACCAACAAACGTCAAATTATTCACCAGTTAAAAATTCGACCTCCTAATCAGTGATTAAGGCCAAAATTCGGTTCCACCAACATCAATTAAGCACTAATCTCTAATAAAAGGCGCTCGTAAACGAATTGACCACCTACAGACGTTTAGTTTGGCAGTTAAATTTTGATTGCGTTTTTTAACCACCCCGTTTCACAGTTTCTTGTTTTCTTAAATATTTCTGATACTATTCATCGCTATACTTGTACTTTGGATTCTGTTCCTGTTCCAGAAGTTATTTGCTTGTATAGTATATACTTAAACACATATTCTACCATAACTCAAATTTCCAGATAAAGTAAGCAAACAAGTTTTAATAATAATGTTTTTAATTTACAATGTCCATATTCTTGGTGAATTTTACAGCCAGCAAGAAAAATGATTATTATCTAATTTATTATTTATGTATTATGTAGGAAGTTTATTCTTGACAGAATGGACTATCGACCTTGTGGTCTTCCTGCCAGTTTCACAGTTAAAACATACATTATGTAATATTATATATGAGCGTTGTTTACAATTATATCAGTCTTAATAAATTTATGTTACATTTGTTCATATTGATTGTGGCCTCATCTATTTTCTTGTTTTGCATAATTCCAGCATATCTCCGAAAATTGTTATTAAAAAAATGGCATAAATATTTATAGTTTTTCAATACTTACCTACAATCCGGATAATTCATTTTTTTCTTGGTTATATTTGTCGGAAACTCGAAAGTTCACGTTAAACAATTTTTTAAACTTTAATTACAGTTTTATTATCGACATCAATACCAACCATAGGAAGAAAAATCAAATATACAGTTAATGCGACGCTAGTTAATTGTAGCTTAATTGCTTGGTTTGAAATTTGATTAAAGAATAAATTTAATAGCTAATTAGTTGATTGGTGATTAGTGAGATCTTGGTGGAACCGACCATTAATTTGTTAATATTGAATATTTTGATCCATTTTGTATAACAGTAATTAGAACCAATACATTTTTTTCATTGTCATATTCATTTTAATCAACGTAAAATTAGTAGATTTATGAAGTCAAGGATATATTCGAAATATTTTTTGTTTATTGGTATTGTTTGACCTATACATACTACATCACATCCTGGACATTTGAATTTATATACTATGTATAGGTAGTACTAGATATATCGGTATCATTTATCTTTATTATTAATTAATTGATTCACTACTGGCCGGGTCCACAAAGATCTTACTAATCACGAATTCTCTAATCAAATTTCAATTGTGTTTTATATGTTATACAAGCAAATAACTCCTGGAACAGCGACCAAAGTACAAGTATGTAGCGATGTATACATATAACGAAAACATATAAACTGTAAAAAGGGTGTTGAAAAAACGCAATCAGAATTGAACTGTCTGTAGGTGGTCAATTAGTTTACAAGAGCCTTTTATTAGAGATTTGTGCTTAATTGAGGTTGGGGGAACCGAATTTTGGCCTTAATCACTGATTAGTATGTCGATTTTTTTATTGGTGAATAAAGTTGACGTTTGTTGGTTTAATTGGGCTTGGTGTATACCAGAAGGTAACTTAACAGGATAATAGTCACTAATAACCGATTAAAATATTTAATTGAGGTTGGTGGAACAGAGCATACGTGTAATAGATACTTCTTTAAGATTTTTATTTCATATCGACGGCTAAAAGTGTTAACCTGCTAACTCCAATTTGTAGGATTCCGCAATTTTTTCTTATTTGAAACTAGATGGTACCTTGTGTCGACCCGTAAACCTGCTAGTCGCTATTCTATGTAGAAATGGTTTATTTTATGACGCACGTATACCAGCTAACTTCATATTGTTAAATGGGCAATGAAATACTGCTATCGCCAGTTAATTGTACGCATTAGGTGCACGTCGTGTTATTTCCACTTCAATAAATTCCTTTCTTTTTCCTACTTTGAGTAAGTTTTTTTTTGTGTTTTTTATTAAAAAGGTAATACCTAGTATATTAATGTCTAATAATTTATTTGAATAAAGTTGTGTCAAGCTAAACAAATCAATAAACATCATTTTGGAGTTAGCGGTTTTTCGTGTCCCCTACATCCATGTGAAGGATTCAGTTATAGCAGATATTTCTTAATATTTTTTTGTTATTCATAATTGAATAGATGAGGCTTTTACTTGATGAAGATCCATACTGAACGATGAAATAAAACAATATAGTTTGTTTAAATCTTCATATATTTGAACTAATGTTCAATTTAAACTTGTTGACGCGTTTCACTAACACAGTAGCTTTGTCAAAACGAATGAAGGTAAAATATAAAAATGTCTTAATATATACAGTGCTAAACCTATTTACTAATGTTAACAATGGTATTAAAAGATATTACCTGGAAATTCATTCACTACAAACATTCCTAAGCTATCTTCTAGGTAAAGAGGTTCAATAAAGGAGACTGATTGATATATATTTGGTCGTTAAGGAGATTACCTGAATATTTATTTTTGTTAATCTCTAGGGCTTCTAATAAATTTAAACTAAAGGATTTACCGACTACATGGAGAATTTCAAAATTTGGGTCGAAAATGTGTTGGTTTTCTAATAAATGATTTGAATAGTTAGAATCTAATTTTTTGTTGTCATAGCTACAATTGTGTTCCGAAATTCTAGTTTTAAAATTTCTAAAAGTTCTACCGATATAAATTTTATCACAATTGTCATTACCACATTTTAATTTATAAACTCCTGATTTGTTTAATTTTGAAGATTTAGATTTATTATTTTTAATGAATTTGGATAAATTGTGATCAGTTTTAAAGGAAATATTCATGTCTAAAGTTTCTAAAAATGATTTAATTTTTAAGGATGGTGTTCCAAAGTATGTTAAGCTTTTAAATTGTCTATTATTCTTATCTGAAGGGAATACTTGTTCTAAAGTCTGTTTTTTTATCTTTTTATTTATGATATTGTCAATTAAATTTGGTACGTAATTATTATTAACTGCTATTTGTTTTATGATATTTTATTCTTTGGTATAATTATTAATATTTAATGGGACTGTTAAGAGTCTGTGTATCATACTATTGAAAGCTGCTAGTTTATGACTGAATGGGTGGACCGAACTATTATGAATTGTAATATCTGTATGTGATGTAGAAAACCAAAACATTTCCGACCCAAATTTTGAAATTCTCCATGTAGTCGGTAAATCCTTTAGTTTAAATTTATTAGAAGCCCTAGAGATTAACAAAAATAAATATTCAGGTAATCTCCTTAACGACCAAATATATATCAATCAGTCTCCTTTATTGAACCTCTTTACCTAGAAGATAGCTTAGGAATGTTTGTAGTGAATGAATTTCCAGGTAATATCTTTTAATACCATTGTTAACCTTAGTAAATAGATTTAGCACTGTATATATTAAGACATTTTAATATTTTACCTTCATTCGTTTTGACAAAGCTACTGTGTTAGTGAAACGCGTCAACAAGTTTAAATTGAACATTAGTTCAAATATATGAAGATTTAAACAAACTATATTGTTTTATTTCATCGTTATTCATAATTAATTAAACAAAGATAAAGGGCATTTATTTCGTAAAAAATTACTTGTGAAGGGTCCATCAACAAGTAGTCTAGCTAGCTTTAAAATTTGATTGCTTTCTATAAATATATTTTAGTTGATTTTTTGTTCATTTAAACTTAATTTAACCCAAATGCAACAAACAAATAAAAAAGTTTATGTTTTTTAACATAGTCTGGTATAGATACCTTTTTCATTTAACAGATCATGTCAAAACGAACTAGAGAAATTTTAAGATTAGCGGTCAGACAACGTGTCAGTAATAACATCAATGTGAATGAAAAAACTACCAATGTATATCATGTTGTTGACAATGTTAACATCGAAATTACAGATATAGATGAAACGTTTGATGCAAATATACCCACAGAAACTGAAACCACAATATAATTGGAAGTAATAGATAATATTGAAAAAACAAACAAGCAGGATATAAAAGATGTGATTGATACAGAAGACTTACGACGATATGAAATAGCTGAAGTTATAGACACAGAAGAGGCAAACCATCATATAATAGAATAGGTAAAAGATACAAAGAGACTAGCTGGCATAAAATAAATGAAGTGACATATACAGAAGAAACAAACGCATGTATCAAGCGACAGATACAGAAGAAAAAGGCAGGCAAGAAATAGGTGAAAGTACCTCATGATATGATATATTATCGACTACATGGAACCCAAGTTAGTACCAAGTTAGTGGCTCTGATGAAATGCCAACAAAAGCAAAGAAGCGACGTTAAAAATTTCAGGTGGAAAAGGCAACGTGGTTTTCAGAAAAGAATACAAAAAGGCGAGAAAAAGGAAAGCGATACTTTGGTACAACTAAAGTAAAAAGGAAATGGTCTTATGATATAGAAAGAGGAACACGAGAGCTCAAAATAAACGGTTTTAACGATTAAAACTGACTTTTCCGCATGTGTGGCTCTGAACAATATTCTATAATAAAATTGTCACTTGTATACACTTCTGGGGATATATCGTGCTAACAAACCGAAATTTATCCAAAAATAACCAAAAATGTAGTATATCTGGATTTATAGGACCCGCTGTACTCGCTCTCGTCAGCTGAAAATCAATAGGGTAAATCTGTAAGACACCTTGAGCAATATTCAATCATAAAATTGGTCACTTGTATACACTCTGGAGGCTGTATCGTGCTAACAAACTGAAATTTCTCCAAAAAGGACAAAAATGCCGTACATAAAGTACTAAAGATGTCAATATAAAAAGCTACAAACCGATCTTTGGAATGTAACAGAAAACTAACAGAAGGGCAAAGAAAAGAGATATTCGAATATTTTTTGTGTTTAAGTTGGGGAGAAAAAAAGATTTTTGTGTGTGAAGAGTGTTTTTATTAAAAGAGCAAGAGTTATAAAAGTACCAGAACAATCAAGAAGAAATCAGACTTTTAAGTACTATTTAAAAACAGGTGTCCAGCAAATAAGAGTTTGTAGAACTGTGTACTTGAATACAGTGGGATTGGGTCGTTGGAGTGCCCTAAACTGGACAAATACTTTCTCAAATTTCGAAAAAGATGATGCCGAGGAGAACAAATCCAAAAATAGGCCAGAACAGTATAGGATTGAAAAACAAGATAAAAAGAAACCTTTTGAAATGGAAAACAAGAGTATACACGAGCTCCTTGATTTCTTACCAACAATTGAATCCCATTACTGTAGATCCTCTTCGAGTAAAAATTTGATATTGCCCGAATGGACATCAAAAGAAGAACTTTACAGATTGTATAAAAAAGAATGGTGTGAACCCAAAAATATTCAGCCTTTAAGCAGTAGTACATTTAAAAAAGTGTTCGATTACAAAAATATGGCATTATTCAGGCCAAAAAAGGATGACTGCGAAATTGTAATAAATTTAAGGAAGGCTACATATCAGAGGAAGATTTTAACATGCATATCACAACAAAAAAGGAACTAGAAAAAGATAAAGAAAATGAAATATTTCTGTACACTGTTAATATTCAGGTCGTATTACTCTCGCCAAAATCTAACATTAGCAATCTTTATAACAAAACAAAATTGTGCGTTCACAATTTGTGTTATTTTGATCTTAATAACTAAAACGGATTTTGTTATCTATGGTACGAGGGAGAAGGTGGGCTAAATGCAGAAGAATTTTCATCTTGCTTGCTTTCATTTTTCTATTGAAAACCACAATATTCTATTAATTGATGAAGAGAAAAGGAAAATAGTTATTTGGCGTGACGGCTGCGCATACCAAAATAGGAATAGCGTACCGACTAATGTTGCTATTAATTTGACAAAACAATATCAAATAACTATTGAACATAAATATCTTGAAGTCGGACACACTCAGATGCCAGTTGATGCAATGCATTCGACTAATATAGAACGTCGTGTGAAGTGTGAAGTCAAGAACAATTAATGTTCCAGCTGAACATGCCGTTCACTGTAAAAAAGCGTGAATAAGTCCTAGACCATATAAAGTAGATTCTTTGGAACACACTTTTTTTAAATCCTTCAAGAACACTGAGACGGTGAAAAGTATCAGACCTGGAAGAAAGCCGAGAGCTAAGGTAACATTATTTTATTTTGTTCTTTATACTTTAATTACCATCATAATTTTTCATTTTAGTTAACTGACATTCGTGGTTTGAAGTATACACCCGAGGGTGATATATTTTACAAACTCCGATTCTTGGAAGAATGGATACTTCTTCCTCAGCGAAAACAGCTAGTTAGTACAAAAACATGGAATGAACTGGATATTCTACATCGAAATAAAATTGCAATCTCGACAACAAAATTTTCTGATCTCCAAGAGCTCAAGTCAACTTTACCAGCAGACTACCAGACTACAATAATTTGCCACATTGTTTTTTAGTAACAAATATTTTCAAGAATTCATTTTAATTCTAAAATATTCAATTTCATTTTTACTCCGTGTCAATATATTTCAGACGATTAAATAAAAGCTCCTATCTCCCGATTTTTATTTGCAAACAAAATTTTTAAAACTGCTAACTCCTTTTTTATGCTGTATAAATTAAACTGAAAATATTTCACGTCATACGTTTTTGTGAAAAAAGGGTTAGGACAATACTGAGATATATTTTATTAAAATATATTGTCATATATGCTCGTTTGTATTGATCAAGACAGTTTTTTCTCCCTCCTGAAAAATTGAGCTCATGTGTGTTGGCAGGTTATCACATTTAGCCGACGATATGTCAAATGACACTTAGTGAAAATATTATTATGAAGAATAGTAATCGAACAAACAAAACAATAAATTGGAAACAGTTTAGAGAAGAGCTAGAGAATAGCACTCGATGTACTTACTATTAAAAATAAAACAACTGGAACATGAAGTGGAAAAGTTTGTGGTAGATGTCCAACAAACAGCCTGGAATTACACAGTCGAGGTTAAAAGAAAAACGACTGGAAACAATTACCCAAGAGAAATTTGTGAATTAGTCACAGAAAAAAGAAAGACAATGAAAAAATGGCAAAATTTTAGGGATCCTGATGACTAAACAGTATCTAATAGACTCGCCCAACAGCTAAAAAGGGAGATACAAAAAATAGGAAACGAAAGTTTGCTTATATCTACACGAACTTACAGATGACAAGAATACAGAATACTCACTTTGGAAAGCAACAATATTAAAAGGCCAATCATCTAAACCCCAGCAATTAGGAAAGGGAGGTTGAGCTAAAAATAATATGCACAAAGCAATCCTCTGTGCAGAACATCTTGAAGAAATTATCCAATCTCATGAACTAGCCACATAAAACCCTCTTGGAGGAAGGCAATCAACTGATGAAAAAGAAATCAAATTGGTTACTCCCAGAAAAGTAGCCGATGAAATAAAAACAAACCTGGATGCAAAAAAGCGCCCGAATACGATCTAATCAGAAGAACAATATTAAAACAACTACTAAAAGAAGTCATTGTAAAACTCTTAATTTGATCAATGCAGTTTTCAGACTGAAGCATACTCCAAGAGCCTGGAAAATAGCTGAGATGATATGATTCTAAAACCAGTGAAAAATGTAAGCGGAGCTAAATCTTAAAGGCCAATTTCCCTCTTACCTGTAATATAAAAACTATTTGAAATGCTATTTCTGAATAGACTTCAAAATATTATAGCAGGAAAGATGACCATAAAAGATCACCAGTTTGAATTCCGTGAAAAACATTCGACATTAGACCAAGTGTACAGGATCACAGACATAATAGAAAAAGTAAATGAAGATAAATAAGTATACTCTGCTCTATTCCTAGACATAGCGTATGATAAGGTCTGGCACGAGGGGCTCATAAACAAAATGGAAAAATGCACCCCAAAAGAATATGCGAAGCTATTGGAATCTTATATAACAAATCGATTTTTCAGAGTTAAACAAGAAACTGAATATTACTAAAACAAATAAAATCAGGTGGGCAAGGGCCACATATACATATGACAAATCAGATATGAATAATATAAAAATCGCCACATTTGCAGATAACACCGCTCTCCTTGCAACAGGAACGAATGGAGAAGAAGCTACACAAAAGTTACAAAGAGCCCCACCAATCAATTCAACGAATGGACTAAAAAGTGGAGAATAAAACTTAACGAATCAATCTGTAAACATAAATTTTACAAACAAAACGGAATGGAGGTACCATATGAAAACAAAACAAAATATCTAGGAATGACTCTAGCTAAACTGAGATGGAAGGAGCATGTGAAAAACAAAAGGAAAGAACTAGATAAAAAATATAGAAAAATGTATTGGCGTATAGGCAGAAAATCACAAATGTCACCACATAAGAAATTGCTCATTGCACAAGCATATTCTGAAATCCATTTGGACATATGGACTACAGCTTTGGGGCTTGTCCAGATCAACCAACATAGCACCCACCCAAATATATCAAAACAAAGTACTCTGTACTATTGTGAACGCTACATACTATATTGGTACGTGAATATTTCAAAAGACTGTTTAACAACTAACAAGTACAATAAACTTGTTATTCTCAACATATTTTTGCCAAAAGAATTTTACTTCAAGGTTTTATAATATTATCAACAATAAGAACAGGTATTTTAGAAATAGAATTAGTCCCACAATATTATATTCAATTTTTCTTAAATATAACAACGGTAATAAAATAATAACAAGTTACATTCTTAAACAACGTTCCTATAATAACTTAGCATCTAATAAACTCTTGCTGTCAGTCGTTTTCGCCTTCCTGTAATAAACTTTTGTCAACCTTTAGCGCCATTACCGTCCCGGCAACTTTTTATTTTGGGTATTTCCAACACCTTATATATAGTTTTTACGTTAGTTATTTTCCACCATGTTAGTATAACGTTTATAAAATCAGCCGTATCATACGGTATATTTTCTCCAAAAATGCTCAACTCTCAAATAACAAAAGGGTAAAAAAAAATGTTATGAAAGTTTAACGTTTTGTCAGTCTAAAGATGAATAAAACACGGCTTTTATGTTTAAAGAATAACCAAATTTTAACAGCTTATCATATTCCAAATCATGTAATTTTACTTTTCCTATTCAGGAATTTTGCCATTTTTTCATTGCCTTTCTTTTTTCTGTGACTAATTCACAAATTTCTCTTGGGTAATTTTTTCCAGTCGTTTTTCTTTTAACCTCGACTGTGGAATTCCAGGCTGTTTGTTGGACATCTACCACAAACTTTTCCACTTCATGTTCCAGTTGATTTTGTTGTTCGTTAAAATGCATATGAAACGCTTCTTTCAATGCCTGACGACGTTCTTACTTAAAAAATGAATATCACTTCCAACTTTTGAAATGTGACCCTGGATCACCATAAGAACAACATTCGTCAAGCTATAGCCAACATACTTGTCGATACGCTAGAAAGAGTTGAACGAAACTTCAGAAGTAGATTAACCCGATTAGATAATAATCGATGCGTGAACATAAACTTCGTATGTTTTACTTGATATTGTTCACTGAATAAAATGTATTTCTACATTACTTTTCAATTTCAAAATAAGCAAGTAAGTTGCTCTGTCCCACCCGGTAATAAATTATTTGTCAGTAAAAAATCTTTTGTATCTTTAATGTAACCTAAAACTCCTTTTGAATTGATTTTTTTGCTTAATAAACACATTTTTTCAATGCAAACAAACAAACATTAAACACGATTTTCTTTTATTGTATCAATCTAATTTCTTTCATAAGTAAAATGTTTTTTCACAACCTTACAAAAATTGCAAATAAATATTCAGCAAAGTGAACAGTGCGGAAACCGAGAAGCCCGATGAAGTGAAAGAAGAAAAATATTGCATTCCTTTTGTTGACACATTCATGTAAATGAGATCAAACTAGACAATTGCACCGCACAAATAGATTCCAAAAGGTTACAGTTCGAAAATAGAAACAGTTATGTTTAGCATTGTACTTCGAAATAAACAAATTCAATTTAATCGTGTAAGTATTTGTAACGAAAACGTTATTACTTCGGACATAACACAATCAAATTAGGATTTTTTTTTAATTGAGAATAAAATTCAGTATTGAGAAAAGCCAATTTGAATGTGGAAATAAACATCAAATGAAAATACTTTGAATTTGAGACTAAACAACTACAAATTAGAACTACGAAGATGAAGTTTATTTATCGAACAAATACTAATTAATTTGGAGGAGAAATTTTTTTAAAACGTACATAAACAAATTAATTTCATTATATTCGAATAACAAGATTATCTCTGTACATTTATTTGCATTTGTAGGGACTATTCTTCTTGGGGGTTAGGGGATATTATCGTCTTTATAGTATCTTGGTTAAAGGAGGATTTAGATATTCGTTAATGGGGAAGACATAATGGAGTGCATGCTGAAGAGCCAATTGGCTTAGAACAGAGTTGCTTAATATGCGGAATCCATAATCAAGTATCTTCGCACCACGTACGAACAATAGGCCGCAATGCGTAATAACACCAGGACAGCAGTAACATCAAATAAGGGCGCCCCGGCGAAGTATTATTTACAAAGTGTGCCGCCGTGGAAACATCGTTCTGGGAGCAATGTTAGAGGTGCAGGTTAGGTTTTAGTGAAATAAAAATCCCGCATAACTCGTCTGGCGAATAACTTTTGAAGGTTTCCTCCTGTAACTTATTATCTAAACAAAAAACAGAAGACATATGTCCCAGAAACCGTGACAGAAGACACACGACACAGAACACATAACAGGTGACACACGTCCCACATCACAAGATGGATAACGCACACCACAGAACACAAGATGGCTGACAGATGATGCATGACATCATTTCCGATGCGCGCGCAGCTTTGGTTACGTCATCAATATGGCTGACTTCCGCTCCCGTACTGTCCTATATATATATATATATATATATATATATATATATATATATATATATATTAATAAATATAAAATTTTATTTGTAATTATTATTTGAATAAATATGTTAATAATGATAAATTCAATGCTGTTTTGATAATCTTACTGTTATTAAATTTTAACAAATATATAACGTGATAAATGTAAGTAATAGTTATTTGTGTCACACTTTGGATATTAGTGAGTGGTTATAAAGTATTATGAAGCCCTTTAGTTGGGTGCCAAAATTGTTATATTATTTATTTTCTTAATTTTTTTAACCCTTAATAATAATTATTTGTATTATGATGAATGGTATTTAGTTTTAAATTTATTATGTTGCGCCACTGATTATGATATGTTTCTAAATATAAATGTTATTTTTCCGACTATTGAGACTCTTACTTAATATTTGTTTTAATTTTAAATTGTAATGGGTGAGTCCGGCACTGACTTCATTCAATTATAATCCACCCGTGTATTATTGGTTGTCTAATTTAAACAACATAGAATGTTTTCTGAATTTAATGCAGAGATATACAAAGAATATCCTCATCTCTTACTTACTTATAGTATCAAATAAAGAACATAGATATGTGATATGAAAAATGAAAACAAATAACGACTCAATCTAAAATATTACTTGATGATTTTAGTAGTATTAAAAGTATTTATCTATGGTAGTATGTGTATGATTCATAAGAAAATGTAATTATAACCTATAATAAAATGTTTATAGTTAATAATGTTTTAAATAGTTATTATATGAAAATAGTGAATTTATTTAGTTACTCTGAAAGAAAATGAGGAATTAAAATGTTACTGACTATATACTAGGTGACTAAATCATCAAGCTTTTCAAAGATATCTTTGTAAACTGTGACTAATAGGTACTAAATACAGGTAAGTTTATATTAACTACACTTATAACTAAACTAATAAACTTCCATGTTTGTAAACGTTCAAACACATAAAATATTGGTAAATTCAGTTGTCTATTGTAACGCAAAAGAAATAAATAAAATAACTTAATCTGTGTCCAATTCAGTTCATAGATCACATAATGTATTCCAACTATCCATTTCATGCATTGTTTTTCCAATTTGCATATGTTGTAAAGCGTTATTTTGGGTTATTTGTAACTGCTTCCCTTTCAATAAATATCTCTCGTCTCCTTCAATTGTTTCAATAAATTTCGTTGCTAACCTCCGTTGCTATGAAACTGTTTATGACCTCTAAAGTTTATATCACATATGGTGTCTTGATTTTTCTTATGAAATTCTTAAATTGCTGTAGTATTGTTATGTCATGGATAGCCAATCAAAGATAAAGATTTTATATTATTGGTTCATTATACATTTTTCTGGCAAATCTTCACAAAATCACTAGTTACTTAAATTTCCGCGCACTTCAGCAGATAATTATTATAAATAGTATGTACAGTGTGTTGTATGACAATTACAGTTTTTTTTTAATTGCTCTAGTTCTTTATTTGAAATTGATTTTATTGATGTCTATGTGTTTAGATCATTGAAATAGCTTATATGATAATGCTGTTTCACTACATAACAATAAACTGGATGTTTGTTTTAAATTAATTCTAGTGCAATAATACCTGTTTCAGCCTATGCTGATTTCCTTTCCGTTGATGGATTATTTTATTAAAATATATATATATATATATATATATATATATATATATATATATATATATATTATCAGAAACCCAATTACCATAGTATATGGTGTAGGGTTATATATATATATATATATATATATATATATATATATATATATATATAAGGACAGTACGGGAGCGGAAGTCAGCCATATTGATGACGTTTCTTATGACCGCAAACCTGAAATCTTCGCTAAAAAAAATAAACATTTCCCGGTCGAAAAAAACTACTTCCTTTGTTATATATTAATATATATATAACAACAAAGAGATTCATGTTCATGGGTAAATCACGCAAAAAGAAAAAGGGCTACTGAATCAGAGTGGGAACGGTATAACCAAATAAGGGTGTAAAGCTTGGAAGCAAAGATGTTGATCGAAACATGAGAAAACACAAAAGAACGGGTTTCCCATGATTCGATCAACATGGCGGCCTGACGCAAAAAAGTTATTTAGATTTTTTATAGAACTTAACACGTTCTCTAGAACTTTTGTACTTGACACTTTTTTGTTTTTGATTTTATGCAAAAATGTTACTTCAAATAAGCCTATCATATTGGTCTCGTGCCATTGGAATTTTTGTATACTATTATCATCTAGCCAATTTTATTTCACTTTGCTCTGATGAAACAAGGTTTTTGTTGTTTTTTTTAACCTTAGAACGACCATGAGTTGGAAGTGGAAGCAATACTGACACTTAACTTCCAAAGTTTTCGAACTTAAGAATATTGGCAATACTTTATGACACTTCATTTCTTTATCAGTTTAAGATTTGAGGAATCACTCTTTTAATTCTTCGTCGATTTGGATAGCATCAACTTTTCTTTGTTTGTTCTCCTTAATTTGGATCAATACCGTAATACGACTTCTGAAGTTATGAAGAAACACCACATTTTCTCTAATACGAAATGCTCTACGTTCAATAATTCTATGTGTTCTCAAAACATTCTTGCAACTTTTTGGAATTACTCGCCGAGCAAAAAATGTAGGTCACTTTAAATAACTTAAAAAATTGCAAAGAAGTTAAATGTATCAGCTATATCTGCAAATTGTAAATTTACCTACTGCATTTTCGTAACTTTTAAGTAAGGAATCAGACAACATAATTTTTTTTTATGATTTAGTCTTGAAAAACTCTACATTTTGAACGAAATTGATAATGATAACGATAATTAATGACGTGTATTACCCCCTCTTGCATTAATGACTGCTTGCATTCGACGAGGAACACTCTGAATTAAATTAAGGATTACATTCTGATCCATGTTATTCCACTCATGCAAGAGCAACTCTCTCAGCTCCTGTTCTTGGGGCTGCTGCATGCCTTTGGATGCGCTGTCCTAACTTATTCCAGACATGTTCGATGGACTGCATGCTGGCCAATTAAACCGCCTAATTCCTACTTCATTTAGGTATTCACTTACAATTCTAGCAGTGTGTGGTCTCGCATGACCATGCATGAAAATGCTTTGCTCGCGCATTGTAACCATGAAAGGCACAACATGATCTTCCAGGACCTCCGCTACATATCCTTGAACTGTTAGAGAGCCATTCTCTACGAAAACCAACTCTGTACGTGCATCTGAAGTGATACCTGTCAAAAGGTTGCAAAATACGGTGTCAGAACTATGACAAGTAGCATACATCCAACAGCATAACTTTCATCGCCTACTAGACCTATGTCTTCCTGATTAGTTTTATTTTTAAAAGTATTTACAATTTCTTAAATTATTTAAACTGGCCTACATTTTTTGCTCGGCAGTGTATAACAAACAGCGACTATTTAAAAAGAAGGACACTTGGACATGTTTGTAAAAGTAGAAGTATCTTCTTCGCGTGTCACCTTTGCCACGACGGTTGGCAATCGTCACTACAATCCGGAACTTTGACAAAACTGCACGAAACGATTGACTAAGAGTTAGACCTTTCTAAAATTTTTTAACCAACACATTTTACTTCTTCTATTGCTTCAAAATAGATTTTGCTTCGCATTATTGATTATAATAATTCGTATATTTCCTCAATTTTAATGTATCCCAGGCAACAAGTTTGTTTTGTCTCCCTGTTCATTGTTCACTTCATTTTTTCATGAGATATTCTGAATTCCGCGCTATATCCACATTTCAAAAACGCATTCAGACGCTGTTTGTTCAGTCCATGCCTCCATTTACGTCTAAGCTTCAATTTCAATACACAATATTTGCCCCATGTTGTTAAAAGCACTTTAGGTGTTCTTTTTCTTTATTATAGTCGTTTGTTCCGTTGATATTTGACCCAAAGTAGTTATATTTTTTTACAGGTTCTGTCCTATCGTTTTTTACGTACAGATGAACATTTGCAATATGATTTGTCATATGCAATCCTTTGCATTTGGTAATTTCAATGGGCTGTTTTTTTGTATGCACACATAAGTTAGGTTCAATCGAGTTATTTTTGGCCCCAGAATTTGTAGTTTAACTTATGACTAACCTTCATTTTGCATCCTGTATACCTTTTAACGTCTTAATATAAATTGATGTATTCCTTTCAGTTTATACTTAGAATAATATTTTTATTTAAATATCTATACCCTTGTAAGCGTCGAATAAATTAAAACTGGCCCTTGTTAATTCCGAAAGATGTTACTAAGATAACGACAAAGAATTTAATAGTTCTGCACCTTTTTATTTTTACAATTTTTTCGAACATCCAGTTTGTACAAGGATCGTTGTCTCCGAGGCAATATCCTTCATTTCAAATGTCCTTTCTACATTTACGTTCAATGGCAAAAATACCCATTGTTGGAAAACTTTGCACGTGACACGATTGTCGAACTTCTCATATTAGAATTGAAAAGTCGAAATTTCCATGTGAATGTACCTGTATCTACTGATTAAAATACAGAGCGGTCCTTATAATGGGGTATAGAACAACTATCTGTTTGAAAATACTGTATTTCAACATAATTTGCCACAGTATGGTTATTAGTTTTGAAATACAAGCCAATTTTTTCGAATAACTTTGTAAAAAAGATTTGTGATAAATTCAGCACACGCAAGGCAAGTTGTTATCGTCATCAATGATGATATCATAGAAATTGCTCCCACAATAAAGATAATTGCTATGTATGAACATGAACCTCAAATCCAGCGGCTAATGACAAGAAAGCTTTATTGTATACAAACCAATCCAGGAACTCAAAAATTCACCACAACTCAAGGAAGACATTTCACTTTGAGCAGAGCTACATGTTGCAAAACGTTGGAAATGGATACGGAAAGTAATAAAATTGGGAAATTAAGTATAAGGAAATATAACTTTTGGTTTTAATCTAAACTATTGAAACATTTTCAAATTTTTTGTCATACTTTTTAACTAAAATGAAAAACTATCATTTCTATGTTAAAAAACGGTGTCTGTTAAAATGTATCATAATTTCAATTCAAATTTTGTGAAAAAATTAGATATAAGTTTAGTTTACACTTTTTGGCTCCTATAAAAATGGTAGTTTTAAAAATTATCCATTAATTTCTGTCGCCTTAGAATAGCAGTTCCAAAATTATCTCCTAAATGTTTTCTTTCGTTATTCTATTCAGTATATTCTTCGCTTAAATATGATCCAAATCCTCGTTTCATAATAATCCATTGATTTACGTATTCTTTCTTTCTGTATCACCTACGACATGTACACTCACTTTCAAAAGTCTTGCACCCCCCCGATATTGGGATTATATCTATTTTTTTCTTAATTTTAATCCCATCATGTTAAATATTAATTAAAACCATACATTAAAATCGTACAAATTTATTTACTGGAATAACATAGGTTGGTTTAACAGAAAATTAAAATTGAAATGGAAAAATTTGAAAATACAAAAATAATATTTTCAGAAAAAACGGAAAAAGGATGAATGTTATAATAAATTTAGTACTTAGTATTTCCACCTCTACTTCTTATCAATGCATCAACGCGTCTATGCATGCCAATAATCAAATTATTAATCACTGCCTGTGGAATATTGTCCCATTCCTCTGTAACCGCAACAATAAGCTCTTGCGTGTTTCTTGGAGGGTTATTTCGGTTAAAAATGGCTCTTAAGACATAATCCCACACATGCTCTATGGGATTCAGGTCAGGGGACATTGCCGGCCATTCCAATCTTGCAATGTTTCCGTTTTCCAAGGCTTGTTGAACGGCTCTGGTGCGATGGGGTCTGGCATTATCGTCCATAAAGATGAACTGGGCTCCGATTGCATTACGTAATGGTTGAACGATAGCATTAATGATGTTTTGCAGGTAATATGCACCGGTCATTGTTCCTGAAATATGAATGAGTTGTGTTCTCCCATTAAATCTGATACCACCCCAAAACATTTGCGTTCCGCCACGATAAGGGGCAACACCTATGGCAGTTGCTAGTCTATTTTGTCCTCCTGTCTCCCTCAAAACCCTTTCCCGATAGTCATCACTCACTAATCCAAACCTGGACTCATCTGAGAAAAGAACGTTCCTCCATTGTGGCAATAACCAATGTTGATGAGCTCTTGCCCACTGCAATCGAGCGGTACGGTGACGAGCAGTTAACAAAGGCACCCTTAAAGGCCTTCTGCGCCTCAATCCTGACGCCAAAACTCTTCGACGGATTGTTGCGGTCGAGATCACGCGATTAAACGTTCTCTGGAATTGAGATCTTAGTACTGGTACAGTGACTGATCGTTCTCTGCGGGCTAATTGAGCAATATACCTATCTTCTCGTCTAGTACTAACAGTAGGTCGGCCTGTTCGAGGCCTACTATTCACTTCCCCAGTCTCTTCATAGCGTCTAATAGTCCTGCTAACCGTAGATCTCACAAAATTTAGCCTATTGGCTATCTGGTGACGAGACAACCCTTCTTGCCACAGAGCAATAGTTCGAGTCCTATCAAAAGCAGACAACTCATTTCTAGGCATTTTTAACGTTTATACAACTTATTCGTACCAACTAACAATATAAACTGATAAGCAGAAACAGGCATTTTTTACTAGATCGGAATTTACACGATCCAAAACACGTTTTTTGAGGTATAGTGTAAACAAGTCCTTCTTATCAGCAAAATACTTTTATAGAATATTTATTTCTACATATTTCGCTAAGATACAGGGGGGTGCAATACTTTTGAAAGTGAGTGTATATATGACATCAAATAAAATTTCCAGAATGTCCAATATATGGTTATAATGACGTCTATTACCCTAGCGTAACCATTTCATAAATCGGCACCCAAAAGTATACAGTATTTTGTTGCTAATTTGTGCCGCAAGATTTGATTTTGTTGCTCAAATAAGTCTTGCAAAAAACGCGGTTACGCTAGCGATATCTAAAAGCCCAATGAAGCTAGCGATACGAGACCAACATCATATTTTGTTGCTGAAAGATAGGGTAAGTATTTAGATTTATCAGCAAATTAATCCTTCGCGGGGTTTGAACTACCCCAATCCCCGGAAAAACGTAATTTTACGTACCTCCAGAATAAAAGCAGCTAGCGACACGAAATCAACGCCTTATTTTGTTGCTAAGCGAAGTGAGATTGGCCCGAATAGCAACGCTTCGCAGGGGTTAACTACCCCGATAACCGGAAAAATGTGATTTTACGTATCTCGAGAACCAAAGCAGCTAGAGATACGAGACAAACGCCTTATTTTGCTGCTGGGGGATAGCGGCATTAGATTTATCAGAATATCAACCCTTCGCGGAGGTTGAACTACCCCGATCCCCAGAAAACGAGATTTTACGTAACTCCAGAACAAAATCAGCTAGCGATGAGACCAATGGCATATTCTGTTCCTATTTTGTGGCTGAGAGATAGCGGAGTTAGATTCATAAAAATATTAACCCTTCACGGGGGAGTAACTACCTCACTCCTCGGAAAATCGTAATATTACGTATCTCGAGAACCAAAGCAGCTAGGGACACGAGACCAACGTCATATTTTGTTGCTGGGGATAGCGAAGTTAGATTGGTCCGAATAGCAACCCTTTGCGGGGGTTGAACTATCCCCCTCCCCGGAAATACCTAATTTTACATATCTCCAGAACAGGGCCGCGCCGACTATGTGGCGAATGTGTGCAAAACACACAGGCGGCAAAACAGCTAGACCACTTGACTAACCGTCTCTCTCTTCTCTAACGCCACCGCTGCTCGAAGTGATGATCTTTTTATGACACCGACACCGACGGCCGACGGCACGTGTTGCTTTGTCGGTACTTGATTCTATTTAGCGGCAGCGGCTAGATACAAAGGGTAAAAAAGTCGGAAACCGTACAAAAGTGAAAATGAATATAAATTTGTGTTGATTTTGCGAAAGTGTCATTTCAATTTATTCTTTAAACAAGAACCAGTTTCTGTATATTTTCAATTAAGTTAGTAGCGTAGTGGAGATTTAAAAGTTTGTGAATTCATTTAATTGTAAAAATGGTAAGTAACTATGAAAGTATTAATACAACCCTGTGACAACACTAATATGATTAATTACCTAATTATCACCTTCGATTTGAATATGAAATTTTCTGTTTAAATACAGAAAAAGAAAACGACTATGAGGTTACCAATATCACCAACAAAGACAGCAGAAAATGGAAGCGAAGGAAAAATTAGCCGATTCTTTGAAAAAATATTTGAAGCCGACGGAAAAACAAACAAGTGGTTTTCCTGAGCTTGAGAATACCGGCAATGATGCTCGCCCTAGTTGCTCTTCAAATACCTCGTTTGTTTCTGTGGCTTATGTACTCTATATCAAGAGATTTGGTTTACTGTTTCTGCTGTTAACTTTTTGGATGTAGAAAAAAAATACTGGTATCGTATAATTGAAAGAATAATTTCAACAATACAGTTTTTATGTCGCCAATGTCTAGGTTTACGTGGTTCATTTAGCAAATTGTATGAAAATAATAATGGAAATTTCTTAAAATTAATAGAAACGTTCTCAAAATTTGAATCTGTAATGGAGGAGCATGTTCGTCGCGCACATAAAAATCAAAGCAATGATATCGTAACGAGAAACTGTTTAGGTGATAAAGTTCAAAATGAATTGATCGATTTAATCGGTTTAACAATTAAAAATACTATTTTAGATCTATTAAGAAAATATAAATATGATTCTATAATTCTCGACTGTACACCAGATGTGAGTCATACGGAGCAATTAAGTGTAATTTTGAGGTTTGTTGTATTAAATGAGTTAACGAAAAGAATTGAAATACGTGAACGTTTCATTCAGTTTTGTCCTATTACTGATTCTACTGGTGCTGGTTTATGAAACTATGTGACAGATTTGTTGCTAAAACTGAATTTAAGTATACACGATTTGCGCGGTCAAGGATACGATAATGGCGCAAATATGTGCGGAGTACATAGTGGCTTACAGACTCGAATCTTAAATAGAAACCCGCGAGCATGTTTTGTTCCTTGTTCAGCGCACTCGCTAAATTTAGTTGTTAATGATGCTAAGATTTCTTTTGAAGTATCAGGATTCTTTGATATTGTTCAAGAAATGTATTTGTTTTTTTCTGCATCAACGAAAAGATGGTCAATTCTAAAAACGTACATTTCAGATTTAACATTAAAACCACTATCTGATACACGCTGGTCCAGTAGAATAGACCTATCAAACCTTTATGATGCTCTTTTCAAAGTAATAGAAGCATCCACGTCTTCAAAAGATTTACCACAGCACACCTAGCTCGATCGTTAGCAACAAAAATTCAGAATTACAATTTCTTATGCTCTGTAGTAATTTGGTATAATATATTATTTAAAATTAATGCAGAATCAAAGCATAAATCATAAAGTTTGTTTAGAGAGCCTAAACAAAATAAAAACATCTTTAACAGACTGTTCGGCAAAGAAAAACCAGTTTGATTATGAAAGCAATGACGAACCAATAATCGACCCTAAAATTCATTACAAAGTGAACGTATTTTTTTCTATATTAGATACAACCTTATCATCTCTTGATGAAAGATTTAAGGGATTGAACCGATTCAACAATATTTTTGGATTTGTTTATAAAATATTTAGCTTAACTCAAGAAGAATTAAAGAAATCTTGTGAAAATTTAGCATTAAATTTGAAAAACGAATCACGTAAAGAATCGGATATTAACGCAAATGACTTATTCGATGAAATTAATTGATTAAAATGTCACATGCCAGAGCCAGAGGAAAATGATTTAGACCCCCAAGTGATTCTTCAATACATTTTAGAAAATCAATTAATTTCGACGTTTCCAAATATAGCAGTGGCTATTCAAATTTTTTTAACACTACCAGTATCCGTAGCATCGGGGGAAAGATCCTTTTCAAAACTTAAGTTGATAAAAACATTTTTAAGATCGAGTATGGCACTAGAAAGCCGTTTAGCAATTATATCCATAGAAAGTGACATTATGGATTTTATTCCCTTCGACGAGATAATTAAAGATTTTGCCGAAAAAAAGGCAAGAAAAGCATGTTTTCAATAATTTATTTTTTCCTTGTTAACTATTATAAACATTTTTTATTTGTTTTGGTACTCTCTGTGATTTTTATTTTTACTTTTTTAATTTTCACCTCTCACCAAAGTAGAAATACAGTCAAATATTCACCGCTAAATAGCGATTAACTTTACAAAAATGATCTCACTGTCAGAAGGGCTCGTCCGTACAAGTTAATCCTCAAAGTGACGAATTTGATGATAGATCTCTCGATTTTTTAATCTGATTGTTCACTGCTTTCTGCTTTATGTTGTATGTTTACTTTAAAAGTTACATATATGATACATGTTTAAAATGCCATGTAAGTATATTATATATGTTTTTCAAAGTCGATATTTTGTATTTTTAAGTGAATAAACGTTTTTAAAATAAAGTTCGTGTAACGAAACATATATTTGGCGGCAAATTATGGTTTGCACACGGGCAGCTGAATAGCTTGGCGCGGCCCTGCTCCAGAACAAAAGCAGCTAGCAACACGAAACCAACGGCATATTTTGTTGCTGAGATATAGCGTCGTAACATTGATCAGAATATCACAATCACGTGGGAATGGTGAAAATAAATCGAAATTTTTATTCAATGCAACAATTAAAAATGTTCATCAGACCATGAGAATCAAAGTGTTATGTATTCTTAGGAATTTGGATCGCTATTCGCAATTTAGTCATGTTCGAATTTGAATTAATCGGTTCGTCGTAATTATGGTTCAATGGATTCGGAAATTACAAAACCTGTAAATAACGTATTTATATGTATATTTAATCGCTACTCATGATTCCGCGGTCAATTTTGAATTTCGATCGAGTCTTCTGCCATCAATAAGGATCAGCAGGGTCTAAAATTAAAAAATCAATCAGCGTTATCTCGTAGATTATGAGTCTTTAGTTCTATGATGCTTTTACTAGGACATTTATTACAAAATCGTGATTACTAATCACGATCTCGTAATAAATTTTGAGTTTTGATAAAGTCTTTTGCTATAGATAAATATTACTTTTTTGGGTAGCTAATTTTCGTATTCAAATAGCTATTATTAAAAGGAAACAGTATTCCGCTTGACACAGCAACAGGAAATATATTTAGGCACGACAATTGCTGAAAATATGTTGTCAGAACATCGAATACGGTCAACTTCGAAACAGCATTCTGCCAAATAAGTTGACAACTTTAAAATAGGATACTTTCAAATTATTTGGATATGAATGATGAATTGTAAATTTTCGTTTCACAGTTTATAATTCTGCTAAGTAGAAAAGGAATTCGAAATAATTTGTCATACATATTTGTTATAAAAACGAATTAACGAACATATTTAAGTAAGGAATATGTTAAAAAAATAAAGTAGAAACCTAGAAATATGATGGTTATCTTACCGGAGATTTCCAAAAATATAACTAAATTGAGTGGTTTTTATAGGACAATAACAATGTATACCAAGATGGCAGATAGACTGAAAATTAAAAGATAAAAACAAAGATTAGAACATACACTTAAAAAAGTATCATATTTTTGCTTATAAGCAGTTTAATGTACATATTTCTTATTATGCATTGGAAAATTTCTGAAAAATATTTTAGTTTGTAAGTCAGATTTTAAGTATTTATATAGATTTGATTGTACCGTCCACGAACAGGGATTAACTTCCCTCTGTGGAATTTATTTGGATAATAAATGAATAAAAATTATAGTTTGGCAGAGATGAAATTAATCGCGAAATCTTTCTCGGTATATGTACATTTGTCGTTTATCCGGTATCGGGGGAGCTTAACCCCCGCAAAGGGTTGATATTCTGATAAATCTAACTACACTATCTTTCAGCAAGAAAATAGCAACAAAATATGCCGTTGGTCTCGTGTCGCTAGCTGCTTTTGTTCTGGAGATACGTAAAATAACGTTTTTACGGGGATCGGGGTAGTGAACCCCCGCGAAGGGTTGATATTCTGATCAATGTAACGAAGCTATCCCCCAGCAACAAATAAGGCGTTGGTCTCGTGTCCCTGGCTGCTTTTGTCCTCGAGATACGTAAAATCACGTTTTTTGGAAGGTCGGGGTACTTTCTCCCCCGTGAACGGTTAATATTTTTTATGAATCTAACTCCGCTTTCCATCAGTAACATTACGTGTTTTCCGGGGATTGGGGTAGTTCAACTCCCGCGAATGGTTGATGTTCTGATTAATTTAACTACCCTATCTGTCAACAACAAAATACTGTGTACTTTTGGTTGCCGGTTTATGAAATGGTTAAGCTAGGGTGATAGACGTGTTGTAATGTTTCCATTCTGTCTTTACCCTTTTCTTTATTCAACAAATTTCATTTACGTTTTTAGAATTTCTGCCTTTTTTAACTATCTAAGGTATGGGCATCCCTTTAAAATTTCGATTCGTTGTGATATTCTACACTGACCAACGCCTATGCTATATCAGCAGATGGTAGCTCTTAAGTTATGAAATATACTTCATAATGGCGATTTGTGTGCGTGACTTATAATATACGGTAAGTCTTTCTTATGGTTTTTGGCTTTACTACTTTTTCAAACTGATTCATGCTATACATCATTTGTTAGCTGACTGCCTCTATTTGAAGCTGTAGTTGTTAGAATGTTCATTTTATTAATTCATACTTTTGTCATTTTTTCCCAATTAACTTTGTGAAGGTCATGTAGCCAATTATGGGCACCAGCCTCAGCGCCAAATATGGACAGTGCCCACATTCGGCACCGATAAATTATTTCTACCACATTTTCTTTTCTTAATTTTAGGAAATGGCACCAACTAAAAGGACAAAGTGGGACCAGGCCGACTTAAGCAGGTCCATGGAGGCTGTTCGAAATGGAACATCAATAAAAAGAGCAGCCCAAGATTTCAATATCCCACGTAGTACCTTGCAACATCATGTTTATGCAGGAAATGTCGAGAAACGTTTAGGGAAACACTCCATGCTTAGTGCGGCGCAAGAACAAGACCTTTGCAGCCGCATTTTTAGATTTGCCGAAATCGGTATGCCATTAACCTCGAAAGTTTTGCGAAGAACCGTTCACACATTCTGCGTTGAAAATAATGTGATACTACCACCAAGCACAAAACCATCCTTACTAATTGGGCGTAAATGACTTAAACTGTTTCTTCAGCATCATCCAGATGTAGCCCAACGGAAATCAGAAACAGTTAATACAGCTCGAGCGGCAAAATTGAATAAAGATAATGTAATGCATTACTTCCAGACATTAGCAAATGTAATGACTGAACTGGGTGTTATGAATCAATCGCAGTTAATATTTAACATGGATGAAAAGGGCTGTCAACTTACGCTTCATAAAGAGCCAAATGTCTTAATCAAAGGAATTAAAAGAGTTCCTACGGTAGCACCAGAACATGGAGAAAATGTGACTGTAGTGTCATGTGGAAATGCGTTAAGGCAGGTTATACCACATGTAATCTTCAAGGGGCAAAGGATTAAACCCGAATATTCGGGCAACTTACCGCATGGTGCCATGACCCCAAAGGATAGCATGACTACAGAAACTTTCGTCGAATGGGTAGATCACTTTTCACAATACAAGCCACCGGGAAAAGTTTAGCTGATATTCGATGGGGCGAAATCCCACTTGGATGTCGTCGCTACGGCTGACCGTCACGAAATAACTCTATTGTGTTTCCCAAGTAATTGCACCCACGAGCTTCAACCCATGGATAAGTCGGTGTTTCGAGCGTTTGAGTACCACTGGGATGATGAAGTTCAGCGCTTTTGCGGGCACCAAGTTGATAGAAGACTGAACAAAACACTTTTTGGTATAGTGTTCTCAAAGGTTTGGTCCAAGGCAGTAGCACCCACAAATGTGGCAAATGGATTTAGAGCTACAGGAATATATCCTTATGACCCAACCGTAATTCCTGAAAGGGCCTATGCACCCTCCCGATTAACAGAAAAACGTTTGGATATTTCTCAGTGCACAGAAGAAGTTCAACAGCCGGATCTATTTCAAGATCCAAATTTTTCACTTCAAAATTATCAAAGAGTGGGTCCACCCATCGTAGCTATGGATCGTGATAGTTCAAATAGAAGTCCGCAACCAGGCCCTTCTAAGAAAGAGTGAAACCAATACTAACCAAATACAAACACGAAAGAAAGCTTTGAACTTCAGAGCCATTAAATTAGACACTTCAATGTTCACTCAAAATGTTGTGGCAAAAAGTGCAGCATCAAAATCCGCAAAAATCAAAGAATCGTTAGTCACAGCCAAGAAAGTACACACTAAAGCAACCGAAAATTGGCACCGTCCCCTCTGCAAAACCTACCCAAAGCTGTCCATGCGACAGTGCTCTTACTGCAAAAGGTGGGCTCACGAGGAACGCGTGGGACTGACTGAAGAGGATGAACTGCAGATTTTTAAATGTCCACTTTGTGACTGATGACTTGCTTATGTCGTTATTTGTTATGACGTTTTAATTTTTTTAACGAATTGTTAAGTTTGGGTCTTCAAGAATGAGGTTTTATTTTCTCATGTCCATACAAATTTTAGAATAAAGTGTTTTTTTCCAATGCTTCATTTCAATTCACCTAGAGTATTACTACAGAACTATTGCTGTCAGGGACTTGGTCATACTAGCATCTAGTGCCCATATTTGGAACAAAGTGTGCCCATATTATGAACATGGTGTACCTAATATGAACACCAAAAAGCGAAAACATTTTTTTGTGTATTTTAAGCTTACGTTGCTAAATACAGTATTTACTGGGTTTGGCAAGTCCTATATGTGTGTTAGAACATACCCAACTTTTTTAAATAAATAATTGGGGAAAATGTGGGTTTTACCTTAATTTTTATGTAAGCATTGAATAACCACCTCAAATGCTCAAATTTGGTTAAAACTTGGTGCTCTATCAGTCATTTCATCTTATATATACAGTCTTATTATCTGAATTTAGGACAGAAAAATTATTACATATTACATATGTTTCTCAAATTCATTGGTAGAAAGAATTTGAAATAATTTTTCTCTGGTACAAAATTTTCATAGAATATCGAATCATGTTTCATTTAATACAGTTTTTTTGTCTATCTGTTCAAATGTTGACATTGCTATTATGTAGTCATTTCTTGAGTTTATTATTTTATTAGTCAGGCATTTATATTTAAAACCTTTCCACATGAGAAATAGTCAAAGTATCTATTCCAAACCCAACTACAAAATGCCTTTTAGAATAAGATCGAGACGAAAACTCTCAATTGTAGAAAACTTATTTCCTACATTATATATAATTCAATAACAAGGTATTGGCAGCTATCCTTTTTCGTTGGTGTAATTTCGTGGTTTGTAATAAAATATAGTAGATACTTTAGTCCTTTTTGCTACTACCAACCAATAGTTGAAATAAAAATACGTTTTTTTTCAATTCAATCACATAAATATTTCCAATCGAGAAACAAACTACTGTCAATGCCTCACACAAATACATTCCGAAAAAAACTCAATAAGGAAAGACAATGTCACTGTGTTCATGCTAAGGTGTCCCTCATGGCGATTCTATCAACAAAAACTAAATAGACAGATATTGGGATGGAATTACAAAAGGAATACAAAAGCTAATCTCTATCAACCTCTTTTATTAATCAATACAAGACATAAAGAAAAGTTGGATTTAAAATTTTACGTTTGCCTTGTTTGAGAAATTCCCAAATAATTTATTTCTCAAATGGTCGTATTTTGACAGGAATAAAACAGATATAAGACACGCCGAAAAGGGTTCTGCTAAAAAATGATGAAATGCCGATATTGGGCTTGTCCAGTTCAATAGGTCCACTACCCGGAATAGTGCAGTTCACCTACTCTCGACTATAACATTTTTTGGCTGCGTGAGTTTTATGTAAACAGACTAGCAAGTGCAGTTCAGCTTAAAACACTGACCCGATCCGTTTTTAAATATATTTTTCATAAAAATTCTATATTCTATCACGGTTATCACTTGTAATTACAGTATTTAAGTCGTTTTTTTATTATATCTGGAAAGGGAACAGTCCGTGAAGAAAACAGGGCTCCTAATAACCCAAAAAACTCCAAAAAATGCGTCCAATGCCAGCCAATTTGATAAAATTGATCCATATTTCTTACCACCTCTGGCTGTAAAGAGTGAACGTTACTCTGGCATAGTATACTCATTTTTTGCTTCTGCTATTCAAATGGTTTGAGGTTAAGAGATCATGACTGAGTTCCAGCAAATGTAACAACAGCACGCTTGTCCTTAGACACTGTCACCGTATCATTACCTACCTGGGTATTCCATCTCCTTCGAAGGCGACGCTAAATGGCCTACTCGATCACCTGACCTCAGACTCGTATTTGTGGGGATATGTTAAAGCTGCGCATATATGAATACCACTGCTAATATTACGGTGCAATGGGTTCGAAATGGAATATAGCAAATTTCAGTTGTGTTATGTCAGCGTGGGTTCCAATTACGCACGGTGTTACGACCAACACGGATTAAAAATAAATCCGTATGAATGCACTTCCTTACTTTTATAATAAGCGTATTATAAATGTACTACTTTTTCTTTTAGAATCCGGTACTCAAATAAAATATAAGTTTATAATGTTTTTCAAAATTAACAGTTCGATTCAATCAAATAAAAACCACTGCATTATATAGTTTACGATAAGTTGTGCAGTAGTTACACATATACCAAATCAAAAAGTCAACTTTATCATTATTTGAATATTCCGCCATTGTGAATGTGACGTCACTTAAGTGACCTGAAGGTAACATCAAGACATTAACTACTAAGAATAGACATCCGTATACAATCAAGAGATCCAACAGATTCCGATTTTATATTTCGAAATTATTCTGGAGTGCTAGAAATGTCCATTCCTTTGAAAACACCAACTGATAAATTTAGAATGGGATTTATCAAAACAAAATTTTTTATATGTCGACTTTTTTAATGGTTAAGCTTATTCAAAGTGCGAACTTCGAGCAGTTATTTCAATGTCAAAATATGAGTAATATTTTGGAATATCTCCAAAAGGCTTAAAATTCTTGGTATTAAGATGAATGAACATGTGAATCAATGCGATCAATCTTGACTTTTTTTGTTATTATACGGTAGATTTGGTAAGCAAAATCATTTATAATTTTTATAGGACATTGACTCCTGATTTTATTTTCAAAATATTTTCAACCAACATTTGAAACATTCTAAAAATTTCATATTTTGTCGTTGGAATGTAAACAAGAAAACAAGAAAAGAAGAGAGATCAAAAACTGTGAACTTTAGAATTCTATTATATGCGAATAGCTTTATTCACGGGACAATGAGATAGTAAAAAAATGCAAATAACCTGTAGATACAATTGTAAAAAGAAACGAAACATCTAAATAAAACTTATGTATATAAATTCAGTAACCACAAAATACATAGAGTAACGTTGATATATAGGGAGAATTATATTTGATTCAGTACACACAGAGCTTGAAGTGTTGCATACACTGGTAAAAATAAAATTAGAATCAACCTTTGCTCTGGAGTTACTTTAAAAAAATTTATATGTGTTAAATATTTTTCAATTGTACCATAGGTTATTAGCGGATCGCTAAACTAAACAAAACATTGTTGCGATGATTCTACACGTAAGGGTCCCTCAACCAAATTTCTGAAAAACATAATCCGCAATTTCTTTTTACAATTGTAATTCACATAACGAAACGTCTAATTTGAAATTATCAACTAAATGATATGTGTCTACACCCTCTTTATAGGGTAATTTTAACAAATTTTACTTAAATAATGATTAACATCAAACATTTTATTTCATTGTATGTAGCAGTTACAGGGTTTGATGTTTTTTGACACCTGTTGTATGTTTTTCTCTTGTCGACAGCTTTGAGAATGGCCTAATCGCTGAAAGCGCTTAGCTGGAATTTTAATAAAATGACACAATCAGTACTCGTCCTTTCATTCACTCAAATTATATTTAGTGTGTACACCATACTCAGACAATTCCATTTTAAAATGTACCCATTGAAAAAATAATAATCTGGGTTTTATTTTATGTTATAGCTATATTCCCTCTACCAGCTATGGGATGGAAGGTATTGATCCCTTGCCGATTTTCATATATAGCCCATGGTACGACAATTTATGGGAAATGAAAGTGAGTATTAACTTTTGTTGAGGCATTACGTCTAAGTATTTGGTCTAACGGTTACCAAAAATCCAATAAAGACAAAAAATAAATCAAAAAATTGTTAAAAACCAAAAAAAACAAGAATTCCTAAGAAAATCGAAAGCTCCAAAAAAAGGAATTAAAAAAAACCAAAAAAAATTTAAACATTCAAGCATTTTTTGATATTTTTTTGGCGTAGTACAAAAACATGTGTAAACTTATTATTTCAATAGTAAGCGCATTTTGTTTTCTTTTGTTGATATGAATTTTCAAACATATTTGTGTGTTTACTTATTTATTGTTGTTATTTTGTGTGTTTCCTTGTAGAAACTCAACCAGAAACGAGAAAGGACTTCCACGAGACGGTGGGATTTATAAGAGCTCTTAAGCAACATTTTAACAATCATAGACTGCCAGGAGATGCAGAGGAACTTAAACTGCCTTATGCGATGGTTTCATAAGAACGGAATGCTTTTAAATGTAGAAATATACAAATATACAATATACTAGGTTTAAGCTTGTGATGTTAACCTATTTAATGTTTCCAGTAAAGAAATAAAGATGTGTTTTAAGTAGAAATGAAATGTTAGATATATTATTTTAAATTTTGTACAGTCACAAGTGCTGTTTAGCACTCGTATATGTAATTACTTGGCACCTTGTATTTACAGAGCTGGGCAGTGATTAATAACTTTGTCTTCAAAAGTATTTTAATTACTTTTGTTTTAACATTCACATTAATTATACTCAAATGTTTTCTTTCGCAGAAAGTTGCCAAAAATAGTAGTTAACTACTCATTGCTAACACTTTTTTTGCTAAGTAAGTAGCAGTTATACTCCAGTAGTTTGTCCAGCTCTGTGTGTTTATAGGAGTACAATAATAAAGAAATAAATTAATATAAACTTCATATTCAATTTTCTACTTTTATCTTGATTTAACATCATTTAAAAATCTAATGATACTCCAATCTAGAATGTATGTAACTCAAATTATTTATTAATTATTGCATTGTTTTTACATTATAGATTATTTATTGTCATTCTGTTTGTTAAGAAAAGTACTTTGCGAAAGAAATTATTTGTTGTGTATTTTTATACCAAAATAAATAAACTGTTTATATGATTACTGTTTTATTTTTTCCAATTTAATTAACCATTTATGGTTCCATTTGATATTTCATTTAATTTAACTCAACGTCTAGTCATTATTGAGTTAATGGAGTTAAATTTAATGAAATGTCAAATGATGGACTATAAATGGTTATTTTGAAATAAATTAATTAAAATACAGTAAATTTGAATATAGAGCCAAAACCTAAAATTACAGAAATCTTTTTAACATTACTCAATTGTTTAGTCGACAGGCTCATTAGATGGCGTCACAAAAATGTCTCATCTATCTGTGGGTTATCTGTGTTGGCTTCACCATTGCAGCTACCGGATTGCATCGCGTTACTGCCCCAGAAGTTTTCATTCTTCTTACTTTATTACACAAATTATTTATTATTTTTTTTATTTATTGTTTTTTCATTCCATAGCTGAACGTTGCACTACTTACACAGTACATATTGACTTAATTCATCACATATCATTCATGTTTGATCTCGTGATTGCCGCACGAATCACGTGATTCCTACATGAATTACGTGACTCTTCTTCGACATTTACTTGAGTGGCGTGCGTGATCCAGGCCGGATAGATCGTGAGCGGGCGTGAACGGGCATGAAAAGTCACTCACGTGCCCATCTCTACTGCGTCGGCCGCAGTATTTGGAAAAAATTGAAAGTAAAGTTGATTGTGCACACATAACTTTCCTCAAACTCAACGAATTTACACAGTTAATAACTCAAAAGAAAGGGATTGATCCACTGAGTGTTCTTAGACTTGTGTCAACAGCCCACGTTAATCAGAACTCTAGTTATAGAGGTTTGAGTGAAGGAAAATCTTGAAAAAATTGAATGTAAAGTTGATTGTGCATGCATAACTTTCCTAAAACTAACGAATTTAAGCAGTTAATAGCTCAAACGAAAGAGCTTGATCCACTTAGTGTTATGAGAGTGAAATGATCAAGATCCATTCATTAGAAGAGGAGCTATGAGAATTCGAATTGCTTGAGTGACTGTGTCCCATAAGAAATGTACAGGAAATAATAGCGTTTGAGTATAACTTGAGTAAGGTGGGAGTTGAGTAAATTTCAATGATTGATGATATATGTGTCTAAATAACTTTCATTTAAAAAAAATGAAGGAAATCGGCCGTATAGAACGGCTAGACTGACTGAATTTTTTTAATATGTAAGATAATAATAAGGTGTTAAATTTAATTGCCTATGGAAAAGCTAAAAAAAATAAAAGCTTGCACTATGCCTGAAACTTAACTAAAGATTAAAAATATACGAGTCTATTTGGTTTTTGAAACTAATAAACATTCTCTGAATCCATTATTTGCAGTGGAAGACCATTCCAAATATCAAAGATTTTGTTACTCAGGCTGTTACGTGTAATAAAAGGCTGTCTTCATCTTTAAGGAGTGCCCACGGAGACAATCGGCCAAACGGAGGGGGAAAGCCGCTTGAAGGTCGCCGAAGTCGATTTTCAAGTGAATAAGGTCACCTCGGAAACGTCTTTCTTCGAATGTTGTGAGCTTTGTCTTCGTACGTGGGTCTAGCACGGTCAAAAAACAATCAGGTTGCACGTCTTTGCACTTTTTCCAGCGTTTCTCATTCCTTCTGAAAATTTGTACTCGGAGATAGTTGGAGTATATAAGTATGAATATGAAGCTAGAAAACTGAAATTTGAATTCACAATATGGCGGATTCAAAATCTTAAAAACACAACGAAACTTCTAGAATACTAAATTTTACTCAACTATATCTCGATGGAAAAGAAAGTTTTCTATTTTCGCTAAAAGGAGTTTTGAAGGGAACGATTGCGACTTTCAGATGGCGTAACTCGTGTATGGGAAAAATCATTCACGCTGTAACGAAACTATTAATATAGCGAAAAATCGTGTTTTGTACTTTAGTAAGGATTGGCGAGATACAGCCATTCTTAGACCGGGTTCGGAACCTGCGAAGAAAAGTACATCAAAAACGACATCGTTTTTCAAGAATAACTATTGACCTGTGTTATCACAGTTCTCATACCATCCTGTATATTAAAAGTTTAGATGGATATATCATAATTGATTCGAGGAAAAATCTAGAGAAATGTTGATAAAATAATTAATTTGTTTTTGCGGAAAATAAATTTATATGTAAATTAGTTAGTGATTGAAATGTTTTTTTAAAAAACCAATTAAGAATGCAGTAAAAATATAAATAATAATAAACTGCAATAAACGAATATAACATAATACAATGAAACTATCCAGTGCTGTAATGAAATTTAATTAACCTAAAAACAATATAGTGGTTTAATGGCATACAAGTGTTGATAAAATCAATATTGTCGTACTCGTGCAAGATGCAAAACTAACAAGTTTTTACTTATTTTAATGAATTCTACAGTGTTCATATCTGATCTAGTTTTTGTAATATCGGAATAATAAAACTGATTACAAATTGATATACTTGCACCAGACACTGAATTCTTCTCTAGCATATTTATCATTATTTCATTTATTTTGGTACCTATTAAATTAGAACAAGCACAATTGTTTTCTTTCGAGGTTCGTATCATTGAGTGGACGACATTGTTTTGTTAAACAACCGACTGGACAATTGACAGTTGCTTTGTGGTTAGTTTGATTTGCTATTTTTCAATAAATAGACTCGCGCCAAAGCAATTTTTTTATCAAAATAATTGTTCGGTTCGAGAAACGCATCGTTTACAAAGTCATTTCTACGATCGTCATAATCGGCTAATCCAATTAACTATGGATCGTTTTTGCAGAACGTATTCTCTAACTCTAAATGATAATAGACATTCCATAAGTTGCCAAATAGTGCGCACCGAACAAGCGATAGCCGTAGTACAACGTAGCGTTGAGGAAGACCCAAACCAATTCGACGTTGTTCTGAGCATAGATAGAGATATGGAAAACTTTATGGGAGGATCTTGGTTCACATACTTACCGATAATCGGTTTTGCCGCCATTTCGGCCAATAGGTTGAAACATAAATAGTTCATGATGTTGATTTTTCGTACCAAATTTTGACATGAAGCTCACTTTTGGTTTAATGCGCAGAAAGTGCAGAATTGTCGCATGTAGAATTTCAATATTTTACAAGCCATTAACCAAAAACATTCAAAGTCACTGGAGTAATTGTTCCGTTCCAATTTGTAATTCAGCAATCATTGATCAAGGACGAAGATAGGCAGAATGTTACAGTCAAAGGTAAACTTGATACAATTAGTTGGCTCTTGCTGACATGTAATTTCAACAGGACTGAGTCACAAGCTAAACAGCCCGCAATACACTTAATTTACTCAAAGAATAATTCGATAAGTTCACATAATGGTTTTATTAATTGGCCACTAAGATCGTGCAATCTATTGCCATTAGATTATTTTCTATGGGGATATGTTCTACGCCAATAAACCAGAGCCGAATGAACTTAATATTATTCTTTGTCTTTGTTTTATTTTAATTTGTGGAAGACATAAAACATAATTTTTGCTCTACAAATTATAAAAATATTGAGCTACGATCAAAAAATTACAATTTCTTTAAATAACAATAACTCAAAGTATAAAAATTCAAAGTATTTTAAGGAAAATTGACTATAAAATGAGACTGGTTATGAAAAACCTAAATTATATTCCATTTTATGGAGATTTTGGATCAAGCAAAACTTTTAATAAAAAATGATAATTTTCGCTAAATCTAAGAATAAAAATGTTTTCTGCTCTTGGTGTTCATAAATTTGAACATCAAATATATCCAATTTGTTTTCTTCACACCTTATAAATAACATTTCATTCATTACTTTATTATTTATTGTGATTTTATTTAACCACGCTTCAAGTATCTCCGGTTAGTATAGAGTTTAACAGATCATAACTCTGGAAGAGCGATACGAGTATTTCACACACGTAACAAGTCTGTAAATCTGTCAGCAAACGGGTAAATATCAGTCTTATATTTTCCTAGTTCTTTTAGTACAACATATTTGTGTTTGTTTGTTAAACACCTCGAACGATGACTTTGTTGAAATAAATAGTAAAGATTTGAGACATTTACCATTTGAATTGGCGTACACTGTACAAGGTAAAGCAAAATGACACATTAAGCGTTAAATCAGTTGATCCAATTAAAAATTAATAAATGTGGAGTTTTAAACTGAGGCAGACATGTGACCTACCCTCTTCACTAGCTTTATAAATACGATATTTTCATTAAATTTACTGTTACGACCCTTACTCTGTGGAATCTACTCATATTACTTTTTAAAATATAACGATATTGTCAGAATGACAGAAGTAACTTCTGTTAAGATCAAAAACAAAACAACAACAAAGTGATTATAAAAAACGTCTTTTTTAGGAAACAGCGTATAACGCACAACAAATTATTGCATAAATACAAGACATAAATAACCTAGTGTAATCCATGCCTATCTTTTAGATTTAGAGAAAGAACAGGTAATTCAAAACAACCCTTAATTTGAAAACAATAAAATCGAAATTATAGTAGTTGATGATCAAATATTTTCTTTGATGTCATATTGTTTTTTGAGTTTTACATTGAATTATTTTTAAAATAATTTATTATAGAAATTTACATCTAAACTAAAATTTTTGATTGATTTAATATAAATAGTTACCATTTTATTTTATTTTCAATATTGATAACATTGGCCATTAATTTTCAGTCCTTGAAAATGAATAATATCTTATTCAAAATCTCGGATTAAATATCTAATAGTCCACTCTGGTGTTTTATTCCCTACCAAAATATCCTTTATTAATATTAATAACTTGGCAAATATATCTCTTCGAATTATATATATATATATATATATATATATATATATATATATATATATATATATATATATAATAATAATAAAAAGGAAGTAGTTTTTCTTTTTTTCGACCGGGAAATATTTATTTTTTTTTTGCGAAGATTTCAGGTTTGCGTTCATAAGAAATAAAAACTGTTTTTTCTTATCTGTTCAATATATCGCCATTATTTAATGGCTTCATCAGGAGCGGACTACAAGATTTATTGAATGAAAACAAAACAATAATAAAACATTTTAAAATTACTACTTACAGAAAATTGGTGTCAGTTAATTAAAATATAAAACAGCACAACACGTTCAACACATTTTTAGACAGTAGGTACATTTTACAATTAAACATGCTGATAAAATTAACAACCAGTTTTTTTTGTAATAGAAAGTGTAGAACCAAACTAATTACAGGGAGATACAACTGACTTACTTTTTAATTGCATAGAGTGCTACTTAAATGTTATTTAGAATATTACAATAGATATTACTTAATTGATTGACGTCAGATTTATAATTTATGGTGTTTTTTGTTTTGTTAATGTAGCACATTTCCAGAAATAACCCGTTCTTATATCTGTTTTCTCTTTCTAAAATTTTTATATTCATATAGTCAAACTCATGTCCCGTATTTATATGGTGTTCCACTGCCGCACAGGTGTTTTTTGTTGTTGCGACAATCGCTTTTGTGTTGAGTGACTCTTTGTCTCAACCATTGGCCCGTCTGTCCTATGTAACATCCATTGCAACATAACAGGGCAAACTGTAAACAACATTGCTATTAAATAACGTCGGTGTTTTATCTTTTACTTTCGAGAAAATGATTCTGATTGTTATCGGATTGTAAGGGGGAATTTTCAAATTAGGAATACTATTTTTAAACAGTGGTGTAATACTATTAGTCAAATGTCAAACAGCTGACTCATAAATGTAGGATTGAGTTAAATTTTATCCCCTATTTTAGGGATTCATCCATTGTATAATGGGTTGTGTGTGCTTTTTATTATTATTTTAATTAAATAGTGACTGTCTTTCAAACACTATATTTTAATTCATTTTATGTATCTTCTAATTTGTGAGGATTTGGTGTACACCCTGACCATGTGAGTGAATTGTATCTATTTGGCTTTGGGCCCTTCTAAACCTTTTATTTCCTATCGAGAATGTAAGATCAATTTTCTTACTTTTACAGGGGGCACTGATGATGGTTTTTCTTTGGTACACTCAGCTGACTTCATTCATTTAAGGATAATAGTGATGACGAAGCAAGAATTGGTGAAAATTGTCCCAATCCTTGGTACAATTTTCAAAAATATGTTGGAAGTGTTGTAAAACAAATGATTTATCAATTATATCAATAATTGTATATATTATAAACATATTTTTATATACTATAACATGACAAACATTTTTTGTTCAATTGCGATTTACATTATTTTATAAATCATATAATTAGTATTTTATAATTATTTTATTGGATGATTAATAATTGCAAACTCCATACCTAGTAGTGGAAAAACTAATTTATGTTAAATGTCCGCTTGAGTATAGAAGACAGTTGTGGTAACTTGGTGACAAAAAAATTAAACAATTCTTTTAAGCGGGCATTTTAAAACGCCGATTTCCTAACCCATTTCATTTTTGTCATATGCCCGTAATATAATATCTAAGAACTGGAATTATTGGGAAAATCTAATTATAAAGCAACCTTAAAATAATAAAATAAAAACGATAAGCTTACTAATAATGTTCAATTTGAAGTCCCGAACGAATTAGATAAAATGAAAAAGAATTCAACAAATAATTGAAAATGTCCAAATAGCCGAACTATATTAAAGTTGAAGATTTGTGTATCTACCTAGCAGAAGTAACATCAATTTGTCTAGAATTTAAGAACAACAGTAACAATATTAATGGAACGAACATGAATGTGTTGAAGCATTCAATTTGTTAACGCTACTTTTCTAATATCAAGTGTAAAACACTTGGCGAAAAACATTTTCGAAAGACGAGAATCTTGTATTTCACATAATGTCTTGAAATAAACTTTTAATAAGAAGCTATATTAAAGAGTTTCCGAAATAAAACCGTAAATGGGATCATTGAGTTATGAATTGTGATTCGATGAAAGAACAAAATTGGAAAACGGAGGTAAAAAGTAATGAAAGGAAAATCTAATGCTGGCTGCATTAGATTCGGTAAAGAGAGAAAGGGAAATAACGGGAAAGAATTTAAATATCGATTGGATTCCAATAGAAAACGGAATATTTAATGTCTGCAACTTATATCTGAAAGTGGTTTCAAAATTATACTATTACCAGTGATGTTACGTATTGCACGTACATTGATAATTAACGCACTGTATTTTATGTTGTTAGATTGTTTATAAAATAAAAATCGAAGTCGGACACTATTAATATATTTATTTACAACCATATATGTAATGCTGTCATTACTAACTTCATTGAAGGTTGGGAAGTGTCACATTACACACCTCTACTTCCCGCCCTCACTTACCGCCCTCACTTCCCGCCCTCATTTCATCTATTCTAGACAAATATTTTTTATATTTAAAAAAATAACATATTTTTTTTACAAATTTTATAATCCCTATTTAATGACAAACAATAAAAACAACAATGAACTGAAATACAACAAACTACTTATTGATATTAATCGTTAAATTTGAATTATTGTAAGCGTTTATTGAAATACTTAGGTACCAGCGCTGGACCCTCCAACAGTAGTATCTTTGGGCGACAAATTAATTTCGTGTTGAATGACTGAGGTTTGTGAACTACTTGCAATAGCTACAGAAGACATGGCACATTGGGACAGCATAGTGGCAGTTTTCGTTTTATTCTCTATTGAGCCATCCACATAACCTTCTGCCACAGTACTAGATTTCCATCCTCCCCGGCTTTTTAATTAGAGTACACTTGCACCACTGTTGGCAAGTAACGTAGCGGCGGTTCTTCTGAGTGCGTGTCCTGTGAAGCCTTTCCAATTCTCTAAATTCAAAAAAAAAAGCAATTTTTTGGGGAAAATTAGTTATTGTATTGTGTCCAATTGGTTGATTCCTTGCTATTCCTCCTCTGAACTGAACAAAAAATCTATCGTTTTCTATGTTTTTTTATCAAATTTATGTAGTCTCGAATGTTCTTCACCCATACTGGATCAGTAATGAGAAATGATCTATTTGTATGTGTTTTAGAATCTGGAATCTCAACCGAAATTTTTTCTTCAAAAAAAGCCACATCCGTTCGACAAGCTCCAGATACGCCTATTATTATTGCTACCTAAAACAATAAGAAAAATTAATACCATAATACTAGTATACTTGTATTAGCTCAAACACGTTTGTTTTTTTTAAATACTTATTTAAAGAATAACAAATAATAACTTACCTTCATCGGTAGAAGATTATTTGGAGCTTTATTTGAAAAATCCTCTATACTCTTCCTCGAAAATACGTTCGATTTCTTGGGCCTAAAGCCCACATTTTGTCGTTTTAGGAAGGCTAGCAGTTTCACATGTTTCGAAATATCAGTTTTTTCTTCAATTTCAAGCATCGTTCGAATCATATTGTACATTGCCCACAAAGTAGACGGCTTCTTTTGTCTGGTATGTTCTCCAAAATATGCCAGGAGTACACTTTCGGAACCGATATTTTTAATCTTTTTTCTTCGCACCACTTCCTATATAATTAAATGGCTTTTAGATACCGATGCTTACTTTTCTCTGGCACCAAGCCCTGGGCTGCTGCGTGAGCAGCCTGTCGTACTTCTGCTTCAGCTGAACTCCAGAAACATCTTAAATGGTGTCGGTACCACTTATATGTAGACGACACTCAGCTTTATTACATATTTAAGCAAGACAAAGTGAGTGAAGCCTGTCTACATATAAATGAAGATATTGGTAACTTATTGCAAGCCTCTAATAAATTGTCTTACAGTGAATGCTTCCAAGACGAAATTAATGAAGAAAAAGAAAAACATTTCAGATCAGAGTATTACTAAAATCAATTCGGAAAAAATTGAAAATGTCGATAAAGCAAGAAACCTAATTCTAGATGTCAAAGTAAATTATCAGGATCATGTTAATGAAATCGTTCATCGGTCATTTTCCAATTTAAAATTATTATATGGCCATATGCTTTACTTAACATCTAAAGTTAAGCAAATTCCTTGCGAATCACTTATTCTCTCTAATGCCAATTATGCTGATGTAGTATATGGACCTTGCATTACACAGCTTAACTGCAACGAATATCAAACTGTTGTGTGCGTTTCATGTGCGGCATAAGGCGATGGATAAAAGTAAGTTCCTTCGTGCTTGCATAGTTTATTATAAAATCGTCTCTTTGAAAAAAAAACCCCACTCTCATACCGAAATATAAAATTCCGGACTGACGTACATACTCATATCAAGTGCAAAAGTATACAACAGGATACCCAACGAATACAAACACCTCACAAGTGGTTCCTTTAGAAATAATATAAAATCAAATTTATCAAGGGGTCGATTTGAGGATCATTGCAAATTTTTAATTTGGTGGAATTTGAGAATTAATTTTTTTCTCCTGCTGTAAATAAAGCATTGCAATGAAACATTTTCAAAACGTTTTTTACGGCTTAGGTATATCTATTATATACTTAAGTAATTAATTAATTTTTAATTTCCAATGATTTTTCTCTGTTGTTTTGTTTCATTCATTCATTCATAAGTCAGCAAATTAGTATTTGATTTCGGGTTGAATGGAAGAGCAAGGATGTCTTTTTAAGGCTAATAGTTTGAGCTCTAGCCTTTTGGTATTTATTATGTATTATTTGGTATTATTATTACGTAATTAGACCCCTGAAAGGTCGCCATACTTGGTACAAATAACCGGAAATTTTGTGTCACCGTCTCCCGGTCTAAGAAGTAGGTATGCTAATAATGGTGATTAGGTTGGTAAGCTTTTATATACTGGTTATACCCTGTAACATGTCTATCGACCTGTTTCGATGTCATATAACAAATTCCGTGTAATTCCCGCTTGCCGTCTCATTAGCCACTCCCAACCACAGTTTTAAAACTGAACGTTGAGACAATTGACAATTGTTAATTTCCCCCTGTTTGATACAAGCTAAAAATCATTCCTTTTCCGATACCGACGTTGAAGAGAAAACACGTACTCTTGTTCTACTGAAATTTTTCTTAATTTGCTGTGGTAAGTTTAAAGTTATATTTTATAATCACTAAGCTTCATTCAATATAATCGCTGGGATAATTTTTGTTGTATTTCTTCCATTTCTATTCTTTCACATATGCAGAGATAAATTACAGTTGCACGTGGTCACGAAATCCTTCTTTTATACCTACATATTAATTTGAAACTAAATACAAATCATTGTTTACCTATGTGCAAACATTTGCCATCCTTTTATGTTGCAAAATATCTTTTTTTCAATATAAATAACATTTTAATTACATTTTAAACCTATAGAATATTCATTCGTATGAAAGAGACCGCCACTGCAAGTTTCAGATATATTTTTTAAGCACGTTATTTATTCAGATAACAACTTTTTGGCTCTCATAAGTTTTTTAGAACATTAGTATACTACTAATTTAGTTAAATTGTTTTTTATTGTTGGGAAGCTTTCAGTAAATTTCATATTTTTAAATTCAAATAACTGCATTCCTTTTAAACCTGAAAAGCTGAACCAACACAATGTGCCCCATTACAATCAAGTTCCTACATATCCCTGATTCTTGTGTACCCTTAGGTAAGCACAGCAGCGACGTGAGAGCTACGTAACTTTACCGTTGAAGACAGCTTCCATTTATCTGAGACACCTTTACCGTTGAAGACAGCTTCCATTTATCTGAGACACCTTTACCGTTGAAGACAACTTCCATTTATCTGAGACACCTTTCGCGTTGAAGACAGCTTCCATTGGTCCGAGACATCTTTCACCATAGAAAACACAGATTCCATTCCTTCAGAACATCTAAACCACCAGAGTTCCGTCAGTTAAGTGCATCCTGTATTTTTCCGTCCCGCCCTAAGGCAGAATTAAGTCAAATTTTTTATATATTCTTTTTTACTTCTAATCCACCCGGCTGTGAGAGCCACAGGGTATCGTGCCCGGGTTGATTAAGTTTGAGCACATTTTATTTTAACATTTTTAATATAAATTTTTATATTATATTTTTATAACATTTTAATTTAGAGTAAATTCTTTTACACGGTGTTTCTACCTTTATCACCGTAGTTTTATTCTTGTTATTTCGTAACGTTTGAAAAGGTAGTGGCGCCCTGAACCCTCATAGTCTGATCATCCTCTGTTATACAAAGTGTGTCATTAACTTGGAGTCGAACCACTATTGAGAAGTCTCATGCCGGGATGTTGTTCGAGTAAACGATCAATGGTTACAACCCTATAGTTTGGTTTGCAAGTTGTTATTATTGCAAGAGAGAATCCTCGTATATTTTCTTCATTCATATTATCTAATATTTCCCAATTCTCTTTTGAATATTTTTATTTAATTGTTTTTTGCACGATTCAATCGATTATTTTTTGAGATTTTCTTCTTTACGTTTTTCTACAAATATTCTGAAGTATTCGTTTAACGAAAATAAATCTCCCCTAATTTATTTTCTAAATTAAACTCTTAGTATCGAGACAGCTTTTATAAGGCAAATCTAACTGATTAACTGATGATTAGTACAAAATGTGCGACGTAAGAGAGACTCTGCGACATAAGATGTTGATTGAAGACTCTCGATTTACAACTCAAGTGAATTTCATCTCTAAAACAGAGCGCACAATTTTAAAACTTGAGATGAAGTGCCTCTCCGTGTGCTACCGGAGAGAACATTGAAAGTTCGATTGTATTTTACAGACACGGGTGAAGTGGAAAAGTTTCAATAAATTTGGTCGCCTCAATCTGATATTAAATAGACTATTAGAGGAGTTTAGTAATTTCAAAAAAGTTTGAATATTTAACTTAACTTTGATATTTTTTACAAATACTGATGAATAGTAGGTTATCTGATTTATATTTTGGACTACGGGTTTACAAAATTTTCTCAATTATTAATGGTGGGCCAACAAAATATTAAAAAAAAATTTGTTTGTTTGTTTTGAAAAACAAGTTTTTCGATAGTAAATTTATAATTGGCGTCGTCACTAGAATTCGTGCGAGTTTTTTAATTATTTTTTCCCATCGTGTCTGTAAAAACTGTCTATAACTGTGTTAGTGTGAATCCAGATAGAGTTCATTATATTTTTATTAAAATTTCTTAAAATATGACTGAGTGTACATTTTAATTCTAACCATTTTTACAATACCTGAATGAATTAGTGAATTTCCGCAGGAGTACCTGCGGACACAATTAATTCTGATCAAAACATACGACAACATTATTGTTAACTGCTTGTTGTGGATCTTTTCGCAATATATACCTTCGAATTATCCAATTTGTTATAATTTCACCTAGTAATTGGAAATCTAATTCGAATCGTAGATTTTGCTATTCACAACCAGTCTGCGATGAAATTAGAGCTTTTGAATCGATATGTAGACTAGTTTGACTTGACAGGTGGAAAATTGGAATTTTCAATTGAAAGAACAAATTTTTACCCTCCTTAAACGAAATTGAAATGTCGACTACGATGTAAGAATGATCAATAAATCATAAAAGTTTTCGACTAATTTCGTATGAATATTATTGATGACGTGTGGGTAAAGAACAAACGAACCTACTTTACAGTTGAATTATTGGATCTTTACCCGTGTGTCAATAATATCTGATAACATAACCGACATAATTATTAAGTGGTATGTCTTTTTATTAATAGTGAAGAACAGAACAAAATAATTTGACATGTGTGGGTTATATTATCAGATATTAATGACGCACGGGTAAAGATCCAATAATTCAACTGTATATTGGTCATATATCATAAAAACATGGACGTCATCAATGACGTATTCGTTTTCAAACTTGATACCAACAATACCGCTTCAATATTACAATTGTAACGTTTTTATTTTTCCTATATTTCGCCCTACGAAATCGAATAATTTATATTCCAGTATGGCCCTGGCACAGCAATATTTTCGTCGAAGCGAAGGATATCGTCCTTTATGACCAATGAACATTAACAAATTGAGGAACAATATATCTCTGGACGTCGAGAAGGTGTGTTACGCATCAATTTTGATTTTCAATTCAAGTAAATAACAACTGAAAATATACAATTGTTTTTTATATCGCCTCTAAAAAAATGTACGATGTGCAAACAATAGTTTTTAGTATCGCCTCTGACAAAAAGGTACTTTTTACGAAATTCTGGGTAGACATCGTAATTGGTGAATTTATGGCCTCGATTCGTTTTATACGGTTTGTTATATGGTTTTGTTTAGAACTAGCTTTACCGTTATTTTTCGGAAAAATGTTTCAAAAAAAAGGCTGCCTATCCCCAAATTCTCGTGACGAGATTCAGTCTGCGACGAATACTTGACCAGGGCAGTTGTAAAGTTCCGAGAGTGTCAAATCTATTATCGTTATTAAGATATCGTATCGTATCGTAACAAAGTATCGATATTACCTGTGCTTAGTCGGCGAATTAAAATAATCGAAGTATCTGTTTATTGTGCATACTACCGAGATTAAGTTCCCGAAGAATACCGAGTGTCTATGATTTGTTCCATCACGCGGTGAGAGTAGATTACTTAATACAAGTATTGTCATAAGAAATTAAACCTACCGCATCGAGAAACCACGCCTCCGGCGTTTATGCAAGTGTCATCACCCAAGCTGATTACCTGAAAAGTATTGTCGTGATTGGCTCGTGACTGCTGTATTCAGGTATCGTTAATAATTAAATTGTATCTCTCCTACCTGGAGTAAATCGCAGCTTTTCTTAGTCGATGGTGAAAAGACTAATTTAGAGTCATTTGCCATTTCTTTAGCCAAAGAACCATACGGTATCAGAACTATTTTATTATAATAACGAGTTTTTTTATTACTAATATTGACATTGTTTTAAAGAACTTTTATGTTTTATGCTGTTTTATAGAATAACCGTTAATAAATTAGGCGTGCACGCTTTAACCTAAACAAAATTATTTTCCATTTTATTATCTTCATGTAACTTCCACAATGCCGATGTTTTTTATCTACTTTCAAGTAGTTCAGTAACGTACTATTATCCTACATTTTCTTTTATAAATGAACGGAGAATAATTTCATTAATAAACTAACTCCGCGACATTTATCGTTTGTATATTTATATAATTTTAATTTGTATATCTGTTTTGTTCATTGGAACTTATCTTTACTATTTATTCCTCGAACAATAACCAAACGACTTGCTGTGTTGTGTTGGGTGATAATTTGTTTTAATGTTTTTATGTATATATTAATGTTTGAACATATGTAAGATTTTGTATTTTATTGTTGCTGTCTGTTGTTGGTACCTGGTTATGCATGTACCCATATTGCAGATTTTTTAAGGTTCTGATCACTGACGCTAGTCAAACATGTTAATAAACTGGTTAACATAATAAACGAGTTTTAGTGAGTACTTCCCTAACCTCCACAGACACATTACCGAAAATACCTCATTTTTATAATGTCTCTCTGTTATCGCAGATTTTGAAATTTTTCCTGTGAATTAAAATATCTAGCGCCTTTTAATTACCTTTCAGGTTGCTTAACTTTCATAAAATAAAGCAACGACTCTTAGCTCTCCAACCAAAATAAGAGTGCCGTTCGCATACGTCTTAATTGTCGCCCAGTATCGTTTCAAATAATAATACTTCACTGGGTCATCTTTGTTCCATCCCAGGAAACTTGGAAAAATTGGTACCGAACAGTTAAGACGGTAACGCAATCACCCGTTCGTTTTGAATATTTTAGATTCCTAGACAGTTCTAGGAAGCGTGGTTTTTAATGCTGCCTAAAACATTGATAGTGATTGAAAGATAAAAACCTGCAAGGTTCACAAAAATTCGTCGTCTTCCTTTGTGGACCTTGTATGTGTTTGATTGTCGTCCCCCCCTTTCAATCAATATAATTTCCCTCAGTTTTAAAAACCACTCTTCCTAGACACTTTTTACGACAAATCTTCGCCATTGACAAAAACTGAATTAGTGCTGGTAGATGTTTTTCAAATATCGATGTTTACCTATCGATGTTCGATGTTATTTATATTTTATATCAATGGGTAAATAATGATTTTATGATTCAATACTTTCTTGTTCAAGAAATTCCTGAACAACAACTGCACACTATAGATTGGTGGCATCGACATTCTTTCATGTATCCGAATTTAGCACCAAAAGCTTAAAAAATGTTGACTGTTTTAGCTACTTCCTTTCTATCTGAACATTTCTTTTCTAAGGCAGCCGAAACTGTGGCCGAAAAACGAAATACCTTGCAAGGGAAACGATTTTCTAAATTACTTTTCTTGCAATCCATTAATAAAATATTTTGATACTTATATTAATTTGATCACAATTATCACAAATATAATATTTATAACGAAGTTAAATTATTTGTTTGAATTTTTCTAATTATTAATTATGCGATTAAAGATTGTACATTGTTTATTTTTTAACATCGATGTAAAGAGAATTTCGATGTTTTATAGTCGATATTTTTAAGAGATTGAAGTTTGCTTTCTATGTCACCATCGATGATCAACATCGATGTTTCGCAACAATGTCTCAGCACTAAAACCGTTTCCGAGTCACTCAACCAGCACTAACCCGTTTCCTAGTCACTCATTTCTAGACATTTTTCACACCCGGTGCCCGTCGCCTCCTATACATTTCTTAATTCATTTTCGATCTCTCCATCCCCATCACCTCTACTTTCATCCACACAAGCGCCACACGGCACGAAAAGTCCCAAATCAAACACACCCAACCCCAGCTCTGCAGAGGAAATAAATTATAGATAAGGGTCAACTACTATTACTAACACCATACACTTCTTTAAAAAACCCCATCTTCTCATAAATTTCGCCATCGAACATCTCTCTCCCCTCTTCTCATATTCTCAATCAGATTAGATCACAGACTGTTCATAATATTTTATTGCATTATTGAAATCAATCTCTTGTTAAATATTATAATTTCTATATTATTTTGGACAATATAAATAAACGGGTTTATAGATTAAAACTAAGTTTTCCGCACTTATACACTCCGGAAGCTGTATCGTACTAACAAACCTAAATTTCTCCGAAAATGACCAAAAATGTAGTATATCTGGATTCATATGTTAGACGCCTTGAACAATATCCAATAATAAAATTGGTCACTTGTATGCACTCTGGAGGCTAACAACACATGGGACAAAAAGTGGCCGACGACAACGGCGACTAAATACAAGATTTTTTTATAAAAATCCGTTTTTCGAGTTTTTCTCGCTGAAAACGAAAAAAAAATTAAAAAAACATAAATTCCAACTTTTTTTGGGGTAAACCACTACTTTTCTCGCATTTTAGATAGGGTTGGGCGGAAAAGTAAAATGCAACTGAAAACTTTACACGCAATTCAAATCCAAATCAAACAAAATACACTTAAAATTATTGACCTTTATCCTGACGTCATTAATATCTGATAACATAACCGACAAATATCAAATTATTTTGTTCTGTTCTTCACTATTAATTGAAAAAGATGACCCTTAATAATTATGTCGGTTATGTTATCAGATATTAATGACGTTGTGACGCGCTGCTGCTTCGTCCTTCACCTCTTACATGTTCTTACCAACTGACGCGTCATTTTGGACACCCTCGATGCAAAGTTTTTGAAAAAAATGCTCAGGCGCCAGATTATTTTACGTGGTTTACTTCACGGCCCCTTGACCCTCAGCGTCAAGAGTTCCAGGTAGCCTCAAATGGAGGTTACGGAAGATTCCATGGGGTTTCGTTGAATTTAACACGTCTACAAAACCTATAAACCTTAGACGGCGATGCTACGGGATATGAAGAAAACACTGATCTTACTTATTTGTATATTACAAATCCTATTTAAAATAAATCTACAAAATAACACAACAATTTCTGAGTATTTGCAAACGGTACCGAATCAGTTAAATATATACAGTATGCAAATATGTTCAAGGTTAATGTTATTATGCACCATGCGAAATTTGCCGGTATTAAGGAATGTGAGCAATGACATAATAAACCAGGTGTAAACAAGCAAATGCAATTATTAATAATAGCGGAAGCGGTATAAGCAGTTTGTAATTATGCGGTAAGCAGTAGTAAAACACGAATTACCTATCACAGTAGTCAACGGGATATAACTATCTTCGCGGTAGGGATGGTCAATCGAGATAGGTGGGAAAATGTGACCAGACCAGTTTATAACAAAAAACTCATGAACTTAAACTAGATTATCAATCAATCCGTGGCAACAGCCTCAGACTACACTTTTCTAAACAAAATAAGTGAACATAAAATAAGTTACTCCCGGCTGACGGTTGGGCAGCTGGTGGCAACAGCCTCTGATCTGCCCCGCAATCAGTTTTTTAATTTTCAAATTATCGGTTAAAATCATTCTAAAATTTTGGTAGGAAGATAGGACAGCGGTTAACCAAATACAAGCAAAATAAAACTGTCTTAGAATAGATAATTATGAAACGAAATTATTAGAGGCTGAGAGTGGAACAGCTGGTGGCAACAGTCTCTGATTCGCCCCGCACTCAGTTTTAACTTTTCCAAATTGCCGGTCAGACAAAACTATATACAATTTAGAACTAAAATAAATCAAGGTAATTTAGAGAAAATTATGCTCGTTCCGAAAGGGAGACGGCTGGTGGCAACAGCCTCTGATCCGTCCCACAGTCGGTTTTCTATATCCAATTATCGGAAAAAAAAGAAAAAGTCCAATATGTATTTGGATAATTTGAAACAGGACAATAGATAAAACAATCTAAATCGCCAATCGCTCAGACACTAATTCCAAAGAAACAATATAAAGAACGCAATAATAAAAAATGTAAATAAGTTTTGTTTTTATCGCTTCAAAAAAAACGGCTTACCAAAATACGGTATTATATTCTTAAATAGCCAAACTACTAAATAGTTTACTGAAATTAAATATAAAACTATTAAAACTCGGCGAAATATTTTATTCGGTTTTGAAAAATAAATTTTCACTTACTCAGAAAATAAGGGATGGTCGGACACTGGACTTCAAAACTATCAATTTGATAACTGATCACTGCGAGTGATGATATCTGGATTCAACTCCCCAAAAACCCTCGGATTTTGGAATTTATAATTTAATTTCTACCTAAAATTTTTGGCGATAACGGTGGTGAGGGAATTAACTTGAATCGATTCACTTACAACAAGAAATATTTCTACTATACTGGACGGCTTTGGTTTTAATTAAAATAGTTTATATACCGGGTGTCCTCGATAATTTAAATTTTGATAAGCGGAATTTAATAAATTTTACATATTTCTTGAGATGGTAATTCATTGCTATTGAATTACTAATGAATTAAATACTTAAATTAATGTTACGGGACTGAAACGGTACCAGAAATCAAAGTTGAAAAGTAAGTAACGAGTTATATGCACTTATTAAAATTAAAATGCCATCGGAAATGCTTCAAAAAAAATAACTCGTTACAACGTCAGGGTAAAAAAATAATTTTAAGTGTATGTTCCTAAAATACACGTAGATATTATCAAAAGACACAATTTAGGCTGCGTGGAACAATGTTAATATATTCAGGACCCACATATGTACATAGAGATTTTCCCAAAAGTCCCTGGACGGTGCCAAAAGAGTGAAGAAAAACATCTGAAAATTTGGGGATTTCTTAAGGGCCATAAAAGCTACAATTTCACATGGGGAATTTTTTAGGTGGTAACATACACACACTGCAATTTTTTTTATTTCACTTACGTTTGTACAGGGTTATTCATTTTAAATTTCTCATACTTACAGTAAAAGTTTTATTTAAAAAAATGAGTGGTTAGTATAGCACAGCATTTTAACGAAAAATAGCCCTAGCCACACAGCTTATGTAGACATTCTCTTTCTGTGTGCAACAAAAATGATGAGGTGTGTTAATTTATAATGAACAACCCTATGCAAACTGGTTAATTTTATTAAATACGCTTATTCGAACTGAATGCGATGTCACTGATTTAAATCATGTATGTAATTTTAAAAATCGTTGAATTCAGCTGGGATGCAACATCCCGACGTGCATTAAGCTGTCACAGAGAACACATTTTTTACAAATGTCGTTTATCGATCGTTAAATTCTCGCTGGTGTTTTATTTTTAAAAGTTTCTAGTGGAACATATATATATATATTTTAAACACGGCGCGATAAAACCATCTGCTAGGGGAATTCTGCAGCAAAATCACAGCAGCACATTTCATTTCCTGAATTGAAAAAAATATCAAGGGATATTCATCCTGTTGGGTTGGCAGCACCGATTGCCCGTAGAGAGATTCTCTCTTCCGATATTGTGTGTTACTGAACAAACTATAAAAACGATAAGGAGTTTAGGCGCGTTTAGGTCTGAAACGAACGATACGAGAATATGACAGTCGTTCATAGGGAATATAAGAGAGATAGAGAGAATTGATTTCCCAAGCTATCACAATTTGTCAGGTCATTACGAATAACGGAATAGGCGTTAATCGCTCAAATAAAGATTCCTATATCTATGGAGAAAATTCTCAAGAAAAAGTGAATGCACATTGAAACGGCGACTTTGTTGCCAAGTTGTGATATTGAATATATTTTTAAAATGCGCTTTCATATGCAGCCAGCAAGTGAAATAATGACGGACAACGTATTGTATTCGTTATAGTAAACTACCCGAAACTATTAGACACTTCTAAATATTTAAATTTGAATATTAATTTTAGATAGAATCAATTCAAATTTCTACTGTTTATAGAAAAAAGATGAGCCTAGAAAGAAATATTGAATTTTTTTATAATTCCGATACTTTTAGTACATAAATAAAATAAAAACTATAGAAACATAAATTCCAAACAATTAAAAAACAATTTTTCTACTTAGCGATTCTAATGATTACTTGATGACACCCGGTTGAGTTTCAAAAGAGAGCACTCTCCGAAACGCAATATTTTATTCATCAACGTTGGTAACGCTAACAACGAAACATCAATGTTCGTCGTCTAAAAAATCAAGTACACAAATAACCCAACTTAAATCCGAGGAACGCTTCAATCGTAACATCAATGAACAATAAATACTACAACTAACAGTTCAGGTGGGATACACCTTTTATTATTTCCCATTATTTTTCACGCAGGTAGACGAATGAACAAAGTAAGAAGCACAATTATTCGATTTTCAAACGTGTCAAGTTGACGCTAATGTCAGCATTACCAACCGCTATGTCATTTATTTGTTTATTTAGGTACACTGCTCGAAGGGCTAACCCAAACTACTGATCAGGGGAATACAGCGGCATTAACAAATTTTAAATAATTTACAATTACAAAAATATGATACATTTGACTAGGTAAAGAAATGAAACTTACTATAAGGTATTGTGCAAAAGAATATGTCACAATTCATGGAATTAACTATGCTGGTGTGAAGTGGAGAGATCTTCAAAATGTTAGTGCGTGGCGTTGTGGGGTACTTAAATACTCTATTCGTTGAATGCGAAAACAGAGAGTTTCTAATAGTTCAGGGCAGTCAATTATATTATTTATTAATTTGTCCGCATAAAATATGTAATAATCATCACGTCTTGATTTCAAAGTGAAAAATTATGCCGCTGTAACAAAACTGATATTGATATACCAAATGGAGAGTACACATCTTCAGCCTTAAAGTTTAGTAGTCTTAAAAATCGCCTTTGAACTGCTTCAATACGGTTAACATGACTGATAAAACTAACTCCACTCAACGGATACATATTCTAATTGTAATAAATGCGAATACTAAATAGGGAAAAATAAAATCAGTAACTTTCATAACACACGGTAAAATATATGTTTTATTTCAAATTTAATAAAAGTTGAACTCGACATACTTTTTGTTTAACAAAAATGAGACAGGACCATAACATTTTGCAGCAATGTAACAATGAAACTAGGTTAATTAAAAATTATTGCTGTTTATACAAACGGTTAGTTAATAAAAATTCGGGGCCACTCTAAAACAAAATAGGCAACCTTTGCAAATCCGCAGAAAATCCCGAACAAATTTGGGGGAATGATAAAAAGTGAGTTAAGAACAGACAGAGCACAGAGTCGGGCGAAAAACGCGAAGGGAAAAAGTACTTCCCTGTCACGGTGACGGGTGTCAGTTTTATTTGGAGTGTTCTTTGTGTCAGGGCGTCAAAGCGATACTCAGATATCATTGACAGTGAACACTGTCTCCCTGTGCACAATACGGAGTAATCTCTCTCCAACCGTTAACCAACATATCCCGACACCGTGTGTTAGAAATTTAGCGTCTCCGCCGTTATAGATAATTATCGCGAGATCGCTAGATCGAAATCAGTCAGCAAACAGAGACGGGAGAAAGGAAGTTTCCACACCGTAAGTTTTTGAACACGTCTAAGATTAATTGGGAATGTTTTATTTTTTTTGTGTGCGCTGATCTAACCTTGATATAGATAATATAGATGTTTACATAGATAGAACATATAACCTTTTTTCTTAATTTTGTAATTGGACAAGTTCATAGGTTCAGTTAAATCTGTAGATCCTGGCTCATAATTTGTGCACCAATCGTTTTATAGATATATATCTATTGTGTGGGATATTATAGTAAGATTATACACACGATTAGTAGGAACGATTATTTTTTTGTATAGGTAACTTAACAGGATTCAGATATTTTTTTGTCACATAGTTCTCGCCCACCTCGTAGATATGTGGTAGGTAAAATTAGCAGCAAGGCCAATTGTAATGTATAACTTTTACCCGGAGCGTATGATTCTGTCTCCATAAAACCAGGTTATCGTTAAATTTTCACAGCAATTAAGTAATTTTCTTGTAGACGCGATCATATCATTTGATTATCTCTAATAGAATATAAAAAAATTATTTTTATTCGCGCGGAAGCAAAATTTGCAACACTGAATTTTTGTTAGTACATGTTTATCACTAAGATTATCAAATCAGCAGAATTTATTTCTTTTTTTCCATTTTATTTAAGTAGAGTACAATGAAATTCGACAAATAGAAATTAGTAGCGGTCGACTAGTACTTTTGTACAGTAGACTATTATTCTTGCAGTGAGGTAGGTCACTCACGCAGTAGAGACGGAATCATAAGGTCCATTCAATATCGAAAGTTATGATTATATGTGTATAGCGTTTCTTTGTCATATGTATACAGTGTTGGGAACATTACGAGGGAACATATGTTTTATCGTCAATGTGTTAGAAAGAGACAAAATACATATAAATTCAGTGTATTACTCCTCTTCGCTAACAGGGTATCATAAAATGAGAAACGAAATAACTGTGTAATGGGATTTCTGGCAGGCACCGCCTTCGAGAAGCGTACAGTAGCTCTTATGTCTGGCTTTTACTTACAGTTTTAAATAAACAAATTAGAAATACATTCAGGCTATTACTAGTCACTTTACCACAGCAAAATGTTGTATAAACAACTCATTATGTTAAAGATCGCAATGAAAGAAGTTAATGTTAGAAATACAGATGTGTAATGTGAATCAACATTACTTTCGTTTATCCCTTCATGATTAATTTACAAAGAAATAATTCAGCAGTAATAATCTAATTCACTTCGGTTAGTATTGGAATAAATAACATAACATGCGAAATAAAATTTGTATTAATAATAATATGTGCTTCCAAATATCTCAATTCTCATTTTTCGCTAACAGGATCTCATAAGTGGAAAACCCACAACGCCGGCCTCACAAATTCTCTGTAGCTTCTAACAGTATTGCCAATTTCCATTGTATATTTATATTAATTGTAAAAGGCATTGTTCTAACACGAGAACAAGTTATAAGAAGATTTTAATTATGATAATTCAAGAGGTTGTAACAGATCAAGATATAATTAATTCCATCTATTCGTTGAATATTTTATTGTAATGCTGGAAATTGTTCTAGTTTTCAGCATGAAAGCGGTTAAAACATTTACTTTTTGTCAGATTTGGCAACGTCAAATCAAAGCTACCTCACAACTTTCCTGCTAAAAACAAAACTTGACTGGATTACAGAAAAAATATTTTAAGGAGGTAAGCACATAAAAAACAAAGATTTTTCATTGAAAATTTTGTTATAATAATGTATGTAATGTAAATGAATTGGTTGTGGTTGAGCATTTTTGATTATCTTATTTTCGAAATATACATAACTAAAAATAGAAATACAACACTAGAGGTAGATAAATCAGTAGACCAAAGCTTTTCGAAATTCTAGTTGAAATGAACACGTATGAAAAAAAATTAAATTTTAATTGATCGTCTCATTATTTAATTTTATTATTTTTTTCACTAAATAATTATTCAACCTTGAATTGAATAAATCATAAAACTTGTGAAAGTTGTAACTTAGTCTATCAAAAATAAACACGTTTTTTTTACAAAATTAAAATTAAATATATTAGTAACCGATCATGTTCAGTCAAACTGTGAAAACATATAACGCTATATTTTAGAAATACTGATATATTCACTCAATATTAAACATATACTGTTTAGATTATAATTGCCGTCATGAACAAAACTCTGAACGGAGTTTATATGATCTATAATCTATACCAACCACCGAAAAATAAGTTTAACGATATTACTATGTTGCCAATATTAACTCTACTTAAAAGATTATCGGAAATAAATATTTCAGAAACTTTCTTAAATTATGTTTTGGTAATATTAATTTACATGGTTTAAAAATATTAATTAGTGTTTTTCCAAAATTTACAAACAAAAAGAAAAAAAAATCCACTATTCTTATTTCAAGTTTGATAATTTAGTCAAGTTGTCAACTATAAACTTCTTTGATTAATATAAAAAAATATTGCTGATTATTAAGCCGATGTCTTGATACTTTATTAATTAATTATATCATATTTTTATTCGACTTTTTAAAAAAAGACCAAAACGTCCTTAAGCTGAAGAAAAAATTCTTTTATAAGAATATCAAATTAAATAGGTAGACATATTTGCATGCTTTTTGAGGATTCTAAATCATCATCCTAATAGGAAACAGCTATCACTATTATTATTATTATTATTCACATTGATAAATAATTGATCGCAACTTCAATATACATTTTACTAACTAAAACCCACATTTTATATTCTTCGTGTAGGTATAGTGTATTGAATAAAATTTTTACATGACGTTGATTGTTCATTGCAGAAGCTAATAGGTCTTTCACCTCATCCGTTTTAAAAGTCACGCTCTCTTCGATTGGATTCAGATAAGGGGGAAGGCGGTGTACAAATATATTGTTCTCACGATCCATTTCATCAACAGCAAATTTTTTCAGTATAGAAATTTATGACCCCTCGCGATATTTAATAGTTGAGTTTTCAAAAAATTGCCAGGAAGTTGTTGTTGACGATTTTAACCATTTTCGAAGAAGTCTGGTCCAGTGATGCGTAATGCCCCAGCCCAAAATCCGCACGAACGAAGTGATACATTGTGGATGCATCTGTTTTTCAACAATCAGATGTGGATTCACTTCATTCTATTCAATGAACTAGCTATAGATGGTCATTTAGCTTTAGTTCTTGTGTCACTTGAATTTTGTGAACATGGATAGGCAAATCTTCAGTGGGTATACTACACTGTAGAGTGATTCTTGAAGTTTGCAACTATTTTTCACGTTGTCAAATTGATATTCCTGAACTTTTACCAACAGCCAAAACGCTATTTGATATTAACATTGGATCGGTTTGTTTTTGAACGAGTTTTGTGTTTAGCATCACCAATTGATCCAGTATGCCTGAATTTTTCAATTACGCTCTTCCAACTTGAATCTCCATTTCGACCATACTTTGTATAAAATTTTCGTACATTTGGCCGCCAGACTTTCATTATTTTTATAATATTGTTTAAAAATGAAAAAACGTTGTTTTATCATGTAATGCTCCATTTTTACCAATCCTAAATTATGAGCCGTCAAATGTACTTTTTAATTCGGATGCGTACCCGTTATTCCACGAATGATAGCCAGATCATATCTTGCGTTAATTTCGTAACATCTATTAGTTCTTAAATATCTGACGTAAGAGTTATGATATTTACAGTATTATCATTTTTTTAGAATAATCCTCGTAAAACGGTCAACATTATTCCACTTATTCGCTTTTACAAGTTTAGACGTTTACACATGTCCTAACCTATTAATCTAGCATGTATGTTGTTTGTACTACTAATCCTCGAAATCCCGATTTATAAACAAGCGATTTGATTTGAGCATCTCATTTAGATGGCCTGACACTAAAACGAAGTCGTTCCGCTTGATTTCGTCGGCGAAAAAGATAAAATGAGTTTCAAATAATTATAAAAAATATATTTCCTTGACTTTTTGTCGTCTATTCTGATGAAAGGAACTAAATAATTTGGAACTATTAATACCCTACTTCGGCAGGAAATTTAGAACCGACATGTTTTATGATTAATTTGATTGATTTTTAACGACTGTCATTTAGGAATTAAAGTGGTATAGGATTTTTACAGAGAAAATGATGATAAATAGACTACAAGAAATTGGGTTGTCACTTTTCTAAATAAAAGGGACAATGCGCAAAATAACAACTTTATTTCAACTTAAATATTTAGAATGCTTTTCACATCATGTGGCAACTTTTGGGTAACATTTGTCCTATCTTTCGGTCCAATTCCCAATCATTCTTGCCCGCAGCTGCCCAAAGCGTTTTTATATATATTTCGGCAAAGTAATGCCAAAGATCATCTATCGCTCGAGCAACAGGGATGTTTGGAGGGTTATATTAACTTGGCAGACAACTGGTTAACGATGATATTGTTTCGATCAGAGAAATTCTTATCTATTTTCACCCTGACTCGAAATCATGTAAACTTAGTGATCAAGATAAGTCATGGGATCCACACAAATATGTTTTAACTCTTGTTCACTTATTTCACGAGAATGGCTGGACAATAACAAAAAACGATCTATTGCTTCTGGTTATGCATGAGCTTACAAATCATATAAATGACTGATATTCTTGCTGAACTCAATTTAGCATGAAATGTCATTGAAGAAAAGAGGAACGATTCAATACCCGAATATTCCTTCTGATATTCGACCCATTTGACATTTAGATTAACGATTATAAACTTGGAGTAAAAATGAAGATAGTGTAAGAGCTCACCAAGCCTTGTACATCACACGACACCGATTTTAAGGTAACGAAGTGAAAGACAGTGAAGACTGGGTCAAGCAGAATTGAGTGTTCTCACTCGCGGCATTCAACTGTCAAAGGATAAAAGAGCTTGTATACTCAATACTACAGCAATGGAATCTTTTTCGTGATGTCAAGGTATCACTGTACAGTCACCGTAAAAGGGACCTGTTTCCTTTTTTAAGATAAACAGTCTTATATGCTGCAACGTTAACAGCTTGATGAAATGTTTGAATTTGAGCCACGATCCAAGCTTGGTTTCAAAACTTCACAACAGTAACCGGCGGTTTACAAATCAACGATGTCTTAGGAATGTAATTGGCATACTGCTGCTTTTTATATATGTAGGACAGTAGCGGTACGAAATCAAATAAGGTATATTTAAACAAACTTGCCCGTGTGTAATCTTAACCGTAGCGAAAATAATTTTTAATGAAAAGAAGAAGCATTCAAATATTTATGAGATAACATTTCCACATTTAGTGATGCAAAAGTTAAGTAAGTTTCAAAAATAATGTGTACCACAATAATAGTTGATTTTAACGTATACAAAAATTTTAGAGGGTTTAAGGGATCTCAAATCGCATAAATTTTTTTACGGGTTGCAATGATTCAGTCATTTTGTTTTGAAAGAATCTCTAATCATAAAAAAGATACTTCATACGTCAATTTTCATTATAATATGTTAAACAAGTCTCAATCAATTTGCTTTTAGTAACTTCCAGAATGTTGCTTAATTTATTATCTACCTTTTCGTTGCACCCTGTACACTCTGCAAATTCGAATGTAATATTACCAACAGGGAACGAAAATCTGTTTATATAACGAATTAAGGTCATCTGAAACCATTTTGACCATTATTACTGGAACTGTAATCCACATCAAATTATTTTATTACATAATCCAATCTATATCGCACACACATAGGGTCCAATGAATTAGGATAACGGAATTTTAGTCTGTTATGGAGGTATATTGTAAAAATATTTTTTATAATTCGCGTATAAAAGAGACTTCATTATAACATTGTTTACAATGCCACAATTTGAACACTTTTTAGTGTCATGCAGTTGGTTATTGTATTTATTTTTCTTTGACATTTGACTTTAACCTTAACTTAAAACAAATTATAAAACGGTCTGGCGTAGTTCTAGTTAGCAAATTAATAGATTCAATTCTTAAAGATAAATTGGAACAAATTATACGAAACAACACACTGGTATAGTCCCTAAATCGGACTCTGTCTAAGTCAGGTATGAAAGTTAAAATTATGGCGGACGCTCAGGGATTGTTTACGATTGTGACTATCTTATCTAAACATTGTTTTTGTGACCAGTCTTATCTAGAAAATGCGAGAGCCAATTGTTTTTGTGTGTGTAAGCCGCAATCTAGAATTCTCTATCTACGTAGGTAGATAGCTTTAGAAATAAATTACTAAATATGTAAATGTTCATTATCGTATATATGTAAAATTGACAATCTTGTTTATTATATTTTTTTCATTTATTTTAATTGATCAGTAAGTAGTAAAAATTGATAATTTTATTTAATGCCAAAGTTAATTCCAATACATTCAATTAAGGGCATTTACAAAGTAAAAATTAATGCTTTACAATTATCAAAAGCACTATTTGTCCACTAAGTACATATATTTTGAGTTTACTCCTTAAGAAACGATTTTCATATATAGCCCATGATATGGGAATTTATGGGAAAGCCAGTATTAACTTTTGTTGAGCCATTATGCCTAGTATTTGGTCTAGCGGTAACCAAAAATCCAAAATATCCAATAAAAACAAAAAATAAAAAAAAAACCTATGTCAAGAAATTATTCAGAAATAAAAAAATCATTAATTAAAAAAAATCAAAAACTCCAAAATTTAAACATTCAAACATTTTTTGATTATTTTTTCAATAGTAAGCATATTTTGTTTTCTTTTGTTGATATAAATGTTCAAGCATATTTGTGTGTTTACTTTTGTTATTTTGTGCGCTTACTTATATAACTGTTTTTAATTGTAGAAGCTCATCCAGAAACGAGAAAGGATTTCCACAAGACGGTGGGATTTTTAAAAGCCATGAAGACCCATTTAATACTTCCAGTAAAGAAATAAAGATGTGTTTTAAGTGGAAATGAAATGTTAGATATATTATTTTGTACAGTCATGTACTATTTAGCAACTCTTATATGTTATTACTTGGTGACTTGTATTTACGGAGCTGGGCAGTAGTTAATTACGTTTCCTTAAAAAATATTTTAATTACTTTTGTTCTAACAGTCACACGAAGGATGAAGTCAAGGATCTTAGAGTTACTTATAATAGTCAAATGTATTTCTTTTCACATATACAAAAATCAGTTAAGAGTGTCAATCGTATAATGGGTTTACTTTTCAGACAAGCCACTCATTTTTCAAATATTGAGACTAAAAATGTCGTTTAGTGCTTTATAAAGACCTAAACTTGAGTTTGGATCTATTATCTGGGGATATCAACCTCAAATGTACTTAGATAATATAGAGAAAGTGTAGAATAAATACTTACGTTTCTTGTATTATAAAAAATATAATCGTTGGCCGGATTATAGAACAATTAGGACAACTAGATTACGGGAAGAACTTGAGGTATCTCTATCACTAGTCGACGTAAATTAAATATGATGATTTTCTTCTATAAAATAATTAATTATATCGACATCTAGTAATTTATTGTACTTAATTCCTTTCAAAGATCCCTCAAGGTTAACTCGATTCTCTTTATTGTTTGGGAGAGTAAGAACATTAGTTTGTTCTCCTTCTGAGACCATGTTAAAACTTGCCAATAATGTTAACGAATTAGATCGGACAATGTCAATTAGACAATTAAAGAACAGTATTTATGAATATATTAAGAAATTTGGTGTATGAAGGAATAGTTCTGGAAATTAGTCGTCTTTGCCTTGTTTATAATCCTCTACATTAATCAATATATTACTGTTATATTTATGAATGGCCATACTACACAATGTTAGGATACAATTTATGTATTATTAATTCTTATTCCATGTAATAAAAAATAAATCCTGTTTGGAATAAATGATTAATATTCTAAGTTTGTGTTAGCCTACAAAATGTGAAATCGTTACCCTACTGAATTTCAATTTTACAATATGGCGATGGTTTTGACAACAAGTTAGCGCAACTTCAAGTAGCTTCATCTTTCGTGAAACGGACTCTAAAAAGAGGCATCGAATGTAAGGTGTAATTGATTTACTGGTTACATCTACGATTTCAATATACACACTGGCCGGTAGACGGAACGAACAGATGGAACTGTAGGAAAGCGGGTGGTTACTTCATTAGCTTCAACAATTTCCGAGAAAAATGTAGCACTATGCTTCGATCGCTTTTTTACGTGTGTAAATCTACTCAATTCATTGAAATATGCAGCTTCAGGCAAATGCATTTCAAACAGAAAGAATTTACCAAAACTAGACAAGATATTATCACGAGGCGAAAGTATTTTTAGAAGCTTGTAAGGAAAGTTTATTATATACAAACTGGCTAGACACGAAAGCAGTTAACGTTTTGAGTAATTGTCACAAACGTACGACGACATTTGTGATTTTATTTTACAGAAAAATTATGGGTAGGGTAGACTTGGCTGACCAAATGACGGAAGTGAGTGAGATGGATCGTAAGTCAAAAAAGTGGTGGAAGAAAGTGTTTTGTCGATTGTTAATAACGGCCGTTATAAATGCATGGGTTATATGGTACCAAGTAAACAAAAAGAAAATTCCATTCGTCAATTTATCGTGGAATTGGCAAAACAACGTACAGCCGACGGCGAGAAGACATCGACTCTTCATCTTAAAGGAGTGTAATTATTCTTTAATGGGTCCAAATAAAATTCAAAGTAAAGCCTTAGACATCCTAACTCTATCGCAAATACAAATCTGATGCTACAAAAACTGTTGTACGGTTATTGTGGTTTAATAAATCATTTCAGAAGATAAACAATTTTTCAAATTGGATTATGCAGGTTTATCTTTTATAACCAAAGTAAATAGAGCTATAAAAGTTGTTCAAATAAAAATATGATTTAGGGTACATTTTATCGTAAAGTCAATTATCGAGATAAAACACACATTAAAATGAAAACAGAAGATTCCTAAAAAGAGAGTTTGAAAAGGCACAACATTCAAATTGTAAGTTTAGTAGAATATATACTTTTTTAAATAATAATTTTCAGAAATTATTTACACGTTCTCGTACAGTTAAGATAATAATATTTATTAATGTACATACAGTTAGTATCTTACAAATCAATTCCTACCATTATAAAGATTATTTAGTGAAGAAAAACTAGAATTATTTGGGAAAACTCGATCGTGTAAGAGTGAATACATGCTTACAAAGAGTCGATTCAAATCGCACATTCATTAAGCGCATTGTAACTGGTGACGAGACATGGGTTACGAGATTCACACGAAAATCACTCAAGAAGCATCGGAAAGATACCTTCCAACGGAGCCGAAGCACGAAGTCGATAAAGGGTGGAGGTCATTTTGACAGTTCGTTAAAGAAGAAAATAATTACTGGAAACAAAATTCGTAGATTTTGCCTCACAATAACACACCATCCCACAAGGGTATCATGGTGAACTTATTTGTTGGTAAAATCCAATCAAATCTGATCGAACAGCTACTGTACTCCCTGATAGGGCTCCGGCAAACTTTGAAGGCGATACAATAAATTTGGAGGAATACATATTGTTACGAAATCGCACACTGGTGTAGTCCTCGAAGTCCCGTCCCATCGAAAATTTAAAATGCTCAAATTTTGGCGAACGCGCTACCTTCTAGAAAGGAGTTCTTTTTGGTTGTTTTTATGGGAAACCTAGATATTCTAGAAATCCGATCTTTTGAGAAAGGGGTCTTGATATATAAAGGCGAGGACCTAAAGGAAGTGAGTAAGTTCACAGTTTAATCTAGTGCGCGAATAGACAGTAAACATAAAATAACGAACAATGTATTTTAATATAATTTAGTGGAATTTAATAAATTAAGTGTAAGTAAATATATCATATGGAAATAAGTTAAGAGTAAGTAAATACCGTGTGTATAAATTTATCCCAACCATCAGGATAAACAATTTAAATGAATAAGAAAAACACTACATAGATGTCAGGTGTGGGGTAATATAAATAGGTACGAAAAAATGGCTAAGAGGCTGACCTGAAAGTGTCGGAACTAAAAGCAGAATTGGAAAATAGCGAGTTGGAAACGTCCAGAAAGAAGAATGAATTATTAGAAAGACTCAAAATTGCACTGGAAAGCGATGACTTGGATCCAGAAACATTTTAATTCAAAGACGATGTTTCCACCTTAATCTCGTTAATTTCTGTTTAAATGGACGAGAAGATTTCAACCATGAAGAACGATTTTTCTACTATGAAGAACGATATTCCAAGTACGAGGAAAAACATTTCTGCTAATACAGCGTGTCCACGGATGGGGTATCCTATAGATAAAAAGTGTTTAGATATTAGTTTTAGTGAAAAATGTAATTCTTTATCAAAAGTTTTGCTTGTTCTGAAACCCCATAAAATGAAATAGAATTCAGGTTTTCAAAGTTTTTTTGCACTAAGTTCGAAAATAATGTATTAATCTAGTGAGTTTACGAAGTACCAAGTAACTGTCATCTTTTATAAATAATTTTCAAAGTGTCATTCTTTAAGAAATATTTTACAACAATGTTAACTATTCAAAAATTATAATTACTATAAAAAATAACAATACAGAATAGTAATGTAAAAAACATATATTCAATATATCTTCCCCCAGCTTCAAAACATCTCTCAATTCTCTTTCTAAATTCTTTGTAAGTATTTCGCTGCATTTCTGGGGTAATTTCGTTAACGGAATCAATGATAGCTCGTTTCATGTCTTCAATATTATATTATATTAGTACACTATTTATTATAATTAAACTCTTCCTCCGAATTCTTTTATTTCACTTTCATGATCAGAGATATTGAACTGGGCGGTTTACGATTAAATTTCTTGAAGAATGACAATTTGAAAATTATTTATAAAAGTTGACAGTTACTTGGTACATGGTAAACGTCACTCACTAGATTAATACATTATTTTCGAACTTAAACATAAAAATGGTTATAAAATGAGACGGGTTATGAAAAACTTGAATTTTATTTCATATTATGGGGTTTCAGAACAAGCAAAACTTTTTATCAAGAATGACATTTTTCACTAAAACTAATATTTAAACATTTTTCGCCTATAGGATACCGCCTCCGTGGACACGCTGTATGAAGAACGATATTTCTGCTATGAACAACGATATTTCTACCGATATAGAATGAATGATAAATTATTGTTACGAAACAGCACACTGGTATAGTCCCTAAATCCATAAAATGTCTAAGCCAGCTATCAAAGTTAAAATTATGGCGGATACGCACTATATTATCTAAACATTGTTTTTGTATATAAGGGACTGATCAGGAAGAGTTACTTTAGTTTATAATTTGACATCGTGAGATAAACAGTGAATAAGTGAATATAAATTAAGTGATTATATAAATTAGTTTAAGTGAATATACTGAGTATATATAAATTAAGTGTTAGTGATTAGTTTATTGTTTAAATAAATTAGAAAAACATTACATTATATTGCCGCTTATTGAGAAGGATGGACGAGAAAATCAAGTAGTTAGAGAGAAATGTGACAGATTTAAGAACACAAGACGCGCCAGCAGAAGAAAAGAAGATCGAATATATCAAACCCCGCAAGCCAGAAATACACCCCATGATAGAAGACAGAGGCAGTTTTACCAGAGTCAAGGCCCCAAAGTTCGATGGAAAAACGTCGTGGACCAATTATGTAAAACAGTATGAAGCGAATAATTGGTCCGATAAGGATAAGACAGTGAACTTAACCATCGCTCTCCGGGGAGATACCGTAGATGTACTTCAGACGATACCCCTTGAAGAAATGGTATGACTTCTAACAGAAGAGGTTAGACATGCAACACTTGTACCAATCCCAGTTGAAGAACCGAAGGCAGAAACGTGATGAAACCCCCCAAGAGTATGAAGGATATTGTCCGATCAGTTCGATTTGGTTATCCATCAGTACCAGAGAACATGATGGAATGTTTGGCCATCCAGTCCTTTATTAAGAGATAAGGTGACCACGACATGCAGAGGACGCTTCGTTTAGCCCATCACAAAACATTGGTCGATGCATTTGAAACCTTAAGTTTCATGTTTCACATACTAATCTCCGCCGGGAGGTTAGTCAGTTTCTTATACAGCAAAGTATAGTTCCGGTTTGATGGTGGAATAGTCACTACTGTTATCTGTCAGTAGACGTTCGGATATTCAGCGCTGTTCGAACGGGAGAGTGGGTTTTTCGAAGGGAAGCTGTCGATGCGTTCGAGCTTTAAATACGGGAAATCGACTAATTTTGACTATTGTACATCGAGTTTTAAAACTGGGCCAGATCTTTCTACAGCGGTTTTTGCCTTCTATATGGCTTAATATCAGTGAGATGTTCGCTCACATTTAGATATAATATCATTGAGTATATCTACAGCATAGCTTTTGATGTTTCTATGGTTTTCTTGATACCTTAATCACATCCCAATGGATTGGAGTTTAGATATTGTTCCCCTCTGTGGAACAATAAGAAGCTAAGTACCTTTATTTATTTTGTGTGGATTTGATGTTCCAACTCTGCAGTTTGTATCAATCGAAGTTTTCATTCAACAAGTATTAATAAAATCAATGCAATACATTTGTATCACTTAGTTTTTAGGATGACCATCTTGGTTTTTGTGCCAAACCTATTATAATTAAAATTTTAGTAAATCGTATAAGTACTAACCAATACTAATTTTACTTACTTATATTTATTCTGATTAAAATCTGTTTATCATCTCATTGTAAATCGAGATTAGTACATTGTAATACAATTTTTATATTCACTTGTTTCTTTTCTTTAACTCCCTAGATCACTAATATTATACACACTGCTAGTATTAAAATCAATTATTTACATAGTGAATGCCTAGGCATGAACAGGCTATCTTTATGATATTGTTTCTAGGTTCAACTAAACAATAAAAACCTAGTGGCACTCAACTTATATCTTGGTCTGAAGACAGATCATTTGAAACTATTTTGTCTCTAGGTTCGGCGATACTCACACCTGAGGTTAAACTAGTAAATTCCTTTTTCTAATTCTATAGAAAATTAGTGGAACATATTTTTTTTATAGGAGTTATGTAGCACATTGACTACTGCTTTTGAATATGAAGCAGCCACGAAGGCTTCAGGATATTCATCCATCCAATATGAAGGTGACAAGGACAGACTTGACCAGATCGTCAATCTGATAAAAAGAAGCCAAAAAGATCAGATGCTGGAATTGGTGCGAGCTAGGGCATGTGAGCAGTTCGTGTAAGCGCCCCCCGGACTCCTGCAAACTAAGAACCCCGTCACACGGAAACCAGAACGTGTCGGCTACGAGGGGCCAACACCGACCCAGGATTGTTCCAAATACCCTCTCATACTGATAGCGTCTCTCAGATGCTGTAACGACAGTATATATATATATATATATATATATATATATATATATAAATATATATATATATATACATATATGTATATATATAAAAGGAGAACAATGCAGTAAACGATAAACAAGATATCAAAAATCTAAGCCAGATATATTATAATTTATTATAATAATAACATCAACTTGTTGAATGTCCCTGGTATATTGTAAACCGTTGTTTCTAAGGCAGGTACTTTCGATTTTATTATTTTTGAAATTGTTTTATTAGTTACCAGTTTTTGTCGTCTCTGTGTGTACATTTAATTTTAATAGTTCAATCGTTTTCAATTTAACATCAATGTAAACATTTTTGAAGATGCTCCGAACTTGGGAGCGAAACGTTAAATAAAAATATAATTAATGATTAACCTGATGCCCAAGAACAATGAAAGGAATTTATATACAAGGTTAAAGAAAAACAAATAATTTATATATATATATATATATATAAATATATATATTATGTATAATTTTTTGTATAATATGCCACGTTGGGCGATATAAGTTATAATGGGTTTATTTTTATATGTGTGTATAATTGATAGTATAGTTGATTGGATAATAATATTTAAAAGTTGATTATTTTTTATAAGTATTTACGAGCGCCAACATTATAACTTAAATATGAATAATTGAATTCCTTTTATTTTATGAAGTATAGTTCAATAGCAAATTTTTAAATTTTATTTATCCCTTAAATGACTAGCTCAAATTGATTTATAACTCTTTATAATTACCTTTATAGCCGGGGCATGAAAATACTCTTAATTCCCTTTGAGTTCTGGTAGCTATTAGCTCTTATAACTCTATCGATTTGCATTTCCAAGATGTGATATTTTTCATATACTTGCCACTGCGATACGCCTATGGAAGGTTGAATCACTCGCTCTGTGAGAATCGATTGCGACAGCTCGTCATTCACATAAAACTCGTACAACATGGTAGAAGTTGATGAAATTCATACAACGTTTTGGTTACGTATAATTCAATAAACAATAAACCTTTTATGATTAAATGTGTGTGTGTGTGTGTGTGTGTGTGTGTGTGTGTGTGTGTGTGTGTGTGTGTGTGTGTGTGTGTGTGTGTGTGTGTGTGTGTGTGTGTGTGTGTGTGTGTGTGTGTGTGTGTGGATAATGATTGTATGAAACGTGTGGATAATGATAAAATGAAATGGATAACTATATTTATAAACAGGTGAGTAATTATCACTGACCTTTTTAACGATGCCGCACACAAAGTTCTGTATATTTCGTTGATGAAATGAAATCAGCTGATGAGGTTCCCCGTGAATTGAATGGATCGTTTACAAAAGCTTCTTGGTTTGGTGGAATCGCAGTTAATTTCTAGGTGAGTACAATTTTGCTTATTCTTGTTACCTTTGTGGATGATAAATGTGTCGTTTCTTTGGTTATTTCATTTATATTCAGCGTGATGAATATTTCAATGTTTACTTGTATTATTTATTATGTTTATTTAATTGTTTGAGGACTTTTTCCAGGACTTTAATATACTTTTTAGTGAAATTTTTAACGATGAGTCATTTTTGCTTCCTTCTCGAAAACCCAAGCTTCGTCGACTCTCTTTTTTTTTCAAAATCAACAAACTTTTTAGCGTCTATTGTTAAACAATCTCATGTATGACTTGATCTTCTGTGTTATTTTGACATTCCAAAGTATTTCACTATATTTAATAGTTTTGAACAAAATCACTTGTTAAAAATATAATTTGAGTCTTTGTATTTCACTTTTTTAATTGTTTCCTATTGTCTTGGCCTTAAAATTGTTCATATATGTTGAAATTTTGAGTAAAGTGTTCAAATTTAAAATAATTTGAATTTCTAATCTACAATCTAAATTTTACATCAAAATGTCCGTGAGACCTTTTAAAATATTCACTTAATCTAAAATTAACAATTGGTTTCAATAAACTATTCCTAGATAATATTTTGTTCCTCGCAAAATTAATATTATTTACAGATAAATCGTCTCATATGTTATACGAGTTTTCTTGTTCTGCTCTCTCTGTCGCTAGCGTTTGTCGCTGAAACATATTGACATTTGTGGCATCAAAAATTCTAACCAAACATATTTTGTAAATATTGAATCATAACATTGTATAATATCCTTTTTTATTCTTGAATATTTATTGTTTAATATTTCTTTCAGATTATGTATTCATGGTATTTCTTTGTAAGAGATTTTATAGTAATGGATGATGTTTATTTGATGGTTTAGGATTTTATGATTAAAGGTAATGTTTCTTTTTGTTTATTTCATTACAAGTCATAAGGTCTTTTAAATTACACAGAAGCTGTATTAGTAGATTGAAATGAAAGTATTTATAATTATCTAGAAAACATAAATAAATTGAATATCTCATTCTTAACTATTTATAAAGTATGATCTAGAACATTACTATTTAGTATTTCATAATAACTCTGTTTTATAATAATCTTTGTATCTTATATATATATATATATATATATATATATATATATATATATATATATATATATATATATAATAAGCAACGAATATATTAGTGGGTATTGCACGCAAATAGAAGAAGGGGCTACTGAAAAAAGTGGTAACCGCAGACATGCATGTTTCTGGCTCATTAGCCGTCATCGGTACGGTACAACCAAGAAAAGATGTGAAACATGGGAGCAAAGGTGTTGAATGAAACATGAGAAAATATAACAGAATTCAGCAGGATAGTCAAACACAACACTTGTGTCAGTAATATTAGAAGATCTCGAATATTCGAGATAACTACCAACATAGAAACGGAGGTGCATACAACACTCCCGTCTGAAACTTCCGACCCAGATTAATGAAATAATAACAAGATGTACGAATAGTGCGTGACATATGAACAATAAGCAACGAATATATTAGTGGGTATTTCACGCAAATAGAAGAAGGGGCTACTGAAAAAAGTGGTAACCGCAGACATGCATGTTTCTGGCTCATTAGCCGTCATCGGTACGGTACAACCAAGAAAAGATGTGAAACATGGGAGCAAAGGTGTTGAATGAAACATGAGAAAATATAACAGAATTCAGCAGGATAGTCAAACACAACACTTGTGTCAGTAATATTAGAAGATCTCGAATATTCGAGACAACAACCAACATAGACACGGAGGTGCATATAACACTCCCGTCTGAAACTTCCGACCCAGATTAATGAAATAATAACAAGATGTACGAATAGTGCGTGACATATGAACAATAAGCAACGAATATATTAGTGGGTATTGCACGCAAATAGAAGAAGGGGCTACTGAAAAAAGTGGTAACCGCAGACATGCATGTTTCTGGCTCATTAGCCGTCATCGGTACGGTACAACCAAGAAAAGATGTGAAACATGGGAGCAAAGGTGTTGAATGAAACATGAGAAAATATAACAGAATTCAGCAGGATAGTCAATATATATTCGTTGCTTATTGTTCATATGTCACGCACTATTCGTACATCTTGTTATTATTTCATTAATCTCGGTCGGAAGTTTCAGACGGGAGTGTTATATGCACCTCCGTGTCTATGTTGGTTGTTGTCTCGAATATTCGAGATCTTCTAATATTACTGACACAAGTGTTGTGTTTGACTATCCTGCTGAATTCTGTTATATTTTCTCATGTTTCATTCAACACCTTTGCTCCCATGTTTCACATCTTTTCTTGGTTGTACCGTACCGATGACGGCTAATGAGCCAGAAACATGCATGTCTGCGGTTACCACTTTTTTCAGTAGCCCCTTCTTCTATTTGCGTGCAATACCCACTAATATATTCGTTGCTTATTGTTCATATGTCACGCACTATTCGTACATCTTGTTATTATTTCATTAATCTGGGTCGGAAGTTTCAGACGGGAGTGTTATATGCACCTCCGTGTCTATGTTGGTTGTTGTCTCGAATATTCGAGATCTTCTAATATTACTGACACAAGTGTTGTGTTTGACTATCCTGCTGAATTCTGTTATATTTTCTCATGTTTCATTCAACACCTTTGCTCCCATGTTTCACATCTTTTCTTGGTTGTACCGTACCGATGACGGCTAATGAGCCAGAAACATGCATGTCTGCGGTTACCACTTTTTTCAGTAGCCCCTTCTTCTATTTGCGTGCAATACCCACTAATATATTCGTTGCTTATTGTTCATATGTCACGCACTATTCGTACATCTTGTTATATACAGGGTGTCCCGGGACTAATGGGAAAAAAGTCAGGAGCGTATAATCTGAGCTAAAATAATGTTAGTACTTCATATAAACTTTTACTATGCAGGCCCTCGTTTTCGAGTTATAGGCCCCCAAAGTTTTAATTTTGAATTTGGTTTTTATTTGTATTTTTTGTACTAGTTATTTGATCTTTATAAAATTTACGGCAAAGCTATAATGTATGTGTATGTTTATTTTGGTAAGGTAAACAGATTTACAGTAGTGCATTGAAGCCAGGGACGGACTACTCGCTATGGTTAGTGATCCAAAAAATTTGCAGGTATGGCACACCCTGTATGAAATTATCGAAATTCACTTCCCCACACATTAAGCTAACGAAAAGGTACTCTTGTTGGAATTCGATAAAATAAGCCGTTTGGCTAATATTTACAGATTTATTAATGCACTACGTACCAGTTTACGCATTCACCATTTTTATAAGTACACAACGAGGTAAAACTAACTTTTAATAGATGTCCAAAATTTACCTAGAGTACTACAAAAAAATAATTTAACGATAGCAGAAGATGAAAAACATTAACGACTTATTAATTGGAAAGTTGGGAAAACCTTTTTATAAGTGTTTTTACCGTTTATCAAGTTACCATAGGATTAGTTGTCAAACGTTGTGTAGAATAGTTCGTAGTCAGTACTTGTCAATAATTCATAAGTCCTTAATTTAACAGTTACAATAGCAGAATTCGCTTTTATTGAGTACGCAGATAAACATCTAATGTATGGACTGGCTTCTCGAAACTGTTTAGAGGCCAAAAGGCTTTATGAAGAACATTTTGCAAACAGAGCATTGCCAGACAGACGAATGTTTGGGCGTATTGATCTCAGGTTACGAGAAACAGGTATGAATAAGTAAATGTAATTTTCCATGTATACAAAACTAAATTTTAAATTTTAGGAAGATTTTCGCCAGAAAAAGCTGGAGAAGGTCCAGTACGAAGCATACGTACTGTGGCAGTTGAACAAGACTTGTTAAATGCAGTTGATAATGAACCATCGAGCTTTAGAAAATTATCAAGAGAACATAACGTCTCGAAATCAGTTGTTCATCCCGTCCTAAAAGAACAGCTGTTATATCCTTTTCACATGAAAAAAGTACACCGTATGACAGTGGCTGATTATCCTGCTCGACTTGAGTATAGCCAGTGGTTTCTGCGACAACAACAAGCAGACAACACATTTATTAGTAACGTTCTCTTTACGAACGAACCGGGTTTCACCAGAGATGGAATCATAAATTCTCATAATATGCATTTATGGGATGATGTGAATCCACATGGCATTATCCAAACTAGGATCCAGCATAGATTCATGGTTAATGTTTGGCAGGAATAGTTGGCAATAATTTGATACAGCCATACTTTATTGACGGTACTTTGACCGGTCAGAGATATTTGGAGTTTTTTGCAAAATGAGTTATGGAACCTGTTTGATGATGTGCTACTACAAACTCGTAGGAATTTATGGTTCATGCATGATGGGGCCCCTCCTCATTTCAGTTTAGATGTACGACAGCATTTACACACAAGGCTTCCTAATAGATGGATTGGTCGTGGAGGCCCTTTTCAATGGCCACCGCGATCAGGAGACGTTAATCCTATGGATTTCTTTCTCTAGGGTTATCTCAAAAGTAAGGTATACGCAAAACCTGTGCAAACAAGGCAAGATTTAATAGACAGAATTGTGTTACACTGCAATGTTATTAGAAATAGTGTGAAATTGCTCTTTCAAGTGCAAAGAAACAACCTTCGTAGACTTAGAATGTGCGTGGAAGTGGGAGGAGCTCATATTGAACAATTATTAGAATAACGTTAGTTTTTGTTGTTGTTTAGGAATTAGTTTGAGTCTAATGTTTTATAACTTGTGTTTTTTGAGGTTTTCTTAATGGTTTAATAATGTTATGTTCGTAATTTTGATTAAAAGCAAGTAAATTCTGGACATCGTATTAATAAGTTAGTTAGGTAGATTTGTACGTAGTGCATTAATAAAACTGTAAATATTAGCCAAACCGCTTATTTTATCGAATTCCAACAAGAGTACCTTTTCGTTAGCTTAATGTGTGGGGAAGTGAATTTCGATAATTTCATACAGGGTGTGCCATACCTGCAAAATTTTTGGATCACTAACCATTGCGAGTAGTCCGTCCCTGGCTTCAATGCACTACTGTAAATCTGTTTACCTTACCAAAATAAACATACACTTACATTATAGCTTTGCCGTAAATTTTATGAAGATCAAATAACTAGTACAAAAAATAAAAATAAAAACCAAATTCAAAATTAAAACTTTGGAGGCCTATAACTCGAAAACGAGGGCCTGCATAGTAAAAGTTTATATGAAGTACTAACATTATTTTGGCTCATATTATACTCTCCTGACTTTTTTCCCATTAGTCCCGGGACACCCTGTATATATATATATATATATATATATATATATATATATATATATATATATATGTATATATATATATATATATATATATATAGATTGCGAAGTGAATGGCAAGAAATAGACTGTGCTGGTAGACACTGGAGCAACTAGAACCATTATACGGTTGGAGATAATAAAGCCATTTGAAGTTTCCAAATATGAACTGATTTTTAAAATATTTCAACCGTTGTTTAATTGATTATAATGAAACGTGGTTTTGTTATGATTACCAGAACAAAAATGACGGACCAGAACAAAAATGACGGAATCATTGCACCCTGAAGAATTAATTAAACATATTATTTTTGTAGCTTTTTTGCCCCTTCGACATTGGCATCTACAATATTGCAGATGATATCAAAGCCTTTAATTTTGTGCGTCTGAACAAAATTAACTTTTCTCTTAAATTTTTTTCATGTACATTTGTAATAAGGTAAGTAAGTTTCAATCGAGTTATTTTTGGCCCCAAAATATGTGGTTTAATTTATGACCTACCTTTGTATAAATCATACTACATAAAACTAATTACAAAAATTATTATTAGATATTAAATTCCATTACTGTAATTGTTCTATGGAATGGAAAAGTAATAAATTTTGAGAAATGTCAGTAGTTTTCTGAAATTCAGTAAATAAATACGAAATTTGCATTCGCTCCTTTATTAATTAACTGCATTTCGCTAAATTAATCTTTCAATATTCTTAAGACTCTGCAATTGAATAAAATGTTAGAAGAGAATGTTACCTTAATTCAGACAAAACTGAAATATAAGAATTATCGTTGTGCTACTATGATTTCGAAAAGGGTAATAAGGACGCATCGTAGGAGAAATTATAGACGAGAACAAAAATCGATTTTGAACTATCTTCTTACAAGTTCATTTAAGATAAAAATTGGCACATAGAAAGAGAGCACAATGTGCTCCCATATTTGTACTAGCTAGAAGCGGAGAAATTGGCATTTTAAAGTTGTAAAAGATGACCCAGCATTTTATATTCCTTCGATTGTTTGCTTTACAATGTTCCTTCATTCAACTAATCTGAACTGTCTTTGTCGATTTACAAATTATTTTCTCTTTTTCTACGCAACCTTATATATTCGTTAGTCAAGAGGAACCATAAACGTAGAGCGCTCTCCAAACGAAACCCTGTGGGTATGTGCCTACACTATAGATATATCTAAACACTATAAAATTTTAACGGTTCATGATTGTTTCATCAATTTAATCAACAACATAATATTAAAATAAATTACATATGCATTTACGATGGAAGCAGCTTTCGAGTTGAATAAAATATTTACGGCATTTCTCGACAATAAAACAATCAAGACGAAAATTCTCTTTAAAGCCTACAGATAAAGAAACGGATGAAGGCAAGTTGCCAAAATATTTGTAAAGCAATAATTTTTCCACACTTAAAAAAATTAAGCGACAATAATGATATACAAATCATAAATAATGTTTAGTCCAGGAAGCAATTTTATTACTATATACAATTGGACTATAAATATTGCTAAATAAACGTTCTGGATACAACCAGAGGCGTACAAGGGGGGCAAGTGACTGGTTGACCCTTCCCAAATTATATACCATTGGTGGAATTCCCATTATAGCACAATTTTTTGATTCTCCAACACTCTCTATGCGTAATGTAGTCGGGTTGTACAGTAC